>OX421978.1:22882426-24201176 GCA_949128135.1 Parasteatoda lunata
TATATATATATATATATATATATATATATAATCTAGCCGCGAAGAATTATCTGAGCTTCAGAACGGACAAATAACTTAAATGTTTTAAAAGTTATTAAGCGATTTTTTTCTTTTTAATTGTCAATTTGGCGACATTTTTCCACCTAAATGAAAATTATCAAAATCACCTACATTGACGTTTTGTGCTTTTTCTTCAAAATAAGCGTAGACAGCGCTGGCTTTAGTAAGGCTAAACTTGACCTCACAGGCATAAGTAACAGTTGCAAACTCACAGCTGTTATAAAATATATCATATCATTCGAAAAAAAGCATCATTTCATGTTATGACGGAGCGTTCGAAAAACAGCCTGTAATTAATTTAGATTTAAACTTAAGAATCCTATTAGTTTTAAGTTAAAAGCAAGTTTCAGCTACATTTATTACAAAATGTGTTATAAAATGCTAGACCAATAAAAACCTTTCGTATTTTTGGTAAATATGACGACATTTTAAAAGCCTGTAAATGAGAGAGGTTGATCAAAGAAGCTTTTCACATGAAATTTTGAATCATTTATATGTAGTTGTGTGAAAATTTACTTAAAATTAAATTTATAAAACAAAAAAAATCATATATATAAACATAAACTTAGCTAGTTTTTGAAGACATTTTTCCAAAAAGGGTAGAAAGTTGGCAGCTCTATCTTTTTTAATGTTTTAATAATATAAATAACAATCCCCAAAATATCCCCCAAACTATTTTTTTCGCTAGTGGTGCTTATTTAAATGAGGCAATAAATACGACTGGTATTGTAGTTATAAGTACTGTGGTTATGAGAACATATCATTTCAGTATTTGTGTCTAAAATAGGTATTGAGGAAATAGATTTTTATAACGTACGGATAAGTACCATAATACACTATCTGACCAAAAATATCGGTACACTCAGTGATACGGAGAGTGTTCTTAGAGTGTTCTGAGACGCATATTAATATGAGGTGGGTCCCTCTTTTAAATCGATGGCAACCTGCACACGTCTGGGAAGACTTTTCACCAGTTTTTGATAGGTGGCCATAGGAATTGGCTTCCATTACAATTGAAGTGAGTGCTTGTAGTGAGGATGGTCGATTTGGCTGGCCACGCAATCTGTGCTCTAAATTGACCCAAAGGAGTTCTATGGGATTTAGATCGGGACTCTGAGAAGGCCTGTCTTGTTTTTGGACACCAGTTTAGTCAAAGCACGTCTGCACAAGCCTCGATGCGTGAATGGAGCAATTGTCTTTCTGGAAGTGAAATGGGCCAAAACACTGCCACTGAGTTGGGAGTGCAGCATTGTCCAGAATGTCCACATACATCTCAGAGTTCATGTTTACAACCACTGGAACTAGCGGACACAGGACCAAACCATGACAAACACCCCCACACCATTATGCTTCAACCACCATAACAACCGGATATCCGGATACTTTTGGATATATAGGGTAACACAATCCTAAACTACCGGGTATCTGGATACTTTTGGCCATAAAGGGTAACACAATCCCACACAACCGGGTATCCGGATACTTTTGGCCATATAGGGTAACACAATCCTGCACAACCGGGTATCTGGATACTTTTGGCCATATAGGGAAACATAATCCGACACAACCGGGTATCCGGATACTTTTGGCCATATAGGGTAACACAATCCTACACAACCGGGTATCCAGATACTTTCGGCCATATAGGATAACACAATCCTACACATTCATAGCACTTATTAAAAAAAATTTATTGTTTATTTATTTTTTATTTTTATTATTTATTTTTTTATTATTTCATGCATATTCCGGTGCGGCTTCATATTATTAGAGAGAGAGAGATTCGTTTTCACTCCGAATTCGAACATAGAGGCTTCTATTATAGCTTTCCGTCACACTCTATTTATGGCCAGATATTTTGTCTCTCTCCATGTCTCTCTTATTGTTTTCAATTCGGTTACAATCGTCCTTCGCCAAGTATTTTTAGCCCTTCCTCTTTTTCCATTACCCTAAGGGCTCCAATCAAAAAATTCGTGTACTTAAAATTTTTCAAGTTTACGTAAAACATGACCAATTCGTTTCCATTCACGTTTTTTAATTTCCAGATCAATCGGTTTCTGTTTTGCTTTTCTAAGAATTTCTTATTTACAAATTTTATGGAACCGCTTGTAACGCCAGATTCTTCTTCTTGTTCTAGATAAGTTTAGCCAAATTCAGTTTAAAAAAACATGTGCTAAACGCATAAGTATCTATATAAGAGCCACGGGGTCTCATATTCCTTTTAAAATATGAATTCGGCGACGTCATCACCATTCGTCGCGAAATTTTTAACGTTGATTTCTCTTGTGATAGTCTAACATAGGAAACCTAAGAAAAATAGTTCGTGGGAACTTTCAAAGAAGATAATTTTTGATTAATTATAAACCACAGATCTTTCTCAGAATGAACATACCTTTTTACAACGGATTCGGAACTCTGACCCCAGAAATTACAGGGGGTAGCTCCAGTCTGATATATATATATATATATATATATATATGGGTGATTCTCACGAAATATGACAATTCAATGCCTCTTGCTCCAAGATCCAATACTATTATACTAAAAGAAATTTTTTTTTTTTTTTTAATTTATAAATAGCATCGCTGTTAACATTTTAAAATGACTCTGCTCTAGCAATTACTGTTTTGTATGGTTAAAAAATTTAACTGAACTTCAAAATGTCATTTTCCTGGCATGTCCCAAACAATGTTTCCAATAATAACTAGCTTCAAAACTTCCCATAAATTTTTCAATATCTAATTTTTTTTATCTCAACCGTTGTAAGCATTTCTAGAATATACGCAGAGGGTATTATTTACAAAACCTTCGTTTAAAATAATTTTTGCTGTCAATAATTTGTTTGTCCCAAGAAAATCTGTCATTTTCCTGGCTACTTTTATTTAGTGGTTTATAACCAAAATAGTTAGAGCCAGCAATCAATATCTTATGTTAATAGATTGATTAGATACCCTCCTATATGAACATGTCTTGTTACATGAATGAAGAACCAATTTTCTGGTTCAAAATCTATTTCAAAAAAATTTTCAAGGTGAGTAGGTTTTTATGTTGTCATTTTCCAGGCTTCTTAAAATCATAAATAACATAAACTACATAGATTAATCTCAGTTATTTTAAGAAATCCTGTTGTTTTCTACAGAATATAACCGTCTTAGGCCAAAATATTAAATTAAAGTAAAGTTATATGCTACAAAATGGCGAATTTGTCATTATCCTGGCTGTCATTTTCCTGGTTTATGAATGACATGACATTGAAACAGTTACCAGAAAATTTTTTAAACACTTGAATGTAAAGCAAATATTAACCTAATATCAAGTTTATGTAAGATTGTTATATGACTGAATGTAATCAAAGTTTTTTTTTCATTTAATGATTGATTACTAGGCACAATTTTATTCTGTACATATCAGCAACAAAAACATTTTTGATTCTTTCTACAGTGGATAAAATAATTAGTTTAGGCAATTCTCGGTCCAACTGACATAAAGGCATAGGTTTGTTACTTACTAATAGCTTAAAATGACTGTTTTTTCAAATTTATAAGCTAATATTTCCTGGCATTCAAGATTTGGTGAATTTCTATTTTATTTTTTTTCTCGAGCAAATGTCAATAAACTACACTGCTGTCTCTAAGGTATTAATAAGTGTAACTAAAGAAGTTTACAAAAAAAAATTTAGATTACTTTTAAGACTTTAAATTTGAAGAAATATTTTAGTCCGAATTGTCATGTTTCGTGAGAATCACCCATATATTATACAAGAAAATTTTTAAAAGGTACCAAAGTTCTCGCCAAAGGGGGCAAATAATAACACAGTTATCAACTTGTATGGTCGTTGAGAAACCTGTTTGTAACTGGAAGTAATTTATATCTATAATATGTAAATGTATAACTTTAAAAATAAAAAAATTGTTTTTTTTTTATTATTTTTATTTTTTATTTATTTTTTTTTTTTACTATGTAATATCAATATTTTAAATATGTGTATAAGATCTAGGTAGTTATACTTTAAATTGCTAGTTAAACATTTAATTTTAGACAAATATTGTTCTTACTTCAATTATTATTTTAAAACCATTTTGTAAATTCTTCATCAACGCTCATGAAGTTAGCAATCATGTAGAAGATAAGAAACAAAAGATATTTTTTTCATTTAAAAGAGGGAATGAAAAAGTATAAAATAGTAAAAATGGAAATAACTTACAAAAAGAGCAAATAACTAAGAATAGTGCAAATCCAGCAAAAAGTTTATAATCCATAATTGTCTCGATTACTTAGAATTAAATGCACGACTTTATTGCAAATTCACAGTTCTTATACGGATTCCCTATCACTTCCTGTTATCCAATAAATGTTATATAAGTTAAAACATACTTTTATTGGAAAATAAATGTTGAATTCTTTAAAAACATTGAACTACGATAAAAATTACTTGGCAAATCGCCAATGGTATTTCCTTGATTTTCAAGATTACCATTGATTAAAATCACTGACGATAATTATTGCTGCTGACATAGTACTTTAAAGGCAACTCTCATCGAGGCCAATTAAACGAACTGAATCTATTTATAGAATTTTACATCAATGCATGCACCGGAGAAATTCGAACGGAAAACTCCGTTTCATAATTCATCACAAATATTTTATACTCGAATGTTTTCTTTTTTATCACTTTTCATCCAAAGAGTAAAATTAAAGTCAAAATTTCCTAAATAAAGAAAGTATTCTGGATAGAACACTAATTTCAAATGAAAAAAACTGGTCGAACGAAGCATACAATTTTACGACCAATGAAAAAAAAATACACATGTTACCACGTTTTACTGTCGTTCACTGTAGTAACTAGCATAGTGTACCACGTGTTGTCATGCCAGAGCTGTATATGTCATTAGAAATCTTTATGAGCGTCTGTTTATAAAAATTCCAATGAGGAATTTCATATTTTAAATTGATTATTTGTTATTAATTATTAATTGATCAAAGAAGTTTAATTTAAAAAATTTTAAAGTTATAACAAAACAAAACAAAAACTTAAGGCATAAAAATTGACTTGTGTCTACTTAAATATCTTAACTAAGCTTACGAAAATTTATGCAATTATCGCACGTAACCATATAATAAAAATGAGATGTTTAAAATTCTGGAAATAGAAACTAATCATTATCACGCAAAAAAGTGATACATACCAGAGAAACCAACTTTCACCAGACATCAGATAAATATTTTCGCATGGAAATCTTTTAATGTGTGATTCTTGGTTTAATAAATTCGATGTACTCACCACTACTTCTAAATAATTCAAAGGCTCGTGTGATACACTAACTACTTTGTTCCAGTTAAGCCATGAAGCCTTATATAAAGTTGGCAAAATTAACCGAAAATCTGCAAATTTTCGTCTGTAGTTTTTTATCATACTTTAAAATATCCCGTCGAATCCGGAGCAGTTGGCATTTTTGTCACTCTAATAAACTATTTGAATAAAATAATTCGTGAAAAATGGGAGAAGTTATCATTACGATATAGTTTCATTAAATTATGTGGCTAAAAAAATACCTTCTATGTCATAAAGCCTCCACACGGTATTTTATCAGTAGTCTGCGCAGACTATTAAAAAAGTAAACCAGTTGCGCTTGAACCCAAATGCTATTTTAAAAGTAATTGAGAGACATTTATCATACATATTTGAGAATTGAATCTGTAATGGCTGACAAGTAAATAAGACAAACCAATAATATTCATAATTTAAACAAATTTTAAACATATATTTGCTACCACTTTCTTATTTTTACTCGATTTTATTTTGAAAGACTTTTTTTTGTCAACTTTGTTACTTTCACAGCAGAGCTGAAAAAACCATATGTACCAAGACGTAAATAAGTAAAAACTATTAACAAATAAATTACATTTTTAGCTTTTTTTTCGAGAGTAAAATAACCATAACTACCAAATTTTTTTAACGGATATAATTTATATATTGAAGTGCTTCTTCTCCGTGTCAAAGTTAATAGCAGTAAACTCTTTATTGCTAAGAATAGATTTACTCCTCCCGAAAATTATCCATTATTGAAATAGTTCTACTACCAGTTTCTTCTCTTTTCCGTCTCGCTTTCAGGCCTGCTTCACAGTAGTCTAATCAAACTATCTATAAGAAACCGCGTTAAATCAACGCCTCCTATAACTGAAAGCCTCCACACGATTTTTTATAAGTAGTCCGATCAGACCACTGTGAAGGATATCCACTTTCCGAACGAGTCACTTAATACAAAATCTAGTTAAAATAAGAAAGTGGTAGCAAATATATGACTAAAAATTTGTTTTATTTCTGAAGATTATTGGTTTGTCTTATTCACTTGTGAACCACTACAGATTCAATTCTCAAATATATATCATAAATTTCTCTCAATTACTTTTATAATAGATTTTGGGTTCATGCGCACAACTGGTTCACTTTTTAAATAGTCTGCACGGACTACTTATAAAAGACCGTGGGGAGGCTTTATGATGTAGGAGGTGATGGTTAAATACACTTACCACCAATTATAAAGGTCCGTGATGAACTGTTTTTATAATAAATGTTGTTTAATTACTAAGTATTTTTAATTTTCCATTCCACTTTTTAATAAATTCAGCTCTGGTGAAATATGTTTGGAAAAAAAAATTAATGACCATATGCCAGTTTTAGAAAATAGGTTTAAAATATATAATTCCTTTTGTAGTTTGTAATATTAAGGAAGTTTATTTTATAAATAAATGAGAAAAAATAATTTTTAATAAGTTCCTTACTTTGGATGGGCCGTGGTAAACAAATTTACCTTAAAAATTGGTATTAAAATTTAAATTATTTTTTATAACAATCTAAAGGAGTTTTTTTTTCTCTTACATCAATTTCCATCTCAAAGATATTATTTTTCTTTCCTAGAAACAAATGGCTCATTTAAGGATGAAACTAGAAAAGAAAAAAATCTCACACATTGGTGAATGAATATCAATTGTGAAGTCAAATAAAAAAATATCCTCTTCATAAAAGCGGTATTACTTTTTCGTTTACATTATTTGAACATTAACTTCCACTTAAAATATTTAAAAAAAATGTCCACTTAATTACTTACATGCATAAAGTTTACAATTTTGATATTTTATGGTGAATACAAATGATTTGTATAAGCAAGATAATTGTGAATAACAAATCAAGGTTATGCGACTATTTGCCTTTTAAATAAAAATTGCCGTTTGTCTTGAAAGGATGATTAGGCGGAGAATACCCCGTTCGCCATCAGTTTCAATTTTTTCTTCTTTTTACTTTACTTTATTTAACAAAAGCTGGGCCGCGCAGAAGACCCATATCCCATTCATCATGAAATTACAGAAAAATTAAATAAATATATAAACAGTTTGTATGCAGAGTCTCTGGGGTGAAAGCGAGACGTTAAATAGGAAAGGCTGGTAGTAAAACCTTTTCAGTTATAGCTAGTTTTGGGGAGGAGTTTACCTATTCTTTTTTTTTAATTATTCAACAATATCTACTTTATCTTCGAAATGAAGCAGTTTTATATATATGCTAAAATTTTAAAAGAAATCTTGATAGTTACAGATATTTTATTTTTTACGAAAAAATGCTGGAATGAAATATAATACGTACCAGGTTTTTCTCTTTTCCGTCTTGCTATATAAGGGCTTTCACCCATGGGGGTGACTGATATTGTAGAGCAAGCACCTTGCTTGCACTGAAAAGAAAAGTGAAAATAAATCTAAGCAACTTGCTGTAGTAAAGATGGCTATGAATTTATTGTCAATATGAGGTAGCAGGTTCGGATTTCAAGGCTGGTATTGCGGTTGAGGTTGTAATCTATGGATGTTTTGAACTTTTGCTACGAACTATTGATGTAAGAGTTGGAGATTTTTATTTATGTTGGTAGTTATGGTATGAGGCTATAGGTCTAAGGTTTTTGTCTTTTTTAAAGTTTTCAAATTTAAATATTTCGTTGAAGTTAGCGGTATTGCAGTTGATTGCTTTGTCGTAAAAGTCTGCATTAATTTTATAAATTGTCCTCTTTTTCTTATGCGGGAAAAGAATTTGTGGGACATTTTTCACCTATAGTTAGTGGTGCTAACTTTGTTTAATAAAACAAATGTTTTACGAATTACAAGAACTTAGATGATATCAACTGATATTTTCTAGAACTGATATCTTATTAAGTAGTCTGTATTCCGTAAAATAACCTGATATTTTTCGCATCATTAAATCTCATGAGCCTTAAATCACATGGAAAATTAATGCTGTAATTACTTATTACCTGAATATTTACCTTTTCTTAATCAATATAATTAGACTTTTCTAGTCTGTGAAACAAGAATTCATCATGGAACATGAACTCTCTAACTAAATTATTTTCCACTAGGAAATTAAAAAAATAAATAAATAACTATGTAGAAAGTAAATTAAGTTGTTCCGGTCAACCAAAAATGTTCAATATACCAATACCAATAGTTAAAAAAGCAAATTATCTTGGCCTTATAATCAATAGCAAACTCACCTGGGATGATCATATCAAAAGCACAATAGATAAAGCAAATGCAGCAATAATAGCCATACAACCATTAATATATAATCAGAATATGTCACTTAAACTAAAGAAGCTACTATGTACAGCAATGATCCGCCCAATACTCACCTATGCCTCACCTGCCTGGACAACGATACCGCAACATCTACTGAAGAAATTAAACCAATGACAAAACAAGATCCTTAGAAAAATAACCAGTGCAAGATGGTTCATACGAAATACCAATATACATGCAGACCTCAAAATACCAACTCTATCACAGCATATATACAAGCTAAACGCAGATTTTTTCGATAAAGCCATAGAAAGTAAAACAGCAAATTTTAATGAAGTCTTTAAATTTGAAAATTATATCAAAGATAAAAACTACAGACACATTTCACCTCCGACGTCTCATATCATAACTATCAAAACAAATAATATCATCAACCTTTCTGAAAATAACTTTTCCTCATGCTGATAAAGTTCTGAACAACTCCAAAATCAAACAAACACAGTTTAGAGCAAGCTGCTTATTTTATTTTTGATTCCTTTTTAGTTATTCAAGCAAAGTGTTTGAAACATTCATAAAAGCAACTCCACTGCCTGCTTACCTCAATGCTCAACCAAAACTGTGTTAAAATTCCAGATGAATGGGATAGGGGCCGCTTCGCGGCCCAGGTGCCCAATAAAATAAAAACACTAGGACTAGGAAGTTATTCCGGCATAGACTGCTGAACCATTACCTCCTACATCAAAAAGCCTCCACACGGTCTTTTATAAGTAGTCCGCGCAGACTATTTGAAAAGTGAGCCAGATGTGCGCATGAACCCAAAACCTTTTATAAAAGTAATTGAGAGAAATTTATGATATATATTTGAGAATTGACTCTGTAGTGGTTGACAAGTGAATAAGGCAAAGCAATAATATTCATAAATAATACACATTTTTAGTCATATATTTGCTACTACTTTCTTATTTTAACTAGATTTTGTATTAAGTGACTCGTTTGGAAAGTGGATATCCTTCACAGTGGTCTGATCGGACTGCTTATAAAAAATTGTGTGGAGGCTTTCAGTTATAGGAGGCGTTGGCTGAATTCAAACTGTTTTTTATTAAAAATTTCTGTAATATTACATGATGTATGGGATATGGGCCTTCTGCCTGGCCCAGGTGCCCAATTTTTGTAAATAACGTAAGTTATTCTGTTATTCCTTTAAAATTTTATGTGTTAAATTTAAAAACAAACGTGATTAAGTTGCCATAGCATATTTATCTAAATTAATCACAGTTTCGAAAGAACATTCCGCAATAAAATAAAAAAAAGAAGAGGCGTGAATTCTACAATTTTTAAAGTATCTGCTCATAAAGTTTATGGCACAGGCGTTTGAACGTACCCATTTTCTCTTTCATAACTTTTTTCAATACTATTAATTAGTTTTTTTTTAGTATCTTCATTTTTAAAACTATATGCTTGTATTGAATACTTGACAGTTTGTATCAAACCTGAGAAGAGTTTAACATTTCTTTGCATTTAGAATTTAGCTTTTTAATTAATTAAGAAAATTTTTTATATTGATTATGCTTCATTAATTAGTAAACAATTAATACGGGAACATTTTAATTTTTCTAAACTTAATTTATAAATCAGTTATGTTACATGTCTATCAAATCCCTGAATAAACTTTATTTTTGTGCTTAATAAAATACTAAGTTCTATTTAGTTACTTATATAACCTTGATATTGTTATCGTACCATAGAATACAAAGCAAAACAAAATAATAATTGAAAGCGTGAAAAAAAATCGACTATAGCATGCGACTAACAACAATAAATCAAAAATTGAGTCCTTTTTCTTGAAAAAAATAAAAGAAAAAAAATCTTGGCGAATTATTAACCATGTAATTAGACAACAAAAGTATATTTTTTAATAATAGTCTTCTCAGGACAGTGCTTAATGAACAATTATCACGAGTTATCCTTGTAGTTGAACAAAAATACGTGATTCATATTAAGTAAAAAAATATAAATTTTTTCTCAAAGTGGATCAATAAAATCATTAAGAAAATAAAATTTTATCCATTAGGAATAAACATTAATAATAATAATTTACATTTTGGCAAAATTCTCGCTATCACCAATGAAAATTATTCCATTGATGGAAATAAATCCGTTTATTTCATTTTAACAAGCAATATTTTTGACAACCATACATTTGTATATCTAAATAATTTCAATCATTTATTTAATGTCACTAAACTAAACATGTTTTGCACAAAAATCAATTTTTTTTTGGCATTTAAATTTTAAAATATAAAAATTATTCCTCATTTAAATGAAATATATATAGCATTAAAAAAGTTTCAAGAGTTTCCTTGTTTCTTTGATTTTGAATGAAACGGACCACCTTGAATAAGTTTTGATTTAATTATGAGATTTTTACGTTCTAGGACTCAATCTTAATGACTCGAGGGGGTAACCGCAAATATACGAATTAATAAAAGCAAACGATATTTTAAGTTATGAAGCCAGAGACAAAATCATAACTTCTTCGAATAAACATACATTTTTTTGACGGATTTCAATTTCTGACCCTCAAAATATAGGGATTAGTCACTATCTGGGTAATACGGTGCCAATAATTTGGTCAAGAGATCGCTCCAAAGTTTGGACCTCTTAATGTTAATTTTAAATTTTGCTTATCTAGAAATATCTGGTGAACTTTTTAATTGAAAAATTTTTACACACAATTGTAAAATTCGTTAATTCAAAGATAATTTTTTGCGAAAAATAACTTTTAGTAAGTATTTATTATTATTTTACTTAAGAATTGTCGAAAATGTTTTAAATTGTAAGGTGTGTAATTTACAGCATCATTTTAAAAAATGTAATTTTACAACACAAAATATAAGTGAAATCGGTCTAATAGTTTCTGAGAAATCAAAATTTTTAAAAAAAACAGATACTTAATATTCGATTTCTCAGAAATTATTCGACCGATTTTTCTCAAACTTTGAATTTTGCCATGTAGAATTACATTCTTTAAAATGACACAAAAAATTGTATACCTTACAATTAAAATTTTTTTGAGCATTCTTAAATAAAATTTATCAACAAAAAAAATGAAGAAAAAAATTATAAAATTTATTTTTGCATGGAGTTATCTTCGGATAAACGAATTTTATAATTGCTTACAAAAATTTTACAATTCACTTAAAAAGTTCTTGAAATATAGCGAAATACGCAAAAAGTAAAATTAACATAAAGGGATCCAAACTTTGGAGCACTCTCCTGATCAAACTATGGGGACCCTATTTCACAGATTGCGGCTACCCCCTACATTTTGGGGGTCAGAAATCCGAATCCGTTGAAAAAAAAGGAATGTCCATTCAGAGAAAGTACGTTTTTGTGTCTTATTTCGTGACTTAAAATATCGTTTGCATTATTTAATTTGCATATTTGAGATCATTCCTTCGAGCAATTAAGATCAATTCCTAGAACATGAAAATTCGATCATTGGATCAAAAGATATTCCGAAAAGTCCGTTCTTTTTGCATTTTTATAAAAAAAAAAAATAGAATTTTACTAGAACAGAATCAAAGATAGTCTTTATTTATTCAAAGTATTACAGAAGAATTTGATACACGCAGTTTATTACTTGTAAACTTTTCTACCGTTTAATGGCTGCACTGGTCTATAAATGTTTTGTAAATGACAATTATCAGCATCTGGTGTACCTTCCTTCACGGAATTCAAAGAAAATAGCTGATTCATCTGGAAATAAATGAAAAAAAATAATGCATTCATATTGACTGAGGATTTATAACATATTTATTAGTATGTCATAAGAGTATGACTATGAGAACAGTTCATATCATTTTCGCTACACAAAAGCTTTCACGATTTTAAAAATTTCCTGCACATCGTGTTTGCAGGTGTGATTTAAAAATTTATATATCAAAATAAATTTAAAACATTGAAAAATTGTCTTCTTTCATATATATGAAATTTCTACAAAGTATTGCCAAAAAAAGCTGACATATATTATAAGTCCGCAATGTTTTTATGAATTTCTAATTTGAAATTTAACTTTGTCTCTATTTATTTATTCTAATTTGCAAAATTACTTAATGCTTTTTTTTTAGTTTCCTTACCGCGGTTTTTCGAATAGAAAATAAAGCAAACTCATTACTAAGCAGTTATTTCAGCTAAAAACCTCTTTTTTTTTTTAATTTGTATTATTTGTGTCAAAATAAGGGGGGAATGTTATTATTAGCATTTTATTAATTTATAGTTATGAAATACAGCACAATACACCGGTGTCTTTATTTTGAGTTAAACGTTACAATTTCTAAACACAGCTCACTTTTAAAACAAATTTTTGAATTTCCATTGCTTTGCAGTTATTTAGATCAAAAAGAAATGATTATTCTTCATTGAAATTTCTCTAATTCACAAAATCAATTATTGAGAAATTTTTGAATATGAATGAAAAATTAAAGTAATTTCTTGAATTATATAATTCCAATAATCTAACAAATTTTTTTACTCAATATTAGACTAACTTTAATAATTAAAAAATACCAAAATATAATTATGCTTCTAACTAGAGCGTCGAAGAAAAAAGTTAACACGTTGAGCGCCACGCTAATTTTACATGCCTTGCCCGTCAGGCCACAACGGTAAATAACTACAAACTAAATTTGCAAATATTAGACAGATTTTATTAGTTACATATCTGACAAAAGTGGTGAATTATATAAGCCTACGAATTGTTTAGAAATAGTGGTGGATAAATATCTACTAAATTGAATTTATTAAACCAAGAATCACAGTAATTAAGTAAATTTTGAATAAATTTTCTGCAATTCCATAAAAGAGTGTAAATTTTATAGTTCTATATCATGTTATACGCTGTCAGCCAGCTGTTTTTCGCGGTCAGTGTCAGCCACCGGTGGTTGACGCAGACTAAATGTAATTTCAGTGTCAGCCACCGGTGGTTGGCGCGGCTTAAATGGAAAGTCCGGCGCTCAACGTGTTAATAAAACTGACTCAGGTGCCACTACTGAGTCAGAGGGTAAAGTTTTTCTACTATCCACGTAGGCCTGGGGTATGCGTCTTTTAATTATCAATTCTTAATATCATCAACGTAAATATTTCACCAAAGACTCGAAGAAATGCAAAATTCATAAATATATGTACATACTTGATAACTGCATACAGCTTTTTGTCTTCTACATATCAACCAGGTGACTCCTTCATTACATGGGGGAAAACCTATGGAACCCTCATACCTGTAGAATGGACACTTATTGTCAATCAGATCCTCTAGATAAATCTTGCCCTGTCTATGGGAATCTCTGCTCGACAGTTGAATTTCTCCTTCGTAACTTTGTCCTTCATATTGAAATGCTTCTTTAACGGACAAAATGTTGTATAGAGCTGAGTTTAGTTCATGGCTTTCCTGGGAAATTAATGAAGTATGATTAAGCATGATTGAAGTATGACTATACTTATTCCTACGAACTTGATACAGAGAATTATTAATGCCTCTGATCAAACTAGAGTAGCTAGAAAATAGCTTTGCTAATTAAAAGCACCTCCTTTTGCTTCTTTTAGACTATGAAGCTTATATTAACCCTTTAGTGGGACATTTATTTCTAGTAAAAGTAAATTAAAAAATTTTTGTAATTGAAATTCATATAAGAATAGTAATTGATATTAGAAAAGAAAAATTCATTTAGCTTATAAAAAATTAATTTAAATTTTAATGTCATTTTTTTGGTGGTAAGTATATTTACCACGATCTATTAGGAACTTATTGATTTTTATTTATTTATAAAATAAATTTTATAAATGCTACAAACTTAAATGCGTTTTCTTATACTAAAAAATGGTTGCCAATTTTATTCAAACGCACTTCAAAAAAGCCGAAGTTATTAACAACTGGAAACCTAAATTAAAAATGGTAGAAAAATTAACATGGACTTTAAAAATTGGAGGTAAGTATACTTACTGCGGCTTTAAAAAGGGTTAAGGTTATTAAACCTAATTCTCTCTCTCTTAAGTTTGCTCTAATACTCTTAAGTTTGCTTGCAGTCTATGAAGCTCATATAAAGATTCCGTTCGTATGCAACAAAATATCATTATCATTATAAAGAACCTATCCACAAATCGATTTAAACTACAGCTGCCGTTTAGTATTTTGTAAAAGACGATTAACGGTTAATGTAAAACGATTAATGTAAATTTACTACCACTATTAAAACTGTGTGAGTCTTAACATGGTTAATTAGCAACCAGTAGCCCATCATCTCCAGGGGTGAAAGCGAGACGGAAAATAGGAAAGGCTGGTAGTGAAATCTTTTCAGTTATAGCTAGTTTTGGGGAGGACCTTACCCATTCTTTTTTTTAAATTATTCAACGATATCTACTTTATCTTCGAAAAGAAGCAGTTTTATATATATGCTAAAACTTTCAAAGAAATCTTGATAGTTACAGATATTTTATTTTTTTCAAAAAAAAAGCTGGAATGAAATGTCATACGTACCAGGTTTTTCTCTTTTCCGTCTTGCTATATAAGGGCTTTCACCCATGATCATCTCTTACATCAGAAAGCCTCCACACGGTTTTTTATGAGTAGTCTGTGTGCAGATTATCTGAAAAGTGAACCACTTGTGCGCTTGAACCCAAATTCTATTTTAAAAGTACTTGAGAGAATTTTATTATATATATTTGAGAATTTAATCTGTACTGGTTGACAAGTAAATAAAACAAACCAATTATATTAATAAATTTAAAAAAGAATTTAGACATATTTTTGCTACCACTTTCTAATAGATATCATATTAAATGGTTCTTTGACTAAGTGGTATACCTTCATGGTGGTCTGATCGGACTACCTATAAAAAAAACCGTGTGAAGGCTTTCAGATATATGAGGCGTTGAGGAGCCCCGCCATTAAATTTCCACACTAACCGTAAAATTAAAGAAATGCAACTCATAAGTGACTAGTAACAATACGTAATATACATATGCACATTCATTGCACACTTTTCCCTATAATTGGAACCGAGTGACTATGAATAAAATTGGTCTAAAATCGAAATTCAAATGCAAATTAAGCAGTTATGCCAGATAAACCTTTTTATAATTTGCTGCTTATTAATTTACTGTTTAGTCAGCAAAAAAAGATGCAACTGCAAAATTAAGAAGCATAACGAAAGGCTGTCAATTAGTCAAAATTTATCTACACTTTATTAGTAAAAAAATATTATTAATGTTCATATTTTCCAACGTAATTTGATGTCAATATTAGCTCCTTTTCCGTAACCAGGAAACTTGTTACCATCCTCTGTAAGAAGGGTGTTAATTTGAGGTTTCTATAAAGGTCAAAAGTGTTTTGAAGATTTCAGCTATTTCTCAACCTATACAACACGCAATTTTTCCAAATGTTCTATCCTCAATTACCCTAAATCCAACTTTCTAAAAGGCTCACTGCATTTCCCCTTAAATGTTTATTAAAGTAGGAAACTTGGGGTCGTTGATTAGAGTTTTTTGTTGCAAAAGAACTGGTTTAAGAGCAGGTTTTTTGCGTGGTAATAGCAGCCTACTCTAAAGATAGTGAACAAAATTATAATCGTATATACCTCAAGGAATCCTCCAACAGCAACAATTTTTCCTTCTTTCTCATGAATTAAATGAGTCTGTTTGGAAAAGAGAAAAAAAATAATTAGCATATGCAAATGAAGTAATGAAAATTAATTAATATTAAACTTACTCTTTAACTAATTATGTCTAATTTTTTTTTTTTTTAATATTGACGGTAAAAATAATTTTTCATAATAATAAGTACGTTAAAATGATTATAATCATAAGTGCTATGGATGATTTTCACCCCTCTGATTTGCACTTAAAATACATAGTACTTTTTTTCCTTCCCTCATATGTAGTAGCTAACGTCTGCAGCTTTCAAGAAAAAAAATTCCCAGTTTGTAGTAAAATTACATTGCAGTGAGAAATTGTGATAAAAAAATTTTTTGTCACTTTAACACGTTGAATGCCAAGGGGGTCATCGGTGACCGACGAAGTCAAGATTATTAGAAACATATAATTCGAGTAAATTGTTAATTTTTTTGTTATATTATTATCGTTACTAAAATGGTTTGAAGAAATTAATGCAATATTTCTTTTTCTTTTTAATGGCGGGCACTTGGAACTATTGTCCATTGGCCACAGAAAGTGCCAGAACTGCTAACTCTCTTTTCGTTACCCAGTGGGCACCTGTGGCGAAGCAGCGTCGCCCACATCACACTACCACTACCCGTTTATAGGGCGGGTCACATTCACACACAAATGAGAAAAGACATAGGACACAGATAGAGAGAAAGAAACACCCATGCCTTACCCGGGAATCGAACCCAGAACCTTTCTGATGCAAGGACAGTTCCCTGCCCCCTACACAGGCCGGTCGGCAATTAATGCAATATAGAACACACAAAAATGATTTTATTTATATACACAGAGATGCCAACTTGCTAACAACAGCGCATAAATATTTTCAAGTGATAGTTTATTAATTGCGATTTTTGGTTTAATAAATTCAATTTAGTAGATTTTTATACATTACTATTTCTAAACATTTCATTGACTTATATAATTCACCACTTTTATTCCTCTGTCTATACCCAAAGTGTGGTACGCGTTCTTATGCGAAATATCTTGCAATAAACGAAAATTTCAAAGAATTTTATTTAAAAACAAGGCTAGCCATGAAAATTCACAATTACGTATTTTTCTATTGGCTACTTTTTTCAGAGTTAACAGTTAATAATTAGTGGTTTCAACAGCCAGTTGTGATTTTTAACTTTTATGCAATTTTTTTATAGTAAAAAATACATTAATTTTTTTTTTTTTTTAACTGGGTGCGTAGCCAGATTTTACAACAAAAAATAAGCTCCTTTTAAGTACTTTTATGTAAAGTACTTCAACACTCAATAAACATTTTTAATCCAAAAAAAAATTTCATAATTAGGATCTGTGCAGTAATAAGAATCCCTTTTTTCTATCGTTTAAAGTTCTTAATTTAAATACATAAAATCATTAAAATTCAAATATATTTTCGAAACCTTTACATATTCATCATAAAATAACTAGTTTCTGATAAATATTGCAAAGAAAATTGTGAAAATCACGCTTTTTTTGTAATTTAGAAGGACAATTGACACGGCATATCAAAAAATCTATTTTTAAAACATAGAAAATTAAGCATTTTTTACAAACCCCGAATAAAAAAAGTAAATCAAAAACTCAAATAAAATAAGCACTTTTTAAAAACACTACGCACCCTGTATTAGGGGTACACAGCGTAACGAAAAATTTAGAAAGGGTACACAAAAGTCATAAGTTTGGGAAACACTGCTCTATGTCATGCAAAACCTTTTCAAAACTAGCAAAATCAGACTAATAATTGCAAATTTAGTTTGTAGTTATGTAGGGGAGAGTGGGGTCAATTGTAACATTTTTTACTTAACTATTTTTAACTAACAAAAAATCCAACATATTATTAGCATTAATTGACAGACGAGTAAAGTAGACTATCCTCTACTAGAAAAAAAAATACCTTACTTTAAATGCTATTATATTAGCTATTAACAATTTTTGACAGTCGTGCACTTGTTACAATTGTCCCCACTTACGGGGTCAATTGTAACAGTTCATAAATTCAACTAAAATATAGTTAATTAAACATATTATCATAGTTGTGATATATTTTTTATTGATCAAAATAGTAGTGATATTTTAGGAGTAAAAATAATAATGAGCAGAGATCTAAAGGGTTAAACTTTTAACTTGAAGGGGTTAAAAATTTTAATTTATGCTGTGAAAGGTGATAAATAAAATAATGCACATGCAACATAATATAAATGATATAGGAAACTATTGGTGGTTCTTAAAGAGTTAAGTAATGGTTTGTAAACATAAGATTATTTATTTTCAGCCGTTGCATTCGTCCCTTTACTTATTGTTACGATCGTTCCAAGACGCTATTTCAGCTTCATTTGTTAAAAACAATGCTAGTTAATTAGCAAAACTAATCTTTTTTTTTTAAATGTTAATTAAGGTGTCCACTTACATATTCGGTTAATAATTTTTATTTGTTTAAACAAAATTACTTTGTTACAATAAAATATTCTAATACCAAAAAAAGTACTTACGTAGCGTGAAAATATCTTTTGTGATGTAACTCTTTCAAAAGTGCATAAAAATGGTTGCCAGCAGGGGTATACATGTAGATTTATTAAATACACCTTGTGCGCCACCTAGGAACCAAATCTAGAACCCGACACTCGAAATTTTTGCTCTGTTACAATCGTACCCTGTTACAATTGACCCCACTCTCCCCTACCGTTTCACCAGACGAGCAAGCCATGTAAAATTTGCGTGGCATTCAACGTGTTAATCCGTACCTAAAATTTTTATAAAATAGCTAACGGATTTTTTAAAATATATGTTTAAATATGTAATGGTAGTTATAATTTTTTTAAATCATATTTATTTAGTGAAGAATGGAGTATCCATAAAGCGTACCTCTGATGACACTTTATATATAAAACCTTGAGAAAACCTATAAAATTGGTGTCATAGTATTTAAGAGAGGTAAGAAGGGTTTTGACGGCTTTAATCTGCTCATAAGATACGTTATACCATAGTGTAGTCAATATACTGTAAATCGAAAGACAGACCAACTTAAAGTCACAGATTTTTTTTTTTTCATTGCTTACCTCCATCGTATGTCTTCTACCATTAATCACGTCTTCTGATCCTTTGTTTGTTTCGTTACCCCAATGGAAGTGGAAGTGTTGTAATATATATTTCTCGCCGTCAACCGTGATTGATCTTTCAACTCCATCTTGAGGCGTTACATGAACTGAAAAACATAGTATTTTATAGGAATTTAAATATTATTTAAAGCTACTATATTTCAAACTTGACTATATTGTGGTCCATACAGCATCGACTCTTATATTGCTATTAATGTAACTGTTTTCATCAATTTCCTTTGTTAAAACACATAATCAATAACCTCTTTTATAACTACCAACTGTTTGTTTTTTTCTTGCTTAGGATTTTAAAATATGTACGACATGTGGTCAGTTATTTTTTCCCTAGTCGTTAAATTTCGCAAAAGTTTATCGGCATCATAAGAAATAATCATAGCGAAACTGAATCATTTTGCCAACACTAAAAATCATCATTGTCTCATTATTCTCTTTTTTATACATACTTCTGAAATATTTATGTAAAAATAATTATTGATGATCAAATGTTCAATACAAATTTTAATCATACTTAGTAAACTATTAATCAAATATTACTAGCATGGGTGCAGCAGGCAGCAGTATTTGATGAATAGTTTTTTATTTTATTTTATAACCGTCGTTGAACAGCCGACCCAATTTTGGGTTTACGACTACTAATGTTCAACTCCGTAGCCTTGTTATTTTAAACCAATCCAGAAGACGAGTAAACTCCTGAATCAGTACCCCCAGAGATTTGATTTGTTATGAGAACATGGAGCACTTTGAGACTCGACAGATTTAACGTGCATCAGTCACCATTTACTACACGGGGATTCTTCGGCCTGCCGAGTTCGAACCCAAGACCTCTTGGACATGGGCCCAGTGCCCTACCTATCAGGCTATCCCGGCCCTGATAAATAGTTTACAGTATTCCAATAATTCGCCGTCTTTCAGGACATTATACTTTTTCTACTCTTAGGACAATTTTCTTTTCTTCCTTTTCATTTTTATTAACACTTCTAAATTCTACATCACTATGTATTTGGACAGTTCTATTCTCACAAGCATATTGCATGTTCCATTATCTGTTAAAAACTGTTTCTTACATCACTTAATGCTTATACCACTAAGTAAAAAATATTTTGTTTTTCTTTGTTTTTCTTTTGTTTTTATTATCATTGCGTATCTCGATGTTACAATGTATATACAGGGTGTTTGTAAAGTCCCGGACCCATTTTGATGTTTAATAACTTCTAAAATAATGAAGATAGATTAAAATTAATAACATAAATGGTTAGATAGACTCAAAATGTTTCATGACTCTTGTCAATGAACTTTCTAGGAGCCTAGGAGGATGGCGTTTGCAACAGATATGGTAGGAAGGATAGAAATGATGATGTTTTTTTGAAGTGCATAATGTTCTCCGGCGAAGCATCCTTTCATGTTTCTGGCATTGTTAATCGCCATAATGTGCGCATATGGGGATCTGAAAACCCTCATGAATACCGTGAGGCACAAAGGGATTCCCCAAAGGTTAATGTGTGGTGTGGACTAACGCACGACCGAGTCATTGGGCCTTTCTTTTTTACAGAAAAGACGGTCTCATCAGTCGTATACTTAGACATGTTGGAAAACTTCGTATTTCCACAACTAGAAGAGCTTCAGCCACATGTCCTTTTGCAACAAGATGGTGCACCACCTTATTGGGGTATCATCGTTCGTAGTTCTTTGAATGATCATTTTCCAGGAAGATGGATTGAGCGAGGAGGTCCAATTCCTTGGCCACCCAGATCACCTGATATAACGCCGCTGGACCTTTTTTCTTTGGGGATTTATAAAGAACAATGTTTACAGGAGGATCGTGTCGAACATTGATGACCTAAAAGCCAGAATTACAACCGCAATAGCCTCTGTGTATGCCGACATGCTTGCAGCTACCTGGCGTGAAATGACTATCGACTTGATATTCTCCATGCCACGAAGGGGGCACACGTGGAAGACAAGGGTCATGAAACTTTTTGAGTCTATCTAACCTTTTATGTTATTAATTTTAATTTATCTTTATTATTTTATGAGTTATTAAACATCAAAATGGGTCCGGGACTTTATAAACACCCTGTATTTCTTTTACATATTTCTTTCAAAATTCTTTAATAAACAACTGTTGGCGGCTGGGATTTGGATCCAAGCTGGTCTCTCCAGGCGTTGTTGCTACGGCTGTGGTCGAACTATTTTAGTAGCCAGACGTGGACTATACGGGTAAGGGTCCCTCGTGTCCCAGGTACGTGTTCACGTCTGGAGGCGGACGGACGGAGTATTCCAATAATTTACTATGTTATGTGTATACGTTGTTGTTTCAAATGACACTTGGGCAAGTCAAGCTCGCCAGCCAATGGCCTTGCGAATTTAGTCAGGAAGGAATCCTTTTGTTTGACAAGAGCACTCTGTTAGGGTGAAAGTGCGATTGATATCAGAAACTGCTAGATAGATGGCAGCACCAGTAATTCATGAGGCCCCATCTCTTGAGAGTGAGTGTCTCGCCTGAGTGGCTTCGAGGAACAAACCCCGGTCCCTGTAAATCGCGTAGTCCGATGCTTTATTCTCAGGGCTACTACAGCCCGAATATGTATATATTGTTTATAAATATAGTTATTTTTATCAGATTTAGTAAAGAAATAATCTAAAATTAGTAATTTTTTAGAATTCGCTCTTGCAAAGAGACTGTAAGCTTAGAGCTATTGCATATTATAATATAAATCTTACAATAACGGAAATACGACATAGACTCTTTTTGAAATACGCATATTTTTCATAGAGTCAAAACAGAAAACGAAACTTACTCATGTGACCATTGTTCATAATCATGACTCTACTGATAGGTTCATCATAGCCATCAAGTTCCAGTCTCTGACGCTCTCCACTGCTCACAGTTTCCCTCGTTATTATGTTAACCGGAGATTGAGAATCTCCACTACAATTAGGATACTTTTCTCCCCAATGCAGTGGACCTAATAGAATGAACACAAATAAGGACAGAGATACCAACTTGCTCCGCTTTGTAAAAAAAGTATTTTCTAGTGTTAACGAAATTTAGGTAATTTTTAGTTTAGTATTTTTCAATTTAAATAATTTGTCCACCACTATTAATTAAAAACTCAGAATATCTTATGAATTCAAACTTTCTTAAATTGTGACATTTTATAAAAAAAAAAAAGGCGCATTTTTACTTATTTAACAATTTATTAAAACTTTAGTCGAAAGCGGAGCAGTTAGCATCACTGTAAGTATGTAAAAAAGTAGGCTTATTCTGCTGCATAATTCTTTTTCATTTTAGTTTGTTATTCATTTTAGTTTGTTATTCATTTTAGTTTGTTATTGAAGTGAAACTTCTTATGCGACTTCCAACGAGGTTGCGTTAAATGTTTAACGCTACCGTTGTCATGGAAACTAGATTTCTCTTTACGTTCGTTGAGCGCACGAGGTAAGAGAAAAATATAGTAGGTAATATTGGCGTTAAAGAAAACAAAGCGATATTTTTTTTAATTCGCCAAGAATACCTTACTGAAATTTTGAACATTTTAAATATATTTTATTACTAATATTTTTTAATTAAGCGAAAAAAATTTATAATGAAACAAAGTATTGTATTTAGAAAGTTAATAAGTATATTTTTTTTATTAAATACAATTAAAAAAATACTTTGATGCACAAAGATACTCTGCTTTAGATACTTATTTTTCTTTTTTCTTTTTTAATTTTTGCCGGTTTTTATTTTATAAATGAAACTTCTAATGCGACTACCAGCAAGGTTGCGTTAAACGTTTAACGCTATCATGGTGAGGGTATGAAAGCACTGTTGCGTTAAACGTTCAACGCTCCTGGGGAGGGGGGATAGAAAGAGACAGAGCGAGAGTGAATGCAAGGTTGCGTTAAACGTTTAACGCTACCATGGTGAGGGTATGAAAGCACTGTTGCGTTAAACGTTCAACGCTCCTGGGGAGGGGGGATAGAAAGAGACAGAGCGAGAGTGAATGCGTGGCACTCGAACGCATGCGCGCAGAAAATGATAATTAAAAGATGCGATCCATTGTGAATTGTAAGCAATGTTAATAAAGTTTGTCTTAAAGAAACAGTATGATTTCACTAAATATCAATTTCTACCCCTTCCTATTTTCATTTCCACATTACGAAGTTTCACTTCTTCCGCGCGGAGGGACTCCATGCACTATTTTTTTATGTTAGTCCGTCATGTACTTGGATACTTTATTACTTTAAAATAAGATGTCGGGAATGAAAAAAATATTTAAACTTTCTTCAGGATTCATAGTTAATGTGAATCAAGACGTAAAAAAAGAAATAGCTGGTATTAATACCATTTAACTATTTTTTAAAGCTAATTTTCAAGCTATAGCATTTCTTACTGCTATAGTTGATTTAATGTTCTAAAATCTATTAACAATCAGAACTGCCAAATACAAAACTTTTTGAAAAAATAATGTTATTGATTGGTAAACAAACAAACACAGAAGCTTTCAGCTTAATGGTTAATTTTGCAGGCATTTTAAAAGCTTCAGCATTAGAGAACTAAAGTAGAGTGGCTTTTTATATAATCTTCTGACTCATTCGCATGTAGCGGTGTGAAAAATTATTTTAAATAAAACTTACTAAATGAAGAATCGCGCATTAAAACATAAAATTTGTCACCACTAGAAGAAATTTTACCACTAAACGCATCCGAAGTTGGTAGCCCTGAATATACATATATATAATATACATATGAGATATATAATATACTTATATATATAACATATATATCAGTATATAATGTATATTATATATATATACTGATATACATCTTATATATAAAAATCTCATGTTACAGTTTTAGTGTTTATACCCCTCCGAAACCGATTGACCGATTTTGATGAAATTTTATATGTATATTCAGTAGGTCTGAGAATAGGTTTATAACTATTTTTTTTTTTTTCATTTTTTGGAAGAAAAAAATTTTGTTATTTTTTTATGGTGTGTCATTAAAAAATACATACAGTCCATAAATTTCACGCTGCTACCACCAGCCCCTACTTTTTAATAGCATTTTATATTTTTTAACCCCGGTCAATAGTTGATCAATTTACACTTGATCAACTATCCACGCCAGGGGAAAGTTGAATTTCCGGTTATTTTGTTTCGTAATTTGAACCCGCCATAACTGTGCAACGGCACACAATTAGTCGTTAAAAAATAATGAACAACGTTATCGAAGTCATTATTTTAAATGGGTGAAAGTATATTACTTCCACGAATCCCTATGATACCCACTGATGTGCCAATTCAATTTAAACGCATTCAGTTCCCCATTAAATTGGCATTTGCAATGACTATTAATAAATTCCAAGGCCAAACAATGCCTTTTTGTGGCCTTGATTTGAGCACACCATGTTTTTCACACGGATCATACATGGCATGCTCTCGAGTGGGCAAACCATCCAGTTTATTTGTGTTAGCTAAAAATGGAATGACAAAAAATATTGTACACTACATTGCACTAAGAGATTAATATTGCTGACTAATATTTTCAGAATTCGTAGTATATATAATTTATAAAAAAAATAACAATAAATTAAAAAAGTTACAATAATGGTGTGTTGTTATTTTCACATTCCGTCATCGTTCACAGCGCTCCATGCATTACCTCCTACATCAAAAAGCCTCCACACGTTCTTTTATAAGTAGTCCGCGCAGACTATTTGAAAAGTGAGCCAGATGTGCGCATGAACCCAAAACCTTTTATAAAAGTAATTGAGAGAAATTTATCATATATATTTGAGAATTGAATCTGTAGTGGTTGGCAAGTGAATAAGGCAAACTAATAATATTCATAAATAAAACAAATTTTTAGTCATATATTTGCTACCACTTTCTTATTTTAACTAGATTTTGTATTAAGTGACTCATTCAGAAAGTGAATATCCTTCACAATGGTCTGATCGGACTACTTATAAAAAATCGTGTGGAGGCTTTCAGTTATAGGAGACGTTGCTCCATGCCTCTTCCACTCATATACCACATACGCACACACTTACAATAAATAAGATATATTTCCATACTCTAGAAATATTTCATATGGCAAAACAACGTTTGCCGGGTCATCTAGTTTAATATATATTGCTGCTACTGAACCATAATATACAAATGAGAATATTTTTAATTGGGAAAATGAAAATGTTGAAAAAGTTTATAATTAAGAGCAGCGAAAGCTTTTTAATTTAATATAATTTTTTTAAAAACTTACGGCTTTAAGAGTGTAGGTGCTAACTCAGCACTTAAAACTATTTAACGCGGCTATCTCTATAATACACTTAATTAATTGATTTTTGATTGAAAAATATTGTGTTAACAAATATTTTAATTATAATATACAAATAAACTAAACATGTTTAAAATCTGACTCTCGTTTTAGAGAAGATTTCAAGTGCTGGTGAAATTAAACAAATTTTTCCTACATTAGCAGTTTCTCCATCTCCACATGAAATATTTTGGGTGCTAGATTTGACATCAATGTGTAAGAGATAAAATATGCAACCATGTTATAATAACTGTAGAAAAATAATAAACATGATTTTTTTTCATCAGCAGCTTTGCTATTTTATTAAAAATAATACCTAAAACTCCCTGTTCTCCATTGTGCGCTCTCCCATTCTCTCTGGTCCCATGTCTCAAAAATAAACTCACCAACTTAATGCATAACAAAATTAAAAGTGAAAAAAAGAATTCTAAAAAAATTATCAAACAGCAGCGGTCACCATAGCAACGCATGCGCACTGTTCTTGATTATTGTAGTTAAAAAGTGCGGACACCATAAAATCCAAACCAAGACCCAATTTGCCAATGGGTAAAAGCAAACTGGTTTAAAGGCAAAATTTTCAGAAATTTTCCAAAATCGCATCGACGAGCTGCGAAGGCTCAGGGGAATAGAGCGTTCACCTTCCAATGAGGTGAACCGGATTTGATCCTGTGGTCTTCCTCTCCAAGCAATGCAAATGCGGGTTAGTTCCATCAAAAAGTCAACCACGAAGGCAAATATCCTCCAATACTTGATCCAGGAGTTCCCTTGTCTTCTGGAATGGGTTCAAAATTACAAGGCTACGTAGTTGAGCATTAGCAGTCGTAAACCCAAAAATTGGGTCGGCTGTTCAACGACGGTTATAAAAAAAAAATCGCATTGACTGCAGAAAATTTATACCATCTATCCTTTCTCAGGAAGTAGTGATGTCATTTTCGACCAATAGCGTGATCCGGTCACTTTGAAATTTAAAGGCTCTCGTAAACATATTCAGTTATCACCCTGCGTCATATTTATAGAACAGATATTTTTTTGAAAAAAAAAAAAAAAAAAAACATTGTGATTTGACAAGAATTTCAGTATTATCATTTGTTTTCTATGCGAATCAAAAACTTTTCACCCATCATAATTTAACAATGATTTAGGTAACTTTGTAAGATAATTAAGAATTATAAGTAACCGTGAATAAATAAATGCATCATCGATACTAGTAAATAAAATTAATATAACTACGAAAAATTAGGGAAAAAAAATAATATTAGAATAAAATGTTTGATTATGCATTGACTTACCGTTAGGTAAGCTTAAATCGTAAGACCAATCCTTGTCTTCGTCAGCAGGGCATTCTTCGGCAGAAACGACTGCGAAACCTGTAATATATAGATTTGCTATTTGTATTATTTTTTTAACATAAGCAATATGTAATAATTTCTTAGCTTTTAAAATACAATAAAAAATGCAATCGGTTCAGAATTTAATCAAAATTCAGGTTCAGAATTCGGGATTTGTATAAGGTTCATACATACACTAAGAATTATATAAATACAAAAGCTTCTGTGATTCTTTTAAAATTTAAAAAGGGTGGCAATATTGTAAAAAGAAAACTAAAATATTTCTTTTTCTTAACTTTGACTGTAAAATTAAAATTCAAAGCTGTGAATTTTATAACTTAATATATTTATTTGGAAACATTAGTTGGGGTAATGATAAGAATTTATTGAAATAAAAAAATTTTTAATAATTTTGATATCACTTTTTAAAATTTATAAGGACTATGCGTACCCAGTACATATAAACATTATGCTTAATTTATAGAGATTAACCCTTTGCTTATGGTATACCATGTTGTACTAGTCGTTACCAAAAGGACAAATTTACCTATTTACTTATAAACTTTTATGTTAGATTGTTTTATAAAGAGTAATTATGTAACTGTCAATTATTAAGGTCGTTGATAACACATTTTCTTACTTGAAACAACATTTATGTAAAATCTAGAATTTTAAAGTTTAAAAAAATTTATTTTACCTACTATGAAATATCGATAATTTAAATACGTGTCTATAATTTGTCTATATTTAATATAAGTAAACTATTATTTGTCTATATTAAATATATGTCAACGCCTGATCTATAACTTAAGCAGTTATACTTTAAAATTTTAGTAAATTAGATTAATTTTCGAACATTCTACTTCAATTATTATTTTACAACCATTTTGTAAAAATTTTCTCAACTAGCCTACAAGTTAGCAAATATGTAATAAAAGAAAAATTCCCGAGTTGCTTTTTTATTTTTTATTTTAAAATTTGAAAAATATAAAATAGTAAAAATAGAAATAACTTACAAAAAGAGTAAATAACTAATAATAAAGCTAACTGCACAAAACGTTTATAATCCATGGTGCTTTCGTTTACTGAGAAGTGAATGATTTGCTTAATTGTGAATTCACTGTTCTTATACACATTTCCAATCACTTCCTGTTATCTAATAAAGGTTTCATAAATTAATCATTGTCTTTTATTGGCAAATCAGTGTCAATTTTGTTTTTAAACACTCGGACTGTTTTTGAAACTACTTGTCGAAATTGCAACGGTATTTCCCCCCGATTTCGAAGATTAAGATTGATAAAAATCAAAGGTGAAAATTATGCCTGGTGACATTGTACTTTTAATGCAAATCTCATGGATGCTAATTGGGAATTGAACCTATTAATAGAAGTTTAGTGAAACAACAATGCATGCAGCTACTATCTTTTAACCAAAATCATCATTTTGTAATTCATTACAAATTCTTCACTCGCAACAGACATTTTTGTTTTTATCATGTTTCATCTTTATCTTCGTTTTTGTGTTTAAAACGTTATCATCATGCAGAATATGCCTAGCATAAGAAAAAGTATTTTTTATAAGAATTTAAATAATAAGAAAAACATTTCCGGCTTTTTACTAACTGATCTGCATAAATGTTATATTAATTAACAAACTTATCGTATGGAGATAATTCATTAATAGAAATAGTTCATTTTCATAGGTAATTAGACAAAAATTATTTTAATCAAATACACTATTAAAAATGCGACTAGCTAAATATGACGGGTTTTTTTTATATATTAATTATTTTGAGCATTAAATAATGCTATTTAAACTTTTATTTTCTCTCGATTATAGATACGGAGATAGTTCATTAATATAAATAATTAATTAATTTACGAAGGTTGTTTTGTATATATATATATATATATATATATATATATATATATATATATATATATATATATACATAAAGTGTTTTGAGTATGGAATAATGCTTTTTAAACTTTTATTTTCTCTCTATCATTCGAGGGATGGAACCTTAATTAGTTGTGGTTTAATTATGGTTAAAACTATGGTTTGTTTCCTCCTAACTTTGCAGCATTTGGGAAAGGAAGATATTGTGAAAGCGCAATTGGTGAAATAGTTTTCAGTTGCTTTGGAATTTAAAATAGCTAACTACATATAATAGCTAACTGCATATATTTAACACGTTTACGCCGGCTGTTAACACCCAGGCCTGAAAGCGGGACGGAAAAGAGAAAATACTGGTAGAAGAACTATTTCAATATTAGATAATATTAGGGAGGAGTTAATCTATTCTTAACAATTCACTGTAAGGAAATTTTTCAGGGCGAAGAAGCAATTCAGTATAAAAACTGCATCCGTTAAAAACAATTGGTAGTTATGGATTTTTATTATTCCCGGAAAAAAACTAAAAAAATGAAATTCATTTGTTACCAGTTTTTACTCCGGTGCGCCACCGGTGGCCTGCGCCGGCGTGAACGTGTTAATTTATAAATGTCTTTGAAGAAAAGTAAACGCATGAAGAGGAAACAACGTTGAGAATTTTCATTCTGGTACGTTGTTAAATATATGACTATTTCTATGACAACGGCTCTATTTGCGGCTCTATATGCGAAACTTATGTCACTGTCATCAGGCTGAGATGAAGTAGAACGAAGAATTTTTATTTTCTAACCGTCGTTGAACAGACGACCCAATCTATTGGATTTACAAACACTAATGTTCAACTCCGAAGCCCTGAAATTTTAAAACCAATCCAGAAGACAAGAGAATTCCTGGATCAAGTATTAGGTGAAATATGCCTTCGTGAATAACTTTTTGATGGAACTAATGGAGAAGAAAACCACGAAAACCTCCAACGGTTTGCCTGATTGCAAGAGGATTCTAACCCATGTGATTCTACCACTGCGGATAATTTTACGTTAGCAAGGTGGTCGGTGCAAGCCGGATGCGGAATTCGTATCGAATAGTTGTCGCTGGGATTCGAACCCGGTTGACCTCATTGAAAGGTTAACGCTCTATCCCTGTACTTCACTGTAGTTAAAAGCTTTCCGTTACCTATTGCCAGAGCTGTAGATGTCGTAGGATACTTTTCTGAGCGTCAGTTTATTTACAATTCCTATGGAGCGGTTCACATTCTGAAGAATCTACAGCCTGAAGAATATCTGCACTATTTCTGAAGCAAGTAGTACATAGTTATTCCTTCATTCTAAGAGTGAAATCAAGTTCGTTATGTCCTAAATAATGAAAGTTTGATGCATTCTAACAGCAATTTCAACCGCCATGTTTTAAACAAGCCAGCCAAAGTTTGCGGTGTATGCGCCCAAGCATTGTGGTTCTGCTAAATGAGACATGAGCTCTGAAAAAAAGTCTCGATGGCATTTCGATCTTCATAGTGGCCCATAATGTTCTATTTCTTATTTACTGACACTAGAATAAATCAGCGGATGGAAGTAAACTATTTACATTCCCGAGTCCATCGGTGAATTTTTTTACGTTTTCGCTATTCTATTTCGTTTTCATACTGTAAGTTTCTAAGAGTCTTTAAAAAATTTCATTTTATTTTTTCTAATCATCTTTTCAAAAATGGCATGACCTTAAAACTCGACAAAAAGGGAAATATATTTGAGAGTTGAAAATATGACTAGAGAAAATGAAAATATGACTAGAGAAGTTGAAAGTATGCCTAGAAAAACTAGAAAAAAAAGCTTATATAAATCTGTTTATCTTTCTATTATTAACAGTGTTGATAGATGGAGTAGATAAAATATAAAAATAGAGATTGTTTAGTGTTAGAATAGCAATCAAATTAATAGTTAATTAAATAGTACTAATTAAACTACTCTACAAAAAATAATAAAAGACGTCATCGTATAAATTTATACCTTTCAGGAATTTAATTAAAATTTTAACTGAATTTATAAGATGACTTGTTTACGGTTTCCTATATTGAATCAGTACTTTTTCTCTACTGATTTTGCTTTTTACTACACTGATTTTTCTTTTTTTCAATATCCGTTGATTTTAAATTACGATCGATGAAAACACGGTTTAGAAACACAACTAAAAAACAAAACAAATATGCATTTTCAGGAATACTAATTTGGTAACATAGCATCGATGCCATTCACGTTGACAACTGAGCATATAAAAAAATTAAATATTAAGCAATAATATCTTAATCAGTATCGCTCACAGTTTTATTTATAATAATATCATCTTTCAAGCCCTAAATCGGATTATTTTTTCTCCTCAACGAATTAAAAAATTTTAATGATTTTCAGGATAGATGGCTAAAATTGCTTTTTTTTTTCTTGTAACCACAATTAAATTTTTCTATGAATTGTAGGTAGTCTGATAAAATATTTACGGATATGGAAGTTATAGATACCTGCAATATTTAAGGTAACAAAAATTAACCCATTTGCAGGGGGCTGCCAAATGCTATGCCTTCAGGGAAAAAAAATTTTCGAGTGGTAGGCAATCGGAAACTAGAGCTTTCTGAATTTGGATTGACTTTGCCAACATTTCAAAAGCTCCACCGAGAAAGAAATAGAATAAAGTAGCTTCTCATCAAATTTACTAGGCAAAGAATAATGAATTAACACATAAACTTAGCTGCCACTAACGGAAAATTTCCTCGAAAACGTAGAATCTAAGCGCCCCTTCATTTGAGTTCAGATTCCTTTTAAAGAGACGGTTCTTTTTGGAAAATGAGGTTGAATCATTTACAAACTTTTAATTCATGAAAGCAAGATAATTCTGTCTACCACAACATATTAATAATAAAAAACATCTCTGAAGATCTGAAGTCGGAAACCTGTTGCGGCGCCTCCCTGGTGGAGTGATGTCGCCCGCCTAACGTTGTGCAAAGTATGGAGGTAGCGGGTTCGAATCCTACTGCTACCCTAAATGTATCTTAGCCCTGTCTTTCAATTTGACAAAAGGTTTAAAAGCCTAAATTGAGCACACAATCCGGCAAATGCACGTAATTCCAATAAACCAAAACCTGCTGCATTTTTTTAGCTGGAATTATGGTAACCGAAAAAAAGACTCACTTAGTATAAGCAAATGAGTACTACCAATATTGTCATATAGGATTTTTTATATATAGACTTATTTTTGTCACAAGGTAAAAATGGGGGGCCTCCCCGGCCGAGTGGTATCGCCGGTCAAAACGCTCTGTTAAGCGTGGAGGTAGCGGGTTCGAATCCCGCCGTAACCCTGGATGTATTCTTTGTGATGTCTTTCTCTGAATTGTTCTATCTGTATTTTCTACTTGACAATGACTTATAAGCCTATATTGAACCCACAAGTCAGCAAATGTATGTAATTTCAATAAACAATAAAGGTATAAATGGGGGGCCTCCCCGGCCGAGTGGTATCGCCGGTCAAAACGCTCTGTTAAGCGTGGAGGTAGCGGGTTCGAATCCCGCCGTAACCCTGGATGTATTCTTTGTGATGCCTTTCTCTGAATTGTTCTATCTGTATTTTCTACTTGACAAGGACTTATAAGCCTACATTGAGCACACAAGTCAGCAAATGTATGTAATTTCAATAAACAATCAATAAGGTATAAATGGGTTCAGGCATCACCTCCTGCATCAAAAAGCCTCCACACGGTCTTTTATAAGTAGTCCACGCAGACTGTTTAAAAAGTGAACCAGTTGTGCGCATGAACCCAAAACCCAGAGATGCCAACTTGCTCCGGACAGCAAATATATATTTTAAAGTGGTAGTTTAACAATTGTGATTCTTGGTTTAATAAATTCAATTAAGTAGATTTTTATCCACCACTATTTCTAAATAATTCGTTGGCTTATATAATTCACCACTTTATAGTACTTATGTCATGCTATACCTTTTATGAAAAAAGCAAAAGTAGTTAAATATTTTCAAAATTTACTTTGTAGTTATTTACCGTTCTTTTAATTATTTTGGCGTGTCCGGAGCAGTTGGCATCTCTGAAAACCTTTTATAAAAGTGATTGAGAGAAATTTATCATATATAATTGAGAATTGAATAAGGCAAACCAATAATAATCATAAATAAAACAAATGTATAGTCATATATTTGCTACCACTTTCTTATTCCAACTAGATTTTGTATTAAATGACTCGTTCGGAAAGTGGATATCCTTCACAGTGGTCTGATCGGACTACCTGTAAAAAACCGTGTGGAGGCTTTCAGTTATAGGAGGCATTGGTTCAGGTGAGCAAATTTTGTTTCATTCAATTTTTCCTCTTTAAGAGGGAAGAAATCAACTTGACTTCGTTTTACGAGGGCTTGCCTAACACCCTCAAAAAACGAAATAAAGTTTTAAAAAATGGTTGCTTGATTCGTTAGATAATTCACAACAAGATAATTCTATCAACCACAAATTTATTTCATTAGTACGTATGCAATTTCATTGCTTACGTGTATTAGAATATAAATTAGAATTATTATATATTTTTTAAGTATTATAAATAAGCTCCTGCAAGCAATAATAATTTCACTTGTCAAATTAAACTAATTAAAACTTCAAGATTAGTAAAAGTACGTAGTTTGGCACAATTAACATGTGTTTGCAGTAAGGTTTTCTTAACATAATTTATCACATAAGTGGTAGGACAAAAAGATGGTTTCCATGAAGTGTCAAGAGAATTTTTCTTATCTTCATGACTGTTCTTAATGATGCATATCAAATAATTTAAAAAAAGTAAATAAAAGAATAGAATTTTATTTATTTATTTATTTTATTTTTTATTTATTTATTTTAATTTTTTTTTTTTTTTTTTTTTTTTTTTTGGAAGCCTATCTAAATAAAAAATCAACATAAAACTTCTAGATAAGTCAACAATTTAAAGATACCACTAATAACACTGAAAAGAATTCGACACAAACTTAAAAATTATAATGATGATTTACTAAAACAAAAAGAAAATTATGATAGCATTAGTATAATTGCTGGTTAACACCTTGAATGCCATGGGGGGGGGGGTGAACGGCTCTGAGTTTGTTCGTAGCACCAAGGGGGTTACCGGTGACCGGTGACCGGCGAAAGCAAGATTATTAGAAACACATAATTCGAGTAAATTTTAATGCTTTTTATTTTTTTATCGTTAGTAAAATGGTTTGAAGAAATTAATGCAATATAGAACACACAAAAATAGTTTTATTTATATACACAGAGATGATGCCAACATGCTTCGAACGGCGAATAAATATTTTCAAGTGGTAGTTTATTAATTGTGGTTATTGGTTTAATAAATTTATTTTAATAGATTTTTATCCACCACTATTTCTAAACAATTCGTAGGCTTATATTATTCACCACTTTTTATAGTTATTCGCCCAGGCCCGAAACTCGGCACATAATTGTGTTTTGACATAATGAAGAAGTATTTTTTTTTTTTCAAAAATTTGGATTAGTTTTTTAGTTATCAATCATTTTGTAAGAAATTCTATGCTTTTTCGTCTTCAAAGAGCCATATTCAAAAATGCATATACTTTTCTCCACTCTTATAAATGTATGCTAATGAGAACCTTACAATTGAAATATTAATTTTCGACAACTTAAATACGAAGGAATTAATAATTTAATTGTAAGGTTCGCATTAGTTTACATTTATCAAAGTGGAGAAAAGTTTTAACTTTTGTATTAAAAATGTGGCAGCATATTCGATACGTAAATAGAACGCTTCGCTTTGATATATTTGTCGCTGTTCATAATTGTTATAATAAGTTTTTCTTCTTCTTTCCACGCTCTATTTTTTTCCTTAAGCGAAGACGATAATTTTTGTAGCGATATAGAAATAGAAATTGATACCATAAAAAATTATATAGAAATAGAAATTGATACCATAAAAAATTAATTCGCTTCCGTGTTCTTTTCATGTATTTAGCATTTTAGTTTTTTTTTTTCTTAAGCGTTGTAGCTATATAATATATAAAATAAGAATTTAATTGTTTTTGAAGGAACGATCACACTTACCTTGGATCACTTTGGTTTTTCTATTCTTTATTTTAACAGTTTTTATTAAATGTAATTAGTTATTTTCAGAAAGTTTCAGTTTGCAGGTAAGCACTTAGATTTTAATATTGAAGTTTCATGATTTGCTTTCATAGTAATTGTTGTTCTAAAGTATTCGTTGACTTCTTAAAAACACGATTACTGACATGGCAGAACCGCCTTCCAAAAAACTTTGTATTTTGTCAAAGAAAAAGATATTAAGAGATTCTCAAAGAAGAAGAAGGGCCCAAGAAACGTCTGTGGAACGTCAAAGAAGGATGGAACATGACCGAATTTCGACAAGCAATTCTAGAGCTCAAGAAGTATCAGAAAAACGTCAAAGAAGATTAGAAGAGGATCGTGTCTCAACTAGCAGTGCTAGGGCCCGAGAAACATCTGAGGGACGTCAAAGAAGATTAGAAGAGGTTCGTGTCTCAATTAGCAGTGCTAGGGTCCGAGAAACACCTGAGAAACGTCAAAGAAGATTGGAAGAGGATCGTGTCTCTACTAGCAGTGCTAGGGCCCAAGAAACATCCCAGGAACGTCGAAGAAGGCTAGAAGTAAATCGTGCTTCAACATCCCAAGCTCGATTGCATTTGTGGCAAGACAAGGAAAACTCTGGCGGACAGCTGGCCGCCTTAAGCGTCTAGTAGGCAATAAATACAAATAAAAACATGCTTTAAACTTCCTTAAGGAAATATAGTATAAATTTTAAAAGTTTTCTATTGAATAAAGTAACCGGTAAGTTTTGGCGTTGATTTTACAATCAAAGGAGTTTTGTTTGAAATAAACTATCACTTGTTCAGAAAATCAAGTTCATAGTTTGTAAAGATCTTACAAATATTCTTAGTAAAAAAAAATTATTATTCAAAGAATTTATTTTCGTAATTTATTTATGGAAATATTTACTTCAAAAAACCACAAGTTTAAGAAAAATTGAAGAATGCAATTTCAAATTAAAGCAAAGAGGGATAAAGCACATTTTATTTTTAAATTTTATACAACTTATATTGCAACATAGTCCTTTTTGTAGTTCAGAAATGAATTATATGAAACACATGTAAAATATATCATGCAAGAAAAGGAATTTTCTATTTAAGAAAATACAAAAGTTTCTTTTGTCTGAAATTTATTTAAATATCTCTGTCTTGATTTCAGCACATTATGAAAGAACTTGTCGGCCATTCAATGGTTGTACTGGTCTATCAATATTTATAAGATGACATTGGTCTTCATCAGGAGTTCCTCTACTCACGGAGTACAATGAAAACAGCTCATTCAACTGTAGGTAAAAAAAAAAGTTTTTAATTTTGCAAAGCATCTATTTTTTTTTTACTTGAAAAAAAGGATAACTTAATATAATCATAACTTTTATTGCATACTTGCAACTCAAGAAGAAGCGAAGCGATTATGCCCAACCATGTGATTCAAATTGAATTCAATTGGCTGTCTGTAAATGGCATCACACGTGTGTGCCGAACCTGATTGACTCCTGAATCGACAAATGTCACGATATACCCTCGATGACGTCACTTGTAGGTATCCAAAAAAAATGTATCACATCACGTTTTTCAAATAAAAATCTTGTTTTCAAATTTCTTAGGCTTTATAAGAGTTTCATAGGGTTCAACGTAACTTTAATATGTATTGTAAGTTAGAACATTTAAAAAAAAAAAAAAAAAATTAAACATGCCAATTTTAGTCAAAACACGTGAGGCTTAACGTTCGACTTAAAGTATTTGACCTCAAGTACGAAAGATTAGATTAAACAAAATACGCTAAATGCATACATACTTGGCTGGTTTTTACTTTCTTATCACTTCTGCAGACTAGCCAGGTGACACCTTCATTGCATGGTGGAAAAGCCATGGATCCACTATACATATAGTAATTGCACCTTTCGTTAATTAACTCGTCCAAATTAATTTTGCCTTGATTTGAGTTTGAACGTTTAATCTCTCCTTCATAGTGATCACCTTTGTACTGATACGCAGACTTTACGAACAAAATGTTATCTATGGCTGAGTTTAATTCATTGCCGCTTTCCTATAAAAGTTATAAAGTTTTTAGTTAAAATCCTCTGCTAAGAATTAAAAAATTTCGCCAAAATGCTGTATGAAATGACCTTAAATTTACACCCTCTTTAAAAAATTCAAATATTTTGTTATAAGCTTAAAGCATTTTCTGGGTGAAAACAAATTAAAAAGTGGGGGAACTGTTTCATGAGGTGTTTGGAAATTTTAAAGATTTTAATTTAATTTTAGTAATTAAATTGAACAGATTTAATATATATATATATATATATGATACAATGAAAAGTTTCTTCCGTGATATTATATTGAGCTCTTAACCCAATAATAATCTACCTCGGAAAATTTTAAACGATCGACTTTCTGTTAGCGGCACACCTAGAACTAATGAATTAATTTCATTGGCAATTGAGAATTTGATTGGCAATGAAACTCTAAACTATTCTAAAAATATTTATTGATTGAAATATCATTTATTATTTTAAAACTATTTAACGAATGTATAAAGAATGAATTATTTTCACAATCATATAGTTTTATCAATACCTGTATTAAAATTAAGTTTTATATCAGACAGTTAAATTTGCTGGAGCTGCAACTGGACTTTTTCGTAATATGATTTTAGTGTGTGCAGGAAGTGAAAAATTAAGGAATTGGAAGAAGGTTTTTGTTAAAATAAAAACGAAAATTGGTGAAAATGAATGTTGAGAATGGTAATTAACTCCTTAACTTGTGCGCTCAAGTTAATTCGAGCGCGCTGAACAGGCCAAACTGTGCACACTCGAGATAATTCGAGTGGCGTTGTATTTTATGCAGCTATAATTTTCACACTCGAATATAATCGAGAATTAAAAATAACAATGTGTAAGCTAAGAAAAAATCATTTTATTGATATTTATCATTTACATAGGATTGAAAGCTATAACCTATTTATTCAAGAATAAAATATACAGAAATGCCAACTTGCTCCATTCAGCAAACAAATATTTTAAAGTGGTAGCTTATCAATTGTGATTCTTAGTATAATAAATTCAATTTAGTAGATTTTTATCCACCACTATTTCTAAATAATTCGTAGGCTGATAAAATTCACCACGATATAGTACTTACGTCAAGCTATAGCTTTTAAAAAAAAAAGCAAATGTAGTCAAATGTTTGCCAAATTTACTTAGTGGTTATTTACCGTATTTTTAATTATTTTGGCGTGTCCGGAGCAGTTGGCATCTCTGAATATAGCCTTTTTCTATGGAACAAAAGCGCAGTATGTCAAAATTGTCCACCAAAAGAAAAGACAATGTTCTAAAGTGTGTTTTCTTACATAAAATTTTTTGGCTGGTTTTTTTCAAATAATCTGTGCGTTAAGGGGTTAAACAAACCATCACCTCCTACATGAGAAAGCCTCCACACGGCTTAACATATTAGTCTGCGTGGACTTTTTAAGAAATGAACCATGGTGCGCATGAAACCAAATTCTATTTTTAAAAAAAAAATAATCGAAGGAAAGTTAACATATATATTTAAGAATCGAATCCTCGTTGGTTGACAAGTAAATAAGACAAACCAAATATAGGACGAAATAATAAGTCAAAATAAGATAAATAATAAGACAAAAATTATTAATTAACAGTAAATTTAATTACTGGTATAAAAATTCTCGTAATCCCCGTTACCCTTGTTAAGAATGATGTTCAGTGGAACACTAGGGTTCCGCAAAAGTTTGTAGGTATTAAGCTGTTCAATTTTGCAAGGATAATTTTAATTTTAAAAAATCCAGTTTTAATTTTAATAAAGAAAACAAAACATCCAGTGGTAATTTAAATTTTAATAAAGAAAACAAAACAATCAGTGGTAATTTAAATTTTAAAAAAAAGAGAAATAGTAAAATTACCGAAAGAAAGCCCGCAATTACGACTGTATTTCCATCACTGTCTTGGTGAATTAAATGTACCTGTGTAAATTGAACAAGCATTAAACACTCAGAAAATAATCAATTTACTTATTTCAGAAACCAGATTTATGTGCAATCTAAAGAAAAGGCGGATTGAGTAGAAAAACTTTAATTATAATCTCCGTTTTTAAATTTTATTTTTCAATACTTTTCATCGGTATTACATTAACTATTTTCATCTTTTTTGTTTCTGTTCCAATCAGTGCAAGTTCCAAATATTGCAAGTTACAAATAACATGCTGACTGTATAGCAAGTGTCTTATGAAAATTGGAAATTATTGTAGACATGACGTATCATATATTTCCTTTTTTTTAAAAATCCCATTTCTTCCCCCCCCCCTTTTTTTATTGATGAATTGCGGTTTTGAAAGCCGTAGAAATTTAAATCCCAACCAAAGAGTTTCCATGATTAGTCTACCGCTTAAGAAGGTTTTTGTTAGGATTGTGTGGCTGGATTGAGATCGATCAAAAAAAAAAAAAAAAAAGATGGCATAAAATTTTTCAGAAATCGCGAATATTTGACGCAAAATCGTCTCTAGACCAAACGCAGTGCGTTTTCAGTAAGCATAGTGCGGCAAATAAAAGCAGGGAAAACTAACTGCGTAGTATTTTTTCTAAGAACCGTTTGTGCGAATTTTGTGTGCTACTTTTTTTCGTGGTCAAATTCTTCCTACGCTGCATCATGGTGCATTTTTACTCTGCAGTCTCGCATTCTAAAATGACTATAGCTTTCTGATTTCAACCTAAGTGCATAGGTGCCCATCGCTCAAGACTCGACAAAATATTTAAAAAACGATCGAGAACTACAACTTAAATTTGAAGACTTTCGGTACATTTTTCAAACATTTTATAAGGTTTAACTCTTCTTAATTGTAACAAAAAGGCTTATCACAAAAGTTATTGAATTATTTAGAAGCAGTGGCGAATAAAAACCCTATAAATCGAATTTCCAAGCCAAGAATCTTACATTTTATAACCGTTTTTGAACAGCCGATCCGGTGTAGGGGTTACGACTACCATTGTTCAACTCCGTATCCTTGTAATTTTGAACCTAATCCAAAAGACAAGGGAACTTCTGTATCGAGTATTGGGAGAAATTCGCAATAGGATTTCAGGATAGAAGGTTTTTTGATGGAACTAACCCACATTTGCGCTACATGGATAAGAAAACCTCCCACGGTTAGTCTGACGACAAGGGGACTCTAACTCATGATCCGGCTACCACTGAGGATATTTTACGTCAGCACTGTGGTCAGTGCGAGGCGAGTCGGAATTTGTATCGACCAGCCATCTCTGGGATTCGAACCCGGTTCACCTCAATCAGAGGCTAGCGCTCTATCCCCTCTTAAGCCACCAGGACTGAAAATATCTAGCCGCTGTCCGGAGAAAGTTGACATCTCTGTAAGTGTCTCTTTTATCCTAATTATTGCCCCCGTAGAGAAGAAAATTATTATTATTATAATCATTTTAAGTTACTTCTCCTTTTTTTCCTATTTAACCATCTAAGGGAAGTGGAACAAAAGTATTCTAATCATTTTATAAACTTCTAAAACTGTTAATAGTTTTTATGTCTTAAACTGTGCAATTTATGATTATTAATAATTCTTTAATCGGTTGTCAATGGTCAAAAGCGCTACGCGCACAAGCCGGGATTTTCTACATTTTCAATGTTCTGAAAAACTATGCTGTTTCTAATAATCATATTTAAATATTGAAAATAATTAAAAACACATACAATATACACATACAACATTTAAATTTTTAAAAACACATTCGCTTACAACAATTCTTATAGTACTTTTTGCTCAATATTTTGTGTCTACCAATGGATTCAACTCACTGTGCCACCTATCAATCTTAATAGTAAAACTTTCGTTTCTTAATTTCAGAGTTCGTTGTTCTGCCTTAACCAGTCAGTAAAAAAAATTTAAAATGCAATTACTAAATGTGGTAAATAATGTAGTGCTAATAATTAAAAGAACCATTTTGATTTTACCATATATGGTACGAATTTTTTCTTAAAATAGACAAAGCGGATAGGTTTGTCTTACATACGTATCGGTTTATTACATACGTATGGGTTATAGGTTTATTTTATTAGCTGTGGTAGTGTGGTTTATAGGTTATTATCAAAATAATGTAAACACTTCTCTATTAACTCTATGTAAATAATATTTCTTTAAGCAGCAAATGTTTTGGAAGATTTTACATGGCACAATTTAAAATATCGTGCTTGAAGTTTTTAGAAATAGTGTCCATTTTACCCCACTCAAAATTTGCATCAACTTATGATGGTCTGAAACCAAACGCCTCTATTCTTTCTTTATACCAATACTATTGAAAAAGAATTTTAATATAAATATTTCAATCCTTCGAGATTATTTTCAAACTGTTTTCATGAAAAAAAAGAGTTATTAACCTCTTCGTGACTTGCGAGTCATTCATCCGAACTAGTGTTGCCAGATGCCGATAAGCGTTCACCCCCAGATGGCGTTGTAAAATCCCCTAAAATTTTTTTAAAAAAACACGGAAAAAAATAAAAAAACACAAAATATTTGTCTTAATGTATAAGTATTAAAAAATAGTACAAAAGTTAAATAATGTATAGAAAACGTTGCTGTATTACTTTTTAATATTTTATTATCAACTAATTAATCTTTTTTACATTTCAATCGTTACATTATCTTTAATTTCTACTAAAATAAGATACTAAGAAAAGATACTACTAAGATATTTTTTCAATGCTTTTTGACTCGCACATTTTTTCATAAATATTTTATTATCAACGATATAGTCTTTTTAATATTTTAATTCTAACATTATGCTTAAATTTCTGATCCAACATATTTTCGTCAATACTTTCTGATTTGTATATGTTTTCGCTGTTAAACATTTTTAACATAGAAGAAGTAGATACAAAATTTTGACAACCATTAGAAAGTTCATATGTAACGCGCAAAATAGCATCAGCTGTAGTTATAGACATTTTATTTCTCAATTTGTCTTTAATAATACTTAATATGGAAAAACATCTCTCCACAGCTGCATTTGAAAACGGAATACTTAGTAAACTTAAGTGGAGAATCGAGTTAAGTAATAACTTACTACATTTACATTCTGCAAAGGGGTTAAGTTCTAAAATTAAATCTTAGTCTTTTTGTTTTGGTTTGACATATTGATTTATATATTACCATCTAACGCATTCAGTTATAAAATTTGATAATAGAACGTAACCAAAAGAATCTAGTAAAATTCACAAATAACCCTAAAACAAACCCCTAAAATCAAATTCCCCTAAAATACCCACTGAATATAAAAAATCCCTCTAAATTTAAGGGGAAAACCCCTAATCTGGCAATACTGATTAGAACATAGCTCAAATCTCAGTGCACTACCGCGCAAATTAAGAATTCTAAATAGTTACACTTTTAACAAACATGGATTGGATGTGTTAGTTTGCAAAAATGTCATTTTAGATATTACCCAAACTTAAGCTATCGCTTTTTATTTTTTCCATCTTGCTTGTGATTCCGTGCGAATACATTCCTAACTTCCTAAAAGTTTGCTGTAAAAAGACCGATTGTTTTCAAAGAGTTAATATAGAAGTATTTGCATTATTATGATAGCCACCTGTATCCATTATCTTTGCAGCAGACAAATTATGAAGCAAGTTATCTTCAATATTTAATTTTAAAAGACTACAGTACTGATTTATTGGTTTAACAAGGTCTGAGCAGCAGTATCAATTAGGACTACCAGAAAGCTCTGTCCATAAAAGTAGATGCCTCCATTTTGCTGTATCAATCAATCAATCTTTTACTAATTGATCTTTTTATATCAGCTTAAAAATTATATACAAAAAATTTTCAAATTGCAGAGTTAGGTTTACTTACACTCATACTTCATGTACTACATTTTAAAAATAGGTCGGTTTTAACAGGTGCTGATTTATATTTTTGCGTTTAAACCACATTATACAAGTTTTCTAGGAATTAAACCATATTTTGTATGGGTGATCGGTTAGAGATTTTATCCTTCGTAATATTTTGGTTATCTTCAAACGATTTATAAACAAATACAAAGTAAAGCTGCTTAAAATATTTAGAAACAATTTACTATAGTATAGCTGTAATATATTTTAGACAGAGCTGTTAAAGCTACAACTCATGTTACTTTGTCACGAAAATTGCAATATTCTCGTGTTTAATACGATGTTTTCAGCATTATTGTACAATTCTCTACAACTTACCTCCATTGTATATTTGTTACCATTAAGTTCATGCTCCGATCCCATAGCTGTTTTATTACCCCAGTGGAAATGGAAGTTTCGTAATGTGTATTTCTTGTTATCGACTGTTACAGATCTTTCGACTCCATCTAGTATTTTTACATCAACTAAAAGAAATAAAATTAATTTTGCTGAAAAAATCCAGAAATGAACACAATATATTATTATCAAAGTACTCTAATTGATAAGAAAAAATATTTTATAGAAGTTTATTGTATAAACTTTTGACGAAATGTATTTTGTTCATTGTGAATGAAATAAAAAAATACAGGATATTCAAAATGCATTGAACCATCACCTCCTACATCAAAAAGCCTCCACGCGGTCTTTTATAAATAGTCCGCGCAGACTATTTAAAAAGTGAACCAGTTGTGCGCATGAACCCAAAACCTTTTTATAAAAGTAATTGAGAGAAATTCACCATATATATTTGAGAATTGAATCTGTAGTGGTTGACAAGTGAATAAGGCAAGCCAATAATATTCATAAATAAAACAAAATTTTAGTCATGTATTTGCTACCACTTTCTTATTTTAACTAGATTTTGTATTAAGTGACTCGTTCGGAAAGTGGATATCCTTCACAGTGGTCTGATCGGACTACCTATAAAAAACCGTGTGGAGGCTTTCAGTTATAGGAGGCGTTGACACACCTCGAAACTCAGGACAATTAGTCCTATTATTAATTTTATTAAAAAATTTATAACTAAGAATTTTTTTATAATTATAACATACATATACAGCTGTTGTTTATTTTTGTTCTGTTTTTACCTTAGTAAATAACCAGGAATAGTTTATAATTGAAAATAGTAAGAGATTCTTTCTTACCCTACAAAACACAGCAGAAAAATGAAATGATTTTGCTTTTTTGTTTTTTCCATGTTACTTTGAATTCCTGCTAAAGAGTCTTCAAAAGCAAAGCTGAGAGTTTTTGAATCAAATGTTTTGTATTGAATTCAAGAATTTCTAAGATTCAGTTTCAATCTGCTAAAGGTCAGCATAGGACTTGTTAATTAGAAAAAAAATTTCAAAGCATTTGTGCAAATAAACGTTCGCAGATAAATCACGTCTTACGTCTGTAATTGATTTCTGGCAACGAACACCCTCCGTGCGATTATATAAAATAATTAGCAGCTGTATTAGTAATTTTAAAAAAAAAACATACCAGTAAATAATATTCTTCTAGCTTTTTTTTAAATTTTGAGCTTTGATAGCTAATTTTAATCAACGAGCCTGCACGACGAGTATACACGTCTAACGATCCACTTGGACTGACGTGTATACTCGTCAAACGTAAATAACTTGTGAAATGCTCTCATTTATGTATTCAAATTTAGATTTTCCAAAAACGTTTCCCAATTTGACTCGCAGGTTGTAGCATTTAAATTGAAAGGTGGCGCTATAATTGCGAAATGAATGGTGTTAAATAGAGATTCTTCGAAAAATACATGCCAATAAGTAACTTTTTCAATTTTCCTTGATGAAAATATCCTAGTATATAATAATAAGTTACTCTTTATGACCTAAATAAACAAAGCTGCCTTCAAGGAAAAAATCGTTAGTTCCGATTTTTAATAGAACTGAAACAAAATTGATTTAATAAAAAAAATTTCTAATGTATAATACTATTTTCTATTATAAGCCACCATTTCATTTCCAATAGTCCCGACTGCTTATTGCTTATATATTACGTAAACCGGATAAATCTGACCGAGAAATTACTCAATGATACAAAAGAAGCCATTATATTATGGCTTAACTGTATACCCTTAAATGTATACTTCAGATAGACCAGTAAGATCTATCCGATATTTTCGTTAAAAGTTGTAATATGTATGTACAATCCGCAAAATAACAAACAGACCATCCTGATTAACTTTTGATCTAATGATTAGATCTTCACGTTCTAAGTTTCAATCTTAATGGTTCGTGGGGGTGACCTCAAATATGCTAATTATTTAGTGCATATGATATTTTAAGTTATGAAATCAAACACAAACCGCACTTTTTCTGAATAAACACACCTTTGTTTCGACCGATTCAGATTTCTGACTCCAAACATATAGGGGGGGGGGGGGTAGCTGCATTCTGGAATATATGTCCTTGGGTTTGCTTAGGAGAGCTGCCCAAAGTTTGGACCCCTTAATGTTATTTTTTTTTCTTTCGTGTTTCGCCTTGTCTCGAGAACTTTTCAAGCAAATTGAAAGCTTTTTGAACACAACTTTAAAATTCGTTTATCCAAAGATTATTCCAAGGAAAATATAACTTTTAATAAATATTTATTTTCTTTATTATTTTATTTAATAATAGTAGAAAAATATTGAAATGTATGTTATAAAATTATGTTTTCATTTATGTAATCAAAATCACGTAATCATAATGTACATCATTCTACATGGCAAAATACAAAATTTGAATGAAATCGGTCGAACAGTTCTTGAAAATTTGAATTTTAAAAATACAGGTCCTTTAAAATTCGACTTTTTAGGATCTATTGAACCAATTTCGTTCAAATTTTGCATTCTTCCATGTAAAATTACATTCTTTAATATGATGTAAAAACTTTTATACCACCCAATTCAAATTCTTTTTCGATTTTTATTAAATTAAATAATAGAAAATAATAAATATTGACTAAAACTTATATTTGTCATGAACTCATCTTTGGATAAACGAATTTAACAGTTGTATGCAATAAGTTTTCCATTTCTTTTAAAAAATTCTCGAGATAAATCGAAATATGCAAAAAATAACATTGATCCGTTAAAACATCCGTTAAACTTTGGACTGCTCTCTTGACCAAACTATGGAGACCATATTTTCCAGACTGCGACAACACCCTATATTTTTTTAGTCAGAAATCCGAATACACCAAAAAAAGGTATATTTCTTCATAGAAAGTACGTTTTCGTAACTTAAAATATCGTCTATGCTAATTAATTAGAGTAATTGAGTTCACCCATTCAAATCATTAAGATTAATCCTTAGAAGGTGAAGATCCGATCATTAAATCAAAAGTGATTCAGGAGTTTTTCATTTTGTGCAATGTACATGTACAATGTACGTGTACAGTGTACATGTACGCCATATATGCTATTTCTTTAATCTAGAACATTGAGTTAAAGTGCAAACACTCTAGCACTTTCTTTTAAAAAAGATTTTTTTGCATCACTGCAAATTTAGGCGTGCACTTTCGTGGACTCTCTGCTAGACCTAACAGTTCTAGATCTAGTCACAAGTACTGAAAGCATAAATGAAATATGGCGAGGGATAATTTTTTAATCATCCAAAATATATCATAAAACTCGCACAAATACTTTACCACAATATACGTTCTTGATAGAAAAGAAACAGCCCAACTAACATTCCACTGGGTGCTAACTGGTTAATTTTATTTCATAACAGTCGTTGAACAGCCAACCTAAATTTGAGTTTATGGCTATCAGTGTTCAACTCCGTAGCCTTGTAATTTTGACCTTAATCCAGAAGACAATGTAACTTCTGGATCAATTATTTCGTTCTATTTTATAACGCCCGTTGAACTGCCAACCGAGTTTTTGGGTTTACGACTACTAATGTTCAGCTACGTAACCTTGTATTTTTGAACCCAATCCAGAAGACAAGGGAACTCTTGTACCACGTATTGGGAGAAATTTACCTTCGTGGCGGACTTTTTGATGGGACTAACCCGCATTTGCTTTACATGGAGAGGAAACCCACGAAAACCCCTCACGTTTAGTCAGACGGCAAGGACTCTTTGACCCTTGAACCGTCTACCACTGAGAATATTTTACGTACAGAAGACTCTTGTAGCAAGTAGTGGGAGAAATTTGCCTTCGTGGTGGACTTTTTGATGGGACTAACTCGCATTTGCATTACATGGAGAAGAAACCTACGAAAACCCCTCACGTTTAGTCAGACGGCAAGGAGACTTTGACCCTTGAACCGTCTACCACTGAGAATATTTTACGTCCCGAAGACTCTTATACCAAGTATTGGGAGAAATTTGCCTTCGTGGTGGTTTTTTGGATGGGACTAACCCGCATTTGCGTTACATGGAGAGGAAACCCATGAAAATCCCTCACGTTTAGTCAGATGGCAAGGGAACTTTGACCCATGAACCGTCTACCACTGATGATATTTTACGTCAGCACTGTGGTCGGTGCAATCCGGAAGCGGAATTCATATCGCCCAGCCATTGCTGAGATTTGAACCCAGTTCACCTCATTGGAATACAAACGTTCTATCCCTTGAATCATCACAGCTCTGTATCAAGTATCAGAAGAAATTTGCCTTCGATGAGGACTTTTTTGATGGAACTAACCCTCATTTGCTTCACATGGAGAGGAAAGGTTCCCACGGTAACCCTGTTGGCAAAGGGATTCTAACCCATGATCCGTCTACCACTGAGGATATTTTACATCAGCACTGTGGTCAGTGCCAGCCGGGAGCGGAATTCGTATCAACTGACCATCCCTTGGATTCGGACCCGGTTCACTTCATTGGGAGGGGAACTCTCTAGTCCCTGATCCACCACGGCTCTAACTGGTTAATTGTAATATACTTACTAAAATGACCATCGTTCGAAATATTAAGTTTGCCAACTGGATTGTCATAACCATCGAGCGTTAATCTTTGACGTTTTCCGCTCCTCTTAGTTTGACCTGTGACTATGTTGATCGGTGATTGAGAGTTACCTTTGCAGTTAGGATACTTTTGACCCCAATTATCTGGACCTATAAAAAAAAATTAAAATTATACTTTTGTCAAAAGCAATAAAAATTTTTACTGGCTTAAAATTTTGGGTGCACTTAAATCATTAAGATTGTTACGACCTGATAAAATTCAATAAGCTAAAATTTTTTTTAAAGCTACTAAAAAATTTTTTAAATTAGCTTCCACTTGAACTTTAAAAAGATTCCTAAGCAACTCTTTTCAAATAAATGTTTTCCTAGTGATAGGGTAAAGCCTTACAAAATGAGGTTGTATGTTGGTGTTTCGTTAAAATTTAGTCAACAAATAAGAGCACATTCAGAGAGCTAGCTAACCAACCATCTAAATGTTTTAAGTTTTCAAATGTAATAGTAACCAAGATTATTTTAAACCGCATTTATTTAAAGAAGAATAAAATGAGATTATACAAATTTTGCCACCGCATTAAATATAAAAATAAATCTTCCAGCAAAACCGGAATAAATATCAAGTACGCCAAAGAATTTTTTCTGCCTCCATGTGCATTACCTTTAACTTTAAATTTTTAACTTTAATTAAAAACAAGTTCCCAGTTTTCCTAACTCTTGAAATTTTCCAGATTATTGAACTTTGATTATCGTAATTTTCGTAAAGTTCAATGTGAATTAAAGTGATAAATAATAATTAATAGTGATAATTAAAGTGATAATGTGAATTAATGTGAGTGAAGTTTAATGTGAATTGAATGATTGGGCAGAAAAAATGCAATGAAAAGCTAGAGGTAAAATAACAATAGGTCATGTTCTTTCGAGAAGATAACATTACGTCAAACCATTTCTAAGTATTGTTTCTAGGTTGTTATTATTTTTTTTTTAAGTTCCAGAATTTCTTTAAATAACAATATCTGAAACATCTTATTCCTTAAAAGGAAATCATAGTGTTTATTTTCACGAAAAACGTTCCTAGGAAGCTTTGGAAACGTGGCCTATCATTAAACTGCCATAAACACTTCAAATATACTATGTTGAGATCTTTGAAGATTAAGAGAAGATGCTTTATTAGTAAATAAATATCTTACCATTAGACAAACTATTATCGTAAGACCAGTCTTTATCCTTGTCAGCAGGGCATTCAGCGTTTGAAACAGTAAAGCCTATAAAATTCAATTAATAAGTTAGATGTTTACATGCCTGTATGAAATCGGCCAAAATATTTTGGGAAATAATTTTTATACTTATATTTTTATGCCTATAAAATTGTAGATTTCTTGTATACCATAAAGAGCTAAAGGTGCATAACTCAATATTTTTAAAATTTTTTATATTACCAGGTATTTTATGTTAACCAGGCCTGCCGACCAAGAAGTTCTAGCTCTGTACATTTCTTAACCCCTTAATGATCCGTTAATTTTCAAGAAAATGGTCATAAAAGTGTCTATTTCTTTTTGTGTATGAGCAATATATATATTCATTTTTAATTTTTGATTTGTTTTTAGCTTGAAATTTTAAAAAATTTAATTTTTAGGAAAAGCCAGCTTCATGTTAGTTTTTCAGCAAGCAAGGAAACTTTTAAAAATATGTGTTTTAAAAATATCCTGGTACTGCTATCTGGTGTGTAAAATGAGAAATAAAATTTTTTCCGCGCGGGCAAAAAAAATGAATTAGTTTCCAGCCCGTCAGTATCACGGGAGCGAGAAATAACGAACGAAATCTCAACCTGTCATTTTCACGGGAGCGAGAAGGAAGGGGTTTATGGGGGAATACTAACATGAATTAAAACTAATATGAGCCATCGAATAACGAAATAAAACTAAATTGCAAAAATAAACTATTTATTAAAAACTTTAAAATAAAAACTTAATAAGAACTTCAAACTTCCAAAGTATTTGGGAAAAAGGCTCTGCGCTCTGAAACTCTTAAAGCCATGGTAAAAACATGCTGTCGTGAAATCGCTAATTCAACTGAAGCAGGCAAAAAATATTCGAGTTAGCAAGGGTTTCAGAGCGCATGCGTAACAAATGAACAAATAACAAATAAGAAAAGATCTCTCCTCATAAGTGGTTGTTCGATTATTCAACTACGGCTGAACATACCGCCGCCCTTGAAGTAACTAACATCAACAATTAATAAATTAAATTAAACAATTATGCAAGAAAATGAAACAAATCACAATTTTCTAAACTTGTTCGAAAGATTGAAAATACTGAATCACCCGAATCTTAATACTTTTATACTTTTATGAATCACCCGACCCCAAGGGGTTAAGGCATCACCTCCTACATCAAAAAGTCTCCACACGGTCTTTTATAAGTAGTACGCGCAGACTATTTAAAAAGTGAACCAGTTGTGCCCTTGATCCCAAAACCTTTTATAAAAAGGAATTGAGAGACGTTTATCATATATATTTGAGAATTGAATCTGTAGTGGTTGACAAGTGAATAAGGCAAACCAATAATATTCATAAATAAAACAAATTTTTAGTCATATATTTGCTACCACTTTCTTATTTTAACTAGATTTTCTATTAAATGACTCGTTCGGAAAGTGTATATCCTTCACAGTGGTCTGATCGGACTACGTATAAAAAAAACCGTGTGTAGGCTTTCAGTTATAGGAGGCGTTGGTTAAGGCAACACCTTGCCTTAACCAACTGCTCTGGAGATGCCAACTGCTCCGGATTCGACGTAATATTTTTAAATTGGTAAAGAGCTACAAACAAAAATTTGCAGCTTTTCAGTTAGTTTTGTCAATTTTTTAAAAGACTCAACACGGCAGATCTGCATTAATTACATTTCGAATTACTAAAAATTAGTGGTGAGTAAAAACCCTATAAATCCATTTCTTAACATCAAGAATCATAAAATAAAAGACAACCACTCGAAAATATTGATCTGCTGTCCGGAACAAGTTAGCATCTTTACCTTAGCAACAGCGTCCTCTATTGACGACGCATATTTTATCGTAGTGATAACTAAAACTTGGTGAACGCTTAAGAGCAAAAATTTTTGGATTAAATGTTCCTAAACCAAAGAATATAGAAAGGAGAAGTTCAGCTTTTTGATCTAACGAGAGGAACAGCCAACGCCTCCTATAACTGAAAGCCTCCACACGCTTTTTTATCACGGGTGAAAGCCCTTATATAGCAAGACGGAAAAGAGAAAAACCTGGTACGTAAGATATTTCATTCCAGCATTTTTTTCGTAAAAAATAAAATATCTGTAACTATCAAAATTTCTTTTAAAATCTTAGCATATATATAAAACTGCTTCTTTTCGAAGATAAAGTAGATATTGTTGAATAATTTAAAAAAAGAATAAGAAAACTCCTCCCCAAAACTATCTATAACTGAAAAGGTTTCACTACCAGCCTATCCTATTTTCCGTCTCGCTTTCACCCCTGTTTTTTATAGGTAGTCCGATCAGACCATTGTGAAGGATATCTACTTTCCGAACGAGTCATTTAATACAAAATCTACTTAAAATAAGAAAGTGGTAACAAATATATGACAAAAAATTTGTTTTATTTATGAATATTATTGGTTTGCCTTATTCACTTGTCAACCACTACAGAAATAGTCTGCGCGGACTACTTATAAAAGACCGTGTAGAGGCTTTTTGATGTAGGAGGTGATGGAACAGCTCGGTGAGTTATGCTATAGCAGAAAAACAATTTGCAGGGTGAACAACATTCAAACAGATATAACAAAGTATCATAGGTCCCAACGCATAGACATAAGAATCAAAGTGACTGTCACAGGGCTGCCAACTACTACGCTTCTTGTAAAATATTTCTTGAGTTGTAATCACTCAAGTGATGTATAGAATGAAATCGATTGTTGGAAAACTCTACATGTATGGTTGGGTCCACTGCATTACACCTCCCACCATTTTATTTTTTCTTTCTATGTCGAAATGTGTTAGCAGATTTAATCAACATAGATGATATAACTCTATTCTCGAATAAAATTAATAGTACAGTACTGTTTATTAATTGTATAAAAATGGAGAAGAAACCAACAATAAATAAAAAGAGTTAATTTTTCTTCCTCTTCTCAACTCCAGTAGTGATTTGGAGGAGAGAAGGGTGCAAACCCGTTTTAAGAACAGTTGCTGCTGTGTCCCTAAATATTTTTTCCTTTAATTCCTAAATATTTTTTCCTTTATATATAAGGACCATACCAAACCTTGGGGGACTATTTACATAACATCTCAACGGCAGCTCTACTTCTTGATGTATATTCTAGGGATTCTACTATGCATATATATGGATAGACAGGCAACACTGAACAGCAAAGTGCTACAAAAAATACCCAACTGTTTTACTTGCCTATATTTGCTTTTCGAAAAATGATTTTCTGTATGTTAGTAACTGGTAGGTTGAAAAATTAGTTGTAGACAAATATAATTTTATACTTAGCCAACGTTATGACTGGCATGAATATTTGTAAATATATTTAATTTACTCCCTTGTCGTGATAGTGAAAATCAATTTTAGTTAAAATATATAAATCCGTGAGTGAAAAAGAGGAGCTAAAGTTTTACTATCACATCAAATACAACAAGGTGAAGAGTTGGCAGTGATGCTGTAGATCAAGTCAAATAAACGTATAATAATTCCATCTGTGCTTCTTAAAAAAATAAAAGTGAGAACATAAGATTTTGTAAGTATGCCGAATGGGCAGACAATGTTTGTCGAATTGTGAAAATCTTTGGAAAGTCTCTTTCAGCCTCCCATCCCGGCGCCCTTGATAATGTAGCATATACTCTCAAGGACAGAATTTTCCGGTAGACTTAATATACTAAAATACGAAAATTTTGACTAGAAAAAAAGCCCCCCCCTCCAAAGCTTGGCTTCTCGATGTTACTACATATTTTAATTTCAATATATTAAGCCGTCTATTAAATTTCTCAAAATTTAAAGTAATAAAAAAAATCTGAATAATAAAATTTATTTTCTGGTTACTAGAGATTTCGATTTTTCTTATTTTGTAAACCTCCTATTTCATGAAACTTTTATAATGTTGGCGCATCGTTTAATTTTAAAGACTTCATTTCAGAAAATAAAATTAATTTGCAAAATATTATTAAATTACAAATTAATACAATCGCATTGATAAGCAATTATTTTAAGAAAGATAAAAGCATAAAATTTAAAGAACATACTTACAAAAGATTAATATAATTAACGAGAATGTTAAGCGCGTTAAATCTTCATGACTAGCTTACAGATTTATTAAGAACTTAATATTGTTCTTAAGATATTGAATGCTTATATACTTGCGCTTATCATTTTCCAATATTTCAAATTCTTGTTCTTATCATTAAATTGATGAAGTAGCAAAAAAGAAGCATTGTTAAATTCAATGATACATAATAGACTTTATTGCAAAATTACTTGACGGTTTTTTATCAACGCTGTTATGGTTTTGAGGACTGGTGCGAATTTTATGAGAGATGAAATCTACCATAAAAATTATATTCAGTGACTTTTTCATTTTTTTTTAAATCTCACTGAGATTTGTTGTACTTCATAGCAATCGGGAGTTACATAAAATTCTATAACGGGATATTTTGCTTCACAAGCATTTAATTTTAAGGAAATATTTTTGTTTTATATACAGCACATCTTCATAAAAAGTATATTTTTCAAAAATTGTAGTATCCAAAATGTAATTTTTCTCCTGTGAAGCAATGTCAAGGATTTAAATATCTGACGATTAAATATTCGTTCAAAAATATGTAATGTCAAGCAAAAAAAAAAAAAATTAAAAGGGTAGGGAAACTACGTGTGGTGAAATAGACTTAAGGGTGTCTGTTCCAGCTTCTCACTGGAAGCGCATCGCTAGAGATAAAATCATTGTGGACTGAATGCTGAATTTCTCGCTTCGCCTCGGTCGCTTTGGACGAAAAGGTTCTTTCAATCCATTTTTCACCGTTTGCAATGTAAATTCTTTGCAACTGATTTTAAATTAACCCAAATTTTAACAAACCATGGAAATTTTAAGAGATATTTATTTCGTTTCCATCTGAAGATCAGCGGAATTTGTGCTTGCGGCGTTGCTGATGAAGATGCTGAACATATTCTTCTTCATTGCAATCTGTATGCAAATGCCCGAATGAAATTAAAAACTAATTTGAGGCGTCTTTCTATTTGTTGGCCTCCTGTCTTATCAGAACTGGTCAAAACTATTGAAAGTCTTGCTGCCTTGCGGAATTTTGTTTTTAATTTAAATTAGTAAATTTTTCTTCTTTTGTTTTCTACTTACAACTGTAAGCCTCATGCCATACTTTGTGGTGCATGAAGAGTTTTTAGTCGTTTAATAAAAAAAAAATTTTAAAAAAATAACGCTAAGCTTATTTATAACTGTAATTAAGAAACCTAACTAAGCGATGGAAATTTCTTTAATTTGCATATTTTTTGTTTCATCTTGCATGTGTAAGAAAGTACCATTGTGTAAATACAATATATAAATTTTATGACATTATTATTATCTAAAATTTGAAAAACCATATATTTTTAAAGAGTTTTTTGTACTAAAAATGTAGTATTTACACACAAGCCTAACCAATTTTCTTGCCTAGCAGATGCAATGAAAGCTCTATAAATTATTATCTCTAAAATTTTTAATATAATTATAAAATATTATGTAAATTTGATTTACTATAAAATTCTTGTGTAAAAATCGCAAATAATGTTAAATAAAAAGTTCATGTGTTCAAATTATAAAAGTTTGGAAATTCATGAATAATTTATAAATCGATTCAAATTTTTTTCAAAGATTAAAAAGAAAACAAAAATCTTTGCTTTCTTGGTCAAAAATCAGCTCAAAGAATGTCGAATGCGTAGAAACTTTTTCTATTAACTATTAATAAATAAACCTCTCCAAGCTATCACAGAACATTATTTATTTATTTTTGTTTTCTGGTAGCTTACCCTGTCAGCTTACTAACGGCCACTCCTAGTCCTGGCACTTCAAGACAAACTACAAAATGGATGGATGCTAATGAAATAAATATTTTAAAGCGGCCTGCTTCATTCCCTGATCTCTGTCCAGCAGAGAGTTTGCTGGGAATAGTGAAAAATAAACTTGAAACAGCAGGAAAGAAGACAGTTAAAGAATTAAAGTAAGATTTGGTAAAAATATGGAATGAAACAACTTGAATTAGTGTCAAGACAGACTCAAACGTTTATTACTGCTAAAGGAGAAAGTACTTGATTCTGATTTATATATATATAATATTGTATAACGATAAGACATCTTGAAATGTATTCTGATTATTATTTTTGTTTATTTGAATAAAACATTCTTATAAAAGCCACATTTTTTTAATTATTTTTTTGCGAGTTCGTTTTTATTTGGAGTACTCACAGTTTTAATGAAATTTGAAAAACTATCCTTTGTTTTATACCTTAAATTTATAGTTGTTTTAAATAATGCCGTGCATATTTTTTTCATAACTTATAACAAGAGAGTAAAATATATTTTGTGCGGAGGATACCAATTATAATTATATATACTTGAGTGTACAAAGAATCCATTTTTATTTGGAGTATTTGGATAATAAGGTGATTTGAAATATTCTCCTATGCTCATATACCTACTATAGGTATTTCAAAGAACGTCATGAATAGTTTTTGAGAGATATTAAGATATCTGAGATATTTAGATTTTAATTAAGATATCCTTACTAAAATATATTTTCAATATAAACTGGAAACATTTTTAAGTCGTTTCACACGCATTCATCGGATTTGAAAAGATCCAGAAACATGTTTTCAGAAACTAATAATACAACTGATATAAAGTAGATTTATATAACATTCCAATTTTCAAATTCCGATCCAATTAAAATATATGATTATACATAGCCAACTATATCAAATATTTTAACTAACTGCGGACAATACCAATTATTATTATATATACTTCAGTGTACAAAGAATCCATTTTTATTTGGAGTATTTGGATAATAAGAGGATTCGAAAATTCTATGCTCATATACCTACTATAGATATTTCAAAGAACGTCATGAATAGTTTTTGAGAGATATTAAGATATCTGAGATATTTAAATTTTAATTAAGATATGCTTACTGAAATATATTTTCAGTATAATTACTCAAAAAATTTTTAAGTCGTTTCAAACGCATTCATCGGATTTGAAAAGATCCAGAAACATGTTTTCAGAAACTAATAATACAACTGATATAAAGTAGATTTATATAACATTTCAATTTTCAAATTCCGATCCACTTAAAATATATGATTATACATAGCCAACTATATCAAATATTTTAACTAACTGCGGACAATACCAATTATTAATATATATACTTGAGTGTACAAACAATCCATTTTTCGTCTGTGGCATCCTTGTATTAAAGAAAAATCTATTGATTTTAATATCTTAGATATGGATTTTTGCTTTTTCTTTAAAATCACCACTTTTTACATTTTTAGTCGCCTGATGGAATGCTGCAGTTGGTTCGTGCTGGGGTGCCTATGAAACCTGGGGGTAATTTGGTTGACTTATTAATTACTATGGTATGGTAGAGTATGTGTGTTAAATTAATATAAGTTAGTATAAGTTAAATTAATATAATTTAGTATAAGTTAAATTAATAAAAGTTAATATAAGTTAAATTAATTTAAGTTAAATTTCGTATTTCCATATGTGTTCATAGATTAAACGATCATAAGCTGTTTTATATTATTATTAGCTGTAAGAACTTACTTCGCAAAACGAAAATAAATAAGCTAAACATTTGTTGTGAACAATTTTTTTGTCAATTTCATTACAAAAGAATGAATTTTGTCCAACCTAAATCGACAAAATTATGAATTATTGCACATCCTTTATTGACTTCCATTAGCTTTTTTAATAGATGAGCTTTCTTTTGATGAAGTTTTGTTTAAGAATATCCACCATTTAAGAGGTATTGATTTTGCGAGTCAATAGTTTCCTTCATATAATGAGATTTGAACGTCTTCGATCAAGATAATGAGCTTAAATATTTATTTTTGATATGAAAATAAACTAGCAATGACGCAGGAAAATTAACATCTTGCCTCAAAGTCTATTTCATCATTTATCAAACCAAACTTATTCTTGATTATTCGCAAAACAGTTCCAAAACGCTCCCATCATAGGTTCATTTTTTGCAGTTGCATTTGTAATATCAAACTATCTGTCATTTCTTTTTAAATAAAAAGAGATGCATAGTGAGAATAACGTTATGGAGAGAGATTCATCTATTTGGCAGATGATATTTACGTTTTTTCGATATTTTTTTGTAGATAAAATTAGATGCAATGCAGAGCAGAGCCTTCAACGGAAATCGTTGACAATTTTCATTCTGCTTGGAAATCTGTTTATCATATTCTGCAATTTGAATATTGTTCTTTCATTTTCTCTGCTACCCGCATCCTCTATGAACAGAGCCAATGTAGTATTTACTGCTGTTACTATTGTTCACAAAATAGTTTTACTCGTCCAATATGATCGTTTGGAAAATACATCGCAAAAACTTATAAACATATCTAAAAAACTGAATGTTAACCTTACTTGCACATTGAAATTGCGGATTTGGATCTGGATTATGTTTACTTTAGTTATACATTTGCCTATTGTTGTGTGTTCTTTCATTGCACTGCGTTCATTTGCCTTAAAGAACTTTTTATACGGTTATAGCATACAATCCGAACCTTTGAAGGCGATTTTAGCTACGGTTTATGTTCTTGTTCTTACGTACACTATGATTCCGCACAGCATATTTTCGATTTATTATACACTGGTGTGCTACAATATAAAAAAACTTCTTTCACACTTTTTGAATTCACTCTCCCTAGAGGAAACGCTTGAAGAAAATTTTCTTTTAACTTACAGTTCTATAAAAGAGCTCATCAATGATACTGATGCAAATTTATCTCTATTAATGTCGATTTCTTGCCTTTTCAGTGCTTCGTGCTTACATTTTGGTGTAACTATGATCATGCACTATGAGCAATTCGCCTCATTATTATCACAGATATCTACGGGGTGTGCCATTGTTAATGGATATTTTATTTTTGTCATAATGACATATGCCGCTGCTTCGCTATTTGAGACATCAGAAAAAGTTTACGACAGTGCTCACTCACTTCTTCATCAAGGGCAACCGCTCTCTGTCAACCAACAACATTTCTTGTCTATTGCTGCCAGACCTTCTTACATGACGGCTTGGAAGATTGTGCCATTGAAAAGAAACTTTATTGTAGCAATCATAGGAATAGTTTTTACCTATTCTGTGTTATTAGAAAGTTTGGAATCTTCACTCAAGTAAATATAGTATATGCTTGCAACTTTAATTTAGCTGTTCTCTTTTGCCTTTTTTCGTTTCTATGATCCTTAATTATAAGAAATTCGCTGTTTTAAAAACACTGAGTGCTACGTGGTGTGTCCCTGTTAATAAATATTTTATTTTCATGATAATGACATAAAATTTCATGAGGAAACTCACACACTTCTTCATCATGGACAATCTCTATTAATCAGAAGCATTCTTGTCTGTTACAGATAAACGTTCTTCCGTGACTGCTTGGAAGATTGTGCCATTGAAAAGAAACTTTATTGTAGCAATCATAGGAGTAGTTTTTACCTATTCCGTGTTATTAGAAAGCTTGGAATCTTCACTTAAGTAAATATATATGTTTGTGAACATTCGTTTGCCAATTCATATGTTCGTCAACATATGTTTGTCAATCAGCAACATTTTTAATTTATTGCTATCGAACCTTCTTTCATGATTGCATGGAGAATCTTGAAAATAAAAAAAAAATTATTTTAACAATAATTGTTTTTACCTATTATGTATTATTAGAAAGTTTAGAATAGTCGCATAAGTAACTAAACATATGTTTATCTTTCAGTTAAAATTTCATGCTTGTCTGTTGGCCTTTATATGATCATGAATTAAAAATAAATCTCTGCATTAGACACACAAATAGCTACGTGGAGCGTTCTTGTAAATGTATATTTTAATTTCATTTAAAGGGATTCATTTTTTGTTTTTTCTGACAGCAGAAAAAAAAAATTACGGGAAAAAACATTCTGACTTTATCATTAACAACAATTCTAGCTTATTGCAGCGAGACTTTCTTCCATAACGGCGCTGAAGTTTGTGCCAATAAAAAGAAACTTTATTTTAGTTCTAACAATACAAAATAGTTACTAATAATTAATACCTATTCTCTTCTACTAAGATTAAAGAACTATACAATACGTAAAGTGACAGCCTCTGTATTAATAGTTCAAAAAAAGAGTAAATATTTCTCTAATTCAATAAATACATAGAAAAAGAGAACAATAAAAGTGCCATGGATTAGACCCAACCAACTTGTATATTAATACGTTTGGAGAAAAAACAGACTCACAATCTGATTTTTTTCACTGCTTTTAACTTTACCTTAGCAGGTTAACCTTACCTTAACAGCTGTCCTTAATGTTAAGAACTCTTAGTTTCAAGTAAAATCCCACAAACATTTCTTGGAATAAGTGAATAACTTTCGCTTGTGTTTGATCATCGAAATATGTTTCAAAAAATGTTTGATCATCGGAAAAAAAAGAGAGTGATGATTGTAGAACTGACTCCCAGGCATAAAAATTTACAATGGGTGACATTTTTCTTCCTTAGTTTGTATCAACTATGGTTAATAAAAATATAGTGAGTTTGGAAACTTTTCTTTTAGGGGTTAGTAGTAAGATTCTTTTTTCATTTCTTACATGAAGAAAATTAAAAATAAGGAGAAAATGAGAAAAGTAACACACAAAAAGATACTTAGAAGTCTCAGAATAAAAAAGATGGGTTCAAATCTTAAAACAGCATAGAACAGAGAATTTCAGAAGAAAAACCGTCTAATTACTGATCTCTGAAAAAATGCTACATAATATAATACCATATTGCATCAATTTCTTCAAACCATTTTAGTAACGATACTGATATTTAAAAAAATTAAGATTTACTCGAATTATGTGTTTCTAATAATCTTGGCTTCACTGGTCACCCCCGTGGCATTCAACTTGTTAAGAGAGTTAAATTAGCAACTAATTCTATCATATATTTCTTTCAACTATTAATCAAAGATATATTTCAAATATTATATATTCAAATATTATATAAGATTATATTCAGATTTAATATGAGTAATTTGCAATGTATGTCATGGTGGTAGTTACAATTTAATAATTACATAAATTAAATAAATAAAAAATTAATTAACTTTTTTTATAAAGTCGGGATTTCGCCAAAAGAAGCTCTATCATTTAGGGTTCCGCAAGCAGCAAAAATTGGGAACCACTGATTTAAAGAATGGTAGTCGCCTAGCTTTTTTAAGCAATTAGTTTTACTTTTCTAGTGGTAGCAAAATTTTTTATTTTTAATGAATGATTATTGCTTTAGTAAATTCGAGTTATAATTTTTACCCACCATTACTTCTAAATAATTCAAAGGCTTATATGAAACAGCACTTTGTGTATATATGAACAGCACTCACTTGGGGCATCCCGATTTTCTGTGTTGCCCCGAGCGATACAAAAAGTGTTGACTATAAAGTTCAACATTTTATTACAAGAGATTAAAATTAGGTATTTTTTTCATACGATGCATTTATTTATAGATAGATTTTAAAAAATGAATAGTTTTCAAACAATAGATAGTTTTTAAATAATGGCTGTCATTTTCAGATGTATTTAAACAATGGATACATGGCGCATTTAAACAAAATATTGCTAGCATAGTTTAGTGCGTTGTGGAAAACGCAAAGCAAGCATAATGAAGAAGTCATCTTTGAACTTACAAAAATTTTTAATAAGGAAGAAAAATTATAACTTAGACATCACATAACTTAATAAGAGAAAACAATCCTCGAAAGTATTCTACTCTCCATAACATGAGGTCACTAAAGTCACTCCATACAGTCATGAAAATCACCAAATCTAATCTAGATTTATCTTATATACAGTCACATTTAACGTCCAATCAAAACACATTTGCATAAAGAGGGTAGAAACGTAATACTCTTAAAATTAATATGTAAATTTTGTCGTTAGAATATTCGAACCAACGCCTCCTACAACTGAAAGCCTCCACACGGTTTTTTGTAGGTAGTCCGATCAGACCACCATGAAGGTATACCAATTAGTTAAAGAACCATTTAATAGGATATCTATTAAAAATTAGAGAGTGGTAGCAAATATTTGTCTAAAAATTTTTTTAATTTATGAATATAATTGGTTTGTTTTATTTACTTGTCAACCACTACAGATTAAATTCTCAAATAAATATATAATAAATTTCTCTCAAGTACTTTTAAAATTGAATTTGGGTTCAAGCGCACAAGGGGTTCACTTTCTAAATTATATGCGCAGACTACTTATAGGAAATCGAGTGGAGGTTTTCTGATGTAGGAGGTGATGTCCGAACTCCCTCTTTCAGTGGTTTTTCCAACTAGTGATTTCTGACTCGCCGTTCTTCTTACTCGAACCTTGTTCTTTGAAATTCGTAGTCTCACAAATATGTCATTTTTAAACAATGTAAATGACGTTTACAAACAATAGGTATGTGGCACCCAAACCTAAAATTTTTAAACGAAAAGCATATAGCGAAAATTATTTTTTCAATTTACTATTGAAAGTGAATATAGAGTGTGAATAAGTTTTATTGCACATATGAATGATTTGAATTGTAAGTCATAGTGGTAGTTACGATTGCATAATATAAGACATAATAAACAAAAATGAATTGAGTTTCTACAAATTTTTACATTTTTAGTCGTTTGTGTGGCATCCCTACTTTAAAGAAAAAATTACTGATTTTAATATCTTTTAAAAGATTTTTGCTTTTTTTAGTCACCACTTTTTACATTTTTAGTCGCCCGAGTGATCCTTGCAGTTGGTTCGTGCTGAGGTGCCTATGAAACCTGGGGGAAATTTGGTTGACTTATTAATTACTCTAGCAGAGTATATGTGTTAAATAATACAAGCTAGTATAAGTTAAATTAATATAAGTTAAATTTCGTATTTTCATATGTGTTTTTATTTTAAAGTTTAAACGAGCATTAGCTGCTTTATATTATTATTAGCTAAAAGAACTTACTTCGCAAAACGTGAATAAATAAGCTGAACATTTGTTGTAAACAATTACTTTGTCAATTTCATTACAAAAAAAATGAATTTTGCCCGACCTGAATCGACAAATTTATCAATTATTGCACATCTTTTATTGACTTCTATCATCTATTTTAATGGAAGAGCTTTAATGGAAGTTTTGTTTAAGAATATCCTCCATCTAAGAGGTATTGATTTTGTGGGTCAATATTGCTAGTTTTCTTTATGTAATGAGATTTGAACGTCGTTGATCGAGATAATAAGCTTAAATATTTATTTTTGATATGAATATAAACTAGCAATGACGCATGAAAATTAACATCTTACCTCAGTGTCTATTTCATTTATTAAACCATACTTATTCTTGTTTATTCGCAAATCAGTTCCTAAACGCTCCCTTCATAGGTTTATTATTTTGCTGTGTAACTTTTCTCTGTACTATCAACCTATCTGCCGTTTCTTTATAAATAGAAAAAGATGCATTGTGCGAATAAAATTATGGAGAGAGATTCATCTATTTGGCAATTGATATTTACGTTTTTTCGATATTTTTTTGTAGATAAAATTAAATGCAAGACAGAGCAGAGCTTTCAACGGAAATTGTGGACAATTTTTATTCTGCTTGGGAATCTGCTTATCATATTCTGCAACTTGAATGTTATTTTTTCATTTTCTCTGCAACCTGGATCTTCAATAGGCAGAGCCAATGCAGTATTTACTGCTGTAACTATTGTTCACAAAATAGTTTTACTCGTGCAATATGATCGTTTGGAAAATACATCGCAAAAACTTAGAAACATGTCTAAGAAACTCAATGTTAACCTTACCTCCACATTGAAATTGCGGATTTGGATCTGGATTATGTTTACTTTAGTTATATATTTGCCTATCGCTGTATGTTCTTTCATTGCACTGCGTTCATTTGGCTTAAAAAACTTTTTGTACGGTTTTAGCATACAATCCGAACCCTTGAAAGCGATTTTAGCTTTGGTTTATGTCCTTGTTCTTACATGCACTATGATTCCGCACAGCATATTTTCGATTTATTACACACTAGTGTGTTACAATATAAAAAATTTTCTTTCACACTTTTTGAAATCACTCTCTCTAGAAGAAACGCTTGAAGAAAATTTGCTTGTAACTTACAGTTCTCTAAAAGAGCTCATCAATGATACTGATGCAAATTTATCTCTATTAATGTCGATTTCTTGCCTTTTCAGTGCTTCGTGCTTACATTTTGGTGTGACTATGATCATGCACTATGAGCAATTCGCCTCATTATTAACACAGATATCTACGGGGTGTGTCATTGTTAATGGATATTTTATTTTTGTTATAATGACATCTGCCGCTGCATCCCTGTTTGAGACATCTGAAAAAGTTTACGACAGTGCTCACTCACTTCTTCACCAAGGGCAACCGCTCTCTGTCAACCAACAACATTTCTTGTCTATTGCTGCCAGACCTTCTTACATGACTGCTTGGAAGATTGTGCCATTGAAAAGAAACTTTATTGTAGCAATCATAGGAATAGTTTTTACCTATTCCGTGTTATTAGAAAGCTTGGAATCTTCACTCAAGTAAATATAGTATATGCTTGTAACTTTAATTTAGCTCTTCTCTTTTGCCTTTTTTCGTTTCTATGATCTTAAATTATAAGAAATTCGCTGTTTTAAAAACACTGAGTGCTACGTGGTGTCCCTGTTAATAAATATTTTATTTTCATGATAATGACATCAAAATTTCATGAGGAAACTCACACACTTCTTCATCATTGACAATCTCTATTAATCAGAAGCATTCTTGTCTGTTACAGATAGACGTTCTTCCGTGACTGCTTGGAAGATTGTGCCATTGAAACGAAATTTTATTGTAGCAATCATAGGAGTAGTTTTTACCTATTTTGTATTATTAGAAAGCTTGGAATCTTCACTTAAGTTAATACATGTGTTTGTAACTTTTATTCAGCTCTTCACTTTTGTCTTTTATCGCGTCTCTAAACATGAATTATAAAAAAGTCTCTGTTTTAAAAACACTGAGAGCTACGTGCTGTGTCCTTGTAAATAAATATTTCATTTTCATGATAAGGCACTCATTCATTATCATGATAATGACATCGGGAGTTTACGAGGAAACTCACACACAGTTTTATCAAGGACATTCTCTGTTAATCAGAAGCATTCTTTTCTGTAACAGATAGACGTTCTTCCGTGACTGCTTGGAAGATAGTGCCATTGAAAAGAAACTTTATTGTAGCAGTCATAGGAATAGTTAATAGTGTTTACTTATTCTGTGTTATTAGAAAGCTTGGAATCTTCCCTTAAGTAAATATATATGTTCGTCGACATTCGCTTCCCAGTCGACATTCGCTTCGCCCCCAACAATGTTAGTCAACATATGTTTGTCAATCAGCAACATTTTCAATTTATTGCTGCCAAACCTTCTTTCGTGACTGCATGGAAAATCTTGAAAATGAAGAAAAAAAAATTCTTTTAACAATAATTTTTTTTACCTATTATTTATTATTAGAAAGTTTAGAATAGTCACATATGTAACTAAACATCTGTTTATCTTGGTGTATATATTTTCATGAATTAAAAATAAATCTCTGCATTAGACACACAAATAGCTACGTGGAGTGTTCTTGTCAACGGATATTTTATTTTATTTTACAGGGACACACCGAGACATTTTTTTTGTTTTTTTGTTTCTGGTATTATTAGAAAGTTTGGAACCTTCATTTGAGTAACTAAACAATTGCTTAAATTTGATTTCGGGCCTCTTGCTTGTATTTTTGTATGACTGTGATAACGAATCATGAAAGTAAAAAACGCTAAAAGTACTAATTTGTAAAAAGAACTTTTTCTTGTAAATAGATGCCTATAGTACCAAGCTTAAAGAACTAGACAATATTTCAAGTGACAGCCTCTGTATTAATAGTTCAAAAAAAGAGTAAATATTTCTCTAGTTCAATGAATGCATAGAAAAAGAGAACAATAAAAGTGCCATGGATTAGACCCAACCAATTTGTATATTAATACGTTTGGAGAAAAAACAGACTCACAATCTGATTTTTTTCACTGCTTTTAAATTTACCTTAACAAGTAAACCTTACCTAAACAGCTGTCGTTACTGTTAATAACTCTTAGTTTCAAGTAAAATCCCACAAACATTTCTTGGAATAAGTGAATAACTTTCGCTTGTGTTTGATCATCGAAATATGTTACAAAAAATTTTTGATCATCGGAAAAAAATGAAAGTGATGATTATAGAGCTGAATCCCAGGCATAAAAATTTACATTGGTGCCATTTTTCTTCCTTAGTTTGAATAAACTATGGTTAATAAAAATATAGTGAGTTTGGAAACAAAAAGGGGTTAGTAATAAGATTCTTTTTTCATTTCTTACCTTGAGAAAATTAAAAATAAGGAGAGAATGAGAAAAGTAACACACAAAGAGAAATAAGAAGAAAAGATACTCAGAATAAAAAAGATGGGTTCAAATCTTAAAACTTCATAGAACAGAGAATTTCGGAAGAAAAACCTTCTAATTACTGATCGCTGAAAAAATACTACATTATATATTAGCATTAATTATGAAAATTTAACTTTTTTAGAGGTGCCCTTCACCTTTCTTGACAAATGGAGCTAGGTGCCTTAACCGATCATAGAACTATAATTAAGTAATTCTCAAAATTAATTTTTGAAAATTTAATTTTTTAAGAAGCGTAACACTAATTTATTAAAATTTAATTTAATATTTAATTATAAACATTTAATTCTTTTAAAAATGAGGGCACTTCACCTAGCTTGTGAAATGAAGCTGGGTGCCAAAACCGAACATAGATAAAATTTATGTAATTCTCATAAATTTAGGAGTGATAGGAATTAATTTTTATATTTATAATTTTTTGACATATTTGTATTTTTATATTTATAAAAATAATCTACTGTGGTTTTGAGAACGTTTATTCACAATAAATCCTATAAAGAAGGATGTTATTATAACACAAAACAGTATGGTAAGCCGGAAAATAAACCAAAAATAATAATAATAATGATGAAGTGATAACACAGTTATGAATACGTGTATTTTAATGTTGTCAACGAATTGTACCATTTTAATTTTCCTAAATAATACCAAAATAATTCGATGTGAATTCTCATAAATTATGCATGACAACAACAATAAAAATTATACAACCTAAAATGAGACCGAAATTGCATATTTCTAATTATAAATGTTTTACTTTAAACTTTGCGAGGTATTAATTAAGTACGAAACAAATTATAACTTTTTCAGATTTCTGGAAGTATGAAATATATATTTCTGTACTTTTTTTAAGTGTCAATTGTATCATATCATATTTAGCTAATTTTTCACAAAAGCAAAAACTATCTTTTAAAAACCCATGCTCGAAAAGATAAGAATTAAAAAAAATTCTGTGTGACCCCATTTTAACATGGGTACAAACTATTAATCTCAAACTAAAAAAATTTCCATTATCCAATTTTTTATTAATTTTTAAGTAATTGTTGTATTAAATCATATTAAACAAATTTTTTCAAAGGAACTTTTTTTTACCGTCGATTTATAAAAAATTAACAACTCAGAAGCAAAATTTAAAAAAGCAATAAAACAAGTAAAGTTGGTAAAAAAAATAATTATAAGTAAACGGATCAACCCTTATACATTAGCATTTGTCAGATTTTTTTATTTATTTATTTATTTATTTATTTATTTTTATTTTTTTGCTGCATAATGCTATGACAATATCTCAAAGAAATACTTTAAAATGTGAATTACAGTTATTTATCTGTATTCGTAGTATGTAGTTTTTATTAAAGAAATTTAATCTCCATAATTTATAAATTAAACAAATGAGTATAATATACCTGACAACTTATGCTCTGTATGTATAAAGTAAACAATAGTTACAAATTTTTCTGTGCAAAAGACACTAAGTATATTTAAACTAAAATAAATAAGTAAAATAAAACTGTCTCCGTCATTCTTAAGAATTCGTATTCTCAGAAGTTAACGGAAGAATGTACTGGAAAAAGATCCCGGAAAAAGAGTACAAGATAAAAAAAAAAAAAATAGAAGAAAGACATTACGGCGCAAATTTGAGCCTTAATTAAATAAATAATCTAAATTATTTCAATATTGATGAATTAGTTAGGTATTGTTTAAAAATGAAATTTTAAACAGGTGTTTGTTTGAAGTAAGCGTAAAGGAACTTTTCATACTTCAATTAAATATTCTTTCTTACATGAGCTTCAAAAGTTATCGAATACCAAGAATTGCACTTATTATATAGTGATTTAAAAATCAAATAAAAATAATATTTTGGTAACCTCAAAATTTAGTCGGCTGTTCAAAAACAGTTATAAATAAATAAATAACAGTTAATTTTATTGGGATTAATCATGTACAATTAATAAACTATTATTGTTTAAACGTTTTAACAATTTAATTGTTTTATAAATTGCAATAAATATGTAGTGCTGCCATCTATAATTGTTTAGATAAACTATCATTATCGAAATGTAAGTTACATATGAAATTGCTGAAATTGAAAAATATCTCTAGAAAATTTATAGTGTTGCCATCTGTATTTTTTATAGTAAACTATAACTGCTGATAATTTTATTATTGACTAGAACTTTTTATGAGATTTCAAATATCAACTTTCACAGGACAATGGATAATAAAATGAACAATAATTTTGTTTGATGTTAGCTCACTTGTATCAGAATTGAATCTAATATCTGCAGAAAGTAAAATGTAATAATGTTTTGTTTTTTTTCTCTTAAATATTTTAATTTAAAAACTACGTTTTATTATTTCTATACTTAAAAATATTCTGCAATGATTTCAAATATTGCAATTTTTATTAAAAAATATATTATGACGGTAGAAAGTTATTTTTTTTAGTTATACTTTGAAAGGAAAAGTTAATTTGAAATTTACTGCTTATTAAAAATAATTAGTTTACTTATTAACGGTCTGTGCTCAAAATGGTAAATAGTTCTCTGATGAGTTAATGCATAACTTTATTCGCGATCGCAACGAACTATAGGGGGCGTTGTTGTATGTGCCGAATCCCTGCGATTTCCATATGAACAGTCATTCAGTTACACTGGAGACGTCTTTAATGTAGCATTGTAACGTTCCATCTTTATTGTGGCTGATTAAATTTAAAAAAGAAAAATGTTTGTTTTCTTTCTTATGCAAACGAAAACAAAATGGTATCTCTTTTTTTTAGAGAAGGAACATCCAGAACACATCTGAAAAATATTTGTAAATAAAGAGAAAAAAATAGGTATATTCTTATAAGATTTCAAACCTAATGCCTGAGAAATAGTTTTACTAAATTTAATGGTATAACATGAAAGGCCCATTTAAATTTTAACGTAAAATAAAGAATGCTTAAGAAACAAAAAAAAGAACCATTCTTTTTTTTGTCGCCATTTTTTAGTGTTATGAAAATGCGTCTTTGGGACTTGCCAAAAACAAAACAAGATGCAATTTTATTTTTTTAGGAGCGAAATATTTTATGGAGTGAAATGTAACGAAAATGTACCATTGTCCATAACATGAAACTTTATCTTAGTAAACGTCCGTTTTGGAAATGTTATTTCATTTTGAATCTTATTTATTAGAGTTCATAATGGCTATAGAATCAGGTGAGAGAAAAGTTTGTTTTGAATCTATGCTAAACTCTATATCGGCCCATTTTCCACCGAAATCCGATTGACAACTTTGATTATAAACAAAGTGTTTCATTTTAAGATTTTTTCCAAAAATTTTAAGTGTAGATTGGCGGTACTTAAAAATCTGCCAAATCTGTAGCTGTGGTTAATACGTAAGTACCGAATTTTTCTTCCATACTTTTCTGAATCACATTACTTCAAATATTAGAATATGCAAGAAGTATACATAAACACATAATTTAATACCATTTAATTTTTCAAAAAAAGTTTTTTTACAACAATTTTATCAAAAAATTATAAACTAAAAAACGTAAAATAAAGAATTCTTAGGATAAAAACGATTTTAAAAATTCCTCATTTTTCAATAAAAACTTTCGTATTGTTTCTTTTTTTTAATTCTTATAGTATTTAATCAGACGTAAAAAAACCATTTTGTAGAGAACGATCATCAAGTAAGAAAAAAAATTATTTTCAAGCAAATTTTTTATTATAAAAATCATAACACTTACCTGATTTATAAGTCCGGAGAATTCCAAAATGATATGTTCTTTGTTTGAAAACTTTATTCTCAAATAATATATACATAGTTTATCCCTTCATTACTTTTAGGTAACATACCACACATCAAAATTTTATAATTGTAAGATCTCGATATGAATTTTAATATGTAGCTTAAAAACAGAATAGCTGAATTCTAGTTGAAATTCTTTCAAAACTAAAAAACACTTACCAAGAAAACGATAAAAAATTTATTTATAATCAGCACAAAAGATACTTTTTCAAGTAATTCGGATTATTCTTTATTGTTGTTTTCTGAATTATGTAGATACAGAAATATATACTATTCTATGAAGAAGAAGAATATTCTATAACTATTACAGTTCTGTATGGAATTCATTGGAACACATTTATTCATTGGAATGACGAAAGCAATGTTGACTTCATTTTAACTTGTAATGAATTGAAGACAGAAAAATTATTTTACCGCAATACACACATCTGTAACAGCAAGTGATCATGAAATCATGTTATGTTGTTGGTATTAGAAAGGTAAAAATTATTGAGAAGTTGTTCTTCAAATGCTTGGCGTGTTCTGCTTCAATGTTTGGCATGTTCTGATTAGTTTTTTCAAGAAGTTTTACCTTTTCTTTAGGGAAATTTTGCTTCTTTTTTGATGCTAAGAAAATGGCGTCCGTCATTGCCAATGGTTATGTGGGAACTAATGCCCGATATTTACAGTCTCCCGCTAGATGGCGTACTCAGTGTTGCGATCGCGAATAGAGTTTTGTCACATATTAATGAACAGAATGTTGCATAATAATTTTGTTACATAGTATAAGTAATTTAGTTGCATAATAATTCTCTTGCATAAGTATTATCGATATCAATTAATGTAATAATTAATATTTTTATCATTCTGCCTTATTTTTTTTTCAAACTTCTGTAGCCTTCCAAAATATTATTTTGTCATTCAAATTTAAAGTATATTAGTGATTGAGTTTTTTTTCAAGTATTTATCAACTAAGTAATTACATTAACAAAAAAATATCTTAACCATTTAGATTTTCCGTTTTAATATCGACATAACTTCCTATAAAAATAAACAGCATTAAGCTATTTATCTATTTAATGAATTTCCTTTAAATGAATCAACTTATAATTCGCAAGAAATGATTAAATTTGCATTTAAAAGTAAGGAAAATCAATTGCAATTGGAATGCGGGATGTAAAATGCGGATGTAAATTATGAAAGAATTAGGGATTATAATGTTGCTACTTTTGCGCCACTAATTGAATTGAGAAACAAAGTAATCTATTGATTTTTTTTTTTTTTTTTTTTTTTTTTTTTTTTACGTAATGCACTATTTTCCCAGCTTACAATTTTTTTGAAATGCAGAATTAAGGAATTAATTTCCCTAGGATAAAAAATCCATTTTTTTATAATTGTAAAAAAGAGCATCAGAATTAAAAACATTTTTTTTTAAACAACACGTCATGCGTAATAAATCACCCCCCCCCCCCCCAGAGGGAAGCTGACGATTTATTTCAGGGCTCTGTAAAACATTTTATTAGTGTTGTACAAATCTAAGTTAATGTTGGTATAAGTTTCATGTTTTAATCTGTCACCACGACGTTTTGAAATCTGGCAAGGTCAAAGTTCTCATCAATGAGAAAATATATGTAAATTTACCCTAGCATATATATATATATATATATATATATATATATATATATATATATATATATTGAAATAATTAAGAAAAGACATACATTTAAAAAAAAAATGTTTTTATATTTTCCATCGCAATTTTGAAAATATTTTTAGTTTTCATTTCAACGACAACCATAATTCGTCTTATTTCATTCATTTTCAGCTTTTGCATATACACCGAATACAAATTCCTTTCTAGACTATTATCTGATTAATCCGTTAACGGATACGTCCGGATCAGGAACGGATCAGGAACTAACGGATCAGGAACTAAAGAAATCTTCAGTTGCTTTACATTGTTGAAATCTTGGGCATATATTAATTTCAGCAACGTAAGAAATATTTCCACCCCAGTCACAATCGGCTCATCTTGATACCTAGGAATCTTATTTTATTCACTTGAGTGCTGATTCTCTTGCTAATGACTTAAGTTCCTCCCCAACTCACCCATAACGCGTGGAAATACATTTTACCCTGATTTGCCTGTCAGCCACTGTGTTTTTTCTTGTTTTGTTTTTATCTCTCAACTCTGGTGGTTTTTCCAGTTTTTGTCTCTTACCTTTATTTATCCATTTTTCGTAGGAAAACACTTTATGTTTTTTTATTTATTTATTTTTTTTTTTATTTATTTATTTTTTTTTTTTTTTTTTTTTTTTTGTTTTTGTTTTGTTACATTCACGTCTGTCGAGTCTTTAAAGTCTCGCCATGTGTAAGTAAGTAAGTAAGTGAAATATATAGATCATAGCAAGCTCAGTAAACCGGTTATTTTTCAAAAGAAGTTTTATCCATTTTGTATTGATGTTTTTAATTTATGATGTAACTAAAAGTATTTTATTATTATATAAAATTATTTTGATTTGATTGACATTCATTCGTAAATTTGTCTTCATTCATTCGTAGGACATCCATTCGTAAATTTTGGTATTTACATTTAAAAGCATTTCTGGAGTTCAAATTTCATGATTATTTATTTATTTATTTATTATTTGTTTATTTATTATTATTGACGCGACGTTAATTCAATTGAAAAAAATCTATGTGTCCTCTAAGAAACTGCGAACATTCGAACATTCGAACATACGAACATTCCGCCACGGACAGATAGTTTGCTGACCATTGTCCTAAAGCATTCTTTAGAAACTTTACCATAGCACTTTGCTGAATGCGAATTCGAAAAACAGTTTAAAATTTATTACAGTGATTTTTTTATTTTTTGATATTCATTTACTGTTTAAACATTGCAAGTTTTCACTCACTCTCTCTATGAAGTTCTTTAATATCCAAAATCACGCAAAGAAAATTAAGTTTACCAATGGATAGCTGCAGCACCAGCTCTTAGTTACTAAAATACTAGTATTAAATCGAGTTTCTTTTCAGCTGCGCCTGAAGAATATTAGAGAAATGAGGTATACTGAAATTCTGCACAAATAAGACATAATTTGCATTACACTGGTAGGAAAATATCGCATAACACTTGCAATCGATGAAAATATTAATAGATTATAGTAGCTTTGCAAGGAAAAAAGCAATTGTACCTTATATCATAATTTTCAGAAGAAGAGCTATAAGTCATGGGTGTTTACTGCATAAGATTTGATTTTATTTTGTAACCATCGTTAAACAGCCGACCCAATTTTGAGTTTACGATTACTAATGTTCAACTCCTTAGCCTCGTAATTTTGAACCCATCCAGAAGACTAGAAAACTCCTGGATCTGTACCCCCCAGAGATATGTTTTGTTATGGGAACATGGAGGACTTTGAGACTCGACAGATTTAACGTGCATCAGTAACCAGTTACTACACGGGGAGTCTTCGGTCTGCGAAGATCGAACCCACGACCTCTTGGACATGGGCTCAATACCCTATAAACCAGCCTATCCCAGCCATAAGATTTAAAAAAATAAAAAATTTGGTTTATAAAATTTTGGAAAAGTACAGTTCGTGAATTTCTGGAAATTTACTATTCAATAGTAAGCAATACGCGCCAAATAAATTAAGCCTGCAAAAATCTTGGAAAATTTTTCAATCGAATTAGTTTAACGTTCGTTTAGGTCCTTTTTCTCATCACATATTTTCTCAACCAGTTTAGATGTGCTGTATCGATTCACCAAAGAATGAAACGTCCGGTCTAGGTTAATCTTTCAAAAGACTGTGGGCAAAACAAGCGCCTGGTGATACCAATTATAATATTCTCGGATATCTTGAATATCTTTTTTCTGCTTCAAAACAGTAGCGAGATTATTATAGATAATTGAAACAATTTCTTGACGGTATTTAGAAGCACGGAATATCGCTGCGTATATGGGAGTAATTCTAATTGAATGATCAAGACAATTAATGTGCTCAATTAATGTGCTACCTATTTTTAGATCAATTTCAGTTATCGAAAACGAAGATAAGAACTTTTCTGAGTGTACAACGATTGTAGTTTACCTCATCATATACAATGTGAAGCACGTTCTCGTGATTCCCTACTCATGAATCAACAAACAGTTTTACAGGATATTGATATAAAAATCATTAAGGTTGCAGTAAAAAGAAGAAGAAAAATCCCCGGTATTTCTTATCCGGAAGCTGTGGCTTCATATTTATTCGATGACATTGTTTCAAGCACGATTAAGGAAAATGTGATTCAAGTTACGCTGGAAACAGATGAAGGTTAAGAAAAAATAAATTAAGATTAATAAATAAATTAAATTTAAGAAGAGCATTCAGCAACAATACATACTTAGCTGGAATCTGAAGCCTTATCGAGTCCGCAAAGGATCTTCAACATGAACTAATTTTTCTATGCTTTAAGTTTTAAATCATTTAATGAAAGTGAAAGATAATTTTCAATGAAGGGCTGCTCTTGCTGTAAAGCGTCCTCTTAAGCATCACTTCCTACATCAAAAAGCTTCCACACGGTCTTTTATAAGTAGTTCGCGCAGACTATTTAAAAAGTGAACCAGTTGTGCGCATGAGCCCAAAACCTTTTATAAAACTATTTGAGAGAAGCTTGTCATATATATTTGAGATTTTAATCTATAGTGGTTGACAAGTGAATAAGGCAAACCAATAATATTCATAAATAAAACAAATTTTTAGTCATATATTTGCTATCACTTTCTTATGTCAACTAGATTTTCTATTAAGTGACTCGTTCGGAAAGTGGATATCCTTCACAGTAGTCTGATCGGACTACCAATAAAAAACCGTGTGGAGGCTTTCAGTTATAGGAGGCGTTGTCTTAAGGCTGTTTTTCGAAGCTCTGTCGCCAAGGAAGATAAATAAGCCATAGTTTAAGAGCCTTACACTTGAAGCAATGCGATGATTTAAAACTACATAATCTTGCCAAGAATAATTATCTGGGCTTTAAAACAGACAAATAACTTAAATATTTTAAAAGTTATTAGACTTTTTTTTAGAAATTGCCAATTTGGAGACATTTTTCATTTGCAAAAGAGATTAGCAAAATCACTGCTTTATTTTCAGTTTTTGCAATTTTTTTTTTTTTGAGCCAACAAATGCAGCATTGGAGTGAGTTTTTAAATATTAAAGAACTAGCTTCTGATTTTTATAATACTGTGACTTTTCCCTACATTGATGTTTCGCGCCATTATCAAAATAACTGTAGACAACGCAGGCTTTAGATAGCCTAAACTTGTTGTAAGAGTCATGAGTGACAGTTGCAAACTCACGGCAGTTATAAAAATAGCATTTTATTCGCAAAAAAGCACTATTTCATATTTTGACGGAGCCTTCAAAATACAGCCTTTGCGTCCATCAACGACTTCCGAAATACGAACTTTAGCAATAAAAACTTTAAGAGAGTGAAAAATTGACATGCACCACGAATTTCAGTAACTGTTACTGAAGTAGTTTACAAGATCGAAAAATGGAAAATTTTCAGAAGAATGTGTGCAACGAGTGATAGGGATAAAGGGAACGGGAAATGCGAATCTATCAGAAAATAAGTTACGTACAAAAACAAGATAATAAAACGAAGAATGACTCTGAAAATAACTTCATGGGCAAAAAATCTAAATAAGTCTAATAAGACGCCTTGGATAAAGGCATACCAACTCACAAAAAAGCAAATTTTCAGCAAAAAATGCGTAACACGTAACTGGGAAGAAAATCATCAACGATGCAAATCGAGCCGCAGTGGCTCAGGGGATAAAGCGTTCGCCTTCTGATGTGGGGAACGGGTTCGAATCCCAAGGATGGCTGGTCGATACGAACTCCTTACCCGACTCACACCGACCACAGTGCCAAGTAAAATTTCCTCATGGGTTAGAGCATCACCTCCTACATCAAAAAGCCTCCACGCGGTCTTTTATAAATAGTTCGCGCAGACTATTTAAAAAGTGAACCAGTTGTGCGCATGAACCCAAAACCTTTTTATAAAAGTAATTGAGAGAAATTCACCATATATATTTGAGAATTGAATCTGTAGTGGTTGACAAGTGAATAAGGCAAGCCAATAATATTCATAAATAAAACAAATTTTTAGTCATGTATTTGCTACCACTTTCTTATTTTAACTAGATTTTCTATTAAGTGACTCTTTCGGAAAGTGGATATCCTTCACAGTGGTCTGATCGGACTACCTATAAAAAACCGTGTGGAGGCTTTCAGTTAGAGGAGGCGTTGGTTAGAGTCACTTTGCCGTCAGGCTAACTTTAGGAGGTTTTCGGTGATTTTTCTCTCCGTGTAACGTAAATGCTGGTTAATTCCATCGAAAAGACCTCCACGGAGGCAACTTTATCCCAAAACTTGATCCAGAAGTTCCCTTTTCTTCAGGATTGAGTTCAAAATTGAATGGCTACGGAGTAGAGCATTAGTAGTCGTAAACCCAAAATTGGGTCTGTTAAACGACGGTTATAACATAAAATAAAATAACAATGCAAATCTGCCAAAAAGTAAGTTACTTAATAATAATTGTCTAAAAAAATTTTTTTTTTTATTTGTGAAAATATTAAGAATTTAGGGTTGATAAATGTCGCCCTAAAGCTACGCCTGAGCTAAAATTTTGCACGATTTTTCTTGAATCATTATAGGAGGAGGGAAGCAAAATTTCAAAAAATTTAAAAAAATATATGCCAACATGAATTTTTATAGAATAAAAAGAAAATGTGAAAATAGGAGACAGTGTATATTTCTATACTAATGTAAAAACAGACTGAAGGTCAAACTTTTAAAATAACTATACAGCATTTGAAAAAATGAAAAATTTTAAAGCATATCACAATACACATATTTCATTTTGTCGCAATCAAAAAAGGAAGTCATTGTTGAAAAGGTGAGAAAATACATTAACTTCCTCTAGTTCTTGTTTTTCTAAATTGCTATCTGAAAATCGGCGGCTTTCTTTTAGTATCTTTTGAATCTAAAATGAACAGTAAAAAATACTTATTTATAGCTTCAGACGAAAATAATAGCCTATATCGTCTCTCGATCTTGAATTCAAAAAAGAAGTAAAATAAAATCTACTCTTTTTTCCTTACACCAGAAACGTTTTCCTTGAAATTTCAATTATTTTCAAGAACAATAATGATATAGTTAGAAAAAGTTTACAGAAATATTTTTTTCTGATTTTCATTTATTATTTTTCATAAATTACTTATTTATTTTTAGATTTTACTTAAAATTTACAGAATTTCAGAAACATTTTATCAAAATTTAAAAATTCTATTTCATGTTTTTAAACAAAGTTAAAAAAAACTATTATTCATTCATTTCGAAAATAACAAGTGAATAATAAGTCTTCAAAAGTAATTCAAACTTTAAAAAGTTTTGTATTCTTACTTACTTTTTTATTTTATTTTTTCGAGTTTTCATTGTTTCTTGCACAAAAGCGTTCAATGTAATGTTTTTTCCGAATTTTTTGGATAGATATATCCATTCAACTTTAAATTATTTTGAATAAAAATTATTCAAAAATTACAGAATGTTTTCAAATTTCTTAAAATTATTACGTTTTTTATCGTTTTGTTTTTATGAACATGTAATGTTTTCTTAAAAACAGCTCTACGGAAACTATTTCTGTAATGTCCTTTTAAAAGCGCTTCTCCTGTAATGCTTTTGGATGGAAATTAAACACATAATACCATTAAAAGGGGAGTTCCCCAAAATCGACAACGATTTAAAGAATTAATTGAAGAATGACGAAAAGAAACGGTTTGCTGCATTTTGTGAAAGAGACTGGAATATTTTTTCTCAATAGTTTTAAAAATTAGTTAAAACTTTTCATCAATAAGTGATACTGTTCACTGATAAACTAAACAACACTATTTTCTGCACCAAGTCAAAACTTTCTAGTTGAAATATTTGCATGGGCAGCATCTGTTATCTTCATTCACTGACTACGCCATGTTATATAGTTTTACTTTCTACTTAAGTTTTTCTTATTTAACAGTACTATCTGTTGACAAAATTTGTATCTAACTTGGATATTATGTAAAAAGAAATCAATTAGTTTAATAAACAGAATGTAGAAAAGTGTATAATTCTATCATCGACTATATGTGTGACATCCTATTTGTGTTTACTACGCAAAAAATTTAATATGATATTTTAGAATGTAGAAACAGAATGCATATACTTATAAACAGAATGCAAAAAAGTGTACAATTTTATCATCATCGACTATATGTGTGACATATTTGTGTTTGCTACACAAAAAAATTTTATATGATATTTTAGAATGCAGAAACAAAATGCATATATTTATAAACAGAATGCAGAAAAGTGCACAATTCTATCAACGACCATATGTGAGACATCCTATTTGTGTTTATTATACAAAAAATTTAATATTATATTTTTAAGATTGTTTTGTACTTTTAACAAAGGCGCAAAACTTTTAGGGTAGATTATAATTTTAGTTACATTCTACTTAAAATGTATCTAAAACAAAATGATGATGATTAAAACTACTGCAAAGTTACAGTTAAAGTATGATGTTTGATTGATTTAGAGAAAATAATTTTCTACTCTATTTTAGATTTTAACAGGCTAAGTGATTCTGCTAAAGACTTTATAAGCTGTGAGCATTCTAATTTTTTGTCATATTATTGATTCATTATTCGTTTTTCCACAGAATACGACATTTTAGCTTTTTCAGAGAATAAAGTAATTCGTAGTCATAATTTTTAAATATAAAAAAAATAAGACAAACATAAATTTTTTTATTGATACAATTGAATTTTTTTGGAATTCTACATTTAAAAAAAACAACGTTAAGAGCTTTTTTTTTCCAAGTAATCGCATAAAAATAAAATGACGAAAAAATATTTTTCTCCATAATCACATAAAAATGGTTTAAGTATTTTTTTATTTATTTATTTATTTTTATATTATATTAAGTCACATTGAATGAAATCTTAATTTGAATCGTTACGTTTTGAAATAAAATCAATAAATACAAAATTTCAACTTTCTCGCACTTTTCATTGCACTTATTCGAATATACACCACTTCGTTGCCAATTCTTTTCTGTCTGTTCACAACAAGTTTGAAAACAATGATCTACACAGAATAACGGGTCAAGATCATTGTTGATCACCGTTGTTTTCGCCCACGCTATAACGCAGTGTCACGCTACGAACATTGTTGTTATTCTTTGGGATGATTTTCCGTGATTTCAACTTAGTAGATATCGTGTAGTGATTCAGTGTCAGAGAATAAAATTGTATTTTCATTTTTTCTCCTTCTATGACAACTGTGTGTTTCAAAAACTTACAAACAGAAAAAAATAAATAGATTTTTAATGGAGTAACTAAGGAACACTTTTTCCTGCTCGCTTTACTCGCCAACTCTTATAACTTTTACAGTTTCTTCAGTCATTTTCCCCTTGACGATAAATAGATTACTACATCAAAATTCGAAAGCAAAATCAATGGGAAAAGATTTTTAAATATTTTATTGTATATAACCCTTATAAGGTCGTGGGAAATATATTTCCCACCAACTTGATTTTTTTTTTTTTTAAAGTGGTTGGAGAAGCTATATTCCCACCTATGCGCAGTTACTTCATTTTCAGTAACTTCATAAACTAGAAAAAAAATTACAAGGGAATGGCTTTGTTTATATAAATGTGGGTAAAAGTAAAGGTCAAGATGAGAGGCCGAGAATTATTTTCTCTTGCGCATTAAATCTTTGATCATTTCTTATTGAGTTGATTTGTAGTTATAAACACACAACTTTGGTCATTTATGAGCCCAAAAATTCGAATTCCGCACCAATCCTTTACACTTGATAAAATTTAAAAATCTTACAAAACTTGTTGCTAAGTAAATGGTCCTACGATTGAATCAAAATTAGTTTCAGGTAAATGTATTTATCTGTTTAAGTCGGTGATTCCCAGAGTGGTTTATATCGACCCCCAGGGGTCGACGACAAATTGCAAGGGATCCATGTCAAGTGGGGGGGAAAATTGGGGGTCCTTGAAATGAAAATGGGGGACAACGATAGTGAATCTTATATAAGCAGGTCGTGACTTTTAATTTTGGCATTTCATGAATGGAATAATCAACATACACTGATAGTACCTATTTACTTATATTATATTACCTTATAATATAAATACATGTATCTATCTATATTCTACAGAATTTATGAAAATAACTATCAAGTAAAAAAAAATTTTTAATTTAATTTATTAGGATTATATTTTGATATACGAAACTGAGTTATTATAAACTAGCAGTTGTCTGCAGCTCCACCCGCGTACGTTTTTATTTTCTCTGCGTGTAAGGTTTTATTTTGTAACAAAAAAGTATTTTTTTTCGCGGTAAATTGTAGCCTAGAAAGTATGTCAACTCTTTAGCTAGCTAGACCACCAATTTTATCTGCGCACAAGATCACGGAGATTTGTTGCTTAGTTTTTACGCGAAAACGTAATAAACAGACCGACAATGCACTAACAAACATATTTCCGCAATTATAATATTTGTAACGGAGTACGGGTTTTATAATGCACCATTTTATTCGATTTATATATTAATTAAATTAAACTAGTTCGAATTTAATTAATAAATGTATAAAATTGTGTTTTAATGTGTGTGTTTTCTTAAGTTTTTCACAGTACACTTCACTACAGTTAGAAATTTAACTCTTTCACAGTGAGTAGCACTATACCTGCTGTCAAAAATACATTTGAAGTTGATGAATTTACAAAAGATCAATATCACGTAAGCAGGTGGTCTACCCAAAACCAAAAACATAGCAAGGGGTCTTCGAGACAAAAAAAAAATTCAGGAACCACTGGTTTAGGTAAATGTATAAGCTAAATATGTATTTATTTTTATGAACAAATATTAATCCCAAAAATATTTTGACATTACATAACTAGAAACAAATAGCCCTATAAATATTTAACAATACGTTTAATTCCATATTACACAGGCACAAAATTTAAATTCTATCAACTTGCTGCATTACCATATCAACTTCATCCATATTTTTTTTTAAATTCCTACTTTATTTTTGACATCCTAAAATACTCGCCTAATGAGCCATTGAGGATAATTAGTAATTGCGCGAAAGTTGATTGCTAATGATGTCTTACAATTTTCTATTCATCAATTCAATTTATTGCATATTTAACAGGATGCAGTTAATATCACAATACTCCATTATAATGAATAACTGCTTTTAGTTGTTAGCCAAATAATTTTCAAAATAAAAAAAAGTAAGAAAAAGATCAATGAACATCATGAAAAAATGATAAGTAAATATTAGATGACAAGTGAATATTAGATGCACCCTTAAATTAAGAAGAATGAGAGAAATATTTTTTTTTCTTAGTTATTGTTACAACATTTGCAGGCTTGTGTGCTCACTTAAGGCTTAAAAGCCTTTGTCAAGTCGATGGACAAATAGCAAAATACAGAGAAGGGCATCACAAAGAAAACATCTAGAGCTACTGTTTGTCTAAGATAGGTACTCTGACCGCCACTAAGTCTGCGGCAGTCTGGTGCTATGGAAACAAGAAGAGTGCATTTTAGGGAGGGTAGCTTCGATGAAGAGGTGTCCTTTTCTCTCGCCGAAAACAGTCCTAAAGAAGGACCCCACAGTATTTGAAATAATAATACCTCGTTACCATAGTCACCGCCACAGCTCCAGACGAATGTCTGGCAGAGTACCTATCTTAGACAAACAGTACGGTGGGATTCGAAGCTGCAACCTTCACGTTTATCAGAGCGTTTGGTGGGTGATACCGCACGGCCAGGGAGACCCCAAAAATATTCTAGAAGTAAATAATACCTTTATAACTTTTCTTAATTTTACACTGATGCTAATCAATGAAATCTGAATTTTTATTTAAGAAAACTGGATCATACCATGTGATTTTCTGGCCAATAAGAATGCACCGAAAGCAGCAAAATGGTTTCATATGATTGAGTTACGCTTTTTGATATTTCTTTGCAGCATATTATTGCAAACAAACGCTGCTAAACATTTTTATGTACGTTTGAAATTATGCACTCAACGTTATGAACAAAATAAATATTAACTTTAAACTGCATTGATAGTTGTCCCTATATTTAATAATTGTTAATTAATACTCCCTCCGTCCCAAATTAGTTGCTACATTTAGGTTTTGTCCCAATCAGTTGTTCCATTTTAAATAGGTGGAAACATAAATAACTTCAGATGCAGTTAAGTAAATCGACACCAGTATAATTATATTACTTACGAATACACAATTCATGAGCTAGAAGGCAGATTTATAAGATTATTCGTGGAAAAGTTCTTACTAAATGGATCGTGACTACGTTCGAAACTTGTATTTTGAATCGAACTTGGTACTGATTTAAAGGAGAGAGGGAAAAGTTACTTGGTTTTTTTTTTTTTTTTTTTTTTTAAAGTTTTATGAAACTATACTCATTTAAAAATCTTCCTGACCTAAGGGTAGTATGTCCACCAAAACTGCGTTAGATGAAACACGAAAACAAAATTATTTTTTAGTGCGTTAGAAAAATTCATTGTTACAATAATCTCCAGAATATTGTAATAATAAATTCTTGATAAATTACACTTTTTTTTCTTTTTTTGAAAGTGTAAGTTTGACGGTTATTTTGGTCGAACAATACTGCTTTCCACGAATGATTTTTTAAAGTGATGATGTATTGACAAATGAATTAATTACATTTAGAAGCAGAAATACTTTTTATTTTATTCTTTTTTCTTAAACACGCTTTCTTATAGCTATTACGCACTTTTATGTATATGTTATTATTTTATATATAGTGATGATCAAAACCATTTAAAATTAAATTTTAAATATGAAGTGTACATTTTGCTACCACTTTATTTACATGCATATAAAAATGTACGAAAATGAGTTCGTCAAAAAATTTAAACATATCACCACATCCGCCAACTATTCTGAAAGATGGCGAATGCTTTACTAAACACCAGAATGAACTTATTATTAATGAATCGTTTATTTATTGTTTATTGAAATTACATACATTTACTGACGTGTGTGCTCAATATAGGCTTATAAGTCATTGTCATGTAGAAAATACAGATAGAACAATTCAGTAATAATGAATCAATTAGCTAAGCAAAATTTTACATATTTTGTTTTCTTTATAAAGTGGTACAATTAAAATATATATTTACTACATATTATGTTTGTCTACAATTTTCAACTTTACTACAAAAAGAGTAATTGTTGAGTTACATCATCCCTTTGCGAATGAGAAATTTTTCAAAAATGAAATGTGGGCACTTAAATGATATTTTATTTTATAACCGCTGTTGAACAGCTGACCCAATTTTGAGTTTACGATTATTAATGATGAACTCCGTTACCTTGTAATTTTGAACCCAATCCAGAGGAAAAGGAAACTCCTGGATCAAATATTGGGAGAAATTTTGCCTTCGTGGAGGACATTTTGATTAAACTAGCCAGCATTTGCGTTACATGGAGAGGAATATCACGAAAACCTCCCACGGTTAGTCGGACGGCTAGGGGACCTAAATAGTTCGTTCACCAGAAGTAGGCACTTGATCCCACCTTCTCGAACGAAGAGAGTTCATTTCGGTGAGGGAATAAGAGGAGAAAAGTCTCCTCGCTTGAAATAGAGACAACCCTTAATTTGAGCTAAACGTAAACAACGAATACTTTTTCAGTCACTTACTTCGCTTTATCATCTGCTTTATACCTTTCGTTACTCTGGATAATTAAGTATTTGGCAGCAAAAAGTGTCAAAAAGAACAAACTATTCACTCAAAAGAGAGAGATATCATCAAATATATTTAATGCTAAAAAAAATGCACATAAAAATTTCAAAATAAATATTTTTTGTCCTACGATCGCCAAATAGCAACCTTGTTCAAGATTGTTCACATCTTTCTCCCAAAAATAGTGAAATAGTATCGTCGGATATCACGTGATGAAGGCGGCGCTAAGTGTGAACTCTGGTGAACGAACTAAGCTCATGATCCGTCTACCACTGAGGATATTTTATGTCAGCACTGTGATCGGTGCAGGACAGGTGCGGAATTCGTATCGACCAGCCGTCGCTGGGATTCGAACCCGGTCACCTCATTGGTAGATGGGCAAGCGCTATATTCCCTGAGCCATCACTCACTGAAATGATATTGGAAAAATTTAATTGCTAATAAAATAAAATAATTTTAAATGTGCATTCTTTTTAAATTTGAGCAATGGCTTCAGATGTATTGTATAAAAGACATACCCTTCAACTATTACAGAATCCAGTTTCAGGAATTATTACCACTACTCCATCAGGTCTGAAAGCGAGACAGAAAGAGAAAACACTAGAACTATTTAAATAATAGTTACTTTTCGGAAGGAATATATATATCCTTAACATTAAACAATTCATTACTATTAAATAATTAATTATCGGGGAAGGCGCAATGCACTGTGTAAATTGTATCCGTTAAAAAATTTGTTAGTTTTGTATATTTTATTATTCCCGAAAAAAAGTAAAAAATGAAATTTATTCGTTACCAGTTTTTACTCTTATACGTTTTGATATATAAAAACTTAAGTTCTAAACTCTATCATAACAGACTAAAAACATAAGAAATTATAGAAGTTGTTATAAATATTGTTACAATAATTAAAGTAGCGACCTAAGTGTGGCGTTAATATTTTCTTCACCTCATCTACAGTAACAAACATTTTTATGATACGTTTTCAAAATGGAGTTTTGTGTGTGTTTAGATCAATATCACGTGTTTAGAAGTTTATTGCTATTCATGCGTCAATGTACGAAAAAATATCGATTGCTGTAAATCAGTGGATTTTTGATATTTTTCCTCTTTTTATGATGACGGTGCACATTTCGTAGAAAACGCGCTTTATTTTATGTAATATTCAATAATTTGTTCGACAGCGAAACTCCAATGGCGGCTTTTATTGCGTATTATTTCCCTAATAAATCAAATGAAAAAAAATACGAATCCAGAAAGGTGAAGGTCACTAAGGAATAAGTTAAGTAAACTTCTAACTGTTTAGTATCTAAATTTTGATCCATAATGTTATAAATGAAATGATTTATAACTTTGTAACATAAAAAAAATTTGTCTATACACGTTACTAGAAGTGAACCGGTATCCGGAAATTACCCGGTACGAGAATTTTACCGGTAACGGTCAGATTTTCATTATCCGGTTATTTTATTTTATAACCGTCGTTGAATAGCCGCCCCAACTTTGAGTTTACGACTACCAATGATCAACTCCGTAATTTTATAATTTTAAACTCTATCCAGAAGACAAGGGAACTCCTAGATCAAGTCTTGGGAGAAATTTGCCTTCTTGGAGGACTCTTTGATAGAACTAACCAGCATTTGCTTCACGTGAAGAGCAAAACCACGAAACTGTGGTTAGTACGAACCAGATGCGGAATTCGTATCAACTAGCCATCGCAGTTATTCGAATCCAGGCACCTCATTGGGAGGCCATCTCTTGAGACACTATGGCACATTATCCGGTTATTACCCAGACCTGATAAAAAAAATTCACTACCCGGTACTCAGGTATTTTACTCTGAAGATCCGGTTCTCGAACTCAGCCAATTTTACCAGTTATCCAGGGCCGAGTCATGGGTGAAAGCGAGACATAAAAGAGGAAAAGCTGGTAGTAAAACCATTTCAGTTTTAACTCTTTTTCTTGAAAAGTTCTATTCTCTTTTTCAAACTATTCAACAGTACCGATTGTTTTCTCAGGAAAGAAGCAGTTTTATAAACATGCTAAAATTGTAACAAAAAAAAAAATCTTGGTAGTTACAGAAATTTAATGTTTCTCCAAAAAAACTTCTAGATTGAAATGACTTACATACCAGATTTTGTTATTTTCCATCTTGGTGTATATAGGCTTTCAGCCCTGGGCCGGGTAACAACCATTATATCACGTTGTGACTCAACCATTCAGTATTATAGTAAACTTAAAACTATTCATATATGTATCTATTCAGAATTATAGTAACCTTAAGACTATTCATTTATGTAACCATTCAGAATTATAGTATCCTTAAGGCTATTCATATATGTAGCTTTGGTAATTCATGATAGTTCATTGTTGTAGCTTTGTTTCATGCAGTCGGCCAATTTTACCAGTTATCCAGGGCCGGCCAACAACTATTGTGGCACGTTGTGGCTCAACCAATCAAAATTATAGTAACCTAAGGACTGTTTATATATAAAACTTCGGTAATACATATCAGTTCATTTATGTAGCTTTGGTTCTCGCACTCGGCCAATTTTACCAGTTATCCTGGGCCGGTCAACAACTATTGTGTCACGTTGTGGCTCAACCATTCGGAATTATAGTAACCTTATGACTATTCATATATGTAGCTTTGGTAATTCATGATAGTTTATTTATGTAGCTTTGGTTCTCGCAGTCGGCCAATTTTACCAGTTATCCAGGGCCGGCCAACAACTATTGGGGTATGTTGTGGCTGAACCATTGTGTCACGTTGTGGCTCAACCATTCCGAATTATAGTGACCTAAGGACTATTTATATATGAATTTTTGGTAGTTCATTTATGTAGTTTTGATTCTCGCACTCGGCCAATTTTACCAGTTATCTTGGGCTGGCCAACAACCATTGTGCCACGTTGTAGCTCAACCATTGTGCCACGTTGTGACTCAACCATTCAGAATTATAGTAACCTTAAGACTATTCATACATGTAACTTTGGAAATCCATGTATTCCACCAATTTTTTAATAATTATGCTGAAATAACCGTTCAGGCACGACATATTTTAGTTTTTTTGTAGACATATTTCAATTTTAATTCAGGGAAACCTTAGTCAAATGAGCACCTTGAGAATCGAGAAATATTTTCGCTGAAGAGATCTATCCGTTCATGAGTATAGCTTGAAAATTCAAAAATCTAATGATGAAAACTATTTTATATAATAGTTAAATAAACACAAAATGAGAAGTAGATAATTTCATTGTCATTTAAAAAATATCATGAATAAAATTTAAATTACTGTAAAAAATGAATTAATTATTGCAATTGAATATATAATGCATTAATTAGGCATTACATATTAAATTTACTTTCATCAAATGAGTAAATGCAATAGTAAGTTTTTTTTTTTTAATTTGAATTTGAGGGCTTGGCGTTTTTAGAAGAATAAAGGTTCAAAAACAGAACATAAATATTTTATTACAAATAACTCACTAATTATTCTAATGCTATTATTGCTAATTTAAACATCATAGAAGATTTATTTCCTAGAATATAAAAAGACTTGTTAAAACCAATACAAGTATTTTAACAAAAAAATTTTGAAGGTAATATTATTTAAAAACAGAAATATATATATATTTATTTATTTATTTCAACAAAATCAACACATTTGATACATTTTCAGTAGTGTAAATGTAATGTAATGTTGATGTAAAAAAGCATGTATGAATAAAATTGGTCATCGGTATCTTAAATCTAAATTTTTACTAGATGTATCCTACTCATTTGCGTTATAAATTCTATTTCCTGTCAGTCTGGTTAAAATTCTCTTATTACCCGGTTAATCTTGTTACATTCTCGAGGATAATTTTTTTCCGCGTAACTCAAATACGTATTAGATTCAGTTTTGTTGTTGTTATTATTATTATTTGTTGCTTAATAATGGAGTTACTTTATCTTTTTGGCGTTCAAAATTATTTTTTTTTTAAAAAAGATAGTATCCGAACATTAATCAGACGGAAAGTCGGCTATACCATCACCAACTACAAGAAGGCCTCCTCACGGATTTTAATAAGTAGTCTGCGCAGACTATTTAAAAGATGAACCAGTGGTGCATATGAAACCAAATTCTAATTTAAAAGTAATTGAAAATTATCATATATTTGAGAACTGAATCTTTGGTGGTTGACAAGTATATAAAACAAACCAACAATATTCATTAATTAAAAAAATTTTAGACCTATATTTGCGATCACTTACTGGATTTTCTATTAGATGGCTCTTTCGTAAACTAGTTTACCTCCATAGTGGTCTGATCGAACTACCTATAAGAAACCGTGTGGAGGCTTTCAGTTATAAGAGGAGTCGGCTACACGTGTCAGCAGTTCAGCATTAACCCGTTTGTGCTCATCTCCTATTTTAAAGGGCAACTCTGTTATTAGCAGGATTTATTTGAGATGAAACAATATTGTTATTTATACCGTAACTTATTAACGCGTTGAACAACACGCTAATTTTACATAACTACAAACTAAATTTGCAAATATTAGACGGATTTTGCTATTTTTTTAGATGGTTTATCATGACATATCTGTCAAGAGTGGTGAATTATATAAGCGTACGAATTGTTTAAAAATAGTGGTGGATAAAAATCTACTAAATTGAATTTATTAAACCAAGAATCACAATAATTAAGTACATTTTCGGCAATTCCATAAAAGAGTGTAAATTTTATAGTTCTATATCATGTTATACGCTGTCAGCCAGCTGTTTTCCACGGCCTATGTGAAAGGTCAGTGTCAGCAAGGGGCGGCAGACGCAGCCTAAATGTAATTTCAGTGTCAGCCACCGGTGGTTGACGCGGCCTGAATGTAATTTCAGTGCCAGCCACAGGTGGTTGACGTGGACTAAATGTAATTTCAGTGTCAGCCACCGGTGGTTGACGTGGACTAAATGTAATTTCAGTGCCAGCCACCGGTGGTTGACGTGGACTAAATGTAATTTCAGTGTCAGCCACCGGTGGCTGACTGGAAAGTCCAGTGTCAGCCACCGATGGCTGACGCGGCGCTCAACGTGTTAATAATAAAAATATTCTTACTTGGATCTGCAGTCAAAACGAAGAGCGTAGAAGCCGTATTTTTAAAATAAGATATCTCAGAAACAGGTCAACCGATTTTACTCAAATTTTGTATTTTGTCATGCAAAATTACTTTCTTTATAAGGACGTAAAGAAATTTATACTTTACAACTCAAAATTCTTTCGACCATTTCGAAATGAAATAATAAAAAATAATAAATATTTACTAACAGTTATATTTTGCATGAAATTATATTTGGATAATTAAATTTATAATTGCGTTCAAAAAATTTCTGAATTCGCTTTAAAAGTTTCTCCCGATGTGGCGAAATACGCAAAAAATGAAATTAAAATCAACTAAACTTTGGACTGCTCTCCTGATTAAACTATGGAGACCATATTTCAAAGATGGCGGCTACGGATTTCGCAGGGTCAGAAATCCGAAATTGTCGAAAGAAATATATGTTTACTCAGAGAAAGTACGTTTTCGTATCTAACTTCGTAATTAAAAACATCGTCTGTGCTAATTAATAAGCTAATTTGAGGTCAGTTCCTCGAACCTTCTGGATTTTGTCCTAGAGCGGGAAGATCCGATCATTCGATAAAAAGTTATTCAGATTGGTCCATTTTGTATTTTGCGTACAGTATTTCCACTCCTGTTATACAGGCGCTTTTCATAAATAAATCACTTACAGTGTCTAGGCATTAGTAAATAAACATATAAATTCTCGCCGAGTTACAAAAAACTTAAAGATTGTTCTAAGGTAGCTCTGATAGCATGTAAATTAATTTTATAATTATCTAATGATTAAATACGCTATTCTGATACTTAAAGTATTTTCGTTAATTTCTAGTCCTAGTATTTGGATTTCATAGGGCCCCAATCCCATTCATCCAAAATTTTAGCACTATTTTGGTTGAGCATTGAAATAGTGCTAAAAGTTCGGATTTGCAGGCAGTGGAGTTGCTTTCATAAATGTTTCAAGCACTTAGCTTGCATAACTAAAGAGGAATCAAAAATAAAATGAGCTGTTTGCTCTAAACTATGGTCATGGGTAAAAGCGAGACGGAAAAGAGGAAAAGCTTGTAGTAAAACCATTTCAGTTTTAATTTGTATTCGCAAGGGGTGTAAATCTATTCTTTTCTTTAAACTACTCAACAATATCTATTTTTTTCTCAAGAAAGAAGCAATTTTATATGAATGCTCAATAATTGTAAAAAAAATCTCGATAGTTACAGAAATGTAATGCTTCTTAAAAAAATTTCTAAAATTAAATGCCTTTTTTACCAGTTTGCTTCAATGCTTCTGGAGCTACATCAATCTCATGTGTCATCTTACAGTCTATTCTGAGCAGCTGAAAATAAAAATCCAAAATGCAAACTCTGAACATTAAATAGAACTTTAAAAAATCCAAAATAAATATTATTAAAAATTTAAAAAAATACTGTACAAATTAATAAGTGAAAAATTACAATAGAATTGACATATGTAAAATCCAAAACAATGCCAGTAATTTCTTTTATTATTTTTATTAATATTATTTTCTTTTTATTTTTGTCACCATAATGTTGCATAAATCAAAATGTTTTCATACAATGTAAATATTTCAAGATGTATGGGTTAGGGGCCGCTGCGCGGCCCAGGCACCCAATTTATTTTAAATAAAAAAAGAAAAGACTGTTGTCTGCTTAAGCTTCTTCAAAATACAGCCTTATGTTTTTGAATAAAATTGTGATTAAAATTTCATTTTACTACCACTGGGGAAAATCGTTCTCGAAAGGATTAAAAATTGGCAGGTATGATATTGGTATTCCGGGTGAACCATCTGGAACAGGCTATTTTTCTAAGAATCTTTTTATGGCATTAGTATAATTTCTACGGTAGATGTTGAGGTATTGGTGAGTATTGGGTGGATCATTGTATATTTTTCATTAATGCACAGGCTTGCCAACTAATACGCTATTTGCAAAATATTTTATAGAGTCTTAACAAAAATCAGATTTTCGAAATTTTCGGTCATTTTGCCAATATTTGAAAATCCTCAACATGAAAGGTTAGATATAAATTCGCGTTCGATATGAACTTATCTGTCATTTACATGTAGTGCTGAGGAAAATTAGTTTAACTTTCATAAAAAACGATTCAACTTTATATAAAACGATTGCTATACATCTTCTGAATTTGGTCAATTCTATCATAAGCATCCTCCGCATGATGTATAAAGAACAACTAGCCGTTAAATATTTACCAAGAATAAAAAGGTGCACGCTAAGGCTCGAAAACTATTACGAATGTAACTTTTACTTTAAAGACAGTACACAAGTTTTTATTCTCATACTAATTAAATAGATAATTCATTTTGAAAATCTATGAAGATAATTATTAAAACTTAGTATAAAAATAGAAATAAAAGTAGCTAAGGAAATAAAACGAAATTAAAAATATGACCACTGAAGCCGACGTCTTCAGGGGGTACCGGCCCCAGTGGCCAAAAAACAAAACCTTTTCTATTAAGGACGATGGCAAAAGCCTAAAAAACCTTCCTCAGCACCCCGAAGGTTTTGTTTAAAAGTCCAGGAGAAAAAAACACGCAAGACATAAAACTAATACAGAAAAGAAACTCATACAAATTATCAGAAAATAAAAATCAACAGAAAATAAAAACTCACATAAACAAGGTCAGACAGCGAACTCTAAAGCAAACCAAATGAAATGGAATCACTTAAACCAAAGGAAAACAACACCCTCTTTTAAAATGCACAGATTGAGAAAATGATAGGAAAAAGTTGTCAAAGAAAATTACGTCACATATTAATAGAATGCTTAACTGGGGCTGCTCAGTTAAGTCTTGAATTGCGCTTTGTTTAAAGAAATAAAAAAAACTAATATTCTTCAATCATTTTCTTAATTAAAAAATTAACGTTACAAGATTATAAGGAAAATCATTATTACTCAAATTATTCAAAAAATTATTCGCAGCTTCCCGAAAACTTTCAACATTATTGCAAATATTTTTAAACCTAACCAATTGTGAAAAAACCAAATTTTTAAAAATCTTATTACACAAATTAGTATTAAAGTTGCAGAAAAATATAACATTAAATTTAAAAGCTTTTCTTTTATCAAAAACACCAATTTTAATCATTTTGTCCACAATATCAATTTTAAAATCTAAATACTCAACATTTAAACAATCCTCATTAGTTTTCTTCAAAACCAAATCTTTAGGATAAATATTATAAATAAAATTATATTTATCACAATTAAACAAAATCAAATCATCAATATATCTAAAAGCTTTAAATTCATTATACTCAAGAAATTTAGCTTCAAAAAAATGCAAAAAAATATTAGCAAAAGCACCAGAAAAGGAATTACCTTGTGGAATTCCAATAATTTGTCTATAAAAATCTAAACCATTAAAAAGAACATTCTCAAAAAGATTAAACCTACATAAATCCAACCAATAAGATTTATCTATTTTCTCATTAAATAAATACTTATCAAAAATGCCACTACAAATTTCAATAATCTTATCATGTGGTATACTTGTATACAAATTTTCAAAATCAAATGTATTAATGTTGTAAATACCATTATTATTAATATAATCCAAAACTTCAACATTACTATTAATAACAATATTTTTCTCTTTTTTAATTTTAAACAAAATAATTTTTAGAAAACTAAAAAACTTTTTACTAATATCAGAATTGTAACAATTAGTACCACACGCTATAAACCTAAATTTAACAGGATTTTTATGAAATTCAACAATAGGAAATAAATATGGAAATTTAATCCTATTTAACCCAAATTTAATTTTTTACTAAACGCAATAATTCTTTTTTCAACAACCTTCCTATCTACTTTTAATTTTAAATAAGTATTATTTGCGTAATATTCTCCAATAATCAAATTTTTAAAAAAATATTTACACATAATACAAAAATTATTTGAAGCTTTATATACTACCGTAACAATAAATTTATCTTTAAGATTTTTAATTTTACTAGACAAATCATAATCAATAATAGTACCACTAGGAAAAGAACCAAAACTGGTATTAAATAAATTAAAATTAACCTTTTCAATAATTTTAGCCTTCCACTCTGAAAAACCTTCAACGGGCCAATGATATTTTCTGGAAATTTTTGCTATAAATAAATCAAGATCTTTTTTAATGGACAAAATAAAATCTTCTTTATTCATTCTAAATCTTGTCCTAAATATTGAACCTTTGCTTAAAATATTAATTAAATCTTCATTACCAATAATCTCCAAATTTCCCGTAATAATATGTCCATAATCATTATCAATATATTGTGAAAATTCCTTTTCATTACAATACAATCAAATTTAGAAATACATTTTAAATTTTGACTCAAAAAATTATAATTGTATTATTGCAAAAAATTATAATTTGCCATCTTCCTTAATAGAAAAGGTTTTGTTTTTTGGCCACTGGGGTCGGTACCCCCTGAAGACGTCGGCTTCAGTGGTCATATTTTTAATTTTGTTTTATTTCCTTTGCTACTTTTATTTCTATTTTTATTCTCTCTTTTTTTGAAAATTCTGCTGCTTTTTAGCGTATTTTTTTAAAAGAAGTTTTGTCCATTTTGTTTAGATTTTAATTGTATTCTTTTAGTATTATAATTAAAACTTAGCTAACTCTTAATGTTCACAGAAAGCCGTAAAACATAAACGTGTTATAAATTGTAATCAAGTTACCAAGAATAAAACGGTGCACGCTAAGGATCGAAAGCTATTACGAAGGCAACTTCTACATTAAAGAGAGTACTCAAGTTTTTATTCTCATACTAATTAAATAGATAATTCATTTTGAAAATCTATGAAGAAAATTATTAAAACTTAGCTAACTCTTCCTAACCTAACTCTTGCTAACTCTTCCTTCTAAAACTTAGCTAACTCTTCCTAACTCTTAGCTAACCAAGTAATATTCAGCTTTTATGTTTTTGTATTATTCAGCAATGACGACGATGTTATGCTAATTAGAAAATAAAACGCATCTTGCCACAAAGCTACGTCACTACGATTAAATACTACGTTACCAAGCCATTTATATTATAACATATGACTTGTGCGGTAATTACCATTTTTATTGCTATACAAAATGTAGCTTTCAATTTTTAACCTACCCTTTTCTAAAATTAGATTTACTGCTTAGTTTCTATATAAAAATTTTCTTTCAAACAATGCAACGCTAATATATCAAAATCCATAAATGCCCAAAGTTATTAAAGTAAATAGTGTTATAAAATTTCGTGCGCATTGTTACAAGCCTACGTCATACATTCTGTTTAACAAACGATCTGCAAAACCGTCTATTTGTATCTCATCCATTAAACCTTTAATCAAAGTTCAATAATAAAATTATTATACCCGGATGAAAAATACTAAAAATATAATATCGCTTAGAATACTCTAACCAATTGTCAAATCTTATTGAATAGCGTTTTTTTTTGTTCTGGAACAAAAGAAGCTAACGATTTTAGTTTAGGTTTATAAAACTAAATAATTTATATGATAAGTAATTGTATCATCAAGAAAGCAGACGAACTTGTTTCGCTGTAAAGATAATAGCAACGTAAAAAATAATAACAAGGAAGTCGTTTGCTTAAAGAATTTTTATTTGTCGTGGGAGAATGGCAACAAGCTAATGAAGATAAAATTAAATAAGAAATAATCGTCTTTGAATGATGAATTTCGAAAAACTAGAATTAACGCTTTCATTTAATTCTATCCGTGCAAATAAGCAAGAGGAAATTGGCGAGATTTTTCTCACATTTTTATTATAAGTTTAATATCAAGGATTATATCATTACATGTTCTTTAAAATTATAGATTATGGAAAATAAAGGTAAAATATTACACTCAACCGACTAAACTTTGCTCAGTTTTATACTTTTAAGAGCATGCGACTTGCGTCTAAAAATGAATGAAATGGTAGAAACTTCAGAAACTATTTGATAGATTTTCTTTCAAACTTTTGATTCTCTTATTTAAAGTATAAAAATTTGCTTATGTTACTATTTAAAATCTTTTTAGACATTTTAAATTTAATGTCATGAGAAATAAAATAAAACAATTTCTCCATCATTTGAAAGTCAAAAATTTTTATAAGTTACTATTTAAAATCACTTTGACCTTTTTAAAAATTTTGTTATAAGAAATAATGCATAAAAAAAATTTACTTTCAATTTCAATTATTATTACATTCAAATGTAATTGAGTATTAAGATTAAGTACAAAATCGATTTTAATCTCATCAATAGTTTCAGAAATATATATATAATATTGCAAGCATTAAATCTCACTAAAAAATTAGTTTAAATTACAATAGCCAACACAAAATTTTAAAAAGAGAATCAAAGGCTTCGACCATTTTCTTAAGTAGATATGAGCAATTCTACAAACAAACGCCAATTAGGCGGCCAAAAAAAAAATTTGGGGGGGGGGGGCACACTATTTCTACATGAATTTTCTGCGTTGTTACACCCTAAAAAGGCAAGAAAAAATCGTGAACATGAAATTTTTCTTTGTGACATACTTTAAATGTACATACTCTTTCTGACATACTCAGATAAATCTGAGCCATTTATTCAGATAAAACGAATTTTACATAAATATAATATTATTATATCTCTCTAAAATGTATTTATAGAGATTTCATACTATAAGATTATATTTTAGTATAAAAAACAAAAATAAAAATATTTAATCAAAGTTCGTAAATTGAAAAAATCGGGAAAAATTAAAAATTGGTATTTTGTCATTTAAAGTATGTCACAAAGAAAAAATTTCATGTTCAATATTTTTTCTTTTTTTAGGGTATAAAAAAGAAGAAAATTCATGTAGAAATAGCGTGCCCCCCCCCCCTCATTTTTTTTTTTTTTTTGTTTGGCCGCCTAATTTGCGTTTATTTGTAGAATTGCTCATATGAGCAATTCTACATATAAACGCAAATTTTTATGCTAAAATATAATCTTATAGTATGAAATCTCTATAAATACATTTTAGAGAGACATTATAATAATATTATATTTATGTAAAAATCGTTTTATCTGAATAAATGGCTCAGATTTATCTGAGTATGTCAGAAAGAGTATGTCACAAAAGTATGTCACAAAGAAAAAATGTCATGTTCACGATTTTTTCTTGCCTTTTTAGGGTGTAAAAAAGAAAAAAATTCAGGTAGAAATAGTGTGCCCCCCAAATAAATTTTTCTTTTTTTTTTTTTGGCAGCCTAATTGGCGTTTATTTGTAGAATTGCTCAAATGTCCGTTTTTGCATTTTAAAGCTTCGGCCATTTTTTTCAGAAGTGCATTTTAAACCAAAATAATTTTCTTAAATACAAACATGTATTTGTTTTTTAAAAAAAAGTGCATACGCATTTGTATTTATTAATGAGGGGGATGCGTAAAGTAAAACTCAAATTTTCTTAGCTATATTATTTTTCAAAGTTCACAATAACACGTTGAATACCATGGGGGTAACCGGTGTCCGGGACTGAGTTTGTTCGTAGCACCACGGGGGTCACCGGTGACCGGCAAAGCCAAGATTATTAGAAACACATAATTCGAGTAAATTTTTAATTTTTTTATATTATTATCGTTACCAAACTGGTTTGAAGAAATGAATGCAATATAGAATACACAGAAATAGTTTTATTTATATAAACAGAGATGCCAACTTGCTCTTAACAGCGAATAAATATTTTCAAGTGGTAGTTTATTAATTGTTATTCTAGATTTAATAAATTCAATTTAGTAGATTTTTGTCCACCCCTATTTCTAAAGAATTCGTAGGTTTATATAATTCACCACTTTTTTCAATATGTCATGTTTTTATTTTCAAGACTCTCAAGTTAAATTCACTGAATTTTTTACAGCACACTTTTACTTATGTTAAATTACATTAAAATTTATTTTCTGATAATATAGCCAATTTATGCATATATATTTATCAACTTATGCACGTTAAATTCTTTTGCAAATTCTATTGTATTTAATGAACAATGCTTCTCTGATAAAATATATTTACTGCATTTTCAAAATATGTTATTTTATCATGTATCAAGGTATGATTTATCTATTTTCATCAATTATGTCTTTCATATTTCAAAAATCAATTATTGTACATATCAAATCATGTTTTATCTTTATTTTTAATTTAAGTCTGCAATCAATATTTCTAATGTTATGTAAAAACGGCAATTTGTCATATTGAATCTTTTCAATGTTTTATTATTTCTCAAGCAAAGGGCTTGATTTTTTATGACTACCACAATGTTTGCCAAATCAAAGTATTTTACCTTACTGTATTTAATTTAATGATGAATGCGATAGGGGCCGCTTTGTGGCCCAGGTGCCCAGTTTATTTAAATAAAGCAAGCAAGCAGATATGCCATGCTAAACCTTTTAAAAAACTAGCAAAATCTGTCTAATATTTGCAAATTTAGTTTGTAGTTATTTACAGCTTGGCCAGACGGGCAAGCCATGTAAAATTAGCGTGGCATTCAACGTGTTAAAAAGTTTACCAGCGAGGTCTGCTATTAACCTAAATCAACATTGATTATTCTACCAATCAATTTCTCTCCAGCAATTAACTTTAACTTTGTCATCAAACTTAATACATTGTTTGTTCTCCTAAAACAGACGGAAGATTAATCTTATAATTGCTTTGTTCCTCCAAAGTAATGACAGCACACATTTATCTTTTTTAAAAGACTAATTTTATTTTAGAGATTTATGCGAGTAATCAATGACAAATGAAATACAAAATAATTACTGTTGGATGTGAACTGTTGCGCATTATAATGGAATTCATCTTTATTAATTTTTATTTCTATTAATTTGTTTTTATATTTTTCTCATATAAGGGTAAATATAAATGCCCTACATAAGATAACTACATTTAAATGTTCATGAGTTAGATATTTTGGTTGAATAGATTACACACAGTGGGGACACTAAATCTAAATAAAGAAAGGAAACGTTTTACGTTTTTTTGACCGACCAATCACACGCAAACTCCTTCTATATTAAGCGTTTCTTCTCAAAATTATACACAAATATAATTGTCAGTATTATCATAAACTTTGATAACAAATATGTTAATATTAGTCGAAAAATGTTGCCAATTTTATTTTAAAATTATTTGTCTTAAGTCAGTTTATTATTTATTAGCCTAATAAAGTAGTACTTGCAATTTTGTTATTGCCTAATAATGGTAAAGTGCCATCTTTCTTCTCTCGAGAACTTCATTTTGCTACCCAAACTTTAAATTTGTCATGTGTGTTTCTTAGTTTAAATCCAGGATGAATGGGACAAGGGCCGTAAGGCCTCAGATGCCCAATTCCACTACAACGAACGAACGAGCCTAATAAAATGGCCGCTATGCGGCCCAGGTCAACGCCTCATATAACTGAAAGCCTCCACACGGTTTTTTGTAGGTAGTCTGATCAGACCACTGTGAAGGATATCCACTTTCCGAACGGGTCATTTAATACAAAATCTAGTTAAAATAAGAAAGTGGTAGCAAATATATGATTAAAAATTTGTTTTATTTATGTATATTATTGGTTTGCTTTATTCACTTGTCAACCACTACAGATTCAATTCTCAAATATATATGATAAATTTCTTTCAGTAACTTTTATAAAAGGTTTTGGTTCATGCGCACAACTGGTTCATTTTTTAAACTGTCTGCGCGGACTACTTACAAAAGACCGTGTGGAGGCTTTTTGATGTAGGAGGTGATGCCCAGGTGCCCAGTTTTAATAAATAAAGGAAGGAAAGAGCCTAATAAAGTGTGCTTTTAAACAAGATCTTCTCGTAATGACCGCCCTTATGTATACTTTTAGTATCAAATGAAAAAGGTATACGCAAAAAGGGTTAAAAAAATTTATATTTAAATGAGGAAAAAAAACAAAAATACTGCCGAAATTTAACGAATTATTTCTGTGGAATTGCTGAGGAATCAATGAGGAATTACCATGTCTACTAAATGGATATGAGACATGGCACTCTAAACATGACACTGAAAACATGAAATAACATGAAAAAACTTCCTTCAAGAATTCATTAAAAACTTTTTAAGAAGAATTTTACATATGAAGTGGTTACTTAAAATTTGTAACGCAGAAATCTTCAGAAAAGCAAAACAGAAACCTATGGATCTGGAAATTAAAAAACGGAAATGGATTGGTCATGTTTTACGTAAACCAGAAAAATTTAAAGTAAAAAAAAGTTTTGGATTGGAACCTTCAGGGCAATAGAAAAAGAGAAAGATAAAAAAATCCTTGGCGCAGGACGATTGTAAACGAATTAAAAACAATAGGAACAAAATCGAGAGAGGCAAAAATATCTGGCCACATATAGAGTGAGATGGAAAGATATAGTAGAAGCCCTACGCTATGAAATTATTGAGAATAGTGTAACTACTTCGTGCTTTCTTTAATCTATTTAGTATATCCTCATCAGTTACTCCTTTGTTAATTATACTTCCGAGATACGTAAAACAGTTTACCTCCTCTAGTTTATTATTTTCTAAGAATATGGCATATAATTGTTTAGGATTAATTTTCAAAATTTTACTTTTATTTTGGTTGATAATGAACCCAATTTTCTTTGCCTCTTCGTTTAAAATGTTTGTGTTTGTTTGCATGTTTTTAAAGGTGTTGGTCAGTAAACATAAGTCGTCTACAAAATCAAGATCGGGAAGTTATTCAGCAAGGTTCCATCTTAAACCCCTTTTATTACCTGATTTTCTCCTCATAATCCAGTCAATAGCAATTAAAATGATTGTTGGAGAAAGCATACTACCCTGTCTAGCCAACGCCTCCTACAACTGAAAGCCTCCACACAGTTTTTCATAGGTAGTCCAATCAGACCACTTTGAAGGTAAACCAGTTTACGAAAGAGCTTTTTAATAGAAAATCTAGTAAAAATAAGAGAGTGGTGGCAAATATATGACTAAAAATTAGTTTAATTTATGAATATTATTGGTTTGTCTTATTCACTTGTCTACCACTACAGATTCAATACTCAAATATATATGATACATTTCTCTCAGTCAACTTTAGAATAGAATACGGGTTCCATGCGCACAACCGGTTCACTTTTTAGATAGTCTGCGTGGACTGCTAAGAAAAAACCGTGTGGAGGCTTTTTGATGTAGGAGGTGATGGTCTAACATCGTAATCAACCTTGAAGGATTCTGTTTGTTGGTCGCCATGAATAACTCGTATATTATTGTAATGATGGTTACAGTGCCGGATTACCCATTAGGTCAGACTAGGCCATGCCCCTTAAAATGGATTTTTTGAAAATAAATTTTAAAAAATTAAGAAAAACAATGATTTTTTTTTTAAAATCAATTTCAAATACATATTCAAATTTTTTCAAAATGTTATTATTATTTTTTAGTTCTTATTTAACAAAACAAAGTAAAATTTAATTTATTATTATTCATTTTTATTTTAAATATGCTTTCTTAAATAAAAAGATATATAAATACTTTTATATTTGAATAAATAAAAAAATATACGAGAGAAACAACTTAATCGAAGAGCCCCAAAAATTTGAATGGCCTAGGCAACGCCTCCTATAACTGAAAGCCTCCACACGGTTTTTTATAGGAAGTCCGATCAGACCACTGTGAAGGATGTTCAGTTTCCAAACGAGTCAGTAAATACAAAATCTAGTTAAAATAAGAAAGTGGTAGCAAATATATGTCTAAAAATTTGTTTTATTTATGAATATTATTGGTTTGTCTTATTCACTTGTCTACCACTACAGATTCAATTTTCAAATATATGATAAATTTCTCTCAATAACTTTTATAAAAGGTTTTGGTTTCATGCGCTCAACTGGTTCACTTTTTAAATAGTCTGCGGGGACTACTTATAAAAGACCGTGTGGAGGCTTTTTGATGTGGGAGGTGATGGCCTAGGGCCCCACGTACACTCAATTCGGCCCTGAATCGTTATATATATTTCTGATAATCTTAACAAAACATTCGAGAATTCCATAGTCCTTCAACAGATTCAAGAGTGTTTCTCAGTGTAAAATGTCGAAAGTCTTTTCAAATCTATGAAATTTAAGTATACTGCTGATTGCCATTAAAAAAAAAGAATCAAGCATACAGGAAAAGAAATATATGATGATAATTAAATTAATTGTTTGGACCATCTTATATTGCATGCCGTCCTCTTACAACGGAGTTTCGGTTGTTACAGAAAATATTTTTCTTGGTTGTAGCCAAGAAAATATATTTTTTTAATGAATTAGAATTGAAAGAATTTTTAGACAATTAATTAAAAGAATTTTAGTGGTAGACCGGATCATGGGTTAGAGTCCCTTTGCCGTCAGGCTCACCGTGGGAGGTTCTGGTGGTCTTCCTCTCCATGTAACGCAAATACGGGTTAGCTGCATCAAAAAAGTCCTCCACGAAGGCAAAATTTTTCCCAATATTCGATCGAGGAGTTCCTTTGTCTTCTGGGTTGGGTTCAATATTACAAGGCTGCAGAGTTAAACATTAGTAGCCGTAAATCGATAAAATTGGGTCGGCGGTTCAACGACGGTTATAAAACTACACAAGAATAGGTTAAACAGTAGCATAAGAGATTATATAAACAGTAACGTTCTTCAAAAATAACCAAAAAATTGCAATTGTTTTAACCGTTTGCCTAGGTTTATCTTTTTTTTTTTTTTTTTTTTTTGTACTAATGGAAAAAGTACCTTTATTAAAAACGTGGTAGCAGGTTTGCATATAAATTAAATAGAAAATTTCTTCTGCTAGCTACTAATTCTGTTAAAAAAATGAAAAAAAGGAATTGAATTAAAGAGTTTTGTTAAAAAAGAATTTTTTTAAAAAAGAAACAGTCATGTACGAGACATATAGCACATGACTGTTCGATTTCAGAACGAGATATATTGCACATGATATGTAATTTTATATAAATAATAGATTTTATCTTATAGGAATATACAGTTTTTCCAATTGCATAAGTGCTAAGAATAAAATATTTGAGCTAAAAGTCTTTAACATTTAGAAGAAATATTCCAAAAATAGTACATTGACATTTAAACGGTTAAAAATCGCTGCTTTAGACCATTTAGGAAAAAATTATTTCACAAATTCTTGGTGTATATGCTGATATCCATTAATAAAAAATTAACATTCTGCCCTTTTTACTGCAATGACTTAGCGTATTTTTGCATGTGATTGTTTCATGGTTAAAACTTTATTGTTTGAGTTCTAGACTTAAAGTGCCAGAATTGTAAATATTTTGATTTGATAAGCCTTCAAGAATTTGTCAGCTTCCGGTACAACAAATGATCCTGGTAATTGTAAGAAGTGATAATAACCAAAGGTAAATAAACACGAGCAGTTGGAGATCAAAGTCTGATATGCTACTGATGATAATTGACTGTATCTATAATAATACCCTCACTGAATATGAACATTTGAACAATATGACTAAGTAGATATTTTATTAAAAATGCAAAATTCAGGTGAATAATTTTCAAAGATTTATCAAAAGAGATTAAAATTTACAACCTTTTACAGCATATTTTTATCGGTTTACAACTGAGGATGAATTCAAAGAATGCTTTAATTACAATTTTTTTTTAATTTGAATAATTTAAAATGTGAGTCATAGTGGTAGTTACGATTGAAACCTTACAATGATAAATAAATAAAAAGAAAATGAGTTTCTACCACTTTTTAAATTTTTAGAGACCGGTATCAAACCTTTAACCCCTTGACATACGAAGACGTCTGGGAGACGTCATTTTTTTATGCTAAAACAATAATTGACGTGTCTCAGACGTCTTCAACACAGAGATGCCAACTTGCTCCGGACAGCATATATATATTTTAAAGTGGTAGATTATCAATTAGGATTCTTGGTTTAATTCAATTTAGTAGATTTTTATCTATCACTATTTCTAAATAACTCGTAGGGTTATATAATTCACCACTTTACTGTAGTCATGACATGCTATACCTCTTAAAAAGCAAGCAGAAATAGTACAATATTTTCAAAATTTAGTTTAAAGTTATTCACCGTTTTTTTTTTTTTTTTTTTTTTTTTTTTTTTTTTTTTAAATTAGTTTGGCGTATCCGGAGCAGGTGTTGTTTACAGTGCAATCAAAGATCATTTCTATATAAAGAAATGTTAAATGATATGTCAAGGGGTTAATATGCAGTTTTCTTTAAAAAATAATATGGTTGGAATGCAACATTTAGCCAGATCTGCAATATATCCTGAAAGTATTAATTGGTATTTTATTTCTTCCAATTGTTCTCCAGGAAAAAAATAAACCATTAGAAGCTCTCTGTATTTTTTAATAGTTATAATATGCAGTTCTTTCTTAAAAAAAATATAGTAAAACAGCCTTTAACCTTTTCGGGACAGGCGATTTATAAATGTATTCGCACAGAATCGGAACAGTAAAATATAAAAAGCGGTAGCTCAAGTTTAGACATAGCTAATTTGACACTCTTATTTTTGCTTTCACTTTAAATCTATCACACCCAATCCTTGTGTGTTAAAAGTGTAACTATAAAATTTTTAATTCGAACTATGTAGTGGTGAATTTAATAAAGCAAACTATCATTACCCCGCCCATAAATTAACTGCTATGAAAATAGTTTGGCTACCAGTTTTGTCTTTTTTACCCTAATTATCGACACCCTGCGAATGCATATATGACTTGCCGGTCTTGAAGACGTGAAAGTGTTACATGTTTTTTTGAATGTGTCAATTTAATCTGGAAAAAAGTGGCTATTTATATAAAAGCCTTTGAATCATTTACGTAAGTTCAGTGGTATGGAATATAACTTTAACACGTTCACGCCGGATGTTCACACCCAGGCAGGCCAACGCCTCCTATAACTGAAAGCCTCCACACGGTTTTTATAGGTAGTCCGATCAGACCACTGTGAAGGATATCCACTTTCCGAACGAGTCACATAATACAAAATCTAGTTAAAGTACAAAATCTAGTAAAGTGGTAGCAAATATATGACTAAAAATTCGTTTTATTTATGAATATTATTGGTTTGCCTTATTCACTTGTCAATCACTACATATTCAATTCTCAAATATATATGAGAAATTGCTCTCAATCACTTATATAAAAGGTTTTGGGTTCATGCGCACAACTGGTTCACTTTTTAAACAGTCTGCGCAGGCTACTTACAAAAGACCGTGTGGAGGCCCGAAAGTGGGACGGAAAAGAGAAAATACTGGTAGAATAATTATTTCAATATAAGATAATATTCGAGAGGAATTAATCTATTCTCAACAATAACAATTCACTGTAAGGAAATTTTACACGGCGAAGAAGCAATTCAATACAAAAATTGCATCCGTTAAAAACAATTGGTAGTTAAGGATTTTTATTATTCTCGGAAAAAAACTAAAAAATGAAATTTATTTGCCAGTTTTTACTACGGTGCGCCACCGGTGGTACGCGCCGCCCGATGAGACAATCTAGCGCGGGCCACCGGGGGCCACGCGGCTTCAACGTGTTAAATAAAATTTACTAAACAAAGTATCATACATTGAAACATAAATCTTACCACCACTAGAAGAAATTTTTCAGCAGACCGTAGAAGAGTGTTAGTCGCAGTCCGAAAAATAAGGTCCCAATATTTCAGTCAATTTGGACACCTTATTTTGCGTAATCAGTTGAATAGCTTTTCAAAAATAAAAGATTTAAGAATACGTTTTTTTTTTGTTTTTTTTTTTTTCAAATCTTTTTTTTCAAATCTTTTTTTTATTTTTAGAAACTATTGGACCTACTTACGTAAAATTTCGTATTTTGTAATTTAAACTTTATGTACGTTTAAAATTCATGTACCTTGCTATTCAAAAAATTTTTGATCATTATTAAATAAGTCATTAAGAAGTAACAAATAATTTTTAAAAGTTAAAATTTCATGGAATTACTTTTGAATAAAGAAAATTAAAATTACCGTCAAACGGGGTGACTAAGTTCCATACGGGGTGACTTGGTACCATCCTGGGTTTTCGAACTCAAGCGGCAGATGGCGCCAGAGGAAGGAAGTGATCGAAAAAGGAAAACTACCGCAGGTAGAGGGACAGTAGGGCTAATTTAACTGGGGTACTACACCAATCAAATTATAACCTAAATTGAAACCTACCATTGTTTGTGTCGACGTGGATTTGTGGTGTTGTGATCTGGAAAAGAAGTGTGGTCTGGTAATCATATTTCGGAAGCAGCCAGAAAAAAGGTAAGTTTAGTTTTTTGTTACCAAACTATCAAAGAAGTTCTACACGCTTCGACGTTTCAAAATGATTTTTTGTTTACCAGTTATAACGCTTAATTCAATTTTCGATGAAGTGTGGGGTGACTAAGTGCCATCTTGTTTTGCAGTGTTTTGGTCATTTTTAAGTTTCTAGAGTGTCTATTTTCAAGTGGAGAGCCTGCCATTGATGTCCTAGATGTTGACCACCCATCTACAACAGTCTCTGGTGAACCGTTGACAAGCAGGGAGTCAGCCAATGACGCAAAAAACACTGGCCCAGAGCAAGATGACTTCGTTGCTGTAAAATATAAAGGAAAAATGTACCCGGGTCAAATGATTTCTGATTTCGACAGTAGCAATGAGGTATGTGGGAAATGCCTGGAGAAAAGTGGACAATTCTGGAAGTCACCTGACACCCCTGATGTTTTGTGGTACAAAAAGAAACAAATCCTGAAGAAGATTTGTCCTTCCGAACCTCTACCAAATGACGCCAAAATTCAGATTATTCTACATTCGGATTGACTGAAGAGAGAATTTCTATCTCAAATTTGAAGTTTGCGTTTCATTTAATAAATTGAGTTATTTTGAAAAACATTTTTAAGAGTTTCTTTAATGAATAGAATTTTTCCATATGTATGGCCTGATTTATTTATTTTAAAATTTGAAGGTATACTCATAAAAAAATGACTTATAATAGCTAAAATGACAAGAAGATGAATTCTGAAGGGTTAGTAGTTGCCAGCTATCGTTTCTAATAGATTTAAAAGGAGAAAACATGCGTGGCACTTAGTCACCCCCATGTGCGGGGTGAGAAAGTGCCACTAAGAAAAAATTATATCTCCCCTTCGTGATATCTTAGAATCATTTTTGATATGTTAATTGAAAGCTAAGATGTGTAATTATGTTGCATTAAATAATCAACCCGATAGGTAAAAAATTCGAGGAAATATGACACGAAAACGTCAAAAAGTGGCACATAGTCACCCCGTTTGACGGTATCTGCAAAGTTTTTTTTTCTTCTCGATTTTTTACAAAAACTTACCGAGAGTTTGCGGAATACGCTTTAATGTGAGCAAACTTACAGCCAACTCTTCTTACTAAACTTTCGGAAACTGATTATCCTGACTGTGACTTATTTCATATTTTCACGACCAAATCTCCAAATTCGTCAAAAACTGGTATGTCTAATTATTGAAATTACGTGTTCGCGATTGATTTCGTAACTTGAAATATCGTCTGCATAACGTTCATCATTTTAAGCCATTTAGATTGGCAATTTGCGTGAAAATCCGTTCAATAGAAGAAAAAAAGTTATTCAGGATGATCTCTCTCTCATTAAAACATTACTTAATTTTTTAACACCTTTTCCTTAAATTTAAATTAGATAATTTAGATTAGAGGCAATTAAAAAGCAAATTACTACATTATGAAAACTACATAATTTGCATGTGACATCACCATCGATGCCAACTTATCATTCAAAATAGTCAATAACAGTGGAAAACATTTTTTTTCATAAGATTTTTGACAGATTTTAGTGTTTTCGTTCCGCCGATTTCAAGTCTTGTATCGGTAACTCTCTATTAGCTACAGTTTACATGCAAACTAAAAATACAGCCCAAACAAGAGTTTTTTAAAATTCACTCAAGTAATTACTAAGTTTCCCCACTTCTCTGCTACGTAGGCAGTGGTAGGAAGAAGGCGATAACAAATTTTATTTCATGATGCTATATGTTCAAGTCATATTTTTTTATCATTAGTGTAATTTTCAAAATATGCATAAATAAGTTCAAATACGTGTGGCTATACATAAGTATACATTATTATAAACTTCGTAATAGCCAACATCGTCAATTTTACGGGTTTTGGTATAAATAGGTACAGGTCATACAAGTTATAAAAAAAATATTTTATAGTTGTGTATTAAATTGGAAAATATGACTGCTTTAATATTTCATTAAAATTCGTCAAAAATTTTGGCACAATAAATAATTTATAATTACAATTTTAAAAAAATAAATTCGAAAAAAATTACAGCTAAAACGGCTTAATTCACAGTCTTAATAGTTTTGGTGTTAAGAGAAAATTAGTGGCTAATATTATACTACAGGCTATATCTTCCGAATTTTATTCTAAGTACTTCTAGCAAAATAAGCACAAACCACACTTTATTAATATAAAAGTTGGCAACTTTAAAAACAGTCATTATTTTGAAACATGGGAAATAAGAAATAAGTATAGATTTTATTTATTCCATCTAAAATATACTGATCATGCCTTTATGTAAATAACAATATTATTTTCCTTAAAAATAAGATCAGACATACAACCCTCCTTGTGTAAACTTTGTAACATGCCACACATAGGCTTAGAATAACTTTTATCAACTATTTCTCTTGTCAACCCCTGAGCTTATCAACCCTGCTCCCCATGTTTCCCCCATGTCTCGCCTCTACAAAGTAATCTATATTTCAGGGAAAAAATACTTTGATTGCTTCCTTAATTCTTCCACAGATGGCGCTGAGTAAAAAGTTTTTCTCCTATTCTCCATTGGATGCAAAAGATAAATCTTATCCTGTTATCATTCTGCTACATACCTTCATCTCTTTCATTCATAGCTACTTTCTTGTTTTCCCAGGTAGACTGATTAAGAGAAAAGCTCTTTTGTCGCATTGCTGGACTAATAAATATCGGTAGACGGTGTCTAATTGTTAAATTTTTTAGAAAAAAATTGTTTTTTATTTTTAATATACTGTGTGTTTGTGTAAAAATTATGAAGGACAAGTTATTTTCTTTGAAAATCAAGAGACAAAAACAAGTGTAGTACGGTCAACGTATTTTTTTCGGACACAATTACATGTTGGATATGTTTCTACTACTTTAATTTTTATCTACATTTGATTTGGATCTTTGGTAAGTTTTTTTATTTATTTTTTCCTACTGTTTTTTCTTTAAAAATATTAACTTAAAATTAATTTTATTTTATTAATAATGATACTTATTATTTTGAAAACAAAATTAAACGTGATTTTTTATTGTGATAATTTTATATAGGAATATTATCTTCCAAATTTTTATTTTGTTAATTGGGAAGATAATCCTTAATAACTTGATAATTGGAAAGATAATCCTTAATACATTATAATGTGTTATGTTTACTGAGTTACGAGAGATTATTGTTTAGTAAAATAAAATAATGGTTTTCAATTTTTATTTTTCCTGTTCAATCATGTATCTGAAAGTATATAAGATAAATGTTTTAAAAAATTATATTTGTCCAACATTATAGGTAACTTATTACTTATCAATTATTATTTTATTGCATTACAATTTCCTTACATCCTAAGAAAACTAATGCATAGTGTTCTAGTTTGTATGCTAACTATCCATAAAAAAGAAATTCTTTTTACATTCGTTCAAACTCATTTAGAATTTATTTATATTTCACGGCTTTTATTAAAAAAAGACTTCATTCCTCCATTTATTTTAGTTAAAATTATTTTAAAAAAGGTCTATTAATTAGCGTCAACATGGAGATTTCCCCTTCAATTTAAAAATTATGTTTTTCACAATAAATTTAAAAACTAAATCATCAAAAATAATCCCTGATTTTTTTTTAAAAAAATGAATAAAGAGGAAATATACTAGATAATATAAATATACATTAAAAACAGATCATGAAGTGTTCAAGCTTCTTTTTGTATTTTTTGAAGGATATTATCCTATTCTCACGACAGGCTGACCCCCTCTCAGACCCCCAATTATCATTCCAGACGATATCGCACCCTTAGTTATCTTTTCAGATATAATTCGAAATGTACTTATTTATCGATAAACAGCAGAGTAACGATCCCGCCGGAACCTGACGAATATAAATTAGTGTCGAAAATACTGATCTTCTGTGAGCATAAAAGTCAGAGCTCATGAAAAGTTTTGAAAAAAAAAGGGAAAACAATTTTATATTGGTTTACTTGTTTCTAATATTTGTTTTCTTATTTCTTATAATATTTTCCTTATTTTTAAACTATTTAATATTTAATGAGTTCATTACGAGATATTCCAATTTGCATTTTTCAATGTTTGTAGTTATGATAGAATGGCTGATCGCGTTGACAAAGATTTTTTATTTAACATATTTTTCATACTTTTTTCACTTATTTATATTCATTCAGATTAAAATAAGTAACATATATTATATTTAACATTTTAATAATTTATGGTTATGAAATACAGCATGAAACACAGGTGTTTCTTTCTGTGTTTCAGATAAAATCTTCGAAGCAGGGCTCCCTTCCAAACAATATTTTTTCAAACTTATTCTTATTTGCAGTTATTTAGATCTAAGAGAAACGGTTATTCATCATTGAAGTTTCTTTATGTTCGAAATCAGTTATTTAAAATCAAGTTAATGTGAAATATTTGAATATAAATAAAAAGAAATTTTCAAACTATTATTTTATATATATATATATATATATATATATATATATTTTAATACAAACTATTGCGATAATATAACACATTTTTTTAAAAACTAATAGACTTTTTTTATAATTAAAAAAAATACCAAAATGTATTTTTGCTTGTAATTAGAGAATTAGAAAAAAATATATAAAAATGATACTGATGTCCCTTCTGCGTTAAATTATAATGAAACAAATATTTAATGTAAGTAAGATATATATATATATGATCTGATGAAATAGTAGTTAAAACGAGGAACTGTCATAATTTTAATTTGTATTTTATTTATTTATTCATTTTTGTATAAGAAAACCAAAATTAAGTCGATAATTTTTAAACTATCAAACAAAAACTAACTTTTAAAAGAAATAAATATAAAAAACAAACTTTTTTTTATCATTATCTTTTAAAACTAAATATTCAACGGGATTACATAACTTAAAAAATACATTTGCTCCTTACATTTATTATTTACGATGTGACGGTCATTGTTTAAGATCCTTTGTGAAAATTTCGCAACCAGTGATATATTTAACAATTAAAAACTGAGGAAAATCGTATTTTTCGATGGTAACTCGAATAAGTTTTCTGTATTTTACTGATTTTGACTATGTTTGGTTGCACTGATTCGAAAAATCCACGTAATTAATTTTTTTCTGTTAGTTGTAACTTTGAGTATCTAACCTACGAAATATGATTTATACATCTTTATAAACTATCTTTTGTGTGTTTTATCTTTAATTTTTAGACTGACTTCGAGTATATATTTGATTTTCAATTTTATTGTTAGATAATTAACGTAAGTACCCAAAATATAAATCTGTACTGTAGATAAAGTTTGAGTCATATTCTTTCAAATTCGGTCGAATTGAGAGAAAAAAATTAATTTTTATAATCATGGCGTCTTTCTTTTAAAAATTCTAACCAAAAAAAAAAACGAAACGAATATTTCTTCGTCGCTGCGTAAATAAAATATTTTATAACTTAAATGCATTTAAATCTTTTTATTAATCGAATTTAAACAGAATCTTAACCAAGGAGCGTAACTTTGTAGTGACAAATTATTTAAATATATTAAATCTTCATTTCAAGTATAGTTCAGTTTAATAAACGCTGAGACCAAATTGAGTTTTGATCTAGATACAGGGGTCGCCAAACTTTTTTGATCATCGACCCCTATATAATTTTTCGAAATCTCCATCGCCCCCATAAAAGTAATTTTCTGTTAATTAAAACAAAACTCTATTAGATACTGTGTTTGTACATATATTTTATGATTTTAAACATTTATTAAAGTAATAGTACATTGTGTAACAATAGTTTTATGAAAAATATATTAATGTTTAAATTTAAATACCTTAATATTCATTAAATAATAAGTAATTATGAATAAGTGGAAATTATAAGTAAAGTAACTGCAGATTTATTGCTTCTTAATTAATGAGATGGGTGTGCCTGGAGTTCTTTTGCAAGGTTCGTTATACTGGGTTTAAAATTGGTCAATTTTGTAATTTTCGTAAAAAAAATACAAAGTGTGCTATAGTTTTGTAGCAGGCTGTAGTAATCCTTATTATTAATGCTTACCTTCTTTTTTTACATGCAAACATACTAAAAACATAGCTTTCCGTTTAGTTTCTGTAGAGTTATTTTATGTTATTTAAACCATGCTGCTTTCCATGTAATTAGCAAAATTAATTTATTATGTAAGAATTTTCAGTTTTACTTTGACCTTCTGATTGAATATTAATAATTTTTATCTAAAGTCAAATTTGTTAACTATACGTGTAAAAACAAAATAAAGTTTACGCACTTTTAGAAAAAAACATTTCAAAGGACCTTCAAAACCATATTTTATTGCTCTACATCGTGTCATAAAACTTGAACGAGATATGTTTTATTAAGATTTATGCCAATAATATGTTCTTTCGCTGTTTTTATTGTTAATATTTTTAAATGGGTTCTCCAAACTTGAGAATAATCAAAAATTTGACGTTAGATAGGCAAATAAAATAAAACGCATCAAAGTTTTATTTCGTTTAAGTATACTTTTCATCTAATTGTTTTAAAATCCGTTTATTTTTTTAAACCTATATACAGTTTTCTACTTCTTTCAAAATTATTAACGGAATAACTTTTTTTTTGAAATACTGGGAAATGAATAATTTGAGAAATATGAGAGTGATTTTTCTTTTAATTAATATAAGTAAATAAAATTTTAAAAAAAATAATAAGGTGGCCAAATGACAAGCTAATCACGAAAAACTGGGAAGAAAAGTCTGGGAATTTCTTCAATCTAGAAAAAATCGGACAAAGTTGAATTCAATTAAAATACCTCAAAATTCTGGAAGAGTGAGAATTAAATTAAATTTGAGGTACCTGAAAATCCATTTTTTTTTAAATGGTCGTGTTACAATAGTCTTAAAAAAATCATACCGTGTTTATTTAAAACATACTAGGACCTTATTGGTTTAAAAATAAAAATGGCTCTGAGGAGCTAACTATGATAATTTTAAATGTGAAATAAAAATTCATAAAGATTCTATTAACTTATCTATTTTAGAAAATAATTAATTTTAAAGAAGTTGATAACCTTTAGGGTTAGGTAGCTCGAAAATGAGTTCACATAAGCGGGGCCTTGGCTAAGCATTCACCACCTCGCCAAATGCTATAAAAGTGTAAATTTGGCGAATAAAATTGTGTTTTGGCGAAAATATTGGCGATTGATTTTTTCCACTGCAAAGAAATTAAAATAACGTCAAGATGAATTTTTCAAAGCAAATCAGTGTTTTTAAATCGATTACAGTAATTTTCGGTAGATGCGCCACATAACCAATTAGAATGGGGTCCAAATAATATAAGCCTGAAATAAACTGCAGTAAAATAGTTTTCTACGGGGAAAAAATTAATCACACAAAATTGCTAAGATTTGCATTTGGCGAAAACTTTCGGAAATTGACAAATACTTTTAATATTTGGCTAATTTACTTGCTAATAACTTGAAATCCTTAGCGCGGGTCCTGCATAAGCATATAAAATATATCCTAGAGAGAAAAATGTTATTTTCTAGCGCATTTTATATGAATTGTATATAAGAATAATAATTTTGTTATACATTTTTTAATTATCAAAATAAAACGTCTTCCTAAAAGTTGTACCAAAATATAATCAAACATTTCAATATTATACGAACTATTGAGTTGGCCACCGATTTTTTCGCTCAATAACATTTCACTCTAACCTTTCTTTTAGGGAAAACTGTAACCTTGACTGCGGGCGATAAATGAAGAGTATACGAACGAGTCAAGTTTAATTTTCCCACGAAAGACAACAGCATCCCAGATTAACACTCCCCCCATCGAAAAAAAAAAAACTTTTTTTTTAATGCCGGTCACTAGATGTAACCTTGATAGTTTCATGCATGGTTGTCTTCTTCAGCCTCAAGTATCATTTTGTGTATAATGAACCTCTGTGTCAGCTTCCCATTTTACACCACTCAAACACATTTTTAAAAAAAATATTTTTTATTTTTTTTAAATCTCGAATCTTTTTGGTTTATGTTTTTTAAAAAAAGGCTTTTTTTAACCCTTTAAGGCAGACGGGACAACAGTGTCCCTTTTATATATATTTTTTTCTGATGCTTTAATTACAAGCAAAATTATCTTTTGTTATTTTTTTAATTATAAAAAACAGTCTAATTGTTACTTCAAAAAATGCATTAGATTTATCGGAATTCTATTGCTACTAAACTGTAAAATTCAAAAAGAAAAGTATGAATTTTTTTCATTCAATGAATTTTAAAATAAATAATAATAATAATAAATAAATTAAAGTAGTTTTAATAATTTATAACAGTATAAAAAATAATAGTAAGTAATAGTAATAAAATTAAAATAATAATAAATAATAATAATAATAAATAACAATAAGAAGAAAAAATTCTAATTTTTAAATAAATAGTAAAATAAGCAATAGTAAATCAATTACTAATGAATTAAAAGTGTATCAATAATTTATTTTATAAATTAAGGAAATTTCAATGATGAATAACTGTTTCTCTTAGATCTAATTAAGCACAAATTTAAAAAATTATTGTTTCAAAATGAGCCTTGTATGGAAGATTTTACATTTGACACAGATAAAGACCATGTTATATTTCTTAACCAAAAATTATTAAAACACAAAATATAATATTTTTCACTTATTTTGACATTAATTGAAAGAAAATAGTATAAAAAGTAAGAAAAACATGTTTAATAAAAATTCTGCGTCAAATGGTTAAAGTTATTTGATTCGGAATCAAAGTAATTAATTGATCTATTAATTAATTATATTTAGTTTTTCGTAGGAAATCGATATCATCATGCTGCAGTTTTGATGTTTTTACGAACCTTAAAAGATAGAGTTACAGTAAAAAGTATAATAGTGAAATCAAGACAACAAAAAAAAATTCATAAATAAAAAGCATTGTAATGTGATAGTTGCCAACTTTAGATGATTTCCTGTTTAATCGAATATCCTCATAACTTTTATGCATTTTAAAAAATTCATTTCCTTAAAAAAATCTTTAGCTTAATAAATTTTATAACAGTTTATTGCTTGGTTTGGTATTTAAATACATATTACCGCTAAATAATTCATCAGGCTTCATTCGCATTCATTAGTTGGAAATTATTTTTTATTAAAAAAAAATAATCACAATTTTCTAGCTTTCTCATTAAAAATTCTTTATTTTATTAAAAAAATATTGTAATACTCTTAAAATTAATTCAATATCTATTACTATCCAAAATTATGAATTTAAAAATAAAAATAATACAACATGTATATTCAAATTCATAGAATGCCAATCAAAAACGTTTATATTTAAGTCTATTTAATGTCATTCTGAAATAAAATAATATTAACTTAAAGTTTATTTATTATTGTTATTTAATTGGTCATAAAAGTCCCGTAAATACCTAGCCTTCAAAATATTTTTGAGATTACTGGAATAAAATATATACATAAATCCAATAAATAATTTGTTTTACTTTTGGCAGGTTTGAAAATTATTTAGAAATGTTTTTTTATGAAAAAATCGATAACTTATAAAATTTTCGTTTTTTAACATAACTAATAAATATATTTTTCTCTTTTTTAAGTAGTATTTATTGTTGACTATTGTTTTGAATAGTTTTTTCTTTGAGAAATGTCACATTTTTTCAGTTTTTTATGCTTTTAGAAAGTGACAGCTAAGGTATGGTAGGTAACAAGCTTGAAGAGTAGAGTGTATTTTTGGTAAAACGGGGTGGTAATTTTTACCCCACACTTAGAACAGGGAATAGCAAGAATATTTTTCATGCATGTTCTGCACCTGCCAACTCAAAATAGAAAGCGGACACTAAAAACCTATGAAGGGAAAAATTGTAAAATTTCTGTTTTCATTTTTTGTGGTAACGCCGCAGACCTTTTTTCTGAAAGATAAACAATACGAATTTAGCCCCAATCTCACGCTTTTTCGTATGCACTGTATTTTGAAGATTAAAAAAATGACGTTAAACTTTAATTTTAAAATAGAAGTTCATGTAGAATTAGTTCATAAGAATGTCATTAGTTCATAAGAATATCATGAAAATAGAAAGTAGGAAAAAAATAGAACAGTTCGTAGAGGTTTATGAACTAGGATAATATTTAGATAGAATAAAATTAAATTACTCATAGTTCATCGAATAGTAGAGAGAATATTTGTAAAATAATAACGCATTCCTGATACATTAAACAAAAACTATTATGCTGAATTGATCGTCGTAATTGAATGTCTAAATTCACTAGAAGTTGAAGAGAATGTCTTGATTGATTATAAGTAAAATAAATTTTTGTGAATGGTAAAAATTACTTGAGTTCTTTATATCGTATTCTAGAAGTGCCATAGAATTAAATCATTATTCATTGCTTTTGAATGTTATCTATATTTTACACCTTTTAAACCTTTTGCATGATCAAATAGTTTTAATATATTGACTTATTAAAGTAAACGTTAATAAATAATATTCTCTCATCCAAACTTTGAGACTTAGAACGATTTAACCGAACTTTAGATATCTTTCAAATCTATGTATTTAGCACTGTCAGAGATATATTTAATCATATTGATAATTATACTTTTACAACGTATCTAAATTATGAAAATTGTATATCGTATTAAAAATCCTAAAAGTTATTTTGCGGGATTTGGTAACAAAATTCTACTGCATTGTCAGAAATCTTTTAAATCACAATGATAATTATACTTACTACAACATTTTTAAATTATGAATATTATATATCGTATTAAAAAGCTTAACAGTTAGAGTATTATAGCAATAGAGCATAGAACCTTTAAACATACATAAAATTTAAAAATCGTATTGTTAAAAAAATTTATTATTTACGTAAAAAAATTAATATTTTTTCAGAATTTAGTTCCGAAATTGTACTTTTACATTTATGCAACGTGCATTTTACGTATTTGTTATTTTAAACAGTCGTGTGATTGTTTTGTAGTATAATGAAGTATAAAAATTATTTTCGAGGAACCGATAGGTATCTACCCGCAACAATTAGAAATCTCTGAAGTTCGTATCAATATTTGAGATAAATAAAGTAAATTTTTGAGAATGATCATCAAATTAAATTTTTTGTAGTTAAAAACAAGAAAGAAAGAAAATAATTTATCTCTTTGCCAATATTTAGCACATTTAAGATTTTTTTTCCTTTCTTTTCATCCTTGAAATTGAAAGACTGTGTAATTTAATTTCGTCCCCATAATGAACTAGGCCCCGGCTATGCCCATCTTCTTTGGGTAATATATAAATATACATATATGAAATATTTGGGTAAGTTTATATTTGAGTCTGTCTGAATAAAAATGTATTAAAAAAATAATAAATAGGTATTTCATAAGACCGTCAGGCATACATTTCAGAAACAGTCGTTGCAATGATTATGAGTGTATCGTCTATCAATAAAAATTTGCATTTACGGATCATGAGTCTATTAACAAAATAAGAACGCTTGAGAAAAAAATGTTCTAAATAGCAAACACAAAAAACTCTTAGTCTTATTTATCTAAATGATAGCTACACTAAATGACAATTGTTTTCTAGTGTTAGTGCATTTATGCAGCTCAAATATATCTTCAAAGCTAGCTAAGTCTATAATACACACTGGACATCCATGGTCAAATAAATGATCGTTTGAATAACTATTTCTTCTTCTGAAATGGCAACAACAATGGACTTTGAAAAACCACACGCGACGCATGTTTCATAAGTTTAGCATTTTAAGCTGATTCAATAGGAGGAGAAATCATGTACCAGACTTAATCATTTAATTGCGGAATAATCTACAGCTGATAGAAAGAGGCAGATGAATGCTTTGATATCAATAGCTTCGATCTGATGACAAATCAATGTACGAACTTTCTATCTTATTGTTCTGTTAATCTTCTTGCTAAGTACATGGTCTAAGTAGCAACCGAGAAATCTTGTTCCTTTCCCACAGCTTGAGTTTGTGTTTCAATGCTGAAAGTGATGTACCAGTATTCGTCCATAAATTAATTAAAATGATAGGGCAGCGGTTCCCAATTTTTACAGCCACGGAAGCCTAAGCGATCGAACTGTTTTTCGTAGAGCCCGGACTTTTAAGGCTGTTTTTCGCATGCAATGATGCTCTTTTACAAATAATATGCTATTTTCGTAACTGCTGTCAGATATTCATGGTTGTTTGGTCAAATTTAACCTATATTTCGCCAACATCCTCTATGTTTATTCTGAAAATTGTGCAAAACGTCAATATGGAGAAAAAACACTGTTTTTTGGAAAAAGAAAAGCGCTTGAGGTCTAATCTTTTAATATTTAAAAGCCTACTCCAATACTGCATTACCCGGGCTAGTAAAATATTACTAAAAATAATAATAGCATTTATTTTGATAATTTTTATATTGGTTGAAAAATTCCGATAAGTTGATGATTTCTAAAAAAGTTTAATAACTTTCAAAATATTTTAGTTATTTGTTTATTCTAAATGCCAGATAATTCTTTACAACAAGATAGCAAAAATAGTATATAATGATAACTTTGCTTCAAGTATAAAATATTTAAACTTTTTTTTAAATTTTATTTTCCTTTACGAAAGAGATTTGAAAAAATCAAGCTAAAACACAAACATTAACCCGTATAAATATGCAAACGAAAAAAAAAAATTTCAAATTAACTCAGAAATATTCAATGTGAATGAAATATTTTCATTGTTTCATCATAAGTATACAGTTAGGTTTTCTGTTAGGTAGTCGTATTCGCAAGTCTCTTGATGCTACGTTTTTATCTGTATAAGTTAACTCGATTAGTTTTGAAATTGAATAAATTTCAAAACTAATTGAATTGAATAAAGTAATTATATTGAAATTGAATAAAGTAAGCTGAGTTATAATTTTTGAAAAGTAACTATTATAAATTGAGAGAATGGTTAGAAGAGAAAAATAATTCATTATTTTTAAGTTTGGTTATTTTATTTTGAATTTCACAGTTCGAAGAGAAATACTGATGCAATAATTTATAAATGCATATCTTTTAGCAATTTATCCAATGTATTGTTATTGGAAAAAAATATATATATTTTAAAATTTCCTATTTAAATTTAATTGCAGCTTTACATAAATAATTTCATAAAAATAACCTTATTGATAAACAAATAATGGGTAATAGGTTGAATACAAACCTATTGCAGGTTTTAAAAAATTAATGGTTAAAAAAGTCCTTACTCACGGAACCCTAGGGTTCCATGGAAAACCATTTGGGAAACGTTGTGATTTGGGACCAGTTATATAATACTCGTGAGAAATATAGAGGGCGATTAACTGAACCAATTAACTGAATTAATACTGAAACCAATTAATATTCGTTAAGCACTCCATGCATTTCAGTAAGAGATTGATTTGGATAACTTTAGCTTCTGCAAAAGATAATTTCAAATGTAATTAAAAATTAATCATAAAGATTTATAACCATAACTGCCAACTTGAAAGGTCATTGAGCAAAGGTTTCTTAGTAGTAGCAGGAGTAGAAACATGTATTTTTTAATAAAAAAATTATTTTACTCACCATAACAAATTACTATTTGTATATAAACATTTGACAAAGCAATGGTTTAATAAATCGAACATGTATATAAAATATAATAGTTTGGTTTTAAGTATTGGTGAATTATCTATACTTTAAGAAAATTCACCTCTTTTTAATTATTTCTCTGCAACTTTATAAAATCTTTCCCGACAGGCAAACAAATTGGCAACTATGTTTTTAAACAGAGAAACTTTTTTATATTTCCGCAATTCACCAGAAAAATGCTGTTTCTTAGTTTATTGGAATTATCTAATTACTTTACTGAATTACTTTAAAGAAAATAATATAAGTATGAAAAGAACAAAATAAATTAATTATAAGAAAAAAATAAAATGAGAACACAATATTAAGTAAATTCTCAGAAAGCCTAGTCACCCGACTGGTTGTATGGTGGTCAAGGAACTGACCTCACATCAGGAAGATCCTAGGTTCGAATCCCGGACAAAGCATGGCTTTCATTCTCTGATCTCTCTGTCCTTACTGTTTGAGCAGCCTTGTCGTCTCTTACAAGTGACTATAGTAAGTTTTCAGATATAAAGTTAGACATTTTTGACTTTAAATCAGCCTAAAGATAAAATTAATTTCATTTGTTGTCACTACAGTTGCTCCTTTATGTTACTTTATTTTAATAGATTAATTTATATTTTAGAAATAGTAATCCTTGAAAGGGCTAATTTTAAAATATCAAACAATAAGGTTTTTAGCCTAACTATATTTCGCAAGAATATTTTATCAAGATTTTGTAGCTTTCGTCCTTGCCAGCTTTTTTTTTTTTTTTTTTTTCATAGAATTGTTTTCTATTCACAAGCCATTTTTTGTGGCGGGGCGTCAGCAGGCTATTCCTTTGTATTCTAGTAATTTGGCATACTATTTAAACAAGGGCAGCCAACTGCTACGCTTTTTCAAACTACTTTATAGAGTGATCGATAATTATAAACTATAGCTTTCAGAATTTCGGTTAATTTTTCGAACATTTTAAAAGTTACACCACAAGTATCTTGTACAAAAGTAGATTTTTTTATGAACTTTTGAATCATTCACAAGTAGTGGTGGGGAAAATAATTTTATATCAAATTTACTGAACAAAGAATCATCTACTGGAACATAAACTTTGCTTAAACTAGAAAAAATTTTCTCAGAAAGTGTACAAAGTTAGCATCACTGTTAACCTAAACTTAGCACTATATTGTTAAAAATACAATATTTTTAAACAATAAAAATTTTTTAAATAATATGGTGACTAAAAATAAGTAAAAAAATAATTTCAGAGTAGTTTTTTTTAATGTCTCTTTAGAGAGGTCACAGGGATAGTAAAAGGGTTGAAATATATTATCACCCAGCATTAGTGATCATTTTGCTCGTCCTTCCTTTACATATAACGTATCATATTGCAGAAAATTTCGAAATTTCTTCTTGAAAACTGATTGTTTTTTTTTTCTTTGTTTGTTTATTCGACCTAAAAATATATGCATAAGAACTAGTTTGAAGAATTGATTTTGAACTTCTCAGAAAAAAAAATTGTTTTACTATTCTTAGAACAATTTTAACAGTCGAGGTGTTTACGTAACTCACGACGAATAAGTTTATTTTCTGTTAAGAATACAATTCATGAAACAATGGAAGATGGTCAGTTTTAGTGTTTCATTCAAAATTGAAAATTACAATTTTACTGTCTGCTATTCATCTGTCACTATTTGAGGTAATTCTCTTAGTATTTTTCATTTGACATAGACTAAATGGTATTTTTTCAAGGTTCTCTATCTTCACCTTGCTACAAACAATCAAGCTGTGGTAGGGATGAAAAAAATTATGTGTTATGGTTTCCTTCAATTCAAGATGTTCTTTTTTTAAAAAAAATAGACTTTTCAAACGATTTTCTCTAGGTAGAAAATTAAAATTTCTGGAATAAAATTAAGCTGGTTACCATACATGCAAAACGATAAACGTGAAAACTTCCGAAACGAACAGTGAAAACAGCTTCAAAAAATGAAGTTATGTCTGTTTTACTCGCATTAGAGAGATTGTGCAAAGCAATTGCAAGGTTCCCAAAAGTCAAACCAATGATCTGTCAACCTCTGACGATATTTTACTTCAGCATTGTGGTCGTTGCAGGCTGAGAACAGAATTCGTTTTAACCAGCCACCACAGGAATTCGAACCTGGGTCACCATATTGAGAGGTTCAAGTTCTATTCCCTGAGCCACTGTGGCTCATATTATCGAAATTGAAATGGTTGAGAAATTAGGAAAATTTTAAATTCTTTTGAAGAATAATTTGCTACTACAAAATATTTTTAAAGGACTTTTAAGAGCCCTGCTTTTGTTTTACGTTTCACGTAACTTTTGCTTTACTTTCTACCTCTTACTGACATTTACTGTGAGTAACATTTATATTTAAGAGAATTCATTTATCAATATTTGCTTTTTTTTTTACTGGCATTACAATTTTCATTACACCTTACAATACCGTTTTAATAGACGATATTTCCATGTTTCCCTTTGTAATACTATTTTTAAAAAAATTTGGCGGCTAAATGTCTTTTAAAGCCGCTGTTACTTTCTATGCCAATAGTGTTTTCTTCTTTATTATATTTATGTTATTAAATTCAGAATTCACTAAAATGTGCATTAAAATGTAGCAAAATTTGACACAATTCTAAATAGATATAAGTGTAAAATCCAATAAATAATTTAGCTCAATAGGGAAACATTTCCACTTTAAATAGACAAATTTTCATACCCTTCGCCAATTTAAAAAAAAAAAAAAAGAAGAAGAATAGAGCTTTTGCGTTTGACAGATAAATTTGAGAGGAAATCTAAGATTTTCCATTTTTACGAAAAACCGCATAATACAGAATGCGTCTAAGGCAGAGTTTTCAACGATTAAAATTTAAAATGATATTTTTTTTTTCAGAGGACTTAATATCACACCTGGTAACTCAAAGATATCACCAACAAAAATAATAATTGTTCAAAGGAAAGGCGTCGTAACTTCTTAAAGAATTCTTTTTGAAATATCTTGTTTTAAAATATAAAATGAAATCAAGTAAAGGTATGAAAATAATGCACAATAAACTAACTAAAGCTAACTATTGTCAACGATATGAGAATATTCTTATCTATTGTTCACCTTACAGGCGAATTCTGAATAGTTAAATTAACAATTCTAATTCTGTCACAACCAAATAAGTGAAATATAAGAGTTATGAGCCAATTGATATGCCAGCGAATGTTGAAAACGGGAACAAATAGTCATTCACGTTTGATGAGAAGGAGTTTCCTCAATGGAATGTCAACTTTCTCGCTTTCAGCCATCACCTCCTACATCAGAAAGCCTCCACACGGATTTTAATAAGTAGTCTGCGCAGACTATTTAAAAAGTGAACCAGCTGCGAGCATGAAACCAAATTCTATTTTAAAAGTATTAGAGAGAAATTTATCATGTATGTTTGAGAATTGAATCTTTGGTGGTTGACAAGTAAAGAAGACAAACCAATTATATTCATAAATGTAAAAATAATAAAATTAGACGTATATTCGCTATCACTTTTCTATTTTTACTAGATTTTCTATTAAATGGCTATTTCGTAAACTAGTTTACCTTCATAGTGGTCTGATCAGACTACCTATAAGAAACCGTGTGGAGGCTCTCAGTTATAGGAGGCGTTGTTTGAGCAAACGGTGTTAGAAAGCGATACATAATTACAAATTAAAATTTGCTAAATATCGGGTCATTTTACCTGCTTTTTAAAAAGCCTATCAAAAATAACTTTTCGGCTTAGGCTGCTCACAAAATTAGGCTCCTAAGATAGTGCATCAATGAAGTGAAATTTAGCGGACGATGAGATCAGGGATGCCAATTTCTCCGTCTTCGGAGAAAAATGTATGAAAGTGGAAAGGAAATTAAAACTGAAACTTGTATTATTTTGTTTCCTTTCCAGAGATGCCAACTGCTCCGGAGACGACAAAATAATTTAAAAAGCGGTAAATAACTACAAACAAAAATTTTCAGATATTTGGTTAATATTGCTAAATTTTTAGCTTATTAACCACGTCTGGCCGCGCAGAAATTGGACGCCTGAACCGCGCAGAAGGCCCATATCCCATACATCATGAAATATAATAAAAAGCTAAAATAAAAAACAGTTTGAGTTCAGCAGTCTATGGGGTAGCTGTTACTGGGAGACAAGAACGACTTAACTAAAGCACGGCTGATTGTGCTCCGGAAAAAATCCTGATTTCCGGATTTTTCGCTAACCGGGATCCGGAAGTTTCCGGAGATCGAAGGTTCAGACGTTTCAAAAAATCATTTAACACAAAAGTTTACGGAAATCAGATTTTCATAGGTGGAAATTAAAAACACAGTTTATTTTATTTGTTTGTAAGGTAGATTTAGAGATATTTTATAAGCTTATATTGAAGATTAATATTAATTTTTTATCAGTAAATAGTTATTATAATCATAAACTCAAGAAAGAAAGACATATTTGTAAATTTTAATTACTTCTCCAGTGCATAATAGGTATGTGTAAAATTTTAAGTAACGTAACAAATATTGAGATTAAATTTTTTTCTAATTTCTCGATTTTTTTTTTTTTTACTCAAGAAATTTTCCGGAAAGTTGATTTGGGCTCTAAATCACCCCTGCTAAAGGAACGAATTACATAAGCCTTCGAATTATTTAGAAGTAGTGGTAGATAAAACCTTGTATATCGAATTTATTAAACCAAGAATCATACTTTAAAAACTACCACTCGAAAATAATAATCCGCAGTACGGAACAAGTTGGCATCTCTGCCTTTCTCCAATGTTTTAACAGCTCAAAACGAAATGCAGGTATGACAACTGCTCCGCTTTCAACAAAAGGTTTATTAAATTGGTAGCGAATTAAGCATAACACTTGTAAAATAAGGATAATTACGCCTATTTCTTAAAAGTGTCGCCACGAGATAATTTCTTCTTTTTTTCTTTATTTATCAAAAATTGGGTGCCTGGGCCGCGCCGAGATAATTTCTAAAAAGATGCATTTTATATGATACTTACGTTCACATTTTAAAAGTGTCTCTAAGAAATGGCTGCAATAAAGTAGAATTTTATATGATACTTTGAATTTTAGTTATGTAGCGGTTGAAAAATTACTTAAATTTCATTACCACCTGAAAATACTATTCTACAAAGTGGAGCAAGTTAAAATCTCTGAAAGTGGCGTACCATATCAACTTTTGAATCATTTAGCGGTGTAGAAATTTTCCAAAAAGCGTAGAAAGTTGGCAATCCTATCTATTTTATTTTTACTTTTATAATTATTCAAGTACAAAGTTCGGACTATAACTTTTTCTCGAAATAACTGAAAAAAAGAATTAGTATTTTCTTTCACACTCTGCTATCATTTTCTGGCACAATTAAAATCAATTTTTTTTTCTTTGGTTGACATAAATTGGACGCACGACTTTTGCATCTGAACAATTACAAGCGCCCTCAATTCTAAGAATTAGCCTTATTTTTTTTTCTCGAAAAATATATTCTATGAGAATTTAGAGCACCAATATTTACTTATCGGGTGCTCCTTTCGAAGCTCAATCAACACGTGCCTCACGCATTAAAAAAGCATAGCTTAAGTTCGAATAAACGTGTTGTTTCCATGAGTTTTTGATCATGTGATCTTCTCTGATATGGGAATCCCAGCTGTTCTCAGTTTGTCTTTTTTCCTTTAAAAAGGATGAAATTGAAATGATATGTCGTCATTGTCTGGGCAAATAAATGACATTTTTAAGAGTATTATCACGGTATTTCTTCTCGTTGTGCAATGACGGGAATGACTGACTACATTTGTAACTTTGAAAGACTCGTCTACGCTGACATGGTTTGAAGAACAATATTGCTAGATTAAAATAATAACAATAAGGTCGTAATTCTTTTCTCACCTCTCTAAAGAAAAAATTATTTTATTTTATAACCGGCGCTGAACAGCCGACCCAATTCGGAGTTTACGACCTCCTATGTTCAACTCCGTAGCCTTGTAGTTTTGAACCCAATCCAAAAGACAACGGAACTCTTGTATCAAATATTGAAAGAAATTTTCCTTCGTAAAGGACTTTTTGATAGAACTAATAGATAAATATTTTCCAGAAGTAGAAAAATTTTTGCTTAATTTCTACCCACCACTGCTTCTAAACAATTTAATAGCTGATATCAAACGTCACTTTGTTGCAGGCTTGCCAATTACTACGCTTTTGGCAAACTATTTTATAGAGTGGTAGATATTTAAAAACCAAAGCCTTCAGAATTTTCGGTAATTTTGCCAATTTTTATAAAGCCTCACCACTAAAGAGTTGGATTAAAGTGGCGTTGCATATGCATTTTTAAATGTAGTAGTGTGGAAATTTAGTTTAAATGAATAAAGATAATACATGAAAACATTAATATAGCTACCACTAGAATAAATTTTAATAAAAAACATCGAAAGTTCGCAGCCCAGAAGTTGTTTCCTCAAAACTCATGATAAAAATTACTTTACAAATCAAGAAGGAAAGGTAAAAGTTTTCAGACTTACCGAAACTTACCGAAAATCTTCTTTTTTTAATGGTTCTCTCCCTTTTTTAAGATATTTTATTGAATTTGTAATAGTTTACGTCTATTATAAGTCAATATGACCATTTGTCTATTTTTTAAAAATTATTTATGCTTAGTGGTGAACAAAATGGTTTAATCTTAATTTACATTAAAATACTTTTGCTGCCACAGGGAAAAAAAAGTTCCTTAAACCTCGGAAATTTCCGTTAAAGTTGAAAAGTATACACGGAATGAAGGGCCCTTAATAGTTTTAAAAAATCAATATATCTTTAAATACGTGTTTGAAAATAATAACTTATCTCAAATAGGATCTTTAAAGTAAAAGACAATTCTGGAAATACGTGATTGAAAAGAAAAATGAATGTTAACTCAAAACTCTCGTTAAATAAACTGCTATTAATACACGCGTTTTGAATGCCACATTATGAACCCAAATGTTAAAAACCTTAGTTACTTATTAGAAAAATACTTTTAAAATCATCAATGGGGGCTTGAAGCCTACCAGTTTGCCTGGGAAGTAAAGACGGCTTGTGGCAATGCTGATCATATTGGCACAATCATGACATTGATCACAAAATTGTGGAGCCTTAAACTCCGTGATCCTTATGACCCATAACGAGCTGTTACGAGAATGCTTTAGTTTACGTACCAAATCTAAAAATACTAGCTTAATTTATTTTTTTTTACTCTACGAGTATTTCTTCATTAACTAGTTATTATTTTTAAAAATGTCAAAAAAGAAATTTAGGAAGCAGAAATAAATTACAAGTCTACCTTCTTAAATAGCTTTATCTATTCTTTGGCTAGCTCTGAACATTTCCTGAAGCGTATATTTAAACTTAGTTTCATTTTTTTCAAACGAGCCTATCAAGTTACGATTTTCGCAAAAATATTAATTAATAAAGTGAAAGACTTTTAAAACCTGAAGCTTTCAGAGTTTTTGGTAAGTTTACTAGCATTTTAAAAGCCTCACCACAATAGAGCTGGAAGACAGTGGCATTTTATATGAAATTTAGAATCATTTATATGTAGTGGTGTAAAAAATAACTTTAAATCAATTTTACAGAGCAAAGAATAATACATTAAAACATAAACTTCGTTACCACTAAAAGAAATTTTTTCATAAAGCATGGAAAGTTAAAAGCTTTGTATTCTCTTTCTTAAACACGTCTTTTCAGATTTTGCCAAGTTCAAAAGGTAATCTAAGATATTTAAATACAGAAGAATTTATTATAGAAGTCAATTATAAATCAGTGTACATAATCTAACAACATTCGTAGATTATGTACACTAATTTCGAATTGACGAATTATAACTCAAGGTAAAAGGCCGTTAGGCTCCGCAGCGGCCTTTTACCTTTTCATAGTGATTTATTGGATTATGTCATATATTCATCAGGATTTGTGATGAGAAAAATAAAGAAAAAAAAGGAAAATTAAAGAAAACTAGAAAAAGTTAGAAATAAGTTGCTGTGATTGCAGCGCCTATAAAAATAAACGGAGTTTATATTAAGTATAAGTCTACTGCAGCGCCATTCGCAGGTATACTGTTAAAATTATGATAAGAGCACTAAAACAATTTCAGTTTATTGATAAATTCATGAATTTGTTAGATAAAATTGCATCACTAGTAAAAAAATGTGCTTAGGGGTCTAATTTTGGCATTGAGGTTTTAAAAATATTTTTATAGCTAACAGTTGAGATATTCTATGAATAACTATGCCTTATTTGAATATTTTTTTACATTTTTTTTTTCGATATTTTTACTGGTTGTCTTCTAAACCTTTTGTACTAGTTGTCAAATCTTGCTAACAAATACATGAAATACTTGTATATCACCTGCTCAAATTAGCTTTATGCTCTTTAAGACCTTTGCAAAATAATATTTACTTTTTTGCTTGCAATTATTCTGATAAGAATTGCAAAAAAAAAAAACTATTTTTCTATAAATAACTCAGATAAATTTTCTATTTTTATTATATGAAAAAAGATTATTTTCAAGTCTTCAAAAATAAACAATGTATTTTGCATCATTGTTTCAGAATTAAGAATCCATGTTCATGTGTTACGACAGCTATGAGGAAATTTTGAAATCAGTACGTCTACTAACAAAACATTTTCCATTTATCAAACTAAACCGTTCGTGATATTTCCTACAGCACAGCCATATGGTTCACAACATGGAATTGGATATTTATTTTTTGAAATGCTAAAATTAAATGTTGTTAGACTTTTATTTTAAGTCGGTCGTGCTGTAAAATCACGTTTTTCTTGTTGCATTTCCACGAAGATGAATTACGTTCAGAAATATAAACTTTTTTCGCATAAAAACAGTGAAATTAATATGTTTTTAATATCATCCGTCATTTTGAATAGCTAGTAAATTTTGTTTTCACTTTCTTATTATAGTTACAACGTGACTATTGTTATTGCCTTTTACTGCTTGTGCACAATTATTTGTTACATGTTGACCCTCTGGGAAAATCTCTAATAACGCAGTTTATGTTATTTAATAAAATTATTTCAGGGATAAGAATAGAAATAGTTTCTCTATTTAACAATCATTTTCATTTTAAATGTCAGAAATATATTAAATTTAAAAAAATATATAAATTCTTTTTAGAGAAAATCATTAAAAAGGAAGAAATTTTCCTCAAACTTATTTATTTGTTAGGAAACATTAAATTAATAAAAATCTAACTTCTGTTTTTCAACAATTGCTTTCATTACATTGCACGTTTTATGTAATCTCAAGTTAGGTAATTATTTTTTATTCCACAGGTTTTTTTCCGTAAAAATTACCTTCGTCTATATTTATTTCTTAATTTTAGTATCGTCAGTGTTCTTGGAATTAGCGCATTAATATTTTTTATTTTCTAATTACAATAAAATTAATATCATTTACTTATTCTACTTTTAAAAATTGCTACTTTTTGAACCACGCAATTTTTCTTTTGCATATTTTATAATTTACATTTACATTTTTTTATAAATTAGCTCTTATTTCATATTATAAATAAAAACTATAACAAATAGTTGAAACAGATTTAAACAATCTTATGGTCATCGTTAAATAAACAATTAGTCAAGGTTTAACTCATAAAAACTCAAAAGAAGCATTTTCATAGATAGCAACTAATATCCTTTGTCAAGGATTTTTTTCTCAGAGGTAGAGAAATAACTATTCAAATGTTTTAATTTCGCTTGTTTGATTTGTATAAGGTATAAAAACTTAATAAACAAATACTTTTAATAGATATATGTATGTTTTTAAATCTAGATAACTAATCATTCGTACAACTGACTGCCGACCCCTGCCAACGCCTCCGATAACTGAAAGCCTCCACACGGTATTTTATAGGTAGTCCGATCTGACCACTGTGAAGGATATCCACTTTTCGAACGGGTCATTTAATACAAAATCTACTTAAAATAAGAAAGTGGTAACAAATATATGACAAAAATTTTTTTTTATTTATGAATATTATTGGTTTGCCTTATTCACTTTTTAACCACTACAGATTCAATTCTCAATTATATATGATAAATTTCTCTCAAATGCTTCTATAAAAGGTTTTGGATTCATGCGCACAACTGGTTTACTTTTTAAATAGTCTGCGCGGAATACTTATAAAAGACCGTGTGGAGGCTTTTTGATTCAGTTATATGAGGCGTTGGCTTTGCTCACTCACAATGCCTTCATAACTAGTAAAATAAGTTATTCGAAGATGATAGGCACAGTCAACGCCTCCTATAACTGAAAGCCTCCACACGTTTTTTTGTAGGCATTCCGACTTTTTAAATAATCTGCGTCCACTATGAAGATAAACCAAATAGTGAAAGAACCATTTAATATGAAATCTATTAAAAATCAGAAAGTGGTAGCAAATATATGTCTAAAAATTTGTTTAATTTATGAATATAATTGGTTTGTTTTACTTACTTGTCAACCACTACAGATTCAATTCACAAATATATATGATAAATTGCTCTCAAGTACTTTTAAAATAGAATTTGGTTTCATGCGCGCAAGTGGTTCGCTTTTTAAATAATCTGCGCAGACTACTTATAAGAAACCGTGTGGAGGCTTTCTGATGTAGGAAGTGATGGCACAGTTGTGCATTTGTTACTTTTCGAAATTCGCCACAATTGCATAAGAGTCCAATGTTTATTTCCAGTAAAGTAAACACTGAAAATACACAAAAGACGCGACAATAAGTGCAGCGAACAAACGCAGAACTGTTCTTTCTGTCCATTTAAGACAAGCAGACTGACAAAATACGTGTGCAACTACTAGGCTATTTAGGGAGAGCTCACTTTTAACATCTGCCAAAATGCAAACGATGATTTTTAACACCTTGAATGCCATGGGGTCACCGGTGACCGACACTGAGTTTGTTCGTAGCACCACGGGGATCCCCGGTGACCGGCGAAGCCAAGATTATTAGAAGCACATAATTCGAGTAAATTTTTAATTTTTTTTTATATTATTATCGTTACTAAAATGGTTTGAAGAAATTAATGCAATATAGAACACACAAAAGTAGTTTTATTTACATACACAGAGATGCCAACTTGCTCCTGACAACGAATAAATATTTTCAACTGGTAGTTTATTAATTTTGATTCTTGGTTTAATAAATTGAATTTAGTAGATTTTTATTCATTACTACTTCTAAACAATTTGTAGGCTTATATAATTCACCGCTTTTATCAAACATGCTGTGCTAAACCTTTTAAAAAACTAGCAAAATCTGTCGAATATTTGCAAATTTAGTTGTAGTTATTTACCGTGTGGGCAGTCGGGCAAGCCATGTAAAATTAGCGTGGCATTCAACGTGTTAATTTGCATTTCTATTTTTTACTTGAAATATCATCATACTTTTTTTAAGTTACGCTAATTTGATATCAATGGAGAAAATATAAAAATAGACTTGTTTTTAGTTTATAGTCAAATGATTAGTTACAGATTAACACTGATTTAAGTTTGGCTATCTAGGGTTAAACTATTTATCTTAAGTGCTTGAGAAAATTATTTTTAATCAGAATTTTTTAAAACTAAGAATAAAACATTGAAACAGGAAATTTTTTGCTGTTGGAAACAATATTTTCTGTTCTTAAATTTCCAATAACTCTTTTATCTAAACTATTTAAACCATATTCTTTAGATCAGCAGTGCACAATTTGTTTTGGCTATGGAACTCTAAATTTACAAGCATCTTTTAGCGAAACCCCAAGTTTATAGATAGAATTTATTAGCAGCCATGAATATACTAACGAATGAATTATAGTTTTATTCATTCGTTATGAATTATAATTTTAGGCTTTATGTCAAACAGTAAACTCACAAGCCTGATTGACTCTAGTTTTGCTTATGGTGCATGCATAATCTGAAAACGAATAAAGTAAGGTGAATTATAGTTTTCGGCAAAAAACTGCTATTATCGTTGAGAATGATTGTCAGAGAAACATATTCTTTATTTTAAAATTTAGCCATTTTATTTTGAATTGAAAAGTTCAGTGAAAAATACTTATGACATTTTTTATAAATCCATACTTTTTTTGTAATTTATTCAATATCATAGTTAAGGAAAAAAACTTTTACAAAATATTTTGCTATTTTTTTCTTTTTCACTGGGTTTTTTTTAATAATTTCATAAAAATAACCAAAATATCAAATATATTATAGTTTATTGTTTTGATATTAATATAATTTCAAGTTTCAAAAATTGTTTTGCTTCGAAAAATTCAAATTAACGGAACACATGATCCTTACACGGGACCCTGGGGTTCCGTAGAACACCATTTGGGAACAGTTGCTTGAGATTATGTCTATTGATTTCGTACATAAATCACCATCTGTACTAATTAAACAGAATGTTTATACTTAAGCCTCGCGAACCATTAATACTTATTGAATCAATGTATATGAAATGTCGATCATTAAGGTCAGAAGTTACTAAAAGTGATTTTTTTTATCCTGTTGTGTACATTTATTTAGTTTTTTTTTTTTTAAATAAATAGATCCTAACACGTTTAGAGAGGGTTTTAAAAATAGAAAATTTTCCCAACCTTGAAAAATAATTTTTTCTTCCTGACACATTTGCCTCCGATTCCGAATAAACGACAATTTGTAGTGGTTGACTGGATCCTTTACACCGTCCAATGCCCACATAAATGTTCGATTTCACATAACGGTTTACGCATTCCACCAAATCGATCGTTCTCATCCCAGTTCTTTTGATTTCTTGATTTTGTCTCCCACGTCCGAATAAATATTCGCGGAAGAAATAGGCAGCTTTCAACTAAATGATTTTGTGAACCGATCAGCAAAGAAAATATCATTGTGCTGATGCCGATTATCGACTTGGATGCAAACGTGACTGCGCATTTCGAATTAAGAAGATCGTGTTTAAGAGATCGGAAACGAAAAGCTGTAACAAACAAGAGATGGATTCCATCATTTCGTTCAATTCATTCTATTCATTCATTTTCCATCGTCTTCGTATTCTTTTCTGTTTTGTTCTTTGGGTCATGGATTAAGGTGGGTGAAGCGTTAGTTTGAGACTGACCGGAAACAGTCGGAGGAATCTGTTTCCGGGGTTGAATGTCGATGACGATTACCTTGAAAAAGAATTTATGTAAATGAATGGTGATGATTTTATTGTCAGTACTGGGATATAATGAATGCGATATATATATATATCAATGCTTTTGAAGTCTTCTGGTCAAATTTCGTAGTCTACTTTCATTAATTATTAGAATCTTTCTCGGGTAGTAGGATACTTCTGCCTATAGTTATATATTAAAAATATAATATATTTTATTTCGATTTGAAATTTTTTAGATTGAGACTTATATAAAAACAAAAAGTTAAAAGACTAAAAAAAAGTAAATTGATATTAAAAATGCTTGTTGCAACTGTATTCCGTTCATCACTTCAGTGTAAAAAGAATGGGCTTGTTGTCAAAAGCCAAAGATCATTTCCAACTATTAGAGACAAGGTTTCGTTTTCAAAAAGATATACTGGTACCCTAAGTATATCACTTTTAGCATTCATAACCACCAAACTATAAAAATTTTAATTTTTAAATCAAAGTGATACATAAATAACATGGTGGCCTAACTAAATGTGACTTTACCAGACTCAGCTCTCAAAAGTGATCTTTATATTAAAGACACCTATGAGAAAAAAGTGGTAATACATATTTGTTCATAACATGTATATAAATTATATTTAATGTTAGATATATTGCTTTAAATTCAGATACAGCTATAAATATTAATAGTATTAATATATTTTGGTTATCATTTTCATATTTCATGGTATTAATATATTTTGGTAATAACAGAATTATCTCCTTTTTTTAAAATAAATTCCAATAAAAGACACTTCTACCAGTTTTTCTTCCTTGAAAAGAAGAACTCATGTAAACGACATTAGGCATGAAAAGATTAATATAATGCAGGTGTAAAGCTCCTAAAGTTCATTTCTCAATTTTACAAAATGTATCGTGTGCAACTGAAGAAACTGACCACCCTGAATAATTTTTGATCTGATGATCGGATCATCACATTCTGCGATTCAATCTCTCTAAATAAACATACTTTTTTTCGATAAATTTGGTTTTTTTATCCCCAAAATAGAAGAGGTAGCCGCAATCTGGGAAATATGGTTTCATAAATCGGTCAGGAGACAGGTCCAAAGTTTGAACTCCTTAATATTAATTTCACTTTCTGCATATTTCCCCATAGTTCAGGAACTTTTTAAACGAATTGCAAAATTTTTGGACACAATTATAAAATTCGTCTACCCAAAGATAATTCCATGCAATATATATTTTTTATGAAAAATTTACTATTTTTTTTTTTATTTAATATAATGTCGGTCGAAAAGTTTTTGAATTCTAAGGTATACAATTTTTACATCATTTTAAAGAATGCAATTTACATGGCAAAATATAAACTTTAAGCGAAATCGATAGAATAGTTCCTGACAATGAGTCCAAGAACGTGAAAATCCGATTATTAGATCAAAAGTTACTCAGGGTTGTCCGTTTTTTTATTTTTTGCACACTGTACATCCAGGGATCAACATAATGCATCTATTGCACATTATCTTATTGTACTTCACATAACAAATAAATCTGTTTTATTAAGCTACCAGTTTAATGTGGATCCTGTTGCTCAAAGTTATTCTCAATTTCAAGTTAAATGTTAAATTTTTTTTTATCTTTCCAAATACACTAATATTGAACACTTTACTGTTAGTTACTACTTCTCTTATTAACATGGTCACGGTTACATGACACTAGAAGCCAAATTCGCCCGTAAATTTTTCTAACTGCATAAAATATCCACAAAATCAGAACCCGCAATTAAATTAGCATTAGTTAAGAAATTTCAGATATCAACAAACAAAAATATTACTCTTGTACTGTAACATATGGGGATCCTTTTGATTATTTTTTAATCACGTTGCATTTTTAAATCATATTTTAAGAATGAAATTATTGTCTAAATGAACATTAAAAATAGGATTACATTTTTTAAACCTAAATTAGAAATTAATTTTGTATTAGTAATAGGTTTTGTAGCAATTTTCAATTTATTTTCATTTTTTTCTATAGAGTAATATAATATAATTAAGATTTTTTTATCTTATTTATTTGCAATCTTTTAAAAGTTTTGTTTAGAAAGCCCAAAATCAATTCATTTTTATTAACTTATGAATGATGAATCTAACTAATTATAATGCGGTTATTATTTATTCTCAAAAAATATTATTTAAGATATAATAATATTTTACTCTGACTTATAAAAATTGTTAAAATATAGTGATAATTCAAAAAGACAGGTATTTATATTATAAACCAAAAAAAAAAAAAAGTAAAAAGGTTCATCATTTTATTTTTTTCCCCTTTACCTTCTTTTTTCTGTTCTTTTAATGTATAAATTTAATACCATTTGCAACTTAACTAAATAACAATAAAAATGTTTAATGGCAGTCATATACTTATTTATCATCGACCAGCATATTTTTGCAGACGACATTTAAAATAAATTATCGAAGTTAATTATTTTCTAGTAGCCTTAATTGATTTTTTTCATTGAAATATTCAAAGAACTAAATAAACACAAATAACACATATTTAAATATATACTTATAACTTTTTTATCGCATTTGATAGAGTTTTTTGACATTATGGAACATAAAATTTGATATCGGGAATGATTTCGCATTAGTTTCAAATGTCATATGTCATTACGTAAAGGATGTTGTAACAATTGTGATAAGCCTGATGGTGCAACTGAATATTCTAAGAAAAATCAACTAAATGAATAATATGAATCAAATTGTTGTCTGCCTTCTGGTACTTTGACGTTGTATAATAAGTATTTCAAATCTGAATAAGTCGTTAATTTTGCAATAAAAATTATCTTCTGCAAGTAATACGAGTTTTGCAGAGTCCCGTACAAATTGAATATCTGCGTAACTGAAATGTTGTGCCGTATAATTATTCCCATTCGGAAAACACGCAATAATTTATTACATTAATGTTGCTGATAATATTGCTATCTTAATAATTGTCATTTGTCATTCAATCATATAATTATTAATTATGGAATCATGAAGTATAAAACGTTCACATTTATTTGATTTAAAGTATTTTACTATTTCGCGGGAAAATAATTTCGAATTCACAACAAACAAAAAAAAATTGTCAATTTTTTTATTAAAGCATGATATTTAACACGAAATATTAAGCTATGAATAAACTACATTATTACGCAATTAACAATAATTAATGGAATAAAATCAATTTAGACCTGAATTAAAGTTAAGTGAGGAAAACGTGGGTTGAAGGAAGGCGTATAAGCATTGCAAGTTCGAATAGATCACTATTTTTGCAATAATAATAGTCTCCGTGCAATATAGTGCTTAGTCTTTGTGCAATTTTTGCAGTAATAATTATTTCAGCTTCGGGTGTGACTTGAATTTATGCTGAACGGTTGTTTTGCATTACTGTAGTGTGCCATTTTATTAGACCTATCTGGAAAATAAGTGATAATTAATTACATTTATATTGCTAAAAATCTTAATGTTCTTAATAAGTGGTATTCAATCATATAATTAAAAATTTATGAATCATGATATATAAAATGAAACACATTTTTTTTATTTATAGTGTTTTATTATTTGGGAAAGTAATAATTTTTTTTCACAAAAAAATCAATATTTATAAAATTATTCACTAAAGCATGATATTTAACACAAAATATTAAACTATGAATAAATCACATTATTATGCAATCAACAATAAAAAATGAGACAAAATCAATTTAGACCTGAATTAAAGTTAAGTGAGAAAAATGTGAGTTGAAGGAACGCGTATAAGCATTACAAATCCGAATATGTCATCATTTTTGCAATAATAGTAGTTTAAGTGCAATATAGTTCTTAGTCTTAGTGCAATTTTTGCAATAATAATTCTTGCAAGGTCACGTGCTTTTCCTTTTTAAAAGTCTTATGTTCATCTATTGAAAATAATATACTTTGAAAGGCAATCAATACTTAATTTATTCTAATTATTTGCAACGCTCATAATTAAACTATAAATACCTTGAAGTTTTTAGGAAGCAAAAAGTTTGAACTTAGTTCTTAGAACTTATATGCATCATGAATTTCTATTTATTTTTAAACTTATTACATTAAAAGGCATCTGAAACGAATTGAAAATGTGTTGTTTTTTTTAAACTTTATTAGTAGTTATTTTTAGAAATATAAATCTTTCATCCATTCTGAATTTCATTTCCTTTTCCCATATTTTTGTTTCCAGTTAATCTTTTCCCCGTTTTACCTCGCTTTTTGTATATCCAATCTTCATCTAAACATAGATCAAACAAATAATAACTCAAATATTGAATTTTCTATTTGCTTTTATGAAAATCAATGCATCATCTTCGTTCTTAAATGATTTGAATGACAATCAAATCCTTTTATGATAGCAGCTGCATTGCCATTTGCTCAGACGATTGTTAAACACTCTGAAAAACATGGATGGTAGCCATTTTGCGAAGTTCACTTATTAAAAAGTAATAAACATTCCGTTCCGCTCGAAGCCTAACAGTGCAACAAATTTAGAAACATCTCTTCTGACAGTCTCGTTCCTTCATAAAAAGGTAATAACAAAATGGAATATCTTTGTTCGCCATCTCAACGGCTACCTTATTAAAATCGTTAATAAGCGGTCGATCAACTCTACAGTAAAAAGTAAACACTAGTCGACTAGAAAGTGTTCTGAGGTGTCTGGATGAAACAGAAAAGTGTTTTGCGTGTTAATGAATTTAAAATCATTCGCGTATCATTTCAAGAGTGAGATATCTTGCGTTTTGGTATTTCAAGCAAAAGTATTAATTCAACAATTTTATTGCTTTCCAAAATACTTTTAACAGCTACTTATAAAAAGTAAACATATATAAAAAATTAAAAAAGCACACATCTTAATTTCTTTTCATTTAATGATTGAAATTACATATACTGTGATTAAAGCCTTACATATGCAAAATAATTAGTTGCAGACGATATTTTAAAAGCAGACGATATTTTAAAAGCAGACGATATTTTAAAAGCAGACGATACTTTAAAATACGAAATCAGAAGCAAAAACGTGTTTTCTCTAAATTAACATTTTTTTTAGTCGGATTTGGATTTTTGAGCCTCAAAATATGGCAGGGTAGCGCAATCTTGAACATGTGGTTCCAATAGTTTAGACTGAAGAGCGGTCAAAAGTTTGGTCTTCTTAATCTCAATCTTAACGTATGTCAGTATCTTAAAGAAGTCGAATTTTTAAATTTTTATTTCTTAATAATTATTCACCCGGTTCTCTTCTTTGAATTTTGTCATTTAAAATGCGTAGATAAAAATGGTGTAAAAATTTTTATACCTTACGATTTAACTTTTTTTTTTCAATCTTAAGTTAATTAAATAATAAAAAATTATCTTTTTATAAAATTGAATAATTTTTTATGTGGAATAATCTTTAGATAAATTGTGAGCAAAATGTTATAAATTCATTAAAAAAGTTTTCCCATATAGTAAAATACACAAAAATTGAGATTAACGTTACGGGTTCCAACTTTCGACCGCTCTCCTACTTAAACTATTGAGACCATATTTACCGGATTACGGCTACCTCCTCATTATATTTTGATTTTCTAAATCACCGAAATAAGGTATATTAATTGACAGAAAGTACGTCTTTGTGTCTAATTTCGTAATTTAAGATATCATTTTCACAATAGTTTTGGCATCTTTAGACTAATGTCTCTCAAATCATGAAGATTACATCTTAGCACGTGAAAATCCTATCATTAGATCAAAAATAGTCAAGGTACTATTTTTTTTTATTTTGTGCGCTACATATTTACATTATTTTACTTCTCCTGAACCATTTAAAAAATATTTTGAATTGAAGAAATTGTGTGTAGCTAAATGAGGTATAGTAGTTAAAGTTTAATGATACAATGAGAGTCCAAAAATGTACATACTTTAAAGTTTATCCTTTTAAATTGACTTCTTAAATTGACTTGTTGCCTCAGGTGACTAAAACTGTAAACAGTGGTAGAAATTCAATTCATTTTCGTTCATTTATTATCTTTTTAATTATACAATCGTAACTACCACTATGACTTATATTCAAATTTAAAACAAAAACATTCTTTACATTAACTTTTAATTGCAAACTGTAAAAAATATGCTATAAAAAATTCCTAATTTTAATCTCTTTTAATAAAATTTCAATTTCACTAGTCACCACTTTTCGCATTTTTAGTCGCGTGTGGCAACCTTAATGAAGAGGAAAAATTAAGAATTGTAGTGTTAAGGAATACCGGCTAACTCAAATTAATGTAAATGTTGACAAAAGTGACTCATGAAGTACACTTAATAAAGAAATTTAATAATAAACACAGATACAAACATGAATTACATTTGACAAAAGAACTAAAAGAATTAAAATTAAAGAAAACTCGGGGAAAGGGGAAAAGTCATGTTTATGGTTTCACATCAGAACTTGAACTGAGTCTCGGGACATAGGTGGCACCACAGGGCATCGGTTGGTTGCTACAGACTCCCCCTCGGGCTCTGACGACGTCCCGACGAAGAGTCCGTATTGGAGGGTGGACTCACAAATTTTCTTGGTCTACCTCTTTTCTTCAGGGGAGCAACAGGGCCTGGGTCACCCGAAGGAGGTAGATTGTAAGGTCTTAACATATTTGCATGATAAGTTCCTAATACGTTTTCAGGGTCATCAGGATCAGCAATGTCATAGGTGGTAGGTGATCTATTTGTTAAGATTACATAAGGTCCTTCACGTTTTGGCATCAACTTCTTAGTTTTCTTATACTTCGATTTACTCACTGGATGTAAAGTTATCCATACTTTATCACCTGGATTATAATAAACTTGTCGACGATTTTTATCGAAATATTGTTTCCGTTGGTCTTGTTTTTGTTCTACACGCTCTCTGATTTGAGGTGTCAAACGAGCGAACTTTTTTAAGTAGGGCGTGATTTCAGGTACGAAGTTGTCATTGTCAATGAGTCCTCTTAAATCATGGTTGACGTCATCCACTGTTCGAAGTTCACGACCAAATTGCAGAAATGCTGCAGTGCAACCAGTGGTGTCGCACTTCGAAGAATTCATGGCAAAACGAATCAGAGGTAGTTTGTCCTCCCATGTATCATGTGCATCGCCGACTAATATAGCTAATTTAGGTTTTAAGTCTCTATTTTTCCTCTCAGAGGGATTGGCTTGGGGGTGATAAAATGGTATGAGTTCTTGTTTAATGCCTAGGAAATTGCATGTTTGCTGCATTACAGCGCTGACGAATTGGGTGCCATTATCGGATATTACTCTTCTGGGTAAGCCATAGCGTAAAAAAACTTCTTCGATTAGGATTTTTGCACAGTTAGTTGCAGTAGCATCTTCTAAAGCAAAAAACTCTACCCACTTAGTGCTGGTGTCTTCAATTACTAAAATCCATTTCTTTCCAGACGGGGTTTCTGTAAGTGGACCAAACAAATCTATTGCGAGGGTTTCAAATCTTTGGGCATAAATTGGCGTTCTCAGCAATCCAGCCGGTTTCTGGTTATTCGGTTTAACGTATTCTGCAATAAATTTCCTCATTCCAGGAAAATAGTATCTTTGGGCAATTTTATTGTAGGTGTTTTCAGCCCCACAATGCCCTGCAGTGGGAGCATCATGATATTGTTGTAGCACTCGTTCTCTCTCTTGACAAGGGACTACTAACTGAGCTTCTTCAGAATCTGTTTCAGATGAATAGCGATATAAGATGCCTTGATTCATCAAATATCCTCTACTAGTCCAATTTATATAATTTTCGTTTTTTTCACCACTCTCGAAACAGTCAATAATCTTTTTAACATCTTCATCCTTCATCTGCTCATCACGAATATCTTTAGATTTCCGACATGGTAAATCTATAGAGACAGCATTAATATCACAAATTAAGTCTTTAATTTCATAAGTTGGTCTAGAAAGAAGGTCGGCTATTACATTCGATTTCCCAGGAGTATAAAGAATTTTTGGATGATATGATTGAATTTGAAGGGCCCATCGAGCCAAGCGACCAGATGGTGATTTGATACTCATTAACCACTTCAGCGGTTGATGATCTGATGCAATTATAATTTCTTGATTTTCCACATAGCCACGGAACTTATCAAGGGCCCAAACTACTGCAAGAGCCTCTCTTTCGGTAGTTGAATAATTTCTTTCAGCTGAACTTAGCAATCGACTTGCATATTCAATAACATGTTCTTCTGGGCCTTCGCCTTGGACAAGAACTGCTCCAAGAGCATAATTGCTGGCATCAGTTTTAATATAGAACGGTTTTGTTCCATCAGGCTGAGATAACACAGGTGGGGAAATCAACCTTCTCTTCAACTCCTCGAATGATTTCTGTTCATTTTCACCCCATGTCCATTGTTTATTCTTTTTTGTTAAGTCACTAAGGGGTCTTGCTACTTCGGAAAAATGAGGGACATATCTACGAAACCAGGAACAAGTCTGTAAAAAGGACTGAACTTCCTTTGCACAGGTTGGCTCAGGAATTCTTTGAATTGAGGATACTTTATCGCCATCAACCTCTACACCTTCTTGAGTTATCCAGTGACCTAAATATTTAACTCGGTCACAAGCAAAATGACACTTGCCCCTGTTAGCGTTGAGTTTGAACATAGAAAGTCTTTCGAACACTTTTCTTAAATCTGATAAATGTCCATCAAAAGTCTCAGATAACACTATAATATCATCTAGGAATGATAGTGCAAACACCTCTTTTAGTCCAGATCGAAATTTGTCAATAAGACGTTGAAAGGTGGCAGGCGCATTGCGTAAACCAAAAGGCATTCGCAAATATTTGTACGTACCAAATGGACAAATAAAGGCTGTCTTCTCTTGATCTGCATCATTGACCTTTATCTGATGATATCCCGCTCTTAGGTCTATCGTAGACATGAACTTTGTTGATTTTGCCTCAGTTAACAAATCATCCATCCTTGGTAATGGATAGGTATCGGGAATGGTAGTAGAGTTCAGTTTCCGGTAATCTACACAAAGTCTGATTGAACCATTAGGTTTAGGAATCAACACCACTGGACTAGCGTATGGAGATTCGCATTCCTCGATAATACCTTCAGCAAGTAAAGAATCTAGCTCTTTCTTCAACATCTCTTTCTTAGCAGGGGTCATTCGATAGGGAGGTTCAGCAACAGGTAAGCTATTTCCAGTTTGAATTCGGTGTTCAATATATGGAGTGGCATCTCCCCCTGGCTGAAAGATAGTTTTGTATTCTTCTAACAAGGAGTTTATTTCATATCGTTGCTCTTTGGATAAGTGCTTTCCTTCGTCATCTCTTAATTTTACGGCATCAGATGTTTCTAATTTAGCAACAGGATCGTCTGTGGACTTCGATGTCTCTGGAGATGTTATTTTCTGAGATGCTATTACTTTTGGAGTCACTTTACCTTCAGATGGTTCTTTGTAAAAGAGATACTGCTTCTCAGGGTTTTCGCTGAAATGCCAAGTGCCATTCTGGATGTTGAGCACTATTCCAGCAGCTTGCAGAAAATCAGTCCCAAGTAATGTTCGATTACCTTTAGCTTTTGGCAAAGCGATGAATTTCATAGGGATTATTTTTCCTTCTACATCAAGATTAACTGTCGTAGTTAAAGCTTGGACATTTCTCTCTTTACCATCAGCAAATACCATCGTAATATTCTTTTTGTTAAAGATAAAACCTTTGTCTTTCAACAGTTTATAGAATCTCTCTCCAGCAATAGAATTGGATGCTCCCGTATCAGCGCAAAAAGCTGCTCTCTCTCCACAAACATTTAGAAAAATTGAACTAGACGGCAAATCCGTTGATTCAACTGCATACAGGTTAATATAATTCACAATAGGTTTTGTTTCTTCTTCAAATTTATTACATTTAGGGCACTTTGATTGAATAAATCCAGGATTACCACAACCATAGCAATGTAGAGAAGTTTTTCTTTCTGGTCGAGCATTATAAAATTTCGAACCGTCAAAATTTGCATTTCTGGTTTGTGGACTCTCTCTAGGATTAGGAGATTTAAAACGCCTATCTTGAACAAATTTTGCGTTTTCTTTAAAATATGATTTCTTGGCAATAGGGGGTCCATTTTTCTTCATACCAATTCTCATATTTTCAAAATAATCAAGCTTATCGGCTAAAATCAATGGATCATTCAGCTCTGACCAAGTATCCAAAAAATGTTCCTTGACATCAGGAGGTGTCTTTTTCTTCATTTGATCAGCAATGATCAAATCTTGAAGTTGATCGAATTTGGAGATGTTCAACTCAGTAAGCCATCCTTCAAAATACGATTTCAGTTCAAAAGCAAAATCCTTATATGTTTTGTCTGCACCTTTATTGTGTTGAGAAAACAGTTGTCGAAATCTATCAGCCGTCAGTCTATACCGCTTCAACAGCATATCTTTCACCTTTGCGTAATCCTTTGAATCCTCTTCACTTTCTCTAGCAACTAGTTGATTAATTTCGGGGGGTAATGAACCAATCAGATATGGGATCCAGTTTGTTTCAGGTATATTAACAAATTTCAGTTGACGTTCAAAAACAGTTAGGTAAAGACCGATTTCATCGTCTTTAGGGTTGAACTTCGGAAGTATGCGACTTAAATCAAACTTCGGTTGCTCTGCTTCTTGAGCAACAGATGGTCTCTGCAAATTCTGATTAACTTCTAGTTGAAGTTTTAGTTTTTCCAATTCGAACGTGCGTTCTTTATCCAACCTTTCTTCTTCGGCCATCTTTAAAGCATTCTCTTCAGCTGTTTTTTGCTCAATCAGTTTAAGTCTTTCTTCTTCCTTTTCGGTTGCTAAGCGATCCTCCAATATAGTATCTAACATATTTCTCGTAAATTCTTCATTGTATGAAGTAGAATTTAAAATCAAATCTCGCAATTGAACTACTTTTAAATCTTCTGTAACTTGTAACCCAAGCTCCGATGCTAGTAATTTCAAATCACCTTTACGACCCTTTCCTAAATAGGACATCCTGAACAGGTATATGAGTTTATTTCGTGTAAAAACAGTTTCTTCAAATGTCCAACAGTGTAACTTAAATGGATTGAGGGGGAATGGGGGTACTACTAATAACTTATACTAACATACAATAAAATACACTATTTTTCTATTAAAATTGCAAAAAAAGAATTAATATGCATAGTAAAATAATATAGATAAAATAATAATTAATATGCATATCATGAAAATATATTTTAATTGTTAACAACACTGTATGATGTAATATTTATGCTTTCACAGAAACAGAATATTTTTAAGTTAAATAAATATCAATAAACTATATTGATTTGAATTTCTTTAAATATACACCATTCTTGTAATTCACAGAAAAATATTAATCAGATGAACCATCATATTCTATCTATTACATCGAAAAATTTATTTAAGAACAAAATCTTTTATTTATTTGAATAACATCAATCAATAAGCAATAAAATGACTAATTTATTAATCTTTCACTTTTAAAGTGAATATATAAGTAACCACAAAACCATATAAAAGTTAAAACAGTCATAAAAATATTCAGCGAAGAATATTAAATCACTAAGTATCATTTTTCTATTTCCGCTAATACATTTACATTATTTTTTTTTCAGAATCATCAATTTTCTTTCTTTAAAGAATGAATAACATTTCAACAAAATAACAGCATTTCACTTACTAGACGCCATTCAAGGTCATATTTAGTAGTAATATTTCTGTTAGCTTCGCTTAATATTATACGTAAAGAAAAATGTATTTCTAGCAAAATGATTTTCATATAAAATGTATATATATAAATGATTGCTTATCAATTCAGAACACATAACAAAATTATACTTCTTTAAACAATTAAAATTAAATCTATAAGCGAATCTCTTACTAAACAGAACAACACATGTTCCAATATATATTTCTTTATATATAAACTGATAATATGTATCATATAATTATTTTATTCTTATTCACAAAAATATCGTAGGTTTCGATATTTAATTAAATAAACATTAGCAGCAGTTTTGATATTTAATTAAATAAACATTAACAGCAGTTTTGATATTTAATTAAATAAACATTAGCAGCAGTTTCGCTTAGATTATATTTTTGTTTTTAAGCATTATGTTAATACTTTAACAATTATAATTCTAAACAAATTCAAAATGATTTATCATTATCTCAATAATTTTATAAATCTTAAGTTATTAAAATTATAACTAATAGCTTACTGCGTTTCTTCAGGTTGAAGATTATGCACGTAAATAATACTCCCGGGTGGAGATTTTCACACTTGCTTCTGGATGAAGCTATTTTCCTTATGACTCTCCAGGATGGAGATTTCACTACACAACGATTCTAAGGAGAAAAATTGAATTCGAGTTCTGATATGAAACATGACTTACATTTTAAAACAGCCACGAGTTGGGCCGCCATTAATGTAGTGTTAAGGAATACCGGCTAACTCAAATTAATGTAAATGTTGACAAAAGTGACTCATGAAGTACACTTAATAAAGAAATTTAATAATAAACACAGATACAAACATGAATTACATTTGACAAAAGAACTAAAAGAATTAAAATTAAAGAAAACTCGGGGAAAGGGGAAAAGTCATGTTTATGGTTTCACATCAGAACTTGAACTGAGTCTCGGGACATAGGTGGCACCACAGGGCATCGGTTGGTTGCTACAGAATATCAGGTATTAGAATAGCAGATATAGCCTTTTTTTTTAAAATACTGATTTATCCCATAGAATTTAGTTAAAAAAACTCACGTTAGTTAAAAAAACTCACATAACCTTTTAAAGCAGAATTTTCATCAAACTAATATTTTTCATACTTTTTTTTTTCATTATTTTGTATTAATTTAGGTCAAAGTAAGTGATAAATATTATATTTAGGATTTTAATAATTTTTGGTTATGAAATAAATCATCGGTCACCGGTATCCATTTTTGTGTTAAAGGTAAAATTTTCCGAACATGGCTCACTTCCAAACAATAATTTGTATAAATTTGTGCTGATTTTCAGTTAATTAGATCTAAGAGAAACAGTTGTTCATTATTGAAATTTCGTTAACTTTCAGAATCAATTATTGATAAATTATTGAATATGAATGAAAACAAAATGCTACTTTTTGGATTTTTAAATGTTAATCCAAGAATCGAACAATTCCTAGTAACAACAATTGGACTCTTTTTAATTACAAAATACCAAAATATATATATTTTTGCTCGTCATTAAACCGTTAGGAAAAAATGTTTATATATATATATATATATATATATATATATATACCGGTGTGTCCCATCTGCGTCAAAAGGTTAAATCCAAAAAGAACTTATTTACAATAATATAATAGCTCAATACTCTTAATAACTTAATAACAAATAACAGACAACTATAACAAGTTAATTAATTGTTTTGTTAATTTTAAATTCAAATCGTTTGCCTTCACGAACTCAACAAATCAACACACCAAAGTGACACAACAAGACTAATCAACACAACAAAATTTGTCACCTTCTATTGTTGCTTTATTTAAGTATCAGCTAATTAAAACAACGACTGATTCAAATGTCATTGGCATCCATTGAGATGACAAAGTTCATATTGTTCTAATTATTTTGTCTGGGTAGCATCTGACAACTATTCGATTTGTTTCAATTTTCATTGCCAAGTAAGTATGTTATTAATTGACGCCGTCTTCGATTCTATCGGCGTTCTATAAATCTCTAAAATTGCTACATTATTAGCATGTGTCTTGACATCTCAAAGATTTACCGATAATTAAATAATAAATTTTGGCTCAAGAACCAATTTTTCAATTAATTGGCTCTAATTATGTGGTATAAACCTCTTATAATATAGATGTATGTTGAATACAGGTTAATATTTCTATGAGCATATAACTCAAGGAACATGATAATGCCTTCTAATAATTTAATTCTGACGACTAAACAAAACTCTCAAAAATTTAATTCCCAGATGTTTGATAATTTGAAAATAATTTCTCGTTTATTGCAGAACGTTTCTAAAAATTTGTTCTAGATTGCAGAAACATTATTAATACGGCATATGAATGTTAAATTTTATACCTTTGCAAACCAAAAGTATTTTCTAGATCCTTGATTTCCATACTATAGCAAGTACGCATATGGAAAATATAGTTTTGAGGGCCAGAATGAAGTCCGTTTATTCAAAGAAAGTTATTTTTCGTAATTTAAAGCAACGTTTGCAAAAATCAATTAGTAGTTAAATTTAGGGATTTTAAGTTTAAAGTTTAGGGTTAGTATATTAATGCATATTATGGTGAATCATTAAAATTGAATCCAAGTGAAAATCCTATCACTATATGTTACGTTACTAGGGTATTCTATTTTATTTTTTACACACTTTTTATAATTAACTGGTGGAATAAGTAAATGAAGACGGTAGTATATGATATTTCAAAAAAATTGACTTGTTATCAAGAAATTTAATTTTGTCATAAACGAAGAAAATATGAGTTTTCCTTCTTTTCCAGTTTAAACGAAAATCATAAAACGCTTGATTACCATAAATATTCGGGGACGTAAATTAGGTATGAGATAAATTATGATAGATAAATCCATCTTATCCGAGTTCCGATTATCTCGAACTACTATGAAAATTCAGATAACTCTAAATTATCTAAAGTTTTTATCTAAACATTTTTGAAAAATACCTTCATGACGTACTTACTATCCCTTTCATTTTCCGAAAATAGAAAGTGCAAGAATTATGTAAACTAAATGAAAATTAAATAATAAAATAGCTTTTCAGTTAAAATAAAAAACACCTTCATATACTTCTGCCATGAAAGTCGAAATTACCTTACCTCAATAACAAATTCTGAAAATCAGTGATAAAAGTTAAATTTTAAAAAATATGCTCACGTAACAGGCTCACAACAGAGCTGTAAATTTTTATGCTTTTGTAAAAATTTATTCTAGTGGTATCTAGGTTAATATTTTAATGTATCACACCACTACATATAAGTGATTTATATGTAACGCCATTAAGTTTTAAGTGTTTCGTAGTGAGGCTCTTAAAATGTTAGCAAAATTTCTGAAATCTTTGATTTTTATATGCCAATAAAGGTATAAAATATTTTATAAAAAACACAGTAGTTGGCTTGCGTAGATAGCAAAGAATTATTGCGATTATTCACACTATTTTTAAGATTAATACTTAAATTTTAAAATGCTACTGAAATGAAAAATGAAAGCTATTTATATATTTTCCAATTTGTTGTCCTCATTACCTTACCACAGGTGAAAATCTAGCACAAAAAATATAAAAGTTTGCAAACACGGCTTAGCACGCCAAATCAATGATTTGATGCTAAATTTCGTGTTTCCTTTTTTGTAATTACTATACATTTTTAAAATTATGTCATACAAAATGATCCAGGATTTAAAAAAAAAAAAAAAGAAAAATGAAAAAAAAAAAAACATCCATATATATGCTAACTTGTACGATCTTCGAGTAAAAATTTTCATAGTAACTGCAGCATTTATGTTTTAACATAGAAAATTTTGATTTTAATACGAGTACAATTAATGATCCACGCTGTATTAGTAGTTACGCAATTATACATTTCAAGTGTTGCCATTTTAGCTCAATTTTCAGAAAATTTTCCTTTTTTCGTTGTTATCTTGTTACCATTTTGTAAAATCTTACCTTAAGACCTGACCATATAAATATGTAGCTATGTATTTGGGATTTATATCTTTTGGGAAATTCCTTTTTCCCGAATTTTAGAATTTGGTTACGAAAAAATAAGAATAAAGCAATAACCAAAAATCAGCCATTATCTCCAAATATCGTAGGAATTTCATTAATTTCTAAGATAAAAATATGCCTACTCATTTAGACATTTAAAACGTAATGTGCAAACGAAAAAAAAAGAATAAATTAATCGACTATTTCAAAACCATTTTTGAAAAAAGAAAATTATCCTTAATCTATTCCACAAAGGTTTCTATATTTAAACTCAATTTATTTTATTTTTTCGAAAAAAAAGGAAGTTAATTTTCAGACTAATTCTCGTGAAAAATATTTTAAAAAAGACTCCCACTCTTAACTATTCTCGTTTACTTTTAGAAATAAATAGTTCTATATCTAGTTTTATCTAAATTCGTGCGCTTTTGTGAAAAAGGTCTGGTTAAGTTTCAATTAAGGAAACTTTATACTCTTACATAGATGAACTTCTCGTAAAAGCAATAAATCTTTTTTTTATACCTTTGAATAGTTTAATTTAATCATGGTTCATATCTGATTTAAAATACTGTCTACAAAATAACACAAGTTCCGTACGCTTCAGTAAAAAGTAAAAACTAACTTTACTTTTGTTACGAAAAAAACCTCTAATTTAGAGTCAATGGACATAGATTTTTTCAACTAAGTTATTAAAACATTATGGTAGTTGCAAATTTAATAAAATAAAATTTTTAATCTTAATGTTACTACCACTTTTAACCCATTAGGGCTTAGAGTCCCTTGTTTGGGACGGTTCTTTTTCGATAAACTTAAAAAATGGTACCATGCGTGTTTTGTTATTAGTATTAACATGCCTGCCAACTACTACGCTTATTTTAACAAAACATTTCGTAGAGGGGTAGACATTTAAGATTTAAGGCTTTCAGAATTTTTTGTCATTTCGCCGCCTCACTTCGAAAGAGATATGAGCTTTTAAATAATTTTTATGTATGCGCTGGACTCTTATTTTGCACTGAATGAAAAAGTGTCTTCGAGAAAAACGTGATAGCATTTTTGAATATAAATTAAAAAGAATTTTCTTCAGTTGGCTACTAATTTCGCTTAAAAATCAGATCATTTCAATCATATAGAAAACTTATAAACCTTTTATTACAATTGTAAAATTTTAATGTTTGTTGATTTTGATCTTTCGCATTTGTATTTAAATTATTTATATATAGTGGTGGAAAAAGTATTTTAAATTATAATTTGTTAAAATACTAATACATTTACTTTGCAACCACTAGAAAAGTAATTTTTTGAAAATATGTGAAATTCGTAGTTGTTTTGGCCTGCCAACAACTACGCTTTTCGTAAAATATTCTACAATACCGGTATCATTTAAAAACCAAATCTTTCAGAACTTTTGATAATTTTGTCAACATTTTAAAACCCTCACGACGAAGTAACAGGAACAAAATGGCGTTGCATATGAACTTATAAATTATTTATATGCAGTGGGTGTGAAAAATAAGTTTAAATGAATATAAAATAAAACATAAACTTAGTTACCACTAGAATAAACTCTTATAAAAAGCTAAGGAAGTTGGCTGCCCTGGTTGTTGTATGAGGTTACAATGTATAGATTGATAGTTATTTCCTAGTGTCTTTAACTCTTCCAATTATAAATGAGGAGGTTTTAATAATTTTTTTTTATAAAACACAAAATATCTAAAATTCGACTCATGACTTTTTGGCAATAAACCATCACCTCCTACATCAAAAAGCCTCCACACGGTCTTTTATAAGTAGTCCGCGCAGACTATTTAAAAAGTGAACCAGTTGTGCGCATGAACCCAAAACCTTTTATTAAAGTAATTGTGAGAAATTTATCATATATATTTGAGAATTGAATCTGTAGTGGTTGACAAGTGAATAAAGCAAACCAATAATATTCATAAATAAAACAAATTTTTAGTCATATATTTGCTACCACTTTCTTATTTTAACTAGATTTTGTATTAAATGACTCGTTCGGAAAGTAGATATCCATCACAGTGGTCTGATCGGACTACCTATAAAAAAACCGTGTGGAGGCTTTCAGTTATAGGAGGCGTTGAATAAACTCGTCATTCATGCTTTATTCACTGTTCGCTTTCATTTGCAATTCGTGCATTTTATGACTCCCGCTGGTACAAATTATGGTAAAATAAAACATACTTTACACTCCTACACGAACCTAACTTTACTTAATTTTACCATAAATCTGAAATTCGAAAACACCAGACGCACAAATCGTGATTCCAATTCCCACCCGACATCATGACGTTAAATTACGCGTTTATTCTCCGTCTCTGTTTACCAAGAGTCGTGATCAAAACCGGAAAAAAACCGTTCTCTGCAAGAACTAACAAGAAAAACGCAGATAAATCGGCGGTTAACTCATCGTCATTTCCAAGAGAGAATCATTTAAAAGAGGACCATTCCATTGTTTTAGAGCTACCTGAAGCCTTGTCGTAGTCTACCTCACGTGGAAAATAATTTGTTACTAGTTTCATCATTGTTACCTATGAGGTACTTCGTTTTTTTTCTAAAGAGGCATTGTTGGCGATGAAAATTGGCTTCAATGTAGCATATTGTTGCGTGAGAGGGTGTAGATAATGTTGGAAGTCTCAAGTTGAAAAAGATTCCGGAACTCTAGTTTCTACCTTGGATTACGAAGGTCTTAAATCTTGATAAATACCTGCTGAAGACATATGTTTAGCGAGGCTTTCTCGTAATAATGGTCTTTTGGCGAATATTAACATCATCAAGGTTGCGCCAATCGTAGTTTTGCGTTTCGGAAGCATTACTCCCCCAAATGGGATTATATAACATTTTGACTAATGATATTGTCAAGGAAAGTTACAATACGATAATACAAAGTCGAAAATAGATTATTAAGAGTATAATTATTCAAATCTTGTTAGAGTTTTTGAACCAATGAACTTTTGGATTAGCTGAAGGTTAACTTGATTTCCTTGAGAAAAATCAGATGACGCTGTGATTTAATTGTGACTGTATCATTTAAAATAATTCAATTCGAGTCTATTTTAGAATTATTGTGATATAATTATATTCTTTTTACATTTTACATTTATGGTTACTGAAACAGTTATTTCCTCAATTTTGTATAATAAATAAAATTTGATTTTAAAAATAAAATTACAGATTCAAAAACTCGGATTAAAATAGGTGCATATTGAAAAAAAAAATTTTGTTTAATTGATATTCTGAAAAACTTTAACCTAGTTAATTAAAAAAGTTCAAAATTTGTAAACTAATAAATGGTTTTGCACAATATAAGTATCAGTTACAAACTTTTAACACGACGGATATGTAATCATCTAAAGTTTATTGGGTAATTATTTGCAATTAACAATGTTTAAAAACTAACAGATTTTGCGAAAGTCTTTCTTATATGTGAGTTAGTTGCATATTAATACGCAAGTTTAGTTATTTAGGGTTGAAGTTCTGAATTTGAAGCTCTTTATTTTTCAAAACTTTTATGGCGGATTATTTTTTATTTTAAAACCTTCTAATGCCAAAAATGTTTTAGATACATACCATTATTAATTTAATTTGCCCCTTTCTTGAATTAAGTTTTAACACAATATAAATCCTATTTCTTCGAAAAGGCATATTAACAATAAGTAAAAAGGATAAAAATAATATCATGAATTACTTCATTATGTGTAGAAACGAGGCTGGTGTAACGATTCTTTACAATTCGTTGCCGGCTCATTTAACTTAAATCATTCGCATTCCTAAGTAAAGTAAAACTTCATGTTATGATTCTTCTTTTTTCGGTAAAGGAAGTCATTTAGATTTTCAGAAAATCCTTGTCTGTTTATAAAAAAAAACACAAATTGCTATTTATATCTATGTTTATCTGATAGATGCAAGAAACAACGCATAATTCCGCCAGAAAAAAATCCACACCAAGCAGTATCTATGATTCCTTTCTGACTTATTTTCCCCCTTTCCCTGTAATTCTGGATAAAAGTGATAACTTCAAATAAATTATAGCTCCAAAGTTAGTTCTTTTTTTTTTTTTTTTTTTTTATCATAAGGGGAAAAAATATTAGACGTCCTTATCTGCCGGAATGCATTATTAGATAGGCACGTTTTCTGAAATTTCACATGCCTTATTGCTTAACAAATTATCAAACGAGATGCCTAATAAATGCTATATAATCGAGCTCGTTCATTGTGAGCCCTGATTTAACGAAATCCCTGTTTTAACAAAGAAATATTTAGCAAATGATTGCTTTGTTAAGTATTCAACATTAAACCCTGTTATTACAATAAGGGGTCAAACTTTAAACCTCTATTTTCACTACATTACCGGGGCCATATTTTCCAAATTGTAACAAACCCCTTTCTCTAATTTTAGGGTCAATAATCCAAATCCATAGAAAAAGGGTATGTTTACTTTAATAACATAATGTGTATTGTTGCATCTGATTTATAACTTAAAATATTATTAAATTACATGTTTTGTACTAGGCACTCGGACCATTAAGATATCTTGTACGTGAACATACGATCATTAGTTATTAAAAAATAAGTGTTCTTTTTTTTTATCGTGGTTTACAATTCGAACCCGATCGGGATCATCGGCTAAAATGCAATCAAAATTCGGTTCTTAGTTCTGCGATAAGGTCTAAATCGTATGCTTCGGAATTGACAGGTGAATTTCGAATTAAAAGCAAAATAATAAATAAAAATCTGAATCATTTATTTCTACGTCGTTAAAGTGCGGAAGCAGATGACATGAAATTCGTGATGTTAATGCCAACAATCTTGATTTGCGAATACTTCATCAACCTTGAACAAAAAGCCAATTTGTGAATGTTCCATCTGCTACAAAAGCAGGTGCTCTTAATTGGAACTGTGAGAGTAAAACGAAGAAATGAAGAAACAACTCATTTTTTGAGAAAATTCTAGTTCTTAAAGGAATATAATAATATTTGGTTAAAATATACCGATTATGCTCCGCTTAGAATGTTTAAGAAACTACGGATTTTTGACTTCATATAAATAAAAGAAATAACGAATACGGCAGGTTCATAGTAAATAAGGCGTACACAGTTTTCTCATAAAAATAAATTTAAAATAATTCCTAATTTATTTAATCTTAAGAAACAAATATGTGTTATCCATATTTTAAAATATCTACCTTAAAATATTTTCTATCCTTCTCAAATCATAAAATTTAATTTTTATTTGAGTTTCAATCGCAAATGTTAAGTTATTGAATTAATTCTATATTGCGTGATTAACTCAATTTTATTTTAATAACAAATATATGTTCATTTATTTCATTATAATGTTTAATAAATTAATTACATTCATTTTATCAATGTTTATTATGTATATCAATTAATGTAATTTATTGATATTATTTACAATAATCCTAAACAATTTACCTTGCTATAAGGCATTTCCGAACTAGAGTTTTTTAAAGAAAAAAAAATACGGACTATTTTCTATTTCAAAAATGAAAAATCATATTTAATTATAATCACAAAAAATATTATTTTATAACGGTTTTGCATGGCGTTATTTATTTTCAACCGGTTTCGTTATCTTTCAAAATAAATTATCAATACGCAAATAAATTATCAATTCGCAAATAAATTATCAATTTATAACAATTTTAACATAAGATTATTCATTTTCATTTCATTTCCTTATTTTTGAAATTTTCTGTACTATGTAATGAAAAAATCAAAATGAATTATCGTCGTAAATAAACTATCAATTTATAACAGTTTTAACTTGACATAATTCATTTTCAACCGCTATCATTATCTTTAAAAATATATAAGTATATGGCATATGTTTTTACTTTCTATTCAAAGACAAAGAATACCTTCAAAAGAAAAATAAAGCCGTTCAATAATTTCTTAAATAATTTTCGCTATCCGAGAATAGCTAACCCTTTTTCTTTTTTTTTTCTTCCACAATCTCTTATTCTAACTAGGTTAAAATAGAAAGTTGAATGGTGTTCTGATAAGGTTACTGGACCCGGCTCTTTTGCTTAATAAGCGCAACTAAACCTTCTGCTTCTCCTAGAAAAGCGAAACAATTGTCTACTTTTTCACCCTTGATCATTTTTATCCCTCTTACAGTGACAGTTATGGTTATTCTGCTTTGGAAAAATGAAAGAATGAAATTACCGATCGTCTGCTTGAATCCCTGTATAATGACCTCAATTATAGAAAACAGGGCGTGTGTGTTCCTTTAAAGATTTTACCAATGTTTACTTTTTGTTCCCGAACGATTGGTTAAGTTTATCCTATTTATTGGTTAATAGGAAATGAAAAATTGGGTTTTGATTGCTGTTTCATTCATTCTTTTGTACAAACAAAAAAGATATAAAAATGCACCAGTTTGACCGGAAGTTAGTAATTTTGAGGGTTTTATTTAAGAGAAATTAAGACATAGGTTTAAAAAATCAACAAACAGATCTTGGATGTTGCTGGTTTCTTGCTTTTTTTTTTTCTGTCACTTTTTTTATTTTTAAACTGTCTATGAATTTTTTTAGTCATTTATTACAGATTCTATTAGTTTACCGTGAATACTTATTCTTGTTTGTTTGTTTTTTCGGTATATAAATCATTAAAAAAAATTTTGTAGAACTGTATAAACTGGCAAATAATTGTATAAGAAATCATTTCAGAAATTTTTTTATGGAACTTTAAAAAAAATATCTTTTTTCCGGCAAAATAATCTTTGAGTTCACCACAACTCACCACTGATTTCTTTAAATCATTCATTACAATACTACAACAATAAATAAATGCCATAATATAACCGAAAATAAAGAATTGCAAGCAAAATGAATTTTATACTAACTTAATTCGGATCAACTAATAACCTATTTACAGAGAATTCACATATTTTTGTAATGGCAAAAGTATTACAATACGTTCACTTGACTTTTTTTCTGTAGGCTACCATCAGGGATATTCAATATCATGAAACATTATAAAATTTTAAATATCTGTTTAACGTATTGTTTTATCTAAAAAATAACCCAAACACCATGGAATTTGATTCTATAGCATAGTTATATTAAAATTATCGGCTTTTGAAATAATTGATGCAAAAATTGATAGATGTTGACTGTGCAGTGTCCTATTGAATAAATGAAATGAAAACTAGTTTAATTTTAGTCGTTTTATCAAACTGCCTGTACTGGAAAACTAGAATGAGACTATCAGTAATATGAGGTAAAGGCATAAATACCTGAAGTATTAAGCTGAATTTTGCTCTAATAACACAAGTAAACAGGATAATGTGCATTTTAATATCTACCTTCTCAGAAAAAATAACACCAACAATATCATTTATTTAAGCTGGCATAAATAAAACAAATTATGTTTCCAAACTGCCATCGAACAAATGAAAACTAAAAAATTAAATCTCACAGTTACCCTCTGGAGAAATCTTCAGCTATTGCGGTAAGCTTAATTAATTTTACCAGCTCTTTTTTAACATTTTACGCCAGCTGTCCGGTGGTAGTTTTGTTTATGGTCATGCACAATGTCTCTAGAGACTCCGTGACTCAACATTGTCTTCGCATTACAGCTGTTGTCAAAGCCTGTCACGGCTGTCAGAAGCTGCACAAGGGAACTGTTGTTCTTTATGAGAGTGTTCTCAAGTAGAGTTACTTTGTTTATGGAACAATTAAAACCGCGTCACTTCTTTCACGGAAGAAACTTGTAATTAATTAGAATCTAGTGCGACCTTACCTCAAATTATATGTTCTCCGTACTCCAACTTATTATTCATGTGAGCTCATGATATCACGATAATAAAGACTTTTTTTTATTTGATTATGCTAGTAAAATATGCGACTCCTCTTAAACTCTTTACAGAAGATATTTGTGATAATATTTTTTTTCAAATATACTCTAACGCTCATTAATTTTAGTTTTTCCAAGAAACTGAAATTAATTAACTGTCGATTAAACATAAATTATTCAAACAAACATATTGCATTACATATTACATGCAAATGTTGGCATACGTTAGACTTAAAACATCTGGAACTAGTATTTTCCTGAAATCAACCATGAATATGACTACAAAATGCTCTGTTGAAATTAGGAAAGCAGAGGCATGAGTATTTCGGCAAGAGATAAGACAAGAGCAGCAGATTGAAATAAAATTTTAAACTATTTCAGATGAAATAAAAATTTTAATTGCAGCAGAAACGAAAATGAAGTATGGATAACAAACAAAAATATTTTATTTCCTCGATGTCCATCAATCGAAAACAGTCTGTCAACAGATTGGATGTTTAAAATGACAATTGGATGGCCATATTGCTAATCGTTAGACTTAAAACATCTTAAAGTGGTATCCTTCTGAAATCAACCATGAAAGAGACTACAAAATGCGCTGTTGAAATTACAAAAGCAGAAGCATGAGTATTTTTCGCGAAGACAAGAGCATCAGATTGAAATAAATTTGTAATTTATGGCAGTTGAAATATAAATTTAAGCTACAACAATTGTAAAAAAAAATTAAACTATAATAGTTGAAATAAATATATAAAATGTAGCAGAAACAAAAATTAAATATCGATAACAAACAAAAACATTAAATTCCATCAATCGAAAACATGTAAAAAGTTTCGAAAAAGAATCTCTTGCACAGTGTCTAGAGCCAAAAACATAAAATCACCATGGATGTGATAAAACACGGCAATAGGAAATGTTGTACTTAAGGGGACGCAGAAAGTGTTTCTGAATTATATCATAATTATATGAAATCTGACCCAAGGTATTATTTGGTAAGAACCTCCCTCCCCCCGAGGGTGTTTTAAAGAGGCTCAGATAAGGATTTGACAGTACGGTGAAATCCTTATTTTTAACTTTTATTTTTTTAACTCAATATTTCCTTTTCTACGAATTAATGCAGTAAAAGCTTGCAAAATATTCAAAATAACTTATACATATTTAAAAGTGAATTGTGATGGATTACAGAAATAATGTTCAATAAATGTTTGAAATGAATCCAAAATAACTTTAGAAATATAATTGTTGCAAAATACTATCAATCTAGAGATGACAGTTGATTATAATTTAATCATTGCAAAAACATTTTATAAGGGTAACGTTAATATTAAGGGGATCGGAAAGTAATGTCGTTTCGGCACATTAAATATTCGTTAGTCTTAAAAACCAATTCATATTTTTCGATCCATTTCGATTCCTTTTCGATTCGACATTGAAAGATTTTTGGGATCGAGGGTGAATACATTATTGATTAAAAATTAAATCTAACAAATATCAAATGCACCGAAGATACATTACTTTCCGGTCCCCCTAATATTTAAATACAATAAAATTAAACATTTAAATTTTAATTTAGTAATACATTATACTTATTACTGTACATTTTTACATACCTTACTAACTGTTGCTACATAAATGAAAACATTTGAATCGAAATCAGTTTATAATTTACAGACCTTTTATTGCTTTAAAATTCGTATTTTCTCCGTATAGCAAATTATTGAGTTATCAGCGTTTTATTAATACTTAACTGGGTGTTGTTCTAAAAGGATGCTTAAAAACTCACACCTTTTACTTTTCTATTTTTTAAAGAAGTAGTAGTAATTGTTCAGTTAAAACATTTTTTAAAAAAATGACATTAAGGTTTGTGAAGGATACAGCAAAACTAACTCCAATTTACAAAAATTTTCCAAATTTCTAACTTTTCCAATTTACAAAAATTCACTTCTACAATGTATATTTGTTCTGGGAATTTCAAATTCAAAAGGAAAAGCATTCAGTTTTCAAATATCCCTTGATAAACTTAACTATCATTTTTTTTCCCATTACAAAAGTAATTATAATAATTTAGCGTAGTCAGTCACGTGGCTCGCATTTCCCTTAAAAATGAACTGTCGATTTAATCTCTCATGCTACAGTTATAGAAACCGTTAAATTAATACACAAGGGCCTGGGTGGCTCAAGATATAGAGCGCTTGCCTCCCAATAAGGTGACCCGGGCTCAAATCCCAGCGATGGCTGGTCAACCCGCCCCCGGTTCGCTCCGCCCCCGGTTCGCACCGACCACGGTGCCGACGTAAAATATAATGACTGATAGTCGGATTTTAGGTTAGAGTCCCCTTGTCATTATGTCAACCTTGGGAGGTTTTCTTTTTTTTTTCCTCCCCGTGTAACGCAAATATGGGTTAGTTCTATCAAAAAGTCTTCTACTAAGGCGAATTTCTCCCAATTCTTGCTCCAGGAGTTCCCTTGTCTTCTGAATAGGGTTCAAAACTACAAGGCTACGGAGCTGAACATCAGGGCTGAAAGCCCACATATATCGAGACGGAAAAGAGTAAAAACTGGTAAGAAATAAATTTCATTTATTATTTTTTTTTTCCGGGAATAATAAAAATCCATAACTACCAATTGTTTTTAACGGATGGAATTTTTATATTGAATTGCTTCTTCGCCGTGAAAAATTTCCTTACAGTGAATTGTTATTGTTGAGATTAGATTAACTCCTCCCGAATATTATCTAATATTGAAATAGTTCTTCTACCAGTATTTTCTCTTTTCCGTCCCGCTTTCAGGCCTGCTGAACATGGGTCGTAAACTCAAAATTGGGTCGGCTGTTTAACGACGATTTTAAAATGAATTAATCGACGTATTGTATCAATAAATATTAATTTATTCTTTTGACAGGCTTGTTACGTTTCCTAGAATGTTTTAAACTCTTTAAAAATAATGTCTTTATTAGATGTGTATAAATTTTGGATTACAATTAAAACATAAAATCTGTAAATTCAATGTATTGATTCTTGTAATTCTTGATTAAAGCCCTCAATTAAAAGAATTCATTACTTAAATATTTAGTAAACTAAAGCTTATCACACGATGTTTAAAAATCCTCAGCAATAAAATCAATTCCGCAACAAATTATAAGATCGTTTCATAATTACTAAGATTTTTTAGCGTAAATGTCGCAATTTTTCCCATAAAGTTTGCATTAAGGAGAAAAATCAGTCACGTAATTTGTGTTTCGCCTAAAAGTGAATTATGCATTTAATCCTTAAATTTGCAATACTTTATAAGCCACATTTATGAAAGCTGTAAAATTATCTAACATATTGTTATAACTAAATAATAAATTTCATTTATCCATTCGACTTATTTACTACAGATTTACCAGAATGCTTATACTTTTTAAAATATTACTAGAAGTGTAGGTTTTGGGTTACAATTTAAAATATTCAAATCAACGTTATTCGTTCGAGTTTTTGATTAGACCATTAATTAAAGTATTCATTGTTTAAACATAAAGAACCGAATAAACTAACTCCTATTATACAATATTGCAAAAACCTTAACAATAAAGCGATAAAATTAATTTCTCCCAACACAATGGTGTGATTTTTTTTTTAATCTTTTAGTCTCTATGATTTAAATTTCACTGTTGCTAAACTGTTGAATAAACATGAGAATTAGAAATTCATCCTGACTTGTGCAAGCGTCTGAGATTTTAAACGACTCCAAATAATAAAACACATCGCTGTAAAATTAGGCCTTAGAAAGTTTTTTTACAATAACAATCCTCCACATTGAGAATTAAAGATAGCAGCTATCAGAACAGTACATTGTTTTCGATTTAATTCGAATTTTATCTTGATTATTATGCTCAAAAGTAATTTATTGACAAGATGTACTAAATTCCCATTTTGAATAAGTCTTTCAGGCTTAACTTATATGAATATTTCTATAACCAAATTAACTATGCCTATTTATGTCTTGCATTTATAGAAATGCCTAATTTAAATTGACTTTGACCACCGCAACATTTAAATAAATTAAACAAAGATATAGATCTTTATCTTATAAATAGTTTTTTTTTCATGATAAATTATTAACAATGTATTACTCAAAGTTAAAATGAATAACACATTTCCAGAAATTTTGAAAAATCAAATCACTACTTTTTTTGCAAACTTCAATAAACTAATCTGTTTAAATGTAAGAACTAAATTGTAATAAGTTTAATAAAAATATTTTGCATGCATAGCCTGTATGCAAAATTTCAAAATTTTTAAACTTGAAGAATCCTATACGAGTTTAAGCAATTTTTAAGTTTTTATTGTAAATACATCGAAAATTATCCATACACTTTAATTAGAAACAGGAAATAATTAAAATCTTTGCCTCAAACAATTGTATAAAAATGCGCTCGTTTATGAAACGAAAATAACTCCTTGTTATACTTACAAAATAATAAAAATTAATTAACCAAATTTTAGTGGACTTTAAACATAAATAAATGTTTTTAAAAAGTATTAGTTTTTCTAATTCATCATCATTACGTATGCGTAATTTTTAATTGTTCCACTCTAGAAAGAAAAAACAATCATACAGAAATCATAGTGATGGCTTGAAAAAAGAAAGAAAACAATACATTTTCAAAATGAAAAAAAATGTAAATGCGCTCAATTCTTTCCTTTTGTTCGAATCAAAACTACGCATTGTGTAGAAATACAGAGTTTAATCAGAGTTAAATGAATATTCGACTCGGAATTATCAAGTTAACCTCATTTTTTGTAATTTTCTGCAATAAGTGGTGTTACAACTTTGAAGAATTAGCAGGGAAATTTTTCCTAGTGGTTGCTAAATATATACTTTATACTCATTTCTTAATTCAACAAATTGTAATTTTAAAAGACCTTGGCCATTACATCAATCAAAAACTAAAACGTAAGAGCTTGGTACAAATTAATTATAAGTCACACTTTTTCCAAAGTTTATATTTTACAGGATTGTTACGTTCTAGAATTCTTTTTAACTAGTAGCAAATTAATACAAAAACAAATGTTGCGTCATAGGTATCAAGAGAATTTTCAGTTTAAAGTGAATATTTATAGGGTATAATGGGAATGTTAATGAAAAGATGCCAATCGTCCAACTACCGCGGCATTTCCGTAGTTTCAGAAAATAATTTTTCTAACAATATAAAAAGATAGTGTATTGATATTTAAATAAATTATAACTAAAAGAATTGTGTCCACTAAACATTCTAAACCCACATACTAAAAGAAATTCGGTTATGATCGAAAGACTTATTTAAGGTTTTATAATTGTTCAATTTGGTTTAAAAATTTTCAGTTTGAAGCCAGTGGCCGGTAAACTCTAATAATTTAGTAGCCACTTTTTCCTCAAACATAATGAGTCAGTGAGCAAAACCGATAGATCCTTTCCATTTAATAGCCACTTTTTACTTCGATTAAATTATATTTTTCTAAACAAAATTCAGATTAGAAATAATCTATGGCTATAAAAAGTTAATTCAACAATAAAAGCAATATAAATAGATATCAAAATTTAGTTCAACATACTAATTTGAGTTCACCGTGCAGGAAAATTGTGCAATAAAAATAATTGGAAAAAAAAAATGATGGAAAGTGGGACTGGTTGTTTATTTAACTCTCCACGCGACAAGTGGTAATTTTTAAAACTAGATATAACCAAATAATCTTAAGATGATAAATTTTGTGCATTCGCAAGAATTTTGAACGGCTATTAAGGCCACCTCGAGATCACAAGAACTTTAACAGGGATGCCAACTGCTCCGCTTTCTGGAATTGTTTCAATAAAGTGGTAGCGAATTATAAGAAAAATTTGTTAGAGAAAGAGAGTTACGTTTACTTTTTAATAGTTAACCAGTAGATGGATGCTTTAACGTTGCATTTTAGATTATACTTATAATTTTTGATATTTAGTGGTGTGAAAATTTCTTAAAATGAAAAATACTACACTAGAAGAAACTTAAATTTCGCTACCACTAGAAAATACTAATTTATAAAGCGGAGCAAGTTGGCATCTCTGCTTCAAGCAACACGCACAGGTCTTATATATTGTGTAATCTTATGGCATATAGTGGTGGTTAAAATCATTGAATATCAAATTTATTAAATAAAAAAATTTATGAAGCGTAAAATTCACAATCACTTTAAATATTAAAAAATCTCCTAGAAATTGGAGAAAAAGCCACACAAACAATGCCAAAGTGAGAGTTACATTTAAACATTTTTCAATAGCTCTCGTAAAACTACCACGGTTTGCATGACGGCAAGTGGACTCTAACCCGTGATCCATCAACCACTGAGGATATTTTGCGTCAGTACTATGGTCGGCGCGAGCCGGGTGCTGAGCTCCTATCGGCCAGCCATTGCTGGGATTCGAGCCCGGTTCACCATATTGGAAGGCGAGCGCTTTATCCCCTGAGCCACCATTAATCTCCCAGCATTTTTACAAATTTTCTATAATTTCCAGCAGATAATAGTACAGAAACATTTTATTGACTTCATGGAAATCGTTAACGCTACACATTTTCTTTAAAATTTACATGTTTTCAAAATAGGTTACAAAAAATAAGGAATTATCATAAAATAAACTTTATTTCTACCGCAAAAATGCTTTAATTCCGCATATATTTTATTGAATTACAGAATTTTATTGAATATATATTTACAGAAACAAAAATAAAGTAAAAATTGCCATTTATATCATCTAATTTCTTTTTTTCATAAAAATGCTTGATGTGTACAGATCATCCAGTGGTCTCTCTAAATTGCTATAGTGGTAATTAACTTATCAAAACGATGAAAATTCGTCTTGTTCAGCTACCACTTAAATACCACTTAAAAAACTCTTTATATATCTTTATTGAGATATCGAATTATGGTGGTGATCAGGAATGTTTCATAATAACTTTTTAAAAACGTAAAATATATTTTATGAGAAAAAAAGTTATATACACTATAATAATTTTCAGAGGCCAATTGATGCGCTGTTCGTATTTCAGAAATACCAACTGCTCCGGATTCAACAAAATATTTTAAAATACAGTAGAAAACTTCTAACAAAAATAAGCAGATTTTCTATTACTTTCGTCAACTTTTTAAAAAGCTCAACATAACGTAAACAAAATGGCGTGTCACATAACTCTTTGAATTATTTAGAAGTAGTAGAGAGTACAACCCCTACAAACCGAGTTTACAAAACAAAGGATAATACATTAAAAGAAAACCAGTGAAAAATTGTTATCCGCTGTTCCGAGAAAATGGTATCTCTGGTATTTATTCTATTTTATAAAAAAAAGAAAGAGAAAAGTAACAGAAAAAATGAATTATTATTAAAATATTATATTTTTTTCTTAATCATTTACACTAGAGTTATTTCAAGTTCGATTCATTTGATAAATATATTAGTACATAAATGCATTACAAAAAAAAAATATAAATATAATAACCTATAATAATAAAAATAACTATTATTTCACGTAACTAAACAATATTGATTAAATTCTACCATTCATAATGTATCTCTTTACTTCACTTCATTTCTATTGTTCCAAACGAAGACAATAATAAGGATTTCCGAGTTCTAATTTATCGCTAAACATAATGATCTGGACTAAGGAAACGTTGTATGCTTGCGTGATTTTTCAGAATTGCAGCCGATTCTAACCAAACTAATAATTAAACTATAAAAAAATCGACCAAGATAGGAGGAAATAAATAATTCTCACGCAAAATACTTAATTTTATATTATTAAATTTTGTTCACGTTTTCGCGTGTTTAGATTATAACAATACTTTTTTCATTTGATTTGACGTTAGCTAGGGGGTAAACACTGAAGCGATAGAGATGTCAAAATTGCGAAATGGCAAATTGTGATTTTATCTTGTATCCGGCAGATCATATTGTTCAATTCATTTTTCAAATTTAGGTAATTTGTTGCAGTAAACTCTCGATTATTTGTGAGTTAATTATCTGCTTTGCAATTTTTCTATGATTTGGTTCTAAGAACAAAATTTTGATAGAACAAAATACATCGGTAACTAAAATTTTTAATTGTTTTAATGTTTTGTATAACGGGGAATTTTTCTGGGTGTAAAAGTGAGATAGCAATCCACAATGTTTTGATTGAATAAGATTCGGTCTCATAATAAATTGTACATGTGAGATTCTTTCCCATGGTATTTTGTCAGGATAGGTTATATCTCATGGTATTCGTTAACATGATATTCTATACTACGTGGCTAGTACGAGGAAGATTCTGTCCAAAAAGAATTTGTGCTTATGAACGACGTTATATCTCGTGATACCTCGTTTGCTCGAGATTCTGTCCCCTGTTATTTTGCACGATTATACTGCGTATTGTTATTATTCATTATTGTTATTATTTGATATATGCATGTTTTTGTTGCCAAGATTTTGTTAAAAATGCAAATTATAAATAAAAGACAAATACAAATTATATAATAAAATAAAATACATTTAAAAATAAAATTAATAATTACCAATAAAATTTGTCTTAACACATTCAAATAAATACAAGTGACATTTTATAACTATTGTTCGCTTATAACCATTTATAACCATTAACTACGTAATTTGTTTATCTGAAACAGTAACAATACCCAAGTGCACTGTTATTTGGCAGTTTATTCTATTTGTATATTTTTTTGACGATTTAGTATGCAAAATTCCTTACCTAGTGTTCAAATATGTGATAAAAATTCAATAGTTTTTCATAAAAATAATCACATTCTATATTTCGAATAGCAAGGGAAAAAGAGGAAGATATGAGTATTTTATCTGTTTTATACATTTTTCTCCATTGCTAAATTGTAAAACATATTTTACAACTCACGATTTTAAACTTAAGCTTAAGAACAATTTTAAACTTAATTTTTCCCTATGCACTAGCAATTAATACTAAATTTCATTTAAAAATTTCAATTTAAAATTAGAATACGAAATTAATAACAGTTGAGTTTCTAAGAATTAAAATTCTCTTTTTAAAAATAAATTAACTTTACATCGAAATAAAAATTTATTACTCAATACTTATATCTAATATTACTATTAGTTTATCTGCAATTTTAGTTCAGATACGCATAATAATATCAAGAAAATTATTATTTTTAATTTATTTATTTATAACTTTTAAGCATAACGAATAATATTTAAGGTCATTCTACTGTGACGTCATTGCAGCGTCATGTCACTTTATTCTCAGTGAAGCCCTCTACAAACTTTGATAAGAAACGTTTAGTTGATGAAAAATACTTAAAGTGTAAATATACTAGAATTTAGTGTAAAAAAGTCTATTTTAACAATTTATTGAAAGGCATTTATGTAGTAACTAAAAGCAAAGACACTTATACGTCTTTATTATTTTGTTAGTTTTATATAGTTAATATTACATTTAAATTTTTAAATATTGCATTATTATTAACGTGTAAATAAATTTAGGAAAAATATAAATAATTAAAAGCTAAAATATACAAATCAAATCATAATTTACTTTTGGTGCTAAGAAAAATTTATATTTGTTACTTTGACACTGGTAATCCTTTAGAAGCTACCTAGTATTTTAGGAAATTAAAATTGGCTAATAACCAAATGAATGCAGCGAGTTTCATTCATTCAAATTGAAATAATAAAAGAAAAGCGATAAATTCGTCTTCTATATAGTGCAAATAAGCTTAATACCGCAGTGTTGCTCCTAAGCCATGCGTTGTAGAAAAAAAATGTGTCACTGCCTTCTTCCCTGCCTAGCATCTGGGAGAAACTTGTTAAATTATTCTATGTGTTTTCAAGTAAGGAGGTGGTAGTTAGATAATTTGATTAATGCCTCATTTTGATTAGCAATTTTATATCTATGAAAGTACATTTGCAACAAAAGTTAACCAATTGCACTGATGCAACGTCCTACTAAAAAAATAAGAAAGTTATGGTAAAAGAATTATTGATATTTGTCTAATGCTGTATTGTATTTAGAAATTTAATAAATCGTCTGCTCATTAATTAACAAATTTAACTGAGCCATGAAGATTTCATGTTCGTTCTGGAAAATCTATGCAATTACTAGGTATAAAAAGTAATAAGGGTAAATTTTAGAAATCAAAGCTCCATTTTTTTTTCTTTCTTTTTTTTAAAGCATAAGTCATTGGGAATTTTTATATTAAGATATTGCGAAAGCATTCAGTGATATTCCGTATTTACTAATGTGCCGTGCCCTTTTTATAATTTTATATGATAAGTTTTTAATAACTCCACTGAGAAGTATCTCAGTTTGCTGTAACTCAAAAATGTTCTTGGTAAATCAGTTCAAGAGTTTCAAAGCGAACATCGCATTGAACCGGAAACAGTAATCGCTTCTAAAAAGCGAGCTATTACTGACTTTTTTAAAACCGTTCTTGAACACCCAATAAAACGCCCGGTGGCCGTGAATCAAATGGCTTCATACCGCTTCACCCAATTTATAAAAGCGTCGTTTTGATTTAATGTAGGTCGGGGGGAAAAGAGTTTGATGGAACCTTGTCGAGTTCGCAAATGGGATCCTTCACCCCGATTGTCAAATCGTTTTCGTCGGATAAATCTTAAATTTAAGAGATCGTCTGCCTTGAAATTACATAATTCTACATATTAATGTTTAGTAACCGAACTAAAATACTGAATGAAGACATTCAATTAATAATTGTAAAAGCTAATTCTAAAATCTTGCATTTTTTTTTTTTTAAATGGTACAGTGCTGGGACAGGCAATATAAAGATTAGCTACTACGTCTTCAGTTTATTCAAAAACTGTTTTTTTTTTTTTTTTTTTTTTTTTTTTTTTTTTTTAAAATTTCGATTTTCATATAGGTAATAAGATGCTTCAATGTATTATTCCTTTATATCGTAGACATTCTGGAAACTCGTCTATACAAACTATACTGCAGAATAGACATATATAAAAATGTCTCTTTTAGAAAAATATCGTTTATCAATATGTTGTCCTAAAGAGCTCAGTTCTTTAATTTTTATAGTAAAGAATTAAAGAATATCAGTATTTTCTTTATTGTGTTAAATGTTAGTATGTTGAAAATGAAACTAGAATTCGCATCGTTTATTTTGCACTAAACTTTCATTTTTTCTATCTCAAAATAATCACTAAAAAAAATTTCTCATGCATGGGAAAGTGATTTCAGTAAATCTAAATCAAAATGTTAAAAAAAAAGGATGACTCACTCCGATACACACATGGTGTTTCACTAGTTTCGTAAATCTCTAAAACATGGTTTTTTTTTGTCTTGGCTATTGTTTGAAAAGAAACTGATCTCGAATAATTTAATTCGTGTCTTTTGAAGTCAAAACACCGAAACCCATCATACATGTCACTTTGTCTAGTTTCCTTTCACAGATTATGCTGCTGTGAACAATGTAACATTCTAAACAGTGTTTACATCTGATCTAGATAACGCCAAAGAACAATTGTTCTTTACTCTATCCCTCTCTATCCACACTAACCTAGTGCATTTATTCGACTCAGTAGACATAATTCTGACAAACCTATAGTTACAGACTCCGTTTTCTCCTTTTTTATTATTATTATGCTGAAAGATGATACATGTTTTTCCTCTTTTTCTTCAGATTCAACGTTCTTTTCTTTTCTTTTTTATTACGTGCCAAGGTGGGTCTTTCATAAAAGTAGCACTTTTTGGGGAGTGGGAGAATTTGAGATTTCGTTGTAACAACTGCTACTTTTAAGAAAAATTTTCCGGCTTTTACTGTGCAAACACACAGCTTATTTTATTTTATATCCGTCGCTGAACAGTCGACCCAATTTTGGGTTTATGATTACTGATGTTCAACTACGTAGCCTTGTGATTTTGAACCAATCCAGAAGACAAGGAAACTCCTGGATCAGTACCCCTAGAGATATGATTTGTTATGGGAACATGCGGACGGTGTGACGCAACAGATTTAACGTGCATCAGTTACCATTTACTACACGGGAGTCTTCGGCCGGAGGGCATCGAGTCCACGACCTCTTGGACACGGGCCCAGTGCCCTACCAACCAGACTATCCCGGCCCAATAGTGAATAGTGACTGATGCACATTAAATCTGTCGAGTCGCAAAGTCCTCCATGTTCCCATAAGAAATTAATATCTCTGGGGGTACTGATCCAGGAGTTTTCTCGTCTTCTGGATTGGGTTCAAAATTACAAGGCTACGGAGTTGAACATTAGTAGACGTGAACCCAAAATTGGGTCGACGGTTCAACGACGGATATTAAAAAAAGTATTCAATTTTAAGCCGATAGTTCAGGGGATAGAGCATTCGCCTTCCAATGAGGTGAACTGGGTTCGAATCCAGCGATGGCTAGTCGATACGAATCCGTACCCGGCTTGCACCAACCACAGTGTTGACGTGAAATATCCTCATTGGCAGACGGATCATGGGTTAGAGTCCCTTCGCCCTCAGGCTAACCGCGGGAGGTTCTCGCGGTCTTCCTCTCTGTGTAACACAAATGCTGGTTACTTCCATCAAAAAAGTCCTCCACGAAGGCAAAATTTCTCCCAGGCATTCCCTTGTCTTCTGAATTGGGTTCAAAATTACAAGTCTACGGAGTTGAACATTAGTAGTCGTAAACTCAAAATTTGTCGGCTGTTCAACGACAGTTATAAAATATAAAATAAAATATTCATTTTAAATTTACAGACAATAACCTCCTTGATTTACTTTCTCTATCAACATTATCTATAATGGGAACAGCTGCCATATCATTATTTTATTATCTGTAATGTATCGAAATAAGAAACAATTTATCTATCAACGTTTTTAATAAGCTAAAACGTAACGATTTCTTTTATCAACGTTTCTCATTAGTTAAAATGCAATAAAAAATAGTTCTATCTAGGTTTCTAATTATCTGATATGTAGCAGAGCAACTGATCTTCTATCTACGTTTTCATATCAATATAACAGAACACCAGTTGCACTTAAATAGATTAGCTTCTTAATTATCAACAAGTATATTCTTTAATAATTCTATACAAAAGTACATTGAAAAGATTAATTTTTAACGTCAAAAATTTTTTTTATTTAGAAATTTTTGAACATTATCGATATAAACTTTGGCTGAAATGACAAATAAGTTAAGACTAAAAATCGCAAAGAAACACGATCGAATCGGATCTTTAATTTATACTGCATGATACTTTCGAAAACAGATTCGAAAATTTTTATTCAGCTAACTCAATAGTGAACAGATAGTCTTATTTGTAAGTTTTTTTTTACAGTGAAAAAATATCGTGGCAAACCAAAATATTCGTAATATAAGACATCAATAGCCCTATCTTGAATTTAAATATTGCGAAACATTTACCAAATGATTTTCGCGACAAAGGGCTACACGACAATTCGCGATAAAGGGCTATAATTTTTAAATATTTTGTTCATCTTTATTTGCCAGCAAGAAAGTAACGCATATGGTATTGCTTCATGGAACAGTAAAACCTATTTTAAAACTTCGATGTAAGAAAAACAGGCATTTGAGAAATGCTTGGTAATGTCAAGCTAAAATTGAAGTTCTTCCTCTGTAATCTAAATGTGAGTTTATTTTCCCTAAAAAACACGCTGTTTGACCAGAAAATTGCTATAAGAGTAATTTTCAAAGTGAATATTCCTATATATTATTTTCGTAACGCCAGTCTTTAGACACATGAAGTAATCCATAAAGTAACCCATAAGGATGGAAGGCAAAAGTTCATAAAATAAAACCATTACTTGGAAAATTAGAAAAAAAAAAGCATAAAAATGTCAGATATTATTTATTTTGACGTTTAAAAGATTTTGAAAATCTAACACTTTCACGTGTCAAAAGCATGCATCTCGCATGTTCACGTATAAATGTTTTTCACAGATCATAATAAGAACGTGCAGCTGATATATGCTACATGTAATGACTAAATTCTTCTATTGCAAAATATGCTTTAACCTAAACTGACTTTTTTTTTCTTTTCTTTCTTTTGAAGAAAAAAAAATTTTTCATGCCACAATGCAATTTCGATAGGGGAAAATTTATCTTCATAAGATCAAAGTGATAATAAATCAGCTCTTCCTTTATACATCAAACAAATCATTAAATCCTTTGATCCATATTTTTTGCTGATGCATTGAACTGTTAATTCCAATAAGAAATTTTAACAATAGAATACCCAGGAATGAAGATCGGATGCATCATGAATTCTAAGGTGTATGTTATGTTTAACACTTGCGTGAGCCTTGCAAAATTTATAACAAACAAAAAGGCATTGACTTTGCGTCCATACTCTGAAAAAATTGATTAAATCAATCAAAGAGTGCAATAAAAGTCGAAAGTTAAACGAATAATAAAATTTTTTTAAAAAAACGAGAAAAACAGAGCAAAGAAATAAGCATAAATTGAACTGTAACAATTGTATCGTACTCAATATTAAATACTCCATCTGGTTTTTGTAATAATCGTTACTGTCATCAAACAGTTTATATTGATATTGGAATATAAACTACATAAAATAAAATAAATAACATTAAAACATTCCTGTTTTATAATTTAGGTGTTAGATCATTCTTTACTACGGTTATATATATTTAAACCGAGAGACTGTTATTGAGTATTTTTTTTTTTAAATATATCATTGTTTTTATTTGCCAAACTTTATCTACTCACAAACGATATCATTTTTCTGAATACATACAGTAACTAAGATTCCATTATAATTTTATTCATATTAATCACGTGATATAAACTCGCGTTGATGCAACGCCTCCTATAACTGAAAGTCTCTACACGGATTTTTATAGGTAGTTTGATCAGACCACTGTGAATGTTATCCACTTTCCGGTCGAGTCAGTTAATACAAAATCTAGTTGAAATAAGAAAGTGGTAGCAAATATATGACTAAAAAATTTATTTATTTATGAATATTATTGGTCTGCCTTATTCACTTGTCAACCACTACAGATTCAATTCTCAAATATATATGATAAATTTCTCTCAATTACTTTTATAAAAGGTTTTGGGTTCATGCGCACAACTGGTTCACTTTTTAAATAGTCTGCGCGGACTACTTATAAAAGACCGTGTGGAGGCTCTTTGTTGTAGGAGGTGATAGTTGATGTGCACGCGATTTTCTTTCCTGCCTTAGCCAGTTAATGTGTTCAATATAAGAGGAACACCCAAATGAAAGTAGTGATATGACATATCAGTATATGCCAGGCATGAACTTAGGTTGCATATTATATATAGTAATAATAATAATTTTAAATAACTTACATTTAATATTGCTACGCATTTCGCATAAATGTTTAAAACTCAGTGCGTAGTATATTCCCCAAATAAAAATCTAAAGAACAATTATGCAAATTTTCAAGAAAAAAGACCTAACAGATCTTAAGTTATCACACTTAAAAATAGATACGACAAAACACGTTATGATTTAATAGGCTAAAAGACGTTGTATGTCAGATTATAGATAAATGGTCCATCAAAACAACATACATCTGTTCTATTTGAGATAAAAACAAGAGTGAAATGGTTTTAGAAAAATTTTGATAAATTCTTTTATTTTAAGCAAAAGTCTGAAATTTGATGATTTAGTAAATTTTCAAGAAAATAGGCCTAACAGATTTTAAGTTATCACACTTAAAAATAGATACGAGAAAACACGTTATGATTTATTAGGCTAAAAGACGTTGTATGCCAGATTATAGATAAATAGTTTATCAAAACAACATGTATCTGTTCTATTTGAGATAGAAACAAGAAAGAAATTGTTTTAGAAACATTTTAATAAGTTCATTTATTTTAAGCAAAAGTCTGAAATTTGATGATTTAGTTAAAATTGTTCTAAAATATCATCGAGTATCTTAGATATTAAAAAGCTACATTAAACACCAAAAAATACATTTTATTTCTAACACGTTTCAACAATGGAATTTTTTTAATGCCTGAAGCACAAAAAAGTAGCTACATCTCTACATTTGTGTAACTTATATTAATTAAAAAAGTAAGACCAGGATAGGGAAGAGCACTTTTCAACCCCCTGTAGCACATTATTATTTCCATTTCATTGTATACATTGTCATTTTTTTTTTTTTTTTTTTTTTTCATTGAAAAAAGATGCTTTCTTGGGCCTCTTAAATATCCTGTATCCCGGGTAGAAAGAGATGGGTTATCTTCACCCATGTGTAACGAACGTTTTTTTTTTTAATTACTCATTCTCTATACACTTGAATTTGAAGCAGGTATCTACTTCAGGTATTATTGTAATTTTCCACACCAACACTGATATTTTTCATATTCAATTCATCTCATACTTCATTAATCAATTTTTTCTAAAAGAAGCAACGACCTTTAAGGCTAAGAACAATGACTCGCCGCCATTTTTATCTCTATTCGTTGAAGTATTAGAACAATGAATTTGAATTCTTTTCAGTATCTCCTTGGGGTTCTTATAATTCAAAAACTGATATTAAAGAAATGTAGATAATGGAATGCAAGATTTAGAACTTGACTTATAATTAACGTTTAGTCTCAATAATCTTTTCCTTCTATTAAATATGTTTATGTTATATTTGTGTTAATCGAAATTGCTACTGTTCGAGTTTGAGTATTGTAGCTATAAATCGCGTAAACAATTAGAACACTAAATTTGAACTTTCTGTAATTACAGAAGTGAATTTAGAGAAACGTAAACAGTTTAAAATTAAAGACTTGATTTATAATTAACATTTAGTCTCAATACTAACTTCTGAGTATTTTATGTCTGTATATCAATCGAAAACATCAATATATTCGATAGAAATATGGGTATTGAAGTCATGAAAAAACTAGTTCATTCGATAAATGATTCAATTAAAAAAAATGGTTTAAAAAATGTAAGGTAATTTAAAAAATCACTCGACTCACTTTTAAGCCAAAATGGCGAGAAAACACAATTTCATTCTTTGGTTATCAATGTAACGCCAACTGCTCCGGGTTACTAGTTATTTTCGCGCTACTGTAGCATAAGTAGGAAAAATATGTTTAATAAAAATTCTGCGTCAAAGGATTATGTAGTACAAATTTCCTTTCTCTTTTTTTTCAAAATACAAACTTCTTTAGGCCCATTAAAATATCTACTTTCACAGAGAAGCGATGAAATGGATGTTTAATTTGATACTAAAATTTTTAAAAAAATCGTTTTAAAATTTACTTAGTTAATGAAATACGCTTTCAAAAACCGGTACGCAAGTACCATTATACCATCACTCTTTAAAACGTACAAATTTTCTTTCTCTTTTTCGCAAAATACAAAAATCTAGAAGTCCATTAAAATATCTATTTTCACAGACAAGTGATGAAATGTGTGTTTAATTTAATACTAAAATCAAAAAGCCGTTTTGATATTCACTTCGTTTATGAAATACGCTATGAAATAAGTTAATGAAATAAGCTTTTAAAAACCGGTACATGAATACTATTATATACTATCACTCTTTAAAACGTACAAATTTTCTTTCTCTTTTTCACAAAATACAAACATCTTTAAGTCCATTAAAATATGTATTTTCACAGACAAGTGTTGAAATGTGTGTTTAATTTAATGCTAAGATAAGAAAACGTTTTAATATTCAATTCGTTAATAAAAATACGCTATTATTTTCCATGAATGGCCCATCGATTAAAAAGTCAAGGTTGGCAAATTAAATCCAGTAAAAACCGCAATAATGGAAATTACTATTTGAAAAACTAGACGAGACAGATGCCATCTTGAATAGAAAAGTATAACTCATTATTTTATATTGTAGTGTTTGATGAACATGAAAAGAAGAAATGAAAATTTTTCCTCTAAAAGGTATATTTCCTCGAATTGTTTAATCAAAGACAAATAAATGTTGGGAAATAATTGCTCACTCAATATTTGACAACGACCTTCAATTGAAAGTTCTCTGTTGTGTCTATTTTTCCGAATACAATTCAATGGCAATAGGTCAATCTCAATTCTCTCATTTGTGAAATTGTTCTTTATAGCCGCTATTGTAAACAATATACAATTAACGATACCTTTGTAAACACGTGATGGAGAACTTTATACTTCTGTGCAGCCGTCAGTAAATAACAAAAAAAAATAAGTTTTCAAAATTACTGACATTTAATTTTTATTTAAATTGCTTTTTTTTTAATCAGATGATATTACAAAATGAAATTATTTCATAGTGATGATTACTAATGAAATAATTTGCATAAAAAACAATTAGTTTCAACATTTAACAACAATATCTGTGGTGTTGCTACATCACACTTGCTTCAAAATTTCTACAGCTAAACTTTATCAACTCATTTTCATATTTTTTCGATTGAAATATAAACTTTCTTGTTCATGTCAACTTAGTTTTTTCAGTTTTATATATTTTAGCCCCGTTGGCATTCTAACTTTTAAATTGATTAATTGATTTCGATAACTTTTCTCATGCGGGGCAGTTGCCCCAGGCCATCACCTCCTACATCAAAAAGCCTCCACACGGTCCGCGCAGACTGTTTAAAAAGTGAACCAGTTGTGCGCATGAACCCAAAACCTTTTATATAAGTGATTGAGAGCAATTTATCATATATATTTGAGAATTGAATCTGTAGTGGTTGACAAGGGAATAAGGCAAACCAATAATATTCATAAATAAAACAAATTTTTAGTCATATATTTGCTACCACTTTCTTATTTCAACTAGATTTTGTATTAGATGACTCGTTTGGAAAGTGGATATCCTTCACAGTGATCTGATCGGACTACCTATAAAAAACCGTGTGGAGGCTTTCAGTTAAAGGAGGCGTTGCCCAGGCCCAGGGGCCCCCAAATCGAATTGAAAGTTTATTTTAGGTTTCCTTCTTTAATGAACTTTTTTTAAACAAAATATCAGTACAATGTAAAATCCGTCATTTTTATGTTAGCATCTTCATTAATCTATCGTATGAATACAAAAAATCTATATTTCGTAAATCCATGCCTTTCTAGTACGGAATTCAGCTAAATTTTCGCAATTACGATAGGCAAGTTTGGCCAATCAAAAGCCAGTATTTTTATAGATCGCAAAATGCGATATATTTACAGAAATACAAGCTTCTGATTGGCTTCAGTGAGCCATCGTAATTGCGAAAATTTAGCTGAATTCCGCCCTAATGTCAGCAAGGATATGAATTTTTCGTAGCTGGATGACAAAGTTAACAATCAGGAAATTGCTTTCGGCATGATGAACATAGAATAGTCAGAAAATCAATAAAATGGACAGAACGATATTTCGTCTTAACATTGGAGAGGGGGGGGGGGCACTTTACAGCTATTTTAGGTTCCAGTCATTTTTCTTGTTAGCAATAATGGGGTGAAAATTTTAAATACCTCCATAAAGTTCGGTTCTTCATTACTGAGAATAGAAGAAGAGGGGGACCCTCAAAGAAGTATTTACCCCAGGCCCAAATTAGGCTAAGTCGGGCACTGGTCACTTGATGAACATATTTTATCAGTGTAAATGACTCCGTTGCGTATTATTTTTTTGTTGGTAGAGAATTAAAGTAAAATGTTTTGAAACAAACAATTTTTTTTTAAATTAATTTATTAGAACTTAAGAACTTAATATCTCATATGTATCTGTTTAAATTAATTGTATTTAGTAGTGGACAAAATTCTTTTAATTATAATTTATTAAAATATTACATATTTACACTTTCTACAGTAAGAAATATTTTCTAAACCCACAGAGATTTCGTATTAGGAGGAATGCCTGAGCCTTTAACCGTACCTTAATTAGGTAAGGTTAAATGCAGGCCTTAAGAAAAGATGGAAAAGGGAACAAAATTAGTAGCAAAACTATTTCATCTATTGCAGATTTTTGGGAGGAGTAAAATTTGCTAAATTTATTTATTAAAATTTGCTAAATTTATGTTAAATTAATTGTATATTTCAATTTATTCCTTGCAATATTAAGTTCAATTTGTTCGATTTTGACTACCTTCAATCGTGAGATTAGCATACATCTAAATAAATGTATGCTAATCTCACAATTTAGCTTTTACGAATTACATTTTTGTCTATCATTGTAATTCAGTTTTTATTTTATTACCACTGGGAAAAATCTTCCTCGTAAAAAAAATTAAAACCTGACAGGTATGAGATCTCTTCGGGACACATGAGTCATAAATGCATTCGTACAGAATAACAATCAGAATGGGGATGGGGGAAAAGGGTAGCTTAAATGTGGGCATGGCTTAATTTGACAGACTTAATTTGCTTTCATGTGATCAATGTTACTCTATTCACATATCCATTGCAGCCAACTTGGACGGCAGTTGTGAAATAATTTTCTCAACAGTAGCAACATTATCGTTTTGACGTATTAAATCTTGAAGTTTAAAGTTTCAAAAAAAAAAAAAAAACATTTTAACTACCAAGACGAATCAATAATTTAAAAAAAATATGTAAATAAAATCTCTTAGCTAATTATGCTTATAGATGTCTTAATAGTTGGTTGTGAGTTTGAAATAGTTATTTATAAAAGGTAAGCTTTTTAAAAGTTAAGTTTTTTTGAGTTCATAAAAATATGCTAAAATTATGAATTATTCACTGATTTTAAGGTTGTATTAGGCTAAGCCATCACCTCCTACATCAGAAAGCCTCCACACGGTTTCTTATAAGTAGTCTGCGCAGACTATTTAAAAAGTGAACAGTTTGATTGCATGAAACTAAATTCTATTTTAAAAGTCCTAGTCCTAGTGTTTTTATTTCATTGGGCACCTGGGCCGCGAAGCGGCCCCTATCCCATTCATCTGGAATTTTAACACAGTTTTGGTTGAGCATTGAGGTAAGCAGGCAGTGGAGTTGCTTTTATGAAATTTTAAAAGTGACTGAGAGGAATTTATCATATATATTTGAGAATTGAATCTGTAGTGGTACACAAGTAAATAAGACAAACTAATCATATTCATAAATTAAACAAATTTTTAGACACATATTTGCTACCACTTTCTTATTTTTACTAGATTTTCTATTGAAGAGCTCCTTCGTAAACTGGTTTACCTCCATATTGGTCTGATCGGACTACCTATAAAAAACCGTGTGGAGGCTTTCAGTTGTAGGAGGCGTTGGCTAAGCCGTCACATGAAATAATGCTTTTTTGCGAATGATATGTTTTTATTCTAACTGCTGCGAATTTGCAACAGTCATTCGTGACAGGGTAAAGTTTAGCCATCTTTCAGCAAGAATCCTCTATGATGATTCTAAAAATGGCACAAAACGTGAATCTGAGGAAAAGAATCAGTTCTAAGAACATGAAAAGCGTTTATAATCATCTTTTTTAATATTTAAAAAGTTACTCCAACACTTTTTGCCAAAATTGAGAGTTATTCTTTGATTTTAATGATTTTCTAAGATATAATTCTTTAAGATATAAATCTAAGATATAATTCTTTTCATCTAATTAATATGCACAGTTAAAAATTCTAATTTTTGTTCGAGTTAAAACTCCTCAAGCTGTTGTGTTTTTATTTCCCCTCGCGAAAAAGCATCAAAAACACCCTCAATTCAGTTCATTGTTATATCATTTATGAAAAAGTTGATCTAGTCATTAACTTGTCAATAATATTTTCTCCGCCTATACATTACGTTTGTATTTTTAATTTCTTTTGTAAGAAACAATGTCGTTGCTGTTTTATTCGTATTCAAAAAATTGACGCTTCATACAGATGGCAAATCATGCAAAGGTAAAATATAAATCAGCGTGTGAATTTAACATTATAGTAGTGTAATGATATATTTGTTTTGCTTTCCTTAAACTTTCAATATAATTACAGTTATTCCATTGTTTATACGTTGTTCCTTCCAGAGAAAAGGCCAATATTTATTTCTTGACAAATGTAGGTAACTTTCTTTTACTTTTGGACCGATTTGGAACAACCGCCAATTAAGCAAATACTCTCACAATGGAAGAAAAATTAACTCTTCCATTGAAAAAGAGGAAGAGCGTGATTTTGGTGATCGTGATTTTGATCTTTCTTCTTCCTCTTTCTCTCAAGAGTGTTGCCACCAAGGTTAAAATTATTTGGACAAAATTATCGAGAGGGAAAGACTGTGTATGGTTTAAGTAGCCTTTCCTCCTTAACTCTTTTTGAAAAGAATGATTTACTGAGTTTCAGTTTTGAAAAGAAAAGCAGAGAGGAAAACTATGACAGCAGCAATTGCCAGCCGTTTTTACTAATGATTTGATAATTTTTTTCGTCCCAAGGCCGGTGAACTGCCCAGATGGCGGTGAACTCTTAGAATATACGATCACTATAGACGTTCTCCCTTGTTTTTGAAATTACCTAAATTATTTACACGGTTTTCATTTTTTTAATTAGTGTCACAAATAATTCTAAATTACAATGACATGGCATCAATTAGACTTGACTCAATATTCTTTTTTATGGTGGAAAGGTTTCAGTTATACCCCAAAAAATTCTGTTCCAAAATAAGTTGGTTAATGAAAAAGTTATAGGTAATAAAGTAAGAAAAATCTTAGATGCCACTGTATATTCAAAATAACTGTTTCTAACTGATAATAACTGTTATTAGTGATTTCGCGCCTGTAACGTGTGTTCTGAACAGAGAATTTACTTTGTTCATGGAAAATTTTGGTTATCAAGGAGCTTGCTCAGATTGTACATGCGTGAATACCGACAACGCCTCCTATAACTGAAAGCCTCCACACGGTTTTTTATAGGTAGTCCGATCAAACACCACTGTGAAGGATATCCACTTTCCGAACGAGTCATTTAATAAAAAACCTAATAAGAAAGAAAGTGAAAATAAGAAAGTGGTGGCAAATATGTGACTAAAAATTTGTTTTATTTATGAATATTATTGATTTGTCTTATTCACTTGTCAACCACTACAGATTCAATTCTCAAATATATTTGATAAATTTCTCTCAATTACTTTTATAAAAGGTTTTGGGTTCATGTGCACAACTGGTTCACTTTTTAAATAGTCTGCGCGAACTACTTTTAAAAGACCGTATGGAGGCTTATTGATGTAGAAATTGATGATATCGTACGTTCATGTACTACAGTCCCTGGCCAAATTATTATACGCACTATAAGATTCTATGTAAAATCTTAATTATCAGGTGATACTTTACAGCTTTATTTTTTTACGCGACTGCAACCGGTTTGTACTTGCTGACGTTCGTGTATCAATTGGTTAAATTAGACGATATATAACGTAAATTAGATGATTGGATAAATTACACGATATATTATATAAATATATAGAATATTTATTATATTAGGTATTATATTAGTATTTTATAATAATTAGACCAAATTATTAGACGCACTGTAGTTTTTTAATAATTGCATGTTTTGCACGAGTTTATATGCAATACTTGTAGATTTAAACATACATGTAATGGATTTTTAACGTATTGCATTGCAATGTTAATCAATTGATACACGAACGTAAACAAGTACAACCCAGTTTCAGCTTCGTAAGAGCAATAAAGCTGTATAGTATCACCTGATAATTAAGATTTCACGTAGAATCTTATAGTGCGTCTAATAATTTGGCCAGGGACTGTATGTACTGTAGGGCAAGTTTAGTACCAAACGTTCTTGGTTCTCAATGGAGCTTGCGCAAATTACGTGTGCATAAATGTTAGGGATGCTACTTGAAAATGTGAAACCTCTCTACTGGAGAAAAGGGTATCGCAGAGAAAGTAAAGGGAGCACATCCCTGTAAAAGTTGTCATGGGCTTATGCCAAACACCAAACGATAGACCATACTTTAAAATGACCATTGTATATAGCAAAATTGTGTTTGTTCTTATTAAATCATTTTTTCATAGATAAGGAACATAAAAACAATAGTTGTGATAAATAAATAAGCAAGCAACCATTTTTCTCTACGATATTTAAAAAGCGTGTCATACATTGTCGCCAAATATCGAATTATAATCCTGTCGTATGTATTATTCCAAAATTATACGTGCAACTTCACACTGTGTTTGTCCGTCAACTATCCAAACAACGAAAATTCCGTTATCCCTATATTCGTTCCTAACAGAGGAAGTCCAAAATCAAAAATCGCTTTTTTACAGCTATTGACTGCAGTAACAATTATTATCATTTCCTTGAACAATATCCGAATGGGATCGCCCATCAGCACGAGAAGGTCATGTAAACGTCATGTCGCGAAACCTTTACTATTGGACGTTTCCCTGAATTGTCACAATTTTATTTTCAACAGTGTTTTAAGGACGAAATACTTTTCCTTGATAGAAAACAAAAAATTTAATTGAATAATTATTGATGTCGGTAAAAAGGAAAGGAAAAAAGAAATGTTGGTGAAATTTTAAATTAGTGTCTTTTAGTTTTAACTACATGAAAAGAATAAAAAGTTTAAATCTTTTAATTTGTCTCGAGATTTTAAAATATAACAGAATTGTAAAATGACCAAAAATTTAAAAGATGGGTTTTAAAAATGAAACAAAAATTTAGAAATTACATACCTAGCTCACTTTAAAACCTTTTAACATTTGCAAAGCAATTTTATAATCAGTATTATAGAAGAAACAGTTTATTTTTTAGCTGCTTATTTCATCCTTAACCGTTAAAACGTTTTACAAAATTAAGATTTTTTTTTTCAATTTCAAAAATAATTACGACGATAGGTTTCAAAAAGAACATAAATTCACAAAAATGCACGTATACCTCGTTTACATTAAAATCGTAAAACTTAACATTTTATAAAAAAATTTCTAAAATGACTGTTAATATTTTTAAGAATCATATTCCCTTCCATTAAGTATTTTATATAATTAAACAAACTTTGTAACTTTCTATAAAATTGCAGCGTTAAATTTCCAAAAAGCAAAACTTACAAGAATATATACCTTTTGCTATTTAAATTCTTTTTATTAATTTAACGCTATCAGTCTTACAATCTAGAATCACATTTCTGTTTATTTTTAGTTTTATTTTTACATATAGATTTCTAAAATTTTGAAATGTTTGATAAAATTATTCTGAGATTTGTTGCCGTTCTATAATATTTGTTTTAACACAATCCAGTAAGATCTTGCGATTTCATTTAAAAAACTAGTATTTTTTTTTTTTAAATTATTTTGAAAACTTGATCGAACTAAAAAAAAGATTTCTATTACTATTAACTATTCCCCTATTTCTATTAACCCCTTGGCACCGGTGTTCCTTCTAAATATTTTTTTCTGGCATTTTAATTACAAGAAAAAATATATTTTGTTAATTTTTTTTTTTATAAAAAAAACAATCTAATAGCTACTAAAAATTATGTTAGATTATTGGAATTATATTTGAACTAAAATATGAAATCCAAAAAAAAAGTAGATGGAAAAAAAAATTTCAAATTCTAAATTTTATCAATAGTTGCGTTTGTAAATAATTATTTTTATTTATTTTCAAAATTAAAGAAATTTCAATGATGAATAATTGTTTCTCTTAAATCTAAATAACAGCAAATAAGTGCACATTGAAAAAGTTTTGTGATGACAAGAGTTTACCTAAAGCAGAAAAAGATATCAGTGTCTCAAGATGTATGAATAATATTTTTCACTTTATTTGACATAAATTAATACAAAATAATGAAGACGAAAAAAGTACGAAAAATATGTTTAACAACAACTCTGCGTCAGAGAGTTAACATTCAAATTTCAACAAAACAAGTAATTTTTATTCCTGATTATTATACGAAATAGAATAAACAAACTTAATACCCATGTTTTATTTATAATGTATATAACATAATTCCGTGTGACGCTTAAAAAATTATACATACAATTATTCATTACATTTATGGTATGCATTTTTACAGAATTTTTATTTATAAAAAATTAGTTTTGATCCCTAGTCAAATTTTCTTGACATACACTGACTATAATTTCTCCGTAATGTTATGTTTTTGCTGAGAACAGAAATTAATAAAAAATTTGTGATGAAGTTTTAAAAAAATGCATCATCCCGTGAAGCCTTTGATTAATAAACATTCCATTCAATTTATTTATTGCGATTTGATTTTTATTCATTTCAATGCAACTTGAAACAACTAATTCATAGAATTTTCCTAAATACACAATTCTCGTAAAAAAAAAAAAAAAAAAAAAAAAAAAAAAAAAAAACTATCTCGTTTAAAAAAAAAATAAATAAATAAATAAAAAAAAAAAATGGTTAACAAAAAAAAAAAATATAATAATAAAAAAAACAAAAAATAAATAAAACATGGTTAAAAAGCAGGTAAAAGTGGAGATATAGTATTCCAAAGTTTAAAACATTTTGGTTGAATCAATGGGCAACGCTTTCCTGGCCGATCTTTGGTGATAAAAGATCATGAGTTAACTGCTAAGCGTCATTAAAACTTAAATATAGATTTAATTTATTACGCTTCCAGAGTACATTAATAAGCTTAATTAAAATAAGTATATAGAGCAAAAAGTGCTTGTTTGTATGAACTGTGTCTCTAATTTTCAGTTTCTGTCCAACTTATAGCTCAGTTTCTTTCAGTTGTCAACGCCAGAAAATAAATTTCAACGGTTTTGTGACAATATATTTGTGTTTTATATAACATAGATTATTTTAGATTGATTGATAATTTAGATTTAAAAAATATATATATATATATATTCTGAAAATAAATGTATCTTCAAAATTTGAATATGTCAGGTTAACTTCATGTTCTAAGGTATTTCATTTCGGACTGGCTGCAGCTTCGTCGTTTAATTTCACTGTTGCTGAATAGACGATACGTAAGCATTTTCTTAGAAATAAATTAAAGCATTTCAGGGTACTCTCTCTCAGACTATTCAAGATTAAAAGGAGGCGAAATAATTAAAGAGAAGAAGAGGAATATTTAACAGTGCGTGTCGATTTAAAGACATTGCCCTGAGAAACCGGTTGCCTATAGCGGAGACTGAAAATAATAATATACATTAAAAGCAACCTTTTCAAAAATTGACCTTCTGCATGCTTAAGCAATCTGAGCTCGATACTGCACATCCCTGAATATTTTGAAGATGATAGCGGTCAGATTGGTCAATAGGAAAGAACGGCAAGTTGAGGGGGTGGACGACGCCAAGATATAGTTCGTTCTCGTTCAGTGCTTGACCATATTGTTCGAATCGCGATGCCCTGATGCCTGAGTCCGAATCGAATGAAATATATTTCAGTGTAGAGATATAGCAGGAGTGATGTGAATATTAATCAGGTTATGAGCTATTCAATGGCTTTTTAATATGCAAAGCGGAAGTAAAATTGGCGATTGAAAAATACTATTTCTGTTTGTGATGCGAGATTGCTTTTGAAAATTGATAAACAGAACGCCAGTAAAATGTTCTTTTGACAATTGAAGCTTGGAACAATTTTAAATTGATCAAATATAGAGGCACTCTAAGTAAGAAACCGTAGCGTTTATATATAAAAATAATTTATGTATTATTTTACTTTGGAGAATGATACAAATGAGATGTGTTTGAAAAAAAAAATTATAGAAATAATATATCCTTATAAAAATTTTTTATATGAAATTATGAAAAATGAATAGCAATAGTTTGACAATCCAAGTCCAATGAAGTACAAATTATGCAAAGAGTCATCTATTCATTCGCCCAAATGCAAAATGGCAGGGGGATCCATTTTCTATATCAAACGTAAAATTGTTTAACATCAATTGATAATGTAATTACATGATTGCTAGTATATATTTTGAAAAATTAAGCTCAACAGCACTATTTGAAACAAAAAAAAGTGAAAAATGCATAATTATTACATAACTGTTCGAAAAGATCAAGGATCATAAAAATTTTTTTTTTTTTTTGGTCATTTTTTTTTTTTTTTTTTTTTTTTTTGGTCATTTTTTTCGACAAACACTTCTTACATTTGTAGTTTCATTTCAAAAAAAAACTTAACTTAATTTAAAAATAGTACTTATATTTATAAAACAATTAATTTTATTATGATTGTAGTTACCTGAATGTTTTTTTTTAACTCATGGTAAATATAAGTTGATCCGAAAATTCTGGGATAAAAATTTTAAACTTGGTAAAAAATATAATATTAAATAATTTTAAGCTTTCCTAAAATGGCAATATTTTTTTTTCTTTTTTTTGAAAAACAACCGAATATGGAGACATTCTTTCGCTATGGGTTAGTAGTTTCTCAGGAATATGGCCTCAGAGTTGACTATTTTAAAATAGGTTGATTCGAAACATTCGACTCCTTTTAAAACTATAGCAGTAACAGAAAAATATACCCATTCAATATAAACGTACGACTTCTGCTTTTATTCCTATTCCTCTGATAAAATTAAACTTAACTACCATACCTTGCTTTTCTTAATTTCAATGTAATTGATGGTTTTGTGTTTTTTTTTTTTTTTTGTTTTTTTTTTTTTTGTATAAAGCTATACTAATATAAATTCTTTTTCTTTATAGTTTGGTAACTCAATCATGGAAAGAAGTATTCCTCACATCAAAAGCATCTTTACCAACACCTCAGCAAGAAAAAAATCAACAAGTGACACTCAGGATCTGTGTCAGTATGAAAAGTCCCCGAGAAGTAGACGTCGCAACAAAGAACCAAATATTGATTATTACGATAAAAATGAAAACCATAAAGGCACTAGTTCGCCAAAGAAGAATAGTTCGGATCTTGGAAAAGAAAATCTTAAATCAAACGATGAACATCCTCGTAAAAATGGCAACAGGAATGGGAATTACAATACTTACACCAGCAAGACCTTAACGGAGAGAGACATGAGACACTTAGAGCGTCACTTGTCCATGAAAAAGACCATTCGAAAACAGATCAGTCGCAACTTGGCCCAAGCATTTTTGGACAACCCTGATATATTCGAACCAGATGACTATAAACAGGAAAATCACCAGAATGATCATAAAGTGCCATCGACACCAAGCCAACAAAAAATGAAATCGTCTGAACAAAATGTTCTAGATCTTCTTAAAATTAGCATCGAAGATAGAGATTCTGGTCATTCCAGTCCAACGCATGAGGCACTAACGGATACAGATTATGACGATGAAGACGTGCAAGACGTGAAGTCTTGGAGAGCAGCTGTAAAGCACCGTGACAGCGAAACTAAAGGTTTAGTGGATGAGTCTAAACACCAAGATTCTGAAAAGAAATCTTCCTCCATTTGGAAAATGTTCTCTTCTAGAAATAAAACAAAGCGATAAGAAAATGCTCTTACTAAAAAACTATATAACTTGTAAGTTCTCAAGTAACTGATATTTTTTATATGAAATCGAAATTTTAAGTAATCGTCATCGTTATGTTTGCAAACGATCGTTATGTTTTACAAACGATCACTCTTATTTTAGTTATCTAAAATGGCACTCATAAAACAACCATAGCATCGTGCTATAAAAAAAAAACTTGTTTTAATTATTGTATCATCGACTGAACTTTGTTAAAATGAACACTGAATTTTAGGATCGTCTACAAATCTTTGTGAAAAATGTTCTTATTACCAGATCCTTAACAGAAATTTAGATAAAAAAATCTTTGAATTAGTCTATTAAATTCAGAGCTTGGCAAAAAATTTTTTTTAAAACAACCATAACATTGTGTCATAAAAAAACTTATTTTAATTATTGTATCATCGATTGAACTTTGTTAAAATGATCATTGAATTATAGAATCAACAAAAACAATTTTGTGAAAAATGTTCTTTTTTATCAGAGTACTTACAGAAATTTACAAAAAAAAAAAAAATAATAATTCTTTGAATTAGTCTATAATCTTCAGAGCTTGGTAAAAAATGTTATTTGAACTATCAGTTCAGCTTCAGAAGTTTGAATGATAGTGCCTTTTAATAGTCAAATCATTTACGAACTATTTACGAAAAAGTTGTTTTATTGTGAATTACCAGATCAGCAACAGAGCATTGAATGAAAGTGCATTTAATTATCTGATCAACAGCGGACCTTTCGAAAAAAGTTGTTTTACATTTTGTGACTTATCGGATCAGTTACAGAGCCTTGAATAAAAGTGTATTTTAATCACCATCGACAGATCTTTCCAAAAAAGTTGCTTTGTAATTCGCTGTAACAAGTGACAATTATAAACTACTGATGTTACAAATAATAATCTTGTCCATAAACCATTATGATAAATCTGCGAAAAGATTTTAAAGTGCATTTCTCATACTTTTTGTATATAGTTGAGCATATCACGGGTTGAGGAATTTGCATATTTTTTTGTTAGTTTGAAAGCTTGCTTCTAAGTATTATATTGTGTGATTTCTAGTATCTTTTCTTTTGTATCTTTCCTAGAATTCATATTTATGAAAACTTTTCTAGTCAAACTGCACGAATTGAAAGACCACGAATTTCTTAGAAGGAAAATTGAATGATCTCAAAAATAGTGGTAATTGTTTATAGATATAGTGGTATGTTGTTAGACATATTTTACTATCAAAAGATACGGGGTAAATGGCTTCCAACTTACACATTCATCCCCCTCATCTTATAACCTTTTTGAGGAATATATTTCGCAGTGGTAGTGAACTAGAGAAGGCATTTTTTTATGCAACCAAAATTTTGTAAAAATTTTCAAAGTATTGAAATAAAGATGGCATATTATGAATAATATACAAGTCTTAATTACTTTTGTATACAGAATTGCCTATCTAGATGTTATAATTGCCCACAAAGATTAAAGTTGCTCTGAAATTACAATAGTAAACAAATGTGTTTAAAATTTTGCCAGTTTTTAAACAGATTACGAAATGCTTATTGAGTGTTTTAGCTAGATTTTAGAACTAATTAAATACCATAAACGTTTATAATATAGCAATTTAAATGTTAATTTATAACTTGTTTTCACTTTAAAAATCTGAGCAAAATTTTATAATAAAAAACAGACTGAATCAAGTTAATTAAATTAAGAATAATATATTACTGCTGGAACTTTGCTACCAGTTGAAAAAATCGTTCGTAGGAGTTGGTGTGCATGCAAGTTGTAACTTAACGTTTCAGCTGAGGATGTCATAGTTTCCTTGTAAGTTAAAAAAGTGGTAGTAAAGTTAGTTTTTATTGATATTTTTAAAGTATTTCTGAAAATAATATAACTTTCAAAAAACTACTTTCAGAAAATAATATAATGCTCTCTCGCCGCCTCTCAGTTTATTTTAATGTTTAAGACTTTCACGTATGCGTTGCTGGTAACATTAGGTCAATTTAACTTCGGTAGAACAAAGAATATTATTAAGACACATTTATATTAGTCAAATTCATTAAAAGTGATAAAAAGATTTATAATTACAGAAAAAAAATTATCCAGAAGATGCTAAGTATGCATACAATCAAAAATCTAGACAGAATAGAAAAGTTTATATTTACATCTAAATCATTTAGCTATTGGGATATGTTAGCCAAAAAGTATTTTACAGAAAAAACGCCTGTTTAATTTCAACATTTATGTAACATTCCATTTTTTGTAATAAAAAAATTGGAATGAAAAATCTTACCATTAAACCGAAAAAATTGGCAGCTATTTATATATGTTGTAATTTAAAATTACCTAATTTTATGGAATTGAATTCTTAAAACCCCTAATCTGAAACGACAGGTTTCACATCTGTATAAAACTCTTTTATCGCTCTGCATCTGAATATTTAAATGGTCGCATTGTTAATTCTAAAAACTGATGAAAGGACTCGTAATACTTTAAGTGTAGTTAATGAATATACAAGTCTAAAGTATAAAATATCGTCTACTTTATACTAGTAAGTATAAAATTTCATCAGAGTTGAAGGTAATATTAATAAAATTGTTTTTCTGTTTTTTATGTTTTGCAAAGATGTAAATAGCATATTTATCCATATATATCTTGTAAATATTATTGTTTAGAATCCTATTTTCTTTATTGCTTGAAAATGAATGCTTTCAAAACTTAAGATGATATTATGTATGCGTGTTTGCATTTCAAAGGAGTGTAGATGTGTAACCTGCAAAATAAAGTTTTTCTGAAAAGAAAAGAAAAAAGACTTTGTTATTTTTTTAAGCCTCTGTCAAAGCATCACCTCCTACATCAAAAGGCCTCCACACAGTCTTTTATAAGTAGTCCGCGCAGAATATTTAAAAAGTGAAACAGTTGTGCGCATAAACCCAAAATCTTTTATAAAAGTAATTGAGAGAAATTTATCATATATATCTGAGAGTTGAATCTGTATTGGTTGACAAGTGAATAAGACAAACCAATAATATTCATAAATGAAACAAATTTTTAGTCATATATTTGCTACCACTTTCTTACTTTAACTAGATTTTGTATTAAGGGACTCGTTCGGAAAGAGGATATCCTTCAGAGTGGTCTGATTGGACTGCTTATAAAAAACCGTGTGGAGGCTTTCAGTTATAGGAGAAATCCAATTTATGTTTAACCCGTAAAGAGTTAAACATTTTTTTTTAATGGCGGCAACTTGGAACTATTGTCCATTGGCCACAGAAAGTGCCATAACTGCTAACTCTCTTTTCGTTACCCAGTGGGCATCTGTGGCGAGGCCACGGCGGTGGAATAACGTCGCCCACGTCACACTACCACAACCCGTTTATAGGGCGGGTTACATTCACACACAAAGGAGAAAGGACATAGAACACAGATAGCGAGAAAGAAACATCCATGCCTTGCCCGGGATTCGAACCCAGAACCTTTCTGATGCAAGGACAGTTCCCTGCCCCCTACACAGGCCGGTCGGCAAGAGTTAAGCATAAAACGTATGCTTCCCCATAAAAACTAAAACTCCCCTATTTGGAACATGTTTTTTCAAAAAGACACGATTGTTACTCCCATTTTAGAATGATTTATTTTAAAGAGAAGATTATTGCTCCAGTTTTTGATACATGTCGTACAATTTCAAGTACACGTATCACCACAGTATGTTATAATTCAAATAAAATACATCTGTGTGAAAATTCTGCTTTATCATCTTATTGGTATCTTAAAAATTGGTATTATCTTAACGTAAATTAATTTACTGCCACTATTAATTATATTTTAGACCGTGGAATAATATATAAATGGGATAATTTCTATTTTTAGCTTCAATATTTTGTTTTAAGATATTGCAATAAAATTGTTTGAGGTGCATGCAAGAATTGGTAGAGTGGTAGAAAACACATAAATCTCGGTACGCTGCCGCGAAGCGGCATTCACCGATTCATCGGGAGCATGGAATGGAGATGGCGGGAGATGGCTCAGCACCAAAAAATTGAGAGGGGGTTCGTGTGACATGGACAATCAAAAAATGTAGAGTGGCATAGGGTATAATTAAATGACAGTATAATCATAAACAATATAAAATAAAATAATCATGAAGATTATGATGATCGATAATATTAAGGAAGGTCTGGATTAAATATAAAATATATTTAGATTTACAACGCAAGATAATCAATCCAAATTGAATAAAAAATAAAATTAAAATAAAGTAGATATATACAATAGGAAAATAACCAATGAGAGAGAATTATGTCATGAGCTCTGTTACCGTGGTGACCCAGGCGTCCTGGTTAGATGCATGCAAGCAGGCCTTCCAATTACTACGCTTTTTGTAAAATATTTTATGAAGTGGTAGATATTTGAAAACCAAAGCTTTGAGAATGTTTGATAATTTTGCCTACATTTTAAAAGCTTCCCTACGAAAGAGCTGGAACAAAATGGACTTTTAAATCATTTATGTGTTAGTGGTGTGGGAAATAAATGTAAAAGAATTTTTAAAAAAATACATCGAAGTATTAACTTAGCTACCACTGGAATAATTTTTTACAAAAGCGTCAAAAGTTGGTAGCCCTGTTACATATAAAAAAGTTTCTGCTAATAAGGCATCATAATAAACATAAGGGATTTAATTTTGTAAAAATCATGCTAAGAATTAAACAACTTGAATAATTACTCTTTATCTTTTGTTTTTTTTTGAATAAAATATTTTCTTAAAAATGAAAACAACTTCCTTTTTTATTAAAATATAATGATAGAAACTTGTGATTGTTTTATTTTCATGAATTTATTAAAGAAATACTAAAATTAAACTTAACAATTTTTAATTAAAAAAAAGAAAACAAATCGTGGCATAAACAAAGAATCTTATCAAAACTCACATCTTTCAAAACGAGGCTCATTCCCAAACAAGATACGTGTTAGGCAGTGTCAACTCTGAAATAATACAAATAATTTTTTTAAAAAAATGATAAATGTTGATGTTGCACCTTCCCCCAAGCTATGAGTTTTAAATAAAATTCAAACGCAGACTCATGCTAAAGATTAGAATTTAGAATAATAAAATACATAGTTGTTCAATAATAAAAATGTAAAAACATAAAAAGCATAACAGAAAAAAAAAAATTAAACATTTACCGAAAATTATACACTGCTCAAAACAATTAAAGGATATTGAGGTTGTGGGTTGATCTTGCACCTGGAGAATTGTTTGAATGATTGATACATTATCGACAGACGTAGTAGACTATATGAGATAAAAATGATATTTGTTTGTCAGGGAAAAAAACGCGTTTTATTGAGCATTTGGGTACGAAAGGAATAAAACACATTTTGTGCATATGAGAAAAACAAATATAAAAATGTGTTTTCTTCAAAGGAAATCATTTTTATTAGGGGATATGGTTTTCACGGACGGTAAGTAACGTTTAACATCTTTGAGGCATCGAGTCAATGAGGTTATTAATATAAATAACTTCGTTGAGATATCGCATTCATCGAAACAACCATAACCTCCTACATCAGAAAGCCTCCACACAGTTTCTTATAAGCAGGTTTAGCATGACATACCTCTATAAAGTGATGAATTATATAATCCTACGAATTGTTTAAAAATAGTGATGGATAAAAATCTACTAAATTGAATTTATTAAACCAAGAATCACAATTAATAAACTATCCCTTGAAATTATTTATTCGTGTCCGGAGCAAGTTGGCATATCTGTGTAAATAAATAAAACTATTATTGCGTGTTCTATATTGCATTAATTTCTTCAAACCATTTTAGTAACGATAATAATATTAAAAAAATTAAAAATTTACTCGAATTATGTTTTTCTAATAATCTTGGTTTCACCGGTGACCCCCGTGGCGCAACGAACAAACTCAATGCCGGTTACCCCCATGGCATTCAACGTGTTTTAATGCTTAATAACCACATTATTTTAAGAATTATAAAATTGTATAATAATACTATATTGTGTATTTTAAATGCTATAGTGCTGCTATTAAATCAAACAACATTTAAAAGTACCCGGAGTGCAAAGGGTTAATACATTACCTCCTACATCAAAAAGCCTTCTCACGGTCTTTTAAAAGTAGTCCGCGCAGACTATTTAAAAAGTGAACCAGTTGTGCGCATGAACCCAAAACCTTTTATAAAAGTAATTGAGAGAAATTTATCATATATATTTGAGAATGGAATCTGTAGTGGTTGACAAGTGAATAAGGCAAACCAATAATATTCATAAATAAAACAAATTTTTAGTCATATATTTGCTACCACTTTCTTATTTTAACTAGATTTTGTTTTAAATGACTCGTTCGGAAAGTGGATATCCTTCACAGTGGTCTGATCAGACTACCTATAAAAAACCGTGTGGAGGCTTTCAGTTATAGGAGGCGTTGGTTAATAGCAATAACACAGACCAGAAGTTTTAGAAAAATCCGCGACCTCCTCGTTTTCGGGAAAGAAATATCGCTGTCTCCTAACATTTAAAACATATATTCAGGACTATTCCTAATTTGAAAAACAAAATGAATGGTGGTAAATAATTTATAATTAAAAAGGATAAAAGCTTTCATATTACTTTTTATAAAATCTAGAAATGAAATGTTTCAACTACCAGTTTCTCCCTTTTTCCGGAGTACAAGCAGTCCGGTACTCTCCAACATTAGAGGTGTTTGCAAAGTATCATTTCCATTACAAGCCTGTTAACTCCTACGCTTTTTGGAAAATGTTTTATAGAGTGGAAGACATTTAAAAGCCAAAACTTTCTATATATTTGGTAATTTTTCTCACATATTATAAGTAACGTCACGAAAGAAGTGGAAAAATAAAGTGTTGTATATGAATTTTTAAATCATTTATGTGTAGTAGTGTGGAAAATAGTTTAAATGAATAAAAAATAATACTTTGATCTGTTAACATAGGTACCACTAGAATAAATGTTTACAAAAATCGTAGAAAGTTGGCAGCCCTGCCATTAGTAATGAACTAAAGCGGACATTTTTTAAACAAATAAGGTTTAAAAAACTTTTATTGAAATTTAAGGAACAAATATTAATTTATTGAAAATTTTATATGTCTGTTTCGATTATTTACATGTTGTGCTACATAAAAGTCATTAAATTCTAATTTATTAGAATATTAATGAAATACTTTTGCTATCAATAATGTATTCTTGTGTGAATGGGTAAAAGATGCCATAGTTATTGGCAGTAATGGGACTGCCATCTTTAAATGTTTAATTAGCATCTTAAACATGCATATTCCCAGGGCTTACAACCTTTAACGCTTTTTTGCAAAAATTTATTCTAGTGGTAGCTAAGATAATTTTCAATGTATTATTTTTAATTCATTTGAACTTATTTTCCACACCACTACATATAAATGAGTTAAATGTTCATATGCAACGCCTCTGTGCTCCAGCTCTTTCGTGGTCAGGGTTTTAAAATGTTAGCAAAACTACCAAAAATTCTGAAAGGCTTGATTTTTAAATGTCTACCACTCTATGAAATATTTTACAAAAAGAATAGTAGTAGGCAGGCCGGACATTTATACTAGATATATATATGCATATGTATATATTGTATTTAACCCAGACCTTCCTTAATCATATCGATCATCATAATCTTCATGATTATTTTATTTTATATTGTTTATGATTACATTTTCATTTAATTATACCCCATGCCACTCAACATTTCATGATTGTCTATGTCACACGAACGCCCTCTCGACTTTTTGGTGCTGAGCACCCCCTCTTCCTCCCATCTCCATTCCTCCTCACTACTCCTCATCATCGAGTTTTTACTACAGATGAATCGGTTAATGCCGCTTCGCGGCAGCGCACCGAGATTTATGTGATTTCTACATTTATACTAGTATAAACGTGAATAAGTTGCTACCATTACAAATTTGTAGCTGCCGTGGGAACACAGGTAGAACAACATAAGCTAAAGCTAGGGAATAATGTGTTCAAAAAAAAGAGCCAGTTATTTAGTGCATTTAAAAGATAAATTAATTAAAGTTTATCGGGCAAAACTTTAAACACAGACAAAACGTAAATAATACTGTCTAAACTAAGTAAATAACCAGGTAAGAAATTCACAAAATTGATCAATTAATATCACTTTAACGTTTGGAAATTTTTTAAAAAAGAAATGTGTTGTTTTCTTTAATATATATATATATATATATATATGCAATTTTCTTGTCATTTCTGTGGTAAAATGGTCGCGTCCCTTTCCCTCTCTAACTACTGATCCTCTATAATTTGAAAAAAATTAATTAAATAAAATGAAATAAAATGATAATAATAATGAATAATAATAATTATTGATTGATATTGTGATAAGGGCTTAAAATTGCTAATGTCACTTATAATGTCAAAATACGGTCCTTTTTTTTTTCTTTTTTTTTTTTTTTTTGAAGAAAAAGGAAAAATTCGTAGCAAAAGTGCTTATTTTTAGGATTTATATTGCTATTTAACATAAACAAAACAATCTGCCAACCATAATATATTGATAATATAAATATTTATGTTTGGATCTGAAGCTAAGGCACTTCTTTTTTTATATATTTTTTAAAAATAAAGTGTTAAGTAAGAAGAAACAATAGCTACTTTGACAAAACAAATATGTTCTTTTCTACCATTTTTTCTATAGCACAAATATTCTATTTTTCTATATGTTCTTTTTCTGTAAATAAAGTTCACTTTTTGTGGCTTTTCAGAAAGAGGTAAATATTAACAAATTCCTTACTCAAACAAATGCGATTTGCAAGCTGAAATGTGAAAATCCAGATTCAGCTAGCAATCCATTCATTTCCTCAGCAAAAATTTCAAATATTCAAGGTAAAGTAGACATCAAAAAGTTTTATTTATTATAGTTGTATAAAAAGTATACAAGGAAAAAAAAATTACGATTGACGAGAGATATTTTGGGTTATCTCCATCCAAAATTTTACCAGCTTATTTAAAATTAATTCTTCTGTTTTAATAAAATCATTTAAATATGAGGAACGATAAATCGATGGTTATAATAATGTAAAAATAATATCTTGGCAGCGGTGGGATTCGAACCCACGCCTCCGAAGAGACTGGTGCCTTAAACCAGCGCCTTAGACCGCTCGGCCACGCTACCATGCCCTCATGTTTGTTAATTTATTTCATAATTTATATAGTTTTGCGGCTAAAATAAGTATAGATTATTTTTTATTAATGTTTTATAAGGTTGCTTAAATATAAAAAAAAAAATTTCCATTTTTTTTATCATTTAAATATTAATTATTGTATTCAGAGTCAAATTTATCTAAACAATCTTTCAATTATTAATAAATTTTTTTTTACCAAAAAAAAAAACGCATCAGAATTTTTCTCTATATTATTTTTCAAATATTGTTTTCAAATGTTTGATTATCAAAGTTTTGGGTTTATTTTAAATAAATTTCGATCTTATTAGTTTGTTTTTAAAAATATTTAAATTCAAATGCTCTCTATAAAATTAAGCCCTATTTTTCAATTCAATTAATTGATCAATTTGAAAAAATAAATGTCATTTTACAAAATAGCAACGTCATAATGATTCTGTTATTCAATTCAAATTATAGGTTAATTTGAAAAAATAAATTTCGGATTGCGATTATGTCTCTGTTTACGAAATAACGTTAAAGGTGATAAAATTAAGAAGTAGAATAATAATAAATTTGAAAAATATCGAAGCAAGGTTATAAAAAATTTTTAGTATAGTGTCGTCATCTCCGGAAAAATAGCATACTTACTAAAAACATTCTAAATATTTTCTAAAAAAAAACTATTCAATAAATTTTGAAAAACACAAGAGATTTTTAAGCTAATGTCAAAGTTAAACATGCGTGGTGTCGCCATCTTTCGAAAGAAAGATATAATACTTTGATGAAAATAATATGCATGAAATCACTCACACTATGACTGAAGTTAAACTGTGTTATCGAATCTTTCTGAGTTTTAAAATTTACACATTTGGTTATCGAAACTTCTTAATACTTCATTTATATGATAACATAATAAAACAATATCATGTTTTTTGTACTCACGCAAAGATAAAAAAATGCATCATAGAAGTCGAAAAATTCATAAAAGTTTGAGACAAGTTAAAAATACAGTAGAGCCCCGATTATCCGAGTTTCCTCTTTAACTGAGCTATCAAATATTTCAAGAATGTTTTTTTTTTTTTTTTTGTTATTGTTTATTTTTAAAACTACCACCGAAAAAAATTCTGAACTTTATCTTCCAAACACTCGGAAAAACAAGCTGACAGACAACACAAGATCATCGATAAAATTATCGTTAATATCACCAATAATGAAAATGAATCTAGCGAAGATGATGAAGACAGTGCCGATGAAAATCAACATATAAAAAATCTCTCATACAAAAGAACTAAAAGCTATCAAAAGTGCTATTGAATATATATATAGAACAGCAAGACGAGGCGGTACCAGCCTTCTGTTATCCCTTGGAAAATGGCGAAATATTGTGCAGAAAAGCGCCTAAGTAATGAAAAACAAAACAAACGATTAAGATTTTTTTAAGTAAAAACTCTTTAATTCTCGTAAAGTAAAGGGTTTTTAAGTAAACCTTTTAATTATAATATGAATTGTATGCGTAAATAAATTGTAATAGTATAAATTTTGTATTTGTTAAATAAATTACATTAATACCTACTCTTTTTCTTTCCTTTTTATACTCCTCGCCTTAACCGGTTATCAGAGTCAGTCGTGGTCCTCATTAACTCGGATAATCAGGGCTCTACTGCACTGTATTAATAAATAAATAATTAAACGAATTTACCATTTTACCACGTTTATATAAACTTGCCTTCGTGGATGTCTGTCCCAAGTAGCACAGGGATATTGTAGCAGATTTAGTCTACATCGACGGACATTGTCAATATTGGCGAAAATTGACATTGTGTGCACGATATAGTACGATTCCCGTCTATTTCACATTTAAAGTCTGTTTGTAAAACGTTTCATTTTAAACTTTATTGTTTTCTTAAATCAAAATTAATCATTTAAAAGACAAAAAATGACGTCAAATTGTTATAATTCCAAAAAATAAATTTAAAATATAAATTTAGAGATATCCGAACAACATCCGTACAATATTTGATACCAATATTGTAGTCGTGTTTTTGTCACAACATCGATCGTTTTCTCTAAATACTGTAATCTACGATATACCACTCGGAACCGCAACCGTAACACATTAAGATGCTGTTTATCATTGTCCGCTCGCTATGCGTGCGGTCTATTTATATTTTGTTTTCTTATATTCTTTTATTTTAATCTAATTTCGTCTCATAAGATTTTATATCTTAGTACATAATGTAAGTGGTACAAAAATTGTTTTTATTAAGCGAGCCCGAAAACTCAAACAAGATGAAGATGAAGGTGAATTAATGCACCTTGTTGAAGTAAGCGAATTCTCTGATCTTGGCAGGTATGTGCTGTTTTTAATATATATAATTATATATTGCAAGAATTACATCGATTTCCTCTTTTTTCGTGTCCAGGTTTCTTAACTATTTAATTATATCACATTATTTAATTCTCATATTCACGAACAGTGGCGTAATTTTATAGTATGTTTGGAGGTGTTAAGCCTTCTCACTTGCTTATGTTTATATTTTTTCACACCTGCCAACTTGTACGTTCGATGAAAAATATTTTTTAAAAATAATTAAACTAATTAAACATTTAAGAGTTAAGTGAGCTAACAAATAGAAATTAAAGATTTAATATGTCTACTGAAGATTCAATAACATCTATAATGTTGCTACTAGTAAGAAGTTTTTTTTCTCAACAACCGTACAAATTTGCAGCTCTCTCTCTATATATATTTAATTATTATTTGATATTATGTTTAATGTATTTATTTAATATATGTTTAAAAATACAAAAAAAAATTGAATCATGAAAATATTATGTGTCTACATCTTACTTACCCTTACAGAGCTGAATAGCTCATTAATCGAGTAACTCATAATTTCGGAAGGGGTTTTGATACGTTTATATATATTTGCCAGAATTACGCCAATTTCCTCATTTTTTAATGTCCAAATTCTGTTAACTATTAAATTATATCACATTATTCAATTCTGATATTCCCAAAGATCTTGTTTACTTTTATTGGTTCTGTTCACTATAGCAATTTGTCTGCTTCTCTCAGACTAAAAAATTGTCTGAAAGACTTGAAATATAACGAAATTGTTCAATGTTTCTCCGATATGCTCCTGCCAAAGAATAGGGTATCTCTCCTGATACTATTCTTTGGGTACATACGTATTTATTAGGGTACATATAAGGTATTTGCACACCTGGAATGTCGTCCCGCAGTGGACTGATCGTTAAGACACGGCTCCCAGCAGATCATCGAAGTCAAGCATCACTGGCTGCGGTCAGTGTGCGGGTGGGTGACCACTTGGATCAGTCTGCGTAGGGACCGAGGGTGTGCGGTATTGGTCCTCGTTAAACTGCTCTACTGTAAAGTGCTCGACTTCGCGTGCAGGTCGTTGGGCTACCGAAGCAGGGGTGCCATCCCCTCTGCAGAGAATCAAAATTGTGATGGCATGTCTTCGGATGATCCTCAGGGATGTTTCCCAGACCGTCGCCAATAGCCCATTGTGCAGCTCTAGTGCGACGTAAATTAACTACAACTACACCTGGAATGTCATGGATTTCATTATTGAACAAAATTTGTCATGATCTTAACAATTTTTTTTTTAAAAAAACTCACGTATTTAGGTCACAGAAAAATTTGAATTTTTAAAAATGGAATCCCCTCCCCCCAAATTTCACAGCATTCGGAATATCTCAATTTGTAACAAAATATCCACTCTCATATTTTATTAAAATATAAAATGTTTCGATTGCGTTCTTTAAAAAAATGAAGGAAAGAACATCCTTTCTAGAGCGAATTATCTTTTAAACTTCAGTGATTGCAAAATCTTATTAATTATTTTTTATTTTAATCAATATAAAGTTCTTGTTTAGGCTTTTTATGGTACACATACTTTTAAGAAGAAAAAAAAGCAGCTTTAAATAACTATGTAAAAGTTATTTGCTTTTGTATTTTTTTTTCAGCTATTTAAATGCTTCAACTCCTTCTTTACTCAATTTTTAAGTTTAATATCAATAAATGAGAAGATTCAGAGCCCTGTGGCAGAATTGCAGTAACATGGCAACATTTTTGCTAAACTTTGCAGTGTTCTTGCAGAAAGATTTTTCTTTTGAAAAGTAAAAAAAAAAAAATTACCTCTATTTATTTTTTGATAGAAATTTACCTGTTATATTTGAATTATGCATTTAAATAATAACTTTTTGAAATGCTCAATATACGCCGATAGTAGCATAAATTGATGTATTTTTTCTATTGTATTTTTGTTATTGGTGTTTATTTTCACATGGATTTTAAATATCCCAATAAACATCCTGAAAAATTTAAGTCAATAATTCTGTTGAATTTTATTAGCTATTGATTTCTCCATGGTTTTTAAATCTGATATTTTTTTTAAACTAAATTTTTATACAACAACCTGATCTAGAAACAAAACACTCATTTGATGTGACCGATTCCTGTGAATTTGTTGTCGATCCTTTTATTTTCCCCGCCAAGTACTACTGTGGATTTAATGATTTGCAATTTTTGCAAACACAGTGCTTTTGTTACTTTAAATTGGTAGCATACATGTTTATTATTATGAAAAGTATCTTGCAGAAAGATATTAGTGCTAGAGAGTTTTGTCGCAGATAGCTCGAAAAAATTCTGCCTCAAGGATTCAGAGTATAACAGTTTTGGATATACCTATCATTTCAATTAATGTTATTATAGTGCTTTTTTAAATTTATTGTTGTGTTTTTGTCAGACAAAATAGTAACTTCGGTAAGTCATGACAACTTCTTGGAATCGTCGATAGAAAGTCAGGGATTTGAAAATCTAAAATGTAGCAGATACCCTGTACATATCAAAATGAAAAGCAATCCATAGCTAAATATGTCCCAACTTTGCAACATATTTTAACTTATGGGATTCTTAAGTCAAATATGACTGTGTTAAGTGTTTTGATGGCATAGGTATTTCTCCGCACACAATTTTTACATAGAATTCATGATAATTGGATTCGTAAACATACAATCTGATATTGCAATGTTATATATATTTATGTGAAGACCATTGCTTTAGAAGCTTGTCATATACAAAGTAAAGAACTCATGCAAGAACTCTTTTAGTGAATTAAGTGACTGAAATAATAAATATATTATAAAAATAAAAAATTTAGATAATTCCTTCCTTCAGAAATCCCATGCCGGTTTTACTTGTATGGTCTTAATTGATGATTAAATATGAGATACATTTTGTAATGGTTTTATAAACATTATATATATATATATATATATATATATATATATATATATATATATATATATATATCAGATACGTTATTTTGAAACCATCTGCAAAGGCAAAAGTATCTATGCTCTTTTACTTCAGCACCATCTTGGAATTGGCGATGAAGTATTGTAAATTAGAATGAAAGGGGAAACAGTGTTTTGAGAGCCTCTCAACAGTTACAGACACCATCTTGGGTAATTTTATTTTAAAATTTGTAATAAGACTTTACTTTTTCATGAGTAGAACACTTTTTTTTTTTTTTTACATCTTGCACTAAAATAGATTAGTTATTCCTTAAATTAATTACCCTGGTCCTTCCTGTTTTACTTTGCTTAGTTTGTATTCTAAACACTAATACTTTTATAGCATTGTATGTTTCAAAGTTCAAAAGTTAGTGTTTTAAATTATTGATACTTTTATTATTTTCTTTTCTTAGTTTTAAATTTTATTTTAAATAAATTGCTGCATTAATTAATTTTAGTTAACGAAATTACTTTATTTCTTGGTGTGTGTTAAATTCCAACACATTTGAAATTACATTTTTAAAAATTTTTTGATTCTTGAGATTGATTGATAGCATTAAATGTGTACAGATTAAAGTACACATTTAATGCTGTCTTAATATAGACTTGCATAGCTGTAGAAAGTAAATAATAATCATGAATTTTTTTCAAAGAAAAAAAAATTTTAATTAAAATTCTACCTTTTGATTGGAAAAGCATGGAATTAAAATCTACATTATATTATATTGGTGGAAAATGCATATTTCTAAAGCTTGAGGTTATATTAAAAAGAAATTACCCTAATATGTTAAAAATAGAAGGGAAAAAAAGGAGACTGATGAATGCAGACGTTTTTTTTCCTGATATAGTGTCATTCTTCCCTTTCAAAGTCTATTTGAAGCAGTAGAGCTATTGACTGGTAACTGATATTTTTTACTCAAAATGTTTTTATAGTATCTTTGACATTATCAGATTTTCTGTAAAGAAATTTTGTGAAAAAAAAATTCCAATGAGTACATAGATTTAAAAAAAAAATTTTTTTAGCTTAACTTATCTATTTTGATATGATTAAAAATTAATATAAAAATATATAGATTAAATATTTATTTATTGAATGAATGACTACATTTGTAAACACATTATTTGTAAACTACATTTGTAAAAACGCATTTCTTTTGCCATATTAAAAATCAAGAGAAAATGATCTCAATTTTAAATTAAAATTATGTTTTGCTAATTGAAACTTTGTTTTAATAGTTAAAGAACAAGGATATGTGTCCAAGCCAAATTTATTACCACTTAGCACTACCTTTACAAAATACTTTTTCTTAAAATTTTGTTTTTATGTTACGGAAGAAATGATAAATCCATATTTTTTAATATAATATTTAATTTTCACAAATTATGTCTAAATTTTCACAGAATAAGTACCTCCCAGGAAGACTTAGACAGACCCCTGAACTATTCTTTAAATTCTCTATTTCATCTAGTCTTTAAATTTCAATTATGCATTTGTTTCAAAATGGTTGCTATGCATTCAAAGCTATGTATTATGATGAAAAATTATTTTAGTAAGTTAGAGTTTCTAAAATATTGTTATAATATAGTTTTAGTATTAATTTAATTTTGATTAAACATTTATAATGTTTTTTAATAATAAATTAAAGTTCTTGCAAAGTATTTGAATTCAAATCAAAAAAATTTGATTTTTTAAAAAATAAAAATAAAAATCACGAAACCTGGTAGCTATGCATTTAGTTCTGAAAATGGCTTAAAAATTTTTAGCATTCTGCATACGTGCATTATATAGCATGGAAATATGTTAAGGCACAGATAGGCTACACTAACTTACTTTTCAAAAGTGAAGAGTGCTGGACTTTTAATATGCGATATTAAGTAAACAAAATAATGGCAGAATTAAAGAAGGCAAAATATTTTTCAGTGATTGTTGGTTTAACACCAAACATTTCCCATATAGATTAACTTAAATTTGGTGTCCGATATATAAACAACGGATTTTCGGGGATCATTTTTTTAATTTTATTCCAATTGAAAGGCCCATATCTGAATATTTGTTTGATACTGGTGTGTCTTTTCTTAATGACAAAGCATAATCCAGCCGATACTGGGATTGGAACCCGGATCACCTCATCGAAAGGTGACCAAATAATTTTTAAAAATTATTCAAAGAAAAACTTTTTTTCCATCTATTATATTATAAAATATAATATTTTCCATATGTTATAAACTTACTCGTAAAAGGCCCCCATATAAAAGCAGGCCCAGTGCTCCTGAAAACAGATAATCAGCTGATTCTATACAATAGAATTATCAACCTAGGGATGAGCATAAATGCAGTTAGTAGTACTTGTGTTATGTCTAGTTCAGTTCATGTAATGTTTTCAATATAACTGTTATCTTTTATTTTGAAAATATTAAAATTAACCACAGTTCATGTCTTATTTTTTTTTTTCAGCTGCTACTTTCAGACTGTTCAAAGAAGCTAATTGACTAGAAAAAGCAGAAAAATTTTGTGAAGTTCTTGCCAGTGCCAACGACTGGGAAGGCAGGAAGACTAAGTTTGCCTCAACTGTCACAGTTTTGTTTTAGAAACAATTGATTGTATTAAAGAATACTATAAATTATAGAAATTAGTATATTATTCTTTACTGTTTAATAAAATTTATTTTTCATTTACACATTTGACAACCGTTCAAGCCCTAATAGATATTTTGGCAACACTTTAATGGACAAAGGCCGTAAGTAAATTAAATCGTAGCTTATTCTACCATGCTTACCCTTTTTTAAATTTGAAAAAGTTACTCCGGTTATTTAGTTATGATAATATCAGTGTAAATATTGCTTTCTTTTTTTGTGTCTTTTTTAAAAAAAAAACCAGTTTTCTTAAAATCGATCCTGATGCTTTGAAGATAAGGAATTTTGTTTTCCATACATGCTATTTTAGTAAAATACAGATAATATAATACTAAAACTTCACAGCAAAAAAGTTTATCGTTTTAAATTAAACATATTGTAATTTTAATTTACATAGTAAAATATAGATGCTGTAAAAATTATTGCACAAATCACTTAAAATATTAAAATTATTTCACAGTATAAATGGCTGCTTGTACCCTGAAAAAGAGAAAAATTATCTTAAAAAAACTGTTTACTTTCTAGCTTATTTTCTAGAATAATAGTAAAATATACCTGCCTACCCAAACTTATTAAATATTAATAACTAAGCTGCAATCTTTAAAATTCTATAAGTTTTGGTAATAACAAATAATTTAATTTTAAACAAGCTAGAATGGTTTTGTTATCAGCTTTTTCCGGGTTATAAACAGGCAACATCCCAGCAAAAAAGTTTATATTTCTAAATTAAACATATTGTAATTTTAATCTACAAAGTAAAATGTCGATGCTATAAAAATTATTGCTCAAATCACTAAAAAGATTATAATTACTTCATAGTATAAATGTCTGTTTGTACCCTGAAAAAGAGCAAAAAAACGTGTAACGAAACTATTTAATTTCTAGCTTATTTTCTAGAATAATAGTAAAATATACACAAAAGATTATTAAATGTTATAACATATATGCATGACTTTCCTGCGGGTAAGTAGATAGCTTATAGGAAAACAATGAAAAAGAAAAGCTTATAAGCTACAAACTTTATAATTCTGTATATTATTTTGGTAATTTAATTTTAAACAAGCTGGCACGGTTTTGTTATCAACTTTTCCCGGGTTACAAACAGGCATGAATATTTTCAAAAATAACGTAATTTTGGCGATAGTCGGCATTCCACAGCATTCATTTTCTAAATATCGTGTTGGCGATGTCGGTCGGCATTGTACAACATTTGTAAATGCTGAGAAATATCGACCGACATTCCGCAACGTCTCTTACAATATCGAACAATATCCTTTTTGCTATATTGAAAATACGTTATAAAAGGGGTCCATTTTTATATTGTACAATATTTCGTTACGATATTGTACAATGTGCGAAGCTGAGTTTTTACGATATCGTATTGGAGATATGTGCTACTTGGGGTCCGGGTGGAATTTTGGAATCGATTTTAAACTAACTTCCCGACTAGCTACAAACTTCAAATTTGGCACATAGATCAGAATTGGATGACAATGCATGAAAATGAAGAAAAAAAGACATACAACGTAAAATAAAATTAAAATTTTAAAAAAAAAAATTTTTCGCGATTGTCTTTTGTTGTCGATTCCATTATTTCAAATTAGTATTACATGTCAGGTGAAAAGATTTTTATTGGCTGAAAAATCACGTGGTAGGATCCAGTTTTTCTTCATTCATTTCCAGATTGTTTTGGTTGTCATCTGCATAAAACTGGTGAAAGTCGTAAAGGTATTGTTTTTCTATAAACATTTTTGTATCCCTAATTTAAAATTAAAGTTCTATTATTTTAGTAGTGGTCTTGTAGTAGTCTTGACAAAGAAATAAATTTTCTACGATGGTGAAAGAGACAGCCACTCAGCGCAAGCGACGACTGGAGATAAAAAAAAAAGCGGTTAGAGACGCTTCAACAAGAATCAGAAGCAGATACGTTTGCAAGACTAGCTAAACGGCGCAAACAAGCGGCAGAATTTCTGAAAAACCAGAGTGTTGGCGGACGAAATAAAGAGATAAACAAAGAAAAGCCCAAGTGAGATTAAACGATAATGCAGATACACGTTCTTCTCGACTTAACAATGACGCACGAAGACATTGTGAAACAAGAGCAAACGAAACAGATGATCAACATTACTCTCGGTTGGAATCAAATCGCTTGATAAAATCTGATTCAAGAGCTGGAGAGTCAATTCAGGCACATGAAGAAGGACTAAAACGTCGACGTGATGCTTATGCTCAACGGATAACTGATAGGGCAGATTTCTACTCAACCAGAGACTCTTATTGCGACAAGTGCTGCGATATCTGCCAGAAGAAATGCTACCCTAATCAAATAGCTAAATGTCGTTTAACGTCAGCAAAGCCATACTTGCCACCGGAACTTGTCGCTAAAAATGTTTTGCTTTTATGCTATCGATGCAATACGCACTTGAAAAGCTCAAAGAGTCATGCTCCATCTAAGGCGTATTGGAATAATTTGCTACCAGGTGATATTCCGGGTGAAATTGCAGCACAAACTGAACCAGAACGACATTTACTTCACCGCATCATTCCGTACATCAAAATTATTAAATTTACCGGCAGATTTGGCCAATACAGTTTTAAAGGACATGCCACATTATTTGCTTTCGATATCTTTGAAGTTAGTGAAACACTGCCTGAAATGCTTCCTCGATCAAGCTCAGATATCGGAATTATTGTAGTGACTGAAACTCTGCAGAACTTAAATGTAACAAGAGACTTTAACATATCACCGGATCGAGTTTACAAGGCACTTGATTGGCTTATTTCAAATAACCCACTCTACAAAGATGTAATAGTAAATAGATTTGCTCGATTAATTACAAAAGATGTTATTCACGTTATTCCGACTCAGTCAAAAGGACTAAATGAACGTGATGACCAAAATGGTGATTCTCCAGCTCGTAGTGCTTTCCAACGAATAAGTGACCACTCGCAAATCGTACGTGCTTCCTGGAATCAAAATTATGAAGATATCTTTCAATCCAGACATACTGGACACCAATATTTCGCCATGGCTGTGGCAAACTTAATTTGTGCTGCCATTAAACCACCGAGAGAATGGGATACAAATGTTTTAAATCAAAACATGATTGAAGGCGATGAATTTTACGCGCGAATCGATTTGGAAACTAGAAACCAACCAGATGCTTTTCCCATTGATAATCGTGGCTATTTGGAGATCAAAAATCTGGATGTTGTGAAACATGACATTTTAATGTTTGACAATGTCTTTTGTATTGAATATGACGATTCAAATGGTGCTTTTAATGGCAGTTTATGTGATAGGGAAAATGATGGAATTAATTTCTTAAATCTTCCGAGCTGCGATAAACTTATTATTCGTCGAACATCAGGCTGGAATTTTGATTATCAATGGCAGTTCATTTGGTCTCATGTATTACGACAACAAATATTATTTTACCGATTCCCATTCATGTGGACCAAAAGGAAAAATTGGAGCACATAACGGAAAAGCTTGTGTCATCCAATGCGATACGATTGATGAATTCCTTCGTATTGCCCGCCGAACTACTTGTTCCGATGCCGGTACACAGTTTTCAATTAATGCCATCAATGTAGTCGTTAAAGATAGAGTTGTACCAATGCAGCAAGATTTGAATGCCCATTCATCGGTACAGATGGACGAAGTTCCTGAGAAATATGAATTAGAACCAGAGCTAGTTAATGTATCACAATTTGTTCAAAATACAGACATCTGTAATGGCACCAATTGATCACGAACAGCCAGATGTTAATGATGAATTTGAGGAAAATAGAGATATTAGCAAAATTTTACCCAAGACTAAAGACAATATTGTTAATGTAAATCGAGAATTGAAAGCGGAGGAATTCTCATGGTTTTATCTCTTTCCATATGGCAAAAATGGTTTTAATGAAGAGCTTCCTGTGAGAATAACGCCACTGGATTATTTCCAACAGTGAATTCTAGTCTCAGACAACCGTTTTCAAAGAACAGATTATTTATTTTATGCACTGTCAATGTTTGAGTATCTACGAGTGCAGTCGACGATCAATGCATGTGGCAAAGCTGTGCGAGGACAAGAAGGTGTCGTCGAATACCTTCATTTACATTTAAAGGATCTTAGAGGATCCGCATCATAGTGGCGAACAGCTCACAATGAATTAATTGCATTTATTCGTTGCCTTGGTCCTCCAACTTGGTTTATTACTTTGAGCTGTAATGATTTGCATCGGTTGGATAAGCGCAAAGCCCTATTAATTGCAGATGGCAGACCCAATGAAGATCCTAGCCAATTAAATATTGATAAAGTGCATCATTTGATTGAATTGTATCCCGTTGTGTTGAACCGACATTTTTCTCGTCTTGTCAATGCTTTCATGAAACAGATTAAACAAAATTATAATCTTCTTGGTGGAAAAGTAGTTGATTTCTGGTATCGAGTAGAATTTCAGAACCGGGGAAGCCCACATGTTCACCTTGTAGTATGGGCCGAAAATCCTCCATCTTTTGAAACACCAGAAGGACTTTCGCACATCGACCGAGTGATTTCATGCCACTTACCAAACGAAGATGAAGATCAAGATCTAAGAGCACTTGTCAAACGAAATCAAATTCATCGCCATACTCATACATGCTACAAAAACAATTCGGAAACATGTCGATTTGCTTTTCCTCGCCAGTCATGTCAACAAACTCGTGTTGTGTCGCCCAGTTCAGACGAGTTCATTCGAAACGGAGGACGATTTTGTACTTTGAAACGAACACCCAATGAAAAATGGGTAAATAATTATAATGAGCAAATTCTTGAGTTTTGGAATGCCAATATGGACATACAACCTTGCGGATCAAATGAATCAATTGCCCACTATGTCGCCAAGTATATTTCGAAGACGGACCCAGCAAATGTTAATGAAGGTGTAGCCCAAGCAATTCGGGAAATTCGTCGCGAGGAAACTAGCATAACTGCAAAGCTTTTCAAATCGTGCATGCGAATATTGAAAGAGCGACAAGTTTCTGCATCAGAATGTGTATATCGACTCTGCCATCTGCTACTACGCTCAAGTTCAAGAAAATGTGTTTTCTTAAATACAAGAAAACCTGATGAGCGATATCGAATATTGAGATTTCAAAATAATGAAGCAGTTGGACTTTGCTCAAATTTATTTGATCGATATGCTAATCGTCCAAGACAACAAGAGCAGGGCTATGATTTCCCAAATATGTGCCTACTTGAAATTGCGATGAATTTTGAGGCGTTTTATGCAAAAAAAGCAGGAGATAATGAAGAAAGTATTGATCCAGAAGAGGAAGAGCAACCAACAAGACGAAGATTCGTAAATCTGTTCAACAACACAAAAATGGTAATTAGAAATGTTCCAGCTGTTGTTCGAATACCGTATACATGTCGACCGACCCAGAAGATTATTTCTATAGTCTGCTGGTTCAATATGTACCATTTTACTCTGAGAATGAATTAACTGATGAGCATATTAATGCTCGCGATGCTTTTCTTGCTCGAGAAGAACAATTGAGACAAAAGAATGCGTACCTTGAAATTCATCGTGCAAGAGGCAGACAACTTGAAACAGCATTCAATCAGGCGCATGCTTTCAATATTTTCGAAAATCCAGAAGAAATTGTTCAAGCAGAACTTGAAGATGAAGTTAATGAACAGGCGATGACAAATGAGCAGTTTCAAAATGTCTGTGCTGCAATGAATTTAAGACAGCGAGAATTATTTAACGCAATCACTCTCGGCATTCAGAGTCAACGAAATGGAAGTCCGAATCGCATTAAAATGTTTATCACCGGAGGTGCTGGAGTTGGCAAAACTTTTACTTTTAATGCATTGAAGGAACAGGTCAATCGCTGTTACGGCAAGAAAGCAGTTAAAGTTGGCGCATTGACCGGTGTAGCTGCAAGACTTGTTGGTGGAACAACAATCCACACATTATTTAAATTCCCAGTTGAAAAAGACGGCAAAATCATAGGAAATTTGGCACCACTTACTGGTAACTATTTGAAGGTGTTACGTAATCAATGGAAGGACATAGAATTTCTATTCATAGATGAGATTTCCATGGTTTCTTACGAAATGTTTTGCATGATGTGCTCAAGATTACGACAATTGAAAAAGAAAGAAAATGAACCATTCGGTGGCATCAACATTATGGTTTTTGGACACTTGTTTCAGTTGCCACCTATTCGAGGAGCTCCGATATTCGACCAGCCTACAAGATTTATTCCGGCTACTCATTTGTGGAGACTCTTCAGCCTTGTGGAGTTGACAGAGAACATGCGACAACAAGGTGATACACAATTTGCCGATCTGTTAAATGCTCTCCGCGTAGGTGAGTTGAAGGCCCCACATTTTGCTCTATTAGCGTCAAAAATGCTGACAGAGACATCTGGCAATTTTGATTTAGATGAAGCAATTCGCATATATCCTACTCGTGCGAAAGTTCACGCACACAACACAGCCGTCCTTGAACGATATCGAACTCAAGGAGTGCGAATATTCAGCATTCGGGCTCAGGATGTCTTAATAAATGCGACAAGAAATGCAGACAATGCAAATATAGATGACATTGTGTCGGATGACATCAACAAAACTGGTGGATTGGAAAAGGTTTTGAAAATTTTCAACGGAGCCAGAGTGATGCTTCGTTCTAATATTGATATAGAGAAAGGACTTGTTAATGGTAACATGGGCACTATCACTGAAATTATTTGGCCTTTATTTCGACGTGATCAGGTCTACGATACCGATATTCCAGCTATTCGTGTCGACTTTGGCAAAGATGGAATTCATTTAATCAAGCCAAAATCCACTCAATTTCCAGCCCTCAGAAATTATGGAACAATCGAGCGAACACAACTCCCACTAATACTGTGCTGGGCCTGCACAGTCCATAAAATGCAAGGGTGTACGGTGGACAGTGCTGTCGTATATCTTGATCTAAACTATTTGCTAAAGGACAGGCATATGTCGCGTTAAGCCGTGTTCGATCCTTGAACAGATTAAGAATAGTGGACCTCGATTGCTCAAAACTTACTGGCAAGACACCATGCAATGAAGAAGCAATGAGGGAAATGATAAGAATGCGACAACTGGTACCTCCAAAAATAAATTTAATTTAATATTTATATGCAGATCTTATGAAAACTCATAATAAATATTTTGATATGATATTATTGTTAGGTACGTATAAAAAATTTGAATTTCAGATATAAGGTGAAATGAAACTGAAATAAATCTGCAATTATCTTATCATGGTATTTAAAACGAATTACATCATTTTAAGCACAAAACTAAAAAGCAGAAAATAAATAATCTAAATAAAAAAATATATTTTTAAAAACCGTGTTTTTGTAGTGGAGAATAATAATTGTAAAATAAAAATTTTAAAATTATAATTTTAAAAAAAAATAATTTTAAACACAAAACTAAAAAGCAGAAAATAAATAATCTAAATAAAAAAATATATTTTTAAAAACCACGTTTTTTGTAGTAGAGAATAATAGTTGAAAAGTAAAAATTTAAAAATTATAATTTTGAAAAAAGGACTAAAAAATATAAAATAATGTTTTTCAACTTCATACATATTCCTATGATCTTAGAGATTGTCATTAAAATTTTTGAATCTGAACTTTTAATAGCTTTGAAAAATAGGTCTTTAATTATAATCAGAAAATTCTTGAGTTCTGGAATGCCAATATAGACATATAACCATGCGAATAAAATTAAGCTATTGATCATTATGTCACCTCAAAGACGGGACCAGCAGATGTATACGAAGGTGTGTAGACAAAGCAATTCGGCAAATTAGTCGCGAGGAAACTAACATCGCTGCAAAACTCTTCAAATCTTGCTTATAAGATTTAAAACGAAAAACGTGGGGCACATGAAATACATAACAGTAATGTTATATTAGTGTGTGTATGTGTGCTCATGTGAATATGTGTATGCATATCTGTAATTGTATCTGAATGTGTATGTGGCTGTGTATGAGTAAGAAAAAATGAGTACATGTATGTATATATTTACTGTTATGTATTTCATGCGCCCCACGTTTTTCGTTTTAAGTCTTATAAGCAAGATTTGAAGAGCTTTGCAGCGATGTTAGTTTCCTCGCGACTAATTTGCCGAATTGCTTTGTCTACACACCTTCGTATACATCTGCTGGTCCCGTCTTTGAGGTATACCTTGTGACATAATGAACAATAGCTTAATTTTATTCGCATGGTTATATGTCTATATTGGCATTCCAGAACTCAAGAATTTTCTGATTATAATTAAAGACCTATTTTTCAAAGCTATTAAAAGTTCAGATTCACCAATTTTAATGACAATCTCTAAGATCATAGGAATATGTATGAAGTTGAAAAACATTATTTTATATTTTTTAGTCCTTTTTTTAAAATTATAATTTTTAAATTTTTACTTTTCAACTATTATTCTCAACTACAAAAAACGTGGTTTTTAAAAATATATTTTTTTATTTAGATTATTTCTTCCAGGTATCAAATCATCCATTTCAAATCAAACTTAAAACAGAAAGCTTATATTATCAACCATTTTTTGAGCCACCGATAAAACTTAAAAGTAGAAATTTTTTAAAATATTCTAAAAAATAATTCCGATTAGTTTATGATGCAATTTCAGAACTATCCTTCAAAAGGTACTTTACCGTCAAAATAAGTTTTCCAATGAAGAATTAAATTATAGAATTAGTTGGGGGAAAAAATTTTAAATTTCATAAAACATTTAATTAATTTTTTTATTTATAGTATTATGACCTTACGAAAATTATCAAAAAAAAATAAAAGGCACTAATTTTCACGCGAATACCTAAGAACCATTGATACAACATTTCTTAATTTTTAAGACTATAAAAATTTAGAACTAAGGGTTCGCATGATTTCAAAGCCTTATCCAATTTTTTTTCATTTTTAAGACACATGGAGCTAATTTTCGTTAAGATCAGAAACACTACACAACATTTCCTAATTTTAATCTTAGAGCTGTTAGTTTTTGAGATGTACCAGGGGCCTAAAGTATCATCTAACTTTTCTTAATTGTCAAGATTCACAGTGCTGATTTCGATGAGGTTCGAAAACACCATTCTGTATAGCTTAACTTTTAATATTCATGGTGCTTATCCTCGATGGGTCCCAACGCACCATCTAATTTTTCTTAATTTTTAAAAGTTACCGCGCTAATTACCGAGGAGTTTTAAAACAATAAACTAAAAAAATTAAATACTTATTTTCTTCCGAATTTGAGCCGTTGTTGCTCAGGGGAACCAATGAGGTGAACCGGGTTCGAAACACAGCGCAGACATAAATTATCCTCAGTGGTAGACGGATCATGGATTAGAGTCTCCTTGTCGCCAGGCGAACCGTGGGAAGTTTTGTGTGGTTTTTCTCACCATGTAACGCAAATGCGGGCTAGTTCCATCAAAAAGACCTTCACGAAGGCAAATTTCGACCAATAATTGATACAGGAATTTCCTTGTGTTCTTGATTGGGTTCAAAATTACAAGGCTACGGAGTTGAACATGAGTAGTCGTAAACCCGAAAATTGGGTCGGCTGTTCAACAACGGTTATAAAATAAAAGTCTTATAGGAAACTCGCCATAGAAATTAGAAATGCAACTGAAGCAAGAGAAGGGAAGAAACACTCGACTTCGAATCAAAGTGTGAATAGACTTTTAATAACTCTCATTCCTTTATTTTTCATTTCATCCTTCCATACAGGGTGTTCTATAATAACCATCATTAATCTATATTTTCAAAAAAAAAAATAATAAATAAATAAATACCTATTCGAGGTCGCAAACTTATATCTGAGCAAGGAAGTAGAAACAAAAACACTCGTTATCATATTATAGTGAAGAAGACAGTACTGCAAATATCAAAACCAGTTTTTATTGCCTGTAGAAACAAAAACGTGTTGAGTGTGAATCATTAGAAAGTTTCATCAGTCAACCAAACCGGTTTTAGTATTTTCATTCCCGCCTTCTTCGTTATGATTCGACAGATTTCTTTATCGTCTTTGTTTCTTTCTCGCCTAGATAAGTATTTTGGGACTCCATATATTTATACTTTTTGTAATTGATTTTTTATGGTTGTTATCGATTGTAGAATTTGACTGTGGTACGTGTATGTTAATAAGTCGAACTTTTTAAAATCGATTTAATTGGTCATAATGGCAGATAATGTGCAAAAACAATAAAAATATATATATTTATAATAAAATTCAAATATTTCCTAGTAAATTTTTCCACTTCAAAATGAACTAAATTTAAGGGCCAAGTTCAAAAACATACCCTGTTTCAGATGTTCATAATGTGATAATAAAGAAAAGGGGACATGTGCTCAATATTTTTTTGAACACGAAAAATAGCATTTATTTACTCATCAAGCTGAATTAAATAATTGTTCACAAATTTAAAAAATTTGAGCTGTAATAGAAATATTATTAAATTAGATTCAAATTAAAATTTGGATAATTTTATCATAATTATTTCATCCAAAAAAATTTGATTTGTAAGACTTTTTGACTCATTTGACTTGGCACTTGCTAACTGTATCGTATTTAATTTAATAGAAATCAAAAGAAACTTTAGGTTTTTCTAACGTAACTTATTTGCCATCCAATAATTCTAGTGGCTATAAAATCTAGCTCTATCCGGAGACTTTTTCATGGTCAATTTCGGGGTTCATAGCAAATGTCAAAAACAGGAAGTCAATATTTGACATCGTATTAAAAAAAAAAATCCAAAGAAACTTGTTTTTGCAATCGAAGTTCCAGCCAATGTATAGATTCTTACTTCATTATTTGATGTTGCAAGCAAGCAAGGAAATATATATTAAAACATTCAAATTTACAAGTAAGTTTATAAACTTACTTGTTAAGTATAATGTAATTTTTTGTGTGTTTTGCAAGATATGAAGTAATATAGTGCGTTTAAAAAATAAATATATTTACTATTGATAAAGAAAGGTGTAATTTTTTATTGCAATGCATTCAGTTATTAAATAAAATGTACAAATTGCAATCACAATATACATTAAGAAATAAAAATTAACATTTAGGCATAATTTTTAACTAAAAATATTCATTTATCAACTCCATATAAGGCAATGTCGATTTTTATCACAGCTTGCTAAATATGAGCCACAAGAACTCCAACAGCATGATGTTACACTAGAATTATGAGCTTTTAATTGTTTTTCAAGTTTACCAGATGCCACATTCCACAAATAAATAGAACCGTTCTTAGAACCGCAACAGCAATACTTGTAATCAGGGCTGAATTTAGCGCGAGTTAAATCACAGGCAATCTCAAAACCTGGTTCTTGCAAAGAAAAAGTCTCTTTAAAAACTCTTAAATCGAATAGTTTCAAGCATTCGCCACGTTCTGCAGCTAGAAGTAGATAGCCATTTCTGGACAAATCCAAAGACGTCACAGCTTTTGAGCATGCTAGGTGAGTAATCTCATTTCCAACGCGAGGATCCCAAACGCGTATTTTCTTGTCCGTATGACCACTAATCACAAAATTGCTGGGTCTACTTATTACGTCATTTACAGGAGCATTAGTGCCGTAAGTCACAATACAAACTCTTTGACGCAAGTCCCATAATTTTAAAGTCTGATCAGAGCTGCCAGATACAATTCTGTTAGTTTCACTCATAAATTTCGAAGAAGTAACTTTCCCACTGTGCCCAGTTAATGTATGCCGTATCATGAAATCCCACATCGTCCATACACGGCTAGCAAAATCAGAAGATGCACATAACAATAAATTTGCTTCCGGATCAACGTCAATGGAAAGAATGGAGGAATTACAGCCACGAATGTTTTCTCGCAATTCGATGCCACTATCGCACATTTCCCAAAACTTAACCTTCCGATCTGATCCACCAGTTAAAAAACACGACATTTTTGGCAACCATACAACAGCGTTTACTTCGCTGTCGTGCGCGATTAAGTCATACTTTACTTTTGAAGGCAATGTTGAAGTAAAATGTTGTCTAGGTTTTGACTTAGGTGATGAAGATTCTCTTTTTTCAGCTGCTTCGTTCCTAGCTGATTTACCAACACTAATATCGTTTGCTGCAGACATCAAGGCAGACGTAATAGAAGCTGATCTAAGGCTTTCAGAACTACCAGAACTTCTACCAAGACTCTTCAGTGACAGAATTTCTTCTTTTAACTTTTTCATTTCTATTTCCAAATCGTTGTTTTTATTTTCAACACTCGAAAATGTGATATTCAACGCATCGAATTCATCAATTTTGTCTTGTAAAACAGATTTCATATTTGTCAGTTGCCTTAGATACTTTTCATTAAGTTCTTTGTTAGTTTTAAGCTCTGTTCGAGTATTTTCTAATTCATTACTTAGCTTACACAACAAACTATTTTTTTCGTCGACCACATTTTTCAATTCTAAGACTTGCTGCGCGAACTCAGAAATTTTAATATGGCATTGTTTCAGTTCCTCTTGTAAGCCGTGATACTTTGCAAGTAAATTTGAATCCTCTGACTTCGAACCTTCTGGGTGGCGCAAACTTTCAGGAGGAATAGACTCGATACTTTGTATTTTTCGAGTCTCTTTTTTCAAATAATCTAAGGATTCCAATAACTTATTACTGTACTGAATGAGTTCTTGGAAACTGTGTTCTTTGAAATTTCTTCTTTTAAGTTGAGATAAAATACAACTGCAAAATAAAATAATTAAATAAGTAAGGCTATAACATAATAAGAAATTACAGTCCCAACCAAATTTTAAACAGAAAGATAAATTACAATTTAAAACCATTTACAATGCCCATTGGTTATTACTAAAACCATTTACAATGCCCATTGGTTATTACTAAAATCCTTTACAATGTTCTGTTATTATGATTACTTTTTATTCATATAGAATTATTAGACCTATTCTTATTTATTTAGACATATTGAGTCGAAAGAGCGTGACACACGGAACGATTGTTAAAAGTTTGAATTAATAGTTACATTATTCATACGAAATTTCTCGCCAGACTTTTTTTTCCCATCATTTAGTGACAGAATAGGCTTATAAAAAATTAAGTCCAAAAATAATTTAAAGATAAATAAAAATTATAGTAGAAATGAAGCAGATTTTACAGTAATTACACGTCGTATTTTACTTTCAAGCAACAGCAACAAAAAGTTCTTACCACAACTGTGCATCTAGTTCATGATTTTGTAGCAGTAGATGTAATAGTAGTAGTAATACTTTATTTACGTCACACTAGGAGTGCACAATGGACTATTGACGACGGTCTGAGAAACATCCTCATGAGAAAACTCAAAAGACAAGATATCACAATTTTGAGGGGTTGACTCACCCGCTTTGGTAGACCGATGACCTGCGCGTGAAGTCGAGCACTTAACGGTAGAATAGTTTAACGAGGACCGATATTACATACCTTCGGTCCCTTCGCAGGCTGATCAAAGTGGTCACTCAACCTGCTTACTGATCGCAACCAGTGCTTGACTTCGGTGATCTATCGGTGCAATGTGATGAAAAGCAAAAATTTATCTAAAACAATGTGCGAAATAAATAAACGAAAAATATCCGACTTTTATGCAATAATTTTATTTTTATTAAAAATGCTTAATACTGGTATGGATGGTGTTATCTACAATAGGGAGCGCTGCAAGGTCTTGACTGCTTATACTTCAGTTCCGAGTTACTGTTTTTAGTGTTTTGAAACCATTAGGCTCACAACGTGATCATTGTGTTTTGAGACTGTCTTGAGTAGCATTTCTTCTATAGGTGTATTTGTTACCTGATTATTTATTTGTGTTGAAAAGAAGAATTGTCATTTGAAGATCTGTCATTTCAAGACGTAAGAATTGTCGTTTGAAAAAAGAATCGTTATAAAACACTTCTTACCTTGTCAGTAATATACTAACTTCGAAATTTAAACCTAAATTGTAATTTGTAAAATGAACTTAATTTCGCTGTTCGAGCAACATGTTAACACTAAAGTATGATAGTGCACGGCTTGCACCAAGAATACACAATAATAAACAAGTAAAAGAGGCCAAATTAGAACTGCGAAAAAAGCGAGTTTCTAAATCAAGCAACCATGTCACCTTTTTTAATAATTAAAAACAAATTTTCACTCCAAACTCCCTAAAACTACTTAATATTAATAATATCTTATGAAATACAGCAGATTTAAACTCACGAGTTATATAATTTTTTTTCTTTTATTAACACTAAACATACCAACACTTAATGTATACTTATTTTTACCATAGCCGGTCAAATGACCGGATTTTATGTTTCTTGATTGAATGTATGAGATATGAATGTTAGGAAGGAAATAAACTTTAAAAAAAACTTTATAATAATTAAACAAAATTGTATATTGCCAATTTCTATGTATCACAAACACAAAGAATAAGAATTTTAAATTTATTGCTCAACGCATTTTTTATATACATACAAGGTGTTTCATTGCACATTTTCCCCAAACATATTTCTTTTACTTATAATTATTTCTAAAATTCTTATAATTATTCTTATAATTATAAGAACATATAAGAATTATAATTGTCACTTTTTCTTAGACAAAAATCTCAATCTAAAATTTTTGGTACTTTCTTGAAATTTGAATTCACAGTTATTCTGATTGAACTACGCAACAGTTTTTGCAGAAACGTGCAACTATTCGAATGCAATACGTTGAACACGCATTATTTAGTAATTTCTGATCCAATAACCTTATAAAGCAACAAATTGTTCTCCCGGTCAAATGGCCGGTTGTGGTAGAAATAGGTATACGACAAGTATTATTCGAAACAAACAAAATACAAATAATAATAGAATATTAACTGTTAGAAAAATTCATGAAGTCAAATGTGCAAAAACGATAAGATGGTAGCGCATTTTCAATGTAAAAGTTCTTAAACGGTAATTTGACCGGTTATGGTATGTTTAGTGTTAAAAACAAAATTATTTGTTTGAAAATATTGACTCGCAAAATAAGCTGTGGTAGACAGCTGTATACTTTCTAACCGGAAATAGAGTGGGTCAAGAGATCGAGATTGTTGTTGTTTATATTTATATTGAAAACACCATGCATATAAATTCAATATTATATACACAGGCGTCTCGCAGTGAACTGATCTTAAAGACACGGTTCACAGTAGAGCATCACTGGCTGTGGTCAGTAAGCGGGTGTGTGACCACTTTGATCAGCCTGTGTATGGACCCAGGGTGCGCGAAATCGGTCCTCGTTAAACTATTCTACCATAAAGGACACGACTTCTCGCTCAAGTCGTGGGGTTATCAAACAAGGGGAGCCACCCTCTCTGCAGAAGATCAAAATTGCGATGCTATGTCTCCGGATCATCCTCAGGGATGTTTCCCAGACCGTCGCCAATAAATAGTAATAAAGTACCTACATACCGCTATGCATAGGCATCTTTTTACATACAGTTATATTTTTTATATATTTTGCATTTAGTTATTTCTGTCTCCAATATTCATTTAAATTACTCAAACCTGATAATTATTGTAAGCGAGCTCAATCGTTTAAATTAACTTTCTTCAATGTGTTCAGCAAACAGAAATTTTAATTAATAGAAGAAGAAAAAACGAAAATGGTTTTCTTTTTTCACACAATTTGAAATATAGTTAAAATATTTCCTTAATTTTTAATACCTAGGAGTTGTTATCATTTCATTCGGTAAAAGGATGCAGAAAGAAATAAAATAAAATTAAAAAGGTCTACGATAATGTACAGAAAATAAACGTCAGTGAATTAGAAAAACATTTTTCTCACCCATCAGTGACAATGGAAACATGAAAGTCAAGTTTGAATGAAAATTACATGTCTTCTCAAGCGCCATTCTGAATTCCCAAATCAAGTTGAAATTTTGTTTACAAATGCATTTTAAGGTTGGAAAATAATCTGAAACTTATAATTATTTTTTTTTTTTTTTCAAAAAGTAGTTAAGTACTTCTTTTTTCTACTTGTCAGCAAGTGAGCTGTGACCATTTTTGTGATTATTGGCTTGTTTAAATTTATAAGGGTTCTCCACTACCACTATCCTCCGGCATATGCGCAGTTTTGTGATTCTTGGGATTTCTTATAGAATAAGAAAAGCAATTGTAGACACCTGGAGTCTAAGACAGGAGAGAGCGAGAAGAAATGGGCATAACCTCAAATATTTGAAGTTTCTGCTGAGTATATTTTTTTTTAGAGGTTGTGAACTAACACAAATATTTTTTAAAATAAATGGAACTTTAATCAGATTTAAAAAATAAATAATACTTAATCAGATCTTTGTTATATTTGCTTAAATTATTTGAATGTAAGACTGTCAAAATTCTTTAAATTCTTATTCAAAAAATATAAATAGTTGAACCTGTTTATCTCGAACCTCTTTATCTCGAAAACCTCTTTATCTCGAAATTTCTAAAATTCCCTACATTTACTGTCTAAAATAAATGTATTTTCCATGTTTATGTCGAATATTTTTTCTTCAAAACCTCCGTTTCTCGAATTTCTAATAATAGAGCACAAATGTCAAAACTTTCTTTATCAGTAGAACTCCTAGACAGAGATGAATTCCGTGAATCCACAGGAAGTAGGGATGAACAGGTAGGGGTGTTTCTTGGAATTTCAATTACTATCCCTGCACTTCCTTAACTAGAAAGGTATACAATGATTCTGGCAGTAAGTGAGGGGTTAATGAATAGTGACCATCAGGGGTTAGCTTTTCAACATAGATAAGAAAGCTATAGAAAACAGTTGGTATGCAAACTTGTAGATGCCTGCCATGAAACAAGTTAGACACTATCAGAATTGCTGTTTTGTCTGGAGAAATGTGTCTCTTAAAACTATTCAAAAGGGTTTTAAAAAGCTGGTTTTAAGAATAGCTGTGAGGATGATGAATAAGAGGATGAAGGCATCAGTAAAGAAGAAGAAAATGTTAACACTGAAAATGCAGTGCCAGAATGGAATGCAATAAAATCTGGATTAATTGTTGACATTAATTTTGATGATTTTTACAAGTGGACAACTGCCTGGCAACATGCGGAACATTAGCAGTTGCGGAACTCATAGATAATGTCAATAAGGAATATCAGATGAAGAGGAAGAAACTGAAAATCATATTGATGAATCAAAAGTGAATGCAAAAGAAGTAGAAAAAGCTGTAGAATTCTTATAAACTACTCTTGAATTCTAGGAAAATGCTGGCTATGAGGAATTTGCGATCTTTCTAACCTCAAAAGAATAATCGGAACAAGTAAGGTTATACGTCAAAAATCTTCGAAAAAGTATTTCCAGTGTTTAATGTATGCTGAAAAACTGTTATTTAAATAGATGTATGCGGTATAATTAATTTAAAGAAATATCTATATTTTTCTACTGAAAACCATTAAAGCACATTTAATAGAATTTCTTAATTAAAATTAATTTTTTAAAGTACCGGTATAACTCGAAACCTCTTTATCTCGAATTTTTCGCCTTTCCCGTGAGATTCGAGATAAACAGGTTCGACTATTACCTTTGCTGCTGATAGAAAATATATTTTGTTGCAGAGAAAAGGGGAAACTTAAATATTGCTACCCAGACAAGTGAGATATTGTCCTCCTTGTACTTTTTTTTTTTTGCTAAATAGGAAGAGATTAAATCAAAGTTGTTATCTTGAATATTGAGATCAAAAATTATAAAGTTAATGCATAAAAAGCAGAGTTTTGAATCTATACCTATATACACATCTGACATTGCTACATAGACTAGCTATATGATGCATTGCAAGTACTGTTTTGCGAATAAGATCAAACCAATATGCAATGCAAATTGGCTGAGATTAAAATAACAAATAGAATCAATAGATTATCAAGATTAGAATAGAATCAATTAATAGAATAAAATCAATAGAATCAATAATTTAGAAGTTATGGGAGTTAAAAATGTTTCAAGAGTGAAAAGTACAATTTTCGACTAATACTTATTCTAGAAAATTAAACCATAATTTCATATGTATTTTTTATGATTAATCTTATAAAATTAAAATTAAGTTGATAGTACTAATAGTTTTGAAGTTATGAGAGTTTTATACTTAAACAGATATAAAGTCAAAAATTATAATTTTATAAATGAAATCCTTATTACTTCTTAAACTATTACTTCAATTGACTTAACATTGATTTTATGAGACTAAGAGGGGAAAAATACATATGGCATAATGCCTCATTTGTCTATATAGAAATATCAGGCATGTAAGTTAACAACATCAGTACATAGGGGAGAGGGGGGCACCTTTCAACATTTTTTGCTAAATAATTATTTGGGAAGTTTTATTGCTTTCAAAATCTAAGTTCTAATTTTTATTTACTAAATTGATATTTGAGGTAACCTCTCAATTTTTTCTAAAAGTCTAAGCCAAAGACAAAATACCTAATTTTACATATTTAGTGAACCATGTATTTTGTTGAAAACTGCCCCCCAGGAGGGGCAGTTTTCAACGGGTGGTGGGGCACATTTAAACAATTGAAGAGAACGTAACAAGATCATACATTTTGGGAAATTAACTTTATAATCATAATCACTTATTCATAAAATAATAATAAAAATATTGAATGAACATATTGGGGTGATTTACGTTTTTTCTACGTTATTTCGTTTTTAATTAAATCAAAGTTTACGGAGAATGTCATGAAAAATACAACTCGAACTGTTCCGCCGTTTAAACTTGGTTGAGGCAGTTTCATTTTAATGTCATTTCTTTATGTACTACTAATATCCTCTTTTTCTGGAAAATAAAATTTCCAAGAATTTTCCTTCTTTCTCATAAAGTTTATTCTATCTCTTCAATTTTCCTACAAATAGAACTTCTTTTTTCTTTCTACAAAACTCAACAAGAACAAAGTCATTAACCTCTATTATTGTATCATCAGTTATCTCAAAATTCATCTGTTCTTCAATATCTGTAGTGGAAGGTGTCAAAAAAATCTTCACATTCTGATTCAGTGTGTAAAGAAATGTCATCTGCACACTCACTTTCAGAAGATTCAACAAATAACAATTTCTTTGATGGTTTTAACTTGAGCTTAATTTTATTTGAGATTGATTTCCTCGTCTATTCCAATCTTCGAATGGTTTCTTCTTGAACGTGGTTTTTCTCAGGGGTATCAGTCAATATTTTAGACTTTCCCTTTTTCCTACATCTTTTTTTAGCCATGGTAATAGATTTATGGTATACAAAAATTATGATTTCCTTTACTAGTACTTGGGAGACTATCTATTTTACACATTTCTTCAACAATTTGATCCACACGAAGAATTAATAGAAGCTTGCAAAACTGTTATGCTAATGGTCTTACCTGGATTCAATACCATCCAATCATTTTGTGCTACTCTCAATTTAGATTTAAATGGCCCTATGACTCCAACATCCAAAGGCAATGAGAACAATGTGAAGGAAGGGTAACTAGCACAATACCATTACCCTTAGCAAACAGCATAGCATTCAGTGTACAGTGACTTTCAGGATTGTCCATCACCAAAAGTATTTTATTTTCTGTTGAACATTCGGTATGCTTTTTAATATGCTTGAGAACCTTGACAAAAAGAAGTTCAGTTATGTATCCACTTTTAAGACTGCTGACTAAACTTAAACTCTCAGGTGGTGCTCCAAATAACATAGAGTCATGGTACCTTGCCCTCGGAAGAACAAATACAGGAGGAACAGTATTTCCTAAAGCATTGATTATCGTGCACATGGTAATCATGCCTCCTCGCTCTCCAGATACTACCTGACGAGCTCCTAGCGAGCTAAATTAAATTATTTTTATTCTAAATCAAATTTTCTCGAATATTTTTATAAAATTTTAAAATAATTTTTTATCGACTCGTTTAATAAATTCCTTGTTAATAAATTCTATTTTCAACAACAATGCAACTAACTGAATCTTGATTTTAGGCTTTTAAAAAAAAATAATATAATTGAACAAATTCATTCAAACATGTTTCCTTGACCACATTCACATGTTTTTCAAAAAGTTTAGACTAATGCCTTGCGGAAAAAGCTGAGTATTTTAAATGTAACAACCGTAATTAATGGGCTTTTTGCAGACTAATGACTTCTACAAGATCACTTAACAAAAAAATAATAAGCCCGGGGCACCTTTCAACACTGTTGAAATGTGCCCCCTAAGGTTTGTTGAAATCTGCCCCTGGTACAGATATTTTGGTTAAAGTATTACCAACCACTATAGAAAAGGACTTATTACTAATAAATAATACAGTTTGAAGCAGAATTAAATAAACTAGTTGATGAATAAATATCACCTACCTTATTAAAAGATTACTGGTAGATAAACAGTTTTAAAATCAAAACTGTCTTTTTACTTTTGGAATGTTAAAACATGTTCCACAGAATAACACAACAGGGTTAAAAAGAAAGTGCTTAAAACTAAATGTCAACAGTTATGCATAATTAAAGCTTATTGTTTGTCATATTGGCCAATCATTAAGCAATATTAGAAGGCAGAAATTCTAGTTGTTGTAAGGTGCCCCATGTTGAAATGTACCCCCCTCTCCCCTAACTATAATACATGAAGACATTATTCATTCATAACATTTTATACATAAAAACTTTTTACTTACTAGTCCAATTAATTTTTTTAGTTTTGTTAGATTCAGCAAAAATTCTGCGCACAGGTTAATAATGAAAACAGCAATCTCATACAAATTAGTTAGTACAATAAATTAATATTTTTTATACATAAAACCTTAATGATTTCTTAATTATTAGTCCTATCGATTTAGGTTTTTTTTCATTCGATTCAGCACACACAAAAAAGAATTGGAAACAACTTGTCTAAATGGCAAAATTAAAGTTTATCTTCCTTTTACTCCCGCCCTCAGCTGCAGATAGTAAATACCCACCACTATTTTTGTTATTTTACAATGTATAAAGAAAAATAGGAGATCATTCACAATACTTAATCATAAAAATGCACACTAAATACAACTTTGTAACCTACTGTTAAGTTAAAATTGTATTCCAATTTTTTGCCAATTTACAAAACTACTTTTATAAAATAACCTTTAGCTCCAAAGGGTGTCTCTAATTTTCTTTTTATGACCTAAAACTTAAAATTGAGAAAAAAACAAACACTTTTCAGGAAAAATTGATGACAAAATATCACAATTATTTTTGAAATTTCTATACTAAATGTTTCAACTACAAATATAGGTTGTTGTTTCTATGTAAAAACAAATTTTGATTCTATTCTGAAGAAACTTCAGCTTTTAAATACTATTTTGCCGTATTGGTGTATAGTGTGTATCAAAAGGATATATCCACCAGCATTTTCAGATTTTTGATATTTAATTTATAATAAAAATAACTTTTTCGCTAGAAATAATCTGGCGGACAGTGATTCTGTATTATGGGCCAGAATCAGACAAGCTGAAAGAGTTGATACAACATATGTAAACTATTTTTGAACTATTAATATTTGATAGAACAATATTTTCTTCTTCCAAAAAAAAAAAAAAAAAAAATGAAGTCTTGTTTTTCTTGTTCTAACAGGATAATGCTCCTATGCAGACTGTAGAGCCTAATTTTAAACAATTTTTGGATAATGATGCACAAATTATTGATAAATCACCTAGCATCCCTAATTTAAAATAGATAGAGAAGATATGATCAAACTTGCAAGAGCAATGCATGCACATAGAAGTCGTAGAACTGCAATATAAATTTTACAAAAACGTTTTTTTCAAATTTGAAAAAATCAAATATCATGCTTACTAAAACTTTTAGAAACTAAGCTTAATAAAATTAATTAGCATTTTATGGAGAGAAAAAAATAGAAAAATGTCTTATAATTGAACACTATAGTTTGATGTTTGACTCTGTGGCCCAATTCTTGAAACAGCTGTTTTATATAAATTTCCTTATAATTCCTTTGATTTATATATTAGTAATTATATTTTTAATTGTTTAAATTAAAAGAAGTCATAAAAAGCACTTTTTTAACACAGTTTATTTTCATTTCCTTACATAACTTTCAGTTTTACTGCTTGACCTATCATTTAAAAACATACTGTAATGTGACCTTGAAAATTTTTAATTTTAATTTAGAGAAAAACTATGAATCTTGATCTCAATGTTGAAATAGGTAATTTCTCTGTAAAATTAAGTGCATTATATCCCTCGTTAAAGAGATTTCAGCAAAAACAATTTTATTGCACCTTCAACAAGAATCAGATTTTTTTTTTTTTCTTTCTTTCTTTCCTTTTTAAGTAAAAACTCAAATTTCATACTTTTATAACAAAAGAGAAACACATTTTATTACATAAGAATTCTAAACCTTAATGTGTCATAGCATATAAAAACTCATCATAAGTAACGAATTGCATTTAATGTACTCTAAATGCAACTTTGGCCTTCTTTTTTTTTTTTTTTTTTTTTTTTTTTGAAAGCAATTTTTATAAAATTTAAGTCCATAAAAAAAGAAATATTAGTGATGAACTTTTATTAATTTGTCACAAATAAGCATTCTTACTAAATAAGTAACACATTTATTTTAAGTTTAATGATTAATAAAAAAGGAGTGTATTTTAAAATGTTTGGTCTAAGTAACTCACACTTGGGGCTTGAACTAAATATTTTAACTGAAATTAGACTGTGCTTTCGTTATTGGGACAGACAATGTGCATGCATTTCTTTAACAAAAGTTTGAAATAAAGCTGAAATGATGGTATAACTTGCTATAAACCCATGACAAATGAATATATTACACACAACAGTTTTAAATAATTTAATTTTACGGCAGAATTTCATCTGGTCAAAATATTACATTACGATAAATCTCACTATACTATCTAACAATTCTAAAAAGCATTGAAACTGATGGTTCCCAAAAGATGCCCTGTGGAGAGATCAAGGGGGTCCCAGGAGTTCGTTTTTTTTTAAAACCAGTAATGAATTTTGAAACCAGTAACTCAATTTAAATCTTATCACTAATCTAGAATTAATTCAATTATTCAGTTATTTATTTGAAATTATAAGTAAAATGCCAATAAAAAAAATATTAGTAAAATTTGATTTTTTTTTTAATAAATTATGAAAAGCATATACATTAATAAAAAATTCTAGCAGTATTTTTAATCAGAATTTTAAATTTAAAATAAAATAACCAAATTTAAGAATTTAAAAAAAAATGTTTCTGTGATAATCATTCTCAACATTTATAAAAGTTCTTTTCGAAAAATCATGATTCAGTTTATTTTATAACTTTTTTAACGATAAATTCAGATAGCACTCCAGTCTCGTGAATTTAACTGTCTAACATAAAACATTTTTTTAAGAGTACCTATTACTGATAAAACAATGAAAATAATTTATCCTTCACACAATATATTTTCAAAATAGTTAATACACTTTCTCGAATTAATATATTCACATCTGCCTATTACTGATAAGAGTACCTATTACTGATAAAACAATGAAAATAATTTATCCTTCACACAATATATTTTCAAAATAGTTAATACACTTTCTCGAATTAATATATTCACATCTGCTAATGAACTCTATTTAGAAAGCTGCAGTTCTGTCAAAGGAACCTTTATCATTTAAGGTTCCATAGCCAAAAGAAAATGGGAACTGCTGATTTAAGCAGTAAGTTTTTTTAATGCTATATCTAAGTTGTAGATAACAGACCAAGTTGGCAGCTTTCTAGGGTTACAAAACATGCTTAACCCACTGACGGTTCTGCACGTAGAAAGTCGCATTTTACCCTGCAGTCTTCTCTGCATAGCAAAACCGGTTTTTCCATGTTAATGGATAGGGGAATAGTGTATAGGGGAGAAACATTCTCCCAATTTTGCCCATTCCCTTAACCGCCAGTGGGTTAAAAATGTTAAAAAAAAAAAAAAATTTAATAAAAACTTTTTTTTAGCAGAACTTAATATGGCACGATTTTATCATGTGTTTATAACTTTTATTTTCATATTTGCTTTAATTTTTACTTTTCTAGTTCTCATTGTATTAGATTTATTCCTGAATATTCAGGATAAAATTTTTGTTCCAACAAATTTCCATAGACAATATGATTAATTAGACTTTTCTTTTAATTTGCAGGGGCAAGGGGGTTGGTTATACGCTCAGACAGTTTGTAAATCAAAGTTGAAATTCATCTGCTAACAAAAATTTTTACTTAGAAACAAACTAATGAAGCTCTTTTAGCAATTTGAAACATTTCTTGCATGACCAAACATGATTTTTTCAGCTATGATATTGAGGGTGCTTTGAAATGATTAATTATACATTATTCATGCGTATTGAGTAATGTTTCATATATATGCATTTTTTTTCTCCTTTTTTTATGTACCCATCTTTTCTACTAGAGAAATTACATATTTCAATCTGTGTCCATTTTTTTCTGTTAAGCTGTCTAGTTAAAATTAATAATTAAAATTTCTGCTGGTTTATTTTATATAGCACCATTATAATTCATTTTTAATTTGATGAATAGGAAAAATATGTTAAATATTTATTCTTAAGCAAGTTATAAGCTTTTTTTTTATAGTATAACACATTTATTTATTAATAAAATGTTTATAGCTCATTCTCCTTAATTATAATTAGCACTTATCCATTAAAGGATCTATCATTAAGTATCTATTATACTAATATAGATACAGAATATAAGTGCTGAGGTACTGTGTCTTTAACGGCCCCCTTTAAAGGATAAGTACCTAATATTACATAGACATACAATAAAAAATTGAATTGGAAATCGTATCAGATAAATATAACATCTGCACTATGGCAGGAATTCCTGATTTTAATGTCATACAATAACTTTATAATTATTCTCCTTATATAGCGAAAATAATCTCTTACAGTTAATAGTGAAACTAACAAGATATTAAGTCTCATAATTTGAAAACTTACGATTTCAATTCGTTTGATCCCATGCTTTAAACACAAAAAAAATTTATATTTAAAACAAAAATGGTCTACACAGTAACAACAAAAAATTATTCGATACTAGTTATAATCTCATACTTAAAACAACAAACAATCTGGTGTAATGTAAATAATACATATAAACAAACAAATTTCCGTGAAGCTTGACACAAGCAGCTTGATACTTTCATTTGATGAAAATATTAATTTTTACATTAATTATCTTAAAATAAAAAATGAAAACCTTCTCTTTCAATCAAATTTTCGATTTAAGCTTGATAAATCATCTTATTTTTATTTAATAAAATTTTTTATTATTGTTTTATATTTAGCGCTACCTAGTGTTGAGTTACATTAGAATCATACATGTTTTGATAAGAGATGAGTGAGAGAGTGTTTCCTCTATTTTGAGTTTTCAAAACAAAACACAACACAAAACAAAGACGGACAAGTAGAGTAATACGAATTTGAAAATGTATTAACTTTAATGGCGAACTCAAAGAGAAATAAATATGAATACTCTTTTTCTGATTTAGATTTCCACGAATGCATTGTTGTCAATGATGCTACGGAGAATAAGCTAGACGGAATTCATACAAGATGTCCATTATGCAATGAATTTTCCAAAAACTTTTATTGTGCTGATTGCGTTAGGAATGGAAATTTCACTTACTCGAAAAAAAAATGTTTAGAAAGGTCTTTCATGTTTAGCCATCTCCTGTCAAGGTCTTGTATACTTAGAAAATTTAAAACATTTTTTTTTGTCTTGTATAAATATTTTTTCCTTGTTTATGTATATTAATTTAATGACTCATTATACTCATAAAAATAGTCTATTTAAAAAATTAAAAAAAAAGTGTATATAACCTAATATATAATAAATATATATTTTATTTTTAAGCAGATTAATTGCTTAAATATAATTATATAATTTAAAAAAGTTAGTGTATAATATAACTAATAATAAATTACTTAATTTTTAATAATAATAAATTTAAATAAAATAAAATAAAAAATTTATTCTTAAAGTTTGTTACTATCTTAAGAATTATATTGTTTACAATTTTGATCTATATTACTTTTCCCTTTACTCTATTTTATCTGGTTCTTTTAGTTTGTTTTTAAAATAAAATGTTTGATGTATAGCATATTTAATGAAGCACTCTCGGAAATTAAGGGCTAAAGTATTTTATGAATAATCACTGTTTAAAAAAGTTTGCTCGGTTTACATAAACTTAAAGAATGCAATAATTAAATAATAGTTAAGTATTTATTGTTATAGTAGTTAAAATATTTCCATTATCTATTTCTTAATATTGATTAATAATTTTGTTTTTTAGGTTTGCTGACAAAAAGCCTAAAAAATATAAATTGGAAGAAGAAAAATCTGTAATCCTAGAAAGGTTTGTTTTTTATTCTTTAGAGCAATTGAAAAGACCCTGAACAAAAATTGATATGGTTTTGAGCTACTTATTTTCTATTAATTCGCGATCGGAATACGCCATCTGGGGAGAAGGCCAGTTTCATGTATTGTCCAAACTCCTTGCCTATTTTCAGTTGTATATAAATCAGTTGTATATGATATTTTCTCCTTTCTTAATATTTTCCTTAATAAACTATCAGAAATATTTTTTTTCAATGCTTTCTTTTACATGTTTTCGGTTCCATATGATTTCCTTACTTAAAAGTTTTTAATCTATTTGAAAATTGAGACAGAAACTAACGCGCTTCCTCCTATGACTCTCCATGCGCTTATGGTGAAAGCATGTGAAGTGTTGCCATAGGTAGAGAGTTCTGCTCTACGCCACCTGTAAGCCATTTCGATCTCTAATACATAAAATTTCAATCAAGCATGTCACTAAATTTCTATAAAAAACACGTTTTTGTAGGGATGGTAATTAATTGGTACCAGGACCGGTTTTAAGCTTCGTGGGGCTCTAAGCTACTGAAAATGATGGAGCCCTTATAATTTCAATTCTATTTTTATAAACCTAAAATAAACTATCATTATTTTTTATTGTTGAGTGTTAGCAATATATTATTAGATAATATAATATTACTTGATTGTTAAATATATTGATTGTGATGAGACTATAATGTAGAACCTTTCTTTTATTGCACATATTTTTTGAACGAGGAGAAAAAGTTACAATAGAAGCATATTTTAAGCTCATTATGAGCACATTTTAAGCAAAGAGTAAAAATTTGGCATGTTGGAAGGGCATATTAAACAGTTTTTTTTTTCTTTTGAAATTCTGAATATATTTGCTAATTTTTTTCTAAATTATTATTTTTTTTTTTTACATTACATTACATTTTGCTTTGCTCCTCAAAATTTATAAGACTTAGAAATATGAAATTATGAAGGTGTATAGAAAATATGCTAGGAATTTGAAACAATACAAGAAAATACAATTTGATTATTAGTTTCATTTTTTTTTTTCATAACAGCCATTGAACAACCGACTTAATTTTGAGTTTACGACTACCAATGTTTAACTTTGTTAATTTTGAACCCAATCCAGAGGACAAGGGAACTCCTGGATCAGTACCAAGGATGTTCAAGGCAGTTCCTGGATCAGTATTGATTTGTTATGAGAACTTGAAGGACTTTGTGACCCTGACAGATTTCACATGCACCATTTTATACATAGGTATTCTTTGGCCGGCTGGATTCGAACGCCCATTCTCACAAACACGAGTTCAACCCCCAACCAGGCTATCCCGGCCAAATTATTATTTAATATTACATCCGTCATTGAGAGCCGCAATGGCTCAGTGAATAGTATGTTCACCTTCCAATGAGGTGAACCGGGGTTCGATCCCAGCCATGGCTGTTCGATACGAATTCCGCAACCGGCTTTCGCCGCCCACAGTGCTGACATGAAATATCCTCAATGGTAGACGGATCATAGGTTAGAATTTCCTTTCCATCAGGCTAACCATGGGAGGTTTCCATGGTTTTCCTCTCCATGTAACGCAAATATGGGTTAGTTCCATCAAAAAGTCCTCCACAAAGGCAAATTTCTCCGAATACTTGATCCAGGAATGTTCAACTCCGTAGCCTTGTAATTTTGAACCCAATCCAGCTCACAAGGGCACTCCAGGATCAAGTATTGGAAGAAATTATTGCCTAAGTGGAGGACTTTTTGATGGAACTAACCCATATTTGAGTTAGGAGAGGAAAAACCAGCAAGCTTCCCACGGTTAGTCTGACAGCAAGGGGACTCTAACCCATGATCCGTGAATTACTGAGGGTATTTTGTGTCTGCAATGTGGTTGGTGCGAGCCGTACCGAGCAGACATCACTGGGATTTATAGACAGAAACAACATGTGATTATGCTTGATAGAGCATTGAAATTAGGTGGTCATCAGCTAAACAAATGTTTAAATAAGAGAAGAAGAAAAAAAAAAGAATTGTTCAAACCTCCTGTATGACCAAATTTTTCACGTTTCCCTTAAATATGAAATATGTTTAATTGGTAATATTATATTGCGTTCTCAAAATTCGATTATTTAGTTAGCATAAATTTATTATTTAGACTTCTATTTTTAACTCCCTGATTTTTGTTGTTATAATGTATTTAAAGTTAATAAGACTTCTAAATTTTTTAATTAATAAGGCGTTTAAATCACAGTCAAAACAACTTCTTAAAATTATAAATCGGAACTTTTTATGAAATTTGGACAGCTTTTGTTTTTATTTTAAACGTGTGCATTGAAAATAAAATGTAATGTGAGGTAATGTAAAGTAATTTCTAATTGCTTACTATTTCTAAATTAATAATTTGGAAAGTACTTTTCTTTATAAAAGAATTTAGTTATTTTATTTTGATTTGAAAAGTGTGGTATGAAATAATAATGCAATATTTCATAAATGCTTATTATTTTTCTAATTAGTTCAACATATTGTTTTTAGAAATATATATTCATTTAAAAATGCCATTTCTATTTAATTGGTATTTTACTTCAAATAATTCAATGAAGGAAACCGAAATATTATATAAGATATTTATAGTATGGATCTAAATATAATGAGAGATTATAAAATGTACTAACTGAAAGTTATAAAAGTATTCATTCTGGTTATAAAAAGTACTAATTCGCAGAACCTCTTTTACTCTCCCCAATTGTGCTGTGTTCTTTAATTCTCCCCAATTGTATAACTCTGTGCTCTATGGAACTTTAATGTTCCATAGAACACAGTTTGGAATTGCTTCTGTAAGGTATCATGAAAATATTTACCAACTTTTACAACGTTTACTACCGAACAACATGGTAAAAACTATATTTTTATTATGCTAATTTCACAAGAAGTCATAACCAAATCGCTACGGGAAAAAATGACCCTGTTTTTTGGTCCTCGCACAAATACCGTAAATGTTATTGAATAGTGGTCCACCATTTAAATAAATTTTAAAAAATCACAAAGTATTAAAAGAAAGAAAAACTAAATAAATTTATAAAAAAGATATATTTCTCTCCATATAGTTCAGATTACTGAATCAACCTTAATATTCATTTTATCAATGGTGCTTCAGATTTCTCACTTTTCATTAGTAGATTACTATTAGGTTTGAAGTTTCTTTAAACAAAATTATCACATTTTTTAGACACTTACTTGTTGCTTTGTTGGCTCTTTAAATACTCAGCCATCAGAGCAAAGTAGGTCAAATTACCCTTTAGTAAGAAGGTTTGACCCAGTTTTTTAGCTCTTAAAAAATTATTTATACAAAATATTTTTTAATTTGACAAAGTTTATAAATTAAGTAAAAAGTATTGATGTAAATAGGGGGCAAATATCACAAGCTCTTAGATAATTATTAATTTTAACATTGACATATATATTATTAAAAAAAGGAAGGATTAAAAACTATACAAGCCTTCCATGTTTCCCCTTACCACTACCAAAGTTGATTTAATAAAAACATTTTCTTACCCCCATTCTCTTAAGGTGAAAAATTTGTCTTTTTAATATCCTACGAAAATTTCGATGTAGAAATTCAAAGTTCACGAGGTTCATGTACGATTAATTTGGAAAATAACAAAATGAAATCAATTACAATAATTAAGTAAATTAAAACATTTAGGATAATTAAAGGGGAAAAAAGGCTTTTGAAATAAATTAGAAAAAATATTTAAATTTTGTTTAGACTAACAAGACTTGCTTCCCTATTTACAGCCCTTGAAATTTTTTGTTACAAAGAATTTATGACCAGAAATCAGACAAAAGGGTGTTTCTGTGGTTATCTGATACTTCCGGAGTAAGAACAAAAGAGCCCAAGGCAATTTAAAGAAGCTAAAAACATTTTCCCACAGCGTGAAGTGAGACGGCTCTTTGACAAGTTGAATTTCAACGATAAAAACTTTTAAAAAGAAAACATGTAAAGGTTTGCCCTGGGGTGGCTACAAGTTGTACCCTTCTAGCTGGTCCCATTCTGTGATGTTTTTTTTTTTTTTAGTTTCTCGTACACCGCTGCCCAAAAATTCCAAAGATTTAGCATTTGTTCTGCCACAGATCACAGTATGAATATCTCTATTTTAAATGTTCTTCCTTCTCATCTGAGCAAAATTAATCAAATCTATTTTGTATTTATTTTCAAATTTAATTCATTTTTAAAATTTACAAGATAGTGTCTTATATAAGCATTGCTTATTATTTTTATAAAATTGATCTAATTATTTGAATCTTTTGTATAATTTGACTTGTGCACATTTTTGAGTGTACACTTTTTTCACTTTTAATTTAAAGTTCATGTGATCCATATTATCCAAACTTCTTTGTTTGAGTTGACGTCGTAATAAGTAATCATAAGACCGGATTAAGATATAATTAAATCTCAAAACATTTAATAAATTGAATGATATTTTGGTTTCAATAACTCATATAAGAGCACAGCATAGATTTATTTTAAAATTAAAGATTACATTTCTAACAATTTAACGATTATTTATAAGTGAAGGGATTTTTTTTATCATATGAAAGACATTAATAAAAGTTAGGAGGGCTAATCTAAAGTTAAAATATAATTCTTTTTAAGTTTAGTTTTAAGATCCCTTAATTCTGTTTAGTTTAAAGTTCAATATTATATATATGTGTGTGTGTATTTATAGAATGCCTCATACAAGTGTTTCTGTATTAAATCATAAGCTTAAAATAGATTTCTCTTATTAATTTTAAAACGTAGAAACCGTTTGCTCACAAAGAGCTATAAAAAGTCAAGATGCCAATTAAAAGATTATCTTCTGAAGTTAATGGTAATAATTCTTTTTAAAAAATATGCGTTATGAAAAATCCCAAAAATTCCCTATCGTCAGAATGACGTCATCTTTGGAACATATCAAAATTTTTTCATTTTCTCGTTTGAATGACGTTTGATTAAATTAAGGATATTCTTGCAACCAATTCCCTTTCAGAATCCCTGTTGAAGTAGCGAGAGCTATCAATAATTCGTGGCTTTTTCATGATGTAACTGCTAACAAAACTATGGCGCGAATAGCCAAACCCCAAGCCCCTGCAAAGAAATCCTATTACTTGAGAATTTATTATAAGATGCTGAATAAAACTTAAAATAAACCAATTTGTGCCTCGTCTGTGGAAATGACTTGTATTTTCCTCAAATAAGATCATAAATTCTTACATATAAATATTGAACTATAAAAAATTGTTGTTTTCCTGTGTCAAAAAAAATAATTTTTTATGCATTAAATAATTTTTTATTGAACATTTGAATAAATTGTTTTTTTTTCTTCCCCTTCCAGATATGAAACTGCTCTTGCGAAAAAGAAAGAAATAGAAGATTTGGTAAATAATATTTTTAAATTTCAAAAATGTGTTTTAATTTATTTCTCATAACTGATTATAACATAATAACAAAATTCTGATACTAATTTTTATTTTAGACAATATATTTTATTTGAAAAATATGTGGGATGTCGTTTTCTATATCTTAGATTTCGTTTTCTATATTTGAAAATAGGTTTCAAGCTTGGACATGCCTCAGATTCATAATAAAAATTTCATAAACTTTTATACTACTTTTAAGCAAGTATTTGATTCAATTATTAAGTATAAAAAATTAAAAATTTATAAAGTATAAAAAATTTACAGTCATCTGCTACTTCTGTTCTGACATTAAATGGCTTTTAGTCACCTTAAGATTTTGATTTTCTTTTTTAATTATTGTTTTAGTTCCCTTGGAATTTCTTTCGGTGCTATTCCAGGTGTTGGAACATTGTTCCCAGGCGGGTTGAGGAAATGCAAATAGAGCTAGTGAGGCAAACTTATGGCTTTCAAATGACACACTTAGAAATTCTATGAAGTCTGGTAGTAAAAAAAATATATTCATTGCAGCGTGATTGTTTCTGAATCAAGCACTGTCAGGGGTTGGGATAACATTAGTGAGCAAGGAGCAGTGCCCTCTCTTATATCTTTATTCTTGTCTGTAAAAATATGTTCTAACACAAACTTGTATTCATTAAATGTAATTTAGTGAATCTAAGTAATACTTTGAATTTTTAGCTTGATTGTGCTCCAATTAAAATTCTTCAAGCTCTGCTTGATCTCATCTCTATTCTTTAGTAATATATTTGCTTTAATAAGTTTTCTTTTCATGTTTGCTCATTTCAATTTAGATCAGGAACAAACTGTTGAGAAGAAAAAAATTTACGAAAACTTATTTAGTCTCGCAAACCATTGAAAATACAACTTTGACATAATTGCTTTTTTTAAAAGCTGATATTTTCTAATTATAATGTCTTTTTTTTCTCCATTGCTGAATCTTAAATGGGTTGAAAATAACTATTTTTAATTACATGCTATAACTATCTTATTAGTAAACTTCAATTTGCATGTTTTAATTTTTAAATTAAAACTTAAAAATGAAATTTTCTGAAAAATCTTTAAAATTTTGCAGTGTATGTATGTGTATTAATGAATATAAATATGTATTTCTTTAATAAAATGCTTTACATAATTGTTACATTGTGTTTGCTGCATAATTTTTTGAAAATCTATTTTAAATTTAATTTTTTACCCAACTGAAAAAAGATTTTTTTTTAATTTTAAAATAGGAATATTAATAAAAACATAAAAGAATGAAAATGTTTCAATTTTTTTGTATTAGAGTACTTAAAACTAATTCAAAAAACAAGCTTTTGCATTATAACTAATTTTTAAAGAAGTAACATTATTTCTTGAGTAAATAAAATCTTTTAATTTTCTGTTTGTTTTCCCTGTTTTATATTTGTTGTAACAATTTGTCTGTAATCTTGTATCTATATCTGTCTTGATTCATTTACATCAAATATTTTCAGTTACTTATTCTTATCTTAAACTATGCATCTGAGTAAAAAAAAAAATTTTATTTTTGTCATTCATCTCAATACAATTAGTCTAAATACATTCCTAATTTTTACAATTACAACTTCATGTTAAGAGGACACTAAACTAGCAGAGAAGCATTTTGTAGCAAATTATCTTTCACTTATATAAGTAATTTAAATTTTAATGTATAGGAAAAATTAGTTCAGGTAAACCTAGAGTAAACCATGAAACTAAAGTAAACCATAACCTAGTAAACCATGAGTAAACCAGGAGCCATTTTTTAAAAGTACTACACGTTAACAACTTAGAGTAAGATTATACAGTAGGGAAATAATCCTAAAATAATGTTTTTGCATTTTGATATTATGAAGGGGGGGAAATTCAAAATTGAAACTTTATGATTCACTTGAGGTTTACTAGAGCTCTCTTTTCTCTGAACTTAAAAAACCAATCAAAATTAAACAGAATTTCCTATGAAAAGTCCTCTTAAAATTACTCCTAAACATGAAATTGTTTAGCTTTAATATCTTGCCCTCAGAAAATGTATGAGCATTCCTGCTTAATAAATGTATTGTAAGGGGGAAAAAATAGAAGACACTGATTAAAAAAAAATTATAATTTTAACACTCACTAGATATTAATATTTTTTTAATATATCTCTTTTAGAAGCTTAGCATCCAGTTTGCTAAAGAAAAAGTTAAGAACTTAAAGAGAAATTTAAAAGATGTCAAAAATGAAATCTCAAAAGGTATGCTTTCAATTTCTCATTTATTTTGATAAGGATAAATTCATTACCTGTGTCTGACTTTATTTTGGCAATACGCAAAATTTTATTCATTTCTATATAAACTAAAAATGTATACGAGAGTATTCATTAAAAAAAATATCTCTAAATTAGACTGTTACAAAACACATAGTGTCGAGATATTTTTTTGTCTAGATTTTAAATACATTAAAATACATTGCATCTTTTAACATGCATTGAATGAAATAAATTGAAAATGCAAACCTGCTAATTATAAAAACGATATACAGTCAAACCCCGCTATAGTGAACCGTCTGCGGACTCAGTAATGTGTCCACTATAACCGATGGTTCAGTATATCCAAATTTTTTAAAGAATATTTTTTGCAAGACAGTTTGCAATTTTACATAAGTTATTTAAAAAAAATATTAACTAATTAACAGATAATAAAGCAAAAATAAATGAAAAAAGTACTTACGTCGCTAAATATTAGTCTTAATTTTATTTTTTATGAAAAAAATTTGTGATTTTTGATTGAACACAAATTGATTTTAAATAGAGTTCATCAATTTTCTTATCTACAATGTGCAAAGAATGCAAGATTTTTTGATCTACATTTTCTGTAGAAAAAAACATATTAAGGACATTTATGGCTGATTTTAATTCAGCTATAGATGGTGCTGAAAGTTCATTTTCTTCTTCAACATTTTCTTCTAATAAGTCTTCTCTACCTTCGTTCGTTTGTTTTATTTCACTGACAATGTCATCATCGGTAGGAGTACCAGAAGTGCATACTTCATCATCGCAACATTCATATTGCTCAGTAACGTCCTTAGGGAAAATGTCCATTCCATGTCTTTTTAACCATAGAGAGATAGGTAAATTTTCTTCCTCATCATCCTCCTCCACATTGGAATCTTTTCCTTCTAAATCTTTTGAAAGACCTGCATGTCGGAAACAGTTGCGGATTGTAGCTGATGTTACTTGCCTCCATGATTTTTCTAGCAAAACTATTGCTTCTAGAAGAGAGATGTTACATTCTGAGTCCATGTTGTTTTTATCATAGTTATCTAAAATACGCATAACTAATTGTCTCCTATAGTGAGACTTCAGACTGCGAATAACACCCTGGTCCATGGCTTGCAACACAGAAGTCGTATTTAGGGGTAAAAATACGAGCTTAATACACTTTAGACTTTTTAAATGGGGGTGAGCTGTGCAATTGTCTAGAAGAAGAACAATTTTACGACTTACTTTTAATAAATCACTGTCCCACTGCCGAAGTTCTTCTTCAAAAAAAATGGGAGGTCATCCACGCTTTTTAATTAGCTTTGTAGTTAACGGGCAGTTTTTTAACATTTTTAAAGCACCTTGGTTTTTGAGATTTACCTATGACAGTTAGTTTTCGCTTTTCCGAGCCGTTCATGTTAGCACAAACAAGAACTGTTATTCTCACTTTAGAAAGTTTCCCACTGGTGCACTTTTCTCCTTTAAATTTCAACGTCTGATTGGGAATCAAGTTGTAAAATAGTCCAGCTTCGTCAGCATTAAAAATGTATTTCTCTTCATAATTCTGTATAATATTCGGCCACACTTCAGTTTTCCACTTTTCCACATCCGTTGCATCAACACTCGCTTCTTCTCCAATAATCCTTCCTGAAGAAATATTATTCTGTTTTTTGAATCTATCCAGCCATCCATTGGAGCACACAAAATCCTTTTCCTCTAATTTTTCAGCAAACTCATTCGCTTTGATTTGAAGCATAGGTCCTGTCACAGGAAGATTTCTATCCCGCTGAGTGGTGAACCATTTTAACAAAGCTTCGCCTACGTTTTCTCTTTCAGCTCCACGCAGTTTTTTCGATGAAACCATATTTTTTTCATATGCGACAAGAATTGCACTTCGATTTTTCCAAATGTTTGAAACTGTAGATTTTGATAAGGAAAATTCCTTACAGAGTGCCGATTGATTTGTTCCATCTTCAATACGCTTTATAATTTTAACTTTGTCTTCTATCGAAAATGCTTTTCTCTTTAGAGAATTTGCCATTTTCACTGCTTTCGAAATAAAAATCTTCTCTCAAATAGATTATGTATGAATATGAAGAGAGCAGCTGTAGAATGAGTTAAATTGTTCACCTTCTTGGTTGTCAAGGGGTGATTTGTAAAGAATATGGTTTGAACAGATAAGAAAATTCCAAAAATTCAGCAGGTGGCCAAGTTAACTAGTTGTAGAGCAAGCTTGGGGAAAAGAGACAAAGGAGGCTTGTCAGGAAGGGGGGAGTATAAGATAAATGATCTGTTTGACATTTATTACAGTATAGTTAAAAGTGATAAGCATAAAGGAGTGAAATATGACTCACTGTATAGGAATGCATTCATTTTTAGTCCCAACACCTGCAAGTTTAAAGATGGAGGACTGAAAAAGATATTTAAAGAAATGAAATTTGAGTCCACTATAACCGAGTTTCCAAGTTCTAAGCTGTTCACTATAAGCGTTAAAAATAACATTATTTAAATAGGAGTACAGACGGGACCGCTAAAAAAGTTCACTATATCCGAGTGTTCACTATATCCCAGGTTCACTATAGCGAGGTTCAACTGTATATATATTGATGATGACCTGCTATCTATGCAATTGATGTATATATATATACAATGATGATCTGCTATCTATACTTATGATAAATCTCTTATAAAAAGTTCAATTGATTAAAAATGAATGAATCAAATTCAAAAGTTGAAAAAATTAAATACTTTATTTTTATATCTAATTTTCATTAAAAATTTTAAGGCTGAAAAAAAGTTTAAAGTAATATTCAGTGCTACTTAAAAAAAAAGAAGAAAAAAAGAATCTTTACTAGTATAATATTCAATTTAATTTTTTAAAAATTGCAAGTATTACATTTCAAATCAAGAGTTAAGGTTTTAAATTGTTTGAAGGTTTATACGTGTTCAATAATGAACCCAAGTCTGGCAAGGACAACAAATCAACTTTACTTCAATATTGTTTTCTAAAAACTAAATATGGTTATGAAACAAAAAATATTAAGGTACATAGCATTGTTTTTCTTTGGTTTATGCAGGAATCCAAAAGAGAGACTTTTATGTCAGATTAAAATGCTGTAATAGTTAAATATTATTTCTCTATGCCTTTTTCTTAATATTTTTATTTAAGATATGTTTGAATTTTTTTTATCATTTAAAAAATTTTTCAACCTTACTCTTGATTGGAAAATGTCTGTCGTGTTTGATATCATTTAATCCAGTTATTCTCTTTTGACATTTATCTTATTTATTACCATGCCATGTTTTATAATTATTGCATACCATGCTTGCATAGTTTTATTACGAATTTCTGTTATTGCAGGGTTGACATAATTTAATTGATTTAGCTTATGCAAACCATGACAACAAAAACTTAACTTATGCAAAAACAATGGAAACACATTTTTTATTTATTTTTTTTTTTCTTAATTTTTATGATAGTAATATTTTTTTATGTCTAACTTTATCAATAGTGAAGATTTAATAAGGATAAAGAGATAATATAAAAAGAGATAGATAAGAATGAAGTGTAAATTATAAATTTTCATTTGTAGGTTTCATTTGCTCTTTTACTATCAATTAATAAATATTTTAATTAAACTCAAATAATTTTGTATTTATTTCAGAACAAGATGTTTTTAAAACTTATGAATTTGTTGTTTGTTTATGTTTTTAAAGTCTTGTTTAATTAAGCTCTAGAGCGAAATATTTTCGATATTTTAGCTCCTCTCCAAGCTAAAGAGTTAGCTCTACAACGACACCAGTAATTTTACTACAGATTTATGCTTGTTTTATAAGTTTCAGATTTCAATTTTAAATTTTCACAATCAGAGATGATTGTGCTCCAGAAAAAATCCGGACTTCTGGATTTTTCGCTAATTGTGATCCAGAAGTTTTAAGAAATCATCGATCACATTTATGTATAAAAACTCTTGTTTATTTCTTTAGAAATATTGGAACTAGAATTTATACTTACCATGTCTTTCACTTGTAAATATTTTTTCTGGTAAAATGTGATTAGAGATAAAAGTAAACTTATACAAAAAAATTCATTTAAATTATGTATTATAATTTATTTAGTTAAATAAATATTTAATTATAGTTAAATAAATATTAAATTCAATATTGTTATAATTTATTTAGAATTTCATCTTTTGAAAATATCAATGATTTAAGTTTATTACTTTACATTACTTTTTTGAAATACGTCATAAATGATTTCATTCAAGAATTTTCAGAATTTTTGAGTTGGGCTCACAGTCACCCCTGCACAATAAAAAAATAATAACATAATTATCAGCTCACTCAGTAAATACAAACTGAATTTAATTCAATAAACAGTTCAGTTATTTGTTCATTCTTAAGTAAAGAATTGAATCTGAAGTACTCCTTCATATTTGTTCTTAAATCATTGTAAATGTATTTTAATGCCGAGAATAGTTTTTTACAACAATATTATTTTAATTGTGAAAATGAATTTTAGATATTAGTATGTCATAATTAGATATTGGAATGACAAGAATTACTAACCCAATTTTTAAAAAGAAATTAAATGAAATTTAATTTTAAAAGAATTAATTAAATAATATTTTATTTAATTAAATAAAATTATCACCCAGACACAAATTATCCATATTTTAAAATCATCCTGAAATTAAAAACCTGAAAATCTTCAATATTTTTTATTTATTTTAGACCTAAAAAATTTTAATGACTCTTCAAAAACTAAAAGAGCCCTGAAACAAGGAAAAATTTAGAGCTGCAACTCCACGGAAAACACTGCTCTGCAACACTCCAGCTCAATCCCTGAATTAAAAACTTATTCTTCAAAATATAATTTGGGATAGTTGATTTTTTTAATGTTTGTTTAAATTGATTTACTTTTTATCTTTGGGCAAATCTTGAGTGCAAAATTACTCAGGTAGCATTTATACTGTGATTAGTTATATAACAATGTTAGCAATTATATTATTTTCATTATTATTAATAATATTATAAATAATAGTATATACAATTATAGTAGATAAATAATAGATAAAAAAAATTATGTATTTTAGTTTGTATATTGTTGTTAAATAAAGGATCATTATTAATACATTTGATTGCTAAAAAAAATATATAGATGTATAATTCAAATTTTTAAAAATCATATTTAAATAAAAAGAAAGCCTTTTTTTATTTTTTTTTTCCACATAGGACAGAAAAGAATTGAAGTAATAAAAAGTAAGAAAAGCAAATTAAATCAGGAACAAGAAGAGCTTTCTCTACAGCAAAGAAAAAGGAGAGAAACAGTGAAATTGAATCATGCTAAACTAAGTATTTGTGAATCTGATCTTAATACCAAACAATGTGCCTTACAGTCTGTTGTTAATTGTAGAGTTAAAGAATTAGTCACACATATTTTCCCTATATCTAAAGTTCCTCCACCTCGGTAAGTGAAAATCATTGTTATTGGAATAAGAAAAATTAATTACAAACTGTTTCGAATTTAGCAAAAACTTACTGGTTATTTGCACAGGGTGTATAGCGTTTTTAAAGAGTGCTTAAATGTACTTATTTTCGTTTTTTAAAAGTCCTTAAAGGTTCTTTTTTCCATGGGTGTTTTTAAAAAGTGCTTAATTTTCCCTTTTCCGAAATGTGATATATTTCTTTAACATGTTGATTTTTGCCACAAATTATGCAAAAAGACATTTTCCTATTCAACGTTTCCACAATTAATTCAACCCCAATCTTTTTCGGCGTACCGCCAGTCTGTAGTGTATGAAAACACCATTTGTTTTACATGTTTGATGAAATACTTGTAGATCTGCACTTGTGTATACTGAGCTGGATTCAGTGGTAAGGAGTTTTGACTCTCATGTGCAACCCTGCTGCATTTTGCAAGAGATTCTCAATTTCAGACTTCATTTTTCGCCCTCTGTAATAGAATCAAGAAATCTCTCGAATTTTTGCTGATTACAGGGACCAACTAAACATTGTCAATTTTTTTTCTCTATTAGTGATTCATTTCTCTTTTTAATTTCATTGTTTGTGACGCGCCATCGTCTTTGTCACTGAAGTGCTTGAAAATATTTTTTGAGTGCTTGAAAAATGCTTAAAAGGTGCTTATTTTTTGTTGAAAAATTTGGCTACGCACCCTGTTGCACATATTTTACATTTATTCCTTTTTTTTAATTCTTGTAGTTTTACTTTTCTTTTTTTTTTTTTTTTTTTCATTTATATATTTAAAAAAATTCTTGTACTTATTTACTAAATCTTAAAAATAATTTTTTTATATTTTTATTTATTGTGTGTAAATAGCTCACATGATCAAGATATATATGTATAACGATTAAAGTAAAAAACTAGACATCTTAATAAGCCTAACAATGTGCATTCACATGTTGCTTTCTGGATGTCTACCAATTTCGCCTAGAGAAAAATATCTTGATACTTATATTTAAAGAGCACCAAAAAAATATATATAATTTGTCAACAATCCTCTCTCTCTTTTTTTTTTTCTCTCTCTCTCTCTCTCTATCTATCTCTCTCTCTCTAAAAATTGGCACTAAGTGTAGGTCATTCTATACTTATTTTCTATTTTTATCTCTATTTTTAATTACTTTTATTTTTATTTGCTTTTATTTTTTCTATATATTTTAAATTATTTAGTAAAAAAAATCGTTCACTCCACACATGCTGCAATGATGCATAGTCAGAAACTACCGTTTCCATATCATATTGATTAGGATTTAAATGTTATTCTTTTACTAGAGTATAATTTTTCTATGATTGTTTTTTATTTTGATTTGTTTTTTATTTCTTATTAATCTTAATTTTTAGCTTTAACTATCTACTTTTTTCTAAGATTAATAATTTTTATTTATTATCTTTTTTATAAGATTTTTTTTTTCTTTTGTAGATTAAAACTAATAAATTTAATGCATTCCAGATTTAAAAATTTTATTAATCCATGTCCTTTTTTTTTTCGTTCAAGCAAATTTATCAGAAATATTGCTTTGATTTATTAATTTGTTTCTAGAATTATAATTTATTTGTATGCATTTAAAAATCACATTTTATTGTTTATAATTGAAATAAAGTTTGATTTTTTGTTAATTTTATGTTATTTCGTATTGCTTATTATTCTAAAAAAAATTATTCAGAACTACTAGCAAAAAATCTATTGATATTATGAGTTTCCTGCTCATTTTGTTCATTATCAAATATGATTCATTTTAATACTAATTTCCTATATATTGTACGTTGTATAAATTAAATTATTGCTTTACATTTATGTGATTTTACAACGAATCTCTTTTTTTACAATTAAACTTTCATGTTATTGAATTTCTTGGTAATGAATGCCTGCTCTTTAAAATTTGATATTTTGCATTCAAATTGTTCCACAACAATACTTTTTAACTTTTGCTAAATTTGTCATTGTTTTAAAAGCTTTTATTTTAAAAAGCCACAATCATTTTATTGGATTTTAAAACTAATTAACTTTAAAAAGCTACATAGTTTAGTTGATTATTTTAAAAAAGGAAAAAAATACTGTCTACTCTAAAAGTTTGTATTTTTAGTTACCGAGGTGAAGGTCAGTTTGCGGAGACTGAGTTAGAAGAAGCTCAAAAAACCACTTATGTTCAAGGTCAATGGGTTATTGCTGGCAATCCAATGGATCAAATGCAATATAAAATAGTTGAGCCGTGTATTCCTATTACTGGAGATTATTCTGCTTATCCTACATGGTGTAAGTCTTATAAAAATTTGCCTTTAATTAATATCTTTAAAAAAAAAAACAATTTCATATTAAACTGCTTTTAGGCTTAAGATTAAATGTTAAAGACAAATGAATTTAGTATTTAGTTCGATTTGTCCCCTACTTAGGGGGAGCAACATGTAATTCAAGAAACACTAGTGTAGAGCTTGGTCAAATAGTTTATATGCTGAAGTAATGTCATTTCTATAGTTCTGCTTTTGTAGTCAGTGTAATACTTTGTACGATTGATTGTTGTGAGAACTTCTGAAAAACCAATTGAAAAAAATTATTTACTTAACAAAAAAAAATTTTTTAAAGGAATATTTTGTCATTTTTGACTTGGAAAAGTTCCTGTGTTAGCATTATTTGTTTAGTCGTAGTTGTTTAAACGCAATTGCAATTAATTTTTTCAAATCAAAGTTATTTTAAGATAGTTATGCTACCCATCCATCATGAATTATTGACATTGGTAGTCCTTTATTTTATTTCAAATTGACAGCATTTACTGTGAAAACTCACATTTACTGATCCATTTGGACTTACGAGACAAGCTGCCTATCAGAGCCGCTCTGCTAAAAGAGACATCTATAAAGAAACATTGTGGAAAAACTACTTGTGACAGCCTTGTTTTGTAACAGGCTGTAGTGCCTTAGAAGAAGCAATTCTTTCTATAATATGCAAAATTATTAATATTATGTATTATGTATGCTGTGAAATTACTTTGCCGGACATGCCCAAGCATGTACATAATTCCAATCATTCATCTAAATATTTTATCATAAATCCTGTAAAATACCAATTAAGTTGTTCCTCAAATTTTGATTATAAATAAAAATTTAACAGTTTGCTTTTTTGTTTTATTTCCCTAATCATATATTTTTCATTAAAAAAAGGTTTCCCAAATTTTTATGCATAGTAAAATAATAAATGCAAAAGTTGCAATCGAAAGCGAGTGGGTTATCCATTTAATAACTCTGAAGTTAATAACTGCTTCAAATATTTAAAGATTTTCCAAAATGTAATAGTTTTTTTTTATTGTAAAGTTTGTTTAACAATATAAAATGTATATGTTTTCTTTAACTGCTTCGTCTTTCTGTTATTAGATACAACTTATGTTTCTATTAAAATACATTCATGAAGAAATGCTTGGGCATGTAAAAGCTTCATTTGATGTGTTACTATCATATCGCAAACTAACATATGCAGTAGGGCCTGTAAAAAAAATTTCTTTTTTTAACCCTGTTATTGTACAATTTGCATACACACAAAATTTTAATAACATATTATAAATGTTTTGTTTAATTTATATCAATTTCATTTTTACCAATGCTGATTAAAAATTAATGATCCCAGTCTTAATATGTGGTAGATATTGTATTTTGGTGTATTTTTAATTAAACTTTTCAATTTTTTATTTGATATTTTCATAATCATTTTGATCTGTGTAGCCTACTAGGCACAAGCTAGGAGATAAATGACTGAAACTGTGAAATATTATGAAATTATTCATAATTAAGAGTATTTGTGATTAGTATAAAGTATATTATAAAATAAATATTGTATCAAAGTGCTTTTTTATTTTTTATTTATTTCCTTTTTTTGTCTTAACTCTTTCTATAAAGTACCTTCATAGTAATTAATTTCTTCTACCAATAATCTTAAATTCTCTTCTAAACTTGAGCAGTTTTTATAATGAGTTTTTTTTCTTGTTAATTTTGTTCTTTATTGTTATTTTTTTAATGTATTTTGTGTGTGTTCTGAACAGCTTGTTTAAAGGTTTTAAAAAAGTTGTCAGGAAAGTCCAAATTTTAATTCTTTTCTTGAAGGTTCCTCTTTTTCAAGCCTAACCTCTAGTGCAGATTATGTTGAAGGCATTTCTAGAGATAATCTCTCAAATGCAGATAAACATCTGTATGATGTTGCCTATGGCATTAGTGGTGCCCTTTCATACACAGCTCAACTAGTAAACATACTAGCTTTTTACATGGATGTTCATTTGCCAAAACGATCAAGTATTAAGTAAGTTGTAAAGATATTCAAAGCTGTGATTTTTTTCTGGAATATGTATTTGATTATCTTTTTGACATTTTGAACATAATTAACCTATGTAATTCTTCTCTTGTATGACAACATTTTGTACTTGATTAAAAATTAAACTTAAAGGCATATCTTATAATATTATTAAGCCTTATACTATCATTAGACTGGTTTAAACCAAGGTGTAAACGTAATGGTTTTTATTAGTTTAAAAAAATAACCATGTCTGGGATTATTTATTTCATTTAATAAGATTTCATTCATTTATGGAAGTATTTTTTGCTTGCTATTGATTTTAATGTGAAAAGTATTTTAAGTTTTGTTATATTTATTATTTTTTAGAGAAAAATACAATATATATATAAAGCAGAAGCAGTGTACATGAAAATCAATACTTTCATTATATTTTTTAACTCTATATATCATAATTACCATTATGAAATTTAGAAAGGAAAATTTTTGATCTTTTACTGAATAATTTCAAAGCTCATTTCATTATTTTTTAATAAAAAAAAATTTACTTATCATAATCTACTTTGACATTTTAAAAAACTGTTTTTAAAATTCAAAAAAAAAAAAGCTTTTTACTGCTTTAGTTTTAATTCTGTAGTTTTGCAAAATGAAATATCAAATTTTATTTATTAATATTGGTATATAGAGATGCCAACCTGCTCCAGACTGCAGATAAATATTTTCAAGTGCTAGTATTTAATGTATTATTCTTGTATGGTAAATTTGATTTTTAGAATTTTTACTCACCACTGTCTCTAAATTATTCAATGGCCTTTGTGAAATGTCACTTAGCTACAGTTCTGTTGTATTGAGCTTTTTAAAAGTTGGAAAATAACAAAAAATCTGCACATTTTAATTTATAGTTCTCTACTGTTTTTTATTTATTTATTTTTTAAAATATTTTGTTAAGTCTGGAGCAGTTGGCATGTCTATATATATATGCATACAAACATTCTAGAAAAAACATTTCCTAAATCTGTTATTTATTTTCAGTGACTTCTATAGAGATGAATATATTCAAAGATTCTCTCCTAATGTTGCCAAACTGAATGCAAACATAATTAATCTTTGTCTGTCACAGAATATCAATTTATCTGAGCTAAGTGCTCATAGAACTGTGTCTAATCTTCTATTGCTAATTGAATCGAAAAATAAAGACAGCAGGAGGTAAAGATTGATTTTAAAAAATTATCAATTGTCTTTATATTTTTTATATTATAATTATAGGGATGAGTAGATGAAGGTATGTAACAGAAAGCATTTAATACTGTCTTAGATTATACAGCCAGTTTTATCGGACTAATATTCTTGTTAAGTAAGCTAATTCAGTATTTAAGTTAGTGTTTAAGCAAGACCATCACATTTTCCTTTATATACTTACTACAAAAAATGTTAAATAACCCATTCTTTACCTCAACCCTAAAAAAAAAAAAAAAAAATCTTCATTCATAAACAGTTTTCAGTTTTCCAATCCATTCATAAAGAATAAAAAATATTTCAAGTTGATCTGTAAAGTTTTATATTTATGAAATTTCAGTAATTGTCTCTTTGTATTTTCTAGTTTAAAAATTTTTTAATGTGTTTAAAACATTTATTATCAAAGTTATTCAATTCTTTTAAAATAGAATGCTCTAATTTATTTTTCATTTAAGAAAGAAAAGGGAAAGGTATCAAATTCTGGTTTTCTAATTCCGATTCAGTGATTGAAAAATATAAGAAATATTTATCAATTTATATTTTGAAAAATTTAAGAAATAATTATCTATTTATATTTAGTATTTTTTATTCAAATGCATTAAATTTTAAAAATGTCTTAAATACATCAGTGCTAATTTGTACACTAGATGAGAATTTTTTTTCTTAAGGGTGGCAACATTTACATTTTAATTAATGAATTTTAATTTATTTTACCCTCCATGATGAATCAATCTGAACATTTGTGGATTAGATATGCTTTAAGGCTGCAACCTCAAACCCCTGGGCTATGGGCCGGTACCAGCCACCCTAGGAACATTAAATTATTTCCAAATTATTTACTGTGGTAATCTTTCTTTTGGTAAGTACAACTTTCCATGGGCGAGAGGTTAACCTGGAGCTGTAAGTTGTCACTTAGAACTTCAAAAATGCTGCAGGTGTAATAATGCTTTGTTTTGACGGCATGTTTAAATACAATTAAATTTAGTTATTAAATCTAAATTATCTAAAATACAAACACTCAGCATCCTTTCCCTTTTCCTCAGCTTCAATTTCCACCATCCCTCTTCCCTCAGCGATAATAAGTTTGGGGAGCACTGCTTTAAAGTGTTGGCAAAATAACTTAATAGTTTTAACATGGTGCATAGCATTTTAAAAAAGTGCTTTAATGTGCTTATTTTCGGTTTTTTAAAAGCCCTTAAAGGTGCTTTTTTTCATTGGTTGTTTTTAAAAAGTGCATAGTTGAAAAAATTAGATTTTTTTCTTCACCATCTCAATTTTCGCCACGTATTATGCAACAGTGTGCTTTTCACATTGTTCTATGTTTTCACAATTCAACCACAATCTATTTAAGCGGACCATCGGTCTATAGCGTATGATAGCGCCAGTCATTTTACATGTTCGATGAAATACTTGCAGATCCTCATGCGCATCTACTGAGCTTAGTTCGGTGAGATTATTGCACTCTCATGTGCAACTCTGCTGCATTTTGCAAGATATTTTCAATTTCAGGCTACATTCAGGCCTCTGATATCGAACTGAAAAATCTCTTGATTATTTTATAATGGTTAATATAATCCAGAAACTAGTTATTTTATCTTGTAAAGTCTTTGAAAATTATTTTGCATTTGTTAATGTGCATAGTGCTTAAAAAGTACTGAAAGGGTGCTTATTTTTTGTTGAAAGATTTGGCTACGTACCCTGTTTAAGTATTATTAAACTTCTATTTTTAAAAAAAATTTCCCAGCGACCTCACTGGTCGGCAGCTGTGTAAATGGCATGAATTGAATTCCCTTTTTTTTAAAACATTTTCAACCCCGCTAAATTTGTTATTATCATAGCCATTTCAAAATTGTATATTGTCTGTTTTTAATGTGGTAAATATAAAAAAAATTTATTTGTCATAGGTATCAATTTCTTGGCAAAGAGAAGAAATTTGCACCTCCTATTCTAATGTGAGCCTGGTGCTGAATTCATTTTTTGTTAATATTTAAGGAAATACAAGGAGAGCGAATACATTATGCCTTTAGTTGTTTTCTTGAGGTTAATAGCCAAAATTTTCTATCGATTGTTCAAAGGCTGTATAACAATGTGGAACAAAAAGTGATTAAATGACAGGCTTCAAATTTCTTTAAAAGTAAAGAGACATAAACAAATTATAAGTTTATGCTATTAAGAAATGGATTCTAAAAATATCCATAATAGGGTATTTTAAAATATCATCAAAGCTCAAAATGTAACAAGTTTCATTTTATTATTTTTCAAACTTTGATGTTCTTAAGATGGATATTTATGATTGATGTAACCAGATTTGTCTGTATAAGTGTTTTTATTCTCTAGGTATTTGAGCTTAGAAGAACAAGAAGAATTACTAGAGTCGCTGGAAGATTCTATTTTCAAAGACCTACCTGAAATTGATGAAAGTGACAACGATAACAGTGAAGCTGAATTTGTCCATGTGTCTGATGAAGACATACTTGAAGTTCCTGAAACTGAACCTATACCAGTTAGTATTGTACAGAGTACAAAATTTTCTTTATAGACTCCAAGTGATAATTTTTTTAATTTAAGTTAGCTTAAAAACTATGTACTTTATCACTGAAGTGCAGGAAAGTAGCAAGGTTGTAGATTGAATTGTTATCAGTTAAAAGACTAAGATGTGTTACTGTTAATAATAAAGATTAAGTTTTACAGTTTGCTTTAAATACAGTAATATCTTGTTACTATTTCACCATTTAATCAAATGAATCAGTATTAGAAACGTGCAGTAACTTAGTGTTAAAAACAAGGCTTGATCAATATTATTTTTTTATACTCCGAGCTTATTTTTGTCTAAAAGGAACACTTAATAACCCTTCAATGCTGTAAATAAATAAGAATTTAGGGTAAAAAAAATGAGGCTAGTTTAATAATTTGCTTAAACATTCCTCATTCCAGAAAATTTATAAGCTTGCGCAGATTATTTATTTAAATGTTACTAATATATAACTGGGGGAAAAAGTTACGGTCATTTTTTTTTTCTCTTCAAAATTTGTACTAGATATTTTTGTCTCAAATGATACTTTCTACAAAATGCAAGATATTTTTCTCGTTTTAAGTGAGACAATACAAGAGCTTCTGTAAGTCAAAATTTTAAAAATCTATTCAATTTGTTAAAAGCTCTTAAGTGCCATTGCTAAATCTGACTTAGAATTGTCCACTTTTCTTAAAAAAATAAATTTAACAAAAATTAAGAATATAAAATATTGTTTTCTCACTTTAGAAGCCCCCTGAATCCCTTTATTCATCTGTGGTCTCACTTTGGAAAGCTGCCATTGGACAGAAATAAATTTTATCTGTGATTTCAGATCTGAAGAATTGATATAAGTTAATATGTTGGACAAATGTGTATATACTGAAGTCATTTTTGTAAAGGTGCTCATTTTTAATGAATTTTAAACAATTTTTCATAATAAAATCACTTTCTTGTGACTTATTAATTTTCTTTTAGTTCTTAGTACAAACATTCCTTTTCTTCTGAAGTAGTGCTTTTTTCTTAATTTCTATGATGAAAAGAAACTTATTAAAAAAGTAAAACCTTTATTCTGACAATTTTTCAATTAAATATTGAATGAAACAGGCAAGTATATGCTGGCATTTGTTGTACCTCTGTCACTAAATTTTGAAGTCCATGTTCAATAGTTGGCCTTAGGGGTAAATGTAAAACAAGGGTGCATTTCCTTAGGCCTTTGTTGTAGCAATGTAGTTAAATTCTGTAGTTCACATCCAACAGTTTTGATAAAATGTATATTCAAACATCTGTAATTCAAGATAAAATCATGTTTTACATTCTTCACAAAATATAAAAAAGTTAAATTTTAAATTGCTAATGGGAATGCTCTAGAAAATTTTTTATAATTGTATATATTTTACTCACTCGTTAAACTGAGTTTGTTAGGTAAAATCAATTATCCCTTTAAAGAATGAGTTAATACTTTTGAAAGTGTTTTATTGTTATTTTCCCTTTTAACTTGATATGCAACGTCTGCATTTGAATCTACAATGGCACATTTTGAATCAACAATTGCACTTTTTAATTCAAATACAGCTTTTGAACATTTTTTCAATGCCAGTAATATGTAACCATATTTTCCTCAAGTGCACTTATACCGCTTTAAAATTAAAAACTATACAAATTTTTAAAAAATTATCCTTCCAACTGTCCGGAAATTAGATTATTAATAGACTGACTTGGAATTTATATTTAAGCCGATTTGAAAAATGTGCATTGAAACATTGTTTAATTTTATCTTTTTCAATTATTAGATAATTAGAGCTAATTAATAAAAGGTGTAATATTGAGAAGTTATTTGAATTTTGAAATCAGTAATTATTCCGATGAAAGCCAGTAATTTTAAAAATTGTATCTAGCTAGATGTTTTTCTCATTATGCTTTCTTTAATATTTAATTCTAATAATAAACGGTAGAAATGTTTTCAGTTGGTATAAGTTTTTAATCCTAGAGATAGGTTGATAAAATTACAAAATATCTGCTTTTTGAAACAAAACACATTTTTCTCTGCTCATTTTTTAAAATACAGTTAAATAACACAAGGATCAGAATTAGTTATTTTGCATCAAACACAAATGGCATAAGCACTCATGGTACAAAAAATACACAAAACTGTTGTATGGAAAATATAAAACAAGTTTGTATTTGTTGGGTATGATGAGTAAAATCAAGTGTTGTAATAGGTATAAAAGAGATTATAAAATATTAACTACATATATAAAATCGTGTATAAATATACTACAGTCTCTGTAAGAATAGGAATTATTTAAGTTATACGTACCACAAATTAAAATATCAAATTAGGTATTTACAAAATTTTTATTCCCCTGGTGGACTCCTGAAACAGAATGAGAAATTTAACATGAATACTTCAATAAAACTAAATAACATTTGTGACTTTTTTACAGTAGGTCTTATTTTTGTATTTTTAATGATAAAAGGATAAAAATTGCAATGAATTTGATATTTGTTCAAGTTGGTCTGGTAGTTTTAAGGCTAATGAATATTTAATGCGCCAAAGCAACATTACTTTCCGGTTCCCCTAATAATTAAGAAATTTTCATTGCCAAGTAGTACTTATTCTGGTAATCTTGTTTTATTCTGCATTTAATATTCTTTAAAGTACAAATTTCATAATAAAATACTTCATCTAAATACAAACATATAAATATATTTCATAAGAGTGATTAATTTTATCTGCAAACATTTTCACTTTCAACTATTTTTACAACTAAGCAAGAACTTTACCTTGAAAAAGCAAATTACAAAATCTTTAAACTATAAAAAGTAAAGATTTATTTTTACGTACTGTATTTTAAAACAAAATAATGTTCTATTGTTCAATTTTTACATGTTCTTCTGTATTTTAAAATTACAAATATATTTGATTGCAAGTATAAATCTTTTTTTTTTTTTCAACTCTATTTTCAGAAAACTCAATATTGATACTTATTAAATATATATATATGATGTTTTCCTTTTAAATTTAATATTTTATGGGGGAAATTTTATTTACACTTTTTGTATCAGTAAATTTAAATTATAGAGTATATTAAATATATTTATCAATAAAAAGATGAATTCTTACAGGATTTCTACTGGAAGCTCAGCGCACATCATGCATACTTTGCTTCTTCGGTCACACATGGAAAATCGAACTTTCAGTTGTATCTGAAATGATTAAAGAATAATAATAATTTTACCTCATAAAAGCGAGTCCTTCGCTTTGCTTAAAATATATTTTTTTAAAAAACGGTTCTGAAGCGTAAGAAGAGGTTTTTCCAATTCACAAAGCTAAGCTCTCTCCTTGCTTCAGGGACCACCTTACTTAGGGGGCATGCAAGTATTCAAAACGAAACAGTTGAAAGGCTTAGCCTCATTTGCATTGTTTTTTGTCTTGAGCCCTCATTAATTTGTAATTAGTGACTTCACTAACTGAACACGAGAAGGCGTGGACCAGTACGAGTGATGTCGACTTAAGTAGTGATCGTGGGGAAATTATATAGTGGGCGTTTTATTTGATGCATGAGCTACTGGGAAAATGAGCGAGGAAAAAGCTTTTGGTTTAGGAAAAAAAATGTTTAAAAAAAAATTATTCCAAACTATTTTTACGTTTTATTTACTTCTCTACAGATATTTAAATTCTTTGATATCTTTGCTTAAGTGATTTTTATCAATGCATCGTTAAGGTTGTTTAATCGGTTAATATTAAAAGATTTTATTACCCTTCGTCTTAACGAGTTTCTATCGTATATGATCACTGAGGGAACAGGATGGAAATTAGTTAAATAAATACTCTAAAGTTAAATGAAATATCAATACAATGACTCTCCGTTGATAAGCAAACCAGGCTCAGCCACCTTAAGGGAAGGGACAAGTGTAGTATCTTTAAGAGTCCTGCTTCCGTAAGTCACTAAGAGACTATTCGAAATTTTTAAAATTATAAAAAATCTGCTTTTTTCAAACATTTATATTATTGAAACTTTAAAAACCTTGTTTTCATTTAATCATATAGAAGAAATAGAAAATAAGATAGTCTCTACGTTTTTAGAGGCCTGGCACAAAACAAAACTTAGCATATTAGAAGTCTCACACAAAATTCTATAATTCTAAGGGCGACTGATGTTGTGTATATAAAATTTAAAATGAAAAAAAAAAATTTTTTTTTAAGTAGTTCATTTTTAAGATTGCAATTCAAAAGAGAATTTTTAAAAATTCAGTAACTTATAGGCAAAAATCTGGTGTCTTATATTTTTAGGTGCTTCTGATTTATATTTTTAGGATAAGGCTTAGTGATTTATGTTTTTAGGGGCACCTCAAAAAGGGTTCATTTAAGGAACCTGCAAAATCTAGCGGTGTTTTTTGAATGCAGGTGTAAAGAATGTGCCAATTGTATTTCTCTTTCAGGAAAATACTTAAAAAATCGTTCATTCTGTTTTCATACTATGTAGCGGTTTTCATAAATTTGCCACGTACACAAATATGAATCCTGTGATACAAGTATATGTCACACCACTACCAAGATCTATATTAATGTTGGATAAATACTATGTTGTATAAAATAATGCATCTAAAGGCAGATACATACTTTTGGATAGTTAACTGAAACAGCGAAGTTAGATTCGTGCCTAAATCTACGTTCTTGGAAAAATCCACCCATGTCCTTGCATGGAGTATTAGTATCTGTTGTCACAGCAGGCTCACAAGCATCAGATTTTCCTCTGTATGGAACGGAAAATTTTTCAAATACTCCATAAACTCTAAAATCAGTTTTGCCAGTGAAATTTTTAGTGGGAGCTGTAAAATAAAGTAATTTTAGTTTATTTCAAATATATTCTTAAAAACTATTCAAATATTTTATGAAATAGTTACCACAATTCAAAGTTCTATATCAATGTTTTATAGATATTCAGTTATATATATGAATGAATATCTATGTGTGTCTTTTATACGCTCCTAAATCATCGGACCGAAAGCTAAGAAATATGGCATACAAATAGTTTGAAGCAAGAGGAAGACGAACCACAATCTACGACGAACCGTTTGAACGGGATGAGCGAAAAACTAAATAGAATTTTCTCATTGGTTAAACGTTAACTATTGTTTTAAAAACTATAGACGATTTAATTTTTTAAATAATAACATTAGTGATATTAGCTAGTTTATAGCTCTTATTAGCATATAGTTTATTGAGCGTACTTATTTAGCATTTAATAATTTTTTTTATTTGCTATATCAGATAAAGCCAATGAGCAACATTAACGTGGTAGCATTCGTGGATTACATCACCAAATTAATAGCAAATAAATGTGTTTCTTTAAAAAGAAAATACTAATTTAAAATCAACTGTAATTAAAATGAAAAAAAAAATAGTTATGCATTCACAGACAGAATAATAGAGAAGTAGTACTAATTCACTTAGGGTAAATGTAAATCGCTATTCTATTGACACCAATGGTGCTTAATTAATTTACGTAATATATGCATATTGAAATAAAAGAAATAAGTTTTGTACTAAAAAGCAAAATTACTGGGGTGAAAGTACTTATTCGACTAGAGGAACCTTAAAAAAATCACCATACTCTGATAACGATACTGCGATAATGATGCTTAATTTAATGTTGGCAATATGTATTTTATTTTATTTTATTTTATAGCCGTCATTGAACAGCCGACCCAATTTTTTGGGTTTACGACTACAACAAAGTTAATGGAGAAAATATATTATTCGTTTTGGGTATATTATTGTAGACACCAATGCTTAATAAATATTGGCAATATATATTTTATTTTATAACCGTCGTTGAACAGCCGACCCAATTTCATGGGTTTACGACTACTGATGTTCAACTCCGTAGCCTTGTAATTTTGAACCAATCCAGAAGACAAGGAAACTCCTGGATCAGTACCCCCAGAGGTATTGATTTGTTATGGGAACATTGAGAATTTTGAGACTCGACAAATTTAACGTGCATCAGTCACCATTTACTACACGGGGAGTCTTCGGTCGGCGAGGATCGAACCCACGACCTCTTGGATATGGGCCCAGCGCCCTACCGACCAGGCTATCCCGGCCCGGCAATATATATTAATTGAAATAAAAACAATGTACTAAAAAGAAAAGTTAATGGAGAAATGGCTAATGGAAATTAATTTCGGGAAACTATAGAAAATCGCCGCTCGTAGATGACGCTTAATTCATTTTGTTATGTACTACTGGTATTGTGGTAATTGGTGCAATTTTAATAAGAATTCTACTACGGGTTTTTCGTAGTTTCTGAAAATATTTTTCTATTGATAACAAAGACAGTGTATTAAGATTTTAATGAATTCGAATTAAAAGAACTTTTTTCCGCCACTACTTATAAATATTTTAAACAGTAAATTATAGGTCAGATCATAGGCGTAGCGTCGGGGAACACGTGCCATCCCCACAATAATTTTCCACAACTTTAGAATATTTTTATGTTATTAATTTTTTAAACCCCGAAACACCCAACAGCTATTTTTTTTTAATTTAAATGTTTAAATAATCATAAATTTTCTATAGTTTATAAATAGTTAAACGAAAAAATTTTATGATTATCAATTTTATGCGAAGGCTATATATTAAAAACTTGTTAAAGATAACTTTTTTTAAAATTGTTTCAATTCGAACTCGTTGAAACAAAATTTATGAACAATTTTACAATGAAGCAAAATTTAAGGACAATTTAATATTTTTTTTTTTTTTTAGATTATAATTGTAGGTAGTGGTTATTATAGTTTAGTTTATGCACACTGTATTTTTTTTGTTTAGTTTTAATTATTATTTATCAACACTGCATTACTGTTAAAATTTATTTAGTATCCTTTTAGTTTACTAGGTGGCTTCGTTCACCAACCCCCGTGGTTACCTTTCAATTATCTGTTTCTTGAAAGCTGATATTTTAAAAAAAGAAAAAATCATTTTTTTTTTTTATATAATAGTTACTGTTTTATGTAACAGCATTTTGTAAATATGCTAATCACAACAAAATTTACGATTACTTGGATTTGACAAATATTCAGCTTTACTTTTTAAAAAATACAGAACGTAAGCCACACTAAGAATAAATAAATGTAAAATAATTATATTTGCTAACTGTATATAACGATAACCTACAGAGGTTGGACAAAAATATGGAAACAGTTCTATACTAGCTCTTTGTAAGCAATCCTTCTTTCAGCAGTTCATGTTTTCGAAGATTTTTCGTGGCAAAATTGTTGACGCAATTTGAAAGATTATGCTTGAAGCTTTTAGAAATGGTGTCTTTTTTTTACCCGTGCAAAATAAACGTAGAAATTTAAAAGCATTTTCCTTTTTTTTTTTTTTTTAAGACTACTATAATTTTAAAATCATTCTTAAAGAAATATCGCAATTCTATAGAATGATTTTAAAATTGCTGGTATTAAAACTAGAGAAAAGTTATTTACTCCATTCATTATGATCAATCCGAATTTGGCATGTAAAAAATTTATAATTTCAAAAAGCTTTATGCGTAATCTTGAAAATTTTGTCAACAGCTTTGCCATGTAAATCCAAAGCATTTGCTGCGAAAAGAAATATTGTTTACATGGAGTAAGTATGTTTAGTGTTTCCATATTTTTGTTCAACCTTTCAACATTATTTAACTGTTCAAATTGGAAACTGTTTTTCTCTCTAGAGTCGTTCATATTTTTAAAAACTGCAAAGATTAAAATTTATATCTGGTCTCACACTCATTTTTTATATTTTATTTAATAACAATTTGTTGCGTTTGAAATAAAGTCCAATTGTGAGTTTATAAAATAAAAATCTCGAGAGAGATAAATAAGTATTTCTTCAATAGGTAAGCAGTTATTTAAAGCAAAAAGAGTAGAATTTTTTTTAAAAAAATCTTAAAATTGCAATAACTTTCAAACGAATTAAAATTTTAAAAACAATCGCAATAAATTTATAAATGAGATTAAACTTTCCAACACGTCAAATTTCAACTCAATATTTGTATCCGATTCTACAAATTCAAATTTTAAAAAATTTAGTAAAATTATATATAGTGCGTGGAATAATAGTATAACAATGATATATAATATATAGTTCGAGATGGCCTTGTGCCCCCGAAAAAATTTCTATTACGCCACACCTATGGGTCAGATAGAATGTCATGCTCCAAAGTTCTTATCAAGGTCTTATAAGAATTATATTTATTTTTAAAATTTTGGCTTTAGTTTTTCAGTGATAAATGTATTTTGCACAAAACTCAAACTTTGAAGGGTTATGTAATAAGTACCGAATATACTAATAAAGTATTATACTGATATGTTTGGTAATTATTAAAACTGCACCTATAGGCAGTTTTAATATTGATACTGTGAAAGTGTTTTACGGCTCCTTGAAAAGGTATAAGGCGCCCTACAAGAAGTATCAAGCACTTGCGCTCTATTGAAAATTCAAAAAAATTTAAAATTTGTGCTTGTTTTTCTGCAAATTAATTTGATCTGCACAATGGAATTATGTCGAGGCCGGGATAGCCTGGTTGGTAGGGCACTGGGCCCATGTCCAACAGTTCGTGGGTTCGATCCCCACCGGCCGAAGATTCCCCGAGTAGTAAAATGGTGACTGATGCACGTTAAATCTGTCGAGTCGCACAGTCCTCCATGTTCCCATAACAAATCAATACCTCTGGGGGTACTGATCTAGGAGTTTCCTTGTCTTCTGGATTGGTTCAAAATTACAAGGATACGGAGTTGACATTAGTAGTCGTAAACCTAAAAAATTGGGTCGGCTGTTCAACGACGGATATAAAATAAAAAAATGGAATTATGTTGGCTGACATTCGGACTATGCAGTCTTTTGACTTGTTGATTGTGCTGTAAACTTGCTTTGCGGAATAACGGTTGTTTAAATTTACACAATAGAATTATGTTTGGCTAAATTTCGGATTCTATTGTTTTTCACGCGTACTTATTCTTCTGAATAACAGACGAGAAATACATACATTATTTCCTCGTTGATTCATTTTAATAAAATCAACATTTCATCTGAATATATTATTCTATCATAAATATATTTTTTTTAATTTCACGAGCTTAAAAATCATAACATTCAAAAGTTTTTACTTTTTCGTAAAAATATTTTTTATTTTTATCTTTAAAATATATTTCATATTTTTTCCCCAATTTTAAACACGTTTAACCTTTTTGCGTAGCACTAGGAAATGTTTCGAGGAGCTCCGCACAAACAAGTGTTCCGTTTATGATGGTTACAGAACCTCTGATTTAAACCACATAACATCGAATAATATGATGATTTATGTAATGCACAATATAGAATAATACTTTACTTACTGCACTCGAATGATACTGTATGGCTTTTTCCTTGATAAAGAGGACAACGTTCATGTCCAGCATTACATTCTGAAACTTGCATGACCAGATCTTTACAAAAGGTTGTTGTGTTGACGCCTGACAAAAAAAGCAACAGAAAAATAGGTGAAAATTCATGAAATATTAATTATAACAATTAACTTTTTGTTTAATAATACGGTGAATAACAAAGTATACTTATTTACGGAAATGAAATATATCTTCTAATATTCATATTATTTGATTTGATTATTTTCTTCCCTCACCTCTTTTTACACAATTCCTTACATACTATAATCTATTAATCGTTAGCTTTATCGATAATCAATATTCCGGAAAGTAAAGAAATGTAAAATTTTATCTTTAGTTTTTTTTAAAAAAAAAAAAAGAAATACGTTTTAACTCACTAAAAGTAGTACAAAGTCTTGACCACACTTTTCAAATTAAAAAACAGCCTCAACCACACATATAGTAACGTACTGATAACAGGCACACTTGGAAAACACAAAATCAAATTGCAAGAAAAAAAAATAGTTCAGTACAAGCACTCAAGTATAACTTTTTCACGGGACATTCAAAATTTTAATGTTTATTCTTTTTTCGACATTTTTAATAGAGATTAGTTACGTTTAAGTAATGAACTGTAAACAATAAATTTAAAACTTAATTTGATTTTCTACCTGTATAAGAAAATCTGTCATTTGATAATCAACCTGTATAACTATCTTTTCTTTTAAAAATATAAAGCAAGTATAGAAACCCGAAGAACTAACGTTGAATTCAGAAATAAGTTTCTGAGAGGAAAGAAATTTAAAGTTATATGTGAAATCTGTTTAAGTATAGGACATTCTATATTATGCTTTCAAAATTAAAATAAGTTCGAATCTCGCCAGCCGAAGAAATGGTGACTGGTGCATGTTAAATTTGTCGAGGTCACAAAGTCTTCCAAGTTCCCATAGCAAAGTAGCATTGGGTAGCATAGCATTGGGTCTTCCCAGTACAACTGAGCGGTGACATGTGTGTGGCTGAAGTCTTATTCTTGGCCATTGATGGCGCCCCTGAAAAACAAGAAAAGCACCCTCTGCCTTAAAAATTCGCTTAATTTCCCTAACAGCCTTGATGATATTGGCAAGTAGCATAAGTAACAACAAATACAAAATTAAAATAATCTTCATTGCTGCTCAATTTAGACTAAAGTTAGGAAACTGGTATAAGTTTACTTCGGGTAAAATACATTAATAAAATCGCAAACGATGGTCATAGTTAAGATTAATTATGAAATGATTCGCACTCGATTGTTATTACTTGACGTTTGTTATTCATTGTAAAAAATCTCATGGAAAACACAGTGGTATATTCTATACTATACTTTTGCTTTATAAGAATTTAATAACTGTACAAATTGATTTAAGAATAAGATCCCCAAAAATTAAATCCAGGTAAACTTTTTCACGTACATCTAATAACACATAACTTTATTTAAATTTTAGAAAACGTTATTTAACAACTGAATTATTTATTTTCTAGATAACTCATTAAACTATTAAAAGTGATGAATTGAACTAAACTTTTAAAACAATGGTAACTTCATAAATCGAAAAGAAAATTTTGCCACCAAATATTATTGCAGCTGATAGAAAATACCGGCAAAACTTACCCATTTTGAGGAAACTTTTTCTCAGTAGTAGTGAAATAACTATTATATTGATAATTATAAGCAGGTTTTGTTTAAAATTATCTCTGAAACTTTGTAGGTAATTTTTTTTTACAGTTATGTTTGAATTCTTTAAAATTCGACAGTACCTAAAATTCAATTCTAATGAATACCAGACCTTTTGCACATGGGTTTAAATTATGCATGGTAATTAAAATCTTTTAAAATCAAATTTACTAAATGAAGAACGAAATATCTGGCATGAATTTTACTATCCAACTACTTTAAATTTAAAATTAACTGAAAACCGGGATGCTTATTACTATTCTTCTTATGCTTTGTATAAATGTCAAATAAGTTTAAAATGGTATATAGAAATAAGTTTCCAAACAATTTTATCTAGATATAAGCTTTCTGATGCAACTGAGAAGCTTTTATCTAATTCTTCAAATTTTTAAAAGGAAAAAAAAAAAAAAAAAAAAATCGACTCAAATCAGAGATAATTTTTTTCTCCAATTCTAAATATTATCAATGGCAGAAGATACGTTACTGCAACTCTTATATTTATTTATTTATTACGTCAAATAAGGAGCCGTTCAAATATTACGTAAACATCTTTTTAGCAATTTTAAATTATCCCTCCTCCTTTACAGCAAAAACTTCAGGATTTTTAGACTTCTATTGTAGCAATCATATTTCACAAAACAAGATTTAGGTTTTTATTAATCTAATAAAATTTTTGAGCAGAATATTCTATCGAATACGAATCATTTTGTTTTCTTTCTGACGTCAAAACTCTTGACCTTTTTTTTATATTAAAAAAAAAAAAAAAAAAATGAATGTGGGGATTCTAATGTCCCACGCAAACATACCCATCCGCCCCCTTGACAGCATAAGTACAAACCCCTTTTGTCCTTAGATGCGTGCGTAATATTTTAATGGCCCCTAGCTAACTGCGAAATAAAGGAATAAATTTCTTCAAAAGTAAATCCAGAAAAATTTCTACTTTCGCATCAAGAAAACTAAATTTTCAACAGCACATCTAATTTTTCATGATAAATCTTTCACCGAGTGTATTTTGTTTTGAAATAACATTTCTTCAACGGATGCAATATTTATTTTCCAGTGAATCACCTTAAATTTAAACGATTAAAAGTGACGTCTTTAAGATACTTACCTAAACAAATGATTGCCCTAATGGCAAACAAGAAAGAAAAAGAAAGTGTTGACTCTGATTGTTATCACGCCATCTATCATTTAGATATTTTATTACTCATTTCTTTTCTTAAAAACAAACTTTATCACACACACACTCGGAACTTAATGAGTTAGATAATAATCTACTAAATGAGACAGACTTAACTGACAATTTTTGACCCTTTTGAAAGTTATATTTGCCTAAGAACGAACACATTTATTGGTGATTGGTTACAACTTCTAAAATTAGCCGGCCGAGCGGTTAGCGTGTTTGGCTGCGAAGGCGATGGCTGAGGGTAATGCTAGACCAAGGTGCTCAACAGGCAACACACAATGAGCAACACCTCCGACAACTTGCATGGCAAAGAACAATCAGTTCCGTGATCGCCGTAAAAAAAAATAATAAAAAAAAATTGGCTAAGTGTATAATGAAAAAACTTACATTAAATAAAGTCTTAGGTATAGATGAATCAGGATTTAATCATAATGGGTTACTTCATTGCTTTGAAACTAAACCGTGGTAACTCAAAAAAAGCAAGTTTTTCAAGAGAGCGATTTCTAACATTTCAAGATGGCGAATCGCGCCAATGCAATAACGATTTATCTGCTCTCTAAATTAATTTTATGGAACTTATGAAGATAACACATTGTTTTTCTAAAAGGGTGATTTTTTTAAATTTTTTTTTACACAAAATGACACAAATATCTCATTTTTAGATTTTTTTGAGTTACTACGGTTTAGCTTCAAAGCAACGACTTGTAAGCGACGTAGTAAGGGTATCTCGATCCTGATTGGTTGTTGAAACGTGGCATTTGTTTACGTTGCCAACTGTTCTTTCCATTCTATTTCTAGCAAGACAAGCCCGTGAAGATTTTAATCCTTAACAGAAAGACAGGCATGAAGCCATGTAGAACATAAACAAACTAATTATGCATTGAAGTTGCCAGGTACACGAAACAAACATGTATTACGGTTACAATACGATGCAAAAACTTATAATAAATATAAGCTAAGTAAAAGACGTAGACGAGAGAGAATTATATTTCAGCAAATTCGAATTGCGATATGGCTCTGTATTTAATTAATTTCACGTTAATTAACATTCTAACTTATGTGAAGAAACTTAGCTCAACTTTAACACGACATAACTGACGTCATAGGTCACATGTGTGGGTATTCAAGATCTTGAGGTAAAGTACCCAATTCCCCTCTAGTGATTAGAAATATCCCCAAATGTTTTATTTTTGAGAATTTTGGTAAAATATTAATAACTACTTATTTAAGTCAAAATGTAACTGATAAAAAGTTTTTTTTTTTTCACGCATTCTTAAACTGCTAAAAAAAACTACCTTAAACTATTATCTTTATTATTTTAAGTAGACAAAGAAATAAAAAAGTAAAAGGTGGTCATGATTACCCCAACTAAATCCCCATTCGGTTGTTTAGATTAAAGGTTAAAGAAGTGGTAAAGGCAAGATCTTGTCAAAGTTGGCGCAAACTTCCCGCTACAATTAAGGACTTCTCAAACGGCTAACAATACAGTAGTGGATGAATAGCTTTGAGTCATTAATATATGTGGTAGTTACAGTAAGATGAACCGTGGGATAGAGTGCTAGCCTCCCAACGAAATGAACCGGGTTCGAATCCCAGCGACGGCTGGTCGATACGAATTTTACACCCGACTTGCACCGATTACAGTGCTGACTTAAAATATCCACAGTGGTAGACAGATTATGGGTTAGAGTCCCGTTGCCATTAGGCTAACCGTGGGAGGTTTTCTTCTCCATGTAACGCAAATTCAGGTTAGTTCCATCATAAAGTCCTCCACTGAAGCAAATTTCTCCAAATGATTGATCCAGGACGTCCTTTGTCTTCTGGATTGGGTTCAAAATTACAAGACTACGGAGTTGAACAGTAGTTGTCGTAAACCCGGCTGTTCAACGGCGGTTATAAAATAAAATAATGTTCTAAAGCCATTTCAGGGGAGTCTTTCGGTGAAGCATTTCTAACAGATTCAAGCAGCACAGACATAAACTATTTCTTTCAACATCTCTTAAATTCATTTGGTAGAATAAAATTGTTCTGATTAAATCTTTTAAACTTAATTAAATCTTTTTCGTGAAAGTTTAAAAAAAGGTTTTTATCTTCAATTTTCTCGGTAAAATTTATCCACACCAATCTACAGCCCATGACTACAAAAACATTGTCCTTACCATATTTAAAAAACTAATAAAACCTACCTTATGTTTTTAAAAAAATTTGATAAAAGTAAAATCAAACCAAAGATATATTTCTCCTTTTAATAAGTATACAGATAAAAACTTCTTTCGAATATATAACTTAAAGTACTTTTATGCGTTGTAATGTTTCAATTGAATTTCCTCACTTTGAAAATACTCTCTCTTTTTAATGTTGCATTTATTAAAATTAATTTCGGTACTTTTCGTACCGAACGTAAAAGATATTCAACTATTTTTCCTTATTTTATCAAAATTTTTTGTTGATATACTTTTTGTTCAGTATTTAAAAAATTAATAAACTAAAAAATACTACTAATAATAATAATTGTAATCGAAAAGCACCAAAATTACTAACAATTTTATTAATGCCTAAAGTAGTACATTTATTTATTGTCGTTCAGTCAAACATAAATAAATTATTAAATAAATGTATAGGATTTCTATTTTTGGCATCATTAAATTTATCAGTAATGACAAAAATAGAAATCTTATACATTTATTTATAATACAATTATTTATGTTTACTTGGACAAAATACAAAGATTAAGAAAAGAAGAAAGATACTGAGATTTCCTTAGTTTTTTGTGACAATATTTTAACAAATATTGAAAAATATTTCTGGTACTACTATCAGTTCTTTAGCGAACTTAAGCACAGGATGAGTCTTTTGGCTAATATTTAAATTACATAACATAGTTAGTATAAATAACAGTTTGCATAAATAGCATAGTTTGCATAAATTATGTTTTTATGTCCCTTTTCCGAGTTTATTAATTGTTTGTTCAAATAGATTTTAGAATAACATTTCTATATACTCAATTAGAGTTTATGATATTAATTTTAATACAAAATTTAGTAGCTTTTATTTAAAAAAAATATTTAGTTATGATTAAATCTAAATGTGCAGTACGGTGGTCTTCGGACGATTTTCAAAATTGCCACAATACTAAAATGACACTAATATTTAGTAACAAATTAAAATGCTTTCATTTATTTACTTTTAAAGTTTTATTGTTAGAAAGAAAATTCATCAAATCCCTTGGGTACCGTGTACTAGACCGTACAAATATTTCTATAAGGATGATTACTTTTCTTAAAGTATCAAACATATTTTTAACATGTAGAACTATACATTAATCTAAATCACAACTTTTCCTTTACAAAATCAAATACTGAAATAGTTTAATATTTATATCCCATTTAGTTAACTAAGCATTTTGAATTAAAGTTTGATCCGATTTTTTTTTTTTTTTAAATTTAAAACACTTTGAAGAAAGTTTTAGATACTATAACACTTTACATATATTTCAGGTTATAATTTTTATTTCAAACGGATTACGACTATAGAATAATTCCTGGTATTTGATATTTAGTCACATGGTTTTAGATTTGTTATTTTCGCAATTTCGCCAAGCTTTTCGTTTAAGTACCGAATATGAAGATGAAAATAATAAAGATCTTACAAATTAGAAAACAAAATCAAACCGTAAGCAGCGTTTTTTAACAGTGAAAAAAGTAATCTTTATCGATATAAAGAATGCCTTGTAATTTTATCTCAGAAATATATTAGTTTAAGTTGTAGTAACTGTATAGTTCCAAACAGGCTTAATATGATAATTTCGAAACTAATCACATAAATATTAAAACAGAAAGCAGTGCAAGATACAAACTATTAATTTTAAACATTCTTTAACCTTCGTAGCTAAAACTAAATCAGAGTTACTATATAACTAATTCTATTAACAGCTAATCATTTGCTCTATTGATTACGAATTAATACACAAATTTAGAACACAAAAAAAAAGATTGAACTGAAATTCTGTTTGCTTCAATTTTCATTAAAATACAGATAATTGATAGTATTTAAGGTTTGCAATCTTTGAGGATTTTAAAGTGTTGCGGTAACTTTCATACTTCGCCAAATTGCCGAAACGCCGGTAGTTTAATTGACGAATATTTAGTCATCTAGGGTTAAAATAGTAACTTTTAGTTAAAAATAAATAGCACGTAGATTATGTAGAAAGTGTTTATACATTTATAAATTTTAAAAAAATACTTACATTCAGTATGGGCCACATTATGCGCTATAGCACAAGAAATGGCAAAAGCCAACACAAAAAGTTTTAGAAACATATCCGTAAATTCTTTGAAACTTGGATTAAAAAAGTTTAAAGTTTTAGTTAATGGTTGTATGTTCAGTAAGTCTGTTCACTTAGACATGGAACTTTTATTTAAACTTAAAAAAGGGCGAAAGGTTAGATATGAATTGGCCGATCCAATCAACGGTCTTGTTTCTTAAATTTTAGACCAATAAGAAAAAAGATTACTTAAAACTTCTCGTGGTGAAAGTCATTCCCTGATGATGGATTCACGATAAGGCCAAAAGTGCGATAACTGAAGGTTGACCAGAAATACGTCAAAATATGTTCTTTAAAAAAATTAATGTGTTTACGAAACTGGCATGACGTAAACGTACACAGGTTTTATCAGCATCTAACTTCAGTATATTTTTGCTATTTTTTATTTGTTAAAAAATGTTTTTAAAAAATTGTTGATTCGAAAAATCAAGCAATTGGAATTCACGTGTCTGTAAGCACATTTAGTGGACAAAAATAAATAACACATTCACGTGATTCGATGACAAGTTTAAAATGAAAATATTTTCTTAATATTAGCATACAAAACAAAAGAGTAAATTTACAGACTTAATATAAAAAAAGAATTTACAACATATACAAGTTGTATGCTTGTATGTGAATACAGCTTTTTCTCCTTAATACATTTATATGGCTATAAAAAATGGAGGTAACAGATTTGAATCTCACAAATTCCTAATGCATCTTTTCTTCGATTTGACATGAGTTTATAAGTCGTTCTTTGTATAGAGTACAAAAGCAGGCGTATGCATGTGAATAAATTGAAAAAAAATACATAATGTATTGGTATTGTATTTAGTTATACATTTCACTCAATCATGGTGAAGCATCTACATGTGTTGTAAAACTTGAAGGTGTTTCTAATAACCTCCATGTCTGTTTCCTCTGTTACAGATTTTGATGTTTTCCGTTCTGCTTTCCTCAGTAATGAATCGTTCTACTACGATACATTTTTTCTCCTTGCTTTAACATTAATTTGCAACTCTTACTGTGCATCTTATTTTACTTAAAATTTGACAAAAAATCAATAAATCAGGACACGCGATCAATAAGGGCAGCCATTATGGAACTCTCTGTATATATGTATATTACGTATTCATTACTTTTATAAATTAGTTGACTTGGGAGGCCAGGATAGCCAGGTTGATGGTAGGGCACTGGGCCCATGTCCGAGAGTTCGAGGGATCGAATCCCGCCGGTCGAAGACTCCCCGCGTAGTAAATGGTGACTGATGGCCGTTAAATCTGTCGAATCGCAAAGTCCTCCATGTTCCCATAATAAATCAATACCTCTGGCGGAACTGGATTGGAGATCGATCGCTCTCTGATTCATGTAAAAATTACGATCTGGGGATGAATGAATGGATGTATGACTGGGTCCGCCCTAATAAACGGGTTTGACGTATGGGAGTAGCAAAAGTCAAATTCTTGGCCATAGATGGCGCCACAGGAAAACAAGAACAATCACACCCCTATGCCTAAACAGGCATCCGAGAGAGAGAGACTAGACTTGTGGGAGTAGAACAAAAAAAGTAAGCAAGTAAAATTAAAGTAAGAAAGTAAGTAGAAATAAGATAAGAGAGTAAGTAAAAATAAAAAAGTAAGTAATAGATATGAAGGAACAAGTAAAACAAAAAAATACTTGTAATATTGTCTAGGATTGCTTTCCGGTGGGATTCCTACCGGCTACCTTTAGGCTTAGGAAGTTTTTTCTCCGAAAGACAATGGACCCTTGGTCACGGAAGCACAAACATTGAGCATTTCTATCACATTTCCTTTTTATAAGTTTGACTTTCTTTTTTCTTTTCGTTGATGCCTCTAAATGTTTTGTAATAATACGTTCCATGTTCACAAAAAGTATCTAATTTATGCCCTTTTAATTATGATCTCGTACACAGTTCGACTTTAGAAGCGATGTTTCATCAACGACTTTTAGGAGCACGAACCTGTGACTTCATTATAAATTTCTCAAGTCCTTTGACAAGTAAGCATTTCTAGAAGAGATGTTTTAACCTCACCAAGACTTAATTTCAGTTGCGATTCAATTCATTCATGTGTTAATGATTCAATTTTATAATTAAGATGTTCTCCACGAAGGATAGTTTATCCCAAAACTTTATCCAAAAGATCCCTTGTCTTCCATGTTGAGTTCAAAATTACAAGGTTACAGAGTTGGACATTGATAGTCGTAAACTCAGAATTAGGTTGGCTGTTCAACGCCGGATATAAATTTTAAAATGAAACCAAGATGTCTACGCTGTGGCTCAGGAGAAAAAGCATTCGCCTCCCAATGAGGTTAACCCAGGTTTGAACCCCAGCAGTGGCTGGTTGATACGAATTCTGCTCTCGGCTGGCACCGACCACAGTGCTAACGAAAAATATCCTCAGTAGTAGACCTATCTTGGGTTAGAATCCCCTTGTCATCGGGCTAACCGTGAGAGGGTTCATGGTTTTTTCCCCTATGTAACGCAAATGGGAGTTAATTCCATCAAAAAGTCCTCCATAGAGGCAAGTTTTTCCAAATGCGTGACCCATGTCTTCCGAGTTCGGCTCAAAATTATAGGACCACGGAGTTTAACAATGATGGTTGTAAACTCAGAATTGGGTTGATTGTCCAACGCCAGTTATAAAATAAAATAGAGATGTCCGAGTCCGAGGTTTAAATAGATCAGTGCACCATTATCATTCAATCAATTTCTGTTTGCTCTAGTATTCCTATTGGTCGATTCGTATTCCTATCCTAATAGCAATAATAATAATATTCTTATTAATAATAATAGTAATATTTCTAATAATAATAATAATATTCCTATGGGTTGCATCTTTAACTGATTGATGATTGATGGATTTCCAGTGGACAGGTAAGTGAATAACGTTAGCTTAGACATGTCTAATAACAATTAAAAAATAACTAATGAAAATAACTAATGAAAATTTATCTGCAGTTATAATATTATAATTTTGCACATTATAATATTGAACATTATATGTAAAGTAAGATTGTACATACACAAGAAGAATACTAACCATTTTACATTTTCTTTCAAATTCACAATAAATTTTCCGTTATATCGCTGGTTCAAAACTAAAACGACACATCTGCAATGTTAACTCAATTGGAGATGTGTCGTTTTAGTTTTGAACCAGCGATATGTTCTCGATACGTATAGTACGCAATGTCGGAATTTTATTGTTAAAGTATTAAATGTTTAAGCATTTTTCCCATTGCCTAGGCATTGTAGAAAATGCCAGATAACAAGCCATCAAAGTATGAAATAGTTAAACAAAGATTATTTCATATTTTGAATTAATGTGACTATGATTTATTAATATTTGTTGAAAATGATTTCATTGGGAATTAAATAGGTTCATATTTTATTTAATTTTCGTTCGTAGGAAAGGCACTCATCTTTAATAATCGCTACACATTTTTTATAATTGACAGATTAACCGGGATAATCATGCTAGGGTGTGTTGACCATTGCTCGGTATTCCCTAAATTTATTATTTTAACATTTAGGGTCATTACGTGATATTTCCTAAACTAATGTTTTCCCTAATCGGTTATAGTTAATAATAACCAAATCGGCCGGTTAAAAAAACATTCGTGTTTCATAAAAAAAATTTATTATTGAAAAAAAAAATTGTATTTAAAAAAAAAAAATAGACATTTTTTTCCAAGTAATTTTTGTGTTTTATACTTTACTTAAAAAGCATTTGTCATTGTATACAATGTTGTTGCGTATGCCTGTTTAGGCAGAGTGGGTGCGATTGTCCTTGTTTTCCAGTGGTGCCATCTATGGCCAAGAATTCAACTTCTGCCACACCCATACGTCACACCCGTTTATAGGGCAGACCCATTCATTCATCCACAGATCGTAATTTTGACCTGAATCAGAGAACGATTGATCTCCAATCCAGTACCCCCCAGCGGTATTGATTTGTTATGGGAACATGGAAGACTTTGTGACGCGACAGATTTAACGTGCATCAGTCACCATTTACTTACACGGGCAGTCTTCGGCCGGCGAGGTTCGAACTCTTGGACAGGATATGGGCCCAATGCCGTACCAACCAGGCTATTCCGGCCCCTTGTATACAACGCCTGGTTAAAGTATAAAAAAAGTTCTCATTAAATTGCCGAAAAACAACAGGGATTGTAGACAATGCCAGCGTAACAAAATTTTAATTTTACCATTTATGATTTTATTCATTATTTCGAATGGAATTTAAATGACCTACTATTTAATATACTAAAACTAGAGTCGAGCAAAATTATTCAACTTCAACTGCACATTCCTATGTTTAACAGTTAGATACATTTTTCCCTCGAAATTTCCAAATCATTCTTTAGCAGTTGGCAAATTAAATTCTCAATTATATGTTACAAATTCAGCAAGGAGTACTAGTTGAAATAAGAGATTATCACCTAAAAAAAAGTAAAATTCTTTTATTCCTTGAAAACGATAAAACTTCTGTCTACAAACTATCGTCAGCACGTGAATTTCAAAGGTTATCTATCACGTGCGGAGAAACGTATATTTGACCTTTTTCCGACCTTGATATTTTCATGGGAAAATAAGAAAGTAGTCATTTATAGTATCATTCTGAATGGCGCCATCCAGTCTATGTTTATCTAAAACACTAACAAGATCGTTCGATAACACTCTTTTCTTTATGAATGAATTGACTTAATTTATAATTTGTCCAATAACAAATTAAAATTGCAATATTATGCATACAGAAATCTGAATTTTGTATTTTTAAATTTATGTTATACTGTAAATATCCAAAATCTTTAACTTTATTAACATTATACATTCATAAATCTGAATGTGTTATTAAATTTATGTTATACCGTAAATAGCCAAAATCCTTAATTTTATTAACATTTCACAAACACAAATCTGAATTATGAATTTTAAAATTTAGGCTAAACCCTAAATTACCAAATTCCATAATTTTATTAACATTCTATATACATAAATCTGACATTTTTATTTGAAAATTTATGTTCAACCGTAAACAGTCCAAATCTGTTTTTATGCGCAGTAACTATAGTAAGAATGTGAAGTGTCCGTTCATTTCTTACTGCAGAGGTTAGGAAAAAACGGAATTAAAATTTTGTTTAAGCTCTTTTACTGTGACTGTTAATCAGAACGCATTTTTTACAGTTACACGTATTACTAAGTGACCAAATTACACATACAATTGATTTATACAGAGGGTGGACAAAATAATAATAACTCCTATACTAATACATTTTTTCATGTTTCTCTAGCAATACTAAAAAAAAAATCATTTTATAAGTTCAGAAGTGTTTACACCATACTAATTTTAATAATTATAAATAAAGTTTGAAGCTTTTGGAGGTTAATTACAAATACATAATTACAAATACGTAATAAATTGCAAACGGAAAATAGTATTTTTGATCTCATTATGCCAAAAAAAAATTTAAAAATTTGTCACTTATATTTTGGTTATTATATGCAATGAATACACAAATGCCGGGATAGCCTGGTTGGTAGGGCACTGGGCTCATGTCCACGAGGTCGTGGGTTCGATCCCTGCCGGCCGAAGACTCCTCGTGTAGTAAATGGTGACTGATGCACGTTAAATCTGTCGAGTCGCAAAGTCCTCCATGTTCCCATAACAAATCAATACCTCTAGGGGTATTGGATTGGAGATTGATCGTTCTCTAATTCAGGTCTAAATTATGTGGATGAATGAATGGATGTATGAATGGGTCTACCCTATAAATGGGTGTGACATATGGGTGTGGCAGAAGTCGAATTCTTCGCCATAGATGGCGCCACTGGAAAAACAAGAGCAATCGCAACCCCTCTGCCTAATTGGCATACGTCAACAATTACACAACTTTTGTAAGTCAAGTTAAACATTTATGGAAATATGGACATTTTTATAAAAAAGAGTAATTTTTTTTTTTTTGCTTTATGTTTTTTTGCTGCAATTTTAAAAATATTGAATGAAATTTAAAAAAAAAAAAATTCAGAGCAATTTAAAATTAATTACAAAATTTTTGCTTTAAAATTAGGAAAAAAAATTCGTTGAAAATTGTAAAATATACGAGTAATTAAAGTAGTGACGTATTTTTACATTATTGAATATTTTTAAAGTGATACTGCGCATGTGCAAAAAAAAAAAAAAATTAAAAAAAAAATTTTATTAATTTTGTAGTGAATCATATTTGGCAACTAATGAAAAAAAATCCGATTTGAATATCTTAAAAATTTAAAAAGTTTCAAGCAATTTTTGTAGTGTTTGTACTTTTGAAATGAAACTCAAAATGATAAGGGGTTTTCTATAAATATTATTTTGTATCATAAGATAAAATTGAATAAATGATAATACCTTTCAATAAACATCCATACACCGAAATATGATTTGTAAAGAAAACATGCGAAAGAAAAGATACTTTTATGGGGAATGATACCTAACTATGTCGTTGCCGTTTTTAATAAATCTTGTTTAATAGCAGAAAATAAAATTCGTGGAAAACCCTTCATAATTTTCAGCTTTTTTAAAAAAAAAAAATAAACGTACGAAACCTACTTCGAAAATTGCTTAAAATGTTTTAAATTTTTAAGATATTCAAATCTAATTTTTCATTAGTTGCCAAATACAATTACTACTAAATTAGGAAAAAAAAAATTTTTTTAATACCAGAACCTCTTTAATAACTCATATTTTGCCAGTTTTAAACAAATTTTTCTCTAATTTGAAAGCTATAATTTTGTAATTAATTTTAAATTACTCCAAAATTTTTGTTTAATTTTATTGAATATTTTTAATGTTACCGCAAAAAAACGTAAGACAAAAAAATTAATTTTGTTTTTTATAAAAATGTGCATATCTCCATAAATATTTAAACTAAGTTTCCGAAATTTTGTACAAGTATCGCACATAATAACCAAAATAATTCTTTAAGTTACAAATATTTTGCTACTTTTTTCGGCATAGGATATTCTAAAACACTATTTTCCGTTTGTAATTTATTGACAGTCTCTCAAACCACTAAAAGCTTTAAACTTCATTGTTAAGAATGAGAAAATATCGCATAACGTAAAATGATTCTTTAAGTATTTCTATTATTTCGTTCAACACCTGTAGATATAGAAGAAAACGAATAAGCGAATCTATGAATGAATCCGCAAATTCATGAATTAGTAAGTAAAGGAATCTACATACGAGTATTAGTAAATCGATGAATGTTCAAATCAACGAACCAGTAAATTACGGAATAAATCATGTTAACGAATCAAGGAGTAAATTAATAACAACGAATTAAACGGAACTTTTGATTCAATAATCTGATTTTCCACTTTCGGATTTGAACGTTTGGACCCCTTAATGTTAATTTTATTTTTTGCGTACTGTGCCACATCTCGAAAACTTTTTTAACGAATTGAATTTTTTTTTACATATAACTATAAAATTCGTTTATCCAAAGATAAATCCATGCAAAAAATACTTTTAGTAAATATTTCATAATTTTTATGATTTTATATTAAATTTTGAATTGTATATAATTTTTTACATTATTTTAAAGGATGTAATTTTACACGGCAAAATACAAATTTTGAAAAAAATCGGTCAAATTGTTCCTGAGAAATTGAATTTTTAAATAACGGCATTTTTAAAATTCGATTATGATATGTTGCGTGGAATTATATTTGGATCAACTAATTTTATAATTGTGTGCAAACATTTTTCAATTCGCTTCAAAAGTTTTCGAGATATGGCGAAATACGAAAAGAATAAAATTCACATTATGTCCAAACTTAGAACCGCTCTCCTGTACAAACTATGGGGAACTCCAGATTTCGGCTACCCTCTATATTTTGGGGGTCAAAAATTTGAATCTGTCGAAAAAAAGTTATGTTTATTCAGAGAAACTACGTTTTTGTGTCTGATTTCGTAACTTAAAATATTATCTGGTAACTTATTGTAAAAAATTCGCCGCTATACAAACTTTTTCACTGTGATAGAAAAATCGGATGTAAAATTATACCCACAGAAAAAATCTTACACGAAGGAAGAGCAGGGACGGACTAAAGTGTTGTGTTAAAAGTAGAGTATTACTAAAAAACTATATTCTGATTTAGGTAATTTTTAACACTTATGCTAGTTCATTCAAAATTTGTGTAAAATAAATTCTTTTTTTTTTTGCGAACTTTCATATTTTGAGTATTACATATTTTGAGAACTTTTTAAACCTTCCCCCCCCCCAATTATAAAATTAATTAATCTAAAAATAATTCCTAAAAAAATAATTTTTGATATTTAATTATTATTATTTTTTCATTATTTTATTCAATAATAATTCATCAAATTTTGACTTGTAGGTATACAAATTTCTATATCTTTTTAAAGAGTGTAATTTTTTAAGGCAAAATATAAAATTTGAACGAAATTGATTAAAATTGGTCGAATTTCAAATATCAGATTAAAAAAAAAAAAAAAAAAAAAATTCTATTCTTCAAGAACTATTTGACCGATTTCGAACAATCTATCGTACTATCGGTATCTATAAGGCAAATATATTGCCCAATCTTTGTTCCTAAATAAAAAGCAGAGAAATATGATAGTGAAGTTGAAATTCGGTGGCCATATACTTATCTTCAACTTTAGGAATGATGGCCACTTTTCAATAATATGCATTGACGAATCAATTAAACAAATCAGGAATAAATTAAAAAGTGATAACTGAGATAAGAAAATAAGATAAATTTTACTAAATTGTTATTCAAAACCCCGCTTAATATTTCCAAATAAATAAATAAATCTAGTAATGGAATCCTTGGTTTAGTAATTTTAAGATGAAAGCTAATAAGAAGAAATCCTTAGCTTTTTTATTACAGAATCAAAACTACTTTTTAAAATTTTCGTACATTACATTTGTACATATTACACATTTCGTACATATTTCGTACATATTACATTTAGATTCTACAGACCTAACATATTCATTAGAGCCCTATAACCTATTTGATAAAACACTACAAACTATCCGATTATGCAGACACAAAATTTGATATATACCAGTGTATAAAAAGAATAAGATTCTGACCCAAAATATCAGAATGATTTTAAAAAATCCGACATTAAAAAGTCTCTTATTTTATAAATTTGTTTTTACTTAATTAAATTACAAATTTAACGAGCCAAATCAAAGTATTTTTAAAATTTTAAGAGCTGCAATTGAAATTAGAATATTTAAGTTATTCGGAAGATGTTCGAAAATTTGGATTAACGAAAAATTCTATTTGGTGATTAAAGTCTACCTGTAGCTATAATATCACTGAAACCTTCATTGCAAACAGGCACTGCGCTGCCAAAAGCAATTTGAGAGCACTGGTTAGTTGGAAAGTGGTCAAAATTTCAATTACAAAATTTTTCCATCACAGATCTAAAATTGATTTAATAGAAACTGTATCAATAATAAAAGAAACGTTTTCAATAAATTTGAAATTTAAGTTTTTTTTTTCTTAATTAACAATGTTTTAATTTGCATTTTCATTTGCAGAAATGATTCACTTTGTAGGGAGAGTAGATATCGACAATGTCAACCGTCATCTATGAAATGGTACCCCGACATAGAGTCGAGTTAACATGTGTTATATACTAGTGAATTGTAATTGTACCCCCGCCAGAATTATATTGATAGAATTCGATGAATGGAAACCACTAGTTGACTCATTGCTGTTTTTGTGAGAATCCGGGAGAGCTGTATTAAGATTACCGTACTTTTTGCTGATCGTGAGAGCTGTATTAAGTTCACGGTCGTGGTCGCTCCTGTGTTGCCTTTAGCAGTGAAGTGTATGTCGGCCAACGTTGTGTTTAACTGAGTAGCAACAGCGGGAGGAGGTGGATAATGTCGCAGTCACAAGTAGCAAGCCAACTGTTCAATGTGGACCATCCATCGAAGTAGGCGTTTCCATATCGAAGTGAGCGTTACTGTCAAGATAGGCATGTTCATATCGAAGTGGACGTTTCTGATAGCGTAGGTGTGATCACATCACGCCCGGGTCACCAATGTGGGGAGTGAGTGAGTTGATATCGACCATGACAACAGTCATCTACCGACGCTAGGTACCCCGACATAGAGTCGAGTTAACATGTGTTATATTCTAGTGAATTGTAATTTTGTAGTGGTAGATACGCTACAACTTTAATTTCAGAATTGATCACTTTAAATAGGAATTTTTAAATTAGTAAAAGCACTTCATAAAAATATCAATATTATAATAAAAAGTAGTTTTTACCAGTTCTAAAAGTCATTCTCATCTAAGTTAATTTTATTTTATAACCGTCGTTGAACAGCCGACCCATGGGTTTACAACTACTAATGTTCAACTCCGTAGCCTTGTAATTTTGAACCAATCCAGAAGACAAGGAAACTCCTGGATCAGTACCCCCAGAGGTATTGATTTGTTATGGGAACATGGAGGACTTTGAGACTCGACAGATTTAACGTGCATCAGTAACCATTTACTACACGGGGAGTCTTCAGTCGGCGAGGATCGAACCCACGACCTCTTGGACATGGGCCCAGCGCCCTACCGACCAGGCTATCCCGGCCCCATCTAAGTTAATTTTATTTTATTTTATAAGCGTCGTTGAACAGCCGACCCAATTTCATGGGTTTACGACTACTAATGTTCAACTCCGTAGCCTTGTAATTTTGAACTAATCCAGAAGACAAGGAAACTCCTGGATCAGTACCCCCAGAGGTGTTGATTTGTTATGGGAACATGGAGGACTTTGAGACTCGACAGATTTAAGGTGCATCAGTCACCATTTACTACACGGGGAGTCTTCGGCCGGCAAGGATCGAACCCACGACCTCTTGGAAATGGGCCCAGTGCCCTACCGACCAGGCTATCCCGGCCCTATCTAAGTTAATTATATAATATATATATATATATAATATATATATATATATAATATATATATATATATAATATATATATATATATATAATATATATTATATAACCGTCGTTGAACAGCCGACCCAATTTCATGGGTTTACGACTACTAATGTTCAACTCCGTACCCTTGTAATTTTGAACCAATCCAGAAGACAAGGAAACTCCTGGATCAGTACCCCCAGAGGTATTGATTTGTGATGGGAACATGGAGGACTTTGAGACTCGACAGATTTAACGTGCATCAGTCACCATTTACTACACGGGGAGTCTTCGGCCGGCGAGGATCGAACCCACGACCTCTTGGATATGGGCCAAGCGCCCTACCGACCAGGCTATCCCGGCCCCATCTAAGTTAATTTATAACCGTCGTTGAACAGCCGACCCAACTTAATGGGTTTACGGCTACTAATGTTCAACTCCGTAGCCTTGTAATTTTGAACCAAACCCAGAAGACAAGGGAACTCCTTAATCGAGTAATGGGAGAAATTTGCCTTCGTGGAGGACTTTTTGATGGAGCTAACCGGCATTTGCGTTACATGGAGAGGAAGACCACGAGAACCTCCCACGGTTAGCCTGACGGCAAGGGGACTCTAACCCATGATCCGTCTACTGATGATCCTGAGGATATTTCACGTCAGCACTGTGGGCAGTGCAAGCCGGATGCGGAATTCGTATCGACTGGGATTCGAACCCGGTTCGCCTCATTGGAAGGCGAACGCTCTATCCCCTGAGCCATCACGGCTTCATCTAAGTTAATTGTGGTCATCAAAGTATATTTTAGAATAGTTCTAAAAAAAAAAAAATAAAAAAAAAAGTAAGTCAAAATATAAAATTTAGACACCGTAATAATCGCCGTATGAAAATTATAAAATAAAAACATTAATATTTTAATGAAAAATCGCGCAAAAAACTTTTTACAAAAAATTATCCTTCTGCGGTATGCCTAGGATATAATCGCTTAGGATGAATGATTTTTCAATTTTATCTTTGAAAATAAATTCTCGAATTCAATTTGTAATTTTTTTTTCTACCTATCAAATTTTATATACAATCATTTAATTTTCATGTTTTATGTACAAAACATATGTGTCAATTAGAAAAATTTTGCATTTAAGGTTCCCGATCAAATAACCATTTAAAAAGTTTTAAATAAATATTATTTTTTAACTATCTAATTTTGATTTATAAAGTTTTTTCCCAAGACATGAGGATATCATTGCCTTATTTCCCATTTCATCGTTTTGATAAAACAAAAAAGATTTTTGAATTATCAATACTAAGCAATTTTAAAAAATTGAAATTTTTAAGTTATTAAAAAAATGTTTTGAATATCACCAACATGAAGCCTTTAAAAGCCCTGTCCTTTTCCCCCATACTTCATGGCTCTTCTTACTAAAAGTTAAAATTTCTAATTCAATGGCATATTTAAAATGTATTCTATTCATAAGTAGAATACGACCTTTAAGAAAAGCTAAAATGTCTGTATTACTGTGGTTTAATAATTTTTAATACAAACTCTTTTTGTTATATAACCGATCAAATCTATTGTTTAATAAAGTTGAGGGCGCTATCAAGTCACAGTGATTTTCATTTATTATTATTTTTTGTATCTCTCATTTATAATTAAAATATATTTAAACCGCCGAAACTCAGGAAGATGATTCAAGTGATGTTAAAGAATCAGAGTGCGTGAAAGTGGGGTTGCCCGAAAAGGAGTGAGAGATATGCTATATTGTTAATAAGCGAAATTCGATTGCGGTTAAGAGTGCTAAATGCTGTCTGATTTAGAAAGGTGCGTCCGGTTAATATCCTGAAGTTAGCGACACCCACCCATGTGAGTAGATCATATGGCAGGCCCGGACTGGTATCTAAAATCGGCCCGGGCATTTTAGACATATCGGCGCGCACGCGGCTCCTAATGAATCATTTTTAGGCATTTTTTACTTATAAATTCTCATGAACGTAAGTTAATTTATCGAAGTAAGAAAGTAGATAAAAATTGCTTAATAAACCTCTATAGAATATACTTCAAATCAAAAAAAAGGTGAAAGATGAAGAGTAAATAAAAATATTTATTATACTACACATACATGAATGATTTATGTAAAAAAAAATTTAAAAATAGATTTAATGCTTCTTCAAAAGTCATTAAATTAAAATTTAATTTAATAACTTTTGAAGAAGCTCACTATTTTCTGCCACTTTATCGATTATGTCGTTGCTATGTAATTTCATTAATAGATCTTTTTCTATTGCCATTACCATGAGAGCATTCAAATTATCCAAGGATAAAGCACTCCTCATTCAATTTTTAATTACTTTTAATGTGGAGAATGAACCTTCACAAGCCACCTGACTTATTGACAATGTTAGTAAAAATTTTAATGCTAGACCAATTAAATTGTAAGAATCAGTCAATAAATTGAATCTCTGGAATATCTTGTAGCAACAAATAACACAATTTTTGCACGCACTGCGTGTCTCACATTTTAGACTTACTTCTTCTTCTGTTTCCAAAGTAAAATCGTTGTTATCTTCATTTGAATGATCTTCTCTGCTTATTTTATAATCTTCTAAGTTTGAATTTTTCAGTTTTTCCCAATGTAAAGCTAAGTTTCTTAGTTCAATCCACAAATTTTCACCATAGCTGTTTCGTCAAATTTTATCAAGAGTTTGCTTAACTCATTTAGTTCGCCAGATTGAAGCTTGTTAAGACGTATGTCAGGGAAACGTTTCGGATATAGATAAGAAAAATCGGCGTACAATTTTTTATTCGCGGGAAACCAGCGTTCCATTGACGCTACAACTTTGCAGAAAAGAATGTTATGGACGTTTATCTTAAATGCAGTGGTTTCATCATCAAAAACTGTTTCATTCGACGCTGTCTCACCCGGCATCAATTTTCTTTTCTTCAATCTCTTTTGTGAATCTTTTTTTGAATTTCTATTTTAGTTTCAGTTTCTTCAAATTACTTATTTGCGCGAATAATAAAATCATCAAACTTTTTGTACACCTTCAAAATCTCTCACTATTTTCTTTAGTTCTGAACGTTTGTGATACCATTCCAAAAGCTTTTAAGATGTCTAAGCCGGAGGTTTGCAAATATTGGGAGAGCGGTGTAGTTTATTCAAATATTCTTGAGAATATTTTGGCGGTGATTACTGTTTCTGTGTTTCATATTTGCAAAATGATTCTAAAAATATTTTTGCCTTTGCACAGATATCTGGCTTGAAATTGGTTGTATAGTTTCTAAACTTGTAATCAATGTGACATATAACGGCTTTATATTTGAGTTTGAAAATGAACCAATTCTGTCTCTAAGTAGTTCTTTTTATTAACAGGCAAATTACACTGAAATGTCTATAAAATTTGCAGTTACTATAATAAGGTTTGTCTCTCAGTAGAGATGTCAAAAACAGTAGACAGTTCTGTTTTCACTAGTAAAAAGGTAGGTAGTGATTTTAACCTATATGTATGAGTCATTCCACGTCAGATCAATCACTTTTGGACCGACCCCCCTCCGATTTTAATGAAATTTGGTGGTATAAACACTCACTATAAAGTAAGCAATTCTACCAATTTTTATTTAGAAAATTGTCCAAATTATGGACATTTGAAAAAATAAAATTTTCATAAAAAACGACAAACTTGCATACATGTAAATAGCTGTAACTTTTTTTCTAAATATATCAGAAAAAAATTTCAAAAAGCATTGCAAAGCTAAAAAATAGAGCTTTCATTTGATACCTTATATGACCTTCTCAGACTAGGTCAAACTTTCAAAGTGACCTGATTTGACCTTTGACCTGAAATATCTCAAAACATGTGGTCTCAAAAAATTATTTTTTTACTACAACATTCTTCTACACATTTGAAAATTTGTAGCCTGGAGTCTCAACAGGAAGGGTGTAAAGAATTAACACAAGTGAAATACAGTATAATTAAAAATGTTATGCAGTACACTGCGCACAACAAATATTTATTTCTTTTCTTGACAGAAATAATTTGAGTTCAATATTTAATGATATAATACAAATGACACACAATTGGATACTACTAAAGACTAATTTAACATGATCACCACAATTTCTAATTAATATACAAATAATAAATCTTTTAAATAAACAATTATGAAAACATCATCCTTTTTTTCAATCTTCTCATTTTTATGTTTTCATGAATTTCTCTAAGCATTTTCAGAATTTTTAAAACTAAAATAAAAATAAAGTTTTGAGTTCTTCCTTTTCTTTCAAAATATAAGATATTGTTGTCCTAAGTCACTGTGAGTCATTAACATTTACTAGCTAAATAACTTTATAGATGTTTTAAAACTAACAATGAAGTTTCTTTATTAAATAAGTAATTGTAAACAATTCTGAATGAAAAAAAAAAATAAAAGACCAATGCACTTAATGAAATAAAATTATATTTTGTAGAGAGAGAAAAAGTAAAGCATGAATCTGAAAAAGGTGAATTTTAATTATATTTTGATTATACAAAATTATCATCTGCTGTGAGTATTGACTAGTTCTGTGTGTTTCTTCTTCTTTGTTTTTCAACGTTTATTTTTTGTTCATTTATTTTTTTATAACCAATAAGGATTTTCGAAAGACTCTTTTAGATTTCTGTCATTTAGATTACGATTTTGCGAGCTTAAGGTAAATTTTGCTGTTTAAGATAATTTATCCACTTTCTATAATGAAAAGTTTCATTTCACAAAAGGGATTTTGGAATTCAAATTTTTTGTGTTAATCTTTTGGTTAAAATGACTACACCTATGTAAAAAGGAATTTGAGAAAACTACCACCTTAGATGATTAATTAACGCACAAAATCATCTTTGCAACAAAAAATATGTTGTTTTTTTGCCGAATATCTCTCCGAATTTGCCAGATTTCACGGTTATAAATGAAACAGAGGCAAACCCTAGGTTGTTCAGTGAAAGTGATTTAGAAGACGATGTTCAGAGGTAAATATGGAATGATAAAGAAGCAGAATTGGGAAGTTTGAACAATACATTACGCGTTTTAGGTGAATCTCCTGTAAAAACAAAAATATTAGGTTTTGGGCAATATAGTGAAAAAATTGGAGAAGTTTTAAAAGGCAATTATAGTAATCGAAAACGCATGAATTATGCAACAATGTCCGATGAATCCATTATGGTTTCACTGCAGCTGAAAGAAAAATTTCAAGAAACAGACTCAAGCAACAATTGCTAACAGTATTGCCTAAAACCTGGAGTATTCGTAAAATGCAGGAAGAATTTAATGCAACATTTTATATAGCACGACAATCAAAACTGCTAGTTGAAGACCAGGGTATTTTATCAAGTTCAAATCCTAGACCTGGAAAAACTCTTACTGACAGCACAATTGATAATATCATTGCATATTAAAACAGTGATGAAGTGAGTAATTGTTTGACTGGAAGAAAAATTTTTGTTGCATTGATTGAATCAGGATTAGAAATACAGAAACAAAAGCATCTGGTTTTAGGAAATCTTAAAGAAATTTTTCAAGGGTTTAAAGATATAAATTCCTATTTTGGAGTTGGAATCTCCAAGTTCTGCGATTTGCGTCTGAAAAATTGTTTGCTGGCAGATGCGAGTGGAACCTATTGTGTCTATGCTAGCCTGTTGATTCTATGTCTGTTTCATTCATGAAAATGTAAAACTTATGCTAGCTGGTTGCGAATTACAGCATTTAACTCGCTATGAATAATTGCCATTTAAAACATACAAAGATTGTTTATCAAGAATGGTTTGCAATCATCCTCTTAAAGAATGTTTTTTTTTCAATTGTAATTATTACTCTGGAATTACACACATACTAGAGCAAATAAACAACGTGTTTCTCTTGAACGGAATAGACGAGATTATCTATAAACTGTAGGCTACAACTAACCTCACAACGCTTATGATAGTTAACAACAATGTAGATGATTTTCTTGAAACATACTGTGCAATCTAGAAACATACTGAAACATCTTTAACAAACTGAGAATTCTACCACATTCTTTCATTGCTAATCAACAATCATGCTTTCATCCAATCTGAAAGAAGGCCTCGATGATAATGACTGTATTGTGATCTTGCTGAAAATTGTTCTTTTGTATTGAAAGGTGCAGTCTAAGGATACCTTTGGAATAATTCCCAGTGTACTATTCACCCTTTTTTTCATTTACTATATGAATTCAGAAACACTTAAATTGGATCATGTTTGTTGCCATTTCGAAATGTCTCAAGCATGATATTGTCAGTGATCACCTTTTTCAGACCCAATTGTTGCAGTTTATAACCTCACATTTTAACAACAAAATAAAACATATTAATTACTTCTCAGATGGTGCAGCTTCACAGTACAAAAATCGAAGGAACTTTACAAATTTGTGCTATCATGATATAGACTTTGGTCTCACAGCTGAGTGGCATTTCGTTCCTACGGCCCATGGAAAAAGTCCATGTGATGGTGTTGCAGGTATCATGGAAAGACAAGCTGCACGTTCCAGCCATCAATGTTATTACAATAATCAAATCATGACACCGCTGAAGGTTTATGATTGGGCAGTAAAAAATATCCCTTCTTGCCATTTTACATATTTTTATATATTGGTTTAGGAGTTTTAGGTTTTTCCATGGATTGTTTTACGTTTTTCACTCACTTTTTTTAATGTGTTAGATGGAAAAAAAGTTGTTCACCATACCGCTTTTACTAATTCATTATATACTTCTTGCTGAGTGTCCAGGCTACAAATTTTCAAATGTGTAGAAGAATGTTGTAGTAAAAAAATATTTTTTTTCGTAATTTTTTGAGATATTTCAGGTCAAAGGTCAAATCAGGTCGCTTTAAAAGTTTGACCTAGTCTTAGAAGGTCATATAAGGTATCAAATGAAAGCTCTATTTTTTAGCTTTGCAATGGTTTTTGAAATTTTTTTCTGATACAATTAGAAAAAAAGTTACAGCTATTTATATGTATGCAAGTTTGTCGTTTTTTATGAAAATTTTATTTTTTCAAATGTCCATAATTTGGACAATTTTTTAAATTAAAAAATTGGTAGAATTGCTTACTTTATAGGGAGTGTTGATACCACCAAATTTCATTAAAATCGGAGGGGGGTCGGTCCAAAAGTGATTGATCTGACGTGGAATGACTCTATGGCCTCTCGAGCTATAAGTCGATCAGAAGAAATTTCGCCCCTTTAGTCTTTCCATCAACTTGAGAGCACCAATTTCTCTACGATGGGAAAGAGGCTCAATTCTAGTCTGCATTTGCTTGGCCAAAATTAGATTAAGAATGCGCCCCCTGTGATAATTCTATTTGTATGCTGATAGTAAACAAAGGTATGCTGATAGTATTACTGATTCTCACTTAGAATTTTAAGTGTTTTTATTTTTTATATTCTATTTTAAATTTTTGGAATTCTCATTAATCAAAATGTTTAAAAATTATAACTGCATTACATTTATCCAAACGTCATTAAAATGTAACAGTTTTACATCTTACATAATTGCATGCATAAAAATTATAAGGATACTATAAAATAAAATGTATAATTTTTAGGGCATATTTGCTGTTTGTCATAACAAGTTTTACTTATAGGATATACCGATGGGTAGTAGCACTAGAGGTTGACCAAAACTTTCAATAAAGAGACTGAATTCCATAAAGAGAGAACTATAAGAATATGGAATTGGCAAGATCTGACAACTAAGAGAACTGCATGGGGAAATGTTTTTGAGAAGGCTCAGACCCACCTTACACTACTATAAGGATGATGAATAACGGAAGAAAATAAATAAAATAAATTTTAGAACATTATGAAGAACTAGATTACTTCTTAAGTTTTTTTAAAAACATAAGACAAAAGTAAACTTAATAAATATTTTAAAATTATATTATCCCAATCGGGTGTTGGAAAAATTACTTTTATTCTTCAAGACAAAAATACACTTAAATAATAATCAATATGAACAGAATAACTCCCTCTCTATAAACACACATAAAAAAGGTGCTCCAAACAAAACATTAAAACTCACATAACATCCACTTTGGAACTTGATCTCCAGTATTAATAAATAAAATCAAGCCTTACATTGATATTTTTCTTTATTGGATGTTTGGAAAATCAACCAAATAAACCTGCTTAAGTAAAATTTGTGTTTAGTAAATAATTGATTTTTCAAATAAAGAAAATGCTATTTTTATTTGGTCATTCACTCAGTAAATTATTCAGAAAAAAAAAATTTAAAAAAAGAGAGAAAAGATAATGCAGTTTTTCATCTTTTATACTTTGCCTGATAATGCCAGGCATTGCATAACATTGAAACTTAATCACACCAATTTACAAATACTTTTTATCTATTAATACTAAGTTATTTATGTATTCATTTTACATTTATAGTAAATTCTACAAGACTTATCAAGGACCTTTGATAGTTGTAACCTTTGGTTGGCTCCATTGTAATGAGGTTTCTTGTTAGGTTAAATTTTTATTAGTTTGAAAATTTTATCTAAAGAAAAAACACATAAATGAAGCTCCACATTATTTCAGATAAATAGAAACAGAATTAGATTACTTCTATTGAAACATTTTTAGGGAAGTGAATAAAAATAAGCAAGGCACTAACAAATACCACGTAATGCTGTTAGTTAAAAAGAAATAATGTCAATTATGTTTAAAAAGTAAAATTGCTTTCACGTAAGAAAGGTTATATTATGAGATGCTGTGATCTGTTTCACCACATGATTCATCATAATATGTTCTTCAGTATTAATATATACTACTGCATCTAATACCCAAACATTATTTCCGTGTGTGAACGATTTAATATCCGCAAATAATACAACTTTTTATAATTACTGATTAATGCATTAATAGTAAAAATTTATAGTTTTACAACAAATCAAATTATATTTATAAGTACTGTATACAATGCCAACATAAATATTACTTTATTTGTATACAAGATATCTGCAAATAGCACCAATAATTTTTAATAAATGATACTGATGTAAACATTAACAATGGTGAAAATTCAAAGACTTAAACAAGTCATAAACATTATTATTTAATTCATATGCTGTCTCCAATGCGCACCATTTATTTTTAGGATTATCCTCAGTAAAAGGATCATCAGTCGTAATATCCAACAGTTCGAGATTAGTAGGTACAACAATACGGTAGGAATGTAAAAACATTCTATAAGGTAGAATATCTTTTCTGTCGCTGTAAGTGAAATCTCCGACAATCGTATGTCCAATTTCATGAGAGTGTACTCGAAGCTGATGACGTCGGCCAGTTACTAATTGAAAAATCACTTTAGTTGCTGGTTTCTCAATATATCTACCCCTCTGGAGTACAATGAGTTTAGAAGTAGCCTTACGTGGCTGAATGCAATAGTCTTTGTCGGCCACACACATTTTATGAGTATGTTCTGGCCTGGAATCAAAACCAATTGACTTGTCAATTTGTATTGAGTTTTCTTGAATATGACCATGAACTAAAGCTAGGTAATACTTAGATACTCGTCGAGAATTCATTGCCAACATGCATTCCTTAGCTGCAAGCTTGTTTAAAGCTAAGCAAAGGACACCACTCGTTGAAAAATCTAGACGATGACAGAATCTAAAGCCAAACATTATGCTAGGATCAGCAAGATTTGGAAATTTATGATTTAGCTGAGACGCTACAGTAATAGGATGATCTTCAGCAGAGTCTGAATTAACTGCAATGTCACATTGTTTGTTTATAACTAAAAAATTGTCACTTAAATGTAGAACACATAAATCATTCACAGTAGGTGGAGTACAACCCATCACAAAAGTCTTGAAAAAATGAGAAGCAAACCACTTTAGTTTTATATTGATTCTTTGCATCAATTTTTCTTTCCTTTTATTTTTTTACTTCAGTCTTCAGCAATTAAAAGTACAGCAGCATGTGTTACAAATTTGTCTGAAAATAAAAATTCAATAAAATTTAAAACCTATCAGCAAACTAATTTAAAAATAATATTTTACTTAATGTCATCTGTTAAAGCCATTTTCTAATACCTTGGTACAAAAAAATTAAAAAATATATGCACAACATCATATTACTAAACTAAACTTTTGAATAAAAAAAAATTAGTCTAAACAATAGGGATATTTCATATCCGTAGCTGTTTATACCAACTACCCTCAAGGCGTCAAAAAGTATTTTTAAATGGCAAAAATTTAAAAAATTATTTGTGGAGCTTCGGTATTTTTTTTTTTTTTAAAGTTTCTTTGTTGCTGCGGCCCGTCGTGGTCAAAATTTAGCAAATTTTACAGTTAAGAACACGATACGGAAAATTCCCCCCGAAACTTAACTTTAAAAAGAACTATAATTGTTGTTTATATATTTGTTTGTACTGACATACATTACATCAACTAATTATATTAGGTGGCATTTATTTGATTAACTTTTTGCATTAGATTAACAAAGAATTAAAATCAATTTTAATTTTTCTAAACTACCAGACACATCTTTTGAAAATGTGAACGGATTTTTTTTTTTTTTAATTTAATTTATTTTAAAATAAAGTAAGATAGTTGATAAAATAAATGAAACGAAATAATAGATTGATTTTGTATATGAATTCAACAAATAGCAAATCAAATTAGACTACATATCATTTAAAATAATGCAAACTATTACAAACCTTAAAAATTTTATTGTTTAATCTTACATACAATTAAACTTTACAATTTATTGTTTAAAAAATTGGAATAAAAGCAAACTATTACATACCTTAAAAACGTTATTGTTTATTTAGTACGTATTTAGCTGCTTATTTCTGGGAAATATTGTAACATAGTGAAAAAAAAAAGCTTTATTATTTGTTTCATATTATCAACATAATCAACACCTAAAATTTTTTATGCAATCATAATTCAGATCTAACATTTTAAGAATATTAAATATTTTGGGTCAAGAGTAATATTTTAATAATAAACAGATTCTATATTGAATATATTGGTGCAATTTAAAATTATCAAAATTTTGAAATTATCGATATTTAAATTGCTGTTGTATCGTTCTTCAATCGTTTTTTGTTGATGTGTTGTTGTTGACTGTGGGTCCTTCACGTCAAAATATTATTTATAAGTTTTATTAGATATTGTTTGAATTCTATTTCGTTTTGATTCATCAATCGACTTAAACATCGTTTAATAATATTAAAAAGCTTTAGATACTAAATTATTGCAATATAACACTATTTAGATTGGTATTTACACCTTCTTTTGTTTAAAATTCCCTTGCGTGACAAATGTCACTTACTATGACACCAATAAAACAATTTCATTTACCTTTAAATAAAGAAAAGCAATGACTAAAAATGTCATCAGGAACGCTTTCTGCTGTGGGAACTTTCATGCAAAGCCCATTAGTTTCATGGGTGAGTAAAATTTAATTAAATAAAATTAATTTTGAAAAAATTGGTGCAATATTTTTCTTTGTTGTTATAAGCTTTTAACGGATGGTATTATAATCTTTTTTTTGCCTAAAATAAATGTTTTGCTTCGTATTTTGTAAAAGGTTTTAACATGCAAATTTTAATAATTCTGAAATAATAGAAAATCGTAATCCTCAAGTAGAGTCTTAACCTTAAACTAATGATGATGTTTTTATTTTGAAAGTGTTGAGTCAAGTATAAATTTACGCATCTTTTAAGATTATAAGTCTTACGAAATGATGTTATGCGTAAGCTTATTTATTTTTAGAGTTATTTGAAAATTTATTGTATAATATATTATTTTTCTGCCTATTCCTTGATGTGATGCATAATTTGTGTTGTATTGTGTATCTTGTAATTCTGTTTATATTCTGGAAATATTTTTATATTTTAAAATTGGTTCTTATATGAATTTGCCTAGATAATAATTATAATATATAAATAGCATTAGTTAAAAGACTATTTAATTTTTTTTTTATCTACTTGACAAACAGAAATTTAATTATATAAATTGTTTAAAAAAAAAAAAAAAAGATGTATACAAAAAAAAATTTAACGTTGATAAGCTATAGACTAACAAATCAAAAATATTTCTTCATTTTAGTTTTGTCTGAAGTTAAGTTAATTAAAATCTTCTGCATTAGCATATTGGATTTTTGTACAAAAACATAAATTTTAGTATAACAATTTTTCCTTTTTTCTACCCACAAAATAAAAATGAGTACTTCTTTATGTTAATATTCTTGTTGTATCAAGATTATTCTTGTTAATCTTGAGCTTTATATTTTAGGCTAAAACATTCCAAGATGAGGAAATAAAGACATTGGAATACCGGTGTCTTTGTGATGGGATTTTTTTATATAATTTGTGGCTAGAAATGTGAGTATTTACTTTTTTTAATGTTATAGTTAGGTTATTTAATATTTGTTTTTGTATTATCATCAATTTGTTTCTTTACTTTTTTATGATTTATAATTTCATGGTAATAAATTTGTTTATGTATTCTTTTAAATAATAAAATCTTGAATTTATAATGTGGTGTTACTTACATTTATTTACTCTAAATGTCTAAATTTTAACTTCTAGAGATCCACATCCTCCTTACCATGGAGTTAGTTCTTCAACTGATGATCTTGCTACTAGAATACGGAATTTAGACATTCTGCTGCATAATATTAGAGCATTCTATGAAGTATGGTTATTTACTTTCATAATATTAATTAAAAAGTAATTATAGAGTAAAATGATCAGTCTCTGATTGATGATTTTGTACATTCCTTGTCTTTGCCTTATGAGAAACAATATGATTAAAAGTATTGTTTTGCTTATGAAATGTAATACATTTTTATATGACTAGAATTTGAGTATTATTTTATTGCTTATATATATTGTCTTTAAATTTGTTTTGTCATGATTTTAGTTGTTTAAAGTTTTTAAAAATAGGTATTGGTATGAACTTGAAAATGTGTTATTTTAATAAGTTGTCTATATTATTTTAAGTAATAAAATTTTTTATTTTATTACCTAACTTTAAATCTCATTGATATGAGTAGTCGTAATTATGAAAATTAATTACAAGCAGTGATAGAAAAATGCTTAGACCTCTTTAATTAACTAATAAAATACAAATCATGTAATATCAAAAATTCTTTTTCACTTTAAATTACATGTTTTCCCTATGGAAATTATTTTCTAAAATTAAAATGATTACTTAAACTAAGAAATAATTTAATAATTTTTTTTAATGATTATTTCCTGTATTTTCAGTAATTTTATAAAAAAAAACTGAACAAAAGTTTGAAAGTAAGAAGAAATTTTGCTATGGTACATCATAATTTTGTTTTAAATAAAGCTTTTTAAAACAGTTACATAAAAAAAGACTGAATATGATTTAATAATACTGATTGTTTTTTTTTATGTTTAGACTATAGCTAAATTTTTAAATCAAATTTTCTTTTAGGATGTTTTGGGACAACTGCTGTTAATAAAAATTCCAGATATATTAACATTAGCAAAGCTGCATGATGATAGTGAGTAACAGTTTATACATTCCATTAATTTTTATACCAAATTACTGTATTAAGTGCTATAAGAAAATAAGGCTAAGCTTGTTATTATTTTTTGATGAATTTATCATTTGAAATTTAATTAAAGTCTAAAGTCTTTAAAAAGTTAATTAACTTTATAAAGTAGAAATGCTTTACCTACAGACTCCCCTGAAATGGCTATTGAACATTATTTTATTTTATAACCGTCGTTGAACAGCAGACTCGATTTTGGGTTTACGACATCTAATGTTTTTGTAATTTTGAACCCAATCCAGAAGACAAGGAAACTCTTGGATCAAATATTGAGAGAAATTTGCCATCGTGTAGAACTTTTTGATGAAACTAACCCACATTTGCTCTACATGGAGAAGAAAACTTCCCACAGTTAGCCTAATGTCAAAGGGACTCTAACCTATGATCCGTCTGCCATTAAGGATATTTTACTTCAGCACTGTGGTCAGTGCGAGCCGGGTGCAGAATTCGTATTGATCAACCACTGCAGGAATCGAAACCCGGTTAACCTCATTAGAAAGCAAACGCTCTATCCCAGAGCCACCAGCTTATCTCCTGCGCTATAGAACATTAAAAAATAATTAGTGATGTTTACTCACAATAAAAAATAATTGGTGATGTTTACTCACAATAAAAAATAATTAGTGATGTTTACTCACAATAAAAAATGATTAGTGATGTTTACTCACAATAAAAAATAATTAGTGATGTTTACTCACAATAAAAAATAATTAGTGATGTTTACTCACAATAAAAAATAATTAGTGATGTTTACTCACAATAAAAAATAATTAATGATGTTTACTCACAGAAAATAAATATTAAATTTCATTCTTGATTTAAATTGATGACACTGACTAAGAAGAGTGCCAAAAATTAGAGATTTGATATTTTTATGTACATACTAATATTTTTTATAGTCATAGGTAGTATGCAATATTTTTATGTGCCTACTACTTATGGCTCTGACAGCTGTATGTTTTTATTCGTGTACAAAACAAAATTTTATTTAGCTTTTAATTTTTCTCTCTATATTTATTTTTAAGAATCTAGTGTTAATGAGATGGAAGTTTTGTTGTTATTAATACTCGGATGTGCTGTCCAGTGTGAAAGAAAAGAGCATTTCATTGAAATAATAAAATCTCTGGATTTGGAAATTCAGCATAAAATTGTAGATTATATTCAGAAAGTAAGTAAAAAGTCTTCATTTTCTGAAAAATATCTTTTTCTTTTTTTCCCTACACTAATTTATGTCAATGTTGATTGAATAAATGTCGGATTTGTGAAATTTTTACACTCGTGCTTAGGTTGAAATGAGACATGTTTTCCAATATAATATTTATATATAAGATTTAAATATTTCTTTTTTATTTCTTAAGTTTTTTTTAATAATCTGCTTTATTTGATTTAGTTATAGGCAGAAGAAGTAACAAATTTGATGTCAAAAAATTATATAATTCTATATATTTATTAACAGATTTTATCATCTTAGTTTATTCAAAATAACCCATAAATTATTTTTATAAAATTTTAATTTCCAAATCAGAGTTGACAAGGTTTAGGACAGAATGGATTAATCCACAATTTAAACACTGGTTTAAACCATCCTGTCCAAAACCCCTTTGTCCCAAACTGTCTTAAACTGTCCAAAACCCTTTTACTCAAATTATGTCACAATTTTATCTGAACAATATTTAAAAGGTAAAATAAACATAGAGCTGATAACATATTGATAATTAAATTTGCTAGAGAATATTTGTTTTTAAAAGTATAATGTTTTATTAATATTGTTTGACTCTTCAATTTAAACGTTAAACAAAGGAAGATTAATCAGTAATCAAGTTCAATTGGTCCTTAGTACATAACTGAAGTTTGACCTTGCCATACAGGTTAAGCTATTAAGGACTAAGTGCTTGGTTAGTCATAAACAGGTTTATATATCTATAATACTGTTCAAGAATACTTTTATTTCATTCATGTTCGATTCTTTTAGTATAGTGGTCATACATCACCAGTAGTCAGTAACTGAAACTGATGTTATGCGCTTCAAAACTGTTAATACATTTTTCAGTTATTTTGTATTTCCAATTTAAACTAATATATTTATATTTAAAAACATTTTTTTTTAAATAGATATGTCTTTTTTATTATCCTGTGATGCAAAAATTATAAAATTTTTAAAAAAAAATATTTTGAATTATAAAAGGTTAATTTTTAAACAAATTTACTAATTTTTAAAAAAAATTATTATTTTTTAATATTGCATTATTTATCCTAATGCAAAAACATTATTTATCAGTATTAAAAGCATATTTATATTTAAAGGATTGGGTATTCACTTTTGTTGTTCAATGAATTGTGGAGCTTCAAAAATTATAAACCTTTTCCTATTATATTATATTATTTTCCTTTAATAAGTTAAAGTAAATTGTGTAAAAAATATCGAATATTTATTGATACATGTAATTATTATGTGTACAATGGTTAGACCTATTGAATTTTTACCTTTTATCACAGTTCAAGGTTTTGGACACTTTAAGACAGTTGTATCCAGTTTAAGGCAGTACAACCCACGTGTCCTCTCCAAAACCAGTTTAGGACGTCCAAAACCCCAACTCTGTTCCAAATGTTTTAGTCAATTGTATCTTAAGTATATATATACAGTTGACCTTCCATATAATGACCCTTGTGGTCGGGAATAAAAGGGAATATTTACATCTCTTACTTAAAAACTGGTATCTCATTGTTCAATCCATGTATTATTTACGTAAAATTGTCACAGATTACATTATTGTTTTTAACATATAACCAATTTTTACCTTCCTATCTACCTTGATTCTCCCCACCACTGCCATTATACTCAAAATATCTTCTTTATGATTGATCAGAAATAGTTCTATCAAAGTTACCCTTAGAAGCCGAGTTCTTGTGCTGTCATGTATCAAATTAAATTCAAAATGTTTCTGTTGAATTGAGAAACAAATTATTAGGGCGGATACCAGTTGTTCGACCCAATTTTGTTTCAGCCGAATAAGGGCCTAACCTGAAAATTGATGATAATGCAACTTTTTTTTATATTAATATATGCATAAAAATAATGTTTAAATTTAACATTCATATATGAAAATTGTCTTGCAAAAAATAATCTGGTTCAGGTCCACCATTTTTGATAAATATTATTTGTCATGATAACTGTAAAAACTATATGTTTTAACTCAAAAATAAATCATACAAAGGGACTGACATTTCACAAAGGAGTAAATACAATTTTCAAACAAGATAAATATGATTGATAAATTAATTGTATTCTTTGAAAAGAAAGTTTCACAGATTATAAAAGAATTTTACTTGGGACAAGAGTGTAGGGGGGTCACGTCACTCTTCCTTCCTTCAAAGGAAATAATGGTTTAAATAATTTCTTTGTAGCTTTTTCTAAATCAACTATCCAAATTTTACTCACTATATTGGAATGAATGGTTCAGTGTGAAGGTTGTAGTATACATTAAAATAACACAGTGTCTATGGATTAGCTAATGATCTCTGCCACGGCTCCTGATATGTCTTAAATATTAATGAAATTATAAAAATAAAGAAAAGAAAATGTATCTTTTTTTCCAGCTGTGCTTTGTATTAATAAGTTATTAGCTCATCCATCTTTAAGCGTATCAGATTGCAACTAATTTCAACCACAACCTTTGCTGTATTAGTTACAAACAGAGATACAGCTGGAGTTTTTCTCCTTGACTTTTTTTTGGACGGATGAAATTTTCTTCAAAGGAGTGGAAAACAATTATATTTTAAAATACAGAGACCCACTTCAAAAAAAAAAAAAAAAAAAAATGCAGCTTATTTACCTTTTTTTGTAAAAAATAATCATAATAAATGTGATAAAAAATTTTATAAAATATTTTAATTCCATAAAAAATTTGATATATATTTTTTCTTTTGCACTTCCCATGATTTTGCAGCATTATCAGATTTTAAATCACAAGCATTTCCATTTTGTTGAAATTCAGGTCCTTGCATTGATATTCAAGTTACCTCTAAATGATAGACGACCAATTTTTTTAAAAATAATTTTTATCCTGTTTAGGACTAAAAACCCTCTTCCACATTTTGTTGTTTACAAGATTATTGCTATAGCAAAGTTGGGATGTAGTGAGAAACAGAAAAAATTTCAGGGAAGTTTCAAGAATTCACAATATTGAATTTTTATTTAAAATTCAAAGTGTCAAAACATACCCGAATGTTTTATTTAGAAGAATTTGTGATTTTCGATGGTGAAATACGCTTGTAGAGGAGTTATTGGTAACAAATTCTGTTTTCTCAATAATAGTAGCTTCAGAGTCAAATGAAGATTTTAATTTTATCTTTTTTCCTTCTGTTTACTGATAAATTTGTTATTATAATATGCTTTTTCTTGTTTTATTTAAATTCTTATTATTATATTTTATACCCGATTAAAAAAAATTAAATAACAATATTTTATTCATATTAATTTTTATTATCAGCATCTTATTCCTATGATGGGTGTTGGGCAATTCTGAGTTCATGACTAACGTTATTCAAATCTGTAGTCTCGTAATTTTGAATCCAACCGAGAAGAAAGGGGACTCGTGGATCAAGCTTTGGGACAAACTGGCCATCACTCTTTGATGTAAGAAACCTGTATTTTTGTTTTAGGGAAAGGTAAACCTCAAAAATCTCCACTTAGCCAGATGGCTTGAGGATTCTAACCCATGATCCGTCTGCCACTGAAGATATTTTACCTGAGCTCTGTAGAAAGTGCATGAAAATAGCTGAATTCGTATCAACCAACCACCGCTTGAATTAAAACCTGGTTCTCCTCATTGGGAGGTGAATGCCCTATCTCTTGTGTTACTGCGGCTCCAACATCTGAGTTAAAATTTATAAATTACTCATTAACTCATTTTTAGGTCATTCCTGTTAAGTTCTAACAAAGCCCTAAGTATTATTGGAGCTTCATATTGTTGTTGGTTCGATATATGCAAAACCCTCTATCATATGGTTAATTGATAAAAATCATAAATATGTATTAATGTTTTAGGTAACAGATAATCCTGAAGCCATATGGACAAATGAGTGGAATGAACTAGCATTAGTCCCACCTGATGATCAAGAACACATGTTTAGTTTGCTGGTACAGCACCTTCGCCGTCTAGTCAAAGAAAAAGATGATTTGTCTCAGGTATTTCATTTTACAAAACCTCCATGCTTTTGAATATTTTTCTTTATTTTATTTTTAAAAAAGTGCCAAAAATTTTACAATTATTTACATAAAGTTGAGTTGTATAAAGTATTTAAAACTTTATTAACTTAAGTATTTTTACTTCATCAATAAAATTTATATTTTTAACTTACTGTTTTGAATAAAAACATTTTGTAGCAATTTATATTGATTTAAATATTCTGACTGTACTGTTGGATATTGTTAAATTGCATTACAGTAGAATTTATGTATACATTATTTGATTTGTTTTAAAAATAAAATTAAAAACATTTGTATTGATAAAATAAAATTTTTCTTTTATAATTTATATCTCTTTAATATTAATAATAATTTCCAAATCGATTTAATTTATGCATTCTATTTGAGTTTCAAATTTGTAACATGTTATAACGCAAACTATTTTTTGGTCTCTTTTGAAGTATTTGTAATTGACAATTTTAAAACTATGTTTTATATTTTAATTTTCCTAAAAAAAAGATTTTTTTTCCTTCTTTCCTTTTTTTAAATATTAAAGAATTACATTCTTTATATAACATTTATGCTTGATGTAAAACTACAACAACAAAGTTTTTTTTAATGATAACACACGATAAAAAAAAATTTCTTGTCACTGTCAATCACCATTAAAGAAGTGATATTCAAAAGATGGCCAAGTACAGTATAAATAATGCCAAATGGAAGTGTGTTATAATTTAATATTTAGAATTTAATAAATTACGTTAATAACGTGTTAATAACTTTTCATGTCAGAAATATATATATATAACTTTAAAGCTGTATGTGAAAGAAAAATTATTCTTTCAGTGTAGTGAAAAGTATATTAGTAGCATAATTTAAAATATGTCTTAAGTGTTTTTGAAATTTATGTGGTTTGGCAAAAGCATTTATAAAATCTTGGCAAGCAGCAAAATGCTGAAATCAATCAGGGATAAAAAGGTTTTTGATACATGTGAAAAATGTAGATCCCTTATAACCAGTTGACTTTTCCATGTAATTCTCAAGAGAACTCAACCTTTTCCTATTGTTAAAATTGAAATTAGATTTTGACATTTTACCTCAAATAAATTACTTCATCCTCATCTTTTTTTTATATAAATATGGCATGCTTTTTCAAAAAACATTTTTAAAAAAATATTTAATATACCTTTAATAACAACCTATTTCTTTTCAGCGAGTTATTCAATCTGCACTACAAAATTTATGTTTCACATCAGGAACTAGCACTCTAAGCCCATCAAGTTCCTCTAATTTGGATAAGTCCCACATGATTGTTGAATTGGCTGATGCTAAAGCAAGGTTGAGGAAACTTCAACAAGAAGTGTAAGTGTTATAATAATTATTATTGTTTTTTAAAAAAAATAAGTCGTAAATTTCGATATTACATATAATATGGTCTTCTTTTTTAATCTTTTATAAGATTACACTTGTCAATGCTTATTTATTTATTTACTAATTTTTTCATTTGGTAAAATAATTTTGCTCTTTTTATAAAATATAATATATAAATGTATCCACTATTGTATTATGTTTTATTCAATACCATTGCAAAATTAAAAATAATCTTCTGTATTTTTTCCTATTATATCAACTTAATGTTAATATTTAAGTAAGTTTGGAGGGTATTCTTTTTAATTTACTCTTATAAAGCATTAAAATGTTGTACCACAGTTATTAATTTTTAGATTTATTTAAAAATCAATTAAAATTCCTTTGGTGTTACATTTATTCATACAAAATCTATGAAACAAAAATCATTAAAAAAAAGTAATAAATAAAAAAAACATGAATTTTAAATTCCATACATAGTGTGAAAAAAAAAATTCTATTTTTTTCTTCTTGATTTTATTTATTTTCTTCATTTTACAAAAATTACAAATATTTTTCATGTTTGCAAATATTTTTTCCAATATTTGTTGATCTCTTCAAATTTTAAATCAGTCATTAAGAGATTTTTTAAAATTCCAATTTTTTATTTTCATAAATAAATATTTTTCTTGATTTATAGTGAAGAAAAGAATGAAGGTATAACTGAACTGAGGGAAGAATTAGAGAAATCCAAAGAGATACAATGCAAATTACGCCAAGAGGTATAAAACAATTTTTCAATGTTATGTTTTTATGCTTTGTTTTTGTGTTTAATAGAGCATAATTTAGTCTTTGTGTGTTTTTACCAATGTTTTTAATGTGGTTCAGAACATTTCAGTGTGCTCTAAAATATTTGATAGTCATGCAATTAAACTTTAAAAAGTATTTTTCTAGTGTTAAGTTTACAAAGTAATTATCAGAATTTTTTATAAAATAGTCCCTATTTACCAGCAAAACAATAGAGACCATTTAATTGGCCTGCAGATGTGCAAATGGCCTCTGTTGCTTTAAATGATTATTTTTTTCTTAAAGAAATGCACAATTTTTAATTCAGAAACTGTATCTTCTATCAAAATAACTTCTCTCAAAAATTCTGGATCACTCCTACATTCTAGAATTTATATTTATCTATTAATGATTAGTTTAATAATTTATCAAAGTTTTAACTTTTATTCCAACCTTAATTTTTATGTTACTTTTCTTTCATTGATTAGAACCTCGAATTGATTCAAGATGCTAGAACAGCCAAAACTTATAGAGATGAAATTGACATCTTAAAAGAGCGGGTAAGATTTTTTTTTTTATGAATATATGTTAATAACTAATAATATCCCGATAAAATATTTCAAATAATTTTTTTTTCTAGGTGCACAAAGTTGATCGGTTAGAAAGTGAGATACAAAGGTATAAGGATAAAATGAATGAACTTGATTTCTATAAGTCAAGAGTTGAGGTATGTTAAATAAAATAAATTTGGTCATTTTTTAAAAATTGACTACTTTTTTAACTGATGGAAAATTGGCAATAAATTATTGGAGATTGCAAATATCCTTAAAGAATAATGTTTCCCATACAAAAATGATAGTGTGCAATTTTCACTGATTGCTTTCATTATATTGGTCCCATTAAAAAAAAAAAAAAAGACACATTGAAGCAAAAATTCTTTCTGATTATATGTTACTTTATTCAAAGTGAATCAAAATGCAATTATTATACAGGGTTATTCATAATTCCCTCCGGGTTTCGAAGCGTTATAGCAAAAAAATGAATATGGCAAAAAAGAACATATGAAATTGTTCCGAAAGTATTCAAGTTTCAATTTAAGCAGTTGCCGGTAGAGAGCAGTAACATGTACCACTGAAGCCAGTTGTAGTAAAAATAAGGTTGTAGTAAACATAGGGAATTATGAATGTCCCTGTATATTTGTAATCTGTGAGAATTTATTTATTTCAAATGGCAGGGGTAAGTTGACATGTTAAAAAGCAAAAACACAGGAACAAAACAAGAAAGTAAAAAGTCATTTCCTCAGGAGCGCTCTTGCCTCCCAATATCGCTCGGTAGATGAAGACCCGCGGTAGGCTCTGCAGCACAGGATGTGGCCGCCATCCAAAACTGCTTGGCTCTTGCACAGAGAACAATAGGGATCAGGTGCCAGCCCTAAACGAAACAGGTGAGTGACTAGGCAGTCATATCCGGTATATAGTCAAAACTGAGCCACCGCGGCGCGGCCAGTCTGGAATGGTGTTCTGTCGAAGATCTCTCCACACTTGGGTTTTTATCCTTTCTGAGAATTGGTGATGGAAATCCCCATTGATTTTTGATCTAACAATCCTTTTTAAAGTTGGAAAGGGGACTGGGCTACTAAGACCCTGGAGAATTCTTGTGCCTGTCTTTTCCAAAACATCAGTCCTCTCATTTCCTGCAATATCACAGTGCCCGGGAATCCATTGTAGGGCTACAGTTTTGCCAAATTGGTGGAGTTTACGTATCACATCCTGACATTTTAGAACGTTGCAAGTGGAAGGGCAATGCATAGATTCAATCGAGCAAAGCGCCGCCTTCAAGTCTGAAAGGATAACCACTTTTGAAAAAGACTCAATAAAACAAAAAAGCTGTTTGAGAGCAATACGGATAGCAACAACTTCCCCGTCAAAAGCAGATCTATTGGCACCCACTGGGGCACCAAAGGAGAAGAGATTACAAAAGATACCAGCTTCAGCATTTGGTTGATCCGGATTAAAAGAGCCATCTGTAAAAACTCTCAGCCAGAGCAGTTCTGGGTAACGGATTCCCATTGTCTCCAGCGCAGGAAGGTGGAGAGCAGCAGTAGACGTTTCACTTTTGTCAATGTTCTGTTCAAGAGAGAGCCTGACATCCAGCTGACCCTCTAGTCGGGGCATCTGTGAGAATAATGATTTAAAAAGAATTAAAAAAATGTGTTATTATTATTTACTGATCAGAATTGAATGAGAAATTTTTGTTTCATATTTTTGAAGTTAATACTGTTACTCAATCCATTTTTAGAAATGTTACAAAAGTGCGAGAAAAAAAAAATTGAATAAAAAAACTTATTTAGTAATTTAAATCGATGCAAATGATATAGGTGGTTTTAGGAGATCCATGAATATTGTTTTTTTTTTCCCCCATTGCCAGAAACCTTGTTTTTATGTGAACTAAAAAATTATAATGGATCAATAATTTTAGTAACTATTTATTATCGATCAATAATTGTTGGTTCTAAATATATATTTAGGATCAAGATCTTTTAATTTCAACTAATTGGTTTCTGGCTTTAGCCAGTTAATTTTTATAGAAAAGGAATATACTTTTTTTTAAGAAAAAGATTATAGTATTTTATATACTTAGATTTTTAATGTATTTCTAGTGTCTTCTGCTTCCGTGAATAAAATAAAAAATTTATATTAACTAATATGTCACATAGTTTTCATTGAAAAAGATTAAATGTTTACCACATGATTATGATTTAGCAGAAGACAATGATTCACAAATATTTTGCATTCACATGTTATTACAGGTTGTTGTTTTCATATAAAACTCTACTTACAGCACAAACTGATTTATTTAGTTTTTTCTTCCTTTTTACTTTTTTGTTGATACTTTGAATTCAGTTATGACTGTAGACACACTGTAAATAATAAAGAAATTTTCTTAAGATTTTCATACACAATTTTGTTGAACTAGTTTTTAATGACAGTTATTATTTGAGCATTCACTTTGTATTTTTTCCCCTTATAATTTAGGAATTAAGAGAAGACAACAGAATTCTTGTGGAGACTAAGTCTATGCTGGAAGAACAGTTGGAAGCTAGCAGAAAACGAGCAGAGCAAGTTGTTGAATTGGAAGCCGAAATTTTAAAATACTGTTCACAGATCAATGAATTGAATATAGTAAGAATCTTATCTTCATGGTTAAGTTTTAACCTCACTTTTTTAAATTTAGTTACTTATTTTTCTAACTAAAATTTAAACTCAAGTGATTTTTTACATATATTTCTATACCAACTCAGATACAGAATATCCGTAAAATCTAAAGTCAATCACTGTTATTCTTTCTCTGTCTGCAGTTTGCATGACTCACTTAATTTATCATTAGTCTTTTATTTTCTTATCTTTTTGTTTTTATATATTAAAGTGAATGTAATTTTTGGTATCATAACTGTAGGAAAGAGATGCAGGCAGGGAGAAAATTCAACAGTTGCTTGAGGAAAATGCTCAACTTCACATTGAGCGAAAAGCTTCAATGGAAGAATTAGTTCAGCTTCAAAGTGAACTTTCTCAGGCATTTACTCCTTCTCCACGTAAGTAGGATCATTTCAAATACTTCTACCTATAATGAAAAATTATTTGCTATGAACATATGAACTATTGTTTATTTCATATTTCATAAAAAAACATCCCGCATTTGATTGCTTTGTCTTTTATTCAGAGAATTCACATATAACTAAAAAGATATCCTTTTTGGCTATTATGGGAAAGGGAAGATTTCCTCCCCACTAATTTGTTGGAAAGTATAAAAAAGCTCTTTTGGTTTGAACAATTGATAAAAACTCGTAGAAGGTTACTGCACTGGATAAACTCAGATCAAAAAGACATGCAGAAATGACCTTGGTCTGTCCTTGGCGAGACAGCTGTTGGGCTCTAAATAAAGAATACTTATAAGATATACTACAAAAATCATTAAATAGGCTGCAAAGGATGCACAGATACATTTTATGTATCTGTGCATCTTGTTGCTATTGTGTGGATGTTTTTTTTTTAAAAATTAATATTCTACAAACAAATTCTGTATTATTTATTGCACATTACTATCCTTTTGTCCTATCTTATAAACCAAACAGTTTTCTGCTGGCTTTTTTCATTTTATGTAATCTCTGTTTTGCATAATATTTCCACTTGAATTTGTTTTAAATTGTATCTTAGATTAGTAGTCTAACCCTCTGCAGCAGAGCTTGTTTGATTGTATTAGTTAGATATTAACCTGCTGTACCTTATATCTCAGAACCGAAGATATGGTACATTTATAGAACCGAAATATGCATCTATCTAAGTTGACTGTTTTATTTGTGCTTTTGTAAATTGTTCTACTCTATTTAGTTTTGTTTAAAAATGCATAAAATTGAAATGAAAACTAAAATGTTAATATATTTTTTCATAAATGATTCTTTTCATTCAGTGGAAAATCATAGTCTTATGGAGCAATTGAACACAGAAAATCAAAGTAGGGTGTTGCAGCTTGAGCTTGAAAACAAAAGACTGCATATGTTGGTGGAAAGTTTAAATCGGTCGCCATCGTTTGAAGTTACTGATCCTGTTAGTATCTTATTATTTTTCTTCATATTTTTGTTTTAAAAAAAAATGCTTTCAAATGTTAATTAACATCATAATGATTATTTTAAAAATAAATTTTAGATATGTTACAGATTTTTGTGATTCCTTTGAAAAGTTAGCTGTGTTTGTTAATTTATTAACTAAAAACCTTCTGAGAATTACAAATTATGGTGGTATGGGTTAAAAGTAAAACTAAATCATATTGAATTATTATAAAGTATAGTTTCCAATTTCTTATAGCTTCTAGTTAAATATTTATATTGAACTTCACTGAAAGTCATTTTATTTACAGGCCTGTTAACGAAATTAAATATGAGTACTTTAATGATCCTATAAGTATTAGAAATCGCTGGGGCATTTACGACATAGTCAGTGGGACCTTGGCTACATCAGACCAATCAGACACTCTTTAAAATTTTGATTAATAGAACCCAATAAATGTGATTAATAGAACCCAATAAAAAATCAATATAATCTATTGCTGCACGTTGTTTGAAACTTGAGAATAAATTTAATTTCGATTGCCAAAATTCTTTCATTTCTGTCACATCTTGGAATCTTGTTTCTTTCTCGGGAATGTTGATTTCTTTGTTAACGACATGAGTTCTGCCCTGAATTCCCTCTCTTGGCCAGTATAGTTTTCATAGTTTTGTTTTTTCTCTCCTTGCCTTTATTCTATTGACTATTTTACATTTTCTGTTTCATTTTCAGCTACTGCGATTTTTATAGTTTTGTTTTACGCCTTTATTTATTTTTGTTACCAACTTCACACTTGCTGCTTCAAATCTCTCTTCTTTTCCGCATTCACATCTTGCGAGTTTCGAGAATGGGCGCCTATTTTTAACTGCTCGAAACATGTCGACTTTTACAATATTCATAAGTTTTTTAAGGAATTAAATTTTTAGATTATCTACTACATATGTGTTTATCCAGTTAAGATTTTTTTTCAATATCTCAACAAAAATAAAAATCCATAAATTATTAAGATAGACAATACTAAAAATAAATTTAGTTTAAGAAATTTCATCTTTTTTTTTATAAGAAAGTTGTTTTTTTTTCCATCTTCATTTATATAATATTTTTTTTCAACAAATGACATTATTTAATGTCTTTATTAAGAGGGAAATATATTAGAAACTGCCTTAAAAAACTTGAAAGGCCTACTAATGCTGTTTTTGAAAGGATAATTTAAAATAAAAACAAAATTCAAACTAATTCGCACAAACTGTTTTTTTACAGGCAATAAACATTACTAAAAAATGTTTTGATATTTTTTTGGGGGGGTTTGTGATAACTATTTCATTTTACATTTTGATAAATGCGTATGATATAAAATATTTTGACTATCTCAAACTTACATCTGGTGGCTTTCCTGTATCAAAAAGCCAGTTTCTTTCTCTTATTCAAAAGGAAAAAAGTGCATATTTAATAATTTTGTATAATTTTCCCAAGGTGATTAAACATTGCCACTATGAGAATAAACTCATCTTGATGCATACAAAGATGTTGAAGAACTCTACCAAAATATTAAGCTTTTTGCCTTAAATATATTCTTGTTTACATTTTCTTTTAAGATTAAGCTTTATAAAGCAAAAGCAAAGTATGTAATAGCTTTTACGTTAATGGTGTATGCTTTGATATTTGGGCATTCATGCAATGTTTATTTGTGCTATTTTGCTTTATTTTATGCATTTACAGATTGCTTTCTGCTATTACTTATATTCTTAATTTTTAGGAATGTATGAAAGATTTGGAAGATAATATATTCAAGTTGGATATAAATAATTGGAAAAACAAAACAGCTTTAGAAAATGTAAATTTTCTGAAAATTTTCATGTTTTTACATAGATGTAATAAAAGTAGTCTTAGTTGCATCTTGGTTCCTAAAATTAGTAGATCTTATTTTATTTTTATTCATCAATCCTCTTTCTTTTTTCCTTTGTAAGCAAATAATAAAAATTAATGCTATATGTAAATAATAAATCATTCTTAAATATATTTTAGAAAATGTTTTTTTATTTCAAACAATTTTTGTTAATTTCTTTAAGAAATGTCTGCTTATATTTAGTAGTTAGGAAAATGTTAAAATTTATTATTTGTTATATTTTGTATTACAGAGGGAATTTTTTCGCGGCTGATAAAGCTTGCTAATTTTTTAATTGTATTTCACCTATTTATTTAGAAAAAGACAATGGAATCTGTAATAAGGTTCTTTCCCTGAATATTTTTTTTTCTCCTACTTTTTCATAATTTTTAAATGACAAATGAAGTAATTTTAATTTTATCTGCAGTGAATTAAGTCCCATTTCAAGAATCTTTTTATTTAATGAGTTTAATTGTATTTCCTTTTCATTTATTTTAGAGTAATTGCATGTTATGCATGTGTGATTCCATTATTTATGTACATTACTAAAAAAAAAAAAAAAGCAAACACCCTGAGTAACTTTTATAGTTATTGATCAGATTTTTATGTACTAAGACTGAATCTTGATGGTTTAAAAGCCTAACCTCAAATATGCTAATTATTTCGTGTGGTCAATCTTTTAAAGTACAAGATCGATAAAATCTCTTATCCAAAGATTCATTTATCCAAGATTTTAATAATCATTTATTATTTTTAAATAATTTATTTAATAATAGTAAAAAATTTAATAATGCATTATACAAATTTTTACACTATTTAAAACTATAATTTTAACTGACAAGATACAACTTTAGAAGAAAATCAGTCGAATAGTTTCTAAATTTTAAAATTTCCAAAGGCTGTGTTTTGAACTTTCATTTTTCAAAAAAATGTTTTGACCAATTTTGTATTCATACTTTCTAAGATATTGCAAAATGGGAAATTAACATTAAGGGATGCAAACTTTTGACTACTCTCCTGCCTAAACTATTGAGATCCTATTTTCAATGATTTGAGGGTTAAAAACGAAAAAAAGATGTGTTAATTCAGAAAAAGAGTATCTCTTTGTGTCTGATGTTGTAAGTTAAAATAGTGTCTGTATTAATTATATATGAGGTTAGGCTCTCGAGTCACAAAAATTGAGTTCTTGTAGGTGAAAAACTGATCATTAAATCAAAGGTTATTTTTTGTGAAATGTGCAGATGGGTCACAAATGATTTTGACATTTCCATAGAATTCTAAGAAAACGGCATTTTCTTTTATTGCAACAGCCCTCAAGATTTTGATTAGACAAAATTATTTATTTATTTCTAAATAATAAATTTTTTTAGAAATTGTGCTAATTTGAATATTTACAAAATATGTGTTGTAATCTGGGTTATAATTCTAACATTCATGTGACAGTCATTTTAAATAGTTTTGTTAAGTTTTTTAGGTCTGCTGCATTGAGAGAGAATATTGTTGTGACATTTAGAGACCAGTTCAAACTTTTGACCACATTAATATATTCTGTTTTTCACATTTTTGTTGCATGTACAGTAATATAGATTTAGATAGATATATAATTTTACACTATATTTCCCTTCTAAAAACAATTCCCTTTTTAAATTGAAAAAAAAGGGTCTTTTAATTTTAAATTTATTTTTAACGCTAAAACATTTTCCAAGTTAATTGGACATTTTTCTGTCATTCTCAGATCTCAGGCTGGTTGTATTGTAACTATTATATAAAAATCTAAATTTTTATTTCTCATTAGGTTTTTAAAAAATGTTTATTTAATAAGACTTTTTTTTTTTTAGCGTTATACTGGTTTCAAAAAAAAAAAAAACTCACTTTTGTTAACAATATAAATTATGCTCTAAAATTTTTTTCATAAGCATGAAATGAATTTTTTTATAAAAACAGTTTAAACTGGAAAACATATCTTTGCTTACAAAAAAAATGCTTCAGGTGTATTTAAATTTTTATTAGTCTAAAGACAGTTTTTATATAGTGTTACTTTAACTAATAATAATAAAAAAATTTCAATTACGTAAGCCGGAGGGGGGGGGCGAACCTTTATGCACAAACGTGTCATTTTTTCTAAAAAATTGTTTAATGAGGTCATAGACGTGCCGTCAAATAATTTTGACTTGGTGATTATTGGGAAAATAATAATACGAAATACTATCAACTCAAAACTACTTCTTTTATAACTACATTTACTAAAAAAAAACTACATTTACTATAAAAAAATACATTTTGCAATGTCTCAGTTGTACGCGTAATTCAACTTAACATGAGTGTGACTTCTGTTGTTGCAGATTAGATGACAAATAACATATAAGAGATAGTAAGATGTTAGTTTATGCAGGACTGTTAATTTTTTTTTGCTAGTTATTTATTGTTAGCTTGTTTTTATGGTTAGAAATTTTTTTGTGTGCATTAATTGTTAATTTTTTGTTAATAATTATTTATTTATTTTGTTTGTTTTTGTGAATTTTAAATTAATTGTTAATATGCTTCATAGTGAACTTTGCGATCAGTGGCGTGCCCAAAATCTTTTGTTGCGTGTCATAAATGGTATGTGTGCCATTGGTTCGCCATCCCTGACGTAGGCAAATAATTTAAATGTTTTCTTTTTGTGCAAAATAGTTCATTTTTAGTTTTCATTTTTTTAAAAATGTTTTTATTTTTTTAATGATTTAAGTAGATAAGTACTTCCAGACCCATTCTCATGCAATAAAATCAAACCATGTATGATGTTTTTCAATGTTTTTTTACAGATTGGAACCCTTCGAGAAGAACAAAAGATTTTAAAAGAAAAGAACAATAATTTAGAGAAAGAGATCTCAGATTTGAAATTATCTGCAAAGAAGTTCACAGCATTGGAAAATCAGTGTGTTGATTATGAAAAATTAGTTACTGACTTGAAACAGAAGCTGAAAGATCAACAAGTAAGTTTACTGATATGACATTTAAGTTTTTAGTTCACACTTCTGTCAGAATTAATGAAATATTGATACAACATTTTTTGTAGATTAGTTAATTTTAAGTAATTTATTAAATAAGTAAAATTGATGGCTAAAATTTGAAAGCCTAAATATTATAACTCAAACAAGGCTGCAATTCTTCAGAGTTACTTAAATTCTAACATTTTTATTTGTATTTTTATAATTTTCATTTGCACAAATGTTCTTTTCTTAGAGTATGCTGCAGTTTTAAAACATTAAAAAATGAAATTGATATTTCTACCTGGCATTACAGGTATATAAATAAATTAGCCATTAGTAGCATAAATTAAGGCAATTTAATTTAAACTAGCCACAATACAAGTCATTTAATTTTACTGCACTTAATTGTGAGTCTTAATTTTCTGTGATTAGTGTTAAATTTTATTTTTAGTGAAACTGATTAATTGATAGTTTTAGGGTAATATAGTTTTTATCATTAGTCTATTATGATAAACTACATTTTAAATTATTAAGGATAAATAATTCATTTTGGAAGAAAAACACCACAATTTTTTGTAGGCAATAAGACATTTCTGTGTGTTATATCTGTGGAAATTTTCTGAAACTTGTAATATACTTAGAAACAATGCTAAGGAACAGTTGCTTAAAACAGCCAATATTAAAATAATATAGCTTATCATTATATTCTCAAAACTAATAAAAAATAAAAAAAAGCCTATGAAATTAAATAATGTTTATTTACTAGATGATCATTACATTAATATATTTGTTTTCTATTTTGGTTAAAATAAGAAAAAATAAAGAGAAATTTTGTTTCTCTATATCTTAGTTAAAACTTTTTTCCTACTAGGCTTTTAAAATTTAATGTAAGTTAAATTAAGTTCATTTCTTTCGGAAATTATAAACCATTAAGATTTTTCAATGTAAAAATTAAAGCCTTCCCACAACAGCTCATGATCATGGCTAGGAGGATCATGGAGGTTTTGGCTTCTCAATTTTGTGTCCAACAACATAATGGCGGCAATGTCAGCATTGTGCACCTACCGCTTTTACTTCCCATATAAGCTGGCATCTATCCACCTGAAACTAAACAGTTTGCAAGCTGCTGGCAATAAAACTAGTGTTTCACAATAACAGATCTATGCTCATTTCTCCATGTAATTTATTCATTTAATTTCAGGTTGAGATACTTAAATGTGAACAGCTGGAGCACAGCATCACTACACTTAATAATGAGAATCAGAAGCTTCAAAAAATGATAGAAGCAGGTCAGAAAAAATCAAATGATTTTCAACAGGATATACAGGCACTTGAGAATGAAAACCAAAAATTAAATAATATAGTGGAAAGCTTAAAGCTTGCTGATAGAAAATATCATGACCTGGAGCGGGAAACTACTAATTTAGAAACTATAAATCATAGATTGGAACAAGAAATGAAGGGACTAGAAAAGGAAACTGCCCGGCTTAAAGCTGCAATTGAGGTAATAATTATTGCTGTTATAAGAATTTTTCTTTGTGTTAAATATGTTTAATTTTTCACCAATAATTTTTATTAAAACAAAATTGTCAAACTCAGTTCTGACTTGTTTAATAAAATTTTTATTTTCATATCGTAAAGTTTAACGATTAAACATGTAAATTTTTTTTAAATCTTTTTCAATTTGTCTTTAAGAATGCATTTAGTTACTAATAATTCTGTGAAATTTAATTAAGATTTAATAATGAATTTTTTTTTAAAAAAATCACTTTTTTATTAACTACTCTGTTTGTGTAAAGTAAATTATTTTTTTTATTTTAATAATCTTTTATTTCATTGTCAAACCCAGTTTTGACTTTACTAATTCAATACATGTTTTATATATATATTAAAATTTAATGATTAACTATTTAAATCTTTTTACTTAAGTTCTTTTCATCTTGCCTTTAAGAATGCATTCAGTTACTGATAATTCTGAATTCTTTAATTAAAATACAATCGTGATTTTTAAAAAAAAAAAAAAAATCTTTTTTTGATCTACTGCTCTCTTTATTTGTAAAAAGTAAATGATTTTGTCTAGTTTCACAATCTTTTATTACATATCCTTACATTTCAGTCAAAAGATTTAAAAATTGAAGAATTTGCTTCCCGTGCTGCATACTTAGATAGAGAAAACAAACATTTTGTAAAAGAGGTTGAAAATCTGAATCAAGTAGCAACCAAGTTCAAAGAATTAGAAAGAGAAAACAAAGATCTAACTCAACAAACTGCTGTAGATAAAAAATCCTTGGAAGCTCTCAGACAAGTATGTCTCTAGTATTTTTTTCTAATTGGAAACAAAGATTTTAATTTTTTCTTGCATATTTAGAGCATAACATAGCTGCCAACTGTTCCGATTAAATCCCATTTGTTATGATTTTTTTGCCTTGTTCTGAAAATACATTTTAAGGTAAAAATGTTCTGATTTTTCAGTATGCTAGCACCTTTTCAATCCTTATGCCGACTTTCTTTCAAACCTGGGCATGTTTTAAAACTAAAAGCAGGGCATGTGATTTTTCCATGAATATCACAGAATTCCGCATATCTCAAGACCATTGGTTAGCGGACTTCCCCAAATCAAAAACTTATAATCTAATGAAATTATTACACTTTTGCTAAATCTCTTTAATTAGACATTTGTTGTTGCCAATTCCCATCAATAAATCAGTTGACATTTAGGAAGTTGGAAACAAAAAGGGGAGAGGAATGAATATCGTTCCAGTCCAGCCCTAAACAGTTCAAGATATGCTCAGGTGATGCCTGGTTTTGTTGGCATTTAGGGCAAAGAGGAAAGATCTTTTGATTAGCAGAAAATGTGAGACTTTTCAGGTGTCCACTGGCAAGTTGGGATAAGCAAGTGTTGGTCTGCCTGTCACCGGGAAGAGATAGAGTCCTGGTCTTTTTGCTTTATACCAGTAGTGAATAGGGGGAAGGAGCCACTTTTGTTTGTTCTGAGCCTTTTACCTTGCAAAAAGTTCAAGGTATGTAAGCTCTGAGGTGGAGGGGACTGGATGATCTAGTCCCTTCTTTGCAAGAGTGTCAGTCAACTCGTTTCCGTGGATATCGACGTGGGACGGGATCCATTGAGAGTGGACTTCATGCTGCTGGGAAATGAGCTTTACATGCATGTAATTAGACATTTACATGCATGTAATTCTCTGCCAATTCGATTTCTTTGATTTAGCTTATTTTCACCATTTTGAATATTGGGAACTGCGCCGGTATCTGCTAATATCGCAGTTCTTATTCAAGCGAATTAAAAATCCAATATTGCAATTTGTATTTACATGTTTTTAAAACTGAATATCGTGATTCGTATTAATGTGAGTTTAATATCCAATGTTGCAATTTGTATTTATTCATTTTTAAAATCCAATTTTGTGATTCATATTCACACAGTTGTAATATCAGGCATCTATTTTTGTATTTATTAGTGATTTGGAATTCGTATTTATATGACCTAAAAATTATGTATTGTGATTCGTATTTATGTGATTCAAAAATTCCGTATCATAATTTGTATTTTCACATGTTTAAAATCCAACATGATAATTCATATTCAAGTAATTTTAAAATCTGATATCGCGATTCTTGTAAGAAATAAGTTTTTCTTGAATTAGTTACTATAAAGGTGTGATATTTTTCATTAAGTAATTTAATTAAAACTGTTAGCTCTCCCAAAAATTTTAAATATGAAACTTGTATTGTTTATAAATTGATATTTCGATATCAATATTTTGTTTTCCACTTTGTGTTATAATAACCCCTGATTGGCTTATCATTCTTTGTGTTCTATTTTTCTTTCTTACAAGTTTGTAGCTATGTTTTAAGTTCTATTAAGGTAGTATAATCGTTAGTTATAGTTAAGGTATAGTTATTGAAAATTCTTAGAACTAACCCAGATTATGCTAACACACTAGAGATGAGGCTGTGCTTATTTTTAGAGGTCTAAGCCCGAAGACTTAATTTGCGATACGATGATAAATTTGCTATGATAATTTGTTGATAAGAATTTATATATTAAGCCAGCAAGAGATTTTATTTGCCACATAAAGTCCAAAAATTTTTGAGATGCAAGATACATTATTTAAGATAACCTTTTTTTCAGATCATGAAATTTTATACTATTAATACTGTTAAGGAACTAAGCAATATTTCTGTTTAGTTTGAAAGTAATAAGAAAATAAACAAGAACTTTATCATGAGCCTGAAAAGTTTTTCTGTTAATAAGCCCATGTCAGGCAAAGATAGTTAGGAAAACACTCAAACTGAACTCACTTATGAATCTATAATACAAAAATATATCAAGAATTGTCACTTGATTTTGTTGTTTGAAAAGTGTGTTTGAATTTTTATGTATTTCTTGTTTACAAATATGCTTTTAGATTTATTTACTTTTCTGAAATATTAAATTCTTAAGTTCTTTAGAAGTTACAAATCATTTAATGTCCTCCCTACTACAATGTATAATAATGTTAAGAAATTATAAAACAATATTTTCTTTGTTTTATCTTTTTATTACAGTTATACATGCCTGATTAAGTAATAAACTAATTAGAATTTAATACTTGTACAAATTTGATTAAAATTTTTCATTAATGCAGTGTTTACTTACATCCAATAGAATTTTTTGGTATTTTTATCACATTGTTTTAGTTTAAGATTCAAATTGGATAATTTTTATAAAAATATTTCAGTCTTCTAATTATAATTTTTATGTCAAGGAAATTTTTTTTGTTTCGTATTGAAGCATGTGTTTAATTTTAAATTTCTTTTTAGGATTTAGTGTCTGAAAAAATTGCAAATCAACGATTAAATACTGAAGTGCAAAAGTTGAGAACTGAGTTTGAAATCAAAAACTCACCTGCAGAAATATTTTCCTGTCAAATTGAAAATTCACAAAAGTAATTATTTAATTCTGTTATGAACGATTGAAATCTTTCTTTGTTCATATATTGTGGCTTTTCCGTGCTTTCTTCATGTCATGTTACAACTATGCCAATACTATCTAAAAACTTAATAATTCTGATTTTGAAAACCTAATAATTTTTCATTGATTAGATCCAATATACCTTAGATAATCAATCAAAACTCATTTATTGATTTCTAAAAGCATACCCACCACAGCCTGTTGTGGTTAGCATTATGCATAATGCCACTTTTACTACCCAGACAAGCTGATACCCAACCAGCTAAAGCTTGATGGGCTTTGAGCCACTGCTGAAGATCGAATCTGATTGATTCTTAAAAGCATTCCCACAACAGCCTGTTGTGGTTAGCATTTTGCACAATGCCACTTTTACTACACAGACAAGCTGATATCAACCAGCTAAAGCTTGATGGGCTTTGAGAAACAGCTGAAGATCAAATCTGTCATTTATAAATAAATTTCAAGAAAACTGTTTAATATTTTTAAAATAATTTTATAACAGCCCAAATAAATCGATTGCTGTTTTCTTGTATTTAGTAATTTAAATTGATGCAATCATGTTTTCTTATTCTTGTATCATAACTAAAAACATACTTCTTCCAAAAACTTTTATTTTTATATGCTAGCTTGATTTGTAGTTATAAAATATTGCATCAAATTTTCATAAACAATACTGATTACATGCAGAATTAAAATCAACTATTAGTTACAGCTACTATTTTTGCTCTTTTCAAGCACTGTTCCCTTAAATATTATTTGTTTCAAAATTTTTTAAATAATTTTTTTACAATACTTTTATATGTTGTGTTTACAATGTATTCTAATTCAAAGTAAAATTTTTATTTTTTATGTCAAAAATTAAGTAATTTATTCATTTTTTCCAGTGAACTTAAAGGTGCTGATAAGTACTTATGTGAGAAAGAACAAAAAACTGATAGTCAAAAGCTTAGGTATGTATATTTTAAGTACCATAGTTAAAGAGTTTGTAAGGAAAGTATCTCATGAGAATCCCATCTCGCAGAATTCAACATAAATTTTGCAAACATTAGTAGATCAATCAATTTATCTACAGTGGAAAAAAAAACTAGCTTTGGAATTAAAATGAGGAAGGTTTAAAAAAAATTAGAAAGTAATAATAGAGTGCAAGTATGTTTAAAAAATCACTTTATGATTTCTTCTGTCTCTTCCCTTTTATGGAATGCTTTACAAATTTTTATAAACAGCTGCACCTAATTACAGAACTCCCTTATTTCAAGATTAAATAATATTTATTATTATATCTTTATAGTCAATCATAGCATATTTTTCAACCTGAAAATTTAAGAGTTCATTTTACCCATTTTTCCTTAAAGCTCTTCCTTTTTACGATTCTTGTAAAAATAAACTGTTCTCACCATATAACTATCATTTTCTTCTGCTTACAGTAATGTTGATTATAACCACACTAGTGTCCACATTAAAGCAGATCATGAAAAAGAATTGGAAGATCTCATTGGTAATCCTTCATCTAATAACTTTTCCTCAACATCGCAAAACATTGCAACAACTCCTGATCATAATGAACAGAGCATATCAAAGAAGTGAGTAATTTTTTCATTCATGATACTTCAATATTATTTTCAATAAATTTTTTTTTTTCTTTAGTGATTTATGTTTAGTGATTTACAAAATGTAAGCATGAGTGAATAGGACCAAAAATTCAGAATTTTACATGAATCTTAATTTTTTGCACAATTTCAATCATTCACTTTTGTTTCTCAATGTTTTTCCAAAACTTTAGTTATTGGAGTTGATTTTAGAAAAATTGTTGTTTATCATTGAATGTTCAGGAATTAATGATCTACAAAGCACTCCTCTTACCTTTGTTTATTAACCTAAATGGTGGCGTTACTATATTTCTTAAGCTATCATACATGACTACTTTTTATTTAAGTAACCATTATTTAACCTTTAAAAAAATTAACAAATCCTTCCTTTCATTTAACTAGTTATTTCCAAAGTAATTGTTTACTAACTTAAAACTCAGTTGTTGCCTTCTATATTTTGTGGACCAGTCTATCCCATTTTCCTGTTATCTAGTTTCGTTAAAATTTGGATCACAAACTGCCTTGACCTGTCAAACTAAATTCTACAAATTTCAAGACTGAGTAACTGAAAGCAGCTGCAATATTATTGCAGGTAGAGTGACAGATAACAGAAAACTGCTGCAAATTCTTTATAATAGAACTATATAGAATTCAACTATAATAATTCAACTATAATAGAAAATAATTTGTGATAAGTTAAAATTTTTGATGCATATTTTGAGTTGGTATTTGATAAATAAATGCTGTTTTGTTAAAATGTCTAAATTTTTTACTTTTTTGTAAAGAAATTGATTTATGTGCATTTGGCTTCAAAATCTGTATTTTCTGAGTACAATGGTTTGCATTTATCAAGAACCCACCTAATTAAGGATACCAAAATCTTTACATGGCTTCAACGTTATGCCAAATTATGTTTGTATTCAAACTTTTTACTTAATCGTTGTACAGTGCACAAAATAAAATAAAAAATCATCCTGAATAACTTTCGATCTAATGATCAGATTTTCAGGCTCTGGGGCTCAATCTTAATGCTTCTAGGAGGTGACTTCAAATTTGCTATTTAATTAATGCAGGTGATATTTTAAGTTACGAAGTCAGACCCAAACACTTTTTCTCTGAATAAACGTGCCTTTTTTTGACAGATAATGATTTCTGAACCCCAAAATATCTAGGGTTGCTGAAATCTGGGAAATCTGGTGCCAATAGTTTGGTCGGAAGAGCAATAGAAAGTTTGGAACCCTTAATGCTACTTTTTTTCCTGCATATTTCACCATATTTAGAAAACTTATTAAGCCAATTGAAATATTTTTTTCACACAATTATAAAATTATTTTAATTAAACACAATTCCTTGCAAAAAATAACTTCAATAATTATTTATTATTTTATTTGATAATAGTTGAAAAAAATTGAATTGAGAAATATTTAAAATTGTGCATAATTTTAACGAGCGTTTATAAGTTGAAATACAAAAGTTGAACAAAATGAGTATTTTGTTCAAATTTTGACAGATAAAGTTAAGTTCTTTAAAATGTTATAGATGTATGTATACCTTACAATTCAAAATTTTTTCTATCATTAAATAATTATTAAAAATTATTTTTTGCATGCAGTTATCTTAAAATAAAATAATTTTATGATTATGTGCAAAAACTTTACGTTTCAATTTAAAAATTTTTAATATATGGCAAAGTATGCAAAAAGGAAAATTAATATTAAGGGATCTAACACAAATTAACAAGTTTTAGAACTTAAGAAATATGTGTAACAATTATTTATAATAATGTATAGTAAAACATACAATTTTAGATTACTCTTTGTTAAATCTATTCAAATTTCAAATATCCCCCCCTCCCCAATTTTTTTTGAAAAATTCTTTGCCGAATGTTTGGCCTAATAAGGGCACAATATTCGTTCCATCCCTATTTTGTTATAGTTTTTTCACTTAAGCCTCTTATATATAGATGTTTCAAGATTCTCTGTCAAAAACTTTACAAAACTTAGTTTAACAACTCGTTAGTAATTAGCAATTTTAACCATTTTAATAAATCCTATAAAATAACACTTTTAACTTCCAATCCCATATTATTTATTGGATTGTGTAATTTACTAAATTCTTATATTATTCTAAATTCTTATGTTCCAAATTTTAGCATAGTTTGGAATAGTGAGAGGAAATTTGAAAATTTAGAATGGTATGATGAAATTTGCAATTTTTCACATTTAAGAACTTATGCTTGTGTAATTTTTTTTTACAGAATTTGCTCTTTTTTTGAAATTTTATATCTTTTAAATGGGGATAACAGCTAATGCAATATATATATATATATATATATATATATATATACAAAGTTCTGCTGAAAAAGTTAACAAAATGAAATACTTAGTTTTGCATGTCTGTGTGTAATTTTTGTTTTTCTGGCATGGTCTCTCTATTGGCAATTTTTGTTGCATAAAAATATTATGACTAAGTGTGTTTTTCATTATGTACATCTGTTTAATCATATTCTACCTAATACTTTTGAAACCATTTAAAAATTCTAATTTTTATGATTTCTTTTCAACCCTTAGATTAGTTTTTTCAAGCGAAACTTTACGTGAACTTGAAGAACTAAAAGCTGATGTTATAGAATTAGAGAAAAAAGTATGCTTCAATACTTATATATATTTTTATTAATATTAATATGTATATAATATTACACTTCTATTATGCTTATCGTTAATGTTTTCAATACTACGTAAAAAATTATTATATACTTTGATTCTAGACCTTTTACTCCTACTTAAATCCGAAATGTATTTTTCGTTCTTATTATTTTAGAAATCTGCAATTGAGGATGAAAATTATAATTTAAATAACCAAGTATCCCTGCTAAAGGATCAAAACAACAACCTAAAAGGACAATTAGACTCTGTAGAAAAGAATTTATCCACAGTTCTATCCCAAAACAATTCCTTGCAATCTAAGTTAGCTAAACTTGAAGTTGAAATCACTGTCATGTCTTCCCAGAATAAAACTTTGGCATCACAAAAGACACTATTTCAATCTCAGTTCTCAAATTTGGAAGAACAGTTGAAAAAGGTATTGAATGTTTTCTTTCTGTTTTTATTAATAACTTAATGTAATCAATAATTTTTTCTTCATAGAAATGATTAAAAGATTGTTTTAGTATCATTGTATAAATCTTGTGATTTTAGCTATAAATTTCCTTGTACAAGAAAAAAATGTTTTTATTTTTAATTCATGTGTGATGACTCCAATTTTGTTGGATAGCAATATTTTATTACTGTAATTTTGTTACAATATGATAATTAGAGCTCTTGTTTTATTTAAAGAAATTATAAAAAATGTTTGGATATAAAATTTTTCATTTATAAATTTAATACAGTCACTGACATTTAGTATGATCACATTGGAGCCTGAAATTTTTTGTAAAATGAATACAAATTATCTACTTTATGTTAAAAAGTAATGAAGTTTATTCTCAGTTCTGTATTAAAAAAAGCTAATGTTTATATATATATTTAAGTAAATTTCTAGAAATGTTTTTTCAATTGGAATTAAAAGTGAAATGATTTTGTGATACAATTTTTTCTCATTTCTTTCTGTTGGCAGATTTCTGTTTGCACAATAACAATACTTTTACAATATATATATTTGTGTACTTTTTTTAAAAAAATTGCAAATACATATATTTTTTTTATGTTATAGGTCAGCCAACAATGTGTTGATTTAGAGAACCGTAATAGGTGCCTTTCTACTGATAATGATTCCTTACAGAGATTGCATGAGCAATTAACAAATGACTATGATGCTTTAGCTAAGGGGAACAGCTCATTAAAGTCTTATAACAAAACTTTGAAGCTTGAGTGTAGTGATTTAAAGGTAAAATTAGTGAGTCAATAATTATTTAGTTACAACTACTTTCATATATTTACATGTGGCTTTATTATTATTATTTTAATAAAAAAAATAGTGTATGTATAGTAAGCATATTATATAAGACATAAATATTCACTATAAAACTTTCCTTTATATTCAGCTAACTAAAATGTATAATAATTTATGTGAAAAAGAGCATTTCATCTTTAAAATAACAAATTTGACTTTATTTGTTGCAGAAACTTTAAAATTTTTTATAATGTCTTCTAAAAAACTAGCTAATATCTCTAAACTATGTAAAAACTAGCTTATAACTCTAATTGCTCGTTTTCTAGGAAAAGCTGCAGGCAGCTTTGATTTCCTATGAAGAAGTAATGCAATTAAGAGAAGTTCTTGAACAAGAAGATTCAAGAGTTGATTCCAGACTGCTTAATAATTTGAGATCTGATTATATTCAGCTTAAGGTATATTTTCTTTTCATCCAATTTTTTTTTAAAGTACAAATAGTTTGTTCTTAGATATCGAAATAGTGTATAGGGGAGAAATATCCTCCCAATTTTGCCCATTTGCTAAACTATACATACATACGCTGCATACATTTGCTATACATACATTTGCTATACATACGCTGGCTCAGTAAAGGCAAAATACTTGATAGATTTCTATATTTGATTGAAGAAGTAAAAAATTATCTTGCAGCCAAAAATCAAATATTTTTAGAACTAAGAGATTCTCTTTGACTAGCAGATTTGTCTTTCATTACGGAAATAATGGAAAAACTAAATAATTTAAACTTGACGCTGCCGAAAAAGGACAAACATATAGCAAAAATGATAGGGACTATTTACTTGTTCAGAGCTAAGCTAGTTTTTGTGGATATCATATTTGAAAATGAAGTCTCTTGTGCATTTTCCAAACATAAAAAAAAATTATAGGTGGCAATGAAATTGACTTATCAACATTTGTTATCAACCTCCAATTGCTTCAAGATCAATTTGAAAAGCACTTTTTAACAATTTAATATCATTGAGCCTTTGATCACTTTTTTTGTAAATCCTTCTACTAACCAAATAAACGTATCCGTAATAGCAACATACATTTCAGAATTTCTTCATGTAAGGCGAGAAGTCTTGTGCGAATCATTGTTTTTGACAATGAATATCATAAAATCAAAATATAGATCCCAACTTACAGATGAACACCTTGACGATTGCTTGCGAGCAGGAATTTCATCATATTATCTCAATTATGAAGCGGTGGCCAGCGAAATACCATGCCAAAGACCATATTGACTGTATTTTACAAGTAATTTTTATACTTCGTATGTCATGAAATCAATTTATTAATAATTTATTTTACACAAGAATATTAATACTAATTATATTCATATGTTAAATTAATTTTTTTGTGCATTATAACAACTATATATATCAACTATAAATTTATCTTGAAAAAAGAAATGGTGCCCGCCATTCGACAGATATTCTGATATTTGCTCTCAGGTAAAAAAAGGTTGGGAACCCCTGCTCTAAAACATAGTCTAACCAGTCTGTAGTTTGATTACATATGTTTGTTTGTTTGTTTTTTTTATAGTTTTTTTAAGGCCATTGCCTGTATAATAATGTGTATTGTAGATCATCAGTGGGCTTATTATTTTAGACACTGCTTGAAATATGTGTTTATGTAAATGGACACAGCTCAGAATCGGCATTTAAGGAAATGGACACAGCTCATAATGGGCATTTAAGGAAATGGGCACAGCTACAAATGTGTGTTGAACAAGTTGTATACAGCAAAAAAATATGTCTTTTAAATGTTCAACACAAATTTAGCAAACAAATGAGAAATATTGAACTTAATTTTTTAAACATTAAACATAACCATTACTGGGGTAAAGTCTCAAACTTCGGAATCAGAGCGCCTGATTCTCGACTTGGTTGGCTGGGGCTTTAGGCATTTCTTCATATTCTGAGCACTAAACAATAAAGTAAGAGGAATTTGAAAAATGGCATAAAATACCATGTCCTTTTTTGTAAGCATGTATTTCAAACTGTGTCTATTTTCTTAAATATGCATTTATAGCTGTGTCCAGAATAAGAAGCCTGCTAACGAAATATTGATTTCGTGCCTTGAATTTGTAATCTTGAACTAAAATCTAGGTTTATTTTAGTTCTGCTTTATATGTAACGTACACACAATGTATTGTCTTGTTTTAAAAAAAAAAATTCTTTTGGTATTTTTTTACGTTTTACACTGTATGTGATTATATGTTATATATATGCTTTGCCTAGAGTATAAAAAATATTTTTATCTGTAAAAAAACAAATAAACAAATTTTTTTATATTTATTTTATAAATTTGCGAAAATATCGTTTGATATATTCTGTCAATAAACTCTTCAAGTACTACTAATAAGATTAATTATTTTCATACATTATTATTTACAAATGAATTAATATTTCAAGATAAACTTTTTATGTTTATACAGTTATTCTTTTCTAAATATTTTATAGGATCAGATGAAGTCTTTGCGTGAAAATCATGAAGAAGTAACAACTGAATTGAAAGCATTACAAACAATTCACAAAACCCTTAAGACTGAAAACAATGAACTGAAATTAAAACATACAGCTTTGCAGGGAGAGCTTCTTGAATGCCAAAATGAAACTTCATCACTTGATGTAGAAGTTTCAAAACTCACAAGCTGCTGTGAGGTAAGAAGATAATTAAATTGTATTAAACTGAAGAATTTATTTGTTAACTTGAAAGTGTTAATTAACTCTGTAAAAATCTAGTTCATTTGAAAATAAATAGAGAATAAGCTAGTAGGTAATCATTCATTTTTAAGGCATTAATATCTGATAGTAATATAATATCCTTTGATAGTATTAAAACTCCTTTACTGAATGTGATATTTAATTGAAACTAATATGTAGAAGAATTTTTTAATAATTATCAAACAGAATCTATTCTACGTAAAGAATTGGAAAAATTGTTTGTTTAAATATTCATTACAATTAGAAATTGGTGGTCATAAATTATATTTAATGCTCAAAAGTTTTAAATCCTTAAAATACACTCTCTCCTCTGACATATTTTAATGATTTGCCAGCATTATGAATCATATCTACCACAGATATAAGTTGTATTTTCTCATAACAATAATGAATTGTATAGTCTAATAGAAATAATGAATTATATATTTATTTTTCAGTAATTGTATATTCTAATGAAATAATTCTATTTTTTCCATAAATTTGCATGTGTTTAATGGATTTCATATATTTTAGAATGTTATTCACAATTTCATTGCTGTAAAGCATAAAACTAATGACCTATAAATATTTTAAAAATTTCTTCTTTTTTCTATTTTCGTATTATTATTATTATTTTTTTTTACTTAGCAAATTTAAGCTATTTACACAATTAGTGAAATCTCTCTTCTAACATATTTGAAAATTTGCTTATGTTCTTAATTTAATTTATCAGAAATTTTAATTAGATGTTCTGATGAAATATATTCTACATAAATATGCATGCTTTTCAGTGATTTTGTATATTTTGAACTGTATAATACTCTGCAATTTTGTTGATATCAGACACGAAATTAGAAGAAGGATCAGTATTTCAAAAGTTTGAACTTATCTCAGTTTCTCTACAAAGTTATAAATCTTGTGTTTAAAAGTGAAAACGATCTATTCTAAGCTGTTTAAATGTCTATACACTTGACAATTTGAACTACTAACAAATTTAACAACCTATTAATTTTGTTTTTTCTTAAAATCCTTTTTAAAACTTTTTATTTATTTATTTTTTTTTTTATCAAAAAGAAGAAGAAAAAAATTTATGCCTTACTGTCATTGCAGTTGCTGTCTCAGAAGAATTCAATGATGGAAGAAGAACAACAATCACTTATGACTCATTTGTCTGTGTTGCTTAGTCAGTATCATGAACTTCTTTTTCAAGTAATTTCAGAGCAGAACCAGTTCCGTAAAGAAGAAAACAGCTTGTAAGTGAAATTGTTTACTCTTTTATGCTTTTAGTTATGTTATCTTATGTTTCAACTTTTTTATTTTTATTTTCCCTATTAAACAGTAGGGAAAAACTGAGAGAATTGTGCCAACAGAAAGAAAAACTAGAGCAAAGACTAATAGATCATTCCAGTAAATTGCAAAAATCTCCTAAAAGGTAGGTGAATTTTCTGTTACAGATTTGTCTAATTTATTTCCTATATAAAAATTAAAATGTAACAATAGTGTTCAATTTTAATGTAATACTATTGTGAAAACACTAACTGAGAATTACCATTGCTACATATTCAGTCCGTCAAAAAATAACAAAGCCTTAAACAGTGGCTCAGTTAAGGTTTTGAACACCATATGAAAAAATATATTTTAATTTAAAACTTATTCATTGATAAAATACTTTAATTAAATGTAAATAACAATGTTTTCATACATGCTCTGAAATTTATGAAACGAAACGTAATTTTAAAAACCTCTATCAAAAAAAATTCTTTACCTTCACCACTGATCTCAAAAAGTCATGTTTTTATTTTATAACCATCGTTGAACAGTCAACCGAATTTTCAGTTTACGGCTACTAATGTTCAACTCCATAGCCTTGTCATTTTGAACCCAATCCATAAGACAAGGAAACTCCTGGATCAAGTATTGTGTGAAATTTGCCTTTCTGGGGGACTTTTTGAGGGAATTAACCCACATTTGTGTTGCATGGAGAGGAAAATTGCGAAGAACCTCCAACGATTAGCCTGATGGCAAGGGGGCTCTAACCCGTGATCCGTCTACCACTGAGGATATTTTACGTGAAAACTGGGGTCGGTGCCATCCAGGTGCGAAATTCGAATAGACCAGCCTTCGCCTGGTTTCAAACCCAGTTCACCTCATTGGTAGACGAGCACTCCATCTCCTGAGTCATCACGGCTCAGTAGTAACAATAATCTGTTTGTAATCAGCTCACTCTTTGTAAAAATTATTTAATAATTTGTAGGCTGTTATCCAAAAAAAAAAAAGAAAAAAAACTTCAACTAAATTAGCACACAAGAAAAGAGTCAACTGTAAAAAATATTTGTACATAATTATGCAGCAATTATAATTTTTCAATTAAGCTTGATCTTTAACTTTTCGAAAAATGAGCTCTTATTAAAAATAAATTCATTGTTTTTGAAAAATTGATTTACTTATTTAAATATTCCACCTCTTTAAATTTTTCTAATTTTTTTGCAGAAAACCAACAAGTGGTAGCTCTTTACGAATGCGGAGGACTCGTTCTGCATTTTTAAGGGTAAATTGCTTATAATGTATTGTACATAACATATTTTTTCATAGAATTAATTGCATTTAATAAGTAAAATAGAATTTTTTTTTGTTAATCAATAATGCAATATAGCTGGAAATATTCTTACTAGATGACAAATAGATTTCTTAAATAGATGATAAATATAGTGGTAGGCTTAAAAAAAACTGCATTATATGCTGAAAGTTATAAAATATTTTTTATCATGAATGTATTGTTTTATTTTAAGACTATACTTGTGTTGATATAATTAAATAAAGTTGTAGGTTATAATTGCTGTTGTTGTGGTAACCGTGTTGGATAGAAGGTACATGATTTTACCCAAATGGTTTTAATTTTAGTCAGCATCATTTTCATGGTGAGGAAATGCCTCTTATGTTGGTGGCGTCATCAAAATCGGATCAATGAGTAAAATTTAGCATCAATAGAAATGATCCCTACTGATATAATTATTGTTTAAAAACAAATTTAGCAATTATAAATGATAGAACTATTTTAAATAAATAAACAATTATGCTTTTTGTTTAAGTATCCATTTTATTTTATAACATAAAAATTAACTTTTTTTCTAATTTATTAACTTTTAACTCTAAAAACAAATCATCGATATCACCGTCTTTAGTGCACTCTGACTGCAAGATAAGGTTATAGAAAAGCTCTCTAAATAAAAGCCTCACACAAATATTTTGAGTACATTTATATACTTATTTTGTTAAAAGTGGTCGTAGAGGAGGTAACTACATAGAGGTGGTCTTTCCTGGAATAATAACTGTATAATAATAACTTGAGTCGAAATTTTGAAAGTTAAAAATTTTGAATTTCTTCAAGGTTTTTAGATGAGTAACTAAAAACTGTCTTTAGTTCGTAAATCTTTATAATGCTTAAGATATAACTTATTTAATGCTCAAGAATTTCATTTGTAGGATCAACATGTGGGTTTACCATGGTACTGTATAAATGCAACCAGAGCATTATTATGTAGGAATGCTAGCTATTTTGATTTTAATGCATATTACCTTTAAGTTTTTAATTGTGTTTAAAAGATTTTTTCTACCAATATTAATCATCTCATATTTCCATACATCATATATTGTATTGGTGCGTGTATTATGTTACTCTTTACTCAAAGAATTTCTTTTTATTTATTTATTATTTTTTTTAGAAATAAAGTTAGAGGCCCTATACTTATATTTTAATATTTGAAAATGCTATTAGGTTACTAAACATACTTTCTATAGTTTCGTTCGCTGGCAATCAACTAAGCAATGTTTTATTTTATCTATATTTTAAAATATTTATTTTAAAATGTTATTCTGTTACCAAACATACTTTCTAAAGTTTTGTTCCGTGGCAAATAACTAAAGCATTGCTTTACTTTATCTATTGCTGCATATGTTAAACTGATAACCTTATACTACTTTTACATTTGAACTTAAATAAAATATCAATGCATTTAAACCTTTTTATATCAGAATTAATTTTTAATTAACAGCATTTCCCTAGACATTGTTAGGCTCACTAAGGATGCTCATAAAACTATCTAAGACATTTATTAATAACTTTTAGAATTAATTTCACTCATTCCCATTTTTTTTCATAAGTTTATTATCCTTAATGGATGATAAAAATTTCTATTTAATATTTTAATTCATAATAATTTTGTGTATGTTTTTAGAATGGCAAGCATAATGATCCTCTCAGTAGCCAATCAGATAATTCCACAGATTCAAGTCTCTATTGTAGTCTTCGCCGACCTAATAAGTCTCTTGGCTGGTCTCATAAAAAAAGTATGCTTGTCTTCTTCTTTTACTGCTATTCTTGTATGTTTTGAACTCTTTACAATGAATACCATTTCATTTATAGGTAATATTTTAAACCTGGAAGATTCCTGTCAGGAAGATCATATTCCTGTGAGGGATGTTGGACTAAGTGTTCAAAAAGATAGAAATTCAGAACAAGCAACAACACCCGCAGATAAGATTGACACTGTAAGTTTTTTTTCTATTGGAGTAGTTCTGCTTACCAAGTTAGTAATTTTTATGGTTTCATTAATTTTAATTTTTTTAAAACTAAAAATATTTTTTTAATTGAATAATCATAATGTTCTTTTCTTTACAAACTTACAGTTCTGTCAGTAGCAAAATTTTAACTTTATTTCTAAATAATTGAACATCTAACTAATCGGCTTTAAACTTTTTCTAGTTTTGTGTAGTCAGAATGTTATCACAATTAAGCTACACTAACGAGATTACCTACATAAACTATTTGAATCTAGAGCAGAAACTTTTGACAGCAGGTAGTCAGAAGTTATTTACAGTTTAATATCCAAAACTCTGTCTATATCTGCCACTCCCAAAATGAAAGAACTTATTGAATGAACTTAAACAATTTCAGTTTACTATCCTAAGAAAAATAATGTATCTCTCCCTTTCCATTTGTGTTGGTAATGTATTTGAATAAGTTTTGTTGTGCATAATTCTGTTCTGGAAATAAATGTAAACAATGATAGAAGATTTTCCCTTAAACAGACATATTTAAATATAAAATAAAGACTGTATAAACAAAAATATATTAAATCTTTGGCTTGATACAGACACCAAAAGAGGTCTTACCAAATACTAAAATAGTCTGGTAAAAGAGAAATTTTAATAAAAGTTTAAAAGTAATGCATCTTTGGTTTTCCATTTGTTGTTTTGTTAGCTATAACTAAACTGTTATAATAATTCATTTTGTACTGTATTTAAATTCATATGCAATAATGCTTTCTCTCACAGGCTGACACTGAGCTTAAGAAGGAGATGGGACAAAAGCATACGACTTTAGAAAACAACATGACATTGAATTTTGTCACAAACTTGACTAGTTCGGATATGCTGGCTTACAACTCTCCTCAAGCTTTCTCCAGAAGTGCTTCCTCTCAGCAAATCTCGCCATACAATACTTCTCGTCATCACTTTTCGCCAGATAACTCATTTCAACCCTTGTCATACATTGCACCTTCCACTGATATACTAAGGAGTTCTTCGATTGGCAACAAACCCACACGCCCTCTATCTGCTTACTGCTCTGACACTAACAGCAATATTGACACCACCGAGGCTTCCAAGATTTCTAGGACTAAAACTGAAAAAACTCAAGACCAAAACAATAGCTCTCGATCTAAGGAAAAGTCTATTGAAAATTCTGTCTGGTATGAATATGGCTGTGTCTAGTATCGTTAATGTTTTGCTGACTTTTATTTGTCTTTACTTTGGATTTGGGAATATAATAATTGCATCACATACTACTACCAGTATTAATAATGGTTACATAAGAAGAAACTACCGAAGTTTTATTTATTAATTTTTTTTAATTGACAAAAAGATTTTCATAAATTTGCTATTCTAGATTGCTTAGTGTTTTGCAGACAAGGAATTAAGGCAGGCGTAAAATTAAGTTTAAATTTTGAGCAGCATTTTATAGGAGGAAAAAATTTTTTAAAATCTAGATCGTGGGTGGTTTAGATATAAAGACTGATTATGGCATTGCTCTCTGTTTATAAATTTCATTGTTATCATTGTGTTAAATTTATGTTCTCATAATCATTTGACAGTTAAAATATGTTATTATTTCTGCCATGATTAACTCAATGTGTTTGAATGTTCATTTTTATAAATGAAGACGTCTTTCTCTTTAATTCTTGAGTTTATATTCTTTTTTGAACACTTATCTTTCTTCCCCCATCTTTCTTTTAATAATTGTGTTGTTCAGATTAAAGAAAATTATTTGGATTATTCTGTTTTAATCATGTCTTGAAGGTGGGGTATATTTTAGTTTTTATTTTGCTGACATAAGTTTTTTATACTTTATAACCTAAAGGTTAAAAAAAATAATAAATTTTCACGATTATTGACATTTAAATAATGTGTACCTTTAAATATGTAACTGTTGTACCATAATGGTAAAGTTTATTTTATGTAGTTGCAGATCTTCTGCACTACTTATTATTATTTTGTAATATAAAGAGGCGCAATCAGCAAAACTTTATGAAACAGTGAAGGTATGTTCAAGATTTTTTTTATAATTTCACAGAAAAAATATATTTATTTAAGAACTTTTTTTAAAGTCTAATTTAAGTATTGATTTGACTTTCACATTAGGCCATTTTTAATGAGTTACGTCTCGGTCATAAGGGAAAATTAAAATTTTACCAAATTCTTAATTTACCATAATCTTTTGAAGTTTTTATTTTATTATTTTTTTTTTATAGATTATGTCTTATATTCCTTTTAAACATTTATGAGTAATTTTCTGTTAGTAAAAAGTCTTCTATTTGACCTCAAATGTATGTTCTTTTTCTTTGAAAAAACTTTAAAATTTATGTTCATATCAAGTGTTAATTAAAAGAAACCTATTCCGGTGAAATATTCTATTTCTGTCCATTTAAAGAAAGTAAATTTTTTTTCTGAAACTTAATTCTGTCCTGGTGATATATGTGCTTTTAATCAAAACTATTGCTTGTTAATTCCTTTGTTTTTTTTAAATTATCTTTGCTGTTAATTATACTTTTACAAAGTGATATCACTTGTTTAAACTGGTGCTATTCAGACTGTTGGACAGGGATGATCAGCACAAGAAATATTTTATCTTGCATCTGGTTTGATTACTTGCTCATAAAAAAGTATTTAATCAAGTTTTGCACAAAAATGCGTACCTTTTGTTTCTTTCATTTATTGTGTGGTATGAAGTTTTTGCTTCTCAATAGTTTAGAAGTGTGTTATCGTATCAGATTAAAGCTGTTTAGGGAAAAGGTAGTTTGCATGCTCTGCACTTGCCACAAAAACATATTACTATAACTGAAATATTGTTGAATTAGTGTGTGCTAACACTAGCTATTTTAAAGCATTTTTCAGGGTAAGGGTTATTTTTTACAACCTTTGCACAATGAATTAAGATAATAAAGCCAATAATTTTAATATTTGTAATTATTAAATGTTTCATTATTATAAAATTAAATATCAATATTCAAAATTTTTTTAGAATTTGTAAACTAAACTTACTAAAAATTAACCCCATATATGTTGTAAAAATAATATTTCAATATACTATATTAATGTTGATTGTCAATTTAATTATTCTCTCCGATTATATGTGTGTTTAATTATGAGAATTACATCAATTATTTAAATCGAAAGTAAGGATATGTAAATTTGTTTATTTCCAAATTTTCGACCATTACATGTTGGAAAACTTTTCTTTGTTGGTGTCATTGATGTTAGATATTTAATTTTTTTTTATTCTTATTAATCATTTATAAGTACAGGCATAATCTAATGAATTCTTCCTTTTTCTTTCTTACTTTGATCTCTTGAGTTAAAAAATTTTTTTCCAGATTCATTGAAAAGTTTTTACATTTGTAATTTCCTTTTTTTAATGCAAGAAAAAAAACCTGTTTACCTGTTTTTTTAGTAAAGGATTTTACAGTTTAGCATTTGTTTTAGACTAATATCTTTCTTCAGTTTATGAAATTTTATATGTTAATTGTTTATAATTGGCTACGGAAAATGTTTGTGTTGTTTTTAATTTAAAATTTTAATGTATAAAATAAATTATATATTTGTATAAATGTATATTCTATCTTTATTTTTTGTTTATAATGTTGTATCAATTTAAAAATTAGTATTGAGAAAAAGCTATGATATTTTATTCCAATTAATGCCTATACATGTATTAAAGGGGAATTTTTTTTTCCTATTTTACTGTTTGACACAGTATCTTACATTTAATAATTTGTTGAGACACGACTGCATTTATTCTTGGAAGTTTTTTGAAAGTCTCTAACCATGCATTTTCTTGTCGACTGTGATACATTTACTTAATCTAAGTTTGTATTTCGAAATGATCTCTCTTTTTTTTTTAATTTTTCTTGAAATTGCAATTTTATTCTCATTTTATATTATTTTGTACCATTGGATTTTCCATATTTTTATAATATATTTTATTTTAAAAAAATTCAATAATAAATTTTATAGTGATCTTTTATCAAAAAATAATTCTTATAAACTACATTTAGTATTCAATAAAATAAAATTTTGCATTAACTATAACTGCTGTAGGTTTCAAAGAAATTTTTTTATTTTAATCAAACTGAAATAAAATTACCAGTGCTAAATTTAATAATTTTATATAATTGAATATTATTACCACTTTTTTTTATTTAATTTAAAAGGAGCTCTGCCCTCTAACAAGAGGATCACCATTATCCTTTAAAGATATGGTATACTATATGTCACTTAAAAGTGAGTTGTAACATAGACTTCTAATTTGTAATCAAATTTTAATTACATTAATTCATTTGCAAGAAATATTAAATCTAGTTACCTTCAGTAACAAAATTTATTTTTTCAAATTAATAATTAAAAGTCTTATCAAATGCTTTAGCAAAAGCATATGCTTAAGAGCCCAGTTTTAAAATTGAAAAATCTTTTTTGTCAAACAAGCCATTTAAATCAAATCTATTATCTTTTTATAAGACAACATATCCTAAATTTTTATCTCCTGTTTAATCAAAAAATTTTTATTGCAAACAATTTGTCTAAAAGTTTTGCATTTAGTGGAGCTCTCATGTACTAGAATTCCCGTGTACTTAATGAATTTATTAAGTGGTATATTCTTTAACCCTTTATAAGGACAGTAAAGGTTCTTGTGAGGTCAGGAAGAAAGGATACCACTGGAGAGCTATTTTCTCTTGTACGCTTTGTGTTCGTTTTTTTTTAATTTTTTTTTTTTAAATCATTTCTCATTGAATTTATTATTAAACACATAGTCCATACAGCTATTTATAATCACAGAAGTTCAAATTAATGACCAAATCTTAACAGTAAGAAAAAGTTAGAAAAAAACCATCCACCTTACCACCAAAAGAGAAAAATAATTTTTAAAATCAAATTAATTTTAGGTAATAAGCTCTAGATGAATTTATCTTTTAAATTAATCTCAATCCCAAAAATATTTTAGCTTGCATTATTAGAGGGGGAAATGGCTTTATAAAGGGTTAAACTAAGTAAACAAAATAGATTTTTATAGATGCAATTGTAGAATCTTGATGATGTTAAAGGAAAATCATTGAATATGTGGAATTCTTTATTAAATATAAGTATTTTCTGCATGTAGTTTATTTAATGATGTACTTTTCTCTCCATATATGATGCATTTTATATTTAAAAGCTTCCTATGGATGAAGTTATTGTATGTTAAAAGATTGTTAAGAAAAATGCATTTAATATTTATACAATTCAATGTTAAATATCTGCATGCAAGTTTATTGATACTTTTACTCTTTTTGTATTGATTTCGTTTAGTGCGTTGACAAATATTTTTTTAAAAAAAAAAATGTGATAAATTTATTATTTTTAGTTCCTGTTTTATGTAAAGTTTATACTTGCTTTTTAATTACTTTGTCTTTCAGGAAAAAAAATCAAATTATATTTGAAATTTTCTTAAAGTATGCTAGTGAAATGCAATATGCTATTATTAAATGCTGTATAAGATTAATGGTTCATAATGTATAAATTTGTAGATGGTATTGTAGAAATCTTTTGTCTTGCTTGATCATTATATATGTAGACTGAAAATCGTGTACTATAGACTATATATAGAGAAATGTTTTCATGTATTTATTTTAACAATAAGTATTTATTTGTCTTTTGAATTTATGAGCACTTCTGATTAATAATCAATGAAATATATATTGACTGTGTTCAAAACACTCAGGTAGCTAGTAATAAAATAGATCAGATATATTAGTGTTCATTCATTGTAATACTAATCTTTTACATAATAACTACAGAGTCATTCACTTTCTTCAATTCAAATTAATGGAGCAAAATGGTTAAATTATACTCAAAAAATAGTTATGTTAATCTGGTTTCGTGCATTTACTATGTAGCTGAATTTTAAAGAGTTATTAAATTAAATTGAAAGATATGAAAATTAATTTTACTAGTTTTTTTGAGGAGATATCTTATTTATTTTTCACAACCTTAAAAAGTAATGCTGAAAAAATATTGAAATTTTTATATGTCCTGCTTGCCATGTTAGTCTACAAAATATATTCCCAAATGAAAATTTTACATGCCCAAACATCTTTATTGAAAGAGTATTAATAAGAACAGAAATGTAACTATTCATTTAAAAAAACTTATTATGGCCTATTTCTCTTCATTACTGTTAAGGTAAATCAAATTTAAAAATACAAATATGGAGTACCACTGTTTTTTAAAACAAAGTTCACATATAAAGAAAATTACCTGCTTTGACAGTATCAAATTCTTTCATTAAAACAATATCACTCCAGTGTTTGCTTTTTATTTCAACTTTTATATGTACACTTAACAAATCTCGTTTCTTGAGGTGGTTCACTGTTTGTTCTCAATATTGGAATATTATAAAGTATATCAAATTTAAAAGATGAGTGAAAATTATGATTTATTAACAATAAAAAAAGTTTTAAAAAACTAAGCATATTTCCATATTTGGAATATATTGCGACCAAAATGACTTAAGGCTGACTTGTTCTGTTTTGGGTTTTACCCCTGGTGGTGGCTTGAAGACCATTATAGTCTGTCAATGGAAAGAACTCCCCTCACTTTTTTTTCTGGAATGATGACGGTGACTAAGGTTATGATGTTTAACTATTTCAAAAACGGGTGTTAGGTGAATACTAAAGACAGGCTTTGGGGAGAGAGGTTTCCCTATTTGAAATGCACTATTTCTTGTTACCATTACAACAGATAGCCTTAGACTTTGTAGCAAGAGGAGTTCTTTATATAGACAAACTATAGCTTTATAATGATGGGTACCACCATATCTGGAGATTAAGACATCCAATATGCAATGTTGACCACATCCCACAGTAGGTTAACAAATTACAGAACATTAACCCCCGTGACATTTCGGCACATAACAGGCGATTGTAGGAATGCTTTACTTTTTTTAAATCCTTTGGACCATAGGTTAAGAATCCCTGCTAGAAAAATTGAAATTTAGCAATGTTGAGATTTAAAAAAAGAAACAAAATATGCTGCTTAATTAATTTTTATTTACAATATTCAATATAATTTGTTTGCCTAGAAATATTTCCAATAATAGACAGTGTAGCTAAGGCATATCACAGGGAGTGAATCACTTAATGCTTAGGAATACTATATTAGGTGTCTACTATCTCTACTAAAGCTCTATAAAACATCTTAATGTAAATAAAAAAATATGCAACATAAACTATTGATACTATCTCTACAAAACTAATCATTACTTGACAAATCAATTTATAGTTTTCTTAAAATACATTTGGATGTGATTTTTGAACAACTAAACCAAATGCCTTCAGAGCATATAATAAATCGAAATTGAATTTTGAAATGTAAAAACATTGCAGAACAGAAAACATTAATGCAAATAAGTATAAATTGTATAAAAACTGGAATGACAAATTAGATAATTTTTAAAATTTGGATTGTTTTAAAAATATTTATATATTTAAATTATAATAAGCATTTAGTTTAAAAATTTTATATCCTAAAAAAATCAACTAGAATAAAACACATCACTTCCATTTTCAAAATAAATTTCTAAAATACAAAAAGTATGTTTAATGTAAATACTTAAGTAAAATGTATACTTAAGTTAGAGCCACAATACATTTATAGGTGTGTAACTTAATGTTATTTAAAAAAAAAATCTAAATTGTTAAAATTATTTACAATGTATGGTGCTTATTATATTTCATATTAATTATTTACAAAATATACAAGTTAAACTTTTAAAACTTCATTTTAAACTAATGTTTCTAAAAACATATTTCACAAATTGGGTTAAAATGTTTTTAACCACAAACATGTTCAGAGGTTCAAAAATGTTTACAATATTTAATTTTAAACAATTTATACAAAAATGACTTACAAATTGTTATAACAGACTTTAGCGATATTCAATACAAATAGAGAAAAAAATGGAGAATATAAGAAAAAAATTATTACACAAGCTCAAACTTACTTGGTTAAAAATACGTATAAGTTTCTATGAAACTTTTTATCTACGTGGTCAGTATACAGAGTTCTCCCTAGGAATAAAACAGAGCATGGCGCTTCTTTGCAGAAAAGGGCACTCATTAAATGCTGTAAAACTTTATCAAATTGTAAAATATAACTGAATTTGATCCTCGACAATTTTTAAAATACCCTCTTATGCTATTTTTTGCAAAAAGTAATTCTCACATATTATCAAAACAAGAGAAAAATTTGTAGTTTATAAAAAATAATTAAAGATATGCTGAGACAATCTCTGAGCATGAACTTTTTTCAAAAAAAAAAAAATGATTTATTGATAAACAACTTTAAAACTTCTTTCTATAATTTAAACTGAAAATTATGACAAAAAGTACATTTAAAGGTGCATTTTTTAAAAAAAATATTTATTTAAAAAATAATTTTATAATTTAAAATCACCAAAAAAAATTAATATACCTCCTTGAAAAAAAGAGAGACTTATAAAAATTTAACCAGTTGTGAATAATCCTACGAAAGAAAATATTTGTAATAATAATCAGAATTAAACCAATAAACACAGATAATTTTACCAGTGAATAATGATTGTTTAAACAGCGAGTTATTCAATTATTATTTATTAATTTTTTTTTTTACACGTATATCAGTAAAAAGATAATGTTTTTAAGGGATGGCGGTTTATTTTTACAAAGAGGACGCAAATATAGGAATAAAAGTGCATATAGGGGACCGCTCTTTTAAAAACGCTTCGGGAGAACACTGCAGTATATATATATATATATGAGTAGAATAAAATAATCTAAATAAATTAAAACTAGAAATTTTTAACCCTCTGAGCGTTTGATTTTAAAAAAATGTCACAATTTCATTTAATTACTTTTTTAAATGGCAAACCAATTTTTTGTTTTGTATTATTAACCAGGGTTACTTTGTCTTACGGGCTTATCTCACCCAGTTTTTTAAGAATCTCATTGTGTCGAAACGTCTAAGTTTACTATAAACATGGACACAAATGACAAATTGGATGCTGACATTTTTACTTGTGACTCAACCAGTTCTGAAGAAGAGAGAACAATGGAAAGCAAACAAAACATTGTAATTTTAGAAAGACTCATAAAAGTTAGCAGCAGCATATTTTATAATTAAACTTTTATGGGGAAAAAAGAAACTTTGAAGCATTTTCAGGCAATAAGTCTAGAAACATGTTACAATGTTGACTTTGAAGTTTCTGATCTGGAGACAAAAGAGATGTCCTTTACTTTGACATAAAAAAATAAATAGATGAATCCATTATTTGTTGACTAACATTGTTATGAAAGCCCCATCACCAAAGAAACGACTAATTCATTTTGAAAAACAGGTTACTTAATATTTTAGTAATTTACATTTTGTGGACATGTGTTCTCTTTTTCTTTTCTTATAATTAAATTATTATCGACTAGAACTTTATAACGAGAATTTAACAATTTAAGGAATACCCTGAATATATGTAATTAATAAAAAATATTTTTCATTTATTTCCAAACCCATTTTACTCCTGGCAAATGTTACAATGCCTAGTAAAGGCAGTTTTAAAAAAAAATGAGCAAATTTACCTCTGTTGTTTGGTTAACTTTACCCATGGGGTTCGAACTTTTACTAAGAGAAAAGAGCAATGAAAACATGTAATATTTAAATACTTTAACACATTTAATTAGTTCTATAAGCCACCCCTAAAGCATAGAAACTAGTTTCATCTTCCCCAAATCAGATATCCAAGCTCTCGGTCGCCGGATAAACCAAACAAACAGATTTTTTTTAAAAAAAGTAGGTAGTTCTATTTCTTGGTATCTTATAATAGGTTTTAAAAACAATATGGTATCTTCTAAAGTTTCACAACAACTGCTTTAACTAATAGAGAAGTATTCGAAATTTTCACTAGAAATTAAAAATTGAGCAAAGTAACCCTGATTGAATGTATTATTAAACGGAAAACTGGTGCATAGACACAGTTTCTGATTAACTTGCTCAGATACTTAACACTCAGAAAGTTAAGTAAATGTTAACACAAAATGTTCAAAAAAATAAATAAAAAATAATCATAAATAAAGTGTGAAATAAGTTTTTATACAAATGAAAAATAAATTTGTACTTTACTATTATGCACACATATTATAGCATCAGGTTAGTAAAGAAAAAAATTGGAATGACTAGAGAAAAAATATGAATTAGGAAAAAACTGTCTATTTTTTATAACAAAATATTTTAAGAAAAAAAATTGAATTAAGGGAATGCAAAAGATGTATTTACAGAATAAATACAAATATTCATACAGTCAGAGACTTGTAAATTATAGAAAATCAAACTGCTTTTTTTTTTAATTAAAATATATGGAATCCCATAACAATATGGAAAATTTTCTGAAAATTAAAATAGTTATGTGTGAAAAAATATTAACTATTTTTCTTTCAAAAAGAATATAAAACAGAATATTAAAATTCACAGAGAAGTCCTGAATCATTTTAACAAGTATTCAATATAAAACTATTGATACAAACAACATAGTACCCTTTTTTAAAAAAAAAAAAAAATGAATATTTAAAATAAGTTCAAAGAATTAAAGCTCAAATTACTTTAAATTATTTTAATCAATTAGCAATCAGATTTCCACAATAAGAAAGATTTACTTTAGATCCACAAATAATTGCAAGAAAGAAATTTCAATGAATGCAATTTTTGTTTTTAATTAAAAATTTTGATAGAACTAATAAAGTGAAAAAAAATTTAAAATACAAATTAATATATTCTTCTTTTTTTTTGATCTAATATCCATAAAATATTTTTTTGTTTAGTCACAAATAACGTTTAATTTCACAATTGTTAGTGTAAACACAAACCTAAACATTCAAAATCTAAATGTCACTTTTGTACTTAAAATTAAGTACTTAGAAAAGAAAATTGAATGAATAATGATAATAATGGAAGAAAGTAATGATATAAAATAATAATATTGACGTGTAAATAAATATGGCTAGACTAGAGGCAAAGTTGAATTAATCATAGAATTTGTGTGAGATAAAAAGAATCTGAAATTTTTAAAACTTCATGAATAAAAAAAAAATAAAATTTCTGATTTAACTACTTTAAGTTCTTTCTGCATTAAATAAAAAATTTTTTGTATTTTTTCACAAAATGTTACAACTTTTTCTTTTTATTGCTAATTAGAAAATTATTGCAATTTTTCTCATAATTTTGGAAAAAATCTAAGAAGTTTTCCATGTAATACTAAGATAAAATATTTTAACGTCACAAATCATTTCATAAAACAAGTTAGTACATTTTGGTGGTACAAAGAACATATTTTCTGAGAATAATAGCAATGAAAAAAACTTTAACAAAGGATAATTTGTTTTTAATTCCTCTCAATATTGATTGATTTACAGCATTAAATTTAAATTAGTACTTAGGTACTTGCATTAGCATTTATTCATTGGTGATCGAAATGAGCTGCAGGTGTAGTAGAGCAGAACTCTCTACATATGGCAACACTTTACATGCTTTCCCCATTAGCGTGTGGAAAGTCATAGAGAAAGGAAGTACGTTAGTTTCTCTCTTGATTTTCATATAGATTAAAATCTTTTAACTTGGAAAACTATATGGAACTGAAAACTACATTAAACATAGTTCTAAAGAAAAGTATCACGAAAATTTTAAGAAATATCTTTATTAAATAAAAAGGAAAAATATTAAGAAAAGGGAAAATATCGCAGTACATTCCTATACAACTGAAAAGAGGAGAAGGGAAAAGGGCTAAAGGCATGAAACCGGTCTCTCCCCAGATGGCGTATTCGAATGTTGCGATCGCCAATATGTTTTGGGACATGAGAGTGAGAATTTCATAATTTTTCCATACAATAGGCAAATGAATATTATTTTGATAAGCTAATGTATTAAAAAAAAAATTTTTTTAAAGCATTAAATAGCATATATAAGTTAATTCAATCTAAGTAGTAATAGAACATAAAATATCAAACAAAATTTATTAAATAAAAAAACTTTTGAAAACAAAGAAAGAAGACTTTAAAAATGTTTAAGTATTTTAAACTTCCTTGAAAATAAGCAACACAGATAAGAACTAATATCAATGCTGAAATGTGACTATATATGCATGCATTTTGATATGTTTAACTATTATTGCTTACACTTTGTGGCTCTAATCTTTGCTGTGTTAAACTCATAAGAATGCAAAAATGAATAAAAAGTTTACTTTTGCAACAAAAATATTGTATAAGATTGTCAAAAGATATATCACACACAAACAGGTTCCAATTTAACATGTAAGAATGTCAAAACATTTTCAGCAAACAAATTGTTTAAAAAATAATACAATTTAGATTTTACTGAATTTTGAAGAAAAAAATTAAAGTTTAAAAACAGTTAGTAAAATAGGGAAATTAAAGTAAGCTATGTTGATAATATAACATTCATATGAAAATTAACTAAAATGAGTCATATAAGTATGACTCATTACCTAAACACACATACAACGTTTCTTGAATAAGCAAACCTAAATATTAATTCAAATCATATATTTTCACACGAAATATGATTATTATCTTCATCAATAAGAAAAACATTGAAATATTATTTTATTTAAACCTAGAAAATTAGAGTACAATACAATATAAGCTACCATTTAGCATGTTGAGTGTCGTGTCAGTTTCTGGTGGTCAACAGTTTTAAATGTGATATAAAAAATAAGGAAAATTACACTGCTTTAGGTAATTACTGAAAATGTATTTAATTTTTAGTTATTTCAATCTGTTAGTAGCGTGCTTCACACTATTTTACTTTAATTTGAGTGCTTTTTAGGATCACCTGATAAGGATTTCCTTAAAAATATGCACGACACTCAACGTGCTAATGATAAGAAGCTATTAAGTAAAAAATCATTGTTTTCCTGATAATTGCAATTTATCAAATGAATTATAGATATAAACTTTGCAGAATTAGTACAAAAAAATATTTTTTGCAGAAAATAATACATCATGTAGCAAGTAAATAGTACATAAAGTAAAAGACAATAAACAGAAAAGTGTATATAAATAAATAGTTGAAAATAGAAAAGTTATGAAGTATATTATTTAAATTATACATAAAAAAAACTATGAATATATAGAATGATAAATACTTCATAATGCAAAGATAAAACGTTTTAATTAAATTATATATAAAAAAAATGTAAAATGAGAATGTTTGCACAGTAACAAGTGCTTTATAACTTTTGAGACTAGGCAATCAAAATTTTTAGAAAAAGAAAAAAATATTATAAGAAAAATGTAACCAATCCTTTGATGAAAGACAATTTTTTGGAATGGCAAAAATTAAGAATGCAAAACAAATGAATAACAAACGAATTTAATAATGAAACAAAAAGAAACACAAAATAAAGCTCACTAATGAGTAACCTAACAAGTAATGATACATGGACAGATTTCAAGTACAACTCATTCATAAGAAAGCAAAATAAATTCAAATCAATAAAATGGAATTAAAATAATAATTAAAATAGCTATTTAATCTTCTTTTCATGATAAGTAATTCAAATGAAAAGACTGGAAAGAATTGAGTCGCTCACTAATAATGAAAAATATGAACTTAAAAATATATAATTTACATATATTTTTTGGACAAAATTTTTTCATGTAAGCAACCAGCAGATACTTTAACTAAAAAATTATAAAACATTTTAGTTTTAAGTTTACAAACATACATTGTAAAATAAAATTTAAAACAAGTTTGTTATGCTGCAAGTATTTATGCTTGAAGAATGAATCTTCATAAATACAATTAAAGACAGTTAAAAAATGAAAGTACTGTTAAAAATAAGCACCATTTTAAATTTTAAAATGTATAGTGATAAATTGCTTAAAAGTATTATAATAAATTAAGTAAATATTTAAAGCTTTAACCCCTCCAGAACTATGATCATGTGATTCTCCCCTCACACCCCATGGCATCATAAATAAAAGAAACCTTTCTGACTATAGTGGCCCAAGATCACAAGGATGTGAGCTAAATATGGTACTCTCATGTTACATCTTGTATTACCTAGTATCTATACATATTTTTAAAGCGCGTGGAATATGTGGGTCTGGGGCATGATGCCATGAATAAAAGAAACCTTTCTGACTACAGTACTCCAAAGAGCACAAGGATGTGAGCTGAATACGGTTCTCTCATGTTATATATAATATTAGTAACTATGCATATAATTAAAGTTTGTATACCCTGGGAGTATGTGGGCCTAAGGAAGAATTCTTTCTTAAACAGTTGGTCCTGAAGGAGTTAATAAAACTCGCAAATCGTGTTATATTTACTTGCTTTTCACAAATGTTTGAATTAGATTTCAACAGGACATGATAATCGTAGGAGAAAACAAAAAATGTACCCATACAGAGCACTCCTGAAATTTTAGAATACCAAACATTAATATTTCCTTTCAAAGCATGTGCAAGTGCAAAAAAGGGCTTCCCGCATGCATTTTGGTCATGCCCTACACTCTTAGGTTGGTCATGTATTCATATGAAAAGAATAACTACTAAGCTATTCAAATGTGACCAATGTCAAAAAGCAAACTTATATTTTAAAAGCAAACACTACTATCTAATGTAAAAATTTCAATGATAAATATAATATATATTAAGGGAAAGTTTTAATATACAAGTGTAACAATTATGTTTCACATTAGGAAAATATAGAAGTTTATTAGACAAGTGGACAAAGTATCAAAGTTGGAAAATATGTTTTTCATTTGTAAATAATGAATGTTTTCATTCATAAATAAAGAATGTTTCAGCCATAGATGATTTTTGAGTGAACATAAATATAAAAAGAAATATTCAGCGAATGCATATTACAAAATTTGATGAAAATTTACAAAAAATGAGGCAAGTAAATAGGAGAATACTTTGAATATTTTTAAAAACAATGTGTATACTAAGTCAAAACTTCATATATTGAAGTTTTATACGACTACAATATATAAGGAAAACATTAAACAATAAAAAAAGCTAGAGAATTATTGCACATCTTAAAAATAAATTAACACAAATAATACTTATACACATTTATTTTTAAAAAAAATATGGGCAGAAATACTTATTTAACTACGGTATTTACTTTTTTCTAAAATAAGACATGCAAAATAAAAATCTTGCACTTTTTTGCTATGTAAAAATTCCTCTTATATATTGCTAATTTCTTTTAACAATTATAGCCTCGTAATTTCTATACAAATATAACTCCAATATATTTCTAACAAATTATACAACATCCGATCACAATTCGATGATTCGAGTAGCACAGTTCTTTCTTTTCAGCTTAACTTTCTCATAATCTTCAGAATTAGGCGAAATAGGGTTGCTGCGTGGGTGCCCAGGGCGTAAGTTCATTCCAAAATTCTGCACCCCTTTCGCTATTCTAGATAGCGGTGACAGCACCAAATCTTTTTTTATTGCAATAGGAGACAGAGTGTTGGACAGATTGAGGGAGGACAGGGAGAAGTCTTGAATAGCACTTTCACTGTGTGATGTCTTCATTTTAGCATTCAGTCCTTCAGTATCTAACATTACTTCTTCCTGTACCAAAAGGTGGGACACTTCATGAGAAGTGGCGACAGCGCAAGGCCGATACTCCAGATCCTCCGAAGACTTGGACAACTTACGAGACACTGCAACTTTACCAGATCCGCAATAAATTTCATCCGGTTTGGTGTAAGCAGCAAGATTACTTTCAGTACTTATATGTATTTGGGGCATAGATGCTAGAGAAAGGTTCTGTTTGGAGTTTACCAACTTCTGCGCTGACATTCTTTTACTTTGACGTTGGGATGCCTTTTTCATCGCATCCAATACAAAATCATCTACTTCAGTGTTATATCTTCTTTGACTAAACTGGCTGTTGTCTTCAAGAAAGACAAAATTGTCACTCTGTGGTCCATTTAGGCCAGAACTATAAGTGGCTAAAATCCCGCAACTTTCGAGCATTGTGTCGTGTTTACTATCATTAGCACCGTTATCTAGGCATTCAGTAGACAACATCAGTTCCTGTTCGTCGACATCACTGAATTCTGAATAATCGGAGCTCAGAGTACGATCACTTATGTGCCCATGAAATCCAGCTGGTGTATAGATTTTGTGATGAAGAATTGAATCTTCTTCTGATTCAGATGAACTATCCATGCTATAGCGTTGACTCTATTTAAAAAAATAATAAAGTTTCAAAAACGGTACAGCCAACATTAACTGAAGCATAATTTTATAAAAAGCTCAATTCACTTTTCAATTGCAACTGATATTGTAAAAGATATCGCCAGAGTGACACTAACCTAATAACACTTTTCAAATTTACAACCCAGTAAAAATACTATACATTCCTATGGAAAAAAAATAACCTATTTATAATAATGTTTTTTGTTACAACAATGGTGATGTTAAAACCTGCACTTTTAATGGTCTTCCAAAGGTAATACATCTATGAATTGTGAGGGAGCAGCAATTTCATGGTCCTACAGTACAAAAAGGTATGTGTATCCATAGGGATTTTTACCCTAAACAATTTTATAATTTTAAGAATTCCCCAATACTGGAACCCCTCCAGCAGCATAATGAGATTTGGCCACAACCGCTAACCAATAAATGCCTCTTGCGCTGGTGCTTTTGCATAGTATAGGATCTCTATGAAGGAGGGAAAATTATAATCTAAAATTTTAGGTTCTTAAATTTCTAATATACAGCAGTTTGATAAATTTGGTGAAAGGCAAAACAAAGTTTATCAGTTTTAATATTAAAAAAAATTAGCTTTAACCACTGAAGAGGCATTTATTTTTTTTAAACTTTTCAAATATGTCTGCTGAAAAAAATTTAACAAAAAATAAATATCAAAATTGAAAAGTTTTCTTAAAATTTTTCTAACACTCATGTAGGAGGCCAAAGCTGAATTCCTAGGCTCAAAGTCAATAAAAATAGGTTTGATATGCAATTAGAGAGTGCAAAAATAGACTAATAAGGTATTCATAAAATGCATCATTACATATATACAGAGTGCAGTACCTTTATAACTTTTTCTCTAATGCTGTTATTTTTCCGTAGTATGACTTTTTTTTTTATAGTTTGAAGGCCTGACCAAAAATATATATTAATCAATTTGGTTAGATGATTTCTTAAATATAAAATCAGACACAAAACACACTTTCTCTGAATGATCATATTTTCCAGATTGCAATTACTACTCATATTTTGAGGATCAAGAATCTAATTCTGTCCTAATACCTTCATTAGGAGGGTTTTAGGCAGGAGAGTGGTGGAAAGTTCAGACCCCTTAATAATAATTTCAATTTCAAAGTCATGTTTTTAAACTTTCGTTTTTCAAAATCTATTTTACCAATTACCTTATATATTTAAAAATTAGTACACCCTACAATTCAAAATTATTTCAACTAAAAATAAAATAAAAAATAAAAAAATAATAAATAATAATTAAAAATGATTTTTTACAAGTAATAATTTCTTGATTAACAAGTTTTGAAATTGTATGCAGAATTTTTTTGATCTACTTGATTAGTTCAGGAGACATGCGAAATACACAAAAAGTAAATAGAACATTAAGAGGCTCAAACTTTCAACTGCTCTCCTCCCAAACTTATTGGAACCATGTTTTATAAAATGTGGCTAACTCCCTCCTCAAATTTTGAGAGGCAAGAATCCAAACCCATAAAAAAAAGGGTAAGTTTTTTCAGGGGAGGTAAAATTTGTGTTTGGTATCATAGCTTAAAATATCCACTGAGCGAATTTGTTAGCATATATTTAAAGTAAATTTCTCAAGATTAAGATTTATTAATGTAAAAATATGATCATTAGATGTAAAATTATTAAGTGTTAGTTTTCTTTTGAGCAATGTACAATTTGCACTTCTCTAAACTATGTAGTAGAAGTTTACTTTTGTACTCAAAACATTACCCATAGATAGTTTATTACTTAAGCAATAAAAAAAGAAAATCTATGCTAAATATATAATTGATGTACAGTGTAACCTGAAAAACCCAGAATCAGGTTTGTAAAATCCAGATTTGAAAACTTTTTGGATTTTAGATAGCTTAATTAACTTGAATCTCAATAAGATGCCAAAGTTACCATGTTATCGTGCAGGTAAGTTGGATCACCTTTCCAACTCTAGAGCTGCAAGGCTAAGAAAAAAATACTGAAGCTTTCTCTTTTCTCATAATGATTGGGAAGAGCAATGTAGATGAAAGAATTTTGCTTTGCCCACCTTCCCTTTTGTGATAACTGGAGATTAGAATTTCTACATCTAACTGCAACTTTCTAGTTTTAAATTAGTTTAGTTAATTTTTTCTCGTTGTGAAGTAAAAAAAAGAATTAAATTTATGGAGGTTACTGAATTTTAGATGTTTGGGTTTTAAAATAACATTGTAATTATAATACTGTACGAAGTCCCATATCCAGACGTCCGTTTATCGGAAGGGTCTCTTTTCCGGTCACTTTTTTAACAATCAAAATATACGAAACTCTTTTCTCTCTTTCAAATTTCTTTTTTTTGCACTTGCGATTGTTTTAAAAAAAAGGATGTAGGTGATGAGAATCCTCGGCTTTTTCCTCTAATTTCCACTTTTTTATGACTTTTACTAGATAATTTCAGAGTGCACAAAAATGTCACATTTTGAAATAATTTCGGATTTGAGATGAAATCATCATGACTGAAGCGGGTCATTAATTGATTATTCAAAAGAGCGATTTGAATTCACGTATATTAATACGTAATAAACCAAAATTTTAAAAACTACAGGGAAATCCCAAACTGTTGAAAATGTGACCGATTCCGATAAAACACCATGGGCAATAAAAAGTAATTTTACAAAACCGCGAGTTAAAATTTTCCTTGGAATTTGCGGTATGTTAAAATGGCATATTAAAATATCAAAATTTTAAAAACCATGCAGAAATATGTAACAAAAGCTGCAAAAATAGCGTAACTACACAAACCACAAGGATTTATCAGTTGATTGAAATTGGCGTTAATTATTGTCTATTTGTTATTTGTTTTATTGAAGAGGTTGGTTTACTTTAACGACCTATTATCTGGAAAAATCTATTTTCCGGACTTGCTGAAGTCCCAGCGATTCCGGATATGGGACTTTCCACTATATAATAATAAACAGAAAGGTACTTACTATTGAAGCACTAGTCTCATCAACAGAAGCTAAATTAGGTGCTGCACATGATGAAAAACCATTAGTAGATTTTTTCCCTAAAGCTTTTACAGTTTTAATAGGATTTAGCTTTGCAAAGTGTGAGGTAACATTACTTAAAGCTCTGGATCCAACATTCTTCAATGAATTTAATTGACCTTCTGATATATTACGAGGCATTGAGGAAAATGATGGGAGTTCTAAGTGAAAACCCTGGTTGGCATTATGTCCGTGATGATTCCGATTGCTCCTAAAAACACCAGCACGAACTCCGGCCTGTGATAGTGGCATTTTGCTTTTGCGACGCTCCAATTTCCCCTCAAATATGGGAACATTTAATTCTTTCACGCACAAAGCAACTTTAAATGTTTCACAAATAGCTTTTAAAGATTCTGTAATAAAAGTAATAAAATATTAACAATTCAGATAATGTGATAAATACTTTGGTGAAAAAAATTACTAATTGAACAAACTAAAAAATTAAAAACCTCATCTAAATTCTTATAATATATTTATTACTGTATAATATACTTATTACTGTATTAAGTAATTATTACTGTATTATTAAATACAATCAAGAATGCAGTATTTCTAATTTCATTTCAGCCATTAATTTCCTGTTATGAGAAAACTTAAGTCTCCTTCTTTAAAATAAAATTTATTTAATTATAATCAAACCCAAATAAGTTGATACTTTAACTTGATTTTAAAAATATTCAACTAAATTTTATCACTATAAAATATAAAGAGATAATAAAAAAACAATAAAGAAAAATAAGCTAAATTACTTAATTAATGCGAAAAAAAATCCAATTAAAAATAAAGTTATATAAACAAATAACACTTTTCAAATTAAATTTTTCTAAGCAGTAGCGAAAAGTAACATGAATGAAGAAACGAATAAAATATAACGAACAAAATAAACTACAACACTTGATATACTGCAAATATGACTTTCTAACTGGTTTAAAGAATAACAACTGAGTACATGAAAAGAGAAAAAAAATTTAAAGGAGAAAAAATAGTGAGAAATGTATATAACTTTATATTAATAAAAAATTGTCTAGATTTGTGTAAGATCGTTAAAATTCTATGCTTGTTTTAATTTTCCAAATACTATTTAATTGAACACCCCCAAAAAAGGCTTCTTAAAATTTTTTTCTCAAAAATTTATGTTGATAAAAATGATTTTCATAATGTCTCACATTTAAAAAATAAATGTACATGAAAAAAATTTATATTTAAAACAATTATGACTGTGATCATCGACATTTCAATTTTTCAGTTAAGAGGCATCATTTCTACTGACCAAATTCAGCTGTCAAAGAGGATAATTAATCAGAGGAGGGATTTTGAATATTGCTTTTAATTATTTTTTATTTAATTTTCCCAAATAAACAGATCTAGATATTCATTCAACAGTATCGTTTGAAAAATGTAAAATATAGTTGGTGTTACTCTAGTGTTTGAAAAAAATTTTTTGATAAAATTTACCAATATAATTCTACAATAAGCACTTTATAAATGGTAGTCAAGAGTTACACATTTATCTGTTAATAGAGTTTTGGTAAATATATTTATTTTTGCATAATTTACAATAAGAAAATTTTTCAGCATCATACAAATTAGTTTTCATTAGTTTGAACAATAATGAATTTAAAAAAATGAGCTATATTAAATAACTTACTCAAAACTAGCAACCACATAACTTTATTTTCTCAACAACAAAAAATTTAATTGTTCATCAGTTCTAAAAATTACCAAGCAATTAATATTGTCGTTATTTTAATTTTTTTTTTTTTTTTTTTTAAGAGAGAGGTGAAAATAAAGCCTATATAAAAGCTTGTAATCAATAACTTTTTTTAAATTTAACAAGGAAATTTTCCATAATATCTTAAGAATTATTTTATTGAAGCAACAAGAAAAACGTATTTGAGTGTTTATGAAAAGAGTTCAAAAACACTTTTCAAGTTCAATTCATTTAATTATTCTAAATGTTAATAAACATGAAAACAAAAATTATTCATACTCTGACTCTCAGAACATTTTGCTATACAAACCATTGAATAGATCCTATACCCACATTATATAATAACTCATGCACCTGTGTGCATGTTTTCAATTCAATATATTTAAAATATTTGTTATTTTAATACAATATATTTTTCGATTTGTTAACTATTTATTATTTCATTATGTTTCAAATATTTGCAAAACGCAGAATCCAACAGTGTTGGGGAAGCAATAATTAAAACACTACCTTCAAAATCCAATGTTTGCCTTGAAATAACAAGCTCTTCTAATTTAAACAGGTGTAAATGATTATGCATTTCATGCCATGTGTGCTATAGGTTAAACTGTTTCTGAGATTGGATAACAAAAACACTTTAAAATTATTCCAACAATTGTAAGTAAAAAAAAATTTAAAAAATAAACCCTTTTTAAACATTTCCAGTTAATTTTTACACATTATTGCTTTTATTCTTCATAACTGTGGATGACTAGGATATAATGTGGATCGTTATTTAGGAGCAAACTGTCTCAATACGTGCTCTTGTTATAAAAAATATCAACTGAATTAGTTTTGCTCACCTATTATACATTTATATAAAAAAAAAAATTCCGTATCCCTTTCAGTGGCATGTAAAAGAGGGGGCAAAATCCAGGCATTCAGCAAAAGAAAGAAGCCTCCAATCAAAAACTAGCAATACTAAAACTTTTACATTATTAATTATTTTTATTACTGAATAAGTCATTTTTGCATTTGGATCAAAAAAATATTTTATAAAGAATATATAATTTTCAAACCAATTTAATAATGAAGCTTTAGGTCATCAAAACTTTAACCTTCTTTGTATTTAAAAAAACAGTTATGAATATTTTGTTCCAAAATATTTTTTATCATAAAATTTTCTTTGATATTTGCATAAAAATTTCCTTTATAATATGGATTTTTATCTTTTAGATCTATATTTCTCTACTATCTTTTGCTGGCCCACTTACAGGCACACTCCTCTTTCTTTTAATGATTATACACTACACTCCTCTTTCCTTTAATGATTATACTCCTCCTCAAGGCAATCTAATCAAGAAGTTGCCTCAGGTGTCCCCCTACCTCTGCACACCACTGATCTCTTTTTCCAAAACATTGCAAAAGATAACAAAATAAATAATTAGGTTTACTTGCTTACCTGCAGCTTCTTCTTCACTACTAATTGGAACAGCCATATTATTAAAAAATCTTGTATTGGTAGAACGAAACATGTGAAAATAACCAGACTGCCCATAAACAGAGTAGTGCAAACGTAGGCAATAATGTTTCGATTTAAAAACTCCTGGTTCAGGACCTTCAAAACGAATAGATATAGAATTTAAAAATTAAATAAATATTTAACTAAATATATCATGAAGAATAACAAATTCAAAAATGACTATTTGACTAAAGATAATTACTGCAAACCTAGAAGTATAGAAAACTGCACAAAATAATTAAAGCTATATTAATTTTTTTATTTATTTCTAAAAATAAATTTAAAATAATATATAAATATGAAAGCATGAATTAAATATAAGTTATAAGCAATAATAGTTATTGATATTTATTCTCTGAAACAACAATGTAACAAAATAAAATAGCCAGTAAAAATAAATTTGAAACACTATACATCATTACTTCTGAGACAGTATGTAACAGTATAACTGATTACATTAATTTGATGGCATGCAAATAAAAGGCAAAATTGTATAAGATTATCATTTTTCATTTCATTAAAGAAATTTTGTAAACACTTTCTAATTGTGCCATTAAATGATTGGTTTCTAAATTTGTATGCAAATGTTTTTAAAAAGTTTCATAAAATGGTTCATTAGTATTGTGAAAAATTAATATTGAAGTTTATAATATTACAAGTGTTACAGATTATAATAATAAAAAAATGAAAATTTCAATCAGTGTATAAAATATTTATTCAGACAAAAAGAGCAGAATTTTTTAGCTGATATTTAGAACGCAAATATACAATAAGTAATTATTAAACACATTATTAAATAATCATAAATAAGAAAAATCACAGTATAATATAAAATAGCACAGTATGAAACCTTTCAGAAACTGAAGTATTAAAAGAAAGAAGAAAAAAAGAATCACAATAGGAAAGAGACTATGGGTCACTTTTGACAAGCAATTACAACAAAAACTTGTTTTTGACTTAATAACTGCATAATAGCTAAATATGTCTAAATTATAATTTACCTAATTCAATTCTCTCTAAATCTTCTAATAGTACATGCTGATACTTAATAATTCTATCAGTCTGATCATCATATCTGAAAAAGCACATAGTTAAAATATTTAGCAATTCATTTGAGCATTTAGTACTCATAGAAAATCAAACAAACTATTTTTACTTACTCGGCAATAAAATAAGAATCTTTGGTAAGAATCAATATTGCATCCATGTCTTGCTTATCATGATCCCCAGTCCTGAAATTATTGGATTTGAATTTAATACATCAGAAAGCATAGATTGTATAACTTGCAAAAAAAGTAAATACTAATTGTTAAGATACAATTTTCATTATATTTTACCTTTACTAATATATTAGATTAAAAAATTGTGCAAAATCTTAATTACTCAGTTTAAATACTAAATATTATACTTTTATCTTTATGTTATCATAAGTACTTAATATTACAAGTAACAATTACACGATAAGGCATGAAAAATAAAAATACTAACAAAGCATATCAAAGGTAGTAATGAATCAAAAAAGCTAATGTTCATTTACCTTTTTTAAAATTTTAAAGATGTATTTAAAATATAATAATAAGTGTATAAGAGAGTTATTAATAAAACATAAGAGTGTTATTAAAATGAAACTGGGGATATAAGCTTTGAATTAAATCTTCTCAAAAATTAAAAATATGTAACACATAATAATAAAGCTAAGAGAACTTAAGAATGAAGCTTTTTTTAAAAATATAAAATTTTTCATGCATGCCTTTTGTCCAATTATATCAAAATAATTACTTATAACTTGAAATTAGATGAAATAAAAGTTTAAGTAATGCACAGAACTATTTTAATTTTCACATTGATTATTTAAAATTAATTGTAACACTTGAATCTTTCGTTTAACACTCAAGTCATAAAGATTAAGAAATAAACTTATGCCCTTAAAGTTTCAAGCCAGAAATTTAAACAAAACCATTTACAAATATGGATAAATAATATGAAATGAAAAACATACACAGGATCTGCATCAATTAATGCCCATCCACCTAAGACAACTTCAGTTTCAGGTATTAAAATTTTTTTACAATCTTCTATGAGTTGTTTAACTCTTTCATGATGTTCTTGTTCATTAATTTCGATTTCTGTATCAGCTTCTTCTCTTTCAGGAGTAACAGCGTTTATATCTTCAGTGACTGGGTTACCCATCATTAAATCAATCGTAGCTTGACGAAAGGCGTCCTTAAATCGGTTGACATAGTACCTAAAAAAAGATGTAATTATCCTCAAAATAAGATAGTAGATAAGAAATAAATTTTTGACACAAAAGTGATAATAAAATTTAAATAAGTCTTAAACCAAAAGCATCTATTGTAGATGAATGAATTGATTAATGTCTTGACATAGCAGTTTTAAATGCTGCAATCATGGCAAGAACTACTTGATGAGCCCTTTTATTAAAAGTACATTATAAAAGTAATCACTGAAAATGACAATCACAATTAATGCATTTCTGTACTATTTAAAAAAATTAAGATACCTATCATGAAAGATTACTACAAAATAACCATTATAAAATAGCTCTCATCAATGCAAGTAAAATACTAAGTTAGTAAGCCATGTCAAGCATAAAATATTATTCATTTCTAAACTTAAGTAGTGCTCTTCTTTTCTCTCTTTATAATCATCATTCCTATAAGATATGCAGAAAGTTTTTGGAGCATAATCTCCTGAACCAGCTCTTCAGACATAGACTTAACTATTATGATACATCATTACAAATAGTTTCAAATAGAAAAAATACTCCATTCAAAAGTAATAAAAAAATCCAGCTATTTTATTAAAATAAAAAATTGAATTGTAGTTTTAATACTAACTCAATTATACTTATTTGATCAGTTAGAAGAGATATATTACCAGGCTGTCCCAACACTTTTACAAAAAAATGACACCTATAAGAACAACTTGTCCTCTCTGTTGATATTTCATCTTTGAATATTTTCTGTTGTTGTTGTTTCTAATGTCACTTGCCAATCTAGCAAGCCTGCTTGGGGAAACTACGTGAAGCACGTATCTTGTTTTTCAAGTGGTGCCATCTATGGCCAAGAATAAAACTTCAGCCTCACACACGTGACAACCTGTTTATAAGGTGGACCTTTTCATGCATCCATTCATTCATCTCCAGATCGTAATTTTGATTTGAACCAGTTAATGATCGATTTCCAACTCAGTACATGGAGAACTTTGTGACCTGACAGTTTTAACGTCCACCAGCCACTATTTACTACAACGGAAGTCTTCGGCCGGCGGGGATTGAATTCACGACCTCTTGGACATGGGACCAACACTCTACCAACCAGGCTATACCGGCCTATGCATGTTTTCTAATAGAGGGTAATGATATACAAAAATAATTTCATCATTTAAATTTAATTTCAAGAAATTTGTTTTTTAAACTACTAAAAAAATTTTATATTGTTTCTTTTAACCAAAAAAAAAAAAAAGAGCAGTAAAAAGCTAATATTCAACTGAAATTACCTATTTGCAGAGTGATATCCATCTTTCATCATTCCAGCTATTCTACGTTCTCCAGTCCTAGTGTAATCACCCTTTAAAAATAAATGCAATATATATTTTTTGAATCAAAATATATGATGACAACCTTTTTATTAAAAAAATTTTTAACTAGTTTTTATGGCTAATTATTACGAAAATATTTTTAAAACAAATCCAAACTTAAATACTTTTTTTAAAAGTTTTACATTCAGAACTTCTAAAGAAAGTTTATAAAATAATTTATGACAACTGAAATAAGATCAATGCAAGCAATCAGGTAAAAAAATTTCATGTCCTTGAAAAATGACAGTCAATGTACTTATTTTATCAGCTTACGGAAATAGAAACACACTTTTAGTTTTTAAAAAGACTTAATCTTAACATTAGAATAAAATGTCATAACTGTTGTTGAACAGAACCATTTTATGAGTTTACAATTAATGTTCAAATTTTGTAGCCTTGTAATTTTGGACACAATCCAGAAGACAACGGAACTTCTGGATCAAGTATTGAGATAAACTTGCCTTCATGGAGGACTTTTAGATAGAACTAACATGCTTTTGCGTTACATGGAGAGAAAAAACACAAAAGTCTCCCATAGTTAGCCTGACAGCAAAGGGACTCTAACCCATGATCCGCTTACCAATGAAGATATTTTACATCAGTACTGCAGTCGGAGCAAACAAGGTACAGAATTTGAACACTGTTCACCTCATTGTGAGGCAATCGCTTTATCCCCTAAGCCACCAAGGCTCTTAGAATAAAATTTACCTTATTTAAGAAAAACACCTTAATATAATATGAACATAGAAAAAAACATGCAATTACTTTTAATGCTACAGTTCCAGAATATTGCCGACTAATAATATCACCATTATTAGCCCATAACATTTGAAATATTCTTCGACATCCAGCAGGTAACACACCTTCAGGGGGTAATAGACCTAGTTTGTTGAACTGCAAAAATCCAAAATAAATTAGAAAATATTGCTTTAAACTAAAAACAATTAAGTGAAAAATAAGATACAGAATTAAGTGAAAAAATATGTTATTCACTTAACATAGCGAAGTAATATATTTATAGCTAGGTAATAATTTTTATTTCATATGTTTGTGAAGATACAACTTACAAAAAAAATAAATAAATAAAAACAAATTCTAATAGGCATGCAAAAACCCGTTTTATTTCAATCATCATTTGATTTATATTTATTTACAAACGAAATTTGACATATTAGGATACTGCTAAACTAAAATTTTAAACAAATATATGCGGAAAAAAAAACATTTCACTAAAAACAAACAAATGTAAAACAATTTTCTTGTTATGAATTTAAAATGTTAACTCATTAGTGTTCCTGGTATATTTTAAAAGACTATTCTAAATATACACAATAAAATCACAGTACATACTTTTTGACATAAAATATTTTCAAGTAGTGATTTCTTTGGAAATTTCACAGTACATATAGTATTCAGTTGAAAATACAGCCTGTTTATTTTCAAGTTTGTCACATCTTTGAAGAAATATTTCTCAATATTAAAAGGCATAGAGTTAGTTTGTTTAAATTATTAGGTATTTACTTATTTAAATTCAGTCAATATTGTAAAATTTTTTAATAATTTTATATTAACATTGCCTAACTCATTTTTTTTTATAATTTTCTAACTTTTTTTTCCAATAGGCTAGAATTTTTAAAGTAATTTATCAGTTGATTTAAGATATTGAATATTATTCAAAATATGATAGAAAAATTTCAACTAAAGCATTGCAGTTTTTTTTTATTTAAGCTTATTTTTAGTATACAATAAATTAATAAACTAAAAATTCAAAATTTTCATTGCAAAATCAGGAAAAGTGGAATTTGAATCAGGAATAGTCGTTTACATATTACAAAATTCTGTTACCTTTCGGATGCACATTTTTTGATTTTCATCTACTACTTTATTCAATTTTCAACATTAGTTACACAACTATGCATGCTGATTTTTCTAAAAAATGATCCAGTTATTTTCTGCTTAAATATATTTTATTCAATAAGATAAAATTTTAATGAACATTAGTATATATTTATAAAACTAAAACATTGTTACTAGCTCATTACGCAGAAGAAAAATTTAAATACCCATTTGAAAATGCAAGCTTTTTTTATTCTTAATAATCATTCTTACACAAATGTGAGAAACAAGTGGACATGAAACAAATGTATCTAAAAAATGCTTAAGGTAATTCTAGTTATTTGAAGATACAATTCTATCATTTACCTGAATGTCCATGACAGTCTTAGCAAGGGCAGTTTGGACAATGTTGGTACGATCTAAGCAGTCAACACAATTCACACGAAAAACTCCACGCTGATCACAAATAAGACCTTCGCTGTCAGTCCTGAAAAAGCATAAAGCTCCGATTGAAATTTTAATAGTACAAGCAACTTTTTTAACTGATTAGTATTTAATTATAAGCTATGTTCTTACATACAAAGTATCTCAAAAACATTGCATCAAACTTCTAAGGGAAGAAGAATTAAAAATTGCATAGAAACAAATAACCATATACTTCATTGTACAATGCTAGACAGTATTCTGTCTCTTACTACTGTAATGCTCTATATGGATGTGCACCTAGCAGCACTGTGAGGGTTGAGCTAGGTCTCAAAACAATGGATTTGCAGATTCTACAATTTATCTCATAGTAAGACACGTATATCGCCTACAGTTCAGTAGCAACAGTTTTGAGACCCTTTTTATATGGGTGATTCTCACGAAATATGACAATTCACTGTCCCTTGCTCCAAGATCTAATACTATAATACTAAAAGATACTTTCCTGGCATGTCCCAAACAATGTTTCCAATAATAACTAGCTTCAAAACTTCCTATAAATTTTTCACTATCTTATTTTTTTTATCTCAACCGGTGTAAGCATTTCTAGAATATACACAGAGGGTATTATTTACAAAAACTTTGTTTAAATTAATTTTTTCTGTCAATAATTTGTTTGTCCCAAGAAAATCTGTCATTTTCCTGGCTACTTTTATTTAGTGGTTTATAACCAAAATAGATAGAGCCAGCAATCAATATCTTATGTTAATAGATTGATTAGATACCCTCCTATATGAACATATCTTGTTGCATGAATAAAGAACCAATTTTCTGGTTTAAAATCTATTTCAAAATATTTTTCATGGTGAGTAGGTTTTTGTGTTGTCATTTTCCTGGCTTCTTGAAATCATTAATAACATAAGCTACATAGATCTATCTGAGTTATTTTAAGAAATCTTGCTGTTTTCTACAGAATATAAACGTCTTAGGTCAAAATATTTAATTAAAGGAAAGCTATATATGCTATAAAATGGTAAATTTGTTATTATACTGGCTGTCATTTTCCTGGCTTATGAATGCCAAACTGCTAATACTGTAAGGAAGGAAAGCAAATATTAACCTAATACCAAGTTTATGTATGATTGTAATATGCTTGGATGTAATCAAAGTTATTTATTTATTTAATGATTGATTATTATCCACAATTTTATTCTGTACATAGGAGCAACAAAAATTTTTTTAATTCCTTCTACAGTGGATAAAAATAATTACTTTAAGCAATTTATGGTCCATCTAACATAAAGGCTTAAGGCGAGTTACTTATTTTTAACTTAAAATGACTGTCTTTTAAACTTCTAAGCTAATATGTCATTTTCCTGGCATTCAAGATTTGGTGAATTTCAATTTTATTTTTTTCCCCGAGCAAATGTCAATAAACTACACTGCTGTCTGTAAGATATTAATAAGTGTAACTAAAGAAGTGTACAAAAAAAATTTTAGATTATTTTGACGACTTTAAATTTGAAGAAATTTTTCTGTCCGAATTGTTATATTTTGTGAGAATCACCCACCCATATACCAATTTATCATTGTAATACTTATTTGTAGGAAATAATTATTACTTGTAGAAACATAGAAAAATAATTCGAACTCACCAACAATATCGCATGTCACGAAAAACATCCTGAATGCTCTCAATTAAAACAGAAACATTCTCAAATTTCATACCCCGGCTATAATATAATGAGAGAAGTATAATTAATGTAATGAATATTTATTTATCATAAACAATCAACAGATAAGAATTAATTCATTAAGTAAATTTTTTAACATAAGTCTGTTTTTGTACGTGTTTTGCATGTACTTTTTTGTGAGCTCTTTGTTCATAGTTCACACTTAAGACAAAAACACTGTTGATTAAAACAACAAAAGATAAAGAAAATAAATTGTAACCTATGTTCCCAACTTTTGTTTTTACATCACACAAAATTTTCTTGTTGTATAAGTTCAGTACTAATCAGAAAGACAAATAACCCTATCATCTTTTTTGCTACACTAAATTAATTAATTGTTTTATCATTTTTGTAAAATAGAAAAAGTTATATGGCCACAGCACAAATTAGTTTTAGATCATTTAATTTAGATATAAAATTAGAATAAATGTAGATTTGAATTAAAATAAGATGGTTCTAAAAATTATCACAATGCTTTAAAGCTAATATTAATGCAAAAAACTTTCTTATCTTTTGGGAAAAATAAAAAATAATATAAATACTAAGAAGTTTCTTGCATAGAACATATTTAAATACTTAATAATAAAACATATTTTCAAAACTGTTTGAATATAACTAATCTTCAAACTAATAATGAAATTTGTAAAAGAACTTTAACTGATTACATTGGATTTTGTAATTCTAAATATCGATTAAATGGCATAAGTATTTATCAGGTTCATTTTATATAACTGTCAAATAGTTCAAATACATTTATACAAATTATCAATACTATTGAAACAAGCTGGTCTATAAATCAATACTATGAAAACAACATTTTACACATGTAAACAAATAAACAACATACATAGTTAATGGAAAAATTTGTTTTACAGAGTTCTCATGCTGAAAAATTAAAATAATTTGATCATAAGATTTGATAAAAAATATTATTTGCATTAATATGTTAACAATATTTGAATTTAAAGCATGAAATATAGAGTAAATTTAGGATATAAGAAAAAATTTCTTTAACTTTTGAGAGTATCTTTTTCTACAAAGTTTTAAAAAAGTATGGTTAAAGAAAAACTTTTAGAACGTAATAAAATCGGATAACTAAGTTAATTAAATAATTTAAAGTCATTCTTAAAGTGCAAATTTATAAACAGATTAAATTCATAATCAATAACATTTAAATTACTATGAGAAATTCACAAACCGTAATACTAACCAATATTCATGAAAGTCAAAACTAACATAAACTAGATCAGGACAGCTGAATTCCAATATATGCTTTAAATATGCATCATTAATTATCTTTTCTTTGCCACATTGTTCCATTAGATTAACTATGACTTGAGATTTGTAAATACTTAATTCCTCTTCAAAATGTTTTTCAAATGCCACTTGAGTTTCTTCTTCTCCTATAAAAAAAATATTTTTTGTAAAATTTAGATTATTTATATTTGAATTATAAAGGAGTGTACCCGGTCTTACCGTCTTGTGGGAAAAGGCCAAGGGATTTGACATTTTTCGGAAAATACAATTCTAGGATAATCCATTGTACACAACTAAACAATGAATATCTTAATTAAGTCTAACAGTTTCTGGATGGAATAGTTTAACTCCAACTTGCATTCAAACTTAGCTACCCGATATTACCCCATTTTCCCTATAAATCTATTATGCATGTACACTTAAAACAGATTTTAAAAACATGAAATTTTTAAAATGATTTTTAAAGTCAGTTATGAAATAAAATCGGAAAAATAAAATTTATTGATGCTTCATAAAATTTCATTCCATTCCTTACAAACTGAATTTAAGCTTAAAAATTTTAATTTTTTAAGAAATTAACGAAATTTTATGAATATATTTTAAGTAGTCATTTTAAAATTACTTATTTAATGAATTATAAATAAACAAAAAGTTTAAGCAAAGAAAAGTACAAAGATTAAATTAGTTAACAGCTATAAGTTTACCAAATTAAAGTAAAACTAAAGCCAATTATATATTTAAAATAAACTTTAAACATATGCCGGGGTAATTTACATACATAAAACTATATTTTTTAACAGATTTTAACCAGAGATTTATATAAAAAAATTTAAAGTTTGCAACAAATTTTTAATTTTTTACCTTACGTTAGCCCCCTATTATTTCCCTACAAGTTGAAATTTATCTAAAAATATATTCAAATACCTGAAATTAATTACTGTACATTTCCATACCTTAAGGAAAGTACAAATTAAAAATAAAAAAATTAAGATCATAACTTGGTGCAAATAAATTATAAAAACAAGAAAAAACAAAATTATTGTACAGTAAAACATTCACATGTTGCCCACTAGAAGGACAGCAATTTGATAATCCACTCTTACACGTGATCAATATGTATATTAGGAATTCAATAGTTTTTGACAGTTTGACACTTGATCTTTAAGTTCAACTTAACAGGTTTCAATGTATTTCTATGTTTACAGTAAATAGTTCTTAAATAAGAGATGGGGACAGCTTTCTTCCTATCATTTTATTTTTACCCATTATCTCTTTCATCCTTTTCATGCGATTGCCTTGTTTTTGACTTGCCTTTTCTTTAAAATTCACTCCTTTACATCCTTATATCTCTATGTTTCCTCTTTAATTCCATAACTGGCTATTTTTCTTGCATTGTACTCTAAAATGCTTCCACACAGCTTCAGTTCAATGGATACCTACTTACCTGGGAAGTAAAGGCGGTCAGTGCAGACCACATTGTTATAATCATGCTGTCGGACATGAAATTGTGGAGCCTTTACCTCCATAATCTCCCTAGCCCATAACAAGCTGTAGCAGGAATAATTAACTTGAATAAAATGAAACTACCAAAGAAACTAGCTTGCACCTTGAAAAGTAAAAGTAAAAAAGCAATACAAAGTTTCAAAAATTAAAATACAAAAACCTTTATCCAATTGAGGAGGTGGTCTGTATTTATATCCAGGCTGACTCCAAAATATAGGAACAGATCCTCGAACTTGTACAAAAGATACTATGTGAGATGCATATTCAAATATCTGCTCAGTTTCAACATAATTTGCACATTTTCCAGATTCATCGACTCCTCTACGCTTGTATCGTGTGCCAGCTCGATGACGGCTCCTTCGGGATATCAAAATCATTGTGTAGTTTTTTCCTGTCACATCAGGTAAAAGTGTAGGTGGTGGGAAAAACTTTATACCCTCAGCTGAAAGGGATTCAGCATCATCAATAATATCTATCCAGCACTGTTCGATTTGTACAAATCCTTGAATGACAGGAGTGATCCAAGGATTACATAATGGGTTCTAGAAAAAATACAGTGTTAAAATTTAAGACAAATATTAACTATGTATTTTCAATCAAATAAAATATCATATAAAGTTTTAGTCAAATTCTTTAGCAAAGTTGTCAAAAATCATGATTTTTTTAAAAAAAACTTGGATTTATTGTCATTGGATTTATTGGATTTATTATCTGTCAAATTATCTAATAAAATGTATTAAAAATATGTAATTTAATTTCAAAAGTATAGTTAAAACAGTTGATGTTTCTAACTAAAATATTTCAAAGACATTTAATTGTTGCAAACTAATCACTGAAAAAATAGCACCGTTATTTTTGAGTTGAATTATTATTTGAAGATTAACACTACTTTCAAATAAGAAGCAATGGTAGTCACATCTGCAAAATAAATTTTGTAAATAATTCAAAACAGTTATGTTTACACTTACTTTAAATTACAGGAAAAAAAGATTTTTAAAAAAAATTAACCACTGTTTTTTAACTTCAAATGAACAATGAAAATGTAATTGTAATTCTATAAACAACAAAATTTTAAATATTATAACAGTTTAAAACAGCAAACAGTTTTTTACTGAATTTACTAAGTTTAACTAACATTTTTGCACTTTAAATATTTGATATGAATATTTCATATAAAAATGAATTTTAAAATTTATCTACAAAAATTTATTATAAGCACAATTATCAACTAAATCACAATAAGTATGCTGATTTATTATTATCAATGCCCTTAACAAATATTTTAAAAGTCATACATAACTTGTAATTGCAATACATAGATATTTAATTATTCAAATTTTGTAAAATTAAATGCATGATTTTTTCAACAAAATAAAGCCATAGTTTCTTTATAATTCTAAATACGTTTAATTAACTAAAAAGTTAAAAAAAAAAGAACTATGAATGGACTTTTAAAACAGAAGAAAACACTATAAACAAAATTATAAAAAAAAATCTTACATTTGTGCTTATTAGCTCTGAAACCATAAATTTATTCCAGAAAAATCGATCATCTATTTTTTTCCATAAAGGTACCCCATCAAATTCAGGATCCTTTGATTGGTAATACTGCCTTTGAACAGAATTGGTCAAATCACCCGTAAAAGAATAATAAAAAGAATCTGTGTCTGTAAACATTTTAGTAAATTCCTGAAATATAGAACATTGGATATTGAATAACTTAACACATAAATTTTTATGAACAACAATTTTTAGAAAAATTAAAAATTTAAATTTAAAGAACGAAAAGTATTATGTGCTAAAAGATTCTATTTAAATAAATCTACACAACTGACAGCATAGTACCAAATTATAACTGGCATTGGAGAATATTTTCATATTGATAACTTTTCTGTCTTATAACTTTTTTTACTTATAACTTTTTCTTATCACAATATGGATAATGGCTCTATGCAAGATAAAAAAAAATTAGAACAATTTTCCATAACTTTTTAAGCATTAGTTTTTTTTTTTTTTCTAAAAAAAAACTTTCTGTTACAGGCTTTTAACTGAAAAAACCATATTATCCAATGGGAAAGTAGTTCATAACAGGAAAATTTTAGCACAATTTCACCCAGGGGGTTAACAGTTGGAGAGATAATAGAAGAAGAAAAAAATTTATGAAGTAGTTAAAAACAATTTTTGAACTTATGTTGCAAATAAATTTTTAAAAAAAAAAGACTTTTAATTTATAACTGAATTTAATTACTGAAGTGTGCAAAACAGGAGTATACACTCTTATCATTTACTTTTCAATTTGTTTCTATTTATTTTTTTAATTTCTGAAAAAGGCAAGGGGAATGAAACAATAAGAAAAAGTTAATAATGTACTTACAATAAAATTCTCTTTGCATGACAAATGAATAAAAATTTGGCATTGTTTAAAAGTGCGATCTATTTTTAAGTTGATGAAAAGTAATATCAAAATTCTCAGCAATTTTAACATAATAACTGATTTGAGTATCATTTTAGGACTAATTTTGCTGTTTTGTAGTGTGAATCAAAGGTATTGCTCTAAAATTAATGTTATTTCACTTTTGTGGGTGATAGTAGTTTTTTATACTTAAAAATATATTATAAGGTATAAATTTAAAAAATTTTTAGGTGTTTTAAATCTTAAAGAATTTATATTATTTTTTGTTAAAATTTTGAAAAAATAAGTTTATTTCATAGATTATAACTTGCTTATGGCTTAAAAATTAAAAAGTGCAAACTATTAAGTTGATCAAAAGTAATATAAAAATTCTCAAGATTTTTAACATATAATGACTAATTTGAGTATCATTTTCAGGCCCAAATTTTGCTGTTTTGTAGTGTGAGTCGAAGGCATTGCCCTAAAATTAATATTATTTTGCTATTATGGGTGATACTAGCTTCTTTATACCTAAAAGTATATTATAATATATAAATGTATTAATTTTTTAGCCATTTCAAATCTTAAAAATAAATTTATCATTTTTTTGTCAAAATTTTGAGGGGAAAAAAATTTTATTTTATAGATCAAAACTTGCTTATTTTTTTTAAACAAAAATGACTTTATTAAATCTTATTTGTTTTAGTAATAATGTTACAGTTAACAATTTATTAATTTATGCTTTTTTTTACAAATTCTTAAAGTTTGGAGTTATTTTGAAATAAATTGAAAATAAGTTCTTTTTTCCACCCCTCATCCATCAAAACTTATAGTACACTTATTAGTAGACTCTCTTACGCAATGTTACAAAATATCAACACTTATGCCGCATAATGACCCAAGCTGACTCAAATGACCAGCCGACTTTTAATGGACTTAGTACACAAACTGTAAATGTAAACTGCTAAACTTGCTAATAAAATGCTGACTCACCTCTATAACTCTCTTTTCTAACTTTTCTCTATCTCTCAGTTCTTTAGGTTGCTATAAATAATAAATGAAAAGCTTTAGCAGACAAATTTAGCAGAAAATGAGTACAGAATCACTGTACTCATATATTTTCATTGTAAAAAAGAGTAAATACTTCCAAAGATCAACAACTTTTCTTTTTAACTTCTATTTATTGTTTTAACAAAGTCCCAATTTTTTTATGAGCAAATAACAATTCGTAAGTCATTCCTTTTTGAACAAAAAATAAATAAAAATAAAAAATAAATAAATAAAAAATAAATTTAAAAAATAAATAAATACAAGAAATATTATTTTACAACATGTATCTTTAAAACATTCACAATTATGTTTCTTAATTTTATTATTTCCATTTATATTCTTAAGGACTGTGGAAGATATGAGAAAAGTATATAAAAAATGAGAGAAAGGTATATAAAAAAATTTACAATGAATGTTAATGAATAAAGTACTAAGCATCAATACTATAGATATGATGGATACTCATTAATTTATATGAATCTAACTTGGCATATTAGGCAGAACAGAAGTATAGTCTTTCAGCAAATTATATACTTTTTCTAAAATAAAAGAAACTTAATGAAATGAATAAAAATGTATGGAAACAAATTCATATCTGGAATAAAAAGAGCACATCAGTTAGGGCACAAAGTCACAAACTGCTAAAAAAAAGCAAATGTTTGCAACACCTAGGTAATTACGTTCATAACCTGCAATAAAATTAAGAGGTGTAATATTTTTCCTTTCACAAATTAAGCGAGGAAAGAATCAGAAATACTTTATACCAAGAAATGGTTCACCTTTTTTAATAAGAATGTGACAAAAAAAACCTATGCAATGAAATTTTCAAATAAAAACTGCGGAATTAATTAGAGAAGTAACTTTCGAAGAAACGAAGGACTAGAGCAAATTGAAAGTCTGCAATATACGAAGAAATATATGGAGAAAACCTTTATTTAACAATGGATTGAATTAATAATGGTTGAAGAGGATGGTGATATATAAACATATTAATAATGAAACATAATTATCAGAGTTGGCTTAACAGTCCATGGTTGGTCAAAGCTTATTGAAACAGGATAAAGTAATAAAATATAAACATTTTGAAATGAATTATCAATTATTCATTTATTCATAGTAATGAAATGTAAGTTTCAGCTCTTTATGTTAACAACTACATTTTAAATATATTTTTACAATAAAATACAGGGTTACACTTGAAAGTATATTGCAATGTTAAATTCTAATTAAACATTTACTAAATGACAAAAATAAAATATTTTTCAAATATTTTTAAAAAATATTTTTTTAAAAACATTTAAAATATTGTTTAAAAGTATTTTTTAGCAAAAAAAAAAACTATAAAAATGTGAGATAACTTACCCTAGCAGATACTAGATTATAGACACACAAATCACATTATTGTTATAAGCACACTAATCTTACTTATTTACATAAATTTAGAATTAGAATATGACAAAAGAATTCTAATTTACAACATTTATAAAGCATCAATATTATTTACTCAACTAAATAAAAACTTTTAGAAGATTCGTAAAAATAGCATATTCTTATAAGGGTTAGTTTACAAACATTCACCATGAATTTTGTTAGCTGCCAGTTTATAAGTAATAAATAAAGGCATGTAAACCAACACCAAGGCATACCTTTATGGCTAAATTTCCTGAAAATCTCCAAGGTCCTGTTTCCATCAATAAGACAGGAATCAGAACTTTATTTGTCAGGAAAGATGCGGCTGAAAATAATGTGTCAGTAACCTGTGAAGTGAAGGTTCTCTTACCAACAGTTGATTTGAACTTATATTGATGATGAGATACTTTCAATTTCATTTCTAATAAATGAACTGAGAGATTTTGTGTAAGAGTAATTCAAAGGATAAAGAAGATGCAAGAAAATATAAAATGATTAACAGTTTATTTAGTTCCATAAAACCAATATGAAAAAATGATTGAATTTAAATTTCAAAATGTAAAAAACTAAAGTTATTGATTTTTTTAAAAATTTATTCCTACTTGAATTTAATGCAGAGAATTATCTTCCACATAACGGCCTTATTAAAAAATTGTAATCTCAGAAAAATTTTAATTAATTCTTTAAAAAAAAATCAGAAAATAAATACTGATTTTACCAATAACGTTGAATTACATTAAACATTAGAAAGCCCAAAATTACAATCAACATTTAAAGAATAGCAACAAAAATATTTTGTTACTATTAAAATATTAATGCAAATGAAGTAATTAATACATTTTAGTAAAAATTCAGTGAACTTTCATTAAAAAATATGTGCTATCCTTTTTTTTAAAGAGTTCTTCTTTGTAAGCACTTCTTTGTAAGCAGAATTTTTCATTTGAATAAATAAGGTAACAAATTAACAGTAATCAAATTTTGTTGATGCCATTTTACAGAAACAGGAATTAAATTGTATAAATACATATAGGGGAGAGTCAGGTAGCCCCGTCCAATGTCAATTTCATATGTATAGAATATTTTTTCAAGTCAATCGGCCATCGGACAATAATTGTTATATTAAAAAAAAATTATTTTCAAAGTTTCAAGTATTTATGCAGCTGGTAACATGGTAAACAATAGTTTTGAAAATATGTTGAATACAGTTGTCATGATATTAAGAAAAATTGGTTGAATGTTTCGATTAAACTTCATTTTAATATTAAAAAAATAGTTTTTTCTATACATACAGCATTAAAGTATGTAGTCTTAAGTTTAGTTTGCACAAAGAACGAAGTTAATTTGTGAAAAATTATTCGAGTAATTACAAATTTACAAAACAATTGGATTTTGGGTAGCCCCGCTCACATGAATGTTAGGTATCACAGCCCACTTTTATTTCATCGATAAATGTACGGTTCCAAAGATTTACTTAAATTACATTATTTTCTTTAAATATTTAATATAAATATATATTAATATTATAATATATTAATATACATTAATAATAATAAAAAATATAACATTTGTTGTTAATAAATGATAGAATTCACTAAAAGTATCTAAATATGTAATAAAAAAAATAATTTTGTGATAAAAATGATAAATAAGGTTTATCTATTGTCAATACATTGGTCATTTTCATTTACACCTGAAAAAACAATCAAAAAACAATTTTTGTAACTGGGCGGGGCTACCCGGCACATTTTGAAAAGAGCTGAAAAACATGTTTTTTTAAATTTCTATTTTTTTAAGTTAAACTATTCTTTTTTTGGTTTATTCTTTTTGTATTATTTAATTAAATGATAAAACAATAGAAACATACAAAAATCTTGATTATTACTCAATATTATACAGACATATAAGCAATAGTCCTTAAGTGGGCGGGGCTACCCGATTCTCCCCTAAACCATTGCAAAATTCCTATTTAGTTAAAGAATAAAAATGTTGATAATTTGTTTGTAAATGTTGATAAATACAGAAACAAAAATTAAATTTTATAAATACATATAAGTCATTGCAAAATTCCTATTTAGTTAAAGAATAAAAATTTTGATAAGATAAACAGCATTACTGTCGATGTAATTATTTATTAAATAATAAAAAATGAGTTTTGAAATTATTTTCCGATTGCATGAGGGTTTTCTTTTCTTTTTTTTTTCTTATTCCTCAGCCATAGTGAAACAAAAATGACTAACTTGATAATTTGCTGAAATAATATGGGTAAATAAAATGTATCAAAAAAAATTTGAGAATAAGCACATTATTTATGACGATGATGGAAAAATATTTTTCAATGGACTAGATTCTTGAGAGTGCTGATTTGTTTTATTGCGATACCATTTACTAAACTTATAAGTCACTGATATCTAGTAAGGTTATATTTATTTTGTCTAATCTGCAATTAATTTCAATTAAATTAAATTAAATATTTAGGTTATAATTGAACATTATTGTAACTTATAACTGTTGTGTTTTATTTTTTAACACTTCTGATTAGCTTTATCACTTTTGATATCAGCACAACAGAAATCTTGAAACACTGAGAAACACTTTTAATTTTTCAGTAATATAAAGATCAATTAAAAGATAAAAGTGAACTAAAAATTGAAAAGACATTGAAATACACTTTGCCACTCAGTTCAGTTCTATATAAAATAAAAAATGTTTTCATGGTAAGTAAATAAAGAATAGTCTTTTGATTGGACAATAGTGGATACCTGTGATTTTTTCACTTATTTTAATTTAATTTCTTTATTAAAATTATATCATGCATTAATTTTACTATTTTAGAATTCTTAACTGCAAGCACTAACACAATTTTTTATTTGAAGAAATAAGGTGAAAAATGAACAATAATGATACTTTGTAAATGATATATTGCAACAAGAAGAATTAAACTTTAAAAAATAATTTCCATGCATAGCGAAATTCCTATTTACTCAAAGAACAGATAAGAACATTAATGTGCAGTTAAATATTTAATGCATAGTAAAAAAAAATCCAGTTGCTTTACTTAGAAAAAATAAAAAACTGTTAGCCTAATGTTTCACTGAAATTATACGGTAAAATTAAATTCCTTCATCTGAATATTTGAAAATTAGCACATAGATTGTATTAATGATATAAAATATTTTTCAATTGACTAGATTTATAAAACCACTGGTTCCTTTTAAGGCAATACTGAATATCTAAATCATCAGCCTAATATTTAAATATACTTTAAATTTAAAAAAAGTATCTAAATGCATTCCAAAATCTAAATAAATGTAAGAAATATGTTTATTTATTCAGATTTCAATTGATTAATTTATCTATTGTTCTTTAAATTTTTTTACTTATCTATCGTTTTTTAAATTTTAGAAACTTCCTAAAACACTTTATTAATAAAAAAAACTCTATTTTCATTATTCTTTTCTTTTTCAGACAAAAAAAAAAAGTTCAAACATTTATAAAATTTTTAAACATTAAATAGAACTTCTTTTTGTTAACATAATTTATTACTCCTTAAATAGCTACTAAAATTATTAATACTTATAATAACAGCTCAATCAAGTTTTTAAAAGTGGTAAATTATCAAAATTTTACATTAACAAAATTAAAAATAATTTTTAAAAAAAAGTTTCAATGTGTAAAATAGTTAATAATAATATAAAGACAAAGAATGTGCCCTAAAATACTTATTAAATAAATATTTATCATTATATTTTAGAAGATATAGGGACAAAAGCAAATTTTTTTGTTTATAATATTTTATTTACTACCAGATACATATTAATGAATTCATTGGATGCATAATTTAAACTTTTATCTCTTAGAAAACATTTTTCATGTTTTTGTTTAAAAAATAAAACTTATTTTGGCTTCTTTTCCTGAGTTTTGTGAAGTGATTTGGCTAAATACCAAGTTCATTTTTGTCATTCATCCAATTGTCGGAATCAGAACTATAACAGAAAATAAATAACAAAAAAAATGAATGACTAAAAAATACTTGCTTCATAAATAATCTTGATTTTAAGTTTTCTCTACAAAAAATTAATCAAAAAGAATGCCCTAAATAAAACAGTAAAATACTGATTTTAAATGCAATAAAAATTCTTCGATAGAAAAAATACAAATAAAAAGCATTTTTTTATAAAGTTCTTTTTGCACTTAGAAATGCAAATGAATGTTATAATTAAAAAACATTAAATGTATTATAATAAAAAATATTTAAAACGTCTGACTTCAAAGATATAATTTTTGGGGGCTTTTTCTTTCATATTACAGATCTTAAAAATAAAGAAGAACCAAAAGAAAATAATATAATAGCTACCAAAAAATATTACCAAGTCAAAAAAATATATCAAGTTGTGAACATTCCTGAAATGATTTTGCAACATTAAAATGAAATCCAGTTCTATATAATATTAAGAAGTTTCGTAAAAACTTGTCAAGTTTTTAAACTTTTTCAAGAGTCAGAGAGCAATGTTTGACTGTAATTGTGTGGAGATCACTTATGGCCTGTGGGTTACAGATTGAGATTTTCTGAGCTTGGAATATTACATTTATTGAAGCGATATATGGCTGAACAAAATTTATTTTCTCTTTTAAAACAAAAGAACTTTCCAATGAAGAAAACTGGCAGCTAGCAAAAGAACAAATTGAATGGACATGAAAAGAGAAAAACCAATTCTCATTGATATTACATAGGGGTGCACAACTTGCAGTCCTCTAGCTGTTGTGTGCAGCTCTCACACCACCTGAACCATGAAAAAGCATATTATTAAAAAAAAATTATCGAAAAATAAAATAAAGAAATCTGAAATTTTGAATCATGCATCCGAGTCATCACTATTTGATGTGCTTTTTTGTGTTGATTTCATCTTAAATTCAAGTGAACTTTGGAACGTTTATAGAGCCGTTTTTGCCATGGATTTGAACAGGGGTTTTGAAAATAGATAATTTTAATTTGATATTAATATGACTCATCAATTTCAAATAACAGAATTAAATAATCCTGACTTTACATGCTTTATAGATGCTAATTCATCATAAATTGAAGTTATCTTTCATTTTTTTATTGCAGTTGCTGCTACTGATTTCCTCAAGGTTTTTAATGATCCATTATTTTTTAATATGCTTTTATAACAGCATTCAAATATCAAATGCAATTTCTTAGTTAATTTCATAAACATTATAAATATATATTCAAATTTATACCAATTTCATAGTAAATGCAAGAGATCCTATGATTATTTTGCTTTGTAGTGCTTGTTAAGCTTTTGGAAAATTTTATAATATTTATTTTAAATCAATATTAGTATGACATACAAGTTTTGAAATGCGTGATAAATCAATATCATTTTGGTGCACTTTATTTATACCAATATCATCAAAATCGAAGTGGTCTTTGTGATCTGTGAGGTATTTAAATTCACCATATTTTAATACAATATTTATTAAAATACAAGACTAAAAGTGCTTTAAAAACTGCTGAAAGTTTAACTTTCATAAGAGGTCTTAAAACCTTTTAAGGTGATATGTCCTAAAGTATATTCCCAACTAAAGTATATTTAGTAAACTGTTGACTTTTATTTTGGCTACATGGTTTTATTTTAATTTAAATTATTTTGAAATCTTTTAAGTATTTAATTGGCAATTATATTACCCAATAAAATACTTAATTTTTTTCTTTTTTTTAATGTATGAACATTTAAGTTATTTTTATTGTAAAAATTTATTTTAAAATAGATTTTTTGTAAATCTATTTTATTTTGTAAAAATTTATTGTGTCTCTCAAGTCTTGATTGTAATTTATTATAAAAATGTATTTTAAAATGCAATTCAAAAATTTTCAAAATGCTTATAAACATATTGATAAATTTGTTTTTTGACCAGAAGGGGATGTATTTTCAAAAAATAAAAATAAAAAATCAGTTTTACATTCTTCCGTTTCCAATGAACTCAAATATTTAACAGTATTTAATTTCATGCAAATATTGCCGAGTTGACTGTTAAAAAGGATTTAGTGATTGGAACACTTTGTTATAAAAATTATAAATGCTGTCAACACGTTTAAATATTTGGCCATGCGACCATTAACTCATCTACCTATACTGCAAGTGACGCTTCGTTGAAATAAAGTTGTGCACCCCTATATAATGATGTATAAGAAAATAGATGAAAAAGCATCTTACCTTTCTATTTTTTACTTGAGCAGTGGCAGATTTCAGTGTGTTCCAAGTTTTTTGAAAAGCTTTTTGCTGTGTATCTGTGGTATTAGTTGGTTTTTCAGCTTTTCTTGGATTGAAACGATGTTTTTTACATACCTGAAATTTTAAGATTTTAGTATTATATAAATTATGATTAAAATTGACTCCAAAATTTTAAAGAACAACAAAACGAAACTAAATTCAAACATTTTAATACAAAGTTTTATGGTTTAAAATTTGCAACAAATATTCAAAGAAGACTGCAAATATTTAAAATTTTAAATAAAAGTAGTGTATATAAAAAAAATTAGTAGGTACTTTCTCGTAAAAACTAAAAAATGTAATTATATATTATAATTGTTTATAGAAACAGTAAACTAAGTCCATTCTTTTATGTAAAGTAGAATTTCATTGATGTTTCTAAAGTATTATGCAGCTTCTGAGGACATTTTTATTTCAATAACATTTCCTTAAAGATCTTTTTACACATGTAACATTGAGATCTCAGAAATAAATTTTTCAGTTGATTTCCAGTTTGTTTTTATAAGATTATTAAAATAATATTAATATAAAGTAGAACTTTGTTGGTGTTTTTTAAGTATTTATATGCTTCAGAAATGGAAAAATGAAATTTTGATGCTTTTTAAAAATCCAAAAGTGATATTAAACACTCAATATTACAGTGTAGATATTTTAACTCTCTAAAATATCTTAAAAGCAATGAGCATATAAAGAAAATAGTTTCTAAGAACAGGATAGAGCAAAGAAAAATATGTTTTCTTTCAAAATGCCATTGAAGTATCAAAACTCTCATGCAACACAACTTTGTATTGATAACTTTAATTGCCCAAAATATTAGAAATTTAGGAAGTGACTTGGAGACATTATTTTAAACAATATAAATTTTCAGAAATTTTTAAATAGAAAAACTCAGTTTTTAAAAAAATTAGGATGATACCCTCATAGATCACAATTATGCAACTACACATGTATTTTGCACATTGGATTTCAGTTTTACTCTTAAAACTTTTTACCAGGAGTGAATATACTTGTAAATTTTGGGTTCAAAGCATTAGGTTTTATTTCATGATGTATGAAAAAGAAAACTCTTCAAAAATCAGTAGATTTAATTATTCATCATAAATGCACAAGGATGAATGATATGATTATAGACTTCTTTAAATATATCAGAAAGTAGAGGGGGACAAAACAACAATTTAGCAAAATAGATTGTTATTGTGCAACACTGCTAATTATTGTGACTGTTCAGGAAAGAAGTTTTGCAGCCCAAAATAAAATTTTAAAAAATAAACTTTTCTTTGGAAATAAGCATTTGGATAACCTTAACTGATTGTTTTGAGACAGGACTACAATTTATTACTAAAATTGTTTTTATATTTATTCTTTATAAGAAACTTTAGTCTAATTAATCAGTATATAATGTAAAAAATTTGAAAAATATTGGGGTTCAAGTTTAACTGTTTTTGTTAAGGGGTTAAGTTAAAAATTTGATCACACAATCTAGAAGGCTTACTTTAGATAAATAATTTGTTAATTGTAAAATAATCTGTGTCATAAAATGGTGGAAATTCACAAATTTAATCCCTGTTGCGAGATTAACTCATCGATTTTTATTTTCACTCTGCAAAATTTAATAGAGAAATGAAATTTAATCTTTTTTTTCCCAGAAACTTTTTTTTTGGATAACACTGCTCCACTATTTAATGTTGTTGTTCAACACATTTTGTTTCAGCTACCAAGAACTAAGAAAAGTATGCTTGACAAATCTATTAGCAAACATAATATGATAGACCTTGTAGAGAGCTACATCTAATAAACATTGAATCACTTTTTCTCACAATATAGGAAAATGCATTTAATTCATCATGATTCTAAGATCTTAGATATAAATGCATATAATAATTTACTACAGATGAATCATTCATTTTTATCACATATAAAAAATTATACATATTCATAATATATAACATACCTCAAATTCAACATCTGGAAGCTGCTGCTGATTTAATGGTAAAAGAGCTATCTTCTGAATTTTATAAACATCATGACCACCAGGTAACACACCAACAACAGCACGGTCGCGAATAACAGCTAACCTTTTGTCAATATCTGGAAGTTTTAACATATTTTTACTAAAGGCTGCATTCAATTTAAATTATAAAATTAACTGAAAAAAATATTGATGAACAGTATTCACATTGATTGTTATTAAAATGTCATTTAAAATATTTTAAATATTTCTATTAAAAGAGAAAATGAAAATCTGAATCAGTATTAAAAAGTGTAATTGAGTTAATTCAGGAAATTTTTCAACTCAAATAAAATGCAATACATGATAATCAATAAATTCTAATAAAGCATTAAATTTTTTTTTTTTTTTTTAAGCAACTAAACTGTAGCATGAAAAACAAATATAAAGCAATCAGGGTCGTCAGTCAAAGATACTTTTGTAAAAAAGGTATGTAGTAAGGTTTTTTTTCGAAAATACAAAAATAAATGTTCAACTAAGACTTAATTAAATGTTAAAGCTAATTGGTTAAAATAAGTTTTTCATCTTATAAAAATTTTTTAGACAAATATTTATATAATTAAAAAAACAAAAATAAAATGGCAAATACTTTAATAACAATTTATCTCAAAATAACTCATTACATTAGAATGTTTTTCAATTCAAGTTTGATTAAACTATTCATAAAGAAAACTGAAAATATATACGAGGGCTATTTTTTGTCAAGGTTCGATTGGTTGCTTAGAGAAAATCTCAATCAGAATCAAGAAAATTTTATATGGAACAATGTGGTACAACATTAAGCTACTTTTCGGCGTAATCGCCATTCCGATTCATACATTTGTCGTAGCATGGTATCAATTTTCCAATACCTTCATCATAGAATGCAGCCGTGCTGTGTTTTCAGCCAATTCTGTACACTGGTTTGTAGCTCGTTGTCTGTGACGCAAGTTTGTCCTCCTAGCCAGCGTTTCTTCAGTTTCGTAATGAACCCATGTCTCATCCCCTGTGAAAATTTTGACTAAAAACTCATCTCCGTCGTGATGGTAGCGCTAGAGGAAGGTTAATGCAGCGCTCATTCGTTGAGTTTTGTGATGGTTAGACAGCATCTTGGGAACCCATCTCGCGCAGAGTTTGCGGTACTCGAGTCTTTCACTCAAAATGGTATAGAGAGCTGACCGTAAAATTTTCAGAATCAATTCCGAAATTTCGGACTCAACCTAGAAATTGTGAACCGACGATTTACGCGAATCGCCTGATCCATGCACTGAGCAAGATCATCGGTTGACACTGACTTCCTTCCCTGGCCGCCTGCATCATAAACATCTGTGTGTCCAGCATCAAAGTTACTGCACCATTTCCGCACGTTGCTATCACTAAGGAACGCTTCTCTGTGCGCTTTACTCATTCGTCTATGAATTTCAGCTGCATTGCTTCCTTCAGCATGCAGAATCCGAATGACTGAACGCAATTCACATTTGGCGGAAGACTCTTGTTTATGTGCTCCATACATACTCAAAAATGACAACCGCTAATTCGGGCTTTACTCTGGCCAACTAAAGACACAGCACAAGACGGCTGCGCACAGACCTAGCAGATTTTCAACGAAGTTTTCCTTTAGCGACCAATCCGACCTTGAAAAAAAAAATAACCCTCGTACTTTAATTCTTGTTCCACCCAGAAAATTAAATAAGCAAATCAAACATAAAAATAAAAAAGTGCATTGAAATACCCACAAATACAATTTGCTTATAACTCATAAAATTTTTTACATCTTTAACTTCAAATACTTACATTAGTCATAAATAAATTTATTTCAACTAATTTCTAAATTAGCAATGTAGCTATACATTAATACTATTTTTTTATTATTAACTAATAAAAATTAATACCAAAAATTGTTGTTTTAAAAAACAATTATTAACAATAATTGTTTATTTAAATGCTAATTTTTATTTTAATTTGAAACAAAATATTTTTGAATACTTACCTTGCTGAATGGTAAATTTTCCAATTAATCCAAAAACAATACCAATGCATACAGAATCTGACAATTGTTCAACATCTTTAGCTAACAAAAAAAATCAATAGATTATATGTCAATAAGACAATGAAAAATTACAAAACCTACTCAAGAAAAAGAAAAAAACAATATTGCTTTTGTTGTAATAATATTTTGGTGATTTGATTTAAAATTTTTAAACACATATTTATCCACTAATCCAACAACAAAATTTCAGCGAATATAAAATCATAAAAATTATTTTAGTCCCAATATAGAGTTGAGAATTTACCAAGAATATAAGTTTATGAAAAATAAATAAATGAATGATAAATAAATGAATAATGATAAATAAATAAATGATAAGTCCATTTTAAAACAGTTTGCTTTTATATAAGAATAAAGAAATAAAATATATACAGTGATCTCTCACTTATGCGCGCCCTCTTTTACATGCGTTTCTCACTTATGTGCGCTTTTCTATCCGTCCTGGCGGGGGATATAGAAAAACAATGATAAATCTTTTTCATTTATGCGCTGCTCTGAAAAACCACCTCTCACTTATGCGTGGTGCAAAAACTTTCTCACTTTGAAAAAGAGAGGTCTCAAGTTTGTAGCATATTGCTTATCAAAAGAATTTTCATTCTTTTGACATGTTTCTCTTGGAATGCTCTTGCTTTTCTTATCTTTGTGTGGTCACAACCTTCATTTTAAGGCCTTAGATGACTCCCCACTGCTTACCTCTTTTATCTCTTACCCCTATTGTTCAAATTCCAGGAACACATTTCACCTAGAGGGGTACAAAAAGGGGTAGCTCTTCTGATTGAGGTAGGTAAAACTGACAATCAATTAAAGATGTTAGTGCAAAATTTCTTGATGGACTTGAAAAGACTCTTTTTGAAAACTCCGGAAAACAAAAACAAACCTCGATTGTAAATTATTTTGTGAAAAATTCATAATTGGAATAAAATATTAAATTTGGTTATGTAAGCATTTTAATTTTCTTTAACTAATTAATTTATAGTTAAATATATTAAAATTTGAATCTCATCTTATTTAAATGTTCAGTCAAGTATACATAGTATTAGTTCGAAATATAATGTAGTAAAAGTAGTATTAATGTTCTATTTTTAAGCTCTTTATCATGGCTTTTCACTAATGCGCATGTCTCACTTATATGCGCTTTTCCTGTGGCCCCTCGTCCTCAAGCATAAATGAGAGATCACTGTAAATTCTAATAAAACTAAAATTTTTCTTAATTCTAATTAATTAACTAGAACAAGTTTACTAATACAAAAATACAATATCAGGCAAGTTTTCAAAAATTATTGGAATTCAAGCTTTGCAATTTTCTAAATTTAAACTTTTGTAAACAAACTTTTAAATCTGACATTTTAATAAAATATAGAAAGAAAAAAAGTTACTTCTCAGTTAACTGAGCACAACAGAAAAAGTTTTCAAATAATTTAGACCTGCGCCAAAGCAATTAATAAAATTTAACAACTAAAATTTTTTCATTATATGTATAATATTTTCCACATTGTACAACATTTTTGGTTTTGTTTTGGATGATTTTTTCCGTCTCTTGTGGAAGTGGTCCTTTTATACTTTCTTTTGTAGAAAAGTTACCAAAAAAATAATAAATGGAAGATTCCTGTATTGTGATCTTCAGCAGATTAATTGACAAATTAAGGCAAATTCTAAGTGACAATCAATGTGAAACATAAAAAAAAATCTTGGAAAAGGATCAACTTGAAGGGTATAACTCGCAGACACCCTTTGACCAAAAATTTACATGTTTTCTTAAAAAATTTATAAGTTTAAAATCTATTTGACACCTTGGCAATTGTATTAAATGGAATATCCCCAAAATAAATAAATAATTGTAGGGTTTTTAAATAATTAGCACTCTTTTAATCAAACCATACCAAAAGCTTAATTTACCTTTATAACATATAGATATGATAGTAGAAAATTAAGATGTAGTAAATGAGTTTATTTAAGTTAAAAAATATTGAGTCAGATAATTACAATATGAATATTTATGCTACCGATTTTTACTTTGAGGTTATTACTAACAGAATCATTTCTAGATTCTTTTAGTTATTAAAAATTCATAATTAATAACCTCTTAATCATAACCTCATAATTAATAAGCTTAATCAGAAAAAAACACTATTCAAGCACGACACATTATAAGATTTATCAACACTTAAAGAAAGTTACTTAATTATAAACTTATTAATTATAAAAGAATATAAATAATGTTGTTGTTGATAATCAAAACTGGTTAACCACTAAGGAAAAAGACCAAACCCATGAGACCATAAAATGACAAAAAGTATAAAACATAAGAATTCTGAAACAAATCCTCATTTACAAATCCCAAGATAATAGATGATGTTGAGAGATGAATTGATGAATATTCCATACTCTACAAATGGAGATATCTTTTTTTTCTCATCAAATTAAAGTTTTAGGTGTCAACTAAGGAATTTTGACAAACATAATTTAAATAATCATATAAATAATAAGATAATAGATAAAATCAGTCACCTGAATTATTGAATTATTATTTGAAATAGATTAAGTGTTACACTGTGAATTGTTATTATTAGTATTAAATAAATACACAAGTGGGCGGCTTTTGTGCTAAAATACAAAACTTCGGCAAACAACGTTAAAGAGCACAAAACGGATTTATTTCAAAAACATAATTTCAATAGTGAATTTATTACTTCAATACAACTAACATGTAAGACACATCTTATTGTACCATATGTCAAAGAAACCTCAGCACTAAATCATAATGTTAAAAAAATTACTAAGTAAATTAAGTACTAAGTGTAAATCTTGTTGTCTGTAACCGTAATGTATACCCGTAAATGAGTAAACATTAAACTTATAACAATTAAGAAAATTAAAATATTCAAAGTTCCTTAACATTTACTGATTACATTAAAAATAAAAAAATTTATCATTCAACTCTTTCAATGTAATAAAAATTAAAAAATATTTTTAATCATAGATTTAGACAACAAATAGAATTTATTCTTTTGATTCAATGAATAATTAATTTTTAGAAATATATCTATTACTGGCACGTAATGCAGCAATTTAAAAATCTAAAAAAAATCAATCAGAATTTAAGAAGAAAAATTTTCTAGCATAGAAAATAAAGTAGATATTCAACAGAATAAACAAATAGAGCGTAAACAAAATGAAGGCAAATACTAAATACCAAGTTTAGCATACCCAGTTTAGGTGTAAAAGATCCATCTTTACGACTGCACCATAAGCTATGATCTTCATTTAAAAGAACATAGTACTCACTATTCATTAACAATTCCATGTTTAGTTAATGAATTCATAAAAAAAAGAATTTCAATATGCTGTAAATCATTTTTTTTTTTTTGTTGTAAACAGATTATATTCAAACCATCAAAACACCCGTACTCTTTAGAAGACGACTGATCAAAAAACAAAACTAGAAGAAAACCTATTATTCTCAGTTAAAGTTACATACATATAAATTTTCTTTAATAAGTTTCATATATTCTTGTTTATTCTTATTTATTAAATTAAAATAGTTTTTGAAATTTTAATATTTTAAATAGCAAAGAAGACAAAATATTTTAAAAAGAAAATTGAATTAGCGTTTCCATAAGGCTGTTGCTTGGCTGCCCACCTTTTTAGTAAATAGAGTCATTTGATTGGCCGATCGCATTATTGTTTTCATCTTTATCACTTAATCGTTTCGTCAGGTTTACTAGAATGGCATTTTTAGCATTTTTGTTTGGCGCAATTTTGCTAATGCGCATGCTCGTTTGATAATTTATTCAAACCAATCGAAGTACTTCGTAGACAATGAATATATATGCTTGTATCCCCTTCTTTGCTTGTGTATACTCAGACAAAGATATAAAGATAGAAAGATCAATCACTATACCAAACGGATGTCAAGGTGAACTTTGACATCACTGGTCTCTACTCTATTTTTTATTTATTTGATTTTTATAAATTGTCATGATAAATAAGAACATTCTGTCTCTGTGCCAGAAAAATCTGAACACATTTTTGTTCAAATTTTTTAAAGATTTATGATTTGTATATTCGCGATCGCAACGAACTATAGGGGGCGTTGTTGTATGTGCCGAATCCCTGCGATTTCCACATGAACAGTCATTCAGTTACACTGGAGACATCTTTAATGCAGTATGTAGCATTGTAACGTTCCTTCTTTATTGTGGCTGATTAAATTTAGAAAAGAAAAATGTTTGTTTTCTTTCATATTCAAACGAAAAAAAAAAATGGTATCTCTTTTTTTTTTAGAGAAGGAACATTCAGAACACATCGGAAAAATATTTGTAAATAAAGAGAAAAAAATAGGTATATTCTTATAAGAGTTCAAACCTAATGCCAGAGAAATAGTTTTACTAAATTTAATGGTATAACATGAAAGGCCCATTTAAATTTTAACGTTAAATGAAGAATGCTTACGAAGCAAAAAAAAAAAAAAAAACAAAAAAAACAAAAAAGAACCATTCTTTTTTTGTCGCCAATTTTTAGTGTTACGAAAATGCGTCTTTGGGACTTGCAATTGGGAACAAAACAAGATGCAATTTTATTTTTTTAGGAGCGAAGTATTTTATGGAGTGAAATATAACGAAAATGTACCCATGTCCATAACATGAAACTTTATCTTAGTAAACGTCCGTTTTGGAAATGTTATTTCATTTTGAATCTTATTTATTAGAGTTCATAATGGCTATAGAATCAGGTGAGAGAAAAGTTTGTTTTGAATCTATGCTAAACTCTATATCGGCCCATTTTCCACCGAAATCCGATTGACTACTTTGATTTTAAACAAAGTGTTTCATTTTAAGATTTTTTCCAAAAAGTTTAAGTGTAGATTGGCGGCGCTTAAAAATCTGCCAAATCTGTAGCTGTGGTTAATACCGAATTTTTCTTCCATACTTTTCTGAATCATATTACTTCAAATATTAGAATATACAAGAAGTATACGTAAACACATAATTTAATACCATTTAATTTTTCAAAAAAAGTATTTTGACAACAATTTTATTAAAAAATGATAAACTAAAAAACGTAAAATAAAGAATTCTTAGGATAAAAACGATTTTAAAAATTCCTCATTTTTCAATAAAAACTTTCGTTTTGTTTCTTTTTTTTAATTCTCATAGTATTTAATCAGACGTAAAAAAACCATTTTGTAGAGAACGATCATCAAGTAAGAAAACAATTATTTACAAGCAAATTTTTTATTATAAAAATCATAACACTTACCTGAATTATAAGTCCGGAGAATTCCAAAATGATATGTTCTTTGTTTGAAAACTTAATTCTCAAATAATATATACATAGTTTATCCCTTCATTACTTTTAGGTAACATACCACACATCAAAATTTTATAATTGTAAGATCTCGATATGAATTTTAATATGTAGCTTAAAAACAGAATAGCTGAAATCTAGTTGAAATTCTTCCAAAACTAAAAAACACTTACCAAGAAAACGATAAAAAATTTATTTATAATCAGCATAAAAGATACTTTTTCAAGTAATTCGGATTATTCTTTATTGTTGTTTTCTGAATTATGTAGATACAGAAATATATACTATTCTATGAAGAAGAAGAATATTCTATAACTATTACAGTTCTGTATGGAATTCATTGGAACACATTTATTCATTGGAATGACGAAAGCAATGTTGACTTCATTTTAACTTGTAATGAATTGAAGACAGAAAAATTATTTTACTGCAATACACACATCTGTAACAGCAAGTGATCATGAAATCATGTTATGTTGTTGGAAATATAAAGGTAAAAAATATTGAGAAGTTGTTCTTCAAATGCTTGGCGTGTTCTGCTTCAATGTTTGGCATGTTCTGATTAGTTTTTTCAAGAAGTTTTACCTTTTCTTTAGGGAAATTTTGCTTCCTATTTGCTGCTAAGAAAATGGCGTCCGTCATTGCCAATGGTTATGTGGGAACTAATGCCCGATAGTTACAGTCTCCCGCTAGATGGCGTATCGAGTGTTGCGATCGCGAATTTTAAAATTTAAAATGAAAAAATTTATATATTCTTGAAAATTCATTTTTATATTGTTCTGAAATTCATATACTTGAAATTAATAAAATAAAATAAAAACACTTTAAGTGCTTATTAAAAACATATAAAAAATATAAAAATAACTAAAAAATAAATCATTAAAATAAAATAAAGAACAGTTTTATAAGCAATCTAAGCTGCCCAAAACATTTAATTTCATGAAGAACAATAAATTGGAAAATGTTAATAATTGCTGAGATAGAGTGTCATAATTGTCTGCTAGCGTTCAATTAGTTTGTTATTAAAACTTTTTCATGGTTTTCATTTGTGCGTAATGTAAAGTCTAATTATTTTCATTCAAAAAGTCTCTCAAAATATAATTTCATTCCTGTATTTAAATTACAAGTAACTTTTTTATATCTTGGTTGTGTACAAAAATACAAAAAAGTACAAAAATTTTTTTACAGCATTTCACAACATTTACTTAGTTAGGCTATAATCAAAGATGATAATAAAAAAATAATTGATTGTTAAAAATGATTTCATTGCTATAATGAACATTTCGATGGAATCCTATTACAAAGAATCTGACAAACGTTTTCGTGGTTTTGGTTTTCCTTATTTCCTTCTTGCAGAATTTGGTTACTAAAGTAGCTTTTATAAGTATGCTTTTATTCCGATTCTTAAATTGCAAGTTACTTCGATTCCTGGGCTGTGGAAAAAAAATATTAATATGAGAAGAGTGTTTCAGAATTATTCACTAAGATGACAGGTTGTTTTTCAAGGATGATAAAAAAATTATTGATTATAAAAAAATAATTTCATTGCGATAATCAACATTTAGCTGGAAACCTATTACCATTCAGCAATTTAAAAGAATTTTTCGTGGTTTTCCTTCGCATGTAACGCAAATTTGATTATTTTAATTTAATGTTCATTAAAATAAACTATTCTTGTAACTTTCATGAATATGATTGTATTAAGATACTTAAAGTGTTAATTACTTTGATTTCTGAATTGAATTAAAAATAATAAGGGCGTTTCGTTACATTCACAAAGATGATAAGCTTCACAAGGATTAAAAAAAAAATTATTGATTATTAAAAAATAATTTATTTTAGATAATAAACATTTAGCTAGAATCATATTACCGATAAAAACGATTAAAAAAAAGCATTTTCGTGGTTTTCCTTAGCGTGTAACGCAAAATAGGTTATTTTTATAGCATTGTACTTCGATACTTAAAATTCGACTTACTTAAATTTCTGGGTTGAGATAATAAGAAGAGCTTTTTGTTCTGTTCAGAAAGATGGTACCCTATCTATTAAGGATAATAATAATAATAAAAATACTGTTTATAAAAAATATTTTCATTGAGATGATGATGACCATTTAGCTTGAATCCTATTATCACCAAGCAATTTTAAAAAAATCTTTTTCGTGGTTTTCCTTTGCGTGTAACGCAAAATGTGATTATTTTGATTTAATCTTATTTAAAATAAACTAATCTTTTAATTTTCATAAATATAATTTTACTCCGAAGCTTAAATTGCAAGTTATTTTATTTTATATACCAATAAAAGCAATCTGAAAGACATTATCGTTTGTTTTTCTTAGCGTGTAACGCGAAATTTGATAATTTTAATTTCAATTTAATCTTGATTATAATGAATTATTTTTATAACTTTCATAGATATGGTTTTATTCCGATACCTAAATAGCGAGTTACTTTGATTTTCGGGTTGAGTTAAAAACTACACAAATATGAAGAACATCTCGTATATTCACAAAGAAGTCTCTCAAAGATAATAAAAAAATTATTCATTATAAAAAATATCCATTGCGATGACTGAGCTTTTAAATGGAATTAAGCAATCTGAGAGCAGGGCCGGCCCCAGGGTAGGGCGATCCGGGCGGCCGCCCGGAACGCAATGATCTAGGGGCGCCAAAATGATAGTTTACAAGATTGACAGGCGGCAGGCGGAATTTATCAATTTTATTTCTAAGAACATAATTCAAATAATATAATATATTTAAACATTAAGGCAAAATCTAGTTGAATTCAATTCAACATGACAAAACCACTCAACCATCGCCTTTCAAGAATTGACAAGTTTTTCGGCCCGTGGCAACACGACTGTACAGGAAACAACAATTTTGAAACCAAGAAACCTTTTTAACTGCATATAAAAAGGAAGTAAACTTAAAACTATGAATTATTTGCCACTAGACTTCGACTGGAGGAACACGTTCGCAGAGTCCTCAATAAAGAAGAAATCAAAGCTAGATATCTAGGGAAAACTATACAAAATGAAATAATTGAATTATTGCATGACAACATAAAGCACCACATCAATGAGCAAGTTTAAAAGGCCAAGTATTATTCCGTGATTCTTGACTGTACTCCCGATGCAAGTAAAGTAGAACAGATGACATTTGTGGTAAGATTTGTCTCCATACAGGAATCAGAGTCTGAAGTTCAAGTTAATCTCAACGAATATTTTTTGGGTTTTCTACCCATTGAGAGATCAACAGCTAAGGAATTGTCGGAGGTTTTACTAGAAGAGCTAGAGAAAAATAGGCTTAAAGTAGAAAACATGCGCGGTCAATGTTATGACAATGGTTCCAATATGAGAGGAGAAAAATCGGGAGTACAAACAAGAATCAGAAATATAAACCCCAGAGCATTTTATGTTCCATGCAGCAGCCATTCGCTAAATTTGGTTGCAAAAGATATGGCAAAATCCTCGTTTGAGGCAGCCAACTTCCTCAATATTGTTCAAAAGTAATATAAATTTTTTTCTTCCTCTTCTTTTCGTTGGGCAATATTACGGAAATATATTGATACTTACACCCTAAAACCATTGAGTGATACGCGATGGGAAAGTCGAGTCAACTCATTAGAAGCTCTGCGGTTTCAAATTGGTCCAATTCACGATGCTTTGTACAGCATATATGAAGATTCAGAAATCGATAATATGATCAGAGACGAGGCTAGCGGATTATTAAATAATTTGAAGCAGTTCAAATTTATATGATCTGTTGTGATCTGGTACAAAATTTTGAGTCATATTAACCCCAACAGCAAACTTTTGCAAACTGTAAATTTTGATATGTCACAAGCTATTGATATGCTTAGCAACTGCAAACTCTTCTTTGAAAACCTGAGATCAGATGAAACTTTTGAAAGCATCATTTTAGAAGCAACCGAGCTTGCTTCAGAGATTGAAGTGGAAGCTAATTTTGAAACCACCACAACACGTCATCGTGTCAGAAGCAAAACAAGAACGTTTTTGTATGAGGGCCCGGATGAACCCGTTCAAGACCTCAAACAAAAATATAAAATAGATTTTTTTTCTCACACTATGGATCAAGCAATAAATGCTTTGGAAACCAGATATAATTTTCTAAATACTCACAGTAATTATTTCAGCTTTTTGTATAATATTTTTTGTCTAAAAGACATGCCCAGAAATGAGCTACTGGCTCATTGCAAATATTTGGAAGTAGTTTTAACTGATGGAAATTCAAGCGATCTTAACGCCCTGGAATTAGCCGATGAAATAAGCATTGTTTCGTCATTATTAATAAAAAGGAAACCCCTGTTGAAGTTCTTAAGTCTAAGTTTATCGCTACACTTAAATTCGCACCAAACCTCAGCATAGCATTAGGAATCCTACTTACATTGCCAGTCACTGTGGCTTCGGGGAAAAGAAGCTTTTCAAAACAAAAAATAATAAAAAATTATCTCAGAACGATGCAGGCGCAAAATCGTCTCAATGGATTGGCAATGATAGCTATAGAACACCAAATTAGTGACAAATTAGACTTGAAATCACTGGTTCGTGATTTTGCCGAATGAAAAGTTAGAAATAGGGCATTTTAATTACTTTGGTTAGTTAGAATTTATTTATAATATGGGATATTAGTTTAGTTAGCATTGCTACACTTTAATTTTTGTTATTGTGCCTCAAGTGCTAAATTGCTTATGATGATTGAGTTTTTAATATAACGTCTTTTTTTTATATTTTTTTTAATGGTTTCTTGACTTTCTGATATGGTCGCATGAGATTTACTTTAAAAAAAACGGGGGGGGGGGCGCAAAATTAAGGTTTTGCCCGGAGCGCCAAAATGTCTAGGGCCGGCCCTGCTGAGAGATATTTTCGTGGTTCCCCTTTACGTGTAATGCAAAATATGATTGTTTTCTTAAACTTTTATTCAAGCAAGAAAAGAAAAAAAAACATTTATACCACTACTAACCACTCCAAAAACCAGAGTAAACGCCTTATTATAACACTGATACGCCAAGAATTTGGAATTATGAAGAACTTGCCTGTATATTTTGATTCAATAAACTGGTTTATTTTCTGCTTTCCTTCTTACAATTTTTTTTAAGTGAAAAATGAGAACTTGTTACATCTTTTGACTCTTCCACATTACTGTTAGAAAATTTGACGGGTCATCAGGTTGTCTTTTGTCAACATCTGAATGAAATTAGAGCAAATAGTATAGTATTTGTAATGGCGAAAATATCAAAATGATGGAATAAACATGACCTTTTTATACAGTGTTAAAATTCAAAAACTTAAATACTCGGGTTCCTATGATTTGTTATTTTACTAATAACTTATTCTAGTATGTTATATTAAAATATCTGGAGAAAAAAAATTTTCTTACCAAATATTCTTTGAGTACTATTCAGCTATACTAATTCAGCTTAAAAATTGGGTTTTAACTTCTAAAATAAATTGATATATAAATTAACACATTAAGTTATATTTTTTAATCAAACCATTTTATGTAAAATAATATGTTTCTTAAAAATCTAGCAAATCTTTTTCGTGTATTACATGACCAAGTTTAATCATAACGAACAACTGAAAATGTGTTTCGCTCATTATAATTATGTAAAGTCACACTTTAGGGCCATATTAAATACTAAATAAAACATTTTAAATAATTTTTTCTTTTTCAATTGTGTTGTGTGCATCCACAGCGTAGTTAAGCACTGATTTATTCATTGTTTACTTTTTTCACTGCATACGAAAAACAGGTATTCTGCTCATATGCTATAAACAAAAAGTGGATTTTGCAATCGTTCTTGAAAGTCTTTTTGTAAAGCTAAAATATCTCAAAAATTTTACTAGATTTTTAATTAAGTAAAATTTGTATATGTATTATATTTTAAATTTGTATATGTATAAAATTTGTATAAAAAGTACTTTTTTATACATGATGAAGATGAAATAAAGTTATCTCCTAAGTTTGAGTGCTACTTATAATGTTTAAAGATAAGAAACATTTATCGGATTAAATATTAATAGAGAGGGTAAATTTAAGAATGTGATGAACTGTGTATAAACTGGTTAAAATTAAAGTACTTAAATTAACTTTGTATATAAATAGTGGACAGTCCTCAAGTTTGACTTATTAGATTTTGCTATTTTTACTAGCACTATTTTGTAAAATAAAAAGATGTGAAGATCAAAATTCTAAATCTTTCGATTTTTCAAATCGATTATTACAAAATATTTGCTTGTATTGATACAGAAAATGATGTTCTGTAGAGATGACTGAAAACTAAATATCAGGACAAATGAGGATAATTTTATATGCAACCCATTTGTTTTTTTCTTAAATTTCTCCCTAAATCATCTTAGAGACTAAATAAGAAAAGATTGGCTGACTTGCAGACAAAACATTAATATATAATTTATTCAAAATAATACCTAAAGTAATCAAGAAGGATAAAATAAAATTATCAAGATATATGCAGAAGTTTATTTTTTATTACAACATTGATTGTTTTTCATTTATTAGTTCAATAACGTATCAGTAAAAACTTATTGCAACATTTCACATATTTCAATAGCAGTTTTGCCAACTGTAGCGATTTCTTTTCTTAACTATGTTAAATATAAGTTTAATCTGCGTAATTTAATCTACAGAAATAATCAAATAGAGGCTATTAAATCAATTAACCAGTATGTTTTGAAAAGCAAATTATATTGTTTTAAATTCTGGTGTTAATTATAAAATAAAAATGTGAGAAATATAACTTGCAACATTTTAATATTTTAACAGATTTTTTCTGACAAAATTGTCATAAGACGGAACAAATTAGACTTGACAATAAAATTCAGTATCATTTTCTTTCATATCATATTTTGCTGGCATTTCACAATTTCTTTTTCTCTTTAAAATATATAACAAGTTTATGTTACATAGGAAATAAGATAATTTTCAATTTTCTATAGGTTCAAAGTATATTAAAAAATAATAGGTAATGGTTGTAAATAAGTATTTGCTAATTTGGTTGGCTATAGTAATGGAGATAAACTATTCTGTTCAGCTCTTGCTAAATGCTAAATAGCCATCTATATCCATTCAGTACACCCAATAGCTAAAATAAAAATATATTCTATTATTCTATTTTTAAAAAGTTAGTCTACAATATCAGTAAATTTATTAACATCAAGAGTGTCTATGTATAAAGAGAGAAAAAGGTTCAAAAATTTTCTATTTGGAATTTGAAAATTTATTTTTGAAAATTATTCACATTAAAGCTAAACCTATTGTTTTTCCTGCACACAAATAATACTTAATTCTTAATATCTTTCATAATTAGTTATGATTTGATGCTGTGTTTCAAAATGATACTCAAGTGTAAAAACAATTTAAATTATCTTATTTTCTACTTATGAGTTTATTTTCAGTTTTTCCAATTTAATTACTAATGGATAAAAAAATAGAACTTAATGATTTTCAAGAGTGTAAAAAATATATGTCAGCTTTAAACTTTCAACATTTTAGCATTTTTAGTTGAAATAATGGCTAATTTCTACCATTGTCGAAAAAACTGCCCTTGAAAAAATTAACTAAGCTACCATTTTTTAAATTTAAAACTGCGTGTGTTTATTTTTATTTGTGATCATTTCTTTTTTTTATAAATCTAACCAAAGATTTACATTTTAATTAAGATTATTACATGTCGTATCCTCTATATTCTATACTTTATTTAATAATAATATTTATTAATTCGTACAAAAATGTTGCATTGAAATTTTCTGCAAGTAATATGGTAATGGTATATGGCAAGTAATATGGAATGGTATGGAGGGTGATAATGATGTAAATGCAGTCAATAAAATATGACTAAAAAATAAACTTTGACTCCCTTAATTTTTTATACATATAAACATTAATGAATAATATTTTATTTAATAATAATGTAAATATAGCACAAGTACATTACATAATAACATAAATATAGCACAATAAAGACAAAAATGATAAGAAGAAAAGAGAGGAAACGTGTTAAATAATATAATAAAGATTAACGAAATGAGAAAAAGAAAAATTATTAAAATAAAATATTAAAAAGCCGGAAAACAAAATAATAAAAATTTGATGATTATATTTTCTCATTATTTTGTTTTCTAGCTCTATTTTTTTTTTTAATATTTAAAAAAAAAAACATTATTTTAATTTTTTTTTTCCTTCTCTTTTCATTAGTTTTTTTTAATATTATTTCCCATGTTTTCTCTATATTGTTATCTGATATATATGTTACGGCCAAAGCCCGAATTCGGCCAGATCGCGAATTGGCCAAGAACGCTGTAAATTGGCTGGTCAATGTCCGATCTTTTCTTGATTTCGGGAATTGGCCAGCCAGATCGCGAAGTGGCATAGGATAGCTGGCCAATGTCCGATTTTTTCTTGATTTCGGGAATTGACCGGATATAATTATACATTTATTCGATGATATAATTACATTTATTCGATATTTTATTACTTACTGACGATAGATTACATTTATTCGATATTTTAATACTTACTGACGATAGATTAGAAGATAAATACCGGGAAAATGCATACCGGGCAGTGGCACTGAACCTTAAAAAAACATCAGTGTAGGATATACCGGGCAGTGGCACTGAACATTAAAAAAATATCAGTGTAGGGTATACCGGGCAAATGTATACCGGAAAGGGGCACTTGACTTTAAAAAAACATCAGTGTAGCGCATACCGGGCAAATGTATACCGGGCAGTGACACTTGACCTTAAAAAAACATCAGTGTAGGTTATACCAGGCAGTGGCACTTAACTAGACCTAGTATATATTTCGGACATTTACCAAAGGTCTAGTCATACTCGGTCTAGTTAAGTGCCACTGCCCGGTATACATTTGCCCGGGCATTCTTGAATGAGCACATCGCGTTTTTGACCGGCCACTTCGCGAAATGGCCGGCCAAAGTGCGAAATAATTGATCGTTTCAATTATTTTGCACCAATTCGCGAAGTGACCGGACTTCGGGCTTTGGCCGTGACATATATATACGCTGCAACAAAGAAAGTTTTCATTTTTTTCCCCATTGGTTACAACAAATTGAAGTTCCTATCGTGTAAGTTAAGCATGAAAGAATAAATTTACATGTCAGCAAATTTCTGAATGAAAATTCTATGCTCGTGTGGGTCACGAGAAGTTGAAACAAACTGAGCCATTAGTTGGGAAAATTTAGTTCATATCAATGAACAAAAGTGTTCTATATTATATTTTATTTATTCTTATGCAGATTCAATTATATTTTAGAGCTACATGATGCAATTACTATGGAAGAGAGATGCATCGCATTAATAAAGATTAGCCACCTATATATTTATTTTAAAAATTTTTTTGCAGTGATAAGTTAAAATTTTTGAAATTGATAATTGTGGTTTTAAGAAAGTTGTGAATCTTCAATTGCAATTGTTTTTTAAAAGCAAAATTATTTTTTTGTTTCTTTAAGTTTTTCTATTCCATGTTATATATTCTATTTTAAAATTTTATACTTCAATAACTTACTGACTAAAAATTTAATAAGTGATTTTAATTTTTAAGATTTTATGCTGGATGTAACTTAGTAGCAATTGAGTACGAATTAGCATGTTCCTTATAAGATTGCATCGGAATCTTCGGGAATTGAAGTGGAGTATTAGTAATTAATTGCTATGGAACATATCAGCAGTTGCATTTTATTATACTCAAATTAGCAATTTTATTGAATGCAAAAATGTCTGAAAACTCGTGAACTTTTTATGTTGCCCATTATATTTACTTCATCAAAAATATTTTAATTTAAATACATTTAATTAACATTAAAATTTGTTATTTTAATAAAGTAAAGTTAATAATCTGAATACGATTGAAATAATCAATAGTTCATTTAGAGTAGAAAACAGAACATGAATAAATTTAAGTCCATTGTAGGTTATATTCTCTAAATAATAACCTCTTTTTTTCTACAAAAATATTACTGAATTTTAAAAATAAAATTATTGTTTTTAAGACAATAAGATCGTTGCAGTAAAGATTATATAAACAACATATAATTGATTTTATTTTGAACTAATATTTAATTGACAGACAAATTAAATTTAGATGTTAAAAAAAAGTTATAAGGATAGAAAATCTCTTTCTAAAATTAGATATTTAAGTAAATAAACTATTTCAGCTTAAAAATTGGGTTTTAACTTTTAAATTAAATTAATATAAATTAACTCATTTAGTTATATTTTTTAATCAAATCTCTTTTGGGCCAGTGTGTCCTGCTATTTCACTATTACCTGCAAATTTATAAATTTTTTCATTAACATTTTATTACAGAATTTAAGGAAAAAATATGTTCATTTATTACATCCATTTGATTTCGAGCAAATATAATTGTTTGCTTCGATCTGCAAATTTTTACGTGGTCATAAAAAAAAATTTTGTTATGAAAAAATCAAAGTAGTTGGAATATTTATTTTCTTTTCCTTAATATTTTTATGTTTTCACACGTGATAACTAATTATTATTGACAGACAACTCTTAACACTTTTGTTGCTAATCATGCGATGTCATGTTAGGAAATTCTCGCCTGCAGTTTATTTCAATAAAACAGATCTGTCAGGTGATAGCAAAATACATATTATCATTCACCTATTTTTGTAGAAAGAATGGTGATGTTTTCTCATGACAATAACATTTGGTTTTTTAGAATAAACTTATTATAAAATTTAAAAACAAACCGTTGCTAAAATAAAGAGAAACAATTTTACTTTGATTTTATCTTTATAGATTAATTACCACTTTTCAATCATAGATATAGTATAATCACCTGCACTCGTCTGGTAACGAACTTGTTAAGGATGAAAATCTATTTATAAAAATTAAATTCCTTTTATTGCTTAATAATTTAGAAAATGTGATGTATATGGAGATGTGAGGGCATTGTGTAGATATATCTGCTTCAGTCTAAAAAATTATTGGCAAACACTTGTGGTATTTACAAAAAATTATATATATATATGTCATGCGGTGACACAAAAATTATTTTATATAATGCTCACATATGTAAAACAAATAAATAAGAACTGTAAAATATTTCAATAGGTATGGGCAAAAAATTTTTTTAATAAGAGATTTTTCTATCCCACTCCTCTCACTCATCGAATGTTTTTAGATGCCATCAAATTAAGAGTAATTGTCTCTAAACAGGAAGTAGATTAATATTGTACTTGAGCACTATGAAGACTTTGTAGTTCATTTTGTTATTTACATTGTTTCATGAAATTTCTTCAATTCTTTTCTAGATAAATAATAATTTTTCTTCCAGTTAATTTCAACTTAATTTTGAAAAATCACAAAAATTTCAGGACATCTATTGAAATGTTTAGTAATCAGAAATGCTTTCTTTTTTTTTAAAAGGGAAATTAAGGATTACTTTGAGCCCTGATTATGTATTACTATAAAGCAGTTACATGTTTCGGTGCATGAAATGTTCTGTTATAATTTAATTTTCATACTGTATTTCAATTATGATTACTTTCATAAAATTTAATTTAATCAATTAAGAAGTTAAGCTTTTAAGTATCTTTAAAAAAATTCAATTTAAGTTAAAAAATAGTATTCCTCTTCATTTTATGCATTTTTTTTTTCAGAAAACACAAAGAGAAAAAAAAAAGAGACTAAGTCAGTAGAAAAATCATTTATTTATTATAAAATGAAAACAATTTAGACAAACATTTGGATCAAAAATACCACAGCTACCTACATTATAAGAAAAATCCAGTACATTTTACAAATTAAATTTAAAATTTTTAGTCTATGAACAAATTGTAAAATACTCCTTTTATAGGAGCTTTTTAAAACCAGTTAAGATAAATAAAATACCAAAAGTAATACTTTTTGATGTGAGTGACAGTCATACATTTCATTCATTCATCCATTCCATTCATAATTCTAAATATTTACTAGACACCTCGATTGACTTTTGAAAGTTTTAGATTACAAGATATAAATATGATAGGCATGCTGCAAAAATTTGAAAACAAAATGACAAAATTTTAAAAACAGTTTAGAACAATGATGTTTGAAATTACAATAAAATAAACAATATTCATTCAAACTCAAATACTCATTAAAAAAAAAAGGCATTTATCTTATTAAATTTATCACAAAATTTTAATACAGATTTGCGAGGAAAAAAATGAATGCTGCAGACAATATTTATAAATAAATACATTGCTATGAAACTGTGCATAAAAGTCCTTGCATGCTATTTTGTTGCAGGTATTACTGAAATCTTAACCCGTATTTTGCACCTTTAAACCATCAAGAGTGCTAGTGTTTTTATTTTTTTTTTAAATGTTAAGACACTTTAGGTAATAAAAGGAAACAAAACATTCTAAAATACTATTTATATTGTAATAAAAGAGCCATCATTAAGGTTAGAGGAAAACAGAGCCATTTGACAAGATCTCCATGATTTTACATAGAGATCAGGGTTGTTCAATAATTATCAGGGTAAACCCGAAAAAAAAAAAAAGAAAACCCAATTGGTTTTTTTTCATTGCTTTTTATAACAAATCAACTCTAGTTAGTAAGTTTATAATAGAATAATATTTATATTTCCATCACTTCTATATTCTGCACTTTAAAAATTTTAATTAACTTTTTAAAAACATTTAATATTAGAAAAGTTAGATAATATACTAAGGTGTTCTCATAAAAATTTGAGACACTCATTCACAATGTAAAAATAGAGTTAATATAAAAAAAACTACTGTATACTTTATTAACTCTAATTTACCCAAGTACTATTAATTATATCATTAAAACAAATCAAATGTTCAAAACATTATTTTAATCAACATTACTTTCAAGTAGTTAAAATGTATACTAATCAAATCAGCATTCTTCATAATATTCGTTTGGGTCACCTAGAATTTCTATTTCTGTACTGAAGGATCAAAACTGGATTTTCAACAAGAACTGACCTGGCAGATACAATACTCAGGTCAGAGCTGTAAAAAATTCAGTCAATGCAAGAGCCTTATTTCCACAAGTAACTGATGATGATAACAACCTAGAACAAAACTTAAAACATTGCAACTGGATATACAAAACACAATTTGTGTTACAATACAATTTGTGCTTTTCAATAATATTCTAAATTTTAATTTTAAAAATATCATTTATAGTAGTAATGTTATCACAGCAGCATCAAACAAATCATAAAATATGTAAACAAAAAACTTTAATACATGTAAGCTAATTTCTAAAACCAATAATATAATAAAATGTAAATCTATATTTTTATTTTAATACCATTTAAGCATATTCATACAAGGTAAGTTGATAACTTTAAAATTACTGTGCAAAATTTTATTAATTTAACCTTTTACTCATAAGAAACAAAAAAGTGGCTTCCTTCCAACCTTGTATTATTAAAGTTATAACTTACTAGTCATTCATATTTCCTTTCAAATAATATTCAAGAGTATTCAATACACACAAGTAATTAATTCGAAGGTTTCCATACTAGTATAACTATATCCAATATCATAATTAGGAGCACAAAAAAAAAAAAACATTTGCTTCTAATAAAAACCATTCAACAAATTCCACATAACTCCCACTTAAGACATACAGGTACATTGAGGCTGTTGAAGGAGCTTTAAAAGGATGCAATTTATTTGTTGATGACAAGAAAGTCGACCGATAACAAAACAACACATCATTACAATTGTTACACATTTGTGCTCCCTATCAACTATTCAAATTTTATTCTGGTCCTTTCATATTATTCCAAACTATAATATCAGTTTTCAAAATGTCACTTATAGTAATTTTTAATAAGCAGAATCTCACAAATAATAAGAAATGTAAACTATATAATATATTAACTCTAATTTACCCAAGTACTATTAACTTCATCATTAAAACAAATTAAAATGTTAAAAACATTAATTTAATCAACATTACTTTCACGTAGTTAAAATGTATACTAATCCAATCAGCATTCTTCATAATATTCATTTGGGTCACCTAGAATTTCTATTTCCGTACTGAAGGATCAAAACTGGATTTTCAACAAGAACTGACCTGGCAGATACAATACTCAGGTCAGAGCTGTAAAAAATTCAGTCAATGCAGGAGCCTTATTTCCACAAGTAACTGATGATGATAACCTAGAACAAAACTTAAAACATTGCAACTGGATATATACAAAACACGAAGCACAATTTGTGTTACAATACAATTTGTGCTTTTCAATATTATTCTAATTTTAAAAATATGATTTATAGTAGTAATGTTATCACAGCAGCATCAAACAAATCATAAAATATGTAAACAGAAAACATACATGTAAGCTAATTTTTAAAACCAATAATTTAATAAAATGTAAATCAATATTTTTATTTTAATACCATTTAAGCATATTCATACAAGGAAAGTTGCTAACTTCAATGGTTACTTTAAAATTACGGTGCAAAATATTATTAATTTATCCTTTTACTCATAAGAAACAAAAAAAAATGGTTTCCTTCCAGCCTTGTATTATTAAAGTTGTAACTCATTTGTCATTCATATTTCCTTTCAAATAATATTCAATAGACATAAACTAAAAATAATTTTTATAATTAACAACAAAAAATTTTTTGCTTTAAATAAAAACACAGATCCGACAATAATGCTACGAAAATTGATGAAAATGATAAACCTGCAAAATTACTGATCTCAGTAGTGAGGTAGCTGTAATATATGGCTAGCAAGTAAAAATGTTGAGAACCAAGAGCTATTTTATATTAATTAGCGGTGCAATACTAAAGTCAAGTATCCTTTGAATCTTTTTGCATGAAAAAAATGTATTTCGTAGCGTATACGTAACATCACTCCCGCTCAAACGTTTTCGCCGTTTTCGCTCACGCTCAAAAATCAGGCATCCAAGCTCTTGGCGATAGAATTCATTTGGCAATCACCCATTTCAGCTGATCGCCAAAGTTTAGGGTTATAAAACGGCTGGCATTCAAGACAGTGCGTTTCCATAATCGAAAATGAAGCAAACGTAGGCCGTTATAAACCTTCAACTTTAAAGATAAACAAACAAAAACTAGTAGACGATCAAATGATTGGTGATCTCATATTTTGATAAGTTGCTTTGCAAAGTGAAATAAATTTATTGTTAGTTCAAATAATTGTCGGAAAATGGATCCCGCAAGTCGATTCATACTTAAGCAAAATGAAAAGTTTATCAAAAAGTTAGATATGTCTAAATTACGACCACTTTTGATTGAGTCTAAAATTTTTACTAATTCTATGTTTAGAGACATTTATGACCCTAAATCTGAAGCCAATTTGTTTGAGGAACTACCCACTCGAGGACCAAATGCCTTTTCAAAATTTTTGGAAGTTTTAGAGAGAGCTGGTTATACTTCTCTGGCAAATGAATTAAAAAATACCCCTAAATATGCAGAAACGTCCAAAGTGAAATCAGTATTTTATTCCATGAAATCGAAACCTGTAGGCTATTGCGTTATAATAAATAATGTACTATTTGACCATCTCGAAGAAAGAAAAGGTTCGGATGTTGATGCCAAAGAATTAGAAATACTTTTTGGTGAGTTTTTGGGATTTTCTGTTGAAGTGAAGCATAATATGGAAGGTAAAGACATGAAAAGGTACCTAAAAACTTTTGCGAAGTCTGACGAACTCAAAACAGTTGATTGCTGTTTTATTATTATATTAAGTCATGGGGATAAAAATGGGATTGTATACGGCACTGATAGTTATGCTCTTCCGAAAGATGAAATTCATATCATGTTTAGTAATATTAATTGTGAAAATTTAAGAAATAAGCCTAAAGTATTTTTATACCAAGCATGTCGAGGAAGTTGGGAAGATCATGGTATTGAAAGTGCAGACTCGCCAAATGAATTGGAATCGAGATGTAATGACTCTGTGACAAAAAATTCAGTAACAGAAACTACAGATGCTCGAAAGTTTGAAGAGAATACTTCTCCAGTTTCAGATACTACAGATGCAGTACCATTTAAAAAGAACATTTCTTCTTCATTGAAAAAGGATCCTTCCGAAAATGATATTCTTATAGTACATTCATCACTTCCTGGTCATAAAGCTTATAGAGATCATATACTTGGCTCTTGGCTTATTCAAGACATAGTTTCAGTTTTTAAAGAGGATTATAAATACCATGACTTAGAAAATATGCTGAAAACTGTAAGCAGGAAAATTCAAGATCGTTTAACCCTTAGAGGTCAAAAGAAACAAGTGCCTCATTCTGAAAATAAGGGATTTAGAGCTTTGTTACATTTATGTAGCAATGAGGACTACAAAGGATGTGATATGGCTGCAAGAGAGTATCTATTCCAATGATATTTATTTAACTTAATTTAAACCAATGTTTTAAAACTATTTATACTTTAAAAACTGTCGTATATAGGGATGTATAGCTAAAAGTGGCCCCTAAAGCCCTTTAACTTGAACCTAAATCTCATAAAATTGTTTCATAATACAGTGATTCCTAATTTTTTTGGCTAGGGAACCCTAAGTGATTGAGCTTCTTTTGACAGAACATCAACATTATAAAAAATAAAAAGTTTAACTGCCATAAATATACTTTTAAAAAAAATATTACTTATTATTTTGAAAAGTTTAATGGGCAAGAAGAAATATTTAGTTCTATGAATTTATTCTTGGTGCCTCTGATGAAAGTGAATAAAATAAGCTGAATTATGGTTTTCAAAAAAAGGAACTGTTGTAAACGTTGGGAATAGTTATCAGAGAAATGTAATTCATTAATTTTGAATTTAGTTATTTTATTTGGAATTGAAAAGCTTGATGGGAATTAATTATTGAATTTTTCCTAGATGCGTATCCCTTTAATAATTTTTTTCAACATATTATTATTAAATAAATTTTTTTTTTTTAAGTGTTGCTACTTTTTTCATTGGCATTTTACATAAATAGGTTCAAAAATCTTACTTAAGCAACCGAAATATTATTTAAATTATGAATTATTGATTGGATACAAATATATATTACTAGTTTAAAAAGTCCTAACTTTCAGAACCGTTCTAAACCTTTCGCAGAACCATAAGGTCCCACGTATTTTTGTGAACCGTTGTATTAATATTAAAAAAAGTACTATCAGAAAGAAAAAAATTTTTTTATCTTGTTTTACTAAAGTTACTAATCTAATTCAGCCTTTAGCAGAGAATTAGATTTATATAATTTTATTTTGTAAGTTTTGTTGAAGGAAATGAGTTCAATGTTTGTAGGGAAATGTAATGTCTAAAAAATTTGAACAAATAAATCTGAACTGAAAAGAAACTTTCCAAAATCAATGGGATAAGTAAATTATAATTTCAAAATTCTAATCACAACTATGACATAGTATGTACTAGTGATTATGTATTGACAAAGGTAATAAATTTTATTTTTTTGAATAATAGTTCAAAATTTTGAGGTAAATGATGACTTATATTATATTTCTGCTTCTTTTCTATACCTAGAGATATGTCGCAATAATTTACTTTGAAATATTATATACTAAGTTTTAATACATTTATTTAAACTTAATATTTTAATTGTATTTATTTTAATTTTTATTATCTGTTTTTAAGAGAAAGGTTTTGTTTTACATCTACCCTGTGGCAGAAATTTTTTGAGCTTTCTGCGACAATTTTCCCTAACACTAATACTTTTCTGAAAGAAATTTTTAATCATAACAAATGTTACTAATTTAAAGTAACTAAATGGCATTGTGTTTACAAAAAAACTAAATAAATAAAAAAAAACCTTCTTATATATAAAAAAAATGTAATTGTTAATGTAAGATTTTTTAAAAATCTGTATACAAAAGAATACATATTCTAATATTATGGGCAATATTCTCTGGTTTTGACAGGGAAATAACACACTCTAATTATATATATATATATATTTTTTTTTGCATTTTGTAAATCTTCATCACATTTAAAAAAAATTATTAAACTCTATGAAATCCGTGGCAGTAACTACTGAAAAAATATCGCCGATAAAATTACGTGAATCAGACTTTAGGTTACTCAAATGCATATTTCAATTTGAGATTTGCTTATTGTAGTAAATAATATCGTATTAAAAATGAATTAAGAACTTTGTAGAAACCTATGGCAGTAACTTCTGAAAAATCCACCAAAAAAACTATGGTATCATTGCATCAAAAAGTAAATATTCAAATGTGCAATTCAAATTTTTTAATATTTTATAAAATATATCAGGAATTATATAAAATATGTCTAAAATATATCAGAATTTTTAAAAACCATGATTAATTAATATCAATAACTGTAAAAAAAACTATCAAACCACCACATGGATTAATGATGCTATCGGCATACTTAATTGCATGATACGAATATCTGGTGTTGAAATAATATCAAATGAGAAAAACTGCATGAAAATTCGTAGCAATAACGGCAGAAAAAACAGTGGAATCGCCACATTAGAGGTAAATTAATGAATCAAATGCGTAGTAATATCAGTATTTTAAAAAAAAATTCATGAGAATATCAACTGATAACTGAGCAATGAAAGACATCTGGATTTGAAAAAACGAAATGGAAATCAGTAGCTATAATTTTCAAAAAAAATTTTTAAAACATATATTTACAATGGAATCGGCTTGTTTGATAAAGTTAAGACTCAAATGCCAGATTTTACATTTTTGTGTGTTATGTTGAAGAGATAAATTTAAACTAATAAAAAAAGAAAAGACAAATAAACTGCAATAATTTATTAATTCTTTTGCTACAAATTTGAATTGTTAGCAAGTTCCTCACTCATATTTGATTGAAATGTAAAATAAAATGTTCTAAAAAAACATTTCTAGAACAATTTATTCGCAAATTCGGAACTACTTTTTATAATATCAATTTTAAATTCTTCTTAAAGCCAATCATAGCAAGCTATTTTTATTCTCAAAGAAAAATAAAAAACACGAGTGTTTCTTCTCTTCCATCATGAGGTAAAGGTATCTTGAAAATAATTCTGCGGGAAAGAAAGAAAGAAAAAAACATTCAAAAAATTCTGCAGCGAAAAAATTTTTTAAAAAATTCTTCAGATAAGAAAACCACACTTTTTTGCTGCCCAAATAAAAGATCTATCTGCAAGAACTCTGTAATGTTCTGTGCCAATGTCCTCCCGTTTCTGCAACAGGGTGTTTTTATAAAACATTATATTATTTTCAAATGCCATCTACTCTACTTTTTTACAATTATTACGAATATTCTCCCTCAACATTGGATTTTTGAGCTTCTGTGGCCTATTAGCCAAAAATGATTATGCATCCCTCGTCTTAAATGTGTTATAAAATTTATTGTTTTATCTTGAATTTTTTTTAGATTATTATTTATTTTGTAAGTTGTATATTATAATTATATTAAAGAATTGGTGCCATGTTTTCTAATGAAATGCTTCATTTTAAATTCAGTTACTTTTTTATTTACTTGACGTATCTATATTTTTTAATTTGAAAATAAAGCCAAGAAGTTAATGTTAAGAAAATGTATTTTAAGTTTTAGTTTAAATTATTTATTTTTTTGACCAATTGCTTAGCTACATCTCCTGCTATTATTGTTTTATTTGTATAAGCATTTTGTAAAGTGATAAATATTTTTAAAAAATTCTAAAAAATTTTTAAGGGAACATAACATTATAACTTAAGAATTATGTAAAAACTGACAGAGTTGTAAATAATGTTAAATAAAAGTCCCAAGAAACTGAAGCAGTAAAATATTACTTGAATAAAAACTTCATTTACTTCAAAAATATATAAATAGGAAATTTCAATCAACATCTTTCAAGCACTCAAAAACAGGTACAAATGAAAAGAATCTATATTTCAAATCACTTTTTTTTCTATTCAAATCTGGCAAGTCTTGAAAATGGGTGCCTGTTTTTGACCACTTGAAACATGTCTTATTCCTATAAATATATCAAATGAAGTAATTATAAATATTAATGTACCATGAAGAAAGAATTGAAGACTACTAACCATTATTATTTGTTATTGTCTATAATAGTTTCTTACAATTCTGTTCAAAATGTCCTATAACTAAAGTAATTTTAAAAAAATCTGAATGCAGAGCTTAAACTAAAAATCAAAATTTGCTTGTGAATGATTTTAGAATGACATATTTTGCATTATAAAATTTCTTTAGAATTTCTACTTTTCCTTTATACTAAATATAAAGCAAAAGAAGAAAAAAAAGGTTTTCATAGGTATGTTTCATTTACATAATAAGTGATTTTTTAGTTTTTATTGATTTATTTTTTTACATATCCATAGATTTCGTTTCTTTCTTCAATACCATTATTAAAAAAAAAAACTGAGTTGAAAAATAAGGATAAAGCTCTCATAGCTTGTAAAATAATTTCATTTTAAGTTTTTCTGACTCCATTCTATGTGTAAACAATTTTCCAACATCCTAATAGATCCCTAATAGATCCAACATCCTAATAGAAGCCCCTGTTTGCTTCACTTACAGAATGCTATTTGAATGTTTCTGTGTAATTTTTATTTCTTGTCTTAAAACAGATTATTCCTTTAAAAATTTCACTCAACAAAAATTTTCTTCGTGATTTTATTGGAATTACTGAGTGAAAACATAATTTTTGAAAAAAACTCAGCTTCAAACTAATACAGTTCTTTCACCATATTAGCTTTGATAAATTCAACAATAGATTAATAATTTTATTTACCATCTAAGCTTTATTGTAAGTGATACCATCTCTATAGAATTGCAACTTTATAATTAGAACTGCCATAAAATTGTCATTCTTAAGAAGAAAAAAAATCTTTTGGTTGCCTAAAAGTTATCTTTATATCATCTTTTGATGGTAACATTCTGAATTCTCAAAAACAATCACAAATTATCAGAACCAAAGTTAAAGAAAAAATTGCCACCATACATTAATAAAAATTGAAAATAATATTGAAATAATATCAAGCATGAACAATTTAAAGGAAAATGTCATAATGAATTAAAAACAGCTTTTTTACTTATTATTTTTTACTTTTGTGCTAATAACTGTTAAACACTGATGAGTCAATTTATTGAAGATAATTTTTATAAGAAAAATCGAATAAGAAAGTTATAATAACAATCTGAAATTTAAGATGCATCATATTGTATTTAATAAAGAACAATAAACGACTAATGGTTTTGAAAAAAATTTATAGTTAATTATTACATTTTATTTTTTATTATTGTAAAATTAAATTAAAATATACTAACTATATATTTAACTTGTATGTAATTGTGATAATTGTTTTGTATATCTGTGTAAAATTAATTTTTCTACTTATGCATACTTTAACATGTAAAATATTTGTTTATATGATTAATATTGTATTTTTAAATAAGTCTTAAAGCATATATTTTATTATACAATTATGAGTGTGAATAGTAAAATTTTTGATTGCATTCTACATGGAAGAATTGTAATTTTTGTTAACATTTACAGCACGCACAAAACAAAAAAAGAAAAGATATCACCCTGAATAACTTTTGTTCTAATGATTGGATTTTCACGTACTAAGTGTCAATCTTAATGATATCTGGGGGGAATTTCAAATATGGTAATTAATTTGTGCTAACTATTACTTAAGTTACGAAATCAGACTCAAAAACGCATTTTTTTAATAAACATATAATTTTTTTTTTTTTTTAAACTTATTTTAATTCCTGACCCTCAAAATATGAGGATGGCAAAAAGATTGGATCATTAATTAAGGGGCTAATAAGTTGGGCGAAGTCCCAGAAAACAGACAAGCAAAGTTGCCGCCGCAAATGAATATTTTAAGATAACCCATAGACTAATTCAAAAGAACGGAGTACTCCGTTGCTATGCAATCAAGTTCAGTCTATAAAAAAAAGAAAAAATTTAAATTATTTTCTGTGATTACTCAGAAAGGTATATTTATTAATAGTTATTAGAAAATAACTCGAAGTTTTTAGGCAATAGATAATGTTTTAGCTGATTTCTGACTAAAAGCAAAGATTTATTTGATACGATACTCTCCTTTTAAATTGAGTTTGTAAGTTCCATAAGATGCTGAAATGGTGACACAAAAACTTAAAAAATAAAATATTCAATTTCATTGACACAAAATATCTGGTCTTAGAATTTTAAAGTTAAACATAACTTCATAGTTACAATATTGATGCTACTGTTCTCTTACTTTTTTAAGAACCACATGAATCCTGTTAAAATATTAAAATGCATATGTTTACTTTTACAAGCATAAAATCGTTATCAAAGTAACGATTAAGACCCAAATCTAAAACAGTATAATTGATGATAAAAACTTCATTGGCTTCAAAAAATATGAAAAGATAAATAAAAATAAAGCGTTCAAAAATAGGCGCCCATTCTCAAGACTCGCCAGGCGTGAATGACTTATGACGTTAGTTATTGGACACTCAAAAACATGACTACTTTTATTATCATCTATTATCTTTTAAATCCATGAAGTTTTTATCTTTTTGATTCTGTTTATCGGGATTTTAAGGATATAAAAAAAACTTTTCCTACACTTTTTAAAGACATAAAAAAAAAAAAAATTCCGTTTACAATTGAAATTTCAAAAGTCGAATGTGAAAATGGAATGTTCCCTAGCACCAGGAATCAAAATAAAATAGTTACAAGGACAGCTATTTTAAACAAGTTAACGTTTCCGACTTACTCGAAATTGTTTGAAAATGTAATTTTTATTTATTGATTCCAAAGTTTATTCTAGATATACTTTAAAGTATATTTTAAGCGTACTTTGATCGAGTTTATTTTTACGTCCATGTTTACTTAAAATTATTAAATAATTAGCTTAAAATGAATTATTCAAGCTATGATTTAATGCATTCATAGTATATAATAGTAAACGGGGCTTCCATGGCATATCCTTAATCTTGATATATCTATCATTAAATTAATGGAATAAACTTAGATTAAAAATAATAGTTAAATTTTTTCTCTTTTTAGCTTTCAAGCATTAATATGTTTCGTCCAAACAGATCTCATCGAATAACGAAAGTATTGAGTAGGTTCCTAGGAGCAATATCATATTCCTATCCTTTTATGACGAAATATAGGAAAAATTGGTATTCACAGTTTCTGTTTAAAAAAAATAATAACCTTCTCACTGCGCATTTTTTTTAATCAAAAGTTCGAAAATTGCGTATTTTTTATTGCATTTTTCAAATCAGATGATGATTCTAAAATTGGCACGGCTTCGGAAATGGAATCTTTTTACAAGTTTCAATTTTTAGTATTTGTTGTTTTACAAAATAAGGCATTTTCCTAATAACAAATTATGCTATAACAATATCTTGTTAATTGTGATGAAGTTGAAAAATAAACTTACCAAAAGTAATTTTTTTCAACATCTTTTTTTAAAAGAGCAATTTTCTTAAGGCTAACGGTGTAATATATAAGTTTAAACGTCAAAATAAAGTTACGGTTCGAATTTGTCCATTTGAAAAACAAAGCAAACAGTCGTGGTTTTTTGAGTTGCACTAATATGTATTTATTTTTCACGAACCAAACAAATAAGAAACAACAAATAATTTGTTTGTTCAATCTAAGAGGAAAGGGTGCACAAATTTACTACTACGATTACTTAAATTCTTAGCTAACTGGCTATAGCCCTGAGACTCGAAAAAAAAAAAACGCGAGTGTTAATTTAAAGAAAAACTTTAAGTGCCAAAGAAAATTAAACAAAACAGAATAATTTAGTACATTATCGGGCGGGGGGGGGGAATCTACGTGGTAGCATAAAGAAAGAGTAAAATATATAATGAAATAATTAGTTAAATAGTTCTACGTATTTTACGACTTATAAAATACTGCGTATTTTAAGATGCTTAAAAACTTTGGCTACCTATTCGACAACTCTTTATGTTTAGTATCTTTATACACGTTGTAGTGGCTTATGAAACATCAATACTATTTTTAGATAATTTATGTTGAAATCACAAGAAACAATAAAAAAAAAAAGATAATAATTTATCTTCATTAATCGAAAAAATAGTATGCTTAGTAAATAGTCAGCTGTTTTGCATAACTTTAAACAGCAGAACGTTTTTCATTTTTGAACAAGATTTAATTCTCAGCTAGCTAGCAATAATTCTAATTTTTCTTTTAATAATAATTTGACAATAATTTAAAAAAGAATTTTACTTAAATGGCAAATCTATATTAAATTACTAAAAAAAAAAAATTATTAGTATATTAATGAAAAAATAATATACCTGGTATCGTAAAGAATAAGATTTTTAAAAATGTTAAAATTTAATTAAATAGTTAGTAAAATAGTTCTGCGGAACACTCGCTGACAGGTAATTAGAAAACTTATTTTAAGATTAAGACGGTTTATAAGATGTGTAGAAATTTTTTTAAGATGCTTAAAAATGTCGACTACGTATTCGTATTAATATTTATAAAATATATATGGAAGAATAATCAGATTGTATCAGAAACATGTTTTGATATAACTCGCCATACTTTGATTAAAATGTTTTTTATTAAATAATTTTTTTTCTATAAATTTCTTTAAATTACGAATAAATTTTTTGACGACTAAAAAAGAAGCATCGTATTTTATAATTAAAAAAGAAAGAATTAGCAATCAGTTATAAGCAACGACAAAAAAAAAAAAAAAATATGATTAAAATTTTACGATACGCTCCTTGCAGATTTGGTATAAATGTTAAAATTTATATCTTACAACGTTTAAATTCTTCCTTATTTTTTATCTTTTTTATTTTATGTAAAGCGCGAAAATGCTTATAAAATGAAAATTGCGAGATAGATAAACTTTTCTACAACAATGGACAAATAATTATTTAAAGGAGAAAGAAAACGCACACTTTCGAACAAAAGAAAGAAATTCGTTAAACCTGTAATTTAAAATGGTCCTGTTAGCGCATCAAATTTCAACTTTGCACTTTACATTTCACGGACCAAATTTTTTTTTTTTTTTTTTACTAAAGGTTTTACCACTAGCTAATAATTGGAGTCGTGGTGGCTCAAGGGATAGAGCATTCGTCTCCCAATGAGGTGAAGCGGGTTCGAATCCCAATGATGACTGGTCGATACGAATTCCACACCCGGCTCGCACCGACCAAGGTGCTGACGTAAAATATCCTCAGTGGTAGACGTATCATGGGTTAGAGTCCCCTTGCTGTCAGACTAACCGTAGGAGGCTTTCGTGTTTTTTCTCTCCATGTAACTCAAATGCGGGTTAGTTCCATCAAAAAATCCTCCAAGATGGCTAGAATTTCACCCAATACTTGATTTTGTAGTTCTTTTGTGTGCTGGATTGGGTTCAAAATTACAATGACTACGGAGTTGAACATTAGCAGTCGTCACCACAAAATTTGTCGGCTGTTCAATGATGGTTATAAAATAAACTATAGCCAGGTTGAGAGCGCTGAACCTGTGTTCGTAAGAATGGGAATTCGAAACCAGCTTTCAGAAAAATATCCGTGTATGAAATGGTGACTGGGGCACGTTAACTCTGTCGGGGTCACAAAGTCCTCCAAGTTTCCATAACAAATTGGACTGACCCGAGAGTTGGATTGCACATGGATGTGCAATCCAACTTTTGCACATGGAGAATTTGCACATGGATGTGCACAACTGATAAACTATGGATCAAGTTATCTATATCTCATCCATGTAAAGGCTGTGGTTTATGTGTGTCTGGTAGATGGCTTTTAGACTTCTAGAACTTTAGTGGATCATATACGGATGTCAAGTTGACGTTCACCTTGCAACCACATGGACCTTCGTGGATGTTTACGATAGCGTATAGTGGACATCCACTTATTTTGTGCTAAATGGAAGGAGAAATAAGTACATTAGAACTATTCTGAACATAGTTCTAGGAAGAAAAAAAAAACAGTGTGGAAATGTAAAAAAATATTTTTGACTTGTACGAGAAATTTTAAGAAAGGCCCGAAATCAAATTCCTCCCAGATAGCAATATCCGTTTTATTTCACATAACAAAAACCTTTTCATGTAAACCTAAAAAGGGTTTTTTACACGGTTTACGTGTAAACCTTCTAACCTTAAAACGAGGTCTGCGACAATCTGCTCTATTCTACGCACATTACCCTAATCCAATACCTTGGGAAAAAACCTTCTACATAACAACTTTAAAACGAGGTTGTCTTAGGGTTTTCAAGCGGGAAAAAAACCTTGAATAAAGCTAGTTCTAAGATGAAAATCATCTTAAATCTACATAATTATAAGGTTTTCGTTTGCAGCGTTTCGTATGCTCAGCTAAAATCTACCTGGTCAAGAGATTTTCATTGACAATGCAATTTAATACTATTGCTAGTGTACGTCAGCTAAAACGTCATTCTGAACGTGATGTCATCTCTCCCACGATTGTATGGCAGCGCGTTTTACTATTTGTTTGATATTTTACTTCTTATAGCTTCTCAGTCCGAGGAAAATTATCCTTTCCATCAATTTTGCTTGATTATTTTGGGGAAAATAGTCATATTTTATCAGTCTAACTTACCTTGCTGTAAGAACTTAGCGATTTACTAGTTAAAATATCGTTTAATATGAATTTTCTTCATTCAACGATTTGATTTATGAAAACACAAAATAAATAGAACATATGTAATACTTAAAGTGGGTCTGCGTATATTCTTCTTTCTTATTCAGAAATTTATGTGGTGTGAGAAGTTTTGATGAGTGCAAAAGTGTTCAGTATTTTATATATCAAAGAAAATTAACATGTAATATCTTCTGTTGTCAAAATAAATAAAATGCAACTGATTATTTATCTCTTACTTAATATGTATGATATGATAAATGTAGGAAATTTATTGATAACAAAATATTTTTTTTAAAAAATCGTTTAATGAATGTAGAAATTCAAAACATATTTTTTAATGCACAACAACAAATAAATATTATGATTATCATAACAATTAGTATATGACAAGTGCATTAGTACAAATCAGATATGCCATAATTATATTAGGTATTTTGTTCATATATAAAAATATTATCTGTATAATAACCATTAGTGAATAATACAAAACATATATACCATAATTAAATCAACTATTTCGTCAATACATAAACAAATGATATTGTAGATATAATAACCACCAGTGACTACACAACATATTTAACATGAAGGAATTAGCGAAACAATCTTCATTCAAATTAGTTACTTCCTTGTCAGATATGCTCCTTTCCCTGAAAGATAAGAGGAAATTTTTGTGTGCGCAATTGCGTATATTGAATGAAATTTTATGCATATACACATGAATTGTATCTACGTACATAGACACAAACGTATATTGTACGTACAGGAATACATGCGTACATTATATGTATACAGGTGCATACACACGTATAAATAAAAATGCATGCATACACACGGAGTATATAATTATATATATGTGGTACTTTAAATATCGTTGTATGAATAACATTGTTATTAGATAGTAAATGCATATAATACATGCACACGTGAGTACATTGTATGTCATATGGAAGTAGAATGAATAAATTATTTGTTGAAAACAAAAAGCAGGCCACTTTGAAAAATTTTTGATCTAATGATCGGTTGTTTTTGTTGATCGGTCGTAATGGTTAGTGCGGCATGCACTAATGATTGTTCATCGTTAGTGCATGTCGCACTAACGATGAACAATGTGCTATTGGTGTAGAGTTGTGAAACATTCCTGAGGATGGTCTGAAGACACAATTAACACAATTTTGATCCTCTGCAGAGAGGATGGATCTCCTGCTTGACGACCTGCGCGTGAATTCGAGCTCTTATAGTTGAAAAGTTTAATTAGAATAGATACCGCACACCTTTGATTCCTCTGCAGGTTGATCAAAGTGATCAACCATCCACACACTGACCGTAGCCAGTGATCCTTGACTTCGGTGTTCTACTGGGAACAGTGTCTTTAACTTCACTCTACTGCGAGATGGTCTAATGATCGGATATTTACGTTCTAGAACTCAATCTTAAGGGTTCAAAGAATCTCAAAATTAATTAATGCAAACCATATTTTAAGTTATGAAATTAGACAAAAATTAAACGTATTTTCTCTGAAAAACACCTTTTTTCGACGGATGCACATTTCTGACCCACAAAATAGAGAGGATAGTCGTAATCTGGGAAATATGGTCCCAATAATAGTTTGGTCAAAAGAGCCGTCCTACGGATATTCGCAATCCGAGATAAATCATCCCAATAGTGTGCTCTGATTCCAAAGCTTAGACTCCTTGATGTTAATTTTACTTTTTGCGTATTTCACAATCTCTTGAGAACCTTCTGAACGAATTAAAATAATTTTTCATACAAATATAAAATTCGTTTATCCAAAGATGATTCTTTGCAAAATATAACTTTTAGTAAATATTTACTTTTTTTAATTTTATTTTATAATAGCCGAAAAATTTTTGAATATTAAAGTATACAATTTCTTATAAAATTTTAAAGAAGGAAATTTTAAATGGCAAAATACAACATTTGAGTAAAATGGATCGAATAGTTCCTAAAAAAAAATCGAATTTTGGAAAAAGTCGCATTTTTAGGAGCTATTCGATTCATTTCGTTCAAATTTTGCGTTTTGCCATTTAAAATTGTTTAACTTAAAAAATTTTTAGACTATCATTGAATAAAATAATAAAAAATAATTATTTTGTCTAAAATTTATATTTTGCATGGAATTAGCTTTGGAAAAACGAATTTCATATTTGTATGAGTGTGGTCTCAAGTTGTGGTCTCATACGTAAAAAGTAATGTTAACATTAAGGGGTACAAACTTTGAACCGTTCTTCTGACTATAACTATTGGGACTATTTTTTCCCAGTTTGCGGCCACCCCTATAATTTGAGAGTCAAAAACACAAGAAACACCATAAAAAAGGTATGTTTGTTCAGAGAAAGTATGTTTTTGTGTCTGATTTCGTAACTTAAAATATCGTGGGCACAAAATAATTAGCATGCATGTTATCCTTTCGAACCTTTAAGATTGAGTCCTTGAATGTGAAGATACGATCATTAGATGACAAGTTATTTAGAATGGTCCATTTATTTTTTGCGTATCGTACATACGTATATATACTTTAAGTAGTACATATAAGTATGCATAATCTTATGTACGTTAATTCACATATATGTGGATACACACATACATTATATGAATATATAATGTATATATGTAAATGTGGGTATATTTGTACGTTCGCATGTTTGTGCGTATCTACACAATTTATATATGTTCAATATATGTACGCATGGATTCATGCGTTATGTAATAACGATGTATGCTCGTGTGTATAAACAGGGTGCAAAAAAGGGAAAACCATGAAAAATTTTTATCTTTTGATCGGATTTTAATGTACATACTACGACTCGATCTTATTGGTTTGAATGTCTAACTTTTTGAGGTATTCCGTTCCTGGACTCTTAAAACAGGAGAGGCACCTGCCATCTGCAATATATGGTATCAACAGTTTATGAAGGAGAGCGGTAGAAAGTTTGAATCACTTAATGTTAAAATTCCTTTTTGCGAATTTCACCTTGTATAACTTTTAATACAAATTTAAAATTTGAATGAAATCAATCGAAGTGTTCTTCAGAAATCGAATTTTAAATAAATAACTTTTCTTAGAATTGGACTACCTGGAAACTATTAGTCCGATTTCATTCAAATTTCTCATTTTGCCTTTAAAATTACTTGCTTAAAAATTATTAAAAAAAATTTCTTATATTTTGAAATGCAAAGTGTTTTTGACAATTAGAGATTAAAATAAAAAATAATATTTATTTACACTAATTTTGTGCATAGAATTATCTTTGAATAAACGAATTTTATAATAGTGTGCAAAAACTTCATGATTCGCTTAAAAAAGTACTTCAAATATAGCGAAATACTCAAAAAGCTTTGTTAAGAAATCCAAACATTCAATCGCTCTCCTGTCTAAACAACTTTGGCAATATTTTTAGGCTGGAAAACTTTTAAAATATTGACTACCTTCCATATTCCAAAAATTCAAATCCATCGGGGGGAAAAAAATCGGGTTTTTATTTCTATTTTTGTAACTTAAAATATCGTTTGTATAAATTAATTAGCATGTACAAGATTCGAACAACAACAAAAATTGAGACACAAGACGTAAAACGTATTACATTTAAAGTTATTTAAGACGAGTAATTTTGTTTCGCATAAATATGAAGTCGAATCAATAGATAAACTACATTCAAGTACCGAAAATTTTGTGGTAGAAGCAATCCATCAATTAGCACCCAAGAGCCGCTTCAATCGATCACGTAATCTTCCATGTTGAACCCGAACTATATTAAAAAACAAATAACAATGCGTAATTGAAATTTTTAATAAGGCAAATGAAATGCAATTAAACCGTGTACCTACTTTTTGTATCAACGAAAGGGAGATCTTAAACTTGGAACATTAAAACAGAATATCATAAATGAAACTTCAATTTTAAACTTTAATCAAGCAAGTAAACTCCAAGAGTGTAAATGATCAGTAGCAGTAATATTAGTGTAAAGTTGCGCATGACGTAAGCAGCAGTTTTTAAGATTTTGAGAGGTAGGAGAATTAGGGGTTTACAATAATTTTCAAAAGTTAAATTTAGTGAGATTATTATTTTTTTATTTTCTTTCACTTTTATTATTATTTTTTAATTGAATGAGAATGATGAAGTTTGAACATTAAGCATTGCCTTAAAGTTTCAGTACAATAAGGCTAATAAAGTTTTTCTAGTTTTTAAAAGAACTTCGTTTAAAATTTTATTTATTGCTTTTCCATTTTGATTTTATGTATTTTAGACATATATTTGTTAGGTAATTCAAATAAGACGTTAAAAGAAAGAGAACAGATTTAAAATACAATCTTCCGATTTTTCCGATTCTCTCACTGTTAGCCCGACGTCAAAGGGATTTCTCACACCATGATTTGTTGGCCGCTTGCGTCATATTTTGTCGCTGCTGGTTTCTGTCGCTGCAAGAATTAGGTGCCGATTACATTTGTTATTCATTCTAAATAATGATTAAACAAGAATAAATTAATAGTAATCGTAAACGGTTAAAAACATTAATTACATCTGAAAAATGAAAACGCAATTTAATTAGTGTAACAGTAATAGCAAAAACTGCAATCAATATTATTGAAATTATATACAGTACGCAAAAAAAGAAAAATAATAATAAATAAATAAATAAATAAACGGACCACGCTCAATAACTTTTGATCTAATGATCAGATCTTCACGATCTAAGATTCAATCGTAATGTTTCGAAGGGGCAACCTCAAATATGCTAATTACTTAGTGGAGACGATATTTTAAGTCACGAAATCAGACACAAAAACGTACTTTCCCTGGATAAACATACTTTTTTTTCAACAGATTTGGATTTCTGACCCCTAAAATATGGAGGGTAGCCGCAATCTGGGAAATATGGTTTCAATTGTTTGGGCAGGAGAGCGGACCAATGCTTAGATCCCATAATAGTAATTTTACTTTTTGTGAATTTCACCATATCTCAAGAAATTTTTAAGCGAATTGAAAACTATTTGCACTCAATTATAAAATTCTTTTATCATACAAAAAATATATTTTAGTAAATATTTTTAATTTTAAGTGATCGATAGTCGAAAAAAAATTTAAATTGAGAGGTATAAAATTTTTACATCCTTTTAAAATATGTAATTTCACATGACAAAATGCAAAATTTGAGCAAAATCGGTTGAATAGTTTCTGAGAAATCGAATTTTAAATATACACAGGAACAATTCGACAGATTTAGCTCGATTTTGTATTTTGCCATGTAAATTACATACATAAAAAATTGTATAAAACGTTGTATGCCTTATAATTCAAAAATTTTCCAGCTATTATTTAATAACGTAATAAAAATTAATAAATATCTACTAAAGTTTATTTTCTGCATGCAATTTTCTTTGGATAAACGAATTTTAAAATTATGTTCAATTTTTTTTATTTTTTAACTCGCTTAAAAAGATCTCTATATATGGCGAAATATGCAAAATATAAAATTAAGATTAATCCCCAGATTGTGGCTACCCCCTATATTTTGGGGGTTCAAAATCTGAATCCGTCTGAAAAAAGGGTATGTTTTTTCAGAGAAAACACATTTTTGTGTTTAATTTCGTAACTTAAATTACCGCCTGCACAAATTAATTAGCATATTTGAGATCTTCCCTTCGAACCATCAAGATTGAGTTATAAGACGTGAAAATCCGATCATTAGATCAAAATTTATTCAGGGTGCTCTGTCTTTTATTTTGCACATACATCGAGTTCTGTGAACAAAATGTTTTTAAATTCAATCCAAAGATATGATGAAAAAAACTATGGGTCTAGGTTTGGAATCCACCCAGCTTGTCAGGGAAATAAAGGCGGTAGGTCCACGATGCTGATTTTATTTTCACCATCACTCTTCGTCAGTCATAAATCGTAGAGTCTTAATATCGATGACCCTCTAGCTCACAATAGACTGTTGGGCGAATTTTTTCTGTATATAAATATTTTAAATAAAATTCTCTTCGTGCGGATATTTAATTGCTATACCATAATTAGGTCTGCAATAAGGTAAAATGAACGAGAGAAAGTCACACATCTTAAAACAGCCGCAACGCATAAGACCCCTAAAGCCAAATCAAGAAAAAATAAAATTTGTTAAAAAATATTAAAGAGTCAATTTTAAACTCCTGATTCAATTTTTTAAAAATTTTACTAATTTTTTGATGAGATTGTTCGAATAAAAAGTTTCTAAAATAGAACTATTACCTTGTATTTGTGTCGAGAAACCTTTAAAAGAAAGTTCTCGTATTGTACTTTCGCAGACCTTAGAAAACAATCCAAAAACATGGTCTAATGCTCGTTTATTTGCTTTCCCTTAAATGAGGTCATTTACAAAATATTTTCTTATTATTTATTAATATTTTCGCTGAAAAGGTTAATATTTGCTTTATTTCGTTTCTTTTGAAAAAGGTTTTCGCTTTATATTTCTGCTAACCTAATCATGACAACAAACAAAAATGCAAAAAATAAGGTTTACCATTTACTTGTTTTTTAACCTAAATAACAATATTTTTAAAAAAAGCTTTAAAAATCATTAAGTTTTCCTGTAAGGAGGAAAGGTTGGAAATTGCAATATTTTTACGTCATTGAAAAAAGGTTTTTACTGCAAACCTTTTCGTGACAATGAAAATAAAGTTAAAAACACAAGGTTGTCGTAAGGTTACATGCTTTCTGGGTGGTAAACATCCCTAGGATGATCCGAAGAATGCCATCGCAATTTTGATTATCAGAAGAGAGGATGGCTCCCCAGCTTTGGTAGCCTGACGACCTGTGCGCGAAGTTGAGCACTTTACGGTAGAGCAGTTTAGCGAGGACCGATACCGCATACCCACTTTCCCTACGCAGGCTGATCAAAGTGGTCAACCTCCCGCTTACGGACCGCAGTCAGTGATGCTTGACTTCGTTGTTCTACTGGGAACCGTATCTTTACGATTAGTCCACTGCGGGACCTAAAAATAATAATCTGACAATATAAAATGGGTCGTTTCAAGTGTTTTGAAAACTTTTGAATGGCTGTTGCCGTTTTCATCACGCTCAAGAAATCGGGCATCCAAACTCTTGGCGATAGAATTCGTTTGGCAGTCGCCCATTTCAGCTGATCGCCAAAGTTTAGGGTTATATAACGGCTGGGATTCAAGACAGTGCGCTTTTGAAAGGGTCGCGGTGATCGGAGTTATTTACGAATTTAAATAAACTACTTTTATATTAATGAAAGTAAACTGGCAATACTTAATAATTGTTTGTAAACAAGCTACTAATGTCTTATGCTCTACGGTAGTGCCTAGCAATAGGATGGGTGTGCTTCCTTAGGAAGCAGGATGACCCTTCAAGGCATGTTTTCAAGCATGCGCAGTTTACTAATCACAAGGAGTAAAGCCTCCTCCCTGTCCCTCATACAGACGACTACGCTATAGAAAATAACGCGCTCATTTCAAGAATGGCGCACATTAATTCACATTTATCAAAAACTAATAAAAGATTACTTAAAGTGTATGTAACTATACTTCATTCAAAATATTTATCTGCCTTTTCACTAGAAATTTATATATCCTAAAGAATTTAATGTAAATTTCTTTAAATTATTTGGCGAACGAAAATCTTTATTTGATGTGGTGATTACCAGAGGAAACTCGAATAGAGAATGGTTTTTAAATTCAAATATGTTTATGCAATAGTAATAATTTTTGATGAGCATTTCATAAAATATAGAGAAAAGGCAGCAATAAATATATCGAATAAAATATATTTACTACTCATAATATTGTGTTCCCTTTTGTTTACTCCGCAAGAGTTTTTTTTTTTTTTCCATTAATTTTACTTCATAAAACTTTAAAATATGCAAAAATGATTCAAGATGATGTTTTTTCAAATTTTTGCTTTAAACTTCATAAATGAAACTTGCATTTACAACATTAATTTCATGTTAAAGTGACATATTTTATTAATTAATACGAGTGATTTATATCTATATATGTATATGTCAAAATTTCTATTCGTTGATTTTTATTACTATTATAATTAACGCGACGTTTCTATTCTTTATTACTAAAAACATTCCAAAAAATTCAAATAAAATATAAATATTGAAAAAAAAATACATTTAAATTTTACCTCAATCTTAAAATATAGCTTCTAAAGAAAAATTTGAAACTTTAATTCAAGTACTTAAAAATGGCTCAATCTTCATAATGCATTTGTTTTTTACTCGAATTTATCAATTTCATTTTATATTATGTTTTTTTTTTTTTTTTTTTTTTTTTTTTTTTTTTTTTTTACTCTTTCATTCAGGTAATAGCAAAATATGTTACAATATAAAGATTATTTGAGTTAAACCGTATAAAACAGAGTATTTGCTAGTGTGTATTATATTTTTTTATTCTGTTAATAGATGGCTGCACCAGTTATTTAAAATAAATAATATTAGTTTCTTTTTAGTTAGTGGAGACGTGTATCGTCAAAAGATGGCACTGAGATACATTGGAATTACACGTTTTGTCTAGTCTAGGACTGTCACATCTTGGCCACCAGTATTGAGTTCCCAGTATATCCTTGTTTGCCATGTGTCACATCTAGTGAGAGGGGAGGGGATGTTTGACGAATGTTTCCCCCATTTCTTACCCCTTTCTGAAGACTCAGCAAGGATAAGAATGATTTCCTCTACTATTTGTATCTAAATTTTTAGGATGTCTCTTTTCACATGCTCCTGTCCTTAGATTTTTGTTATTATTTTTCATTAATAAAAGCACTTGCATATTATCTTTTGGTTATAAAACTAATAGATAATGTAAAGGATCATTAACTGGAAAATAAACCCTATATTAATATAATTATTCTTTATTTGTTATACTTTTTTAATTAACATGCATCAGAATTAGTCCACCCACAACAGATGTTTGTTTCACATCATTATATCCTAAATATTCATCGTAGAGATAAAATCTTTGGTTTTTTTTTATTTAAGAAAATATTTCACAATTTTCTCCAATTGAAAGCATTTGATATTGCACGTAGTACTTTCATTTATTATTTATTCATTTTTATTATTATTATTATTATTACATTCTTCCTTCAACTGAAATTCGATGAGTCACGAAAAAATTTCTTAAAATAGTCTGTAGTGATTTTATTTCTATAATTTTATTTTTGCTTTTTATTATTATAATAATGCAAACTGAAAAAAAAAAAAAAAAAAATCAGATTCAGGAACTTCATAAATTTTTTGAAACTAGAGTGCTCTTTGTGACTTTGACAGCAAAATGTATTTCAAGCTGTTAAAAATAAAAATATTGATATTTTAACGTTTTATTTATTCATTTTTTATTTATTTATTTATTTTTTGATAAAAATCAACTGCACATATAATATTGAAATTTACTTTGATCTTGCTTGAAATATGGATAGTTTAAAGATACTTTCTGTTTCCCTAATCCCCCATCGAGAGAGAATCCTTAATCCTTTGGCGCATATGAAACAGTGATATATGTCAGCCGACGCCACTTTCCGTCATTATTAACAAATCAATGACGACAGTCGAAGAGCGGCGCTGCCTCACTGATCCAGAGAGTATATGAAGACTTTACTTATAGATGTTTACAGCTAATCATTTGTTACTTAATTCCTAGTCTGTTATCTTGTTATAAATATTTTTTGTTAGTTTATTAAATATACTTTTTAAGTTATCATGATTCTCCATTGGTCGTGAAAGATGCACACTGTTTAACAGAAACATCCTTTTATATATTTTTTTTCTGACAGTCTAATTACTAATAGAAACATAGTTTTGTATTTTTTTAAATATAAGAAACAGTCTAATAGTTACTAAAAAAATCCGTTAGATTATCGGAATTATATTTGTATTAAAACCCAAAAGAAAAGAAGTTTGAATTTTTTTTTCTTTATTTATATTCAAAAATGTATATATAATTAATTTGATCAATAATTAATTTTGGAAATTAAAGAAGTTTCAATGCTAAATTACTTATATTTCCTTATGTTTAAATAATTACAAATAAGTGCACATTTGGAAAAATATTGTTTGGAAGTGCGCCGTCAGTCTATACTTGGCAAGGAACACTTGTGTCCTTTTCCACATTTATTTTCATAACCATAAATTATTATAATTCTAAATAGCATTAAGTTTTTTACTTATTTTGACTTAAATTGTTACAAAGTAATGAAAAATGTCTTGAATGAAAATTCTGCGTCAAAGGGTTCTACGATTCACCTGATTGTTATCTGCCGTGGAATATTATTTCTTTTGTGTTTCTTTTGTTCTGTATTTTGTATTGTTTACAAAATTAAATAATATCTAAAATTTAATGATATCTTCGGAAAGTTCCAAAAAATATTTTTTCAATTTCATTATTATTCTTTAATAACTGGTTTGTTCATATGTTTGTTCAATTACTATTATAAATGAAATCTGCAAATTTAAATATAAAACAGCAATGTTTATATAGTAGAAAAAGTTTATTGAAACTGTATTTAAAAAGCTGTTTATTTAGCCTTTTTAATGTAAGTGAATAAGTACAATAAATAAGTGCACTAAGCAAAATATTTATTACATAACAAGATATTGTTTTTCTTCAGTATTGTCAACAGAGCCTCGCGGGAGAGTAATTCCACAGCATTTTCAGTTAAGGGTTATCCAATTTTAAATTGATGCAGCGTGGAAATCATTACGCTCATGATTATTATCTCCAGTATTATCATTTTTATTTTCTTTATTTCAATCTGGTAAAAAATAATATTGCTCCCTGTTTTTTTTAGTTTTTTTTTTTTATCCACATGATATGTTATATAATGTACTTATAAAATGAATATCGAACTTTTCTTTATGTCAGAAAGCAATAAACTGTGTTATAGTACAATAGGAAAATTTGCACATTTTAGTGAAATATTTCAGGAATATTCTGAAAGTGTTATTGAAGCGGAAATAAGTTTTATAAAAGTTATTTTAACTCAAAATTTATTTTTTTATTTACTTTAAAACGTGAAAATATTAGCTGCAAAATCATGAATTTTTACAGCCACGAATTCAAGTTATTGAAGATATGTATTTATATCTAACTTTGCTTAAATCAGTCAATTTTCAAATCTATTATTATTATTAAATGGTTTATTTCCTCTTATGGCATTTTTTTTTTTCAATTTTTTTGACTCATGAAATAAGCTAATCTTGTTAAATTACATATAATTACATATTATTTATTAATACATATAATAAAATAAAGAATTAGTGTGTGTGTGTCTCCAACTGGATTACTGATGAGCCTTAGGTTCTAAAAATATGACGGCACGTCTATGACCTCATGAAACAATTTTTTAGAAAAAAATGGCACATTGGTGCATAAAGGTTCGCCACCCCCGCCCTGTGACAAAAAAATGTAGTAATAAACTTGTAACTTATTATTTTGGTTCTTATATATACAATAATTGAACTAAACTTCGTAAACGTAGCTTAAATATTTTTGAAAATATGAAAATTTTTATAAAAAATAAAAATAACGAATTTTTTTGTCTTGCGTTTTTTTTAATAACTTTAAAAAAATTCAATAAAATAAAAAAAAACGTTTGAATCAATTTTAAATTGATTAAAAAATTATTGACATAAATTTTGAAAAAAATTGTTAAAAACTGCTCCAAATACGTATAATTAACGTTTTTTTTTATACTGCGCATATACGCAAAAAAATAACTAAATAAAATAAATCAATAATTTTAAAAATTTTCTTAATTTTGTAGTGAATCGTATTTGACAACTACTTAAGTCCGATTTGAATAATCTTAAGCAATTTTCTAAGGAGTTTTTTTTTTCTTTTTAAAAGACACCTCAAAGTAATAAAGGATTTTCCAAAAATTTCATTTTGTACTATTAAACAAAATTCCAAAATGACACCGGTTGGAGAATATGCCGATTAAAGTATCTTTTCTTTCGCATGTTTTATTTCCTAATTCCATCGCACTTTGTTGTCCAGACCACATCATTAGTAGGGTATTATCATTTGTTAATAAATCTTGTTAAATGGTACAGAATGAAATTTGTGGAAAAGCCCTCATAATTTTGAGCTTTCTCTTAAAAGAGTAAGAAAACTACTTAGAAAATTGCTTGAAACTTTTTTCATTTTTAAGATATTAAAATCGGACTAAACTTATTAGTTGTTAACTACGATTCATTGCGAAATTGAGATAAATATTTTTTTTTTTTAATTTTTTTTCCGCACATGCGCTATATAAATAAAGCAACTACTTCAATTACTCTTTTCTGGCGCAGTTTTTATTATTATTATTTTAATTTTAAAGCAATAATTTCGTTATCAGTTTAAAATTGATTCAAACGCTTTGTTTAATTTTTTTAAATATTTAAGCTATAGCAAAAAAGATAAAAAATTCTTTTTTTATAAAAATTTTCATACATCTCTATAAATATTTAACCAAGGTGTACAAAGTTTTGCCCAATTATTGCATATAATATCCAAAATAATAGTTATGAGTATCAAATTTATTGCCACATTTTTTGGCGCAGTTGTTGAAAATTTTTTTTTTCCGTTTGTAGTTCATTGTCGGCGTTCAAAAAGCGTTAAACTTCATTGATATGTAGGAGAAATCGTACCATCTAATAACTTTTAAATTTATGAACTGATTCTCTAAGTATTTATTTTTTAAATGTAAAAAAATGTGTTAGTATCGAAGTGTCTCAATTATTTTGTCAAACTCCTGTATATATGATTAGACACATACATATATATAAATTTAAAATAAAAAATTTTATTAACGTATGTTATTCCAATTTTTTTTTCATTTTTATTTAATAAAATCTCCTCTCCTAGAGATTACATTATCACACTATTCTTTTCATATCATTCTTATCTAGGAGTTTTGCTCCAGCAACACATCCCTGTACGTCATTACAAACAAACTACTTAACTAATTCGTTTACACCTAAACGAATCATTTTTACATAATTCTAACGAAATTTTTTAATTGCCTTCTTGCGAAGCATGTAGCTAGATTTAAGGAAATAAAATACTTGGGAAATATTTATAATTAAAATGACATAATCAGAAAGCTATAATGGGTAAATGTGATATATATTTTTTCCCCTCTATTAAAGCATTTTAAAAGATGTGGTGAATTTATTATACTAAAAATTTTATAACACAAATTAAATCTAAGACACAAATTTATTTAATTTTAAATACATATAAGGCATTTTTATTTTAGTGAATCCTTTTGTTTTAAGATATATCTGTGAATAACAAAATAAAGCGATTGAAATAAAGGAAAAAGAAAGAAAAAAAAGGGGGGGAAGAACTATAGAAATGAAGATTGGTACTTAGGTAAGCGAAGAATCACTTTAACTAGTTTAACGATCCAACAGAAACAGAAACTAGCATCCACACAGAAATCGGGACTCTTCTGCTACATTTTTCATTCCGGATCCAAAAAATAAAATTAATTGGTTTTGTTGGCGATGATCTCGTAAGGCAGTGTTTCCCAAACTTATAACTTTTGTGTACCCTTTCTAAAATTTTCGTAACGCTATGTTTATTTAGAATGGAGAATAAAGTTAAAAATTACAACTGGCTGTTGACACAATAGAGTTGATAAAACACCAGTATTTCAACTCTATGGTTGACACCACTAAGTATTAACTGTTAACTCTGCAAAAAATAGCCAATAGAAAAATACGTAATCGTAAATTTTCATGGCTAGCTTTTTTTTTAAATAAATTTTTTTTAAATTTTCCTTTGTAGCAAGATATTTCGCATAAGAACGCGTACCCCTTCTAAACTGTTCCCGTACCCTTGGGGGTACGCGTACCACACTTTGGGAAACACTGTCGTAAGGCGATAAAGAATCATGCATAGTACTCACGCAGAGCATTCAGAATTCTTTTAAAACGATCACTCCAAGACTAATAACAGGGCCTTTGATATTCGCGGGTAATCTCCTCGAAGGAAAAGTAGATTAATACCCCAAGGAACCGAAAAAAATGCATCGGAAACAAATGCCTTACTAGCCTATCAAGAAGAAATTTTATTCTCCCCTCTAATCATCCGGTTTTCCTCAGAAAAAGGCAATCTTATCTTAACTTGTTTATCCTTACCAGTAAGAAAACATACAAACTTTAAATAATCAAATAATCTATTTTCAAATGTATGTGTAAGAATTATATCATAGTGGTGAGAAAAAAAACAATAATTCGATTTAACTTATTTGTTTACACTAACAATTATGATTCTCACACAGAAAGAATTGTATTGAAATTGAGAATAGTTTTTGATGGTGTTATCGTTAAATTGCATCGTTTAATACATTATACAGGCTACCCCGTAAATGTTGAGACAAATTTCTAATGGCACTTCATAAATATTACGAATTGCATAGAAACTCTTGCACGGAAGTATCAAGGCATGCCGCTAGGGTTGCTTTCCTATTCTGAGCTTATTGTTGGGATTGACTTTGAACGGTACTTTTATTTATCTAAGAAATTTTAATTTCTTTTACGCTCTTTTAATAATTATTGTCAAAAATTTAAATGGACTTAGAAATGGCTGCTTTATCGTAATTAAATAATTTGCTGAGCTTTGGCGCTAAATCATTAAATTACTAAACTATTAAAATAAAATAAAATAATTTAAGAAAAAAAAATTAATTAAAAAGCCGGAAAAAAAAAGGAAAATATCTGATCTCTTAATCAGCTCACACGATTATATCCGCAAAAAGAAGTGCTTTCTAATAATATATCAATATCTAATATTATATCAATAGAAGTGCTTTCTGATATAAATAAATACAATAGTGTGAGCACTAAAAAAATAAAAGCAAAATAGAACACATTAAGAAAAAAATATATCATGTAAGAAACAGAAAATTAAATGTAAGGAAAAAATAGAATAAAACACAAAACCAAATATATAAAGCGATTAACGAATTCAAATGAACTTACAAGTACGAGAAACTTTATTTACAGTTTTTAATTGTGTTAAAATGCTGATATTTTCAGTTTGAAATCGCAGTTTACAATGTAACAAACTATAAGTATAAATTATTAATTACTTGCTACTGGTGGCTTTTGTGAATAACAGTGTTCACTTTCGTTGTTGTTTAATATAACTGTAGCATCTGGCCTGCTCAGATTTTCAACTGGACTGTGGCCTGTAAAAGTATGTAGCTTGAAAACATATCACTAAAAAACTTTGATATTTCATAAATTAGCAACAAAAAATTACCTTCAACTAGTAATTCTGTAGCTTCTTCAGTTTCCATTTCACCCTCGCTTGCAGTATCTGTAACAGAACCTGTTTAAAAATATATCTATTCTGATTAAAGTATCAATATTGACACAACTTATTTTCATAATCCATTAATGCTTAACCACAAAAAGTGATCGATATATATAAAAAAAAAAATATTATATATTAGAAAAGTTGTAGCACATATTTCTTTCCATCAAGTCGATATTTCTCTTTGTTACTCACCACTTTATTTTTAAAAAAGGACTATTGACTTTAAATGCAAATATGAATTTTTCAGTAACTGATATTATATTTAAATAATTAATATTATAGTATACATAACCATCTTTTTTCAGCAATATAAATCCTAATGAACAAATATGAGTGCTGTAAAAAAAATATCCTTAATTAGGCAGGGTTGGAAAGTTTTTGACCATTGACGGTTTTATCTTGTTTTAACCGTCATGTCTATTAACTATTAATTAAACCTTACCGAGCAATCACAGAACATTATTTCAATCACCATTTACTACACGGGGAGTATTCGGCCGATGGGGATCAAACCCACGCCCTCTTGGATACGGGCCCAGTGTCCTACTAACCAGGCTATACAGGCCCAGGAAATTACATTTAATAAAAACTGTTTTTGTTAGTCTGTAATATAATTTTTAGAGACGCGAACTACGACTTAATTGGAGGCTCTGCCCCTGCTTGCTAACGCTCACCAACCCCAAAGCAGTGCTCACTCTACATCATTCACGAGATATTAAATATTACTTTTTTTTTTTTTTTTTTAAATACGAGACAAAATATAATCTTCCTCTATGTCATTTGAACACTGTAAGTTTGACATACTAAAAATAAACAATAAAGAAAAAAAATATCAAAAACAATAAAGAAGAATAAATTTAAAAAGAAATTTTCTTTCAATCCTGAGCCATTTCACCAAAATTTTTTTAGAACTATCGGGCGTTTAATAGGCAAATATATAAATAATATTTTTTTCGAAATATTATTGCTTTTATTGTTCTCAGTCTATTGTGAAATTTAAAAAAATATGACTTATAAGGAACGAAAAAAAGAGAAGTCACATTTATATATAAATATACATATTACATACTCAAGCATATTACATATACATATATATGCATACATGAGTATACATATACAAATAAGCATACGTATACATTCGTAATAAACTAACAGTTTTCTAAAAAAAAAAAAGTATGTCCCCTTTATGCTACGCCTATGTGCTAAGCTTGCTTAATCCTAATAGTAATTAATTACAAGTATTGCTCCCAATGCATTTTTTTCTCGCTTATTCGAATGAGCTCAAAAATAGGCTAATATTCAAAATTTAATATGCGTTATTTTTTTTATTTTTTTTTTTATATAAAGTATATTTATTTCGAAGAAATTTCTTACAGCTTTAAAACTAATTATGCCATCCACTCGAATTTTACCTCATGCAATTAAGAATGAAAAACTAAATTGAAAAATGTATCTTATATTTGCAGATAGCCCATATATAGCGAAGCACAAAGTGTGAATAAGTACACATCAATAGTTCTTTTTATGCATGATTAAGAACTTTGAACTATTCGTTCTATTGCTAAAGTAAACTTTAAAGGAAAAATATTTTTAAAAAAATTAAACTGAAAAAAATATTAAATTTAGAATAAAGTAAAATATTGATCAATATATTATTACAAAATAGTTTAAAATTATCTTATCATTATATTTATCTTATCATTAAAATTATCTTATCATTATATCTTAAAATTATATTTATCATTTTAGTTATGTTCTAATATAATAAATGACATTAGAAATATTAAATACTGCAATAGCATTATTTAATATTTCTAATGTCATTTAATATATTAGAACATAACTAAAATGATAAATTAAAGTGCACAAACTAAAATAAGTAATTATTATAAATTTTATTGTTAAAATGATTTACGTTGCAAGAAATGTTAAAGAAAATATTTCACAAAAATACATAAAATTACTCTGTAAAATCATTAAAGTTTATAATAATCAGTGAATCTGAGTCATAATTAGAAAAACTTATTATATTCTATGAACTATTAGCTAGAAATTTCTATATATTATAGCTAGAGAATTGATTGCAGATTTTTTTTTATCCCCCCCTCCAAAAAAAATTTTTTTTCTCGAAGAATTCCTATTAAAAATCTCTTGGGATATTTCTCAGATTTTTTTTCTGTATTTGATATCAAAAAGATTTGCTATGATCTAGAATTGAGCGTATTTTAGTTGATTTTAAAACTATAAGTTAGGTATCCCAAAGTTATTTCACTCAAGGCACCCAAAGTGCCCACGTGATAAATTTCTGTCACAGAAACTTTTTTTCTACTTAAATTTCTCTTACTTTTTAGAAAAAATTTTTAATCTTCACCTTAAAAAAATAGTGCGGATAAACATTGTAAATTATTCCTAACTTTAGATAGCAAAAAATATTTTTTAGAGAACAGTTTCATATTGCAGGCAACAAAAATCAATTATGTATTTATGTGTTTTTTTTTTTGTTTTTTTTTTTCTTTTTACTTTCCAGTTCACGAATAGCTAAAAAAATAACTTCATAAACGCATCATGGATATTGCTCTAAAAATACATTCAATGCTGTTTAAAAAATTAATAATAATTTAAAATAATTTGAAACATTAGGTAATTAAGTTTTGATGAGATCTATTAATATGAAATATTAAGTTGTCTGAGGGTAAGTTTTTGAGGAAAAGTGAAAATGACTTCTCCCATAAACTAACATGGATGTAGATTATAGCTAACAACGATGCCATCAGTCTTAAATCAACTAATAGAAACCAATAGAATAAAACTCTTTTAATTAGACACGCTTTTCTATAAATAGCCCTTTGGACTAGTAAAATTTATTACCTTCCATTACTTGCCAAAGGACGCCCCTAGGGCTTCATGATGTTTTTGGAAGCGCGAACAATCAAGGAAAAGAGGGGGGGAGAAAATTGAAAAGGAAATGAAAGTTGAGTATCTAAACCAAAGAATATAGAGGGGAGATATTCTTTGCCTAAACACCTCATTGAAATGTAGAGAATTTGGTTTCTGGTCAGTTTTTAAGTTTTCCAGAAGTTGAAGCTGTTCTTATTCCAATCAACAATGTTTGCAAGGTAATTAATCACAATTCGAAGAAAGAAAAAAATATAGTATATATATACTATTTATTCAGTGGAATATATTTATTTTAAAAGATTTACAAGGCAATGTGTTTCCTCTTAAATTTTTTTTTTTTTTTTCAATATAATCATTTTCAAGAGCTAGCCCCCTCCCCCTCCTGAGTGCCTGGGGCCCCAGGCGCGAAAAAAAATTTTAAATAAAAAAGAAGAAATAAAAGTACATAAAATGCTCTTGTATGTTCTAAAACATTCTAAATGGCATTTTCTTTACAGCTGTGAAATCTTCAAAAAATAACCACGATTTTTGTTTTAAGTAAAAACATACTTCAGAAAATAAAATAAAATATCAAATATTCTAAAATACTAATTATTTTACCACGTAAAGTACAACATTGCAAAATATCATGAGATATAAAACAATAAATAAGACATAAAGATATAAATTTACTAGGAATACATATACTATTATACTAGGAATCTGAATGTCAATTTAGTTTTTCGATATCACTACCGTAAATATGCGCTTCATACGAGATTCGACTAAGTTCATCGCTTAGAGCAGTGTTTCCCAAAGTGTGGTACGTGAACCCCTAGGGGTACGGGAGCAGTTTAGCAGGAGTACGCATTCTTATGCGAAATATCTTACAACAAACAAAAAAGTAATTTTTTTTTTTTTTTTTTTTTTTTTTTAAAGCTAATGTAAGATTACGAATTTTTCTATTGGTTATTTTTTCAGAGTTAACAGTTATTAATTAGCGGTGTCAACAGCCAATTGTGATTTTTAACTTTTGCGCAATTTTTTATCACAGCAGCTGTTATCATAGCAAAAACAATACCATCCTTCTCACTGATGCAAATAAACTTATTAACAAATCTTTGTACTGAAAAATAAAAATCAACATATTTTTTTAAAAAAAATACATTCATTTTTTTATTAGTGGTACACAGCGCTACGAAAATTTGGAAAGGGTAAGCAAAAGTCATAAGTTTGGGAAATACTGGCTTAGAGCAAAAGGCAAACAGAATGGCGTAAATAACACCTCATCTACCATCGCGCTGCGGGAGGGAGGGGGACATGAGGTTTAAAGGACGCACAATTCCAAAATTAATAAATTTCATGTATATTAGTGAGCCTTCTACGGCCTGCTGTAGATCTTAAACATAATAAAAATATATATATATAATTTTTTTTAGCGAAAAAAAGACAACAAAAGAAAGAAGAAAAAAAGAAAAGATAAAAAAAAAATTAGGGATTTTAAATTGCGCATGAGTCTTTCAACGCACCAAATATAAATCAATATAGTCTTTTGATCGCTCTTTTCGGTGTTTTTCACTACGAATTTTCATAGTTTTTGAAATCCCGACAATTTTAACTCCACAGAATTATGATGCGCGAATTTTGAATTTTACGAATACTTTTAAAGCTCTTTATTTGAGCCCATTTCAAAGTTAATCCAAGTTATTTTCGATCGCGTTTTATCGGATCTAAATTTTCAAGAGCTACCCCACCTCCCTGAGTCGGATTTCCAAATGTTTATTGACCGATCTCTTAAATACAATATTATAACGGCTCGAAACTTTCGAATCGGACAAGTAATAATCTCCTTTGATGATGTACGTTATTTATGCCAGTCTTTTATTGTAGAATCAGGCTCTTTTTCTACTGCTTGTTTTCGGCACTACGCATTTTCTCATGGTTTTGAAAATACCGATATTTTTAATATATATTAATACCACACTAAATCGCGAATATGCACTTTATTTGTGCCAATTTTACCGAAAATCTAAGAGATTTTTTATCGTTCTTTCAACAGTTATTGCTAGGCTTCTCCACGGGGTTTCAAAAATACTGGTATTTTTATTCCGGCAATTAAACGACTTGCAACTTTCGAATGAGGCATTTTAATCATTAATTTTTACGTGCTTTATTACTGCCAATTTCGTCGTTCATCCATGTTGTTTTACAATCTTTTTTTTTTTCTTTAAAATTGCCATTATTTCTCTTTTTCTTCTTCTTTTATACCTTGATTTTGATTTTTTTTAATATAATATTATTACAAAACGTGAAATTCGACTATAAGGTTTAATCCATTTTTGATTTTTTTGAGCTTTATTTCTAATTTTTGGTAGTTTTAAAAAATAATAAGAAAAAGCTTTTCATTAATTAGCAATGTCCTAAGGTTAAGAATATATAGAACTTAATCTCAAATAAATATTGAATCTTATTTTGAGTTATAATAAGTTTTTTTTTTTTTTTTTTTAAATCATTTTAGACCCCATACGATTTCTTTAATTAAAATATTTAATTTGCAGTTATGTTCTCAAATAATATTTATCTCTTTATTTTTTTCTTTCATTCAAGACATTACAGTTAATTGATTTTAAATTATACTTTTATGTTACTTGATGTGATTAAAAACCGTCACTTTTTTCCGATCTTTATATTTTTCGATAAATCTATCTATTTATTTATTTATTTCTGATAAAGAAGAAATGTCTTTACTTTGAAAAGTATTATTTTGGTTCACGTTAACGTTAATGTTTAAAGAATTTAATTTTATTCAAATATATTACAAACCTAACTGATAAAAAAGAAAGAATTAGTTGAAGGAATTAAGATTACAAAAAAAGAATTATAATTCTTTATAAAAATTTAATTTAATGGAATTTTATCACTAAGTTGACTGATAAAAAAAGCTATGTGTAAAACACTTATGTTTACATAAAATTATAATAATTACCGTCATAATATCTAAATACTCTAAATATATATATATAATATATTAAATATATATATATTCATTCAGAAATGTAGTGCACTCTACTAGATGAATTCAATACTGTTACTCAGTAACAATGCACTTTTCTAAATTCCGGCTTTTCATCGCGATTATTAATTCTTTGCTAATTCATTTTAAAATAATTTATATTAAAATCTATAAATTTATATAAATTAGAATGAAATGAATGATTATAAATTCCCGATTGTCTCTTCACAGTGTTCTTGTCTTATGCAATATTTTTCAAAAAATTTTGTTTAGTCTAAAATAGAGCGCATTTATAATTCTTGTGGGATCACCTGAGTCTATGCGTGCCACTGCAAACGAGAAACATAATCAAATAATATTAATTCTCAGTCTTTATACCTGGATATAAATATACATGAAAAAAATACCTGTTAGAAAAGTAGATCAATTTTAAATTTTTTGACATCAAAACTTTGAAATAATGATAAAAAAATATAACTGAAAACAAGAAAATATGGACAAAAGGGATTTTTTTTATCTTAAAATTAAAACTTAATGGAAATTTTTTTTTGATATAAATGTGGCATAAGTACAGGAGGATGTGAAGTTGAAAACAAATTGTAAAAATTGTATTGGAAAAAATAAAAAAAAAATGTTTTAAAGATTACGCTGCTACTGAATTTTTAACTGAATTAATCAATTTTAATGAATAAAATGCGGAAAAAATTGCAAACAACTATTAAATACAATCTTGTTTAAAGAATAAATGTCGAACAAGATTATTAACACAATAAACTTAATATTGATATTTCAACGGTAACTCTGTACCCATTTTCGAACTTATTAATCATTCTTACTGTTCATGTATTTCATTTCAATTTTCAAACTCAGCTGTTTACTGGAAAAATAGCGCAAAAATCTTAAAAACTTTTTATCACAAAGCATATTTATAATGAAACTACATAAATTATTTATGCTATGCCTTGTGATTGCTTTTTTTAGGTGCACCATAATACTTTTCATTTCTAAATGCTTATAAGTTTAATTTTTTTAAAACTCTTTTCTGAAATATTTAAGATCCTCTCAATCATCTTATATAATTTACTGCTATACGAAAAAGAGCCTAATTGTTAAGTTTTTTGTTCATTCGTATCCTTTCTCCAAAGTTGGGAAAGGAAGTATCAGTTAAAAGAAAAGTTTAGATAGTGGTGGTGCCATCTACAGAGGCGTTATTGAAATATAAGAATTTTTTTAAATGATATGTACTTTCTTTGTGTAAATTTGTAATTAAATACATTGAGTTAGGGATAAGAATGCAAAAATGATAGGTTTAAATTGATTCGAATTATGTAAGTCAATTTAATGCAAAAATTTTCTCATTTTGTCGATGATTTTAATCAAGATCTCTTTCTCATTGAAGTTAAAAATATTGGCCTGAAATTTTTTTAAGCTTTTGAATTCATCACTTTGTCATGAACTCATACCTCCCTCAAATATGGCTAAATATTTACCTACACTCAATAAATAAGTACTTTAAATCTAACATTATTGCTTAGACTAATTGGGTAACATGCTTTTTATTAGTCACACCAAATGCATCACATGTATGCTTGGGTCACATTTTATAGTGTATGTGAAATATTTTTTATGTATTTTTTATTAAGTAATCATGTAAAGACTTTATTGAATCAATGAAAAACGACTGAAAAAACTATATTTACAAGATGACAGCGATCTTCTTGTAAATATATTTTATTCAATACATGAAATGCTGCCTTTTCTCAACGATGATCGTTAAATAATGATTGTTTATATATATGCCTTTACCAACTATAAATAATTTATTCTGATTTCTGTTCACAATTGTTCCATCTAAACGTCTTAGTCACCAGTCACAGTATATTTAACATCAAATAAAGATAATAGGAAAGAAACTGAACATGGATTCTCGCAAAGCTTTTTATTTATTCAACGTTCATCAATTAATTAAAAAAGATGATTATTCAACTATTACGAAAATACAAATTTTTAATGAAAAAGCAGAAAATCAATACTTTGAATAAAATATAATTAAATACCCTTTTAATAATCTTTTATTATTTCTTGATAAGTTTTAATTTGTCGCATTCTTGAAATCAGCGCGCTATTTTCTGTTATGTAGTCGTCTGCAAGAAGAGCAAGGAGGAGGCATTACTCATTATGATTAGTAAACTGCGCATGCTTGAAAACATGCCTTGAAGGGTCATCCTGTTTCCTAAGGAAGCACACCCATCCTAATGCTAGACACTACCGTGCTCTACGGTCGTACAAATTAAATACATTTGCAACTATAAAATATGGACATCTGATTATACGTTTATAAAAAAATAAATAAACACAAGTAACTGCAGAAATCTACTTTATACTTATATTTATGGTATGCCTAAATAAAAGTTTTACCATTACAAAATTGTTTCTCATTTTTCCAAGGGTCTAAACAACTGGTATTGTAGTTATGAATGTAACATTATTTTGAAATGTAGTACTTAAAGGAAAAAAAAATAATAATTTGAAATATTCCCTTGTTTTTAGTGTCGTAAGATATGCGATTTTTAGTTTGTAGTTTTTACTTAAAACTTTAATCTCAATTTGCTTCGTCAGTAATTGAAAATAAGTAGTAAATACAACACTTCGTTGTTTTTTAAATTTAAGCTGGTAATATATATATATATATATATATATATATATATATATTATATATATATATATATATATATATATATTATATAAATATATATATATATATATATATATATATATATATATATATATATATATATATATATATATATATATATTGGGAGTGCAAATTAGTTTGGTTCGTTTTTTGTGTGGTCTAAAATGCATTTATTTCAGAACAAAATGAATGAACGGTTTAATCAAAGTATTGTCTATCGCTGGCTACTACTTTTTCCCACCTCTAAGGCAATTTTCGAAAGCCATCTCGAAAAAATGTCTCGTCCTTTAAGGCATTCCGAGTTAGGAGCAAATTTTCGTTTTCTGCGAACTGCGAGTGAAATGGTGACTTGCCAAATCCTGTAATCAGAAGGAGTGACAACCAGTAATCAGAAGGAGCAATGTCTGGCGGGTGCAGTAAAATATCCCACTTGAGCGTTTCCAAATAATTTTTTGCGACTTGAGACCGAGCGTTGTCATGCTGGAGAATAACTTTGTCATGTCCTTGCCTGTATTCCGATCGTTTTTTTCGTATTGCACGGCTCAAACGTATCAATTGTAGACTATACCGATCGCTCATTATGGAATCGCCAGGTTGTAGAAGCTCATAGTATACCACACCATTCTTGAATTGTCGAAACCATTCCCTACATGATTTACCAGTTGGAGCATTGTCACCATAAACTTCTACAAGCATTCAATGTGCTTCAGCTGCACTTTTCTTCCAATTAAAGTAGAAACATAAAACCTCTCGCAAATGCTGCTTAGTTACCACAAAATTTGATGTATTCAACAATGTAAAAAACAGGGTTTTTGTATGAAAGAGCGATATAAACTGGATATTATTGACAGATGTCTAACCTCTCTGAAACCAGCTGCCACTATGAAACATTCATTACAGCCAGAGCCATCTTTTGAAATCGGACCGAACTAATTTGTACTCTCAATGTATATATATACCTGCTATTTATAGGGAAAATATTTTATTAATCTCTATGTGTCACTGTCGCTAATAAAAAGTTAGTATTGCAAAATTTAATAATTATTACATTTAATGGTTTAAAATGTTTCTGAGTAGGCCGGGATTGCCTGGTCGGTACGGCGCTTGGCCCACGTCCGAGAGTTCGTGGGTTCGAACCCAGCCGGCCGAAGACTCCCCGTGTAGTAAAGTGACTCATGAATGTTAAATCTGTCGAGTAGCAAAAGTCCTTCATGTTCCCATAACAAATCAAAACCTCTGGGGGTACTGGATTGGAGATCGATTGTTCTCTGATTCAGGTCAAAATTGCGATCTGTGAATGAATGGATGGCTCCACCCTATAAACGGATGAGACGTATGAGTGACGTGTATGTGGCTGAAGTCGGATCCTTGGCCACAGGATGGCGCCACTGAAATAACAAGAAACACACTCTCTGCCTTAAATTCACTCAGTTTCACTAAGCAGGCTTGTCTCTGTGGCATAAGAACCACCACCACCTACCAAATGTTTCTGAAATTAAAACTTGCTACTGTTTAATATTACCTGCTAAATGCTTTTTTTCTTCTCTAGATATAGGAGCTATTTAGTTAAAATTAGTCTAGATGCAAAACGTAAAGAGTGAGATCAATATAATAAAAAACCGTTTCACTGCTTATAGTAAAGTGTGATAGTTAGGAATTAATAATAAAAAAAAAAAGAAATATTGAGTTTAATAAATTTTGAACTAATCATCTGAGAAAAAAAAAAAAAGCTTCCATGTTTAAGCAAATGACTCATTTCTATTATAAGTGAAAGTAGCATCACTTGTCTCAGGATAAAAGATGCATATATTGTTGGTACTATTTAATTCATATTGATTTATTAATTATGTTGTTTATTTTCAGTTTATTTAAAAGGGAGAAAAATGGATTTACTTCCAAAAGATCATAAAGAATTTGGCAATAAAGACTATTGGAATGAATTTTTTTCAAAAAGGCAACATTTTGAATGGTATAAATTTTTTTCTTCTGTTTTGTTTATTTTTTGGGGATATTTCCGTATCGTGATCCGTCGTGCCAACTGCCAATAGACTTTAAACTTGCAAATTTAAAAAAAAACAAAACATGTTGGGGTTTGCCCCGAGGTGCTACAAGTTATACCTTTCGAGTTGGTCCCTTTCCGTGATGTATTTCTTTTTAGTTTCTTGCGGGCCACTGCTCGGAAGTTTCCAAGACTTGGCGATTATTCTGCCACAGATCATGACGCGGAAATCTCCCCTATTTTTATGGAGTTTTGTTGTTTCATTTATTTATGTGAATTAAATTTATTATAATTAATGTAAATGCGTATTTGTTGAACATTTCTACCAACCTGCAGTGAATTAAGGATTTTTTGTGTGCAGATTATCCTTGCTATATAGCCTCTAGAAAACAAAATCTCTAATATTAATAGTGTACTGTTATAAGGGATAAAAAAAAAAATCCCAACATTCTAATAGGCATTAAGATAACATTGCATCCTTGAAATAGCAAAAAGAACTGAATGCATTGGTCATTATAATGGGAGGTTTGCTGTAATGAGAGGCTGCACTAAAGAGCATAGATTGTAATTAATGTTATAGTGCCTAAAAAATTACTGATTAGTATTTATTTTATCTTAAATATATATTATTGTTTTAGGTATGGAGAATATGACAATTTATGTGAAGTTCTTGACAAATATATCCATGTCAAAGATAAAGTGCTGATTGTTGGGTGTGGTAATTCAAAACTTTCTGCAGATCTTTATGATGTTGGTATTTGTAACACAGTGAGCATTGATATAAGTGCACCCGTTATTAATCAAATGCGAGAGAGATATGGTAAAGATCGTTCAAAAATGCAATTTGAGATTATGGATGTAATGAATGTAAGTTATTTGCGTATACTCATCTTTTTATTTCAGTTTTATAATTTTACATATTGTTATATTTGAAGTTAATGTTTGAACACATTATTTGTAAATAACTAAAATTGGGTGTTTTCAGCTGCTGTGGTTTTTCTCATTCTGTTTTGCAACTTTTTTTCTCTCACGACTACTGTGGTTTTTCTAGTTTTGTTTCACACCTTTTTTTCCATTTTTTGTTAGAAACTTTACCTTTTATATTTCAAATTTTATATTTCACTTTTTTTTTCTCATTCCCGCCTGGCAAGTCTTGAAAATGGGTACCTATTTTTAAGTGCGTGAAACTTTTCAACTGTTTTTTTCAACTTATATATTTTTTAAGTGAATGAAGTTTTTAATCAATAACTTTTTTTTTAAAGAATCCCAAAATAACAATTGTCTAATTTTTTTTTATTTATAAAAATAAAGTAATTCTTATTACATTCAATTTTTTTTATTGTCAACTTCTTTTTTGTGAATTTTTAGTGTTGCAAATTATCTTAGCTTTCCAGATTCCAAGCATTGTAAAACTAATTTATTCAGTTTTAATTTTTATTTGGAAATCAATGTTCTGATTCATAAATTTATTTAGATAACTTGCATTAGTTGTAAATTAAATTAAGAGGGTAAAGCAAATCTTACCATATAATTTCAAATATTTCACCTAGTTATAAATAAACACTGCAGAGTTACACTTAAATGCCATTTAAAAGTGCATTTTGAATGTGTTTATTATATAAATATGATATTGATATCTAGCTTTTTTTCATAGTTTGTTGAAGCACAATTTCAATATTTTAAGAAAAAACTATATGTTACTCGTGTCATATAAAATTTAATTTTAAAATGTTACATTTAATTTTAATGGTGCATGAAAAGCATAAATACAACATTGAGATTAACATATGCTTAGTAATAAATAATGTTACAAGTCAAAAATTTCCAATTACTGCCTTCACAAATCTATGTAAAAGTGTTCTTAAATTTCTGTTTCATTAAAAAAAAAAAAAAAAAAAAAACTAAGAGTCTTAACTAAAATTTAATTCTCATATTTGGTTTATAATATTTAGTCTTTAAATAAATTTTATCTGGTAATATTTTTATTTCTTTATTGATTAATTTTTTTTTAATTAGATGAAATACGAAAATGAAACATTTGCTGTTGTCCTTGATAAAGGTACTCTTGATGCTCTCATGTTTGATGATACACAACCAACTCATGAAAAAATTGGTAAAATGTTTTGTGAAATTGAAAGAGTTCTAAGAAATGGTGGAAGATATATTTGTTTGTCCTTATTGCAAGAACATGTTTTAAATAAATTGTTGGATTGGTGTGTAAACAAGTAAGTTCCCAAAAAATTTTGTTTTATTTTTTAATTTGCTGTGCTTAATATTTTTTTATTGTCACATTTCAGCATTTGAAATCATGTAGCTAATTTGTATCAGACCATTAAAACAAAGCTCATACTATAAGAAAATAACTCTCAGCAGTCCATCAGACTTGTCCGGGATCTATTCAGCATGTTAGTTATAAATATTCGTTTTTAGAAATAGCAAAAAGGGGGCCATTTTTCTTAAAGTAAATTTTTATATATAATTCAGAGATCATTGTGCTCAGAAAAAAATGCGGATTTCTGTATATTTCACTAACAGTAATCCATTGTCCAGAAGTTTTAAGAAATCATCATTAATAAATGACCTTTAAAACAAAGCTCATACTGTAAGAAAATAATTCTCAGCAGTCCATCAGACTTGTCAGGGATCAATTAAACATGTTTGTAATAAATAATCATTTTTATAAAAAGCAAAAAAAGGGGCAATTTTTCTAGATTTAAATCTTTAATATATAACCCAGAGATGATTGTGCTCCGGAAAAAATCCGGATTTATGGATTTTTTGCTAACTGTGATCTGGAAGTTTCTGGAAATCCAAGGTCCAGAAGTTTCAAGAAATCATCGATCACATTTATGTATAAAAATTCTTGTATATTTTATTTGGTAATATTAGAACTAGAATTTATACTTGGCATCTCTTTCATTTATAAATATTTTTTCTGGTAGAATAATAAATGTGATAAAAGTAAACTTATATATAATTATCCATTTAAATTATGCTGCATATAATTTATTTAAAATTTCATGCTTTGAAAATATCAGTGATTTAAATTCATAAAGACATTGAATTATAAATTATATTGATGCATTTTTGAAATGCATCAGTAATGATTTTGCTCAAGAAATTTTCAGGATTTTTGAGTTGGGCTCACAATCACCCCTGATAACCTGCGCAAGAGGAAACATTTAAACCAAATGAAATAGTTTTATGTAAAAATAAAATAGAAAAATATCAGCTAAATCATTTGTTGTTTTTTCTTTTTTTGTTAATTTAAGACATGGGTGTTAATAATTGTGAATAATAATTTTACTATCAATTAAGATTTATAACACCAGATGGCGCTGAGTGCAAGCAATTTATTATTTTATTCTACACTTACTCTCTTTAGTTTACATTTACCACTGAACCACGATGCTTGAATAAAATTATCCTAATCCATTAATTTGAGGGATTATTGTTGAATTTGAATTAATGGGTGACCAACCCATGATATGCATGCTAGTGTGACTTAGCAGTACAATAACATACAAAAATAATAAAATTGTCTTCAGGAATTTTATTGAAATCTGCAAAAAAACCTATTCATTTGCATTAGGTGCTCCAAATTACATTGAATTTGTAGAATTGAATTATCAGACATTGAATTATCAATTATTACAAATTACATTGAATTATCAGAAATTTGTACCAATAAGTGATTTTCCAACTTTACATAATTTTGGCTGTCAAATATGTCATATATATCAGCATATATTTATGAGCATAAGTCGGTATTATGTAGGGTATTAAGAAGATAATAAAATAATATTGTTCATGATTGGCTGATGATATTCACCTAAAACATTTAAAATTTTATAACAATTTCAATTTACATTTAATAAAAGAAACTACAAATTAAAAAATTAATTAAATACTGATTGTTTCATAATTGTTTATACGAGGCACATCCAGAAAGTAAGTTTCCCGAATTTAGAAAGTAAAAAAGAACTCACACTTTCAGGATCATATTTATTGGCAACAAGTACAACAATGTTTAAACTATTTTCCAACATAGCCACCACCAGAATTGAGACACTTGCCGTATCATGGGATCAACTTTTGTATCCCTCTGTCGTAGAACTCTACCGCCTGTGAATGGAACCAGCATGTTACAGACGTCAACTGTTACTTGACCGTTACTGTGAAACGCTGCAGAAATTGTGACGTGCCATTCAAAACAAGAGTCGTGGAATGTTTATTGCAGGTGTTGCGCTCCTCCGTGACAATGTTTGTCCACATAAGGCATGACACACAGCAGCTGTTTTGACGGAATTTGGCTGGGAGTTGTTTGATCATCCACCCTACTGCCCTGATATTGCTCCCAGCGATTTTCACGTTTTCCTGCACCTCAAGAAATTCCTGTCCTCCGGTGAGCGTTTTGGCAACAATGAAGAGCTGAAGATGTCTGTCACACGCTGGTTCCATTCTAAGACAGAGGGATACAAAAGTTGATCCCACGATACGACAAATGTCTCAATTCTGGTAGTGGCTATGTTGAAAAATAGCTTAAACATTGCTGTACTTGTTTTCAATAAATATAATCCTGAAAGTGTGAGTTTTTTTTTTTTATAAATTAGTGAAACTTACTTTCAGGATACGCCTCGTAATTAAATGTTTCAAGTTTTTTCCTTTCATTTTATTCATACTCTTATCTAACTGAACCTTTAACAATGTTTAGTAACAATAAAACATTTACAATTTGAAAAATTTGCAATTTCATTTTATCGTATATTTTTTAATCTCCACTGCTCAGACACACATGAAAAAATTTTTTGATTGTGTAAAAATTCCAAAAACAGAAGAAAAAAAAAATTTCTCCCTTTTTATTTTGGAACGGACATGCATAATATTTTTTCTTCAGATTTTTCTTTCTTTTTCTTCAGAATTTTTTCTCTTTCAAGTTGCTACCTTTGGCCAAAGAATTTGTTTAAATTTTAAGGGTAAAATTTTTTTTGATTAGTATGTCTGCACAAATAGCTAATTAATATATTTTTTTTACAATCTCTGACATTTTATTTTGGAAATAAAAATTATGACTTATAAAGCATGATTTAAAAAGGTTTAAAAGAATTGTGAATTATAATCTTAATTTTTATATTACAACTTCTTAATAAACTATCTTAACAGTAGAGTAAATGTCTGCAAAATTTCACATAAATAAACGTGTAAGTGTATCCAATGAATTAAATAAAAACTTAAATTTAACACACACACTCATGTGTTAGAAATTAATTGATCCAAACTTATATTTTAGCAGTTTTTTTTTTCTTTTCCCGTCTCTAGTTGAGAAATCTTTAATTGTTGTTTCACAAAATCAGTTCACTTTGAAAATCAGTTATCCTCAATTCATTTAGAATTTTTTGTTGTTATTTTTCCACTTAGTAATTAAATTTTATATGAGAAAAATATTTTAATTTTATTTAAAATAATTGACTTACATTGAATCTTAGGTCTGCATTAAGTTCATATTTTTTGACAATGTTATTGCATTGAAAACTATATATTTTTTAAAGAAATTAAGTATGTCCCTATAGTTATGTTAATCTCCACTGTGTTTAATTTTATGTGCAGTTCGTATAATATTTATTAATATCTTATTTATAAATAAAATATTTGCAAATAGTGGTTAGCAATGACAATTCTTGTAAATTTTAATTATTGATATATAAATTTTTAACTAACATAAACTCACTAAAATAAGAAAATATTATATCTTTCTTTCTTTCTTGTATTTTCTTTTTTGAATCTAATATTTTTTAGCATCTTATAAAAATATACTATTCTTGCGAGCTTAAAACTAAGTATAATTTGAAATGCTAATTTGCTTTATTTAAGTATTAGTCTTCTTTTTTTCATATATTTATCAAATTATTTAAATACCAAACTAAAGAATCCTTCCTTTTTTAAAGCTCTTTTTCTGTTAATTAATGAGATAAATTGTTTTTCTGATAATTAAAAAATAATAAAATAAATTAAAAAAGAATAAAGTTAATGAATTATGTACTTTGTTTTAATTTACTTTTATAGTTTTTAATTTGAATTAAAAATTATTTATAAAATAATTAATATAAAAATTATTAATATAAAAACTATTAATAATATAAAAATTATTAATAATATAATTACATTTTAAATAAAAACTTGTATATTTCTTGAGATTTTCATTACATTGCTTCCAGCATTTATTTGATTATAAAGTTAAAATTGAATAAAAAAATTGTATGTTAAATTACTATTATATTGTTAAATTTTTTTTGCAGGGGTTGGCTTTTAAGACTTCATCGATGTTTAAAAGCTGAAGTGAAGCATGAAAATTCTTTGTCTTTTCCAATTTTTGCTGTTATTTTAACCAAGTTAAAGAAAATTACGGGTGCTCCTCTGGTAAATATATAATATGAATATAAATTATTATATTGCAAATTATATTTTCAAATTATATTTGAACATTTACGAACAAATTATAGTTTCAATCTGATATGTATTTATTAAGATAACTCTATTTTATACAATTTTTACTTCATTAGTGCCATTTGTAAATTAAAATAAAAAAAATTTGCTAGTAGAATTGCAAAAAGTTTTTCTGGAAAATCCTAGCCAGTTAAAAAAAAAAAAAAATGGAGGTTCTTGATTAAGATTTTAAAGTTGCTCCTGCCCCACCAATTTTTTTTTTTGGGGGGGGGGGGAATGTATTATTGAATCCATTTTTTGATTTATAGATTTTTGATCTTATATGATTTTTTAAAAACATTTGACTGTTTCCATACTCTTTGAACATCCTGTATACTGTAAGCATTAAAATCAAAAGTGAAGTAATGAAGCAAATCCATTATTTTTTACAAATTAATTATTGTACACTTGTTTCCATTTGTAAAAGTGTCATTTAACTTAAAACTAAAACTTTTACTTATATTATTTTATATGAAGTATTATTCAGCTGAAATTATATGTATATTTTAAAGGTTTTAGAGATTGTTCATGACGGGAATGCTACTCCAAAGCGTTATTCTACTAAAGTAGATATTTTTGATTATGTCAAGTCTGTTCAACATTATGCATTTTTAAAGTATTATTTAAGTAAAAAGTAAGTTATTTTCGTACCTTAAAATTGTAATATATTATTAAAAATTTTAATAATTGTAGTTTTAAAATTAAATTATTTAAAAATTTAAGACCAGAATATATTTTAAAAAACTTTTTAATATTTTTTGTTAAATATGCAATCCAAGAAAATTTTTGGTAGAAGAAAGTGTAGCTTTCATACAATTTTACATTTATTTGCAATATTCTTCTTATTGAAATTTATTTTATATTGTTAATAGTTATGCTATTAAAATTTTTAGATATGATTTTTCAACTAAATCATTAATATTTTCTTCTATTTTTAAATTTTATGTGATGTTTATAAAAAACAGTCTTTTTTAAATTTATGTTCTTTAATATGAAATTATTCATAATCCACTTTTATCCTTTTTAATGTGGACTAGGGAAGAAATTAAAGTTGACCATTGTATGCAAATTCATTATTTTCCATAGTGCAGTTTTTTCAAAAATGCACTCCTCTTCTTTGAACTCTCATATTTCTTTTCAAGAAAAAAAAGTTGAAAAACTTAATATAATCCTTTAAACATGTATAATAAACACCCATAATAACTTTCATGCGACTCTTGATGTTGGCAACTTTTTTATATTCTAAACATAAAAATGTTAAGTTGGATTTCTAACAATCATTGTAGTTAAAAATGAATTTTGTAGATAGATTATATTTACTCATCTTACAATCAAAATAAGGAAAGACAAAAAGAAGGAAGTTAAGTATTTTAATACTGAGTGTCTATAAATTTTTCATTTTTTTTTTTTTTCTAAATTTATAAAGAGATTCTATTTCCTCCATGACATTATATGAACTGAATCATATGAAAATTATTTCTTATTTATAAGTAACTAATTACTAATATTTTAGAATATTGTGTTTCAAAATTTTTTTTTGTCATTTTATTCACTGAAATGGGTTCAATTGAACTAGCTACCAAATTTTAAGTATTTCTTAAACTCTTTCAATGTTATTATAATAGTTTTGAAAAACAGGATGGCCTCTGAATAGGGAAAATCTGAAAAAATCAGAGAAATGCCAGGGAATAATTTTAAAATAACCAAAAAGTCTGGAAAATTGAACTAATTTAAGTTTGAGGTAACATTAAATTCCAAGATTTTTTCCTAAAAAAATTGGTCTTTTAATAATTTTTTATAATTAATACAATTTTAATAGCAAGTATAAATGTTTTTTAATATGCATAAAAACAAGGTATAACTAAAAAAATTAATAATAAAATTAATAATAAAATATATGAAAACAATATTGAAATAATGGACCTTCTGACGTGGAACCTTAATTGTCAATATCCCCATATATGTTAAATTTCTTCTTTCAAGTTATAAAATTTGTGAAATAATTAGTTGTTGCATTTTTAATCTAAATGTTCACCATTACTCAAACTTTTAAGCCTAATTACATTGCAAAACAAACTATTTCAATATCTTTACTGAGTAGAATGATATGCTTTTTTACTTCGAGCCTAAAAAGAACATATGTTTGCTCACATTTTCCAGTGAAATATTAATCACAAGTGTATTTAGGGAACATGAATTATTAAAATTGGAAAACAGTATTTTTGATAACCTTGTATAATTAACTGTTATCAATCTGTAACTTAACCTTCACAAAGGTAGTTACTTAGTATTTCCAATATGCAAAAATACTTTTGTTAAATTAACTTATATTTGTAGTGAAATATTAATTATCCTTTAAGTGATTTTTTTTTCTCAACTTGTTTTTACCTTATAGCTTACGCGCACACAATACTTCTAGGACACTTTGTAATACATAACATAAAAACTGTATTAAAATTTCAAACTAATCAGTTTATTAATATGTAATGTAAGAGCGCATGCAATATATAATTCTTTACCTCACTTGCATGGAAGATGAATATAAAATTGAGATTTTGTGCTTTACAGTTATAAAGTTTTTAGATAAATTTTGGAAAATTTAATTTTAAAAACATATTTTATCTCTAGGAAAGTAATTGATGATGATATTTGCCTAGAGCTTTGTTCCCCTGACACTGGCAAAATTAAATATAGAATGTTTGTTGTAGACAGAGAAGGAGAATCAAGTTTAAAGTTTGCAATTTTTATTGTTCCACAAGGAAGGTAAGTTTATTTTCTAAAAGTTATACACTATTTAAACCAATGTATTTATGAATAAAGCAAGAATAAGTAGTAGTAAAGCAAGTAAAAGATGATTACTCAAGTTTGAAATACGCGTATCATAATATCATATTAAAAATATTGTTTTTTTTAAAAATCATGCGCAATTCAAAGCTAATATCGCGGGGAAAAAAGCGATCGAGATAGATTTAAAATATAATCAGTGCAAATGGAGAGTGTCAAAAACTGATGATTCAAATGTACAATTCAAAGATTTTGAAATTTTTTTTCCTATTTTTTAAGCATTTGGCAAATCAAATTATTTTTCAATCGTTATTTTGGCAATAATTGCTACACATTTCCTACACATTCCTGATACTTTTTATATGCTATTACGACTTTAATTTCGAATCCAGCATTAAATACATAAATTTTTGACTTGCTTCATTTACGACAATTTCATTGTAAATGTAAAGGGATTTTGATAATTTTTTTGGTAGTTATTACTACGCTTTTCCCCTTGATTAAAAAAAAATCTAATATTTTCAATACTATAATTTGACAGCACGCGAGTTTTGAATCGCGCATTAAAATAATTACTTTTTACGCGCTCTATTTGCAACGATTTTAACAAAAACATAGGTTTTTCAAACGTGTTCTTTTTCCTTTCCCGTTATCGCTGCATTTTTACTTGAGATTTAGAATATCCTGATATTTTTACCCAATATCTCGTGAAATTCGATTCTGTTTAAAAATTTTTTGTAATTTAAAAAGTAATTACGCATTTTAGCAAAATCGACACGTTCCCAAAGGGAATAAAAAAAAACAAGATATGTACATTTATATTTAACGCGGTCCCATTTGCAAAAAAATAATTCAAAATACGTGTATATTTCTTTAGTCCCACGAACACATGCAAGTTTAAGAACACACACCCAACCTATTCTTTCTGTTGTCACATGACTTAATCGCATATTGTGATTCATTTTTGTGCGTTGTAAAAATCGTACGTTTGATTCTGATACACGATCTTAAAATCACACTTAATTTGACATTTTAATTCGTATTTAAGCGGTTTAAAAATCATCCATCGTGATTCGTATTCACGAGATCTACAATCACATTTCGCTATTCGTGTTGTGGCGTTTAAAATATCACACGTTGTTACTCTTCTCGCAATTCAAAAATCATACACCGTAATTCATATTCACGTGATTTAAAAGCCCCATATCGCGATTCATATTAACATATTTTAAAAATAATACGTTGTGAGTCGTCTTTTCGCAATTTAAAAACCACACATCTCGATTCGTATTTACGCTATTTAAAAACCATGCATTTCGTTTTTTATTCGCGTAATTTAAAAATTACCTATAGCAATACGTATTCAAGCAATTTAAAAATAACATATCGCTATTTGTATTCACGTGATTTAATTTAAATAACACCATCTAGGACAGATTTCAAAACTTATTAAGTTATTTGCCCTAAATTTAATACTACCCACAACAACAACTTCTGTGGAAAGACTGTTTTCCAGAATGAATTTGGCCTGTTCAAAATTACAGAACAGTCTTTAAACAAAATCATTAAATTTTTATTTAATGACTCGAAAAAGCTATCACATGATCAAGCAGATAAAATTATCACAATATTTAAAAATGTTGCAAATTACGGGTTTATCATTAAGAAATTTTTAAACCATTTTCTAACTACTTAGACCGTTTTATATCATATGCTGAGAAATGACTTGTATACTATTAATTTTTAACTTTAAAAATTTTTAATCAAGATAAGTTTTTAAAAGTAACGAAAATTTTATTAATTGTTAATACATATGCGTATTAACTGTAAATAGTAAGTGTCATGTAAAAAAATATTCGTAATAAAAAGTTGTAAACAAGTATCTTAATATTTTTTTATTATTAAGGAAAATAGTTCTTACAAAATTAATATTTTCTATCGTTCCTTTTCTCCCTCTCTCAGCCCCTGCCTCTTATAATTAATTTAAAATAAATGTTTTAAAGTTAAAGTACATTTCCTACTAAATGGTAAATCTTATTTTTCGCTTAAAGGGTATTGTTTTAATTTTAATCATTTTCAACCCTATAAACTTTCTTTAAATCAAAGTATTTAACTTGCATTTATTTTAATGATAATATTTATTTTTTTTAAATTTAATTCTATGAACATATTTTTTATTAAGATTTATGCTTAAATGGACTTATGTATTATGTAATATGATAAAAAACCATAAATTTTTGAATAGTTTTTAATTATTTCAATTTATCTAAAAAAAATTTCAGAAAAATAGATTTTGATTTTCTGATTCTGTTTTTTCCCCTTAAGTAATCAGTTTTGCATTTTCTAAGTTTAAGCATTTAAAAGTAATTTTATGCAAAGATATTACAAGGTTCACCGACAAAAAGAATTTAGTACCTAGAACAAGGTTTATATAACAATTACTATCTACAATTGCCCTATGTATGTCTGTCTAAATACTTTGGCATGCGGCCCTTCATTGGTTTATTTGTTGTGCATGTGGCCCTTCACTCAAAAAGGTGGTGCACCCCTAGTGAAATGACTTCTATTTAAAAATATATTAAGTTAATTACAGCAGAACTGAAATTGTATAAAGAAAGTAGATATTAATATCTATTTATGAAATGATTCAATTAATTTTTCAACTGAATTGAAACTGCTTCAAAATTCTTAAAATATCTTGTAAGAATTAGTTTTGGGCTAAAAAAAAAATTTCATAATAAATTAAATTCTTAAAATATCTTGAAAGAATTGGTTTTGGGATAAAAAAAAAATGTCTCGTTTTACAATTCTTACATTTGTATTTTGAGTTAAATACATTGAGTTTGAATAGTAAAAAAAATTATAAATTGACGCATTTATGTATCTTCTTATAAAACAGTGTTATGCTAGTAAAAAGAATTCCGATGATTATTTAACCCTCTGAGAATGAGTCTGGGCGTTTTCCGAACTATGAGCCACAGACTTTCCTGCATGGCAAAACCGGTTTTATCTATGTTATTTAATGAGAAAATAGTATGTAGCAAGGGAACGTCAGTACAATTAGGCTTAACACTTGAAAGGAAGTGAAATGAAAAGAATTATTATAGTGATACTTATTAGAAAATATTTATAGGATAAGTTAAAAATTAGTTTAAATTTGTAGGGAAATCGAATGGTTGTTTTCTACCCCTCAAGGAAGGCAAGAATTAGCTGCTAGTGCAGACTGCGAGCGTTTAGTTGTTGTCCATTTACAGAGAGATCATGTTTACAACAGTTTAGAGGAAGTTAAAAGTGACTTATCTGAAAAAGTTTTAGAACTTGCCCCATTATCATTCAAATCACAGGTATTGTATAGAATTTAATTAATTGCATAGATTATTAACAATTCTTTATCTACTACAAATTTTTAGTTTCACTGCTTTCTTGAAGTCTAATTTTTAAATTTGTGAGAAATTTTTTAGAAACCAAAATTTATGCACATTCTATTAAATGGGCTTTGGTAAAGTACTCATAAAGACAAAGCGCGAATATTAGTTTAGATCAATAGTTTTAAGCTCTTTTTACTGAATAGAATTCTTAGGGGCAGGTTTTGAAAATCCCTCCGTCCTTGGCGGTCAAAAATTACCTGCAGACAATTAATTTCTCGAATCCGGCGTCCGCACGGACGCCCATTTTCCCGTTAATGTTTGTACAATGCAGCAAAATTACCCACAATATAGCAACATACTGCGCATGGTAGAATTGATGTTTTTTCTGACATCCGAGATTGGAATATCGTCTTTGTATGTTAATAAGACAAATAAGAGAAAAACGAAGTTTCTGAAGAAACAAGTTTATTTAAAAACATAAAAAAAATTGTCACAAACAGAGTGACGAAAAGAAAGAATACACACATGATCTGCTTCAACAGAAGCTTAAATACTGACAACGGGTGACGTCATGATCCACGCAAGAACGACCAACAGCAAATGAAAATAAACTAGCCGATCCCCGCAGACCATGACCTCACCGACACAAGTTGAATGCATGAGATCGAACCTCATACCTTTATTTGTCTAACATGCGGCCCCCTCTCATGCCTTCAACTTTTACAAAAAAAAATACAGTTTATCAAAATCTTCAATAAACTAAAGAAATATTTAATTTCCTTTAAACTAACACTTAAGTTCTTTCATTCCTGTAACCATCCAAAAGATTAAACTTTCACAAATACTTTTGAACAAAAATTTTCAACTTCTAACTTAGTTAAAGGTTTTGTAAAAATGTCCGCTAAGTTAAACTTACTCCTAACGTGTTTAACAGCAAAAAATTTATCATAAATTACATTTCTTAAAAAATGATACCTTACGTCGATGTGTTTCGTTCGACTATTTTCAATAGGTGAATGAGAAAAATCAATTGCAGATTGATTGTCACTAAATATAATACAATCACTTAAATTTATGTCTTTTAAATTTAATTCTCCACACTCATCTATTATACGCTTAATCCACATTACCTCTTTGGCAGCGTCAGTTAAAGTCACATACTCTGATTCCATTGTAGATAGACTCACACATCTTTGTTTGAAGGTTTTCCAGAATATCGGAGTTTTATCTAAAAACAATATTATACCACCTAGTGATATTCTGTCATCCCTGTTAGCAGCAAAATCTGAGTCACAGTAACAATTAACATTTAATTCTCCAATATTTGACAATTTTAAGAAATAATCTTGAGTATTTTGAACATAACCTAATAATCTTAATAAAGTATTCCAGTGCTTTAAACCTGGATTTTCTTGAAATTGTGATAATATATTTACCGCATAGGAAATATCCGGTCTTGTGCGATTAGCTATATAAGCCAAACAACCCAAAATGTTCCGAAACGGCAATTTCGCCATTTCATCCACTTCGCTTTTAGAAGATGGACAATCAGCTTTTGATAATAAGTTACCCTTAGTAATCGGCAACGATGACAAAGGATATTTAAAGCTAGAAAACATTTTACAAACTTTTTGGATGTAACTCTTTTGATGTATAAACATCTCACCATCTTTTTGAACAAATTCAACACCCAACAACTTACGCGTTTTACCCAAAATTTTTAAATCAAAATTATCACTTAAAAGTTTAATAACACTGTCTACTTCATATTTTGTTTTAGCAAAAATAATTATATCATCTACATAAATTATAAGAATTACATTTTTATATACATATGTACAATTACACCATTTCAATCTTACAAACTTTAAATTTTCAAGTGTATTATCTAGTTCAAAAAACCACTCTCGACCACTTTGTTTGAGTCCATAAATAGCTTTCTTTAAATGACAAACGTGGTCTTGCTTATTTAAATCAACAAAACCTTGAGGTTGATACATAAATACATCCTCATTCAAATTTGCGTAAAGGTAAGCACACTTAATATCTAATTGGGTATGATACCACCCTAGCATACAAACTAAGATTGTGAAAAACATTCTTACAAGAACAAAATTAACCACAGGACTAAATACTTCATCATAACTTTCACCTCGTATTTGTTTAAATCCCTGAGCAACTAAACGTGCTTTGTATCTTACAATTTCCTCCTTTTCATTTACTTTAGTTGTATAAACCCAACGGCTTCCCAAAATTCTTTTATTTTTAGGAGTTGGAACCAAATCCCAAACTTTTCTTTCTCTCATAGTTTTTATCTCATCTGACATGGCTAATTCCCAATTTTTAACTTGGGGAGATCTTAAACAGTCTTTATAATTTCTAGGAATTTTTATTTCAATATGATTAACTTCGTGTTTTATGTTATGATTAACCTGAAAATTTGAAACTTTACCAGAAAAAGCATTTTTCCCACTGAAATCAAATAAATCCCTATCATACTTTATCTTGTTACTATTGCAGTAATTTTCTACATCGTTATAGGATCTTAATCTCATATTTACCCCTTCAATATTATAATAAATATCAGTTCGACTATTATCTGGACGGGATACAGCTTTTCTAATCCACGAAATGTTTTTACACGGAATTAAATCGGGTTTTACGCTTGAACTACCTGTATCTTCATCTGAAGAACTTTCGTCCAAATCGGGACGTTCCGGTTCAAAACTAGAAAAATTACGTTTAATGGGTTTGGTGCCCAGTACGGCTTCCACCCCAATTACATTTTCGTCAAAACGAACATTTATTGTTTCAACAAGTTTCCTTTCGTTTTTAAGCCAAATTCTATAACCTTTCGTTTGTATTGCATATCCTAACATAATACCTTCTTTAGCTCTCATTTGAAGTTTATTGCGTAACTGTTTTGGTTGACCCACAAATGCTAAACAACCAAATACTTTCAAATGAGTGACTGATGGTTTTCTACCACTATACAGTTCAAAGGGAGTTTTAATTTGGTTTTTGTGACAAACTCTATTAAAAGTGTAAGTAAAGCATAGTAAAGCTTCAGCCCAAAAAGCATTTCCTAATTTACTAGATTTTAACATTGCTTTAATATTGTCTAAGGCAGTTAAATTATAGCGTTCACTAACACCGTTTTGCTCTGGCGTATAAGCATTAGTACGTTCAGCTTTTATGCCTTCATTTTCAAGAAAATCACTAAACTCTTTATGGCAAAATTCCATGCCATTATCAGTTCTAACATTTACAATTTTACAGTTTAAAAATCTCTCAGCTCGCTTTTGATATCTTATGAAACTATTAAAAACATCCGATTTCCTTTTAATGGGAAAAGTAGTAACTTTCCTTGAAAAATCGTCAGTAATAGAAAGAAAGTACCGACTTCCACCATGTGAAACGACAGGCATTGGACCACATACGTCCATATGTAAAAGTTCCAAAGGTTTCTTAGACCTTATACTTAAATTTGGTTTAAACGAAATTCTTTTAGATTTAGCTAATTTACATTCTATACAATTACTATCTGAAAAATTGAGATTAGGTAATCCTTTCACGCTAGAATTTTTACTAGTTTGAATTATATAATCACAATTTATGTGGCAGTATCTTAAATGCCAGACATCTAGATCATTTATCTGAACAGATACATTAAACAATTGCTCATTCGAGTCATTAACATTTTTATCAATAATTAAATCTTTATCAGGCTTAGTATAAGCATTAGGTTTAAAATAATACAAGCCATTAATTCTTTTACAATAGAAAATCTTCTCATTTACTCGATTATACACAGAAATACAATTTTTAGCACCTACAAAATATCCTCCAGCTTTCTCTATTACAGAACCAGAAATAAGATTTCTTCTAAGTTTAGGAGAATACATGACATTTTGTAAAGTTACTCTGTGCATTTTACCATTTAACTTATTAAAAAATTGCACTTTTCCAATACCTAAGATTGGGCTTTCAATGTCACCTATAGCTAACGACATAGAAGCATTTTCTACAGTTTCATATTCAAAGAATAAATCCAAATTATTACAAAAATGTGTTGAAGCGGCAGTGTCAAAAAGCCAACTTTCTTTCTTAATTTCATGACACACATTGCCAACATTTGCTTCAACGATATAAAGACTATTATCTAAAACATTTGTAGTTACATTACAGTAAGAATTATCACTTGCATTTTGTTTAAATTTACTCTTTATATTCTTTGAATTATACTTTAATTTTTGCTTACAATCGGATATTAAATGACCATATTTATTACAACGATAACAAGGTCCTATCTTAGATTTATCATAACTAGTTTTGAATTTAGACTTAATATTAGCAGATTCTAAATTTCCCTTGCTATTAGAAGAACCAGATTTAAACTTATTAGTTACACTTAACTTTTCATTAAAACTTGAATTAACATTATAAGCAATATCACTAACATTATTTAAATCAAAATTTAGTTGCTTAAGTCTACTTTCCTCCAAAAGTAATTCGTCTAAAATGTTCTTAAATTTAAATTTAGTGTCCTCCCATCTATAAATAATTTGAACAATACCTTGAAAGTCCTTGGGTAAGTATCTTATAAGTTGGAATCCTTGGTATAGGTCATCCACCGGATGTCCTGCTTCTTTCAGCTTAGAAACCAGGTTTTTCAATCTCGCTGCAAATATTCCAACTTCTTCTCCTGGAGTGTATTTCAGGTCGAAGAATTGGTCTAGGAGTTGAACAACTCTCGCTCTCGTAGTTGGCTCAAAATGTTGTTTTAGGATTTCCCAGGCTTCAGCACCATCAGTTGTCGCTGAGATCAGACTTCGGTATTCGGGTTCAATACTAAGAAATATCGACGTGTACGCTTTGTCACGTCTCCAGAGGTATTCTTGACTTTCTTTTCGACTTGCTTCTGTAGGTAGGGCAGGCTCAGTTTTGGAGATAAAACTCCACACTCCTCGGTCCATGAGGATTACTTTGATATTTTCTTTCCATGTACTCCAATTTGACGAATTCAGGAAATCTATATGCAAATTCGATTCCATGATGAAACAGTTTCAATTCAAAGATTCTTAAAGGGAATATCGTTCTAGACTAGATACCAAACTTCGTAATCCTTAGAAGTAGCCATCAAATTCGGATGTGCAGACTTATACACCGAACAAAAGTTCTTTTAAAAACTCTTACTACTAGTTTTGTCAACTGGAGAAAAATTCTTTAGAAGAGTCATATTTTGATAATGTTCTATTGTTTTTTTTTTCTTCGAATCCTCAGCATCTTTAAGTACACCATAACCAACTTGAGATTTTACTGATGATTCACTTTGCAAAAATGGCGTGTGGGAACGGCCCCCATCTTAAAGATTCTCCATTTGAAGTTGACAATGACTTTGCTGAGTCCAGGCTAAGGAAAATTCAATATTCAAGACGATAGAAAATAAATCCCGGTTATGCCTAAAACTTGGCCCATAACCATGACATCCGAGATTGGAATATCGTCTTTGTATGTTAATAAGACAAATAAGAGAAAAACGAAGTTTCTGAAGAAACAAGTTTATTTAAAAACATAAAAAAAATTGTCACAAACAGAGTGACGAAAAGAAAGAATACACACATGATCTGCTTCAACAGAAGCTTAAATACTGACAACGGGTGACGTCATGATCCACGCAAGAACGACCAACAGCAAATGAAAATAAACTAGCCGATCCCCGCAGACCATGACCTCACCGACACAAGTTGAATGCATGAGATCGAACCTCATACCTTTATTTGTCTAACATTTTCTGTCTGGGAGTACTGCAGCGGTTGAAAGGGGCTTTTCAGCAATGAACTTACAAAAAAACACTTTAAGTACTGGTCTTAAACAAGAAGCGTTAAACGCAATTACGAACAGCTACCTAAATGGAAAACCCCTTTCAGATTTCTGTGCAGAAACCTCTGTAAATTGTTGGCTTGATTGTGGAACTGGCAAACGTCATATTTGACTCATTTAAAAAACACAGTACCCTCGGATAAATGGACATTCCAGATAACTTGACCTTTGTCATTTAAATTATTTCATAAAAGAAATAAATTATTTCATAAAAGAAATACTAGGTTACTATTAGTTACCTAGTATTTCTTTTATTACTGTATAATGTACAGGGTTGCCACCCACCTGGAATTATCAGTGAATTTTTTTATACTGGAAAAATCAGGGAAATTTGGATAAAAACCTGGAAAAATCAGGGAATTTAAAAAAAAAGCTGGAATTTTTCTCTTAATCTAAATTATTTTACCATCCCTTATATCCACTTTTATTTAGACATAAATTTATCGTAAAAAAGTGGAAATATCAACAACTCAGCAATACCTTTCTTGCATTCAAATTTTCTTCATTATTACCCTGCTTAACTAGAATGCCATTTCAAACTCTTCTATGTTGGGAAATGAATAGAGAAATCTTTGACCTCTTTGGAGATTATGGGAATATGCAGTTTAGGAAAGGCAAAAATGTGGTGGATGTGGAAGAAAGGATTTGGATATCTGCTTTTGTTTATAAAGTAAATTTTTAAAAAAAAATCTACTTTTAGTCTGTGGGCTGAATTCATAAATTGTTCAAGTTTGTTGTTATGCTTTAGGGGTAGTTTTTTCTTTTAACAAAATTATTCAAAATGTTTTAGTATTTAACGTTTAGTTTTAGTATTAGTAGTTAACTTCATAAAATTCTCCAAAAAATTATTGGTTATAATTTAATTAGAAATTTTATCTTTTCACCCTTTTTCTGAAAGCTTTTGTATTCTCATAAATTATTTTTTCTCAGCAAAGCCAACCAATCGCTATTAGCAAAATGTTACAATTGTTGCATTGATGCTGATTTTCTGGATTTAACGATAACTTTCATTTTGATATATCCGAAACTGTTTCTCCTTTTACCCTTAAAAGCTGGAAAAAAACCAAGGAATGAATGGAAAACATGTTAAATGAGAAAAAAAAATTCTTTATATTTGTTTATTAGAAAGAAGGAAAACAAATTTTTTTTTTTGTTCTACACTGTACAGGAACAGGTTTCAAGTTGGGCAACCAGATAGATAAACTAGGAATTCTTAATATATTCTAATTTCTAAATTTTTTTTTAAAAAAAAAAGAATAAAATTTAAAGAATTTTATCTAGTTCCTTTGTTCTATAGGATATGCAACAAGAAATTAAACAATTTTTCCTTTACGAATACTAAGTATCTCTTAAAATAATAGTGCTAATTTGAAACAAACATTATTTAAACATTTGACTTATGATTTTGGTTCAAAGAAAATTATTTCAATGAATTTTATAAAGAGCACTGTTTGGATAAAATACAGTATAAAATGGCACTATATTGAAATATAAATATAAAAAATTATTGGTTTCTAATCACTTGGAATTATTTTCTTTTGCTTAAAAAAATTTTATTAAACAGTACTTATCCAAGGTTGTTTTGGGTCATAGCTATTTGGTACATTTTGTGCAAAAACTACTGAACTCTTAAATTTCTTTTGTTCATTAAAAGCATTATTTTCTGCAAGTTTAACATACTGTTTCTTCCACATCTATTCAAGATGATATATTAAAAAAAGTAACATTTAAATGAAATACTACACTATTATATTGACTAATACACTAATATTGACACTTTTCTTGTACCTGTTCTGCACTTTAGCAGAGAGAAAAGAATGCTGACCTGGAAATTTTAAGATTTTTACTGGGAAACCTGGAAAAATCAGGGAAATTTGAAACCTGATTTGAGTGGCCACCCTGATGTAATCCTAGTATTTGAAATCCTAGTAACTATTCATTGTGCAATTTATATAAATGTTTGTAATAAATAAGAGAAAATTATATTTTTATTTATTTAGAAGCTGCAGGTTAGTTTCAAAGGAGGATGGGTACATTGTTGGACAAGCCGTCCTCGGGGACGGGTAAAATTTCTGAGTTTCTTCGAGCCCTTCTTAGGGGTGCATTAAAAAATAATGAAAAACAAACTAACAAATAAAATATTATTTAATGGATAGAATAATGTGAATAAAAAGAGTTTAATTTTTCTCAATTCATTAAATTTTCCAATATCAACTTTTTTAAGTTTTCAATATCTGGTATTCAATCTGATTAAATACATAGTGAAGTTCATTTGATTTTCTTATTCCTGTATATTTTAATTAAAATTTTATAACAGATAATTTAACTTTTTATTCAGTTGAGATTTATAGTTATTATTATTCACCTTTATCAATTTACACTAACAATCAAGCTTATTTATTCATAATACTATCTATTAAAATTTGGTATTACTATGTTTATTAAGTGCATAGATTGTATATATAGATATAAATGAGTTTGACTGTATATGTACATAAAGTTAATGTCTAAAAGTACCATTAACGGATGTAGCCGACTGAGTTGAGAAAAAGTTGTTTTTAAGTTAATTAATTCCATTTTTTACTAAATAATTTATAAAGTTTTATTCATTTTCTTCTTTTACACTCTTTTTATTAGTTTTTCTGAGGTTCTTTCTTAATACTTATTTGTTAAATGTAATCTATCGGTTATCTTTATATCTATCATTCTAATCACACATACATAGATATATACAATCACATATATTGCAAGCTCTAGTTTAAGAAGGTTTTGTGTGTGGTGTAAAAAATAATTTAAAATAGGGTCTGTTTAATTTTAAAAACCCTACTTTCTGGGAATTTGGGATTTCATTCAGCTGAATTAAAAATCCTAAGATTTCCAAGAGCTTTCCTCGTAAAACAACTTTGCATCTTTTGAGGGTAAGACCTTGTAATGTTCTCTTCTTTAAATCACAGTTTGTTCTTGACTCACCTTGTGCAGTTTCAGACTACCTCATTTATCAGGTAAATTCCCTCTGTTCCTGCCTTTTGCTCGTTTCAATTGAGTTAGTCTATCCATACATATTTAAAAGCATAATTAATTACTTTGTTATGCACGGCCACATGTTTTTTTATGGCATTGCAAGCAAAAATATACCAAATGTTCAGAGAATGCACTTTTTTAAATTTTATTTTCGAAGATTTAGAATGTTTTAAATTTTCATTTAGTTTACCCAGTGTTAAGTTAATTTTTATAAAATTTTGCTTCTTAAAGCTGAATTATTTCAATAAGCTTAAAACAATAGAAGATAAGAATATTTTTCATTTTTGTTTTACTGTTATGGAATTTTTCTTATTTAATTTAATTTCAAACTAATAAAGTTTCTATAAATTAAGTACTTTCTTTTAGTAGCAGTTTTTTTTACTAAGTGCTCTATGGATAAACTTCAGAATTTTTTCATGGTATTTCCAGTCAGTATAGAGATTTCGGCTGCTGGGATACTGTGCATTCATTATTAAATTGTTTTACTCCCTTTTTTTTTCATACAAAAACATTGTTTTCTATTACATATGCTTTTCCCCTCCTTCTACTTTAGAAATGATGTAATTATATGAGAATGAACATTAAATCTTTGCAATCAAGATGTTTTTCTTACTTTACATTGTTGTGCCTTTCTAGTGCATCTATATTTTGTATTCTTAAACTTCTCATTAAATTCATATTAGTTTAATAAAGCTTTGTTAAACTTTAACTGGGTTTCAATCTCAACGATTGCTGGTCGATACGAATTCCGCACCCGGCTCGCACCGACCACAATGCTGACTTAAAATATCCTCAGTGGTAGAGGGATCATGGGTTAGAGTCCCCTTACCGCCAGGCTAAGAGTGGGAGGTTTTCCTCTCTATGTAACACAAATAGTTTTATCAAAAAGTCCTCCACAAAGACAAATTTCTCCCAATGCTTGATCCAGGAGTTTTCTTGTCTTCTGGATTGGGTTCAAAATTACAAGGTTAAAAAGTTGGATATTAGTAGTTGTAAATCCAAAATAAAGTTGGCTGTTCAACGACGGTTAAAAAATAAAATATAAATCAAAAGATATTCTAAAAATTATTTTTCTTTAAAAGCTTAAGTTAGCAATATTCTTTGATTTGTTTTGAAGCCAATGTTCGGCCTGTAATTTCTGATGCCTGAAACAAATACACTCACAATGTTCTGTGTTGTCTATATTTGTTGCTAATATTTTTGAATGGTTGCCTCAGTGGATTGTATTGAATGCATCTCTAATTATAAATTAGTTTCTGTAGAAAAAAAATTTGTCTAAATGACTGAAATTTTAAACATTACACTGATCATATTCTAATTCCATATATTCTAATTGAAAACTTTACATTTCATCTGTATTTCTAGGTACCGATATTGTCATTAGGTGATGATGTTGGACAAAGAGAAATAAAATATAAAGGAACAAGTGAATTAAGTGGTGAATTTGTGGTAGAGGATGTGCAGTCAGATAACAATGAGTTGTTTCGAAGACTTGTGTTTCTTAGTAATCCATATTTAGTTCAATCTGAAGCAAAACTAATCATGAGTAAGCTTTATTAAATTTTTCAAAATTCTTACTTAATTATTCTGTTTTACTTTGTATTTATCATAGAAATTTTTTTTCTAGGTACAATTAAGAAAAAGAAGAAAAAAGTAACTAATCTTCAAGTAGATTTAGATTTTCTTGCATGTGATCATCATGTTGCTATAATTTCTGGATTTGCTTTTCTGGAGTCTCATATGTTTAGTAGGTAGATTTAAACAAGAAATAAACGGAAATCTAATAGATTGAAGGATGCAACTAATTATATCATAAAATTAAAACTTTCAATTTTCATTGTCATTATTGTTGCAAAAGAAAAAAAAAACCTATTAGTCTTAGCTTATATGCTAGATAAAAGCTTAATTTAATTTGTGCTTGCCTTTACAGAGAGAAGTTGAGCTTTATATTATCTGCAATAATGTGACTTTTTTTTATATATATTTTTTTAAATAAAGTGCTTATGATTGGTTAATGTTAAATTATGCTAAATCTTTTCAGAAAGCAGTAAACAAATATTTTATGAAAAGAATAAATTAAGTACAGCACAGACAACAGTGCCATTTCTAGAAAACTTTTATTGTGCTTTATTAACAAATTGTTTTTTCTAATTAAGATTAGCAAATAATTTTAATAATTGAAAATTTTCAACACATAAAATTAGTTATATTGTTTACATAAGAATATTGTGTAATTTTTTATTTTATTTATTAATCTTTCATATGGCACTTAAAATCTAGCTTCATTCTTATTAGTTGATTGAACTATTAATAAAGAGCTCTTGAGTAAAATAATAATTCCATTTCGTTATAGTAGTATGTTTTGAAAATGTCAAATCAAGGTTAGGAATAACACTAGTGTGTTTGAAATTAAATTTTACACATACATTTTTATAGCCATCAAACTATGTTGAATGGCTATAAAAATATCAAATTAATCTTAATACTAAATAAATGTTACTTGCCAATTACATACCTGCCAACTTTTAATCCTTTCGAGGATGATTTTCCCCAGTGGTAGTAAAATGGAATTTAAATTACAGTTTTAGGTAGAAACATACGCTGCATTTTGAAGAAGCTTATGTGGACTGCAACAATAGTATTACATATTAATATATATGCTTACTTTTTTTTAAAAATAGTGGTGATCAAAAAGATTATAAATTAAGTTTATAAATGCAAGGAATATATAGAAAGCATACATTTTACTACCACTTAAAATGTAGAAATAAAAACTTCCACCAAATGCGGAAGAGTTGGCAGGTATGCAATGACCTATTTTTGTTTTTAAAAAAAATAAGAATCATTCTTTTTCTTTTAAATTTTATTACAGATCCTCATGTTTTGCTGATTGGACTGGGTGGCGGAGCTTTAGCCATGTATTTACATAAGCATTTTCCAAATGTAAGTTACATTAAAAACCATAGATTTAAAAGTTTATATTCTAATTTATACAAAAAAGTAATATGTAAAAGCAAATAAAAAGTGTTATTAATTCAACTTAATATAAGCTTACATCTCTTAGTCATTAGTATTACTTTTTTTTAAAAAAAAAAATATTCCATAGTAGTTTGTTTTATAAAGTATTATAAACTGTAAATGGCTGAAAAGATTGTATAGTAAAATCTGACTCTGCTCGACCCCAGAGTGATACGAAGGATGTACCACCATTGCAGAGGAGTTACAAAGTATCAGTATTTTTTAATAAAATAAATTTTGTTTACTTATTTTCATAAATAGGCTAGTAAAAGGGCCGTTAATGAGGTCGCAGAAGTATATACATAAATGTATTTCAGTAATTTGGGCCAGGCACTCCCCCCCCCTTTACTTGTGAATATTTCCCCACTTGTTGACCAATATTATGCTTTTTAGCAAATTTTTTTAAATTTCGTTTATTATTTTGAAATTAACTATGTGGGGGAAATCATTTTGGTATTTGTTCACTGCAAATAAGTTATAAACTTAGTTTAAAATTCCTTTATTTGATGAGGATTTTTTAATTATAAATGAATGTGAATATGATGTCAGAATGATAACTCACTCTAAGAATTTTTTTAAAAAAGTTTGTGAATAAATCATTCATTAATGTTGTCTAAATTTGTTAAAATAATTGGAATTTAACACTTTTTAGTTCAAAATTATTAGTGTACAGAGAGTATAATTTGTAAGTGAAGCACTATGTATTTTAGGCATTTATTGAAGCAGTTGAATTAGATCCTTGTATTCTGGAAGTGGCTAAAAAGTGTTTTGATTTATCAACCAATGAGAAATTAGTCGTAAATATTGAGGATGGAATCAATTTCATTGAAGAAGCATCAAAAAAAGGTGAGATTTAGTTTTATTTTTTTAAAAAAATATAGTATTAGTACTTAGAGATTAAAATAATTAATCTTCATACATATCAGATGCAAACAAAATGAAATTTTGCAATGTATTTACTTTTATTTTAGTTTCTGTATTTGAAATTTTTTTTATATTTATTTTCTATGTAGGGTCCAAGTACGATGTTGTGGTTTTAGATGTAGATAATAAAGATTCTGCATTAGGTATCAGTAGCCCTCCAGTGGCATTTTTAGAGACTACAGCATTACACAATATTTCAAAAATTACAGCTGATGCAGGTTTGTTTGGATTTTAATGAAATATGTGACTTGTAAATAGTTTTAATCACATATATATATTTCCCTATTTTGATTTATTAACCAAAAAATTTTAATTCTGTGGCACCAATAGGTTACCTATATATTTATTACAAAAAAAGTCTAGTTTTTAAAAAAATATTATTTATATGTCTTATGCAAGTACCAAAGCATAGATTATTCACACAGAGATTAATTTGAATGCACAGCCACCATTGCACCAAAAAATAAATAAATAATATTTTAATCTGTTTTTTACCTTTTATGACTTCAGATTCTATCTATTCCTGTTAAGAAAAAAGAACTTTTGTTGTGAATAATGTGATTGATTCCACTCTGAATTCTGTGTTTCAACCTGTTTGTATGAATTAATTGACCTAAGTAAAATAAAGGTTCAATACAGATAAGCGATGTTGCACAAGCAAATGACCTAATTTAAGTACCAGCTATGCAAAAATATAAAGTCAGCAGTATTTTTCCGATTTTGCCTTATTTCTCATCGTAAATTGCAATAAGTTCAAATTAAAAAAATCATCAAAAATTGATAACATACATAAGTGGAATTTTTCAACATTATTATAGCGTTTGTTATAACTTAATGATTCTATGTTTCAGTATATATAGTCTATAAGTTGGTTTTATGTTCTTGTTACACTATATGGAGTGTATGATATGGTTTTATGTTAAAGTTATATTTTGCAGCTAAAATTAACAAATCATTTACTGACTTCAAAGAATTAGCGAAATACTATATTTTTATTTTATTTTTATATGAAATTAAAAACAGTTATTATTTATGATTTCATAAAGCCAACTGGATCCTTGAAATTGTACATTTTTTTTAGATTTCTGCTAACCAGTAATTTATTTCTTTATACACATTATAGAACTACTGGCATTAAATACAATTCCAAAGTAGCTCACAATGCCTTTGGAGTTGGCTGTATAATTTGAATTATAAAATGCATAGAAATTAAATTTGCAATGATAACTAATTAAAGCAATAATTCTTAACGTATTTTCTGTTTCAGGCATTGTAATAGTAAATCTTGCTTGTCGGAATGCTGATCTTCGTAAAGAGGCATATGCAAAGTTAAAAAGCATTTTTAAGTTTGTGTATTCAAGAAAAATACCAGCTGAAGTGAATGAGGTGGTGTATTTATTGAATTCAAGTCATTCTTCAGAAAATGTTAAAGAACAATATTCAAAATTATCCTCATATCTAGAAGAATCTACAAAGTATCCTAATGTATTTGATCTTACTGATTTTGAATCTTGTTTGAATGAAATTACATAAATAAAAAAAAAGTTTTATTGATTTTTGTGTTACATGAAGTGAAATATTATACAAAACCTTGATTTATCTACCACTGAATATATTTTGTTAATTCTAGGGTCACTAATTTTTAAAATTCTGTCTATAAGAAACAGTACAATCTAATAATGCAACCATTTTGATAACCTAATTATTTATATTAAATATTTTTAATTCCAAAATGTTTTTTTATACACAATTATATAGAATTTAATATGCTTCCAACAGGGTTCCCACGACAATGAGTGATAGCTAAGATTTTTCAAGAATACTGAAAAATGCTTTTGTGAATAATGAAATTATTCTTCAGTTATTTTTTCACCCATATATATGTCTTTTAAATTGAAATAATTCAAATCTAACTAAACTAAATTTTTGTCTTGTAAACTATTTTGATTTTTAAATGCATAGTCTGCAATAGTCCATTTCTTTAATGGACTATGAACTAAATTACAAGTAATTTATAACACAAATTGGTTAATTTTTATCAAATTTATATAAATTATGTTCAAGATATTAATTTATAAAACAGAGGTAAATGTTTTTTTAAAAAAAAAATGTTTTCACTTTGTGCATAATGTCTAAACAGAACAAAATAAATACGCTTTACCATTTTTTAAAGTTATGTATTGAACTAAACATTACATAGGTAACACATAAGACTTACATACATCTGGGAAATTTAACTAAATTATAAGGAAATTCAGTCAGCATATAATTTATTGAATTTTTTTTTTTTCAGAAATAGTGTACACAATTCTTCATTTACACAGTTGGCTTGTATCCTGATTTCGATAAAGAGTTATCCTGGAAAATAGTTTTATTAGAGTTAATAAGATTAGTAATCAATAGAGTAGATTTAATAGAGTAATTTAAAACAAGACATAAAAATGATTTTTTTAAAAAACTTAAATTATTATATATAATATTATTGAATATTAAGACTATTTTAGAAGACAGATAAACATTTTATATATTTTTTTAAAAAACAAATATTATAAATAACTAAATGTTCGAAATGTATATTCAGAATAAATAGCAAATTTATAGTTTATAAGTGCATTTTAAATGAACATTTCACCTTTCTTTATTGAAAAAAAAAAATATTTCAAAAAATATATTTTTTAATCTTCACAAATCTGAGTACCCATGCATATAATTCTATGCTCCTAAAAACAAATGCTTGGTTCTGTTTTAAAAGGAAACTTTAGTTTGAAATTACACAATATAATTTGAGTTGAGTAATAAAAATATAAAATTGCTTACCAAATTATTCTTGAAAGCTTTATTTAATAGCTCAATCATCTTTAATTTATGTTTATTGAATTCTGAGGGATCAGACAAACCCGATTTCAGTAAGTCGACTACTGTTGCTCCAGTCTGAATATTAAATGCCTGTGTGTACTTTGCCGGATTTTTTGAAATGTTTAAAAAATCATTGTGAACCTGAAAAAATTAGTAATACATCAAATTTAAAGCTGAAAATATTTTTTTCATTCATTCAAAACAATTATTAAATATTTAATGACAATTTCCATTTATCTTTATTACAACAATGAACAAACAAAATAAAACTTAAAGTAACATGTATGTACCTTTTTGAACAATAGATTTATAATTTTTTTATAGTATATATTTTAAGTTGAAATTGTCTACATCTTGTGGGTATAAATGCATTTTTGAAAGACTAAAATAATCTTTTTCATTACATACTTTGTAAACCACATTTGATGTGATCATCTTCTTTTCAAACAGGCTATCAGTTGGAAAGAGACAAGTAAATTTTAATCAGATCATCTCCTCCCTTTTTTGTTTTGTTTATGATCGAGTAAAATTTTTTACTAAGTTTTCAGGCATTGAACAAAAATATACAGTTTGGATAATTAATATGTTTTACAAATTTTTCTGTTTATTAAAATTAGTTTAATTCCTTACTTATCAAAAAGTCAATCCAATAAATAGTTTTTGCTTAATTAATCTCACTTGTTTTAAATTTTTTTAGGATATTTATAATGGCATTGTGTTGATTTGTTAGCCTGTGTCTTTTTTTTTTTGTTTAAATGGATTTATTTTTTAATTAAATACATACATAATAGTTATATAATATAAAATATAAACTTTTCAAATGTTAATACTGAAGATTAAAAACTTGGATGTTTTTATAATTTGAATTTTAAAGCAGCTTTGGAATTTTATTCTTTTATAAACTTTTGTAGTTAACAATTAAAATACAGCGGTAAGTATATAGTAATTCATGACAATTTCAATAAATTTTATTAAAACATAGAAATGATTGAATTTTTATTAAACCCTTTCATGACAAGTTTTTTTTTTTTTTTTTTTTTTTTACAACAGAACAATTTTGGCAGCATAAACTATGAGTAGGGCAGCATTATGTACGGTAGTGCCATCTATGTTCTGTGAATGAAAATACCTTCAAAAATATTGGCAGGACTGGTGGGAAAGTCTCCCATTAGACAGAGAAGCGTTTTTGTCCCAAAAGAATTGTTTGAAATTTGATTGGGACGTATGTGTCCCGTTAGGCGCAAAAGTGTTAAATAGTGTTAAATTTAACAAATATCAATAAAAAAATAAATGATTTAACAATTTCTTTTCAATTATGGTTTGAAACTTGCTTACTGGCAAAGGTGGGCATTCACTGTTAGTAAAATGTCCATCCCAAATCGAAATTTCTATACTGGCAGCTTCCTGTTGAAGTTAATTGAATAAGTTATGAAATGCAATCATTTTTAAAATAATTAATTTTTTAATAACAAATATATTAAAAAACTTACAAAAACTTTAACTTGTGTTTTGAATTTTTTGCAAATAAAATTTAAAGGAAGATAACTAAGTTTTTCTATTATATCATCAGGTGGTCTTCCTTTAAGCAATGGAACATGGTGAACTCCAGCAAATACAGCATCTCTAAAAAATTACAATAGTTTTCACTATTAACTACTATCATAATGCATGCTTTTTAGATACATATTTGTGTTATCGCTTAAAGTAAGAAAGGAAAAAGAAATACCTGAACACATAGAACTATCATAAGTTCTTTGTTTATTTCATAAGCTTCAAACCATAAATTTTTGACGAGTATTAGATTATCTTATTTAATAACTGGTGTTAAACAGCCAACCTAATTCTGTGTTAAAGACTGTCATTGTTCAACTTCCTAGCTTTGTCATTTTGAACCTAATTCAGAAGACAAGGGCCCTCCTGGATAAAATATTGGGCAAACTAGCCTTCGTAGAGAACTTATTGATGTAACCAACCCACATTTGCATTACATGGGAAAACTTCTCAGCAAGGGGATTTTAACCCATGATCCATCTACCAGTGAGGGTATTGTATGTCAGCTTTGTGGTCAGTGTGAGCAGAGAGCAGAATTTGTATTGACCAGCCAATGCTGAGATTTGAACCCAGATCATTTTATTGAAAGGCAAGCGTTCTATCCCCTAAGCCATAATGGCTTGAGTATGATTAGATTATTAGCATAATGAAGTTACTTTAACAATAAATGGCACTAAAACGTAAAATTAAAATGAAAAAAAAAAAAAATTTTTTTTAATTTTTGAAAAATGCTTGCAAATTTATAAAGTTAAGAAGTTAAAAATTAACTTTAACATAAAGAATCATTTAATTAAATTCTTACTTGTCGAAGCAAGGAGCAGCTGTCCAAGCTATTGCTTGTTGCAAGTTGAATTTTGGCTCTCGTCCATCTCTATCAATTAATTTTCCTGTGTTTGTATCAAATTTAGGACGTAAACCGTAGAGACAAACCAAAATAAAAGCTTTACTATCATATTCAGGATGGACCTTCTACAAAAATAAAAGTATTTTTAAGAATAAAATTTTGCAAAGAATTTCAATGATTCTTAATTTCTACATTGGTTGAGTACGATACATATGTTTCAAAATTATTTCATACATATTTTTAACCTTTTTTAAACTTGAATTCTAAATACTTATACAGCTGTATAGTATTAGGCAATGCTATTTTATTTCTATAGCATCATCATTTTAACAGTGCCTGGTTCTGAAAGTTAAGATGTTAAGATCTTGATGAACTGCAAGTTATGTCTGATTTTTACATTCACCTCTTCATACAGCTCTGAATGAAAACCTTTTTATAAAATAATAACAGAAGGATAATAAATAGGAGAGGAATCTCCTCTGTTTTTTGCTTTGGTAGCCCATGATAATTTTGTTCTTGATTCTCTATCGTTTCAAAGTCAGACAAGATCCATAAGATTGTTGACCTTAAAGAAGTAGGTAGGGGTAGATATCTTCCAGAAAAGTGCCCAAACAATCTATAAATATGCTTGGCAAAAGCCTGATGTTCGTGGCATTTGGTGAAGGTGTCAAAAACATTTTTGCTTTCACTGAACAAGAGCAGTGTATCTAAGGAGTTTCAGCAACATGTGATGGTTAGTACTTGAGAGGCTTCAGCAACACATGGCGGTTAAAGCCAGCGGAGCCTCAGCAACATGTGATGGTTAGAGCCAATCTCAGACATTAACCCCATGATTCACCAAATCTGCCTTAATTTGTAGTTTTTTTAGTTAGTAAAATTCCAGAGCGGTTCGGCTGAAAGAAGGAGTTAAATGACAACTAAAACTACCTGTTCTTGAAAGTAAGTGCGCCGATTTATTACCATGAACGTCCAGATGAGATGGGATTCATTGAACATGGATCTCTTGATGCAATGGAAGATTAGCATGGATAAGATTGAAATATTGACAATTAATTAGTATTAGATTTGCTATAGTGTTAAATATAATAACTTTATTATTAACAACAAACTGAATTTGATAAATGTATTTCCCCAGATGCTACCATAAGATTTTTTTTTTAGTGTACATGTTTTTATTACTATGTGAAATTAAATCAACATGTATATATATTTATAGATAAAAACTACCATAAGAGTAAGAAACATCGATATATTTATTAATTATATATTACTTTTGGATGATCAGACCAATCTGGTGCTCTCTGGAAACTAGTCAACTCCAATTCATTAGTGATAAAACTTATTGCCTGAGATGTCCCATTTCCAATTTTAGTATCTTCACCAGGAAATATTTGAACAAGACATTGCAAATATCTTCCCTCTAAGAAAACTAAAAACAATAGGGATCCCTTTTCAATAATTTTGAATTTTGAAAAAATAACTGACAGTTAAAAAGCTAATTAATAATTACTTTAAAGTAAAACATATTGAATTGAATTTGCTGAAACCAATGTTGTGAAAGTAATGATCTGCATTTATATCATACTATCTAAAGAATCAACGCAGTTTGAATAAGTAACAAGCTAAGGAATTCTTTTAACAAAAACTTCTACAGTCATTAATATTTGATTATTTGTTTAAAGTGTAATTATATCATACCTAGAGATAATTCTCAATTTTATAGTAAGCTTATAAACACCTGATGTTGATGGGTTGCAATAGATAAATATCTGTTTCTCAGTGTTTTCATTACAGAAAAAAAAAAAATGGGTGAGAATTTCTCACCCTTTCTCAAAAACAGGGTGAGATTTCAAAAAATTACGTGAGATTTCTAAAAATTAAAAAAAAAAAAAAAAAAAAAAAAAAAAAAAAAAACAAGTGAGATTTCAAAAAATTACGTGAGATTTCTAAAAATTAAAAAAAAAAAAAAAAAAAAAAAAAAAAAAAAAAAAACAAGAATAGACTTGAAAAAAAAATATTTCTTTAATTATAATACATTTTTAACATCTTCTAAATTTTAAAGCATTAAATATTTTTGCTGCATCATCATATGGAAAATGTTCTATATCCACTTTTTCATCAGCTATTCTCATTAGGTTGCTCAAATGCTTATCAGTCAATCTGTTACGATATTTTGTCTTAATCCGGTCTTGGGTGCTAAATGACCTTGCAACAGATGCTGAATTATTCGAAAACACTAAGTAAATTTGTAGCATTGTGCACACACTTTCCTATCCTCTACATCAGCCAGCATAGGCTTTTAAATTATTTCTGCTATAAAATTGTGAAGTACGTTGAAGTTCTTTCCAAGTTCATACTTCTCGCTAGTATTTGATCCATATCCGTTGAATATCGGTATTTGTTTCGTTTTTACCGTTTCTACATTTGTTTCATTTGTCTTAACAATGTATTAGTCTATCTTACATTCAGGCAAAAAAAATTTAAACGTTTTACATGATGAAACCTTACCTACGGTGAACACGTGGTTGCAGAAAAATGTGTTCTGAAAGGGGTTCGGGGGGGGGAAGGGTTCCGGTCTTGAACAATGCTGGTAAATAGGGAAGCTAGATAACAAGGACCGATATTGAAAATAATGAAAGATCAAGGAAGAAAAACGAAGCGGATTTCATTTGAAATGGCGGAAGACGAAATTCTTTCCAAAATTCGCGAGATTCACGCATTTTGAAATTCATTAATAGGGTGTGCGAACTTCTCACGTTAATAACTTTTTAATGCGAGGAAAGAAAAAAATATGCGAGATTCTCGCGCTGTAGTGAAAACACTGGTTTCTGATATAATACCTTGACATAATTGTCAATTTTATAGTACTGAAGCTTATAAACATCTGATGATGATGGTTGCAATAGATAAATATCTGTTTTTGATATGATGCCTAGAAATAATTCTCTCTTTTATAGTATTGAAGCCTATAAATGTCTGCTGAAGATGGTTTCAATAGATAAATATCAGTTTTTGATCATCTGTGAAATTAACAAAAATTTTTTTCTAAACAGTTCCCCACAACTTATCTGCTCATGTACTCATTTAAGAAGAGAGTACTTAAATATTATTCCATCTATAATTTTCGCAAAATCAAAAAATAAATTTGAAAGTAGTTCGAATTCAAATATTTCCCCAATTTTGATGCAATAAACCATCTTTATGTGTTGTCTATTTCTTTACAATCAATTACTCAGTAAAAATTAATTTTATAGATAAAATATTAGATGTGGTGTTAGCAAAATTGGTCAATGGGATATGTAATTGCCAAAACAATATTAAATAACCACAAACAAATAGTTAATTAAGACACGCAATTAAATCTTTTATTTATAGTATCCAGTTTAATTTAACTATTTGCCGTGGTTCTGTTTAAGTCATAATAACTCATAACTACACCTGCTATACATAAACTACTTATATAGTGTCCACCTGTACTTAATGTACTAATGAATGAATGTTCAAAAATGTAAGAACTGAAAAGATGTTTATAACATTAAAAGAAATGAGTGGCAATAAACTTAAAATCTATTCAGGTCATTGCACATTCTTGTGGGCATTATTTTTCTCTTTTTCAAGAAAGGTATATTTAAGATTTTAAGTAGTCATCATAATGAAAAATAAATTATTACGTGGTAGTCCAGCAGCTTTGTCAACAAGAACCATCATTCCTTGATTTTTACAATAATGTATAAATCGTTGATAAGGGAAGTCTTCCACATCAGATCCTTCTTTCTGTAGTTGTTGTTGCATTAGTTGCTTTATGGCAGTATCACTATTTAGTGCTAAAATGATTGCAAGAAAACTATATAAAAATTTACTTGTAAACTGTATTTACTGAATAAAAACTAAATAAACAATTAATAATGACTTAATATCATTTGAAACAAATTCCTTAATTCAAATTTTTAGTAATTCTTTAATATTAAATAAACTACAGTTTCATGGGAAAAAGCACAGACTATGACACATAAATATATATAGGTTTTGGTAAGGGAGGTAAGGGAATAGGATGGAACAAGATTTCCGAACAATTTTTCCCCCCAAAAAATGTTTGTAGAACTACTTTACTATAATTTCGACATTTGTGGTTGAACAGTTAAAAAGGTAGTTTTTTTAATACCAAAATGATTCTGTCTGTTTATGTGATGTTAATTGTGCCTTTTTCCTGTTTAAACATTATTTATATACAGCCATAAAATAACTTTTTTAAATTTAAATAGTTAAATGCACTATAATTAATTAATTAATATAAATAATCTCGATTAGAAAATTGATAACAGATAGTTTTAAATAGCATCTAATTAACCCCTAATTTTTTTACATTTTAAAAACTTGCAGTATTTTTTTTAATTCTTAGATTGCTTTTAATTTTATTATTTGAGAAAATTCCTAGACGTGTTCCTCTAAAATCAAGATTTAAAAGGAAACATATAATATTAATAAAAAGACTTTAAAATAAAAATAATTTTTGCTTGTAGCAAGAGATGGGATTTGTGAAAATAGGTTGCAAGAATGAAAAATTTTTTTTTTGGTTAAAAAGCAATGAGAATTTTAATCATTAAAATTTACTGCAATGAAAGTATGTATTACGAAACTGATATCAATATAATTAAATGAAAGAACTGAAGTTAAATTACTTTGCCCAGAAGTCAAAAGAGCTGAATCTTTTACACTCATAGAGAGAGTTTCTGACTTTTTGTAGTGGTTATAGAGTCTGTTTTCTGATTCATTTGGTTTGGCTATTTCTGAACGATAATAGTTAGTTTCATAACCAGGAGCATTAATGTATTCCTAAAATAAAATGAAACACTTAATAATAAAAAAATGAGATTTTCAGAGTCATTTTTCTGAAACAACTGAATAACATGAGCATTTAATGTTACTATTATCATTTTCCAGAAATAATTTTATTTCGAAACGAAGCTTAATACTCAAATTTCAATAAAAAAATTTGAGCACTTTTTTAAGTGAGAATTTCTACAATTGAAAAGAAAAATATTGGACATACAAGAAATAGATAAATATTGTACAGTCATATATATATATAGATACCTTTTTTTTCAATATTGTTAAAATAATATAGAAAACAAATGTAATTTATTTCAATAATTTATCTTTATAGTATATATCAACTGATGAGACCAGAATAAGTTTCTATTTAGCCACAAGGCAAGCCACCTAATATAATATTGGAAAGATTTGTTAAAAAAGAATTTTTTTTAATATTTTCTTTTAAAATTACAACAAATTAATCTTCAAAAGATTTAAACGAATATTTAAACTTTGAACTGAGATCATCAATGTTTAAATAAAAAATATTTTTTTAACAAAAAATTAAAGTAGTTACTGTCTAAAGTTACCTATTTTTAAATTAATTTTTTTCACTGAAATTTTTTTTAAAAAAACAATGTAATAATCCCATTTTATATAAATCCAGATACACTCCCTCATTAAATGCCATACAGCCATTTTTTTTCAAAAAATACACAAAGGAAAAACTCTGGCATTAATATAATCTTTCATTCAAGCAAAAAGGCATATTTTATTACATAATTTGGCATATACAGCAAAACTTTGTCTTAAATCTTTTCTTAATCAAAATGCCTTTCTTCAGAAGCAATAACTCACTTCATGTACTTAATTATTTTTGTCTAAACTTTCAGATCAAATATTTCTCCATTTGCCTTGAGTCACCTACCATGGATGATTAAGGGTAGTAATTTTTATATTTCTCATGCACTTGTCAAAATGTTTCATCCAACACCAGGAGTATTTTGTCTAATATGATGCAGTGATCAAAATGTTGCTCTAAAAATTTTTGTTCTTGAATAACATACTACCTAACATTTACCCTTTTTTGTGACTAATATTTGATAAAGAAAAACAAAAACTGTTTTACAAGAGACAGCTAAGAGAATATTGCATTATTAAATGTCACATTTTGTATCTTTTGCGGAAAGATTTAAAAGACTGGGGGGGGGGAAATAAACAGGTGCATTGAAATTAATGAGTGGTAGTGAATGTAATATTTATGACATTCAGAAAAAAAAAGAAAAAAGTTTTCATTTTTTTTATTTAAAGAGTAAATAGAATTCATTTTTGCCAACTATAAAATATGGTTAATATTTTCATCCCATCAGTTGTTCTGCATGTAGAAAGTTGTAATTTTTTATACTTTTCTGAATGGTTGAACCTTATTTCATTTTTCACAGACAAACATTCCTGTACATAGCAAAAGTCTCCAATTTTTTTGCACATGTCAATTTTCTAGAATTAGATAGTAGAAACATGACCTTTTATACCACATTGTTCTGATTGGGGGGGCAAGGGGAATCAGCCAGAACTTAAGTAGAATAAAAAAAGTGGGAACATTTCGAAGCAGTAAAAATGAAAATGTCAAAACCACCTGTGGGTGAAATATGTATACCCTCTTTCTCTATAGTCTTATATTTAATGATACATTACTAATTAAGCAATTTCCGAGCATCAATGCTTTTGTTTTATAGCTAAGATAATAAATATTAATTACCATGTCTTGGTTCAGAACTCTTAATAATATAGTAACACCAGGTATGATAGGATTGTTGTCCATGTGAGAAGCTAACATATGTTCCAGATTAAAGTCTGGATCAGGGATTCCATGCCGTACACGCACTTGATGGCCACCTATTCTCAATTTTACATCCTAATGTCAATAAAAGTATATGTTAAAACCTTGCTCCGAAGTTTAATTATATCTACAAAAATAATAATAAAATAAAAATAATATTAAAATAAATAAAACATAAAAATCAGACAATTACTTTCTTAGAAAATACTTACTACAGTTAATTTTTTTTTAATGTTTTGACTTTAAGAATAAATGAACCTATCAGAATGAAACCTACAAACCTACAATTTTTACAAAATCGCTCAATTATAAAGCAACTCATAATTATTAGTTGGATCATATAAAAAATACTCAATTCATTATTTTTTTAAAAATCAGAATTTTTAAACCAAGTGGTACAATGAGAATATAGTGATTAGCTATCATACTGCAATAAAACTTTTCTCTGGACCTGCACATAGTACAATCCCGCATCATCATTCATAAATTCAAAAAAAAAAAAAAAAAAAAAAAGATCTAACTAGCATAATTGAAAAAAAAAGGACTAAAAATATGCAATAATTATTAGTCATTTTAACTTGTGAATTACAATTTCATAACTGTATTTACCACTTTAGATAGTAAATGTCAAAAATTATGTAGGAATTCAGATATGAGGCAAGGCGAGTGAATTAATAAATAATTCAAATTTATGATAAAAGAAATAAGCTATCTAATACTATGAAAAAAGTAAATAAACAAATTTATAAATCACACATCTCGTTGACATTGCAAGGCTAAATGTAAAGAAAATATACTATAATTTAAGGTATTCTTTACTTTCAATGAAATTTTAAAAAAACATGATATTTTATTAAAATACAATAAGAGCATACTCACTTTGCCATGTTTGTTTGAGAATGGTCCAAATAAACAAGATCCTAGAACATATGTATTTTTGGAATGTTGCTCAACCGCATAGACTCTAAGCATAATAACAACATCTGGATTCATTGGTAATCCTTCTTTATTAATGACTTGCTTGAACTTGAAAGTTGGGTAACGGCAGTAAGAATTTAGTTCTGGATAAGCCTGGAATTTTAGTGACTTGTCTTTCTGATTCAGATATATGTTTAGAACTTTTCCAGTAACCTACAACAATCGAGTCAAAAAGTAGATCACACTGTAGTTAGTTTAAAAAAACTAACAGCAAAGAAAAAAACAGGAATTACATCATTTAATCCACAACATACGTGATAACAAAATAGAATTAACATATTTTCACAAAAATAAATTTAAGACTATTTTTTATAAATACTTAAAAGTTAGACGAGATGAAATACTTGAAGAATCAAGCATTTTAAATGGCATCCACTATTTTAAAAAGCTTTATCTTATTAGTTGAGATTTTATATATACAGTCGAACCCCGCTATAGTGAACCTGGGATATAGTGAACACTCGGATGTAGTGAACTTTTTTAGCGGTCCCGTCCGTATTCCTATTTAAATAATGTTATTTTTAACGCTTATAGTGAACAGCTTAGAACTTGGAAACTCGATTATAGTGGACTCAAATTTCATTTCTTTAAATATTTTTCAGTCCTCCATCTTTAAACTTGTAGGTGTTGGGACTGAAAATGAATGCATTCCTATAAAATGTGTCATATTTCACTCCTTTATGCTTATCACTTTTAACTATAGTGTAATAAATGTCAAACAGATCATTTATCTTATAGTCCCCCCTCCCTGACAAGCCTCCCTTTGTCTCTTTTCCCCAAGCTTGCTTTACAACTAGTTAACTTCGCCACCTGCTGAATTGTTGGAATTTTCTTATCTGTTCAAACCATATTTTTTATAAGTCACCCCTTGACAATCAAGATGGGGAAGAATTTAACTCATTCTACAGCTGCTCTCTTCATATTCTTACATTATCTATTTGAGACAAGATTTTTATTTCAAAAGCAGTGAAAATGACAAATTCTCTAAAGAGAAAAGCGTTTTCAATAGAGGACAAAGTTAAAATTTTAAAGCGTATTGAAGATGGAACCAATCAATCGGCACTGTGTAAGGAGTTTTCCCTGTCAAAATCTACAGTTTCAAACATTTGGAAAAATCGAAGTGCAATTCTTGAGGCATACGACAAAAACATGGTTTCATCGAAAAAACTGCGTGGAGCTGAAAGAGAAAACGTAGAAGATGATTTGTTAAAATGGTTCAAAATCTTGTAATTCAAAATCTTGTTCAAAATGTAAAAATCTTGCATTCTTTGCACATTGTAGATAATAAAATTGATGAACTCTATTTAAAATCAAATTGTGTTCAATCAAAAATCACAAATTTTTTTTCATAAAAAGTTAAAATAAAATTAATATTTAGCGACGTAATTACTTTTTTCATCAATTTTTGCTTTATTATCTGTTAATTAGTTAATAATTTTTTAAATAACTTATGTAAAGGTGCAAACACAATTTTCAATCATTCAACTGTCTTATGCAAAAAATATTCTTCAAAAAATTTGGATATAGTGAACCATCGGTTATAGTGGACACATTACTGAGTCCGCAGACGGTTCACTATAGCGGGGTTCGACTGTATATAGCATATGTAAAAAAACTGAACAATTTAACACTGCTTGACAAGATGGAATTATTACTGGACCAGCATATTATTTTTCATCTAAGTTTTCTTTTTAATAAGTAAAAAAAATAGGATAAAATTGCTAAGACTCCTATTTAAAATATCTCCAAATTTGTTTCAAATAAAAATTAAAAAGTTGAATTGAGAGAACACAGCAATAGGGGAAAAAAAATGATGATCCCGTTACTTGATTATAGATAACCGTGTAAGGATTTTTGGTTCCATTGAATAAAACTAAACTTAAATTTACCTAATATAAAGTTTTAATGAATAACGTTCAAGGACCTCATATTTGTAAATTAACACTTATGTTAGATTAAGGTGAAATTGTATAATAATAATCTTTGACCACGTTATGGTCACACACAAATTTGGAATTATAAAGATTTTGCTGCAGATTCACTCCATAAATTCAGCTACTGGGTAAATAACTAAATATAAAATAGGTTAGATATAAAAATTATTACTAATATATAAGCAAAGTTAAATAAACATTGTTTTAACAGCAATATTAAATAACAAATATGGGCTGGACATGTACTTGACGAACAGAGAAAACTAGTATCAGACCATATGAATTAATGATGTAAAAAAGCAAGTACTTTTGCCTTATTTTAGAAGTAGTCCCAGTGGTAGAATTTAAGGAGTGAATATACAGCACTAACTTAATAAATCCAAATTTTTATGCGACCTCAATGCAGTAAGACAGATATTATTGTAAAAATTCAGCTTGAACTACGTATATGTAGCAAAATTTAGAAAATATAAGGTTCTTATATATAAAAACCTACATTAGGCTTTTATGTATAAGAATCTTATATTTTCTAAACAGCACTATAAAATGGCATAAATTCCTACACAATTAAGTCTGTATGCAAGTGATGGAAAAATAATTCTTTACTTCTTGTTCTTTGTAGTGTTCTCCAAATTCAATTTTTTTAAAGATGTTTTAAAAAGTCAATTGAAAGTATCAGCAATTTTCTCCCTTCTTTTTAAAAATAAAACACAAATGAAAAATAATCTGCAGTAATAATAATTAGAACTGAAGCTATACTTATAAAGCAAAGTATATTAAACTTATTTCAAAAATTTAATAATCAATTAAATACAAACAGTACAACAACTTGTGACTTTTGAGTGAAAGAGATGAGATAAGAAGTAACCATTTTATTTTAGAAGTATTAATAATATTTACTAATTATAATATTAATAATATTTACTTTTATGATTGTTGCACTATCTGGAATAAATCGCACAGAGTCAACATAGAAGTCGAAGGGAATGTTCACTTTTCCTTGAACGATATTTAATTCCTTTTTCTTCTCCTTATTAAATGGCACCCAAGGTGTGAAAGTAGGCATAGGTTTAATGAGTGGTGGCGGTTTTGGTGGTAACACAACAGGCTTAGGTACAGGAGGTGGTGGAGTAAGAGGCATTGGAGTAGGCTCTGAAGCATTGTTACTTAAATTTCGATTCATTGCTGGTATATCGTGGAAGTTGCCCTTTTTTTGAATATGAGACAAAGCTTTTCTGATGTCCAAAAGGTATAGCATACTTGGTTCTTCTGAAAACACCTATTTTGCAAAAAAGTGCATTTTTTTAAAAACTTGTTTTTTCATTCTATAATAATGTCAAAAAAAAAAAAAAAATTAAGACTAACAGCAATTGAATTATAAAAATCAATGAATCATTATTTCAAAATATAGGGCATTCCAAAATCAATGCTTGTTTAAATAAATATAGTGTTTTGACTTAATTACAAAAATAAACTTCTCTGACTTATTTTGGCTTTTTACAAAAATATCAACACAATCCAGATTTTATTTTTGCAATATATGGCATACTAGCCCACCTTAGAAAGTAGAATTACAAATTTAAAGTTCAAAAGTAGGGTATTTTCACCAAAAATTATAATATTTTGAGCATGATATAAATTTTTATACTTGAAGCACTTAGACTTTATCAAATTATCTACAGGATATTGAATAGAAAAACTATTTGCAAAGTAGAAATACCTTCAATGAACTTAAATTTTGCTGAATAAATACCGAATTGAAAATTATAATTTTATAAGTACACTTAGTAATAGTGCTTAATTAGTGAAATAAGATAAAATACATTTCTACAAATAGCACATAAACAAGAATTAAAATATTTAAAAATAAAACAAATGTTAGGAGTTGTAACAAAAGAAATTAAAAAAAAAAAAAAAAAAAAAACTACACAAATTATGAAAAATCCTGATTACGTTCAATTTAGTAAAAAATTCAATAGTGAAAAATAAATAAACAAATAAAATAAATAACAGTAAAATGAAATATAAAATATTTCAAACACTGTTATTAAAAGAAAAATTAATAAAAATGTAAAGAAACATTGAATGAAAATGTGAAATTTAGTTTTGTAGCAACCAACCGATGCCCTGTGGTGCCACCTATGTCCCGAGACTCAGTTCAAGTTCTGATGTGAAACCATAAACATGACTTTTCCCCGTTTCCCCGAGTTTTCTTTAATTTTAATTCTTTTAGTTTTTTTTGTCAAATGTAATTCATGTTTGTATCTGTGTTTATTATTAAATTTCTTTATTAAGTGTACTTCATGAGTCACTTTTATCATAATTTACAATTAATTTGAGTTAGTCGGAATTCCTTAACACTACATTAATGGCGGCCCAACTCGTGGCTGTTTTAAAATGTAAGTCATGTTTCATATCAGAACTCGAATTCAATTTTTCTCCTTAGAATCGTTGTGTAGTGAAATCTCCATCCTGGAGAGTCATAAGGAAAATAGCTTCATCCAGAAGCAAGTGTGAAAATCTCCACCCGGGAGTATTATTTACGTGCATAATCTTCAACCTGAAGAAACGCAGTAAGCTATTAGTTATAATTTTAATAACTTAAGATTTATAAAATTATTGAGATAATGATAAATCATTTTGAATTTGTTTAGAATTATAATTGTTAAAGTATTAACATAATGCTTAAAAACAAAAATATAATCTAAGCGAAACTGCTGCTAATGTTTATTTAATTAAATATCAAAACTGCTGTTAATGTTTATTTAATTAAATATCAAAACTGCTGCTAATGTTTATTTAATTAAATATCGAAACCTACGATATTTTTGTGAATAAGAATAAAATAATTATATGATACATATTATCAGTTTATATATAAAGAAATATATATTGGAACATGTGTTGTTCTGTTTAGTAAGAGATTCGCTTATAGATTTAATTTTAATTGTTTAAAGAAGTATAATTTTGTTATGTGTTCTGAATTGATAAGCAATCATTTATATATATACATTTTATATGAAAATCATTTTGCTAGAAATACATTTTTCTTTACGTATAATATTAAGCGAAGCTAACAGAAATATTACTACTAAATATGACCTTGAATGGCGTCTAGTAAGTGAAATGCTGTTTTATTTTGTTGAAATGTTATTCATTCTCTAAGAAAATTGATGACTCTGAAAAAGATTTTAATTGGAAATGTAAATGTATTAGCGGAAATAGAAAATGATACTTAGTGATTTAATATTCTTCCCTGAATATTTTATGATCGTTTTAACTTTTATATGGTTTTGTGGTTACTTATATATTCACTTTAAAAGTGAAAGATTAATAAATTAATCATTTTATTGCTTATTGATTGATGTTATTCAAATAAATAAAAGATTTTGTTCTTAAATAAATTTTTCGATGTAATAGATAGAATATGATGGTTCATCTGATTAATATTTTTCTGTGAATTACAAGAATGGTGTATATTTAAAGAAATTCAAATCAATATAGTTTATTGATATTTATTTAACTTAAAAATATTCTGTTTCTGTGAAAGCATAAATATTACATCATACAGTGTTGTTAACAATTAAAATATATTTTCATGATATGCATATTAATTATTATTTTATCTATATTATTTTACTATGCATATTAATTCTTTTTTTGCAATTTTAATAGAAAAATAGTGTATTTTATTGTATGTTAGTATAAGTTATTAGTAGTACCCCCATTCCCCCCTCAATCCATTTAAGTTACACTGTTGGACATTTGAAGAAACTGTTTTTACACGAAATAAACTCATATACCTGTTCAGGATGTCCTATTTAGGAAAGGGTCGTAAAGGTGATTTGAAATTACTAGCATCGGAGCTTGGGTTACAAGTTACAGAAGATTTAAAAGTAGTTCAATTGCGAGATTTGATTTTAAATTCTACTTCATACAATGAAGAATTTACGAGAAATATGTTAGACACTATATTGGAGGATCGCTTAGCAACCGAAAAGGAAGAAGAAAGACTTAAACTGATTGAGCAAAAAACAGCTGAAGAGAATGCTTTAAAGATGGCCGAAGAAGAAAGGTTGGATAAAGAACGCACGTTCGAATTGGAAAAACTAAAACTTCAACTAGAAGTTAATCAGAATTTGCAGAGACCATCTGTTGCTCAAGAAGCAGAGCAACCGAAGTTTGATTTAAGTCGCATACTTCCGAAGTTCAACCCTAAAGACGATGAAATCGGTCTTTACCTAACTGTTTTTGAACGTCAACTGAAATTTGTTAATATACCTGAAACAAACTGGATCCCATATCTGATTGGTTCATTACCCCCCGAAATTAATCAACTAGTTGCTAGAGAAAGTGAAGAGGATTCAAAGGATTACGCAAAGGTGAAAGATATGCTGTTGAAGCGGTATAGACTGACGGCTGATAGATTTCGACAACTGTTTTCTCAACACAATAAAGGTGCAGACAAAACATATAAGGATTTTGCTTTTGAACTGAAATCGTATTTTGAAGGATGGCTTACTGAGTTGAACATCTCCAAATTCGATCAACTTCAAGATTTGATCATTGCTGATCAAATGAAGAAAAAGACACCTCCTGATGTCAAGGAACATTTTTTGGATACTTGGTCAGAGCTGAATGATCCATTGATTTTAGCCGATAAGCTTGATTATTTTGAAAATATGAGAATTGGTATGAAGAAAAATGGACCCCCTATTGCCAAGAAATCATATTTTAAAGAAAACGCAAAATTTGTTCAAGATAGGCGTTTTAAATCTCCTAATCCTAGAGAGAGTCCACAAACCAGAAATGCAAATTTTGACGGTTCGAAATTTTATAATGCTCGACCAGAAAGAAAAACTTCTCTACATTGCTATGGTTGTGGTAATCCTGGATTTATTCAATCAAAGTGCCCTAAATGTAATAAATTTGAAGAAGAAACAAAACCTATTGTGAATTATATTAACCTGTATGCAGTTGAATCAACGGATTTGCCGTCTAGTTCAATTTTTCTAAATGTTTGTGGAGAGAGAGCAGCTTTTTGCGCTGATACGGGAGCATCCAATTCTATTGCTGGAGAGAGATTCTATAAACTGTTGAAAGACAAAGGTTTTATCTTTAACAAAAAGAATATTACGATGGTATTTGCTGATGGTAAAGAGAGAAATGTCCAAGCTTTAATTACGACAGTTAATCTTGAAGTAGAAGGAAAAATAATCCCTATGAAATTCATCGCTTTGCCAAAAGCTAAAGGTAATCGAACATTACTTGGGACTGATTTTCTGCAAGCTGCTGGAATAGTGCTCAACATCCAGAATGGCACTTGGCATTTCAGCGAAAACCCTGAGAAGCAGTATCTCTTTTACAAAGAACCATCTGAAGGTAAAGTGACTCCAAAAGTAATAGCATCTCAGAAAATAACATCTCCAGAGACATCGAAGTCCACAGACGATCCTGTTGCTAAATTAGAAACATCTGATGCCGTAAAATTAAGAGATGACGAAGGAAAGCACTTATCCAAAGAGCAACGATATGAAATAAACTCCTTGTTAGAAGAATACAAAACTATCTTTCAGCCAGGGGGAGATGCCACTCCATATATTGAACACCGAATTCAAACTGGAAATAGCTTACCTGTTGCTGAACCTCCCTATCGAATGACCCCTGCTAAGAAAGAGATGTTGAAGAAAGAGCTAGATTCTTTACTTGCTGAAGGTATTATCGAGGAATGCGAATCTCCATACGCTAGTCCAGTGGTGTTGATTCCTAAACCTAATGGTTCAATCAGACTTTGTGTAGATTACCGGAAACTGAACTCTACTACCATTCCCGATACCTATCCATTACCAAGGATGGATGATTTGTTAACTGAGGCAAAATCAACAAAGTTCATGTCTACGATAGACCTAAGAGCGGGATATCATCAGATAAAGGTCAATGATGCAGATCAAGAGAAGACAGCCTTTATTTGTCCATTTGGTACGTACAAATATTTGCGAATGCCTTTTGGTTTACGCAATGCGCCTGCCACCTTTCAACGTCTTATTGACAAATTTCGATCTGGACTAAAAGAGGTGTTTGCACTATCATTCCTAGATGATATTATAGTGTTATCTGAGACTTTTGATGGACATTTATCAGATTTAAGAAAAGTGTTCGAAAGACTTTCTATGTTCAAACTCAACGCTAACAGGGGCAAGTGTCATTTTGCTTGTGACCGAGTTAAATATTTAGGTCACTGGATAACTCAAGAAGGTGTAGAGGTTGATGGCGATAAAGTATCCTCAATTCAAAGAATTCCTGAGCCAACCTGTGCAAAGGAAGTTCAGTCCTTTTTACAGACTTGTTCCTGGTTTCGTAGATATGTCCCTCATTTTTCCGAAGTAGCAAGACCCCTTAGTGACTTAACAAAAAAGAATAAACAATGGACATGGGGTGAAAATGAACAGAAATCATTCGAGGAGTTGAAGAGAAGGTTGATTTCCCCACCTGTGTTATCTCAGCCTGATGGAACAAAACCGTTCTATATTAAAACTGATGCCAGCAATTATGCTCTTGGAGCAGTTCTTGTCCAAGGCGAAGGCCCAGAAGAACATGTTATTGAATATGCAAGTCGATTGCTAAGTTCAGCTGAAAGAAATTATTCAACTACCGAAAGAGAGGCTCTTGCAGTAGTTTGGGCCCTTGATAAGTTCCGTGGCTATGTGGAAAATCAAGAAATTATAATTGCATCAGATCATCAACCGCTGAAGTGGTTAATGAGTATCAAATCACCATCTGGTCGCTTGGCTCGATGGGCCCTTCAAATTCAATCATATCATCCAAAAATTCTTTATACTCCTGGGAAATCGAATGTAATAGCCGACCTTCTTTCTAGACCAACTTATGAAATTAAAGACTTAATTTGTGATATTAATGCTGTCTCTATAGATTTACCATGTCGGAAATCTAAAGATATTCGTGATGAGCAGATGAAGGATGAAGATGTTAAAAAGATTATTGACTGTTTCGAGAGTGGTGAAAAAAACGAAAATTATATAAATTGGACTAGTAGAGGATATTTGATGAATCAAGGCATCTTATATCGCTATTCATCTGAAACAGATTCTGAAGAAGCTCAGTTAGTAGTCCCTTGTCAAGAGAGAGAACGAGTGCTACAACAATATCATGATGCTCCCACTGCAGGGCATTGTGGGGCTGAAAACACCTACAATAAAATTGCCCAAAGATACTATTTTCCCGGAATGAGGAAATTTATTGCAGAATACGTTAAAGAATGTGCTGAGTGTAATCGGTATAAACCGAATAACCAGAAACCGGCTGGATTGCTGAGAACGCCAATTTATGCCCAAAGATTTGAAACCCTCGCAAAGAAAAGTAAGAAGTTGATGCCAAAACGTGAAGGACCTTATGTAATCTTAACAAATAGATCACCTACCACCTATGACATTGCTGATCCTGATGACCCAGAAAACGTATTAGGAACTTATCATGCAAATATGTTAAGACCTTACAATCTACCTCCTTCGGGTGACGCAGGCCCTGTTGCTCCCCTGAAGAAAAGAGGTAGACCAAGAAAATTTGTGAGTCCACCCTCCACTACGGACTCTTCGTCGGGATGTCGTCAGAGCCCGAGGGGGAGTCTGTAGCAACCAACCGATGCCCTGTGGTGCCACCTATGTCCCGAGACTCAGTTCAAGTTCTGATGTGAAACCATAAACATGACTTTTCCCGTTTCCCCGAGTTTTCTTTAATTTTAATTCTTTTAGTTTTTTTTGTCAAATGTAATTCATGTTTGTATCTGTGTTTATTATTAAATTTCTTTATTAAGTGTACTTCATGAGTCACTTTTATCATAATTTACAATTAATTTGAGTTAGTCGGAATTCCTTAACACTACAGTTTCTTTATTATTTATTCACAATGCAAATATTAATATACAAGCAATATAGTTTAGTTTAAAAATATAATTAGTTAAATATTATTTAAAAACATTTATGGTTTAAAAAAAAAAGTAAAATTGAAACTATGCAAAATAAATACTATACAGAAATAATCAACAAATTAAATATAGCTTTTTTTTTGCTTTGTTTAATAATTCATTGGAAAATGTAATGAAAAATAATCAGATTATAAGTGTTCAATAGGAATTGGAACGGTAATCAAAATATTTTGTTTTAGACATGTGATTACTGTGAAAAGAAATTATCCAAATTTTTTTTTTGTTGCAATTTTCAGTGCTTAATTTTATCTTTTAGTACATAAGATAAGTAAAAGACAGTCATTTTTATGCACAAAAGCAACATTTATAAATTTAAAAAGAGAAATAAAATTTTTTTTGTCTAATAATTTTTTTTTCTCAGCACATAAAAGAATATATATATTGAAAAGAATTACATATTTTTTTTACACACTTAACAAAAAGTTATCTCATTTAACATGAAATAACTATAAAAGATGATAGGTTGGTTTTTAACTTCACTCTTTATTGTTAAAAAGAAATTTTTAAAAATTAATTATTTTCCATACTTGTTGTAAGGTTTTTTTTTATTTAATATATTTGATAACTCAGAAATCTCACAAAACAATATACTACATATACAGTTTGGAACAGATTGTCAACATATAGAAACACAAAGATATAATCTTACTTTAATGACATTCTCTTTATTTTTAGCCAAGAAGAACCATGGTTTTAAAAGTCCAAGTAAAGCCAATGTAATGTCTTGAAATATTTTATTTTCAAACCTATTATAGAAAAGTTGATCCCAAATAAAAAGCAGAGCATAAGGTTTTAAAATTGATGCAAACATCTGAAGAAAAAAAAAAGATAATTTAAACTAGTTAATATATAAAAAATTTTTAAAACTAAATTAAATGTCGAAAACAACATACACAGAAAATCCATTGTTTTAAATAGAAGGTAATGTCACTAGAATGATCAGCAGATGTATTCCTTATTGCTTCCGAAACAGTTCCAGAAGAAGTGACCTGAAGAATTTAATAATCAACATATTAGTAACAAAAATGAGCTAATAATAGATTTTCAAATAATTATGTAATGTTAAAGTCTGAAGTGGGTTTACATAACAAACCTCATCATGTTTCTGCTTAGAAGTAAGCATCATTTTTATATGTTTTTCCAATGGCTTATCCAAATCTACTAAAGTCTGGTATGTTGAAGATACTATTTTATCAGCTTTATCGTTTGTGAGAACTCCTAATCGTAATATCTTTTCTAGCAAAAAAGAAGCCTCTCCATAATTATCCTCTAAAAATAAAGAAAAATTACTTACTTTAAATTTAAATTAAATTTAAAGAAAATATCATTGAAATAAACTTCACTGATAAAATTTTCATCTGTAAAAATTAGCAACTTTAAATATCAAAATATCTGTGATTTTTCAAGGGGGGAAAAAGAGAGAGAGTCCATTTAGAAACTAATTAATAAGCATTATACTTCTTAACTTGCTTTGCGATACCATCACAACAAGTCAAACTAACTTTTTAATTATTAGAAAATAAAAATATTCAATTAGAAAAAAATTAATGACAATATACCATAATAAATATGCCAGCTTCACATTTTATGCAGATTTGCGAAACCTTATAGACAGGCAAAAGACTATAAGTCCATCAATGGCTAGCAACTTTATCTTGTTTAAGAAATTTTCAAACTTTATTTTAAACACATATAGAACACAAATACAAATATAGAATAGTAAAATAATTTAAATAGCTATACTTCAGAGGTATATTTATATGATAATAAATCATTTCGAATTCAGCTCATAGTTAGAAGAAAAACAAGAATAAATAATAAAAATGCAAAATTATAATAAGATACTCAGAAAATTTTATAATCTTAGCTTTCATTATTACATATTGTATTCACATTAGTTTTCAAAATATAATAAATTGCAATTATGTATTTGTCACACAAGCAACAATTTATCTTGATGTAATGGCTCATGTTAGTACCAAATATAAAAACTTAAAAATCGTACAATTTAAACCCTCATTTAAATCATTTGTAATTAAAAGTTGTATTTAATGTATCCAAGAAATGCAAAACCTTTAGGAAAATAATTTTTAAAGCACTGTCTTACACTGGATTGATAAAGAATTTAAAGGTATAAGTCAGAAAATCTGCTTGCCAAGTTAAATTTAAACATTAAATGTAATAAAATTAGAGTTATAAACTAAGAAAAAAAAAAGAGAAAGAAGAAATATTATTAAAGGATTTTTTAGTTGTGCGACACATGTTTAGTTAAAGGCAATCCCTAAGGAGAGTACTAATTAAATATTTAAATTACATTTAGGACTTAGTAAATTTAAAATTATTATTTATCATTATTAAACATAGCTCAGGGATAATTATGACAAAGTGAAAAAAAAACTGAAAATTTTAAGAGTGAAAACTCGATATCAATTTATATACTAGAAAAGTTTAATATTTTTTTTCGAACTAAGATTTATAATTAAATTACCCAGTAATGAAGAATTTCAATCTTTTATAGTAATTAATTTAAGAAAAACTTAATTCTTACCAGAATAATGATATTGGATTTTAAAATCACATGAATATAAATCGTGATATTGGATTTTAAAATGCGTGAATATGAATCGTGAGATTGGATTTTAATATTACATAAATATGAATCACGATATTTCATTTCAAGAACGCGAAAAAACAAATCACGATATTGGATTTTAAAATGACATGAATATGAATTGTAATATTGGATTTTAAAATCGCGTGAATATGAATCATGATATTGATTTTTAAAATCGCTAAATATGAATCACGATATTTAATTTAAAGAATGCAAAAATACAAATCGCCATAATACATTTTAAGAACAATACACATCGGGATGCTAGATCTTTAAATTGCGTAAATACGAATCACAATATCGATTTTTAAAACACGTAAATACAAATTGAAGTATTGAATTTTTAAATCACGTAAATAAAAATCAAATGTACGATTTTTAAATGTTGTGATCAGGGTGGCCACTCTAGTCAGGTTTCAAATTTCCCTGATTTTTCCAGGTAAAAATCTTGAAATTTCCAGGTTAGCGTGCTTTTTTCCCCCTTCTCATAAAGTGTAAGATGAGTACAAGAAAAGTGTCAATATTTTAAAGTATTTTATTTAAAATGTTATTTTTTTAACATATCATCTTGAAAAATAAGTAGACTAAATTTATTTTAACAATTTGGCAAGATTTTGTTTTTTTCTTTTTAATGTTTTGGTAAAACATTAACTTTTAAAAAATTTAAACATATAGAGAAAATAATATATTTAACTTATAAAATATAGTTTTCGGATTTCAGAATTAAAATTATTATCTATTGCTTTAATTTTTTTTACTTAATTATTTTTCATTAGTTTTTTATTTATTTGCAATTTTGTATCAAACTTATTATAATAAAATATATATTTTGTAACAAACTTAAAATATCAAATTTTAATTTTAATTTGTACTTGCTAACTATATAATATTTTCTTTTATCATTTAAAACTGGCTAGTTGTCGTAATAAAACAATAGACAACATTAGAAAGTAGAGTTTGTTCACCAGGAGTTGGCACTTGGTTCCGCCTCCATCATGTGGTATCTGACAATACTATTTCGCTATTTTTTGGAAAAGGATGCGAACAATGCTGAACAGGGTTGTTATTTGGCGATCGTATGACAAAAATATTTATTTCGCAATCTTTATGTGCATTTTTTTTTTTTTTTTTTTGCATCTTCACCTTTCCTAATGATACAATCCCAGTCTTCTAGAAGTCAAAGATTTCTAGATTCGTTTAGCAACCATGGGAGAGTTTTACGTGGCATTTTAGTTTAGCAGGGTTATAATGGAGAAAAATTTGATGCAAGCAAAGTATCGCAAAGTTGATATTTCAACTGTTTGGCGATACTTTTCCGTCTAAAAAAGTGGGATAGTAAAATAATTTAAATTAAGAAAATTAATAAATAATTTAAATTAGGGAAATTAAAAAAAGTGAAGAAAAATTTTCCAGCATTTCTTTAAAATTCCCTGATTTTTCCAGGTTTTTATCCAAATTTCCCCGATTTTTCCAGTATAAAAAAATTTCCCTGATAATTCCAGGTTTTCAAGGTGGGTGGCCACCCTGTGATTACGATTCAAAACATGTGACTTTTAAATCAAGTAAATACGAAAATCAATGTTTGATATTAAAATCGCGTGAAAATGAATCGTGATACAAGCGGATTCTGGCTTTAATTTAAATATTAAAAACTGTAAAAATCCGACAAATCAAATTGGAGAGAAATTACACGAACGTAAACGCCTTGTTATGAGGATTTAGTGAAAGTTTCAAAATTTAAATTTTATATTCTGGAACTTTTAATTCTTACTTTAAGTCTTGATTAAATATTTTAAATATTAGATTGCAGGGAAAATTTTGTCGTATTATATGCTATGATTTGCGAAATTCCGTAAATCAATGGTCTTGAGAAACTCGGAATTCTGCGCATTCATGGACAAATCGAATGCCCTGTTCTTAGTTTTCAGGAATGGAAGGATATGAAAAACCTGGAATTCCGGGTTATACCCCGAATAAAATCTCCCCAGATAACTTTAATGAAAAAAGTTAGATAGGAAGCTTAATTTAAAAATTGTACCTGAAGCTTTCAATTTTTCTTTTAAATAAACTTGCTGCACAACCGAAGCTGGGAAAACAAAATGAGACTGAAATTTGCGGCCATAGGCATTGCATACACTAAGAATGGTCACAGTAGATTTTATGTTATCCTCAGAACTAATTGTTTTCAAACATTCAGTTTCGTTGTACACCTAAAAGAATAATTTCAAATAATTATAAATCATAACCATGCAATAACAAACTTGACGGAAAATTAAATAAATAAATTTAAAAGATAAAAGTTTAGAATTTTTTAAAAAAAGGATCTACCTTAACAACAGCAGACTCAATATTTTTGTCAAAATCGCCATTTTTTCTTTCTCTAGTATACAACTGAATGAACTTTTCTTTAATTTTCTCAGAATTCCTACAAGACAGAAAAATAAAATTATCATAAGGGGGAGAACTAAAATATAAATTTAGAAAATAATTTGCAGCTAAGGTATGAATAATACTAATGCCTTTTACATGAAAAAATTATAAATAAAAAATATCACTGAACATAAATGTAAGCATTTATTTTATCTAAATATAAGCATCTAAATATAAGCAAAAGTAGATTAATTTTACACATTTTTATCAAGGCAAGAATTTTTTCAAAACGAGTGTATAAAAATGTATCAAGTTAATTCATTCCACAGATAATAATAACAAAATAAATACATAAAATTAACAATTCATATATCAGTAGTAAAAATGCTAATCTCTACCAATATTTTTCATTTATGTACAGAATACTTTTGGTCACAGAATAAAAAAAATATATAAGTACTGCAAAGAAATTCTACTTCAATAGTGTCTTCACAAATTAATCAGTAGATACATTCAAAGATAAGTTTTGAAAATGCTTTTTATTATTTCTTTTCTAAGACAAATTAGAAAGTTTTTCAATTAGATCATAACGTAGTATGTAAAATCATAGAATGTAAAATTTAGTCACATAATGTAAAATTTGAACTAAATAACACAACTAATTTTTCAATTATACATATTTACAGATTTGTTTGAATATATAACAGCTCACAATTCAAATTAACAATTACAGGGCTATTTACATTTAAGAATGATGAGACAAAAGATAACTATAAAAATAAAATTTTAAAATGAAATTCGGGTTTTTCAAAACATTTATTATGAGTTGTTTATTTCTATATTTAATAAGATTTTTCTCTCAACACATATTTCATTAATATAAAAACTTTCATCTTTACTAAACTAAACTCAGTAGCACGACAGCCCATAGAGGGCCAAGGCCTACTGTGCCCATCTTAGTTTTCTTGACAAAGGGCTCTGGGGTGCAGGAGCAGATGTTCCGGTTTAGGTGGTCAGCCAAACGCGGAACCCCCAGTGTTTAGTTCCCAAGCATGCTTGGTACTCATTTATCGACCCACTGAAGGGGATGAAAGGCTGAGTGAATCTTGCCCGACCCGAGGATCAAACCCAGGACCTGTGGCACGGGAGCGCGGAGTGCTCAAACTCAGCTACCAGGCGTCACTTTCTTCTTTAGGGAATATAAAATTTTAAGAAAAATTGGTACTTTAAATAGTAAAATCTGAAAAAAACATTACTTTTGTATTTACTATCATTACATACATAATTAAAATGTGCTTAGTATACTGCGTTTCTGAAAATAAAATGTTTGCTCTTATATTTTGACTACATAATTTTTTTTAAAGAATTAAGTTTTTGGTAAAAATAAAACAATAAGTAGATCTTACAGATATTAAAACAAAATTAAAGTTTCCTCCCTCTATCCCCATAAAAGGCAGAATTGGAAACTGTGTACGATCAATATTATTATAAATGTTGCCGTTATGAAATTTAAGACACCTTAAGCAACCTTAAAAAGCAAGAGTAAACTGATTACCTAAATTACAATGAAAACATCTTAAAGATTGAAAAAAAAGATCCAAGCATGTAAAATTTACAAATGAGTTGCGTTGAGATACAAGACAATTTTTTTTTATACGGACTTATTTCTAACAAGAGAGTTGTTAAGTAAAAATAATGAAATATTACTTAATATTTTTAGACTTTTCTTTGGAAGAAATGCAAGCAGGCCAGAAGGTCATCCTTAAATTATCAGTTAGTACAACAAGGTGCTTTTTCAATGCTGGTATCAGTTGTTCTGCTCCATTTGAATTTTCAGACAATAATGTAGAAATTAATTTTTCATGCAATTCAGTTTTTGGTCTCTTTTTAGATTTTATCTGCAAAGAAAATAATGTATATATAAAACACATATTTAAAAATAAATATATAATAAAAATGTATTACAAGTTTTCAAACTTTAAGATAAAGCATTAAATAATTTAATCCTAAGAAGCACTGGTAATAATAATAATAAATCAATACTAGAATCTTGTAATATTGTTTCAGTTCCCACACTCAGTAACATAGAAACGCATATAAAAATAAATTTAGTTAGAAATGTAATGATAACAAAAATCCAATTTTTGAAACATTGTTTATAAACAAAACTTTTTTTAAAACCAAACTGTTATTTTTCAAATTTCTTTTATGACTCATACGACTGAACTTTAATTTGTTTAATTCAAAGTATAATAATTTAGAACACAAAAAAAAACAAACATAATATAACTGTTACTTCAAGATGTTTATAACCTAGACATTAATTTCCTTCGTATTTATTTTAAGAATCATTGTTTTTCCGGTAAAGTATGTATGAAGTGAAACAATAACTCAATTAAAAATAATTTGCAAACATTGTTACAAAAGTATTATTTTAAAAAAATACAGAATGATGTGTTAGATCATCGTAGCAGAACCACAGCACTATCTTTATAAACCAAAATTTGTCTGCAACTTTAAGGCAGTCAAAAATATTGTAACAAAAATAAAAAAAAAAAGCTTAATATATATATATAAAATAAATATTGATAAAAATATTGAGGAATATATGGTAAATAATCTAATAAAGATTAATGAAAAGAGAAAAAAAAAAAATTAAAATAAAATATTTAAAAATTAAAAACATAAATAATAATAATATAACGGGACGTGCAAGTTTATTTGAATTTGCTACTCGCTTTATTGATTACATTTTCTATTTTTCTTACATTTCATTTTCTATTTTTACTAGATGTTTTATTTCGTATATTTTTTTACTAGATATGTTCAATTTTCGTTTCAATTTTTTTGCGGTGCTCCTCACACTATTGTATTGATATATTTTGCTTTGGCTATATTAACACAATATTAGAAAGCACTCTTTTTTGCGGATATAATTGTGTGAGGTGCTGACAAGATGTATCTTTTCATTATTATTTTTCTTAAATAATTTTTCTTTTAAATTTTTAAAAATATTTTATTTTAATAACTTTTCTTCTTCTCTTTTTATTAATCTTTACTATATTATTTTCCATTTATATTCCTCTATATTTTTAACTTATTTTATGAGTTCTATATACTTTCAGCTTATGTGCAGTAAATAAAACTTAGTTTTCCCAATTTTGTTACTTTTCTTTTTATCCTTTTTCTCTTTATTGTGCTATATATATAGCAAAATTTGCAAATATAAGGTATTTAAAGACTGTATGCAAAAAATTTGTTGCTCAGATTGAATTTATATTTCATAATTTGATACTCCAAAAATGGAATAAATCTCTACACTGTAAAAGCCAATAATCAAGTAAAAATTTTCTTTCTCTTACTTATCATATGTGGTGCACAGCCATTCAAGCATAAAAATTTAAATAAAAAACATGTTTAGAGATGTTTTTAAAAAAGAGGTAGTTTTTAAAAATAAACAACTTGCTCAAGAGAATACACAGTTGAACATTAAGCATAATAAAGAAATCAGAAAGGTAAAAAAAAAATATTTACAAAAAGAATTAATTTGCAAATGATAATATTGAAATAAAATCTTTTTATTTCAAAAGGCAAAATTAATCTACAGCGGGTGTGATAATCTGCATCTTTACTATATATATATATATATAAAGTAACTACACATTACCTGAGAGTAATGATCATTGTAATTAATCTCAACCACATTTTGTAGTTCTTGAGAAAAGTTTTGGACATCAGACTGTAATTTAGGGTCACTTTTGAGGCCACTTTTTTGCAGTGCTTCATTTATTACTGAAGACATGTAAGTTTTCATCTCTGATTCTTTCTTTCTTCTTTCATCTGAATTAATATTATCCTAAAAGTTTAACCTTGCAGATTACACAGAGAAAACTCAATGCAAAAATATAATATAAGTAACTCAGAAATTTGCATAGATAATTATAAATATAAACATGCAATAATAAAGATAAATGCCAACAATAAAGTTCACAAATCAATGCAATGAGGATTTAGATTTCAATAAAGAAGTAATAAAAGGAGATAAGAGAAAACTTGTTTGCCTTTTTACTTTTCTGCAGTCATTTGAGAAATATTTTGGAAAATATTTGGAATATCATTTGGAAAATATTTTATGCACCAGTAGTTATAAAGGATGAAAATGAATAAATTCTTGATTATCAGTGACAATAATTAATGGCACATTTTAAAAAGAAAATTATTGAATTTTTAAGAGTAGTTAACTAGTATGATTGAGAAATGGGTTGTGAAATATTTTTTAATGGCAATTATTTATAATTTTAAACACCATTAATCTATTGGTAGGTAAGTACATAATACAATATAAGGTAGCATGAATTAATTTAGAACAAAATGTATGATTAAGCTTCAGGGTTCGATTAAAGGCTTGAACAGACCAGGAGCTGCAGTGTAACTTAGGGGCTCTTTTACCACAAATTAGTTAACACTGCTTATGTATTGAGCTATGATAACTAGTCTAAAACATACTAAATTCCAGTCAAGTATGCTAGTATAAAAACAAATAAATTGCAGATTGAGTTTTTCTAAAAATTGTAAAATGTAAAATCCTAATTTAATCATTTTATTCCTTTAAAAAATGTGGTTTAATGTTTGTGTTAATTGTACTAAGCATTGATATGTATCCACTGTTAAGTATTTAGAAAAAAAAAATGTTATTAAATTACAATAAAAAAAATATTCTCTTATTAGTAAATTGCTATTCTGACAAACTGTAAATCTTTAGTTCTAAAGTTTTACATGGATAATGAAACTTTGGAGCACTCATGCATTCACTGTGTTATATTTTTCTTATAACTGTTAACAGTAGAAAGAAGTATGTGGGGAAAAAAACTTCAAACAGAAAAAAATTTCTCGATCATAAAAACAGATTTGTAGCTTAAAAAAAAAAAAAAAAAATCAAAAAAAAAAAAAACTCTTCTTAAATACTTAAAAATAAATACTTTAAAAATAAAAATTTTCCTTTTTAGGAAAAATTACACTCAAAATATCTAATGCATCTATGTAATTTTTAAAAATGTTATTAAAATCAGCTTTACTCATTTAAATTTAGAGCCCTAAAACATTTGAGGGCCTGGAGCAAACAATAAACACTTATGTTACAGCTAGAATACCTTTTAAAACATTTAAATAGTAACTTTTTATAAATTGAAGCACATTGAAATTTGAAAATAACATTTTTGTAGAATATTTTGTAATTTTCTTCAAAAAGAGAAAATTTTAATAGAAAAAGAAAATTACCAAAACTGCAGGACTGTTGGTATAGTTTGAGAAATATTTATTTACAAAGTCAGAGCCCAAGAGATGAAATATAATCTGTTTATTAACTGGATTCATCAACTTTTTCTCTATATTTTGTTTCAAAATTTGGCTAACTTTGTATTCTACCTGCAAAAAAATTTTTAACTTCATTATTTGTCATAAAAAGTATAATACTTTTCGAATCAATCAGAAGAAAAAGATATAAAACTCAAAGATAAACATTTATTTATTAGTCAAGAAAATTTGCCAAATTAATTATAAGTCTGTTTCATTTATATTTTAATAAAATATTACCAACACATTCTGTCAATCAAGCAACTATTAAAAATATATAACAGACTTGTATGTCCGACAATTGAATTTTGAATTCAATATTCTAATCATCAAGAAATCTTCTATATAGGTATTGTTTAAATTGATAAAATTAACTCCATTAAGAAATGTGTGAAATTATGATTGTATGAACCAGTGTTATCCAAAAAAACTTTCTATATTGGTATTGTTTAAAATGATAAAATTAACACCATTAAGAAATTTGTGAAATTATGATTGTATGAACTAGTGTTATCCAAAGAAATTTTCTATATTGGTATTGATTAAATTGATAAAATTAACACCATTAAGAAATTTGTGAAATTATGATTGTATGAACCAGTGTTATCCAAAGAAAATATTTTAGAGAGTAATTTCATTCTTCAATTTTTGAGTGAATTTTAAAAGATACATTAGTAAATAACTGCCATTTTACATTATAAACTAATAAATTATATGAAAGTAAACACAGTAAAACTAGTGCTTGAATATTTAACCTAAAAAACTTTATATTTCCCAATATTTCCGATTTTTTCCCTCTATTTACAGGTTAATTAGACAAAGATTTTTTAAAAAAAGAAAAAAATCATCAATAAAATATAAGGAGTTTAATTTGTTCTTTTATTTTGATCATTTAACATCACGTTTAAAAATCAAAGTCACAATTAAAATCTAAATTGGAGGCAAAACAATTTGGAAAGATCATCCAATTGCTCAAAAGCAAAATTTTGAGATTTTATTCTATTCTGTACAACAAAATCTTTTTCAAACGCTTTTGCAGTTATTGGCAGTGTTAGAGAAATAACAATTTCTTAAATTAAGAATAAATGAAAGATATTGTTAATCTCTCGAGACTCATTGACTGATTTAAGGGACTATTTTTTTTCACCAGAAGGGAAAAAAATTAACAATTTTAACCAAAAACTTTATAGCATTTTCTCTACCGGCAAAATTTTTGATCAGTGAAATCCAAATCTGATGCATGAAATACACATCTAGTTGCGCACTGGCAAACTCTAGTCCGGACTAAGATAACAACAGATTAGATAACAACACAATAACAAGTTAAATACTTAAAATACACAAAAAAAATTTAAATATTAAAAGTTTATATATACTCATTCTAGTGATAAAGGACAAACTAATCTAAATGTTTCCAATTAATAATTAATTCATAAGATAAGGAGGAAAAAACTAAGTTGAATTATTTGTAACAAGGTTTTAAAAACTGATTTTAAATATTTCTTAACTAAATTATAATGCATCAACAACCTATTCATTTATTGATTTTTTTATGTTAATTATTAAACAGTCTAATCTAAAATAATTTTATTTTTTAAATTAATACACATTTAAACATTGCCATTCTCATGATAAAACTCATAAAGTTGTGTTAAAAATGTTTTTTTTTTTTCCCCAGTTAAAAAAAAGAAAAAAAAAAACTTGTTTTTAGTGGTTATTATGCTATTTTGATTTAATTATTTTTTACAGTAAAAATAATTTAAATAAAAATAGATTATTACTTTTCTCCAAGAGCTGAATGTTACAGATTGGTCCACATAGCCTTGAAAGCAATTATCATTTTCATGTTGAGATTCATTCATGTTTACATCACAGCAAAATTCTTATGGCACTTTCACAATGAGGTGGATACTGATAATGAATATTTGAAATGATAATGACAGTTCATATCTGAATTTGTAGTTTAAAATAAATAATCACACCACCAAACTTCATATTGGAGCATCATATTTACAAATTAAAAATGTCCTCTTAAAACACTAGGAGGTTCCTAATTGAGCTGCCGGTGGAGATTCTCCATAACAATGTTTAGCCTTAGGATCGGTATAAGAATTCTCATGTTGAACACTCTAAGGAATTAAAAAATATTGTAAATACATAAAGATACAATTCACACAGAAATGAATTAAAACACAAGTAATAAATTGATGCAATGAGTAAATAATTAAGATCGAACCTAATATGGATATTCTAAATAATTAGATTATTGAGGGAATATTGCTCTTTATGCATTTTTATTAATAATTATTGAAAATGAAACTTTTTTAAAATGAAAGTTCTGTATAGCGTTTAAATCTATATTCAATATGAACATTTAACACATTATTTTTTCTCAAATTGGTGTAATAATATTTTATTTTAGAATTTAAATGCATTGCTGCCCCATATCACTAGACTCCTTTTACGAATAAACATAAACTACTTGTTTTCATGAATTTTGGAAAGTGATTTCATTGAAATGTATAACAGGGAAGCTTCATAAAGTTCTCTCCTGATTCTAGTTGCTTCATATTACATTTCTCTTTATAAAATGCTCCCTATGAGCAAAAGTGGAATATGAATTGAATGTAACATTTAGATGAAATTAAACAATAAGGAGGATAAGCCGCAGCAAACATTACATTAAAACAGATCAAATGGTCAAATACAAACTATAATTTTATATTCCGGAAATACATGAAATCGATAAAATGGTTCATATTGAAACATATACATTTAAAAGTAAGTAAAATTTTATAAAAAGTTATAAAAGATATATGTGACAAAAAGTTTTTTCAATATATATATATATATATAAATAAATAACCTATAACTGTATATTGTAACCAATTTATATATATATATATATATATAACACAAGCAAAAATGAAAAAAAAAAAAAAAATATCGAAAACACAAAAAAACTTTTTGATAAAGTTTAATTTAAGAATAGAGCTGAGCCCTGGAGCAGAATTTTTTCGAGCTTTTTGTGTCAATTCTCTATACATTTCTGAGACATTTTTAATAGTAACAAATGTATATGTTACTAATTTAAAGAAACGGAAATGCTTTCTGTTTACAGAAAAAAGCCTCATGTATAGAACAGAACAGTATATATATTTTAATTATAAATGTAAGAATTTTTTTTAAAAATCTAAATATAAAGGAATACATATTCTAATATTATTGGCAATATTCTCCTGTTCTAAAAAAATATTTGTATAGTTAACCTTTTTAAAATATTTGCTATTTGGAAATTACTTATAATAGTATCAATCTGAAATTCTAGCTTAAACCCATCATTGCGGAATTTTTTTTATTCTCAAAAAAAAGTAGGAAAAAAAAAAAACAAAAAAAAAAACAAGCATCTTTTTCCACCTCTGATATGCGAGAAAGGCCTTTTTTGAATATAATTCTGCAGAAAGGGTAAAAAAAATTTTGTACAAAAAAAAGAATTCAAAACATTCTGCAGATAAAAAGACCCCAACTAAAATCTTTCTGCAGGAACTCTGCAATGTTCAGCGAAAATGTCGCCAGGAGGGAGCTGAGAAAGGCAAAAATGTTAGGATCATGGCTTTTGTTCAACAAATCCTGAATACAACTGAAGTGGAAGTTATGAGATGATTATAAAACTTAGTAACAAGCAATAATAAGACAAATGAAAGGAGAAAGTTATGAAAGAAATTATATATTCAGAGATTTTTTATAGTAAAACCACAATATGCCATATGATAAAAATATAAATTATAATAATATTTATGTTAATTAATAGTTCTATCATTACAACAAATTAATTATATAAAACAAAACTGAATCTAATTAAAAATACAGCAATTGATAAAGCTAGGGTTACTGTTCCTATAAGTAAATTTTTTTATGCTAAAATATAATTAGCAATTATATAATAGTTTTAGAGTTAGAAATTAGAGAAAAAATACAATGATAAAAATTAAATAATTTTTTTCTTTCTCGATGGGAATATTAAGATTTTTCTACCTGAGATGAAGTTCTACACTTAGTCAAGCAAAGCTCAAAATGATCTGTGATTGAGGCAAACAAAATATTGAATGTTTCAGACGCTTTCCCCAAAATTTTCATTAAAAGCATTCTCTGTAACAAACAAAAAATAAATATAAGTCTTCACAACAGAAAATATTGTTTTGAATATTATAAAATAAAATCAGAATTTTACTTTTTCTGGTTGTAAGCAACAAGAAATGCAATATTCATAAATACTGCAGCAGCCATTTTCATGACAGGATTCACAGTTGTACCGACTTGTGGTAGAAGAATCTACATTACAGCATCCATTAGACAAAACATCATGCCTGGAACAAACATAGCCTAGAAACAAAAAGAAATAAATAAAATAATCTCCAAATAACATTCATTAAAAAACATGACAACATATAAACAAAGCCTTATCATCATAGCTACAGCAAGAAATACATAAACAAGTTATGCATGAAAATAGAAAGTTTCCATGGGAACAGAAAAATGGCAACAGACTTTTGGATGCTACTTTAACAGATTGCATGGGAATAAAAAATAATTTAAGAAAAACATATTAAGAAATTGGAGAAAAAAAATATATATATACAAAAATTATATTAAAATAATATATGACAGTGGTTTACATAAATTAAATTCAAACTATTTAGATTACCTTTATCATCAGCAATTAAAACTTTTCCTTGCACAGAATTTCTGCAAGAGGTTATTTTTGAACTGTGATTGGTTTTATCATAGGATGTGTGCCATTTAAAAGATTGAGATGGAAGATTTATTGGAGGAATCATATTATCGTCTGCCATTGAGTCATCAGCCTAATTGATTATATACAACATTTTCAAAATTAATAGATTTATATAAAAAAACAAATCAATAATATTATTCAACATGAAAGAGAGAAAAAAAGAGATTAATGAAAATACTTAACTTTATTATTAAAAAGAATAAAGTATTTCTTCCTATCCATAGTATTTCCTCTTTTTTTAAAAAAAAAATTTCAATTTTTCCTTTTTTATGAATTTGGAAATTCTTTCAGAATTAAAAGTATTTATTTCCCAAAAAGCAATATCATACAGAAGTAAAACAAAGTTAAAACCAAAACTATTAAGTTGATGAAATTTTTTGGAAATATTATTGATTTCATTCTTTAGTTACTGGATTTACCAAAGAATGAAATTAATAATAATTTATTAAAATGTTTATTAAAAATTAAAAAATCCTAATTATTTAATTTATAAAACATTTAAATGATTCTAATCTAAAATAATTCAACATTTTTAAAATTGAAATAGTAAATGTCCTATTCTAGAAAAGACTGAATTTATAGTAACACATTAAAAGATTACATTTGTTAGCCTAATATTTTTCTATAAAATACGTAGCAGGAGAAAAGTTTATTCTGTTAACTAAAAATATAGGGTGACCCGGGGTAATTCACGATCACTCTGTTTCTGGGATAAATAATGATTACCTAAGTTTTATTAAAAAAAAAATTTTTTTTTTTAAATTTGAGACATGGACAAGAATGCTTGTACACTTTACTAAAGTATAACTACATTTACTTAAGAATAGTTTTTTGTTTAATCTAACAAAATAAGTATCTTTTAAATTGCTTTCCATATTTTCCACTTCAAAGATGGGTTTCCAAATGTGCACATTTCTGCAAAGATCCTTCTCATAATAATAAATATTTTGAGTTACTTTATTTTTCTTTGATATAAAAATAGTGTAAGCTTTTGTTTAATTGTTTCACATCTACTGTAAACATTATAATTGACTATAGGAAACTATATCAAATGTTGCCCCCTACAGATGGGGTAATTATTGAACACTGGGGTAATTCCTGATCATTTTCATTTCTTCTTATAAATAGTATAAAAAATAGCTAATTATCTTGTCTGAAATAACAGTTCATATTTATTAAGTTAAACTATAAAATATATTTTAACTATTATCACAAAATTTCTTTTTAACTGTATACAAGACAAATGTGTTCTGATTTGCACCATTTCTTGTTAGTGTTACCTTGTTTCTATCTTAATTTTATGTGTGTACATTGTTAGAATAATTCTTAAGTTTATAAATAAGCCTAATATAAATATGATGAGAAATTATAAGCCTAAAAAGGATGCTAAGCTTCTAGAAAGCAAAATTAGTGTATTTCTTTTCATGATTGAAAATGAAAATTTCAGTGTGAGAGCTATTGCCAGAGCTGTTGACATACATTACTTAACTTTACACTCCCACTTAATGAAGTTAAAAAATACAGCAAAAGTAACCCATGTGGGAACTCTTTCTTATATTCCAGCAGAACATGAGAATGAGTTGGCTGCTTGCCTAAAACGCATGGCACGATGCATGGTATGTTCTCAGCATAGAAACAATCCTCTTTCTTCGATAAAGAACGCATAATGAAATAAAAAATAACAAAAAATAGGTGTGTAGGAGTCAATTTTCAAGACCACGTAACTCGCTTTAATATTAAGTTATAAATCTCAAACTCGGTACCAAAATAGTGTACCAAGCCCCCAAGCCTTGTACCAAAGGAAATATTTATATGTTAATTGGGAGGGGTGCAATGGACCCTCAAAGCACATCGATCAACTGACCGGAAGAGTGCTTTTGAAGCCATGTAGTTGCACGCTCACCGTGTATGCGTGGTGGAGCGGATAGCATGATAGCAGCTGAGCAAGACGGCGCAGGTTCGAATCCCGGTGTGGACAATTTTTAATTTTTTTTTCCTTTTGATAATTTTACATTATATTATTTATTTAATGTGTTTTTCGATATTTCAGAAGGAACTATATATGGAAAATAATTTTTTTAAGTTCGCTAAAGTGAGAACACAGCTTAAAAACAGGAAAAATCAACTAAAATTAATTTATTCATATTATTTACAATACTTTCGATAGTTTGGCCTGCCTAGTAAGTTCTCTGCATAGAAACAATTCTCTTTCTTCGTTAAAAAACGCATAATGGAATAAAAAGTAACATAAAATAGGTATGTAGGGGTCAATTTTCAAGACCACGTAACTCGCTTTAATATTAAGTTATAAATCTCAAACTTGGTACCAAAATAAGGTACAATGCCCTCAACCCTTGTACCAAAGGAAATATTTATAGGTTAATTAGGAGGGATGCAATGGACCCCCAAAGTACATCGATCAACTGACCGGAAGAGTGCTTTTGAAGCCATGTAGTTGCACGCTCACCGTGTATGCGTGGTGGAGCGGATAGCGTGATAGCAGCTGAGCAAGACGGCGCGGGTTCGAATCCCGGTGTGGACAATTTTTAATTTTTTTTTCTTTTGTTCATTTTACATTATATTATTTATTTAATGTGTTTTTCTATATTTGAGAAGGAACTATATTAAAAAAAAAAAAATTTAAGTTCGGGAAAGTGAGAACAGAGCTTAAAAACAGGAAAAATCAATTAAAATTAATTTATTCACATTATTTACAATACTTTCGATAGTTTGGCCTGCCTAGTATGTTCTCTGCATAGAAACAATCCTCTTTCTTCGTTAAAGAACGCATAATGGAATAAAAAATAACAAAAATGGGTATGTACAGGTCAATTTTCAAGACCACGTAACTCGCTTTAATATTAAGTTATAAATCTCAAACTAGGTACGAAAATTGTGTACCATGCCCCCAATGCAAAGATTTTTGGAAAATTTAAAGTGTTAATCCTTATTCTTGCTTTTGAATAAATCATTTTATTAGCTGCTTAAACATATCTTTTTGGTTTATTTGTTTGATCTTGATGTCCTATTTGTTAATTACCAATGTATAATTATTTTTAAACTGCTCCTTTACTATAAAAACTGGTGATCAGTAATTACCCCAGAAGTGATCAGGAATTACCCTGGAAATGATCAAGAGAAGGGGTAAATCCTGATCACTAAAAATTTAAAATCTTTTAAATTCTCATTGAATTTTCAAACAAAAGGTAGCATAGGACTCATCTCATATAGCCTCAAACTTCCAGTAAATATTAAAATTCTATCTTGAATAGTTTTTTTACAAAATAGGTGTTTGCATTTTTTGATCAGGAATTACCCCAGGTCACCCTATTTACAAAAAACTAAAATATTTTTAAAAATATTATTTACAAGTTTATTAGTTATTAATAACATAAATTACAAAGAATTATATCCTGACATGTTTGGTTGTTAAAAGTTATGAGAAGATGCTTATAAAAATAGATTTCTTCTTATCAAAGTGAAACATAATAAAATTTTAAGATAAACATGATAAATTTAAAAAAACATAAAATTAAAACAATTATAATTTAAACTTTAAAGAGAAATTTCTAAAATTGATTTTTAATGTAAAGCCTAATATAAATCAAGTACAACCAATCAATAAATACATGCTCAATAAATGAATAATTAAAGAAAAAAAAAGCGAAACATAATAAATTGTGTATTTTTCAATCAACATAATTGATTTGAATACATAACAATCCAAAAATATGGAAACAAACATATCCAAAGATATAATTTCCCTTATAATTCATGAAGTCAAATATTCATATTGATTATTTAATTAATTACAAAACACTTGGAAACTAGAATACACGGATATTTAATCAAACAACTATAACTTACTTCGGGTAACCAATGGAATACACAATAACAAAAAGATATTGTGAATAAAATAGCAAGAACGATTTTCTTTCGTAAAAAACGGACAATTCTACCGGTAAACATTGCAAAAATTAAAATATATTTTGATCTAGCAATATAATTTTGAAAATGTAAACAACTATACTAGAATTTCTCACGTCCCAAAATTATATTGTTTTGAGTGAAAATTCAACAATTCGAAAAATTTAATTAGAAACTAAAAACGAATGTCATTTCACTTTTACGTATTATTAAAATAATTTCTAAATAGAAAATAAATGTTTATTATAATTTAATAACCCTCCCTACTCATCACCTTCTCGTCTGCTTAAAGATGAGAAAAGTTAAAGTTGTGAGCAAACAATCAATTTTTCAAAAATATTGGATTTTTTTTTGTTGGTTTCATAAATTTTATCAAAGAATACGCGCTTTTACAAAAACTAAACTAATTAAAAAAAATAAATGAAAGAAATATCTGAAAAAATGTCAACAAATTTTAATTATTTCCATCAATATATCATTATTTTGTAACTAGAACCGCTTCTAATATAAACAAAACACAACTTTTTTCGTGTTTACATTACTCGTTACATTAGACTTGCATTCAATTTAAAATCAAGCTACACTTAATATATTGTATTAATTGATTGTAGTATTTAAAAGTGAATTATAAAGAATGTCTATTGAAATTGAATCTGCTGAGTAAGTGTCTATTTTGTAAATGTGTATATTTTTCGTCCCTTGAATTGTTAGCAAAAATTGTAAATAATTTAAGTTGTAGTTTCAAATATATGTTCTGAATTTTAGTTTGACATTAAACTATTAGTCAGATCTTTCATTGAATACTTATTTAAATTCATTCTGTCTTGCTCAAGAGATCTTAAATTATTATTGATCTGTTTCTTTAGTGTGATTCGTCTTATTCAGCAATATTTGAAGGAGAATAATCTGGCTAGGACTCTTCAAACACTACAGGTATTATTTATATTTGATTGCTTTCAAATTTTTATCGAATTAAGTAAAACCGAAATTTTGAAACCTTCTCAAAATGGAATTTATTTGATATTGGGGAGATCTGTAAAATTTTGTATGATTCAAGGATTACTCATCAATAATGAATAATTTTCATATTAATGTATCATTATATAGTGCCATTTTCTTTAATGTTTTGTTCGAGTGAAAGTTTTAAAATTATTGTTAGCTGGTGTTTTGGTAATAATTTACAATTCAGTGCCTCTCTTATTTATGTGATTTTTTTATGTTCTTGCATGAGGTTATTATGATATTGTGATCTGTCACATTATCTAAAATTGCCAATACTTCAAATCACAGAAGGGGTTCTGTGATTTTTTAAAAAAAGTTTCTTGCAGGCCGCTGCCCGAAAGTTGCCAAAACTTGGCGGTTATTCTCCTGCAGATCACATTTCTTAGTGGTTGCAATGAGGGTGACTGCAAATAGTTGGGTAACGAGGAAGAATGGCAGCAACACCCTGTTTCTGTTACTTTTACTCTCCCCCTATTTATAGATTTCTCCTTTAGAATGACTTCTCATTTGTAACATGTAAACTCTAATCGAATGTGTCAGTTGATGTGATATCAGTAGTAAACATAGTCAAGTAGAAGAAAAAAAAAAACTTATTTTTCAGTCTGGCAAGATGACTTATTTTTTGCTTACAATTTACCTTCAAAACCTTAATTATGACAGGCATCAGTTAATTCTGCTTGCTCTAGACACTATGCTTTTGTTTGATTTCGAGTTATTGAATGTTATTGATTTATACATAAATTGTTTGTTTTATTAATTATTATTATTTATTTATTTTTGTTCACTGCTATGGCATTAAATACTCTTTGTCTCTACTTCTATTTACTAATATTTTTTGTTTGAACTTATGCTCATAATGGATAATTACAGCAACTCTTAATTTTTTTTACTTTTAATCCCACCTTATTGGAAATTCTCTCCTGAAACCGAAAATCTGATATCACTTATATCGTATGAACATCCTTTGTAAATTATTAGTATAAATTTTGCAAATTAAGTTTGGAGAGCCTGTTCAAAATAAAAGAAAGATTTTAAAACAACTGTTTATTCATCACTAAAATAACTGAAGAAATGAATATGCAGCTGCTCTTCACCGCAAATCAACATTTCTTTTTGGCTGAAATCAGTGTTGCTAAAAATCATATAAAATATAATTTTATTCCCCTTATTTCAAAGTTAAAATAATGACAGCTTAATTACTTAATTAAAATCGGTAGCAGATGGAATAGAAATAGTATACATTTAGATATAGGATGAATGATTTTATTATTCAGTATTGCATTAGAACAAATCAGTGTTTTCATAAGTCAAGTACATTGCAAAATATGAATCCATCATCGTTACAATCTATGTGCTAATGTTCCATAATTCAAATAATATAATTTAATTTTACTTCTTTTTTTTGCTAGAGTTGAAGGATTTTCTTTCTGTGTAAATATTTACTAATGCAGTTTATGCCAGTATGCTGTTTACTATGTATTAAATATTTAAAAACACATTAACGCTTAAATTTATTACTTTTTAAGTAAACAGGAATTTTGCTACAGTTAGAAATTATTTTTAATTTTGAAATTTATAAATTTTAATTCCTGTTCCTGCAATATAGTTTTTACAAAGTATGGTTATTGTTAATTTCTCTCCTTATTTTTGCAAACTGTTTGTCAGTACTTGCAATGGAGAATTCTAAAATAGTAAACTTAATACATTATGCATATATAAGTAAAATAATTTAATTAAAATAGTTGAAAAAGTCTCAGGTTAAGCATTTGGTACTGCCGAAAACTAATCAACACTTTCAAAAATTTAGTCCACAGAAATATATTTGTCCATCGCCATAATCTACTTATACTTAAAATTTCCCTTAATGTTATTTAATTTACCCACACAATTTCAGCGAATATCATTTACCTAGACATTTCTGTTTCACTAAAGCTAAAGAATAATAATAAAAAATAAACTTATTCAAAATGAAAAGAAATTCGAATGCACATTCTTTATTATTTATTAAATAATTTAAAAAAATCGACTGTAATGTTGATATTTTTCTCAATATTTTTAATCTTTGAGTAAATAGGAACTTTGTTATGGCAAAAAGTTATTTTTATATGAATTTATAAAATTTAATTCCTGTTTCTGCAATGTGGAACAAAATAACGCATATGCTTGATTTCAAATACTCTTATAACACAGATTAACGCAGTTGCAATAAAATTAATAAAATTTATTGGAATATATAAAAAAAGATTTTACTTTAACATTAATTTTTTTGAAAGAATGAATTTGAAGTTTTACTAGGATCAGAAATTTTTTAAAAAACTATTGCTATGCTGAAGACAATTCCCTGCTTTGAATTTATGCTGGAATGAATAAATAAAAAACATCAATAACTTAAGCTTTACTACGTTTTAAAATCTAAAACAATTCTATGTAAAAAATTGATTCAACATTTCTTTTACTTAACATAAAAATAAAACTCCGCAATGAATTTGAAATACACGCTAAAATTAAGATTAATATATAGTTAAAAGAATGGAAGAAATTTTTTTTTTGTATTTATGCCGCATAATTTTAATTAGTAATACCAGACATCCATAACTCATTATATATATATATAATTATTTCTTACTGAACTAACAAATCTTAAATATTCGGAACCATCAGCTATTAACAATATTTCAATGAGTACCACATAAATTATTAATTTTATATTATTATTAGAAAATATTTTTAAAAAATGCGTTATTTTAAGATTAATTTTTATTAAGTCAGTTTCGTGAATTATCACGTAGCTCCCCGTTTCAAATGAAAACGAAAGTAAGCGTTTTTTGCTTAAAAATAACTTAATAATTAGCACTCTTAGAAAAGTATTAAAGTGTTTTCTGGTGGTTCTCAAGGATTCTGAATGCATTAAAATTATATAAAAAAATTGACTGTAATTGTCCATTACAGGAGTAATTATGGTAAGTGGCTAGTGTTTTCTTTTCAAAAAAGGTACAAGGTGTTATTGACTTATTTATATTAATAAGCCACTAGCTACAAAAAAAAAAAAAAAAAAAACAAAAAAAAAATTCAGTCTATGACATAAATATTAAATTAAATTTATGACAACATTTAAATTTATATTTAAAAAAAATATTTTTAATTTGTTCTTTTTAGGAAGAAACATCTATTTCCTTGAATACTGTGGATAGTGTTGACAGCTTTGTTCAAGATATAAATAATGGACATTGGGATACTGTGTTAAAAGTTGTACAGTCATTGAAACTTCCAGATAAAAAGTTGATTGATTTATATGAACAAGTAATTGAATTTTATATACTGATTTATATGTATTTCATTTTTATTGCTCTTTTCCATAATTAATGAGCAATAATTTTATTTCACAATTTGACTTAATTATAAATTTTATTTTTTAAATGATTATCAGGATTGATAGGTCATACTTCTGATTCTCACTTTAGCTAATATTTGAGAACGTAATGAATTATTAAAATTTTATTTCAATTAATTTCTATTATATATACATACATACAGAATTCTTCCTAGAAATGAAAAAGGACAGAGTGCTTCCTCACTGAAAAAGGCACTCACTTAACACCGTAAATATTTATCAAAATGTATAATATCGTGTTAAAACTGAATCTGATCCTCAAAAATTTTTAAATTATCCTCTTGTACTATTTTGTGTGTATAGTTCAAAAATTAATTCTCACTCATTAGCTAAATAAGAGAAATATTTGTAGTTTATAAAAAATAATTTAGGCATGCTAAAAGACAATCTTTCTGCCTATATATATATATATTTCATGCAAAAAGTAAACTATGAAAAAAAAAAAAGATTTTTGATAAACAACTTGAAAGCTTTTTTCTATAATTTAAACCGGAAATTATTAGAAAATTAATGTTTTTTTTTAAAAAAAGGTATTTATTTAAAAAATAATTTTAAAATCACTTAAAAATTTATTAATATACTTCCCCTCAAAATAAAAAATTAAAACTTATAAAAATTTAACCAGTTGAGAATAATTCTAACAAAGTAAATATTTGTAGTAGTACTAATCAGAGTTATATATATCTATAGACACGTGTAATTTTACCAGTGTGTAATTATTATTTTAACAGTTAGTTTTCTTAAAATAAAATATAAATAAAAAGGCAGTGTTTGAATTGAATTTGAATTGAAATAAAATAAATGGTTATAAATATGCACTATAGTGTTTTCGTTTCATGTCATAATTTTAAATGTTTTATTGTAAGTCTATGATGGGGCATACTTATAAATGTTGCGAGAGAATGCACCAAAATCTATGTACACCACTGCAAGCTGGTAGCTATCACCAATTTGGTTAAATTTTCCTAAAAAAGAACCAATTGTTTTCGGGAGTTTTGTGTGTAAATTCTATTCAGAGTTCATTTCCATTCAAACATCACTACTGGACAATATGGTCATGAGAATATAAACTTTTTAAACCAGAAAACTTCTTAAACAGGTTTTACAGTATTTCTTAAACCATGCTTCTAAGTTTTTACAACACATTTTGAGTGTATAAAATAGTTAATACAATTCAGTTTTAGCTTCTCAATAATTATGGTTTATTTACAGGTGGTGCTTGAACTTATCGAACTTCGAGAACTCGGAGCTGCTCGTTCATTGCTGAGACAAACTGATCCGATGATTAAAATGAAACAAGAGGAATCGGAGCGACATGTGCATTTGGAAAATCTCTTAGCACGTTCATACTTTGATCCCAGAGAAGTTAGTATATAGAATTCAAAATAAAAATGTTTTTATTTTTGTTTAAACATTTAAACTAACTTATGTATTTGTAGGCTTATCCTGAGGGTAGCAGCAAAGAACGTAGAAGAGCAGCCATTGCTGCTTCTTTGGCTGGTGAAGTAAGTGTAGTACCACCTTCACGTTTACTTGCTCTTCTTGGTCAAGCACTGAAATGGCAACAACATCAAGGACTGCTTCCTCCAGGTGTGATATAAATTATATTATAAATAAGTTTTTGATCCAATAGTTTTTAGTATTTATTAATTCAGTTTTTTTAGGCTTTCTATTTAAATGTTTTTGTATCATGCCATCTTTTGTTTTCTTTATCCTATCTTAAATTCAATTAAGATAGGATATATATATATATATATATATATGTGTAACATAAAAACTTGTTCTTTTTATGTTATTAGCTTATTCTTTTTCTGTTATTCCTTTATCTAAATCTTCTTCCTTATTTAATATTCAGAACTAAACGCTTTCTCACACTTTATTATTCACATCCTGTCTTTCAATCTAATTTTAGTTCAAGTGTGCATAAATTAATATTTTAAGTTTTCCCTTAATTTGAACTGTGTGAAGCATATTTTTTTCCTCAACCTATTTAATGGATCAATTGTAATTACTCATGTTTCCCTTTCTTAAAATTTAATGTATTGCGTGACTATTTGCAAGATTTCCCTAATTTTTATTCAAGAGCACTTTGATTTGTACGTCACTTAGATTCTCATTCTCTGATTAAATGAAGTTTAATTGCTCTTTTTAAATCCTGTGTCTGTCATCCTTAGAAGACGGCAGGGTGTGATACATGAGGGAAACGAGTGTGTGTTAATAAAATGCAAGTTATTTTAAATTTAAACCAACAATAATATGTTTCTCACGGTTCGATTTAAGGGAAGACTTAAAATATTAATTAATGCATATTTGAACTGAAATTAGGTTAAAAGACAGGATGTGAATAATAAAGTGTGAGAAAGCTTTTAGTTTTTAATAATAAATAAGGAAGAAGATTTTAATAAAGGAATAACATAAAAAGATTAGTTGAAGCTTTTTATGATTTTATTAGTTGAAGCTTATATATATATATATATATATATATATATATATATATATATATATATATATATATATATAAATCAACACAGAAAAATATTGCCTTTTAAAGATACTGAACACATATGGCATAACATAAAAAATTTTTGCAGATAGTGCAGTCTCTCTTTTTTTTTTAAATTTTTTTTTTATCATCAATGTTGTATTATAATTGACAGTAAGGTACCTGAAAAAAGTGTTTAGGAAAGCCACTCTCTCAAAAGAGAGTTCAAGTTATTTGTATGGTAACATTAAGCAAAATAGTCTTTCTAAAAATATCTTTAAACTTTTATATCAATGCTTTCATTAAAAGTATTTTTTTTTTTAAATAGAAGTATTTTTTTTTTTATTTGTGGAAGCAAAAAAATGTTTTACTCTTGGTTTTAAAGTAAATTTTTTATAAATGAAAAGAAAAAAAAAAGGAAATTTAATTTTAAATGCTGTAATATTGAAATGAACAGCAAATTCAGTTGTTATAATGGAAATTAAAAATAATATTTTATCCATAGTAAAAAGAGTTCATTATAATAGAACATTATAATCACGTTATAATAATGTGAGGTTATACTATAGAGCAAGGGTGGTTCCGGAACAAAATTTATAGCGAGCCACTAACAAGAAATATTAATATTCAAATTTTCATATTTTGTAAGGTATTTGGAATTGATTTTTTTCCCTTCAAATTTTAGTTTGCACTTTGATTGTCGAGATATATATTTTTCATAAGCATACTAAAATGTTATGACTTTCACTTGTTTATTAGTTCTTATTTCTGTTGAAACCTAAATTTTTTGTTCTGGCTTATACCATTAATTTATATCAGAGAATTATTTGTAATTAAAAATTTTTTTAGAAAACTTTATACTTTTTTTTAAGAAAAATCAACAAGAAACTCAGCAGTTCTGAGGCATGGGATAATTGTATCTGTCTCTCTTCCCCCTCTTTAAGTACAGTGTTGCTAAAGAGTATAGACTGTATAAATATGTATAATAATCTATATATCACTATAGTATGACTTTATTTGATTTTCACAGACCTGCTTTATGTTATGTTAAAGTTGCTTTATGTTATGCATTTTTTAATTGATTTAATCAACAATTTATTCATATAATCAAATATGACAATTTAAATTCAATCAAAGGTACTTTATAAAATGTCTCTTGATACAAATTATTTATCAGTGTCTATAAATGTCTATTAGTGCAAGGCTTCCACATACAATGATTGTTTTAGCTTGAATGGTTATTTTCGATTCAGTGCAAGAAAAATTTTCTCATTTTGTCAGAAAGTTAGAAGACTGAAGAATTCAATTCTTAGCAGAGTTAAGTTTTTAATAAAATAACAAAAGTGAATAGACTGCATTTCCTATTTAAGCTTTCAGTGCACGTCTTCAAATATCATCTAAGAAAATATTCAGTTCCTAATATAATTTGGTTTTTTTTCATTTAGTTACTTATATACCACACATCTTGTATCTTTCTTATTTTATCATCGTTCGATCATTATGCTCACTAATTTTTAAAATCAGCCCATATTTTCTACAATAAAATTAAAAAGTTTTTTTTCTTCTTCATTTTAATAGGTACTACTATCGATTTGTTCAGAGGTAAAGCTGCTATTAAGGAACAGGAGGAGGAAAAATACCCAACACAACTTTCAAAACAAATCAAATTTGGTACAAAAGCTCATGTTGAATGTTCTAGGTTCTCACCTGACGGCCAGTACTTGGTTACAGGATCTGTTGATGGCTTCATTGAAGTATGGAATTTTACAACTGGAAAAATAAGAAAGGATTTAAAATATCAAGCTCAGGTATGGTGATTTCTTTTTTATTTTATTGTTAGAAAGGCTCCTTGTTAGAAAGCCTTTGTTTTTATGTATTCATTGAGCGTTTACACATTAGTAAATGTGTCCAAAATATGTCATATATTGATGAATATCCAAAATGTGGTAATTGTTGACATTCTCTTGTGACTATCTTTCCCACGTTTTCTTTGGTGAATGTCCAAAATATTTGTTACTGTCTGATTTGATATTTTAATTTTATTAGAATATAATAAGGAAAAAAAAAAATCAGTGTAAGGAATATCAAGCAAGTGTATGCTGCACAATTACCCTTAACTATATAGATACTATTATTTAGTATTCATTGTAGTGAGAACCAAATCAATGGCTATTATGGCTCGCTGTATGTCAATGAATCTTATTCTTATAAAATGTGGTTCATACAGACTTGAAAGATACTTCAAGTTTTCAAGGCCAGCAAATTAATATGTTTCTTAAAAAAGTGTGTGAGAGAATTTTCACTATCCTAGCTAATAAAATGCAAATAGTATATTAAAACATAATCGTTTTTTATTGTTGTTTTTTTTTTAAACAAAAATCTTTCATAATTTAAAATTATTATTTATTTATTTTTTTAAAAAAATGCATATTAATCACACTGCTTGGTATTCATTTGCCTATTATTTCCTACTTAAGGTTTTTTATTAAGGGCCATCGCCAAATATATATTAGAGACTGACTTATACATTCTGAAATTCGGAGTATTTACTAAAGTGTCCATCAGAATGCGGATAATATGGGACAATTTTCAATACTCATTAATTATTCTTTTTTAGTAATGTATATTTACTTGATTTTTATATTTTAAACAGTCTTACTGCATATACAGGCTATACAAACTAAAACCCCTCCTGTAGAAATATTCAATAAAATATTTTCATTGATTTTTTTATTTCCATAAATTAAGGATGAAACTTTGCTCTTAAAAAGGAAAGGTATAAAGATTTAAAAAGGAAAAATGATTAGATATATACATAAAAAAAAGTAACTAAAATCAATTTTTTTTCTTTTGAATAACTTTCAACCTACCATAGTAAAAACTTAATAAGCTAGCAGTACTGTATTTCTTCTCCCCTCTTATGTTATTAAACTAAAGTTTCACAAATTTTCTGTAAAAATAAAATAAGTTAAAGAAATAGTTACAAATGTGTAAAAAAAAATTATGTTTATTACCAGGCTGACTTGTGTGAATTTATTATTCATTTATTCAAGGGTGGTTGTGCTTCAAAATTTAAGTGATAAATAAAATCAGGTGAATATAAAAAAAGTATTATTTGAAAATCAACCAAAAAAAGTGTAAAAAACCGCAACAAACAAACAAGGAACAATATCTACTGAGTGAGATTAGTGTTATTTAATAAAATTTTTAAAACTCTTTATATTATTGTACAATGATTATAAGTAAGTATGGCTATTAATGCACAGTATTCTAGAAAAAATAACTTACTTTGACTATGCAATTTCGCAAAATTTTTAAAAGTAAGTAAAAATTGGCAAACATAGGTTAAAATTTGTTGTGACAAGATGTTTTTTTAGAAATACATATGCCAATCATAAATGTGCAAGATTATTGATCTGATTTTGTCTGTCCTTAAAGTAATGCTCATTTTTCTTATGAGTATGAAAAGTTAATTTTCTAGTAAATTAAAATACATTTCTTACTCTTGAAAATTTTTTTAATTTGTATATGTGTGAAAAGTTGATTAAACAGAAAAAAATGATATCATTAATCTCCCTTACACCATCACTACTAACTTTTTTAAGAATTTTTTTTTTTTGTTGACATTTTTCAAATTAATTTTTAGTTTTTCATAATAATTACAATACTTATCAATCATATTATGTCATATAATATGATATGGAAGAATATATATGATATCAATCATATATATCCTTTTCCCAAATCATATCTGATAAATGCTTTTTATTGCAGTTAAGTTAGATACATTTTATTTGTAATTGATTTTCAAGCAATTGTTAAGTAAACATTATGCATATTATTATTATTATTGTCTTTTCATGCTGAAACTTTCTTTTTTGCTTAACACAGTTGAAAACTTTATTTAGGATAACTTCATGATGATGGACGATGCAGTTTTATGCTTATGCTTTAGCAGGGATTCAGAAATGTTAGCATCTGGCAGTCAAGATGGAAAGATTAAGGTTATTTTTCCTTAAATTTTTAAGTTTTGAATAATTCTTCTACAAGTGACTATTCAATGCTATTTTCTTTTTTTGTTAGAAATTACAGTACCTTTCGTTTTTGTAAGAAATCAATATCATTCACTATACCCCTTAGTTCTTTTGATGATTGATATTCAATACATGATTCCAGTTATTTATAAACACATTTTAAATTTTTATTGTCTTTTTTTTTTCTTTTGCAATTTTATAACTGTTTTGTTTTATAAATCTACATTCATATTTATGCTCAAATTAATATCAAAAGAGAATACTCTTCCTCTATTAATTTCAAGCATCAAACAACCTTCCCCATAAAAGTATTTAAAACTTGAATTTTTAAATTTCTAAATCAATTTGGTACATCTCTTCAGAGAAATGTATTACTTTCCTTGTATTATTAAAACAATTAAAAGTAAAAGTATTTTCATTTAGATTCTTTCAATGATTGGAATTTTTAAATATCAATTAAATTGTGTATCAATACTGAAAAAGACTTGTTCTACTCAGAGAAAATTAAAATATTTTTTTCTCTCTTTTCTGTATTCTGATCAAAGCTAATTTACACTTCATTAGATATTTAGCAGACAAATTGCATCCCAGTCTTTAAAATTTTAGGATGTTTAGCTTGAACAAAAATGACTGATTTTTTTTTTTTTTTAGTGATTAGTAATAATTTCAATATTAGCGATATTATTGTTTTTTTAAAAATATTATTAAGTGTTATTAATACATTTTGTCATAGAATTTGGCCTGTAAATTTAAAAAAGAAAATGGATTTTTTTTTTATTTATATCAAATGAATCTGATTTTTTTTAATTTTTTATTTTTTTTATTTTATAAAATCATGATTTTGCCAACCCTGCTTTGCAATAAAAATCAGTCATACTAAATTTCAATGCTCACACACATACTCAGATTCATTATTTTATTATTAATAGAGGTAAACTTTATGCAGTGCCTTTTTCTTTAGACATTAAATCATAGATGCATTTTTAAAGTTTAAACATAGTATTTATCAGACTGTTTTCAAACAATTAAATGACATAGCACGTGGTCAAACAATTTTCCTTTTTATTAAATTTGTATTTGTAAATGAATACTGTAATATCTTTTTGTATTTTAATTTTATTAGGTGTGGAAAATTCAAACAGGTCAATGTCTTCGAAGATTTGAAAAAGCACATGCTAAAGGTGTTACTAGCTTACAATTTTCAAGGGATAGCAGTCAACTCTTAAGTACATCCTTTGACCAAACTATTAGGTGACAAATTTATTATTTTTTTTTTGGTATTAGTATTTTATATTTTCCCCACCTCTTTGCTATGTTTCTTACGAGAAATTTTAATACTGCCTTTAATATATTTTTAAATTTAATATTTTTTTCTATCTTTCTGCAGATTTGTTAGAAAAGGAATGCAAGGTGTTTTGTTAAAAATCTTGTTTTTTTTTTTAAGTGTCTCCATTTTTTAAAAATTAATTGTTTTTTGTTTATTAAAATAGGTAATTTAACCATACTTGTTAAATGGTTGTTTTAAACATGTGTGTTCAGTTATTTTCTTTTTAGGCTAGTTAGATGAAAAATTATAGCATTTGTGTTCCTTATTCCTCATACAATTGAACCTGTTTATCATGAATCTCTTTATCTTGAGAACCTCTATATCTCAAAATTTCTAAAACTCCACTCTAAAATCAATGTATTTTCCATGTTTATCTTGAAATTTTTTTTCTTCAAAACCTGTGTTGTTCTTCAAAACCTCTGCTTTCTTAACAAAACTGCCATATTTAAGGAGAGTGCAGAGGCAGAAATCAAGGCTAAGTTCATTTTATGCTGCTCTTAGCTGCCAACGAAGATGGCTCAGAGAAACTTCCACCTCTCACGATAAAACGTTCGTAAAAACCTAAATGCTTTGCTAAAGTTAAAACTTTCCCTTTCTAGTACAACACCAACAGGAAAGCTTAGATGGCAAGTGAAATATTTGGCGATTGGCTTAAATCCCTTAACAAATCTATGTGATTGAAATATAGAAAAATTATTCTTTTCATAGACAACAACATTGCACGTAGCAATCTTCCTAACTTGAAAAACGCCACTGTAAAATATTTTCCTGCAAGCACCACCTCAAAATTGTAATCAATGGGTAATTAGGAGTTTTGAACTTAAAGTGAACTTAAGAAAACAGTTGGTACGCTAACTTGTGGGTGCCATCGATGAAAAAAGTTCTCTTCCAAAGTTAAATGTGTTGGATGCTATCAGAATGACTGATTATGTTTGAGAAATGTGTCTCTGAAAACTATCCAAAATGGTTTTAAAAATGCTGGTTTTAAGAATAGTTGTGAAAATGATGAAGAGATTGAAGGCATCTGTAAAGAAGAAGAAACTGTTGATACTGGAAATGCAATGCCAGATTTGCAAGAATGGAATGCAATAAAATCGGGATATAATGTTGACATTAGTTTTGAAGATTTTTTGCAAGTGGACAACTGCCCGTCAACATGCGGAACATTGACAGATGCAGGAATCATAGACAATGTTAAAGGAATACCAGATGAAGAGGCCGGAGATCATATTTATGAACCAAAAGTGAGTGCAAAAGAGACAGAAAAAGCTGTAGAACTCTTACAAACTTTTTTTGAATCCCAGGAAAATTGTAGCTATTTGCTGCTCTTTCTAACCTTAAAAGAATTATCAAAGCAAGGAAGGTTAGATGTCAAAAGTCTTTGAAAGCTTATTTTCATTGTTAAAGGTATGTTAAAGAAATGTTATGTAAATAAATATATGTGGTATAAAAGTGCCTATATTACTCAAAACCTCTTTATCTCAAAATTTTCAACTTCCCCGTGAATTTTAGATAAACAGGTTCGACTGTACAACTTTCTAGAAACAAATTAGGAAAAAAATATCTATTATCTTAAAAATATTCTACATTAAGTACATTGAATGACAAACATTCTACATTGAATTGCATCATTTAAACAATCCTAATCTTGTAAAATAAATGTGTATGTAGATGAAAATTTAAATGCATCGGATTAGAATTTTTCATTTGTTATTTAGTTTTGTGCTATTTTCCGCAAAATAGTAGCTTTTGATTATAAATTACATACCGGATTAATTTAGATGGTCATTTTAAAAATTTAGCTTCAAATGCTTATAGAACAAATAAATATATGTTCTAGAGATTAATAAAATAAGGCACGTATAGTAGAAATTAATAAAATAAGTTGAAGCTAAAAGAATAATAAGAGTTAAAAATAGTAAAAGTTAACAATACTACTATCAATCAGGAGGTATAAATTTTCAAGAATTTTGTTACAAATAAAAATTGACATACTACTGAGATAGTTATTATTGTTTTTTTTCTTCTTTTTTTTTTTTTTTCTTATTTATTTCTAATGCCTTCTTACTTTTTCCTATTTCATTCATGGTCAGTGCAGCTAAGAGTTTAATATGAAATGTGGTGTTTTTTTATTTTATTTATACATTCTAAAATCCCCCCCCTTCTTTATCCTGTAGGGTCCATGGCTTAAAGTCTGGCAAACTTTTAAAAGAGTTCAGAGGTCATACTTCATTTGTTAATGAAGCCATTTTCACTGCAGATGGCCACAACATCTTGAGTGCAAGTTCAGATGGTACAGTTAAGTTATGGAATATCAAGAGTACGGAATGTGTGAATACTTTTAAATCCTTTGGAGGAACTAGTGGTATAGATATTACAGTTAACAGTGTACATGCTTTGCCAAAAAATACAGAACATTTTGTTGTGTGTAATCGATCTAACACTGTCTCAATTCTTAATATGCAGAACCAGGTAAACATTCTTACTATATGTAGTTTCATTACTTTATTGAATTTACGAAATTAAAATATTATTTGTGTAAATATTTTTTCGGTGCAGTTGAATTGCAGCATATTGGAAGTTTTGCTGCATGTGTAACTTTGTAATAGATAATTAATAATAGATAATTAATTAATGCAGTAGGAACTATTTTTTTCCCCAAAATTTTCTTCTGCCATAGTGAGCTAAGCAATTTTATGGTTGCTTCAATAAAAGTGTATTTTATTTCTTAGTTTTGGTAATTTTTGATGTCTTTTAAAGTAGTTTTTTTTTTAAAGTTCTGAAAATTAGATCTGAAAAGTAAAGTAAACGTTTTTTTTTTTCTTCTTTCACATGGATAATTCAAAATGCAATGCAATTTGAATTAAGAATAGTTTCCTATTAGTCAAAATATAAAAATGGCGTTATTATTTTTCCATGGAGTTGCAGATATCAATACAGAGGTTTCTATTAAGTTGCCAACACATTTTACCCACTGCGCGCTGGAGTACAATGATACCCTTTACAAAATTATTGCCTCCAGGCTGATTTTTTTCCAGCTATTAAAAAAAACAAGATGGCTTAAAAAGGTTTAAGTTAAAGGGAGTTGTAATTATGATTAATCAACATGGATTTACAGATTAAATTACTGGGACCTTATAATAAAAAGTTGTAGTTAATCAACTGTACATATTTAAAAAAAAAAAAAGAGTTATAGAAGTTCATTTTAGTGCTGCAGCATTACTGTACACTGCACTGCACACAATACTCTGTAGTGTATTTCCCCCCATAATTATCATAGTTTTAAACGGTGTTTTAATCGACCTATATATTAACAGAGCCTGGCTTTGCCTAAACGGGGCCCGTGTCAAAAACTTCTTTGGGGGCACCCCTCTATTTTACTACTTCAGTAATGAAGAAGGAGGTATTTAAATTTTTCACCTCATTATAGATAACAAGAAAATTGGCTTGAACCTAAAATAGCTATAAAGTCCTCCCCCTCCCCCCCAATCCAATGAGCAGGCGAAATATCATTCTGTCCACTTATTGATTTTCTGGCAATTCTATGTTCGTCATGCCGCAGTTTTCTGATTGTTGACTTAGTCATCTAGCTATGAAAAATTCATATCTTTGCTGACATAAGGATGTGTCTCTTCAGCTAAATTTTCGCAATTACGATGGTGATGATGGATTGAAGCCTATCAGAAGTCTGTATTTTTGTAAACATATCGCATTCTCGATATATAAAATTGATTGGCCCAATTTGCCCATCGTAATTGCAAACATTTATCTGAATTCAGCCTTAGAAAGCCATGGATTTACGAAATATAAATTGTGTTCATACGATAGATTAATGAAGGAGCTAACATAAGACTGACGGATTTTACACTATTGATATTTTGTTAAAAATTATATTGATTATATGATATTTTGTTACAGAAGAAAACGTAAAATATACTTTCTATTAAATACACAAGTGGGCGACCTTTGTGCTAAAATACAAAACTACGGCAAACAATGTTAAAGAGCACAAAAATATATAACAAAGCAGACAGCTGTTTCGGATGCTCAAAGGGCAACCTTCATCAGTGCAACAAAGGGCAACCTTCTGTTGCATTGATGAAGGTTGCCCTTTGAGCATCCGAAACAGCTGTCTGCTTTGTTATATATTTTTGTGCTCTTTAACGTTGTTTGCCGTAGTTTTATACTTTCTATTCCTTTTGGGGGCCCCTCTGATGTGGGGGCTTGGGGCAACTGCCCCGTATGTCCCTACCTTAAACAGGCTCTATATATTAAGTGTGGTAATTTATATATTATTTTAAGCATACTTGTTATCTTATTTCAGATTGTAAGGAGCTTCTCTAGTGGTAAAAGAGAAGGTGGTGACTTTGTTTGCTGTGCTGTGTCTCCTCGCGGTGAATGGATTTATTGCGTTGGTGAAGATTTTGTGCTTTACTGCTTTTCTACATCAACTGGAAAACTTGAAAGAACTTTAACAGTAATTATTTCTCATTTTTGATATTTATATATATTTAGTTATATCTTTTTTATTTATTTATATAAATATTTTTTATATATTTAATTATTTTTTTTATTTAAAAATAATAATGAAAATGTTTCCGATTTTTTTATATCTCATAAAAATGTATTGAAATTTATTTCCAAGTTTATTTTCACAATACTTATTTTATTAAAATTATATTTATATATATACAGTAAAAGTCTGCTGTCATAACCAGCAGAGTTGCCATTATAAACAAATAAAAGACACATTTTGAATAGACTGCAGATTATAGACCAAACTCAGAGTTTTTGCAGGAAAAAAATAAAGTTCTGTAGCTTTTGACTTCATCAATAACACTGAATATTGATTTCAATAGTAAGCTGTTAAAATATGGGGTGAGCAAAAGACTCATTATTTTGAAATGTGTGGCAGGTATCTTAAAAATATAATTTTTCTTCAGTAAGGAAGATAACTTGGCTGGTGGTCGCCCACAGAAAACTTTATAAACATAATGATTTTCGTTTTTCTCTTCTTTTTTTTTGTACTGATACCAGAAATGAATACAAATGATTTCCATTTTACTTTTTTTTGCACATTATTGCTCACATAAAGTCAAAAAGTATATTCCCTCAACAAAAAAATAAATAAATTGTCACAATAGCTGCAGGCTTGTTATTTTTAACTCATTAAAGACAGACTATTTTGGTGTCTTTGATATTAGCATTTTGAGGGTAACTTGGAAACTTTTCAAAATAGCGGACTTCACATAATATGCTATACTCGTTACATCAAGCTTTTACTATATTTATTTTAACTCAAATTAAGTTATGTCATTTATTCATATTTTTATGTTTGTGTTAAAGAGTAATATTTCTTCAGTTCTTGTAACTCACAAAACTTTACAAAATAAAAAATTGTAAAAACGTTTACAGTTTTTAATATAATTATTAACCATTTACCACATTCATTCAAAACATTTATTTATTTAAAATTGTATGATTATTTTTTCCCCTATTAGGTTCATGAGAAAGATGTGATTGGTATTGCTCATCATCCTCATCAAAATTTAATAAGTACCTATAGTGAAGACGGTCTGTTAAAATTGTGGAAACCATAAACTACTCTACATATTCATTTCCTCTTTCATTATTTTCATCAAAACATCATTTTTGGTTATGTATTATTTCATAGATAATAAATTCATGTCTTGTTACCTTCTTTAATTTTCTTACATTAACAATAAACAAACTTTTGCTTCTAAGGGGTTAAATCAGAATAAAGTCTAAAAATTATGGATAGAATTTATGCAGCAATCCACACTTTTAATATTGAATGATAAATTAAACAATTCTTTTATGTTCAATGAATTTTTTCTTATATATATACAATACGGGGTGGTAATTTTGGGGCAGCAATTAAATATTTGTAACTTCTAATTGCCTTGTAAAAAAAAAGAGTTTTCTACCCCTTGTTATTTAAAAAAATATTAGTCTATTGAAGAAACTTCTGTACATATTTGTGCAAATGTGAAATGCTCTATCATTCTGTAGAAATATTTTTATCATCATGGTTTTAAAATATCTATTATATTAACAAAGCACAAAAGAGATGTGAAATAACTATTCCATTGATGCACATAGAGTCAATATAATATTTGGTTAGCTGTTATTTATCAGAAGGTATTATCACTAACTTAAAGATAGTAAATTTTTGTAGAACTGATAATATAAAACTTTATTTGCTAGTCTCACACATAGAATAGCTTTATAATAATAATATTTGAAGAAAAAATGTTTTGAAAGATACTCAACTGATATATAAATAAAATAGTTATCTTTAGTGACGTGAAAATTTTAGTTTGATTTTTGAAAAAGTAATTTTTTTTAATGGACGAAAATTATATTTTTATAAAATTGTTTAAATATATTAATTTTATAAATTATACATTTTTTTAATAAAATTTTAATTTTACAATTTCTTTATTATTAAGAAGTGGTAACTTAATAGGATTAATTTGGTACACATCAGCTCTTAAACTGCTTATGTTCAACAAATATTTACTTAAAATTTTCTTTATTTAATATTTCTTTTTAAAAATCGACTAAATATTTGAAAAGACAAAAACTGTTAACTAGACAACTTAAAAAATTATTTGTGATAAGTAATAAACATAAAGAGTTTAAGACTAGTGTGCAAGTTGAGCATTTATAGATTTCATTTTTTTTTAAATATTTATATTGAGCATAAATAATATTTTTCTATTACAAATTTAACAACCTCAAAAGGGAATTATTTTGATTAGGGTGGTTCAATCGAACGAGTATTTTTATATATTTTTTCTAACGACAGGCACTAAACTTCTCGTTCTTTGTCTTGTAAGATGCTGGAAGTGTTGCTCATTTAATGTTACCTGGTCCGGTCGGCACAAGTATTTATAATTTTTTTAAGGGCATGAAATTTCAATTCTGAAGATATAAGCTGGACTAAAATTTTTGCTTGCCACTGCATTCAGGAAATATTTGGACAATTTTTAAAATGTTAAGATATGTAGTAGAACTAGATAACTTTTAAGATGACCAAAAGTATGAATGTAAAGACTTAAAATCATTCATATAATAATTATATCAAAAAATCTAATTTATGTTTCTAAAAGCAATAGTTTTACAAGTGCAATGAGGACAACTCAGCATTTTTTTATTCTAAATATAAGAAATTTAGAATTAGTAATTTTTTGTTTTAAATTGATATATCAAAACACTTCCATGCTTTGCAGAGGAAAATTATCCAAGCATACATAGTTTTTTTAAGAAGATAATAACTTATTAGTGCATGTTTAAAATATTTGATTGATGCTGGCAAGTGAAAATTTCACACCTTGTTTTATGGTACTATAGTACATGAAATTTAAGGCATATAATATGAATTAATTAAAAAAAAATTAATAAGCTAATATATACTATAAGAGGTAGTAATTGTGGATTTTTTTTTTTGCAAGACTCGCATTCTTGAAATGACAGAATTTTATTAATTTTCAAAAGAAAATGATATAAAAAGCCAAATATTACTTTCATACTCTTTATTAAAAAGTCGAACACACATAGCCAGTGGAATTTCATTATTAAAAAGCTACATTGTAAATCACATTTCATCACAAAGTAATAGATTTCTATTTCAGAATTTACAGGCGAAAGGAAGGTTGAATGTACATTGCACATATACAGTAAAAAGGAATGATAAAACTTTGAGACAAGTCCTTTTTTTTTTACAGTCAATATAGTTCTACAAATTAGATTTGGCAACACAGGGCATTGCATTCTATCAAACATCTCTTTCAAGAGTAGATATTTACAACTTTAAAATGTTATTAAAAATATACTTCAGCTGTTTGTACAGCACTATGCCACAAAGTAGCAATGACAGATGATCGATGAAGAGAAAAAGAAAAAGTTAATTCTTAGTATGAAATTGAATCAGCAGTGAAACTTAATTTTAACATATGTCATTGTTTTGTTCAGACTATTAAATATTTGAAAAGCACATAGATTGATTTATTACTATTACAATAGTTACAGTTGGTGCGAATAGGGGAATTAAAAAAAATATTTTGTTTAAATTATTTTAGGAAATACTTAACAAATAATTTCTATTACAACAATTTGAAAACACTTAAACTGCATGACCCTGACAAACCGACACCTGATTGTACAACAAGTACAGTAAAGGCATTCCAGCATACCTCTTACTATTCTAGCTCATTACCAATTCATTTTGTGATGACGAATCTGAAATCTGTTTATTAAAAGATAACAATTAAAAATTTTAATTTTTAACAATTAAACAATTTAATTTTTGGTTTCAAGAAAATTTAAAATTATTCATAGCATTTATCAAGAAAACTTTTTTTGGTGCAGTAAAAATACAAGAACTATAAAGTATCCTGAGGTTTGAGTAACATTTACTAAATCAACTACCATTTTTTTAATGTAACTAATGGTTTTTTTTATTTTATAATATAAATAATTATATAATTATTTTTTAACACTAAGCCAAAGATTCAGAGGAATCGAATATGGGTATCTGATTATTTTTAGGAAAAATATTTTTTTAAGTAAGAAAAATAAGTTGATACTTGGTCCTGTTAAGTAGTTAAAATAATTTTTTTAAAAATGTTTTTCAATAAAAAAAAAACTTAGTTGTGATTTTTCCAAATAATGTTTTCTTAATGAATTAAAATAAAATCTAAAAAAAAAAAACTTATGGTTTTGGACGTAATAAATTGTTTCAAATAATTATTTTCAATAGTTCTACTTCATTAAATGGAAATTTTCAATTAAAACCATTTTTAATTTATTAGAAGCATCCAATTGGTATTTTAAAAAAAAAGTTTGTATTTTTATGAAGTAAACAATTTGACAAAAGCAAAAAAAAGTTTCACTGCTAAAATGCTGAGGCATTCAAACATATTCAACCAACCTTTCGAAAGAAACATAGTACAAATAATTTGAACTTATTGAGTCAAGGTCACTTGAGGTGGACTTGGTAGTTTATTCATAAAAATATCACAGGGAATATGACAATCAATCAAGTATTCCCATTTCCTTGCTTTTACTGCATGTTTCCAATTGCAAATGTGAATGTTAATTCACAAGTGACAAAAGCATAAATAATTTCAGTGTTCTTCCCTTGCTTTCCAAGTAGCTTCCCCCCCTTTTTGCATATACATACTTTACACATTAAAAAAAAATAATGCACCTGGTCTTTTTTTTATTTTTAGAATGTAATAAATTAGTATTTTTTTGTGAGGACAAAAACAGCATACTTTGGCATGAATAGGGCCTATTTTTCACCTCAGACAAGTTATTGCTTGCAAACTTAAACAGATATAATTTATTGTGAAGTATGTTAAAGGAAGATTTAATGTCACAAAATTAAGTATTTATTAAAAAATGCAATTAATGACAGATGATGCACTTTGAATACAATAAAAATAAAATGAAATAGAATACCGTATATTTCAGTGTACAAGTCAACCCCTGAAAAAACCAAATATGAAAATTTCTAAACATAAAATAATTGTTCTAAAAAGTTCTAGTGAGTTAAAATTACAAATATAACAAGTTAAAAATAGTTTATAAAGAGTTTAAATTGATACTGATTTATTCATATCTATCCCATTGTTTTTAATGCATTAATGCTTCACAATTGAATGTGTGACTTTATTATGACTTAAAGCAATCCCCTGATTTTCATAAAACTTTGGGTGTTTGAAAAGTAGACTTATACACCGTGATATATGGTAATACTATTGACAAATATTATTAATTAAACTCGGACACTATGAATTTTTAATTCTGTATAAAATTTATAACCGTTTATTGCACATTATAAACTAATCTTAATTTAATTATTAAAAAATATATTCATTTGAGCACTAATTATTATAATATAAATATTGAATTTTAATATCTATACTTAATAAAAGCCCTATTCATTTTAAAGTATCAGTGAATCGTCTTATCCCAAGTCACCTCATGATAACAGGCTATATGGCAGTGACGTCATGCTTTGATTTATGGGGCTTATATAAATGATTATTCCATAATACATAGCAACCTTCTATTATGAAACTATTTTAACTGCAGATAACAAAACACAATGGAGCCAAATAAATAAAAAAAATTATTATTATTATTAACAGAAAAGCAAGTATAATGTAAAAAATTCACATAAAAATTAAAAAAAAAAAATCAATATTACACATTATAATTATATAATAAGTATAATATATAATAATAGTAACAAAAATTTAAATCAATAAAACCATTTTCAGCTGATCTTAAACAATTATTCACAAAAGACTTTATTATTTTCTAGCATTAAATGAGTTTCTGTTCTTTAAAAATTCACATGCAAGAAGCAAAAGTAACGACTAAACCTAATCAATTTAACTATTTTTTTTGTTCCCAAACCTAATGAAGACATATTTTTAAAAAAATTTCTTGAATTTCCAGCAATAGTTTGTAAAAAACTAAAATAATTGGAATAAATAAAATAGACGTATAATAAATGCTTTCTTATAACATTAATTTAGTTGGACTCCAAAGTATTTAGTTAAAACTGAACAATCAAAAAATAAGTTTTGGAAGCACATAATAATAATAATAAAAAAAGATTTAGAAAGTAATTGCAATAAGTAAAACTTACACACATATTTAATAAGATTCTAGATAATCCTTCTAAATGCTTACAATGAAACCAATTAAATTGACTTAATTTGTCAAAATAAAAATTTTAATTTCCAACACAAAATAAGCAGATTAATTTAATTAAAATTTCTTTTCAAACTTATTTAAAAAGAAAGTTTATACTGCACTCTTTTCATTCATATGACAAAAAGAAATAAAAATGATTGACTCTGAGTTTATAACATAAAAATTAATACTTTTAAAAGGAAAAATTTGAGCAACATCATTCAAAAAACAAATTGAGTATCAATCAATAGATTGAATGTGGAGTGTACTTGAAATTTGGAAAACATATAACACACAAATTTTATTAAGTACATAACACAAACATCAAATACTTAGAACATAATGATGTGCCTAGTCATACAACTTAATATAAAATGAAACATATAAAGCAATATATAAATCATAATAATATTTTAAAAACTATCATAAAAGAAAAGACTAATAAGCATGGAAAGTCTATTTAAAATTGAGCTTTAAACTTGCTTTGACTATCTTGTATTAAACAATCTGAAGTGCAGGAAACTTAATTAAACTTTTAAGTAGAAAATTCTAAAGGTTTACTATAGTATTTAGAAAAAACTATAAAATTTGATCTGCTTTGGTTATATAGTAAATAAATAAAAAATTGAATGTTACCTTCATGATCATAGTACTACTATCACAAAAAAAAGAACACTAAAATATACCAAATAGTATTAAGTAGTTACTATGTATAATAATCCAGGTTTCGAAGAAGAAAAAAAAAAGGCTTTTTACTTTAAGTATAATAAATAGCATATAAAAACAAATAAAATTAATATATTACAATAATAAAAAAGCTTCAGTTTTCAAATAATAAAAATATCTAAGTAAACTGCAAAAGTAGAAAATCTAACTGTACAAAATTCTTATATATAGTGCATTTAACAACTTTTTTGCAATATACAAAGTAAACTTTACAATTACCATTCAATCATTGCAAAATGTGAAATATAATTTATAAAATGTACTTTTTTCATACAGGGAAACCTAATACAACACAAAAGTTGTTACATAAATAGCATAAAACACTAAAAAATTATCTAATACCATAATAGTTTTTAGTAATGTAAATAACCAAATATATTCAACAAAAGCTCCAGTTGTTAATAAACAGATGATTCTTTCAGATATACCACTCATAACAATTAATAATTTAATGTCATCATACATGATATAACAAATAGTAAAAACTAGTAAATAGCCGTCATACTGATTTGTAATTAGCAGCACCAAAGAGACTCCCAATATTTTCATAATTCTGAACTTGATTTATTTTATATTTTTGGTTTGAAAGGATGTTTACATTTTAAATTTACATTTTGTTCAGTTGAAGATAAAAATGAGTTGAGAATGTCTGCTGCAAGTCTCTGACACCTCTGATGACTGTATGAAGTCTTAGTTCAAAGTCTAAGACAGAAGAATGAGAAAAGGCATTTGAACAATTGAAACTAGGTTTATAATTGGTCAGGCATATGCTTTTCCCCTCATTTCAAAAGCATTGCCTTTGTTATATACATATGCATGATCGTCAACACGATTTTTGTTATTCCTCGTATGAGGTGGTTGCTGTGTTTTGTCTCTACGGTTGTAATGACCACGGCCTTCTCCATACCCATGAGAGGGACCAGCAATGGATGGCCCTGGAGCAGGAGGAGCTGTTGGTCTTGGACCAGGATAGGGAGGTGGTGGCCCAGGAGGTGGTTGTGGCTGAGGTCGATGTCGCTGAAAATAAATTAAACCAATACATACTCATTATTTTTTAACATTTTTCATCAAACTTGTAAAGAAATTTTATATTTAATAAAACTTATAATGAGCAACAGATTGTGAACGCAATTGTTAGGGACTAAACTGTAAAAATGCATTAAATGCTAACTTTGAATTTACTTGTGATAAGTAAATAGTTTAGTGCCAAATGTTTTAGAAATCCTGGTTCTTTCGCTGTGCTACTACTTCTGAAATGTTTCCAATACTGCATGAAAATAAAAAATTCCTCCATAACAAGGTCCAAAAATTATAAAAGTACCTAAATGTATTTTTCCAGCTTGATGTAGCTAATTATAACTTAGAAAACTGCTATGGAATTATTTAGACATTTATTCAACTTAAATTATATTTTACAGGGGTATTTAAAAAAAAATAATTAAATAAATAAACACAGCATGATAATTAAATAAATAAACCCAGCTCTAAAAAACACAAAAACTAGGAATATTGTAACAAAAACGCTACAATATTAATTTTTTTTTTAAATTACTGAGAAGAATGTCAAATTAAAAAGAGAATTCTCAAACAAAGAGTGTTAAACAAAGACAAAAGTATAAATAATAAGTAGTTTCCTTGTTAAACTTCTAATAATTTAAAAAAAAAATACAAAAACTGTAGAATAATTAATTTCTTTTAGATAACTGCAAAGAAATTTTTTGATTACTTCACACATAAGCAATGAATAATATTTAAACTTATTTACCTTTCTTCGAAGTGTATCAGCAGGATGTCGTAAAGTATCTTGAATCCTCAGGGCAGGAGCTCTGTTCGGATTACTACTTGGTGTGTGGACGGCACAGCACTTTATGAAAATGCCCATGAATATTAAAAACCCCACACCAGATAACAGTACACCCCACCAGCAACTCTGGAAAAGGTAATTAAAATTAAAAACTAATATTGTACATGCACATACATTTCTTACCAGAATAGGCAAGTTTTTCATAATTGACAGTATTGTTCAGTTTTAATCATGGTTTAACTGTCAAATTTTATGTGTTTAAATTATCAAAATTTAGGTGTCGAAAATAATTAATTGACATTATAAAACTGAGGTAACTATAAAAGTAAAGGAACAATCAATAAAGTTTTTCAATCATACTGTGACAATAAGCCTTTTTGTTTTAGCAGCAGGGATGAGATTAGCCAAAAGGCAAAAAAGCTAAATTTTGGAGATGAGTAAATCTTACGTGGTTGCAATCATGTTATAATAAAATCCAGACGATCTCGTAAATACAAATAGCGATATAGGATTTTCAAACCCCGTAAATAAGAATTGCAATTTGCAATGTACGATATTTAAAATGCATGAATAAGAATCGCAATGCAAAACTTTTAAATCAGGTAAATAAGAAAATCGATGTTTGATATTAAAATGCAGCGACTACGAAAATATGAGCTATCTGGAGGGTGGGTAAATATGCGATAAATCTTTAATTTTGCACGTAAAAGTGGAGAAAATAGCTAAAATCATTAAAAATGTGGAAGGGTTGGCAGTTACATAGTTTGAAAATTTTGTTTATCTTTGAAAATAGGAAAGAAATATAATTATTTTATTTTAACGGCTGAATTTTCAGAAAAAGCGGAATATTTTTTTAAAAAAAACTTACATTTTTAGAGAATCGGAGTTTTTGATAAAAGGGCTGAATTTCGTGAGACAAAAGCAAAAAAGGCGGAAATCCGTTAAAAAGCGGAAAAATCTCCCCCCTGTAGCAATTACTGTCAAAAATCCAAAATTTTGGTTTAATAGTATAATCCATACCAGCCAATATTGGAGAAATAAAATAACTGAGATTTTACTACCGACATTTTTTAGGCTATGAGTAAAGTTTTGATACATCATGCATAATCAAGTAAGTCAAAATTGGAAATAATATAAGCACTTACATTTAGCGAAGTAAGAAATATTTTTTTTAAAAACAATTATTTATAATTACTTAAACTATAAACACTCAATATACGACAGTACAGGCAACAGCACTATCTGTTGAGGAATAAAAGAAGTATTTTTTGCCATCAGGGGATATTTTAACAACATTTTTTTTTTTTTGTAAATGTCTTCAACAAATACGGAGAAATTTGAGACTATACTGATAAACAGGAGATAGTCATAAAATACAGGAGTCTTCCTTGCAAAACAGGAGACTTGGCAGGTATGATAATCTATTATAAATTTTGAATGATTAAAAATAAAAATATGTATAATTGCAATTTATCTAATCGTTAATTTTTTAAATTACTGATAATAACTTAATTAAACACGCACTTTAATAACTGCCATAAACATATATATTTTTCGTTAGTTGTACTCTAGTTTACCTATCAGATAATATATTATAATCATTATTTATAGTTAATATTATAAGCATTAATAATGAATGTACATATAAAGATTAATAATAAATATTGAGTATAAAAAATAATTTCACAAGATGAGATTACACTATTATGAGACTACTTAAAGCTAAATAAAATCTGGCTCAACTGTTGCATAAAAGAATTAAAAATCATACTTAGATTGGTAATAATTAATTATTCATAGTTATTATCTGTGATATAAACAAAATAGTTATAATATAATAATAATAATATAATAATAATCTTAAAGTATAAATATAAACATGCTTTTTTTTTTAAACAGATAATAGTTTCAATTATTTTGGCTACATTTTTTATACTCAATATATAATATGAATCATGATTATAGTAGTGTAATTATAATGCAAATAATAATGTGTATGATTTAAACAGTTATGCAATTTGATTTTGAATAAGATATGCCCATTGATTTGAGGTCAAAATCCCAACCTTGTTTCTAAAACACACAAACATGTAAAAAGTACTTATTTGCACAGAAAAAGGTCATAAGATGAATGTACAAAACTTTAGAAAATTTTTCTTACAGCTATGTGTAAAAAAAAATCACAGGTAAGCTTTAAATAGGGAATATTGGTACACAACCTTTTTAGGGAAAGGGCTACAAAAATAGATTTTTGGCTTCTGGCAGGTGCAATTAATTCCAATTTAATAATAATTTAATCACCCCTTCAAGAGATAAGAATATTAATTTGTTTTAAAAATTAAACAACGAAGTTTATGGATAAGATATTTGAATAAATAAAAATTAAAAGTTTTTCACACTTTACATTTTTCAATAAAATATATTAAAAATAGTATTTGGGTCATTCACAGAAAAATGACCATTTCTTGTCCCAGGAGTCATGCAGGCAGAGTTTTGAAACTTCAGAAACAAAAAGTAGTTAAAACTATCGATATTATTCAGTTATTAAAACTTTTTATTTAAAAATAAAATATTCCCTCATTATGTCCCCATAAACACATGTAATTAATGAAAATTTATTTTGTGTTATAGAGTTATCATATAATTGTCTTTAAATAAAATTTACTAAATCTACTAAAATAAAGGTGTATCCATCATATTACTATTATATTTAAGGCACTTTGAGAAATAGGAACTCTTAATTCAGTCTTTAGTAACAGCCATTATTCCCTCACAAAATAATAAATATGTCTTAACATAGTCAATGGATGGAAGAACACAGATTATGCTAATGAAATTTAATTTGTATAACAGCAAACAAAATAAGCGATTTTGTTTTTAGTTGGAGAAAATTCTACAGTGAATAGAACAAGACTCCCAAGCATTAGATTAATGTAAGTATTTTCATTGCATGTCATTCCCTCATTTATATTAAGATTAATAAAAAGGAAATGGATTTGTCTTCTTATGACACACTAATAAAAATGTGTTTCTAAAAATATTTAACGTTTTAGAATGTAACTGCCAAGTGATTTTTTTTTAATAAAACGATTTATGGAAGAAATTTATTATTCCCTCATTATTTTTATACCTGAGAAAATTACTTAAATTGTGAAGGAATGAGTTATATCCACTTACATAAGTACTATACAATTAAAGTTAATAATTTAAAGAATAAAATAAATGTAGACAAAACTTTTCAGTTTTTAAAATTTTTGGAGAAAAATTGAGTTGTTTCTATAAATGATCATTTTTCAGAAAATAAGTCACTTCAAGTTATGGAAGAAATTTATTATTCCCTCATTATTTTTATACCTGAGAAAATTACTTAAATTGTGAAGGAATGAGTTATATCCACTTACATAAGTACTATACAATTAAAGTTAATAATTTAAAGAATAAAATAAATGTAGACAAAACTTTTCAGTTTTTAAAATTTTTGGAGAAAAATTGAGTTGTTTCTATAAATGATCATTTTTCAGAAAATAAGTCACTTCAAGTTTTTTTTTTCCCTCCAGACAAACTAACATTTTTCACAGTACATAAATTGCGTGATTTTCTGTACAATCAGTTAAAAAAAACTTCGATAACTTTTTTAATGCTTGTTTCAAAGCTCTTTCCCTTCCATTAATTTTGGGTTGGATAATATAAAAAAACACAATTATCATTCCAGATCCCCGTTTGGCCAGATGGGAATTCATTCTTTTAGAACATAGAAGGCATATCGAAAGCTTCGACTTTAAGGCTTTTTCGTTTTGTCACATTTTTTATAAGATAGAAGACTGCATATTGACTAGTCAAGATTTGAGCTTTACACCACTAATACATGTGTACAGTGAATTCCAATCAATATTGGGAAGCAAAAATTAATTTGAAAATATTAAAATCAATTTGAGCTAATTAATTTTAAGCCAATTAGCATTTTTTTGAGTCACTAATTTATAAGTCATAAAAATGTCAGAGTTAGATTTAGATGGTAACACATGCATGTTTTACTTACCAAATCAATAACTTTCTAATTTTCTTTTTCAAAATTTAAATTTTAAAAACAAAATTTGCTAAGAATAAGTCATTTAATTCAGAAATATAATCATATAATCATCTAAAATTTGTTTGTGAGAAGTAAATGATATAAGACAAACAAAAAACATTTTACATTATACAATTATAGTTTTTGTAAAAATAAAACTTTTGCTTTCCTTTCAATGTCTTTTTATGAATTAATAACCAAATATAGGAATATTAGATTATTTATAGTTCCAATAAGTTAGAACATTTGGAGCTTATTTGTATTTTTGGCTTTAAAAAATTATATATATATATATATTTTTAAAAAGGCAGTAATCGAACATAAAAAATGCAAAAATCATAAGTAACGGAATTTTTATGACTTACTGTAACCCATTGCTTTATAGTTTTTAATGTCTTGTGATTGAAGAGAAGATTTTTTAGCCTTGCAAGAGGACCTTCTGCATCAACAGCACGGCACTTTTGAAAAACATCACAATATCCTTTAAAATCATTGCACGGAGAACCAGGCCTTAGCTTAATGCCACTGATATTCTTCATTTTGGAAATAACATATGTACTTCGGCATGTACTTTCTTTTCCTATAACAAATTTAAAATGATAGCGATAAAAAACAATATAAACTATAAAACTGCACTCCAAACAGAAAAATAATAAAAACTCCAAAAAAGTAAGATAAGCATTACTTTGAATTAAACATTCAAAAAATCTCACTCTTAAATTTATTTCTAATAGTATAATAGCAAGCAATATAAATATATATATAATTTTATACACACTTTTTCAAAATATTTTTGAATATTTATTAAAAATATATCAACTCCAAAACAACATAAATCAACCATATATTTAGAATAGTATATTATTTTGAGGATTATTTTTCATGAGTCTATTAAATCAAAGTTAATGTGGTTCAAATTATTTAAAACCAGTTAAGTTTTACAATGAATAAAATATGCCAAGAAAAAGAAAACGTGTAAACAGGGTGCGTAGCCGAATCCATCAATACGAAATAAGCACTTTCAGAGTACTTTTCAAGCACTCAAAAAATATTTGTAAGCACTATATGAATTAACAAAATCCAAAATAATTTTCAAAAAAATTACATGATCATTATAAAATAACTAGTTTCTGACAAAGAACTCTTTTCTTAATTATATTAGCCACCATAAAAAGATAGAGAATTTTCAGTTCAATTTCAGAGGGTGGACAATGAAGCCTGAAATTGAGAATATCTTGCAAAATGCAGCAGAATTGCACACGAGAGTGCAAGAATCTCACCGAACCCAGCTCAGTAGTCACTCCCAAGTACATCAAATATGTAACACGATTGGCACTATCATACATTACGGACCGCCGGCACACCGAAATGGATTATGGTTAAATGAATTGTAAAAACGTTTAATAGAACAATGTGAAAACCAGGCTTTTGCATAATACATGCAGAAAACGGACATGGTAAGGAAAAAATCTCATTTTCAAAAAGGGAACATTAAGCACTTTAAAACATCCCGTGAAAAAAAGCACCTTTAAGGGCTTTTAAAGAACGAAAATAAGTACCTTTAAGCACTTTAAAAAATGCTAGCACCATGGTAAATATTTTATTTCCCAGACTTAATGATAACTAATTAACTAGATGCTTCATAAGAAAGAATAAAAAAGAGCAGACTTTGATGACTAAAACAGGCACTTCCATACTTTTTATTATACAAATAGCAAATGTTTAGCTTTTAATTAAATTAACATATATCTGTTTTTAGACAGAATATGCAATTAAAAAAATAATTAAAAAGGAGGTATTTAAAATTGCAAAGGGATTCACTTTTATACAATTGTCTTGGGTGGATGGGTAGGCGATAAAACAATAAAAGGGTTTTTGCAACAACTAAAATAATAATAATAATAGAATAGAAGCTTTGGGTTTGAAATTAAAATAGCTAGCATTCTTTTTTTATAGTAAGCTTAGTAAACAAAATAGTAAACAAAAATTGTAAATCGCAATTAAATCAATAAATATTGTTATGGTAGCAGAATTGCATATGGTACGATTATTGCAGTTTTAATTTTTTTTAAAAGGGATAATTAAAAACATTGATATAAGCAAACACATCATCCCTGCAGAATAGCTAAAAATTTTTTTAGGTCAAATGGTTGCTATCTGACAATCTAAATGGAGAAAGTGGATTTCCCATTTCGACCAAATTGTCAGTTCATTAACAGTTTTCAGACAAGCTGAAATTAAATTGATTCTAAAAATGAACAGTCCTCATAGTAATGGAAAATATAAAATGACTCATGCTGTTCTTAAAGATTTGAAGTAATTTTATTATAGATACGAATCATTAGAGAATCAGGAACAGGAGAGAACAAATTAATTGTAATTTTTTAATAAAAAAATCGAGAAGGCAGTTAAGGAATAAAATAATGATAAAAAGTTACAAACCTGGATCTTGGCAAGCTACTTCACACATTTGTTCAGGTTTAGCTTGGTGTTCTTCTGTTAGAAAGCATTCTTCCATATCATATCTTTGGCATATAGATCCAATACACTCCCCACTCCAGCAAACTTGTGTACCTTCATTACAAATTGTTCGATTAGGTTTCGATGAAGGTGCGGGACATTCAGCAGCAAAGCCACTATTAACTTATTAAGGAAAACTTGAGAAAGACTAAAACCACTATAACCTAAATATCCAAACTAAAGCTGTGTACAATTTTAACACACTCAAGATAGGAGATACTATGGTTATCTTGACAAAGTGGAACACTGAATTAGCATATCACAATAAAAACTGATGATCAATTTATAAAAAGCAGCAAAAAATATCAACAATTCTTTCTTTCACTCTGAAATATAAAATTGACAATAAACTTTTTTTAAAAAAGTTAACAAGTCTATAGGACTTTCTTTCAAAAGACAGATGTATTTAATATATAATAAAGGTTTTAATTAAAAATGTCAAAGGAGTGTATATTTAAGTTATTATACGTAGTGTTAAGGAGTGTATTAATAAGTTACTTTAATTTACATGAAAATAGTGATTTAAGAAAAAAAAAAATGTTAAAGTTAAGCTATATTTAACAAAATGATAAAATAAATGTTTGATTATTCTATACATGATACAAAAACACAAATTTCAAAAAGTATCAATATAAATATCTAGACCTACAAAAACTAAGAAATCAGCTTGCACTAAAAATAAAATTAATAATCCTAAAACTAAAGGTTGAAAATAAAAATAAAGAAAGGAAGAAAGAAAAAGAGGGAGACTGAAAAAGACTTGTTAAATCCAATTTTTTCCTTATTTAAATTTTTCTTCAAAGTTATGATATAAATAAAATATTTCATTTTTTTAAGGAATTTGTAAACCATACTCGAATAAAAAACTACCCTTGAATCTTTGTTTCTCAACAACTCAACATTTAGCAGATTATATAAAATTTATTTTTTCTGTAAACAAATGCAACAAGAAATTTCAGTGAAATAGGTGGAAAAGTTATGAAAAGGATACTCGCAGCGAGATTCTTTGGTGCAATCAGACTCAGCTTTACACAATCTGCCTTTGCTGATGTAATTGCAAGAGAAATCACAACATGGACCACGACTAGGACTAGAAGAAAAGAGGAAAAATTAAAAATAATGATATAATAAACTGATAAACATGCTCTAAATAAAACACCATTAATATCGTTCAAATCAATTTCACTACAAAGTAGTCACTAACACTCAGAAAATAAAAATCCCTGATTCTTGTAACTTGAGTAAGCATTTTATTTCAAATTTTAGAGTCATGCCTTAATCTCATGCCAATAATATATTATAGAATATATTTCAATTAATTTTTGATACAATTTACATTGCATTTACTTTTACTTGCTATGCTATTAGAGACAGAAAAAAATTATAACAAGACCAATTTTTAAAATAAAATGAAATTATGCATTATTACATACCTTAAACTCAAATTACATTTTCTCTGACTTTTTGTATATTTTAGTTAAATTCCCTGACATTTCCCTAGTTTTTCTAGTATTGATAAAATTCCTTAACTTTTTTCTGGGACTACCTTAACTAAATGTTGTTTAATAAATATTATCGAAGCTGCCAGCTAGTTAAAAACAAAAATAGGAACACAAAGCATGACAAAATTGGGGGTAATTGTGACATAAAGTGAAAAATCCTGAAAATTTTACATGCAAAAAATCGATATCATGACATAAATTTATATACCATACATTACATGCTTCATATTTAGTATAATTTTTTGAATTATTATTATTAAATCACCTAATATAAATCAACTAATTCAAGAAAAAAACTTACTTCTTACAAGAATCGCAATATTAGATTTTAATCATGTGATTATGAATTACGATACTGGATTTTAAAAACGAGAAAATACAAATTACAATATTGAATTAATAAATCACGTAAATATAAAAATCAATGTTTGATTACAATCACTTGAATTCGAATTGAGACATTTGATTTTAAACTCACATGAAAAAAATTGCGATATTGGGTTTTAAATACAGATGAATACAAATCGTAATGTATAATTTTTAAATCGCAATAATACGAAAATTGATGTTTGATATTAAAATCAAGTGAACAAGAATTGTGATTTCAGCAGATTCTAGCGCAGTTTTAAATATTAGAAAATGCGAAAATCCACCAAATCAAATTGGCGGAAGTATCATATGTATGTAAAAGTTTTGTTAACGGGATTCAGCAGAAGTTTCAAAATTCTGTCAGATTAAGAGTTTTTAATACGAGGAAGTCCACAAACCAATGGTTTTAAGATACGCGGAGTACTGCAAATATTCTCAGGAAAATCATAAGGTCTGCTTCTAGTTTTAAGACCTGCCCCGAGTTGAAACAATATCAGTATAAGAAGCAAAAAGGCGCTAGAATATCGAAAAATCAGAACATTTTGACCTAAAATCGTGTATTTGAAACAAGGCTAAAAATAGTAACAAATAGATTAAATCGTAATAGATACCAGGTATGATATGTTTTGTGATAGCTTATGAATTATGTTTTATTTTTGGTTCTTCATTAAAATAGATTAATGATTTCTTTTAATATTTTAAGAGCTACTTCATTTCTCTATGAATGCAATACAAGCATTATGTAAAGAAAAGTATGTATTTGAAAATAAATTTCAATCTTAACTGTTAAGTTTTAAGAAAGATAGAAATAAAAGTTGTACAAACCTGCATTTGTGAGGTGCTCTTAAATGACAAGGAAGAGCAGGTTCACCACGATTTAAAAATTTTCCTACTTCTTTAGGATAACAACATTTTTCTGTACATTCTTTCTCATCATAACCACAATCACATTCTTCTCCATCTTCAACAATTTTATTGCCACAGAAAGCACCATCATCTTCTGCAATAATAATAAACACATATATTGTTAAGAATTTTTTTTATATTTCCAGTGAAAGTCTTAAATAGCAGCTGAAAAGCAACTATCTCAACAGACAAAACAAACCTAGAAAAATATCTTCAATTAACTTACTTTCAAAACAGTTCTCCTTTCCTTCATTGCTAAATACGGCTCTTAACACAGCACTAATGTTATGTATACTGCATTCAGAAAACTTATTATTATGCGGTCTGTCACCAGAGGTAGCACTGGCATACATAATGTAGTTTCCTTTAGCACCACCTGGTCTACATTCTTTTGGATAATCATGCTTAAAAAAATAAGGAAAAAAAGTATATTATAAAATATTAAGACAGTATTTCTAATTTATAAACTATCTATAAATTACAAACATAGCCAAATAATATATTTTTTAGATTCGACAACTAATGAACTAAAAATGACCTTAATCAATAATTCATTTTTATTTTAATTTACTTAAAGTAATAAATTTTTCAAATATATAAAAAGATTTTTTTATTCAATTTATGTGCATTGAAACTTTAACTTAAAAAATGTAAACTTAACACAATTCAAATTTTATTTATTATTTTTTTGGACTCAATATTTACACAAAACTTAGTTCAGAGAAAAACTAGATAGCTTTTCCATATAGCACAAATGTTGTTTTTTTTTTAAACATATATACACATAGAGATATTACTGATTAAAAACTTGATTCACATCAAAAATATACAAATAAGAAATAATAGTCAACAAGTTTCAAACACTTGAAACATGTAGATTGTTATTTCCAATTTGTATATTTTTTAAGCAAATGGATTTCTTAATCAAGTAATCTTTTATCACTTCAGTTTCTTGGAATTATTTATTTAACATACATATATTATCCAAAAGAAAAAAAAATACTTAGTAGAGAAATTTGCAAACAAATTTGCCCATGTTTCGCGACAATTCAAAAAGATCAAAGCTTAATTCAAGATGTATGAGTAAAATTATGCAGTTATGCAAAAATGTTATAAGTATTAATATAGAGCAATGTTACAAATACTAAAATATGTAAACAAAAACATAATACACATATCCAAGTTAGAGGCAAAAAAAAAAATTTAAATAAATAATAATAATAACAATAATATATGTTTTAAAATAACTTTTTCATGATTTCAGAACTGACAAATGATTGCTAAAATAAATAAAAATTAACCTATAAAAACCTAAAAACTTCGTAAGCTCAAAAGAAAATTTCATTAATTTTGACACTGAAATATGAAATAAATTCATCAAAATATTAATAAAATAATATTTAGGCAATATTATTTACACTATAAAAATGGCATGACATCTATAGTATTGCCATAGAGAGAAATAGAATACTTACAGGAGATCCAAAATTGTGACCAATTTCATGTGCTAGTGTTAATTCAGACACCTTCGGTGGTACGCGGCTATTGTAGTTTACAAATGTGATAACACCTGTATTCAAACTTCTTTTTGTTTGAACTTGTCGGCCAGCAATATTTTCAGTGTAAGATTTGTATTTCTCGCAAATACCACCTGAAGCGCCTATAAAAATTGGCAACTGTTAGCAGTTTTCCTGACATAATCAGAGATGCCAACTTGCTCTGCCTTCAGGACAAAATATTTCTAATCTTAGTAAATTTAGAATAATTTTTGTTCACCATCACATATAAATAATTTAGAATTTCATATAACATGCCACTTTGTTGCTGTCGTCTAATGGCAAGCCTTTTAAAATGTTGGCAAACTTAATAAGAGGTTTCAGTTTAATTTGAAATTTTACTAACGTTTTACAGAATACAGAGCAGTTGATATCCCAGCACAATTAATCATCTTAAACTAGAAATATAAAATATTATTAAATGAAATGTAATAATAATTAACAAATAAACTATAATAACATTAATACTTTAAGACCTCTAATGAATGGTCGAACTGGAAATAAGCTCATTGCTTTGCATAAAATATTGGAACAATATAAGAATAATTTTGTCGTAATGGTATGCATATGATAAATTAATGAATACGCTATTTCTTAATATTTCACTTATAATACTTCACTAATATGTTACAAATCCATTTAGTCTCAGAGATTAATGAGTTTATATTTTATTAAACCAAGTACAGTAAAGAATGTTTATATTTCAAAAATTTTCATTTAAAAGAATTTAATTCAATAAGTTTATATTCAAAGTAGCAGATAGCACTTTCTTTTAGAAAATGAAGATAAAGTGCTTCAGCACTTGATCACGAGATTGGATATACTCAGTTCATAACACCGTATTTGTAAAAAAAAACATTAAAAAGGTCTTAAATTTTTTCATGTTCCTAATTTATTTTTCCAGATTCTAAGCAAACATTTGAATTTTTTCTGATTCTTTAAATTAGTGGAATTTTTAAAGTTTTCAGGTTTCTCCTGAGCTGCATGAACCCAGAAAATTTATTATAACTTGCGCATAAGTAAATTTTCTGGACTGTTGAATAATTAATAATTACTGTACACAAACATACTTCTAAACATTCCAAGCATTTTATTTAAGTTTCATTAAACTATAATTTTCAAATATGAAAACTCGTAGTTAAATTTATTATGGCTTTAATAAAGACTCATGGTTTCAAAGTTTATACCTAGTTTCTTATAATTTAAGGTTCTTTAATCTTTTTATGCAATATTAAAAATACCTATTAAGTTTTCAAAATACTTCTTTCTAAAATGAGCTTAATCCATAGTTTTTTTGTGATTTTTTTCAATTTGTATACAAAAAATGCTTTTTACTATTAAGGAAAAGAAAACGCAGTTTAATAAATAATTCGATTATCTGAATATTTTATCACATAAATTGAATCCAGACTCAATTGATAACTATATTTAGAATTAACCTATATTTAAATTAAAATGTAAATTATAAAACATTATGAATGTTTACATAAAGTTTTTAAATTTCAGTACCTGAAGCAGAGGCAACCCAAGCTAATCCTAGAGTTCCTCCAGAAAAATCACGGTATGTAAAAATATAGGCTAAGCAGAAGTCATCGTGATTAAACTGAGAGTTCAAATTCAAAAAATTCGAGACATCTATGTTTGGCGAACAAAAGGGATTGGCACGTTTACTCCTTGGTTCACAAACTCGTGTGTCATTGATCTAAAACAAAATACAGTAAACTCTCATTTAAAAGATACAAAAGTAAGTTGAGCTGTGCAAAATAATGAATTATTTAGCAAACATTTAGAATTAACATCATTTGATAAAAACAATAAATATAATTAAAAAATGGTGTGAACGCGTATATTGCATCTATGGATGGCCCCAAAATAAATGTTACAATTTGCAAGATCTTTAGACAAAGCTGTAATGATATTCCTCAGTACTCAAAATTCCAAAGGCTTTCAAATATTCTTAAGAAATTGTCATTTTGTAACATCAAATTACATCTATAATTCCTTTTGAAATACACATAAAAAAATTTTGGTAGAAAAAAATTATCTTATTGAGAAGAGAAAAGAATTTTTTAGCTAAACCTATCTGATTTCTTCTATTGTTATTACTTATATCTTAAAATTGCATGAAATTTCAAAGTTGGAATTAGTTAACTAAGACGATTTTTTCGATTATTCCAGAAGTAAAGAATGAAAAATTTGTACTACATACATATTTGATAATCATCAAAATATTTATTTACCTTAACTAATTTAATTAATTAATTACCTTAATTTACCTTAATTAATTACCTTAACATATTTTTAATTTTGTTTTTTCCTTTTCTACATTTATTTCTATTTTTATTTACCTTAACTATTTATTTTATTATTTATTACTTCAGATAGTATTTTTCCTTTTCTTCTAGATAAAAAAAAGATGATCAGTTCTATTTTTATTAGCAGAACTTTCAATATACGCAATTGATATACAATCAAATTTTAACAACCAACTCTAAACAAAGGGCATATGTTTCAGGTACCTTACGTCTTCTACAGGTTTTACGCAAAGAAGTACCTCTAAAAAGCAATTTCTGAAAAACAGCCAACCGATGCTAGCATAAATTACGTATCTGGATGCATATTTTTAACATTTTCATCTTCAGCTAGCAACAATTTTAACTAATTATAACTAAGATTATTTTTCTATATAGGTCATTGTAATCTATTGATTGTAAAAGCACAAATTTTAAGCTTTTATACAACAGCCAATCACAGTTACAATTTAACATTTCAATTCAGCTAACTACAGATGAGCTGTCTGTCTTTTATTTATATATATATATATATATATATATATATATATGGGTGGTCTGCATGAATCCTTAGTGTGTCATTGTTCAGCTTTCATTTTATGCAGATAATAGAAATTGTAAATGTGTATGCAAGAAAAATAACTTGTGCATGCACCTGATTCATAGACCAATTTCCTTTTTTAATGTTACAGACACTGGTAGAGTGAAAGCCTGAACAAGAACTTTAAAGTAAATGAATATAGTCAATTGCAATTGAAAATTCCTTTAACTGGTGGATAAAATCATACTTATTGAGAATAATATGTAAAAGGAATAAACACACAGAAATTAACTGAACATTGCTCACAGCAATTGAAATGATAAGAGTAGCACTAAAGTAAAAATGTATTCCGATGAATTAAAATAATAAAAAATGTATTCTGATAAAAAATTTCCCAACAACCAGACTTATGCCCTATACGATGAACAGAATCATAAAAGTACTGATATTATTAATAATTCTGAAATAAAAGTTATTTTATATATATAAAAAAAAAAAAAAAAAAAAACAGTGAAGAATAACTGATTTTTTTGAATGTTAATTATATGATAAAAAATTGTGTGTAAGTTAAGTATATACCTGTGTAATCTGTTTTGAAATTATGCATATTTTAAAATTTTTCTTACATGGTACTGTTTGCGATGATTTGAATTTTTTTTTAATTAACAATAAATTTTTTGATAACTCTAAAAAGTTTCCATCTTTTATTATTGGTGACAAAAGCACATCTCTGAGAAGGACTGTTGTTCAGAAGTTTTACTGGAATTTTGACTAATAATAATGGTTTGAGTAATCAAAGTTACCCTAAAGTTGAATATACACAGGGTAGAAAACTTTATATTAAACTTAATTAAAACAAGTAATAATGAAAAATTTAAAAAAAAAAAAAGCTGATAATTACCTTTATCCTTTGAACTACAAATTTAATTCCACGAAAACCATCAAAGTCAGTGTTTTCATATATATGATTTACAGCTTTAATATGTTGAGAAACTAAAGAAGTTATTTCTTCTCTTATATTTGTTTCTGATAGTTCATAGTTTTTTATGTGGTCCCATAAAAAAGTATCAGTTTGTATATAAAGAGAACAGGCTCGTTTCTCAGAGTTTATCTCTTTCATGGAATAGGGATTATATTGTTGTGCATCTCTTGTATAAATATTATGATAGTCTCTCACTAGTGGTGAGCTTCTTCTTGTTCGAACAATATTCTGAAATAAAAAATTAAATCAAGCTAAAAATTCAGATTAATTAAACAGATAATTTACTTTTTTTTAAATCAAAAAGCTATTAATAAAAAGTCCTCAACATATCATAAATTAGATGTAGAACTAAACATTTACATAAATTAAAATGAAAAGAATTAAAAAAAATAACACTGGATTTATGGTTTAACTACCACTATAAATATTAAATACCAATTCACTAGGATATAAGACATGTTAACTTGATTCTATCACAAGGTACCTTTTGACAGATGAAAGTTGACATAGTCTAAGATAAATCCCCTCATTGGTGACCTCCGGACGCGATAATAACTTGCCACTATTGATGGATGATCCACATTAAACAGTTGATTTGCTTAAAAATATATACTGCTCAAAGAAAAACTCCGGTTCAATAAACAATACTGAAGAAAAAAAATTAATGAGCGAAATGCTATAAAACAAAAATAATGAGCAAAATGCTATAAAAAAAGAATAATAAAAAATGAAAAATAATAAGCGAAATGCTATAAACAAAAAATGAAAAAATATATAAAATGAGCAAATTGATGTAAATAAATAATAATAATAAAAAAAAAAAAAAAAAAAAAAAAAAAACCAGCATAAATCAACTAGTGGTATTCGTTCATCGAATTCTATCACAGATAAAATTTTGGAAGGGGATTAACTACCACTATAAATATTAAATACCAATTCACTAGAATGAAAGACATGCTAACTTGATTCTATCAAGAGGTACCTTTTGATCGATGAAGGCTGCCACAGTTGATAATATAAATCCCCTAAGATTGTTTAAAACATAACCCTAGGCACATTGTTTACTCGTGAAACAAATAAAAATTGTTTGGACAACAACATCTAGATTTACTTAAATTCTATTTTTTTGAAATATTATGGGATAGATCTTAAATTGCAAATGATTAACACAAAACTTGTAAAAAATTATCCTTATGTGACTGATTCCTACAAGAAATAACTCAAGAATATGTTTTACAATTATACATAGACGAGTAATATCTTATTCCTTAACTTGGATATGCTTTATTTGGCACCAATTGATTAGTTTAAAATTCTGGAGAAAGGTATGTATATCCCACTGGTTTACTTAAGATAAAATTTTATTATATTACACGTTAAACAGTAAACTAATTTTGAATGCAGCCCAATGGACAAGAATTGGAATCCTATATCAAGAATTGGGACAAAATAGTCAGCGTTAAGAGTTTTTTGTGAAACTAACTCACATAACACTTTACCCTTGAAAAGATTGGAAATTAATATTTTGCTAAAGAAGAATTTTTTAATTTTTATGCTTTATTTCATAATCAGAATTACTTGGAAAAAAAAATATTAAAAAAAATTAATAATAGTAATATAAAATTTTTTAAAAAAAACTAAGTAGGTTTTGTAGTCAAAGGACCCAAACAAAGCAGGACTTTTTTTAGGCAGGATTTACTTTGCATAATATGTATAGATCAATAAACAGAGAACAAATTAAAAATTAACATTAAAAAAAAAATTAACAAACATTGATAACAATGAACCAAAAAGTTGTAGTTTCATAAAAACTGAGAAACATAGTCGCTTCATATTTAATACAGACCTCTAAAAATTGGTTTTTATCGGACTCCTTTTTATTTACAGTCTTTTCTGGTACTGCAGAGCTACTTATATCTTGCATCCACTGTAGAACTTTACCAGTTCCTGCACAACCACCAACATTGTCTTCTCTTTTTGATTCATATGGATCATTTACATCATTGTCTGAATATATAATAGAATGATATGGCTGATCTTTCAGACCATATTTATGAGTTCTTTCTATGAAATATGTATCATTATTTGTATGAACTTTTCCTTCAAAAATACCATTGCGTATAGAGCCATACACATGGGATCCATGTTCATCTAATAAAGGAAAAATAAGTGTGTTCAATTTTAGAGCCTTATATTATTTACTTTAATAAAAAGTGAAATTTATATTTCACAAGTAAAAAACAACATATTAACAGATAAATACAATATTATAATAAATTTTTATATTATAATAAAAATTCAATATAATAATTTTTTTTATACAATAATACCAGAAATTAAAATGAATAATTTGAATTTCAACTTTTATATACATCTTATATAATCCTATGACGTAATTATATGATGATATATTCGTAAATAAAATTGTTAAAATCACCAATTTATTATATACAATAAACTCACCTAAAGTTCCAAATTAATCACACGCTTAATTAAGCTAAACTATAAATTTACTAAACTTGACTTTTAGAAAATACAACAATATTCATATTAAAGTAAATGGGACAAAATTTAGGCCATATGAAGAGTTTTATATTCACAATCAATCATTTGTCAAGTGTCTGAATAATTATGCTTGACTAGACTTGATTGATGACTAGATTTTTTTCCAACCCAGCTGTGATAAATACAGCAGTCAAATTGAAAGAGAGGAATTTTCAGTGGGTAAGAGGAATTGAAAGCATTTAATGCATCATTTCAGTTTGAGGGGTTTCATAATTTCAGTTTTCCAGATAAGAAGGTCAAAGGACACCACTGTTCAAAATATTTAACATGAGCAGTATCATTTCTTTCCCTTCTTTTCAAAGATTGATTCTATAGTAGTGAAATAGCTGAACAATATTTTTAATTATAGAAGGCAAAAAATGTATATGTTTTAAAAAATGGTGGAAAGTTGCTTTTTTTTTTTTGCTTTTCTGGAATTTAAAGCAGAAATAGTTTTTATTTTTATTTTTTTAAACTTTAGAAAAATCGGCGTTCATTTTGAAGAGATAGAAAATAACTTTTCATGCTATAATGATTTATATGTTTGCTTAAAGCAGTGCTCGTTCTGCAGAGAGGAGCATAATGGTTTATTTATAGAAGATTCTCACTCAGGGAAATAAAAATATGTTCCTAGTGAAAATTTAGACAAAAAATATATCTTAAAAATAAAATTTTAAAAAAATTAGAGAGAGAGAAAACTGATTTACCTATTACATGACCTTCATAAATGTGAGAGGTATCAAAATTCTTATCTTCACCATCAGGTGTCTCAACAATGAGATTTTTTGAAAAAACTGAAGTGTCTCGCTTTAGGCGAATATTAAAATGTCTGCAAGAAAATTTACAAAGCAAGAAATTAATAAAAAAATAAACTATTTAACAATGAATAAAATGAAATCAATATAATGATACTTATGGCTGGGTAATATATCATATAAAATAATGATGGATCTCAATAAAGCAGGGGTGATTGTGGGCCCAACCCAAAAATTTATTGAGTAAAATCTTTCAAAAAATTAATATCTTTATAAATTTAAATCGTTGATATTTTCAAAACATGATATTCTAAATGAATTAAATGCAGCATAATTTAAATGAATAATTATGTGTAAGTTTACTTTTATCTCTAATCACATTTATTATTCTACTAGAAAAAATATTTACAAATGAAAGAGTGACCAAGTATAAATTCTAGTTCTAATATTTTTAAATAAAACATACAATAATTTTTATATATAAATGTGATCGATGATTTCTTGAAACTTCTGGACTTCGGATTTCCAGAAACTTTCGAAACACGGTTAGCGAAAAATACAGATTTTTTCCGGAGCATAGTCACCTCTGATAAAGAAAAGGTGAGTGATTATTCTATTACAATTTAAACATAAACATAATATATACAGTAGTCTCTACCTAATGTGATCTTGTTTAATGTTATCAAATGCTTATTGTAATCGAAATCACTCAGTCGATTTTTTTCTTATTCATTTCTATGTTAAAACCATTGCTTTCTGGGATCAATACATCATTTAACTTTATCAGTTTTTTAAATTATATTTTTTGAATTTTTTCTATTTATACTATTATCTTACTTTTTATGTGTTTATTCAGTAGGAATCTTTTATTTTCTTCCTCCCTGCTAATGCATTTGAATTTCACAGAAGTTAGAATTCAAATTCTTTCACCTTACTATAACTGCTGGAGAAAAGGAGTGGGCTGATTGTGGGTAAATTAAAACAAAACTATTTGGGTGAATGTTCCCATTAAAGCATTATACAATTTCCAGAAAGTATTGGAAATGTGTGTGTTTAAGAAAAACAAAAAATATTTTTAAAAAATTACCTTTTATGTTGATTATTACTTATAATCTGATTTTCTTCAGAAATATTTTATTTTTATTTATTGAATTCACCAAGTAGAGTTAACACGATTTGAACAGTTGTGTTACATAAAGTCTAATATCTTTTTCTTTCTTGACAATTTGATAATTCTAAAGTATAATTGTTTTTGTAGTTTCGAAAGCTGTTAATTGCATACAGATGAGTAAGTGTGTGAATTTATTTGACTAACAGTTTCATTAGGCGAATGTTTTAGTTTGCAGATTAGTCAAATAGTTAATGTTTTTTGTTAGAAGCCCCTGAAAACACTGGAGTGAGAAAATATAATACTGACGCCATGGGATCAAAGGTTGAGAAGTACGAGATGGGTAAACACTTGATTAAAAGAAATTTTAAAACATTAAAATAGGAAAGTAATTACCTTTTATGTGCATGAAAATTTAGATGAACATATGATTTTGATCCTACTGATCTCTTGGCACGAAGGTGATGATCATGAACTTTCTTTATATTGTAAGTTAAAGGTTCATAATACTGTATATATTCATTTAATTTTTGAGCTGAAAAAAATAAAAACAAAGAATTCAGTACTAAAATAATAATTCAATAATAAAAATGCACTTATGTATTAAACTTATATACACAATAAATACTTGAGTGATATTTATGAATACAATTCGAAAATATGAAAAGACCAATTCAAATTTACATATGAATTTTTTTGAAGTACAATTGATTGATAAAAAAAATTTCTACTCTATAACAAAAGATTAAAAAAAGCAAGCAGAGCCTACCACAATTAAGTCACATTGTTTGAAACTTCATTAAAAAATAGCAAGAAAATACCAAAATATAAAAAGTAAAAATCAATGTAGTACACAAAACTTTGAAATTTTTTATTACAAAATGTAGTTAAATACATTTTTTTTAAAAATATTTTATCAGTATTTCTGATTATTATTTTTATTTTTTTTAGCACAAAATGAATGGCTGCAAAAAGTTTGATTCAGAAATTACCTAGAGAAAATGTTCAAATTTAAATGGACAAAATTTTTATTGTTTTTTTTTCAGAAATTATTATTAGAATTCATTTTTTTTAAATGAAAAATTTATTAAAAGTGCTAAACTTTTGATATAAAATTTTCCTTTTTTTTAAATATCTAGAATGATTTCAGTGATTTAAATTACAATTAAATCAATTTACTTTATTTCTGAAAGATTTCAGTTTTTTAGGAAATAAATTATTTACGTAGCTTGAAAAGACTATTGAATTTTGAATAATAACAAATATCCAAAATGTTTTATTTCTCCTTAAAGTAACATATAAATAACGGTTTAAAACAATTTTTCAATGCTGTCAGCACATTCCTATTGGACAGAAAATTGCATAGTATGGTTCCTTAATTAACAAATATTTATTTTTCTTTGGTCGTTATCAACATAAAATAACAAAAAATAAAAAATGTATAGAAATTATTTTTATTGTGAAATTATCTTTAGATAAACAAATTTTATAATCCGATGCTAACATTTCTCAATTCGCTTAATAAATTCTCAAGGTATGGAGAAATCGTAGAGAGGACATTAAGGATAAGGAGCCCAAACTTTCGACTGCTCTCCTGGTCAAACTTTTGGGAGCATATTTTCCAGATAGCAGCTTAGCCCTTTCAGGGTGCGAAGCCAAATTTTTCAAAAAAAAAATAAGCATCTTTTAAGCAATTTTCAGCAATCAAAAAATATTTTTAAGCACTTTGAAAAATATCATAATTAGACAGGGATGGCAAGTTTTCGACAATTGATGGTTTTATCCGGTTTTATTTACAGTGACGAAGACGATGGCATGTCACAAACGATGAAATTAACAAGAGAAATGAAATTTTCTATCACTAATAGAGAAAACAAATTGACAATGTTTAGTTGGTCCCCGTAATCAGCAAAAAATCGAGAGATTTTTCGATTCTATTACAGAGAGCGGAAAATGAAGTCTGAAATTCAGAATCTCTTGCAGAATGCAGCAGGGTTGCACATGAGAGTAAAAATCCTTACCACTGAATCCAGCTCAGTATACGCAAGTGCGGACCCGCAAGTATTTCATCAAACATGTAAAACAAATAGTGCTTTCATAGACGGAGAAAAAAGACGGGTTCAAGACAAACTAAGTTCTTGTAACAAACTAAGTATTCTAAGAAAATATTTCTACTTTTACAAATATCGTGTGCGCGTTCTTATTAATATTAAATCATAATTTTTTTTCGTAAATAAATAATTGATCAATTTATTTTTATTCATAAAATTAATTAATAGAATATTATGTAAATAAAAATTAATTTCTGACAATTCTTTAAGTAAAAATTATAAATTTAAGAATTGTTTAAGTTTACTTAATGCGTAACACATTAAAGTGATACATTACTAAGTGGTGTTATTTAAAATATGTCAAATGAAATTATTAAAAATGGGAGTGATTTTGTTTCCATTATTCGACCGAAATGAATATTCTGTGTTGAGCAGTATAGGCTAAATACCAAATATTTGTATGTTGCATCTCTTATTTAGTAGCAGCAATTGTTGAGCAGAATCTTGTTTCTGTTTACAATTTAAAAACTTCTTGAAAAGGTTTTTAGCAATTTTTGCAATAACAGGACCCTATTTGCACAAATTCACAAGAGCAGGACCCTGGTTGAAAGAATGTGACATAACGCGTATTTTATATTCACATATTATGAATAGTTTTTTTTCCACAATTTTACAAAAACAGGAACTTTCACAAAATGTCTGGACAGATCCCTGTAAATCGTCTGCACTGACTAATAAGCATATTGAGTGAGATACTGTTATCGTAAGATCAATAATTAATTAGGGTAATTCGTTTTTCTTATTTTTTTTTTTTTTTTACTAGCACTGTATTGTGGGGGGAAAAAACGGTACACTCTGAATAACTTAACTTTTGATTTAGTAATTAAATCTTTGCGTGATATTAATCTGGGAAACACATACTTTAATAATTATTTATAATTCTTTATGACAGTAAAACTTTTTTTAGTGCGGTGGATAGGGACCGCATAAAAGAAATCGCACCAAAAAAAAAAATTCAAAAATTTTATAAATTCTTACATGTAATAAACAAGTTTGTACGATATACTACCTAAAACTTTTTTTATGCGGTTGATAGGGACCGCATAAAAAAAAGTCGGACTTAGAAAATACATCAATGATTTATGAAATAGATGAGAGAATGCTTTCAATTGAATGAAATAATTAAATTTGACCTGAAGAAATTGTAAAAATATTTAATTCTTCATTGCACATATACCTGGAGAAGTTTTCAAATTATACATTAAATAGTGGAATTGTCTGCCTTTTTACTTTCTTTTGGCTATAATTATTCATTTTAAGGGAGTACTTATGTCTAAAAATAAAATAAAAATCATTAAAACTACATATAAATAGAAACAAAAGTAACTAATTTATTTATCTTTAATCTCACTATAAAATGAATCCTTAATCACGTGAATCGTGTATAAAACTCTGAATACGAAGCGTATACTGTTCTCGCGTCGAGCGACAATATGTTCGTAACTGACTCTGCCTTGTCAGGAGATTGTTTAAAATAAATGAACAGAGCACCGCGAAGTCCAGATATATCGTTTTCAAGGAGGCCACGTAATCAGAGTTCGTCCACAACATGTATATGTACATTGATAGTAAACATAAACTGGTGCTAACGCCGCTAAGATTCATATACCGAATAAAAAATATCGCACAAAAATAAAATCGCACAAAACCAATCGCACAAAAACAAAATCGCATAAAAAAGAACCGCACAAAAAGAGGTTTTACTGTACTTTATTTAATAACAGTCAAAAATTTTTTGAATTATCTTACGTTTAATTTTTATGTGGTAAAATACAAAATTTTAATGAAACGGATCAAATTGTTCCTGTAGAATGGGATTTTAAAGTCGTATATTTAATAATATAAAATAATTTATATACAATATTAATTTCGTGACGCTTTACCTTAGGCCTAAACTAATTCATTTTTGTTCTTAAACAAATATAATAACCAGGAAGCTTTTAAAAATTAAAAAAAAATACATAGTCATACCCTTAAATTTTCGAAACAAACTTAATAAAACAAATAATAAAATAAAAAATAATTTTTCGTTTGAAAAATCAAATTAAAATAAAAGATTAAAAAAAGCTATTAATTGTGTCAGATATTATAATTCAAACAATATTTGTAGCACGCATTTCTGTACAACCTAAACACCTGCTTTAAAAGCAATGTTTTTTAAACGCGGCTGCGCTCATAATGGCGGTATTAATGGAAAATATTTTCATTTTACCGACAGATATGAACTAAAGTTCATTGACTCTCGATGCAACATTCCTTAAACATAAAGACAAAATCTAAAAAAAGAGCCAAAATTTAAAATAAATAAATAAATAATTACCATTATGAAAAAGATATTTTATTTTATAAAGAAATTAAAATAAAATTTTTTAGTTTACTAGCAGATTATATTTTGGAAAAAAAAGAAAAGAAAAAAAAACGTTTGGGCAAATTAATTTTCTTAAGGCGAGAGGGGAATTTTTAGTGGTAAGAAATTTATTGCTTACAACATTATTTGTTTACCAACAATAAAATTATTTTCCGTTTAGTCAGTCTCCTATTTATAATTTATCTCCTATTTTCATTATTTTCTTCTTAACACTTTAGTATCTGATAGTTAGAGTCGAAGAGTGATTGGAATTTCGATTTGCATAAAATGGAGATAAATTTTTATGAAATGTAAGCTTATGATCGTATTTATTGACATCAGGTAAGAACTCCATATAAAATTTGCTTACTGCTAGTCAGAAAATAGTCTATAATAAATTATAAATTTTGACTGTCATCAGGCATGCAACTTCAAGAAATATCTGAGTGCTCTAGTTAGTCGAAAGTGGTTGACATTTTGATTTGAAAATTCCATCCTTATACGCACAAAACAAATATCATTAAAATAATAGATAAACGTGGTAATAATAACGAAATAAAACAAAAAATAATTGTAATTTTGTTACAACTAAAATTAAAAGCAGCTCATTACTTTTGAATAAAGAGGGGAAATCTCTGGTGGTGTAAGAAAACTTATTACAAAGAAGATGTGCCCCATGTTTTTCTTATTAGTCCATTTGAAAAAAGTAGTTTTTGCTGTTTTTATTTTATTTCACTAATTCAATTATACAAGTGTTGTGTTTGTTACGGACGGAAAGTGGTCGAATGTTCCATTGGTGATAATAGGCAGATAATAAAACAATTGTAACCTATATTTTATTTTATAACCGTCCTTGAACTAATTTTCAGTTTACGACGACAAAAGTTCAACTCCGTATTCTTGTAATTTAGAACCTAATACAAAAGACAAGGGAACTCTTGAATTAAATATTGTGAGATATTTGCCTCCATTTAGGACTTTGAGAAGGAACTGCAGTCGGATTTGCGTTACATGGAGAGGAAAACCATGAAAACCTCCCATGGTTAGTCTGACAAGGGGACTCTAACCCATTATTCGAATTAACCTGTTTCACCTCATTGGAGAATGAAAACTCTATCTCCTAAGCCACCACGGCTCAGTTTCAAGATTATTTTATTTTGCAACCGTCGTTGTTAGCCGACCCAATTCTGGGTTTACGACTGCCAATGTACAACTGCGTAGCCATGTAATTTTGAACCTAATCCAGAAGAATAGGAAACTCCTGGATAAAAGTGGCTACTAAGTTATTAGAGCCTACCCGGCACAGGCTACTAACTGAAAATTACGAACCACGTCTAAAAGGCCGTGAGTTCGATCCCCATGCCCGAAGCCTTCTCGTGTAATAAATGGCTACTGACACACTTAAAATCTGTCGGGTCACAAAGTCCTCCATGTTCGCATAAGAAATATTACTTCTGGGGATACTGAATCGGAGATTGATCGTTCTCTGGTTCAAGTCAAAATTATGATCTGATGAATGAATGGATGTGGGAATGGGTCTGGCCTACAAGTGGGCTGTGATGTGTGTGTGGCTGAAGTCGTATTCTAGTGCATAGAGGGCACCACTGCGAAACGCATCCTCTGCCTTAAAATTCGCTTGGTTTCACTAAGCATGCTTGCTGGCATTGGCAAGTGACATCAGAAACAACTCTTGTTTGAAATCTGAGCACCATAGCTAATTATAAAGAAGTCGAAATTTTGATTAACGATAAATTGCGTTTGGAGATAAAATTTGCTTATAATTTTCAGGAAACGATTTAAACTTGCATAGTCATTTAGCATATAACTCCAACTCAAATTTATAGGCACTAGCTAATCAGAAAGTGAGCGAAATTTCTATTAATAAAAAATTCCCTTTCGCAATAAATTCTGCAAGTAGCAGATAGAAAACCAGTTAAATTTGTACTGCCTCTCTTTTAGATCAGAACTACACTACAGTGAAAGTTTCAGTGCTATAGCTAGTTGAAAATTTTTGCACGATTACGAAGTTAGAGGTGCGAAAAATAGTAAAGCAAGATAACAAAAGTTTTTATTTATTAATTATCCAACAAAACTGAGACTATAATGGATCCGATAAAGCAATAGTAGATCAACTTGATAATTGCGAATTGATTATAATTTCAATTAATGTTGTATGACGAAGGTGATGACTCATTCCAAAAATACATACAACGTATCAGTTACGGAAGTGAAATGTCCACAGAAAATTTAGGATGAATTTTCTTCTAATGTTTTTATCTTTCTGAACATCCGTCAATCCTAGAGATCGGATTTCCTTTGTTTAAACAGAATAGTGTTCATTTTATGTCATTTGCGTGTTCACTTTCTCTATCACTTTTAAAAATAATAGTTTTGATTGACGTTAATAAATCTCCAGAATTTTGTATAAAGCAACGTCAGCTAATTCGCATCATTCCTAATCTAATGAATAACGTTAATATACCTGACATTTTTAAAAAGAAAGAATTAATCAGTACCCACCAGATTGTATTTGTTTCTATTTTAAATACAAAGTAAGCGAATGAGATAAACAGAAACATTCACAGCTAATTTCATTTGAGAACAACAGTAACTTAGTTTCAAATTCCTTCTACAATAACATAAAAAAAAAAAGTTTTTCCTTGCTATGAGTATTGAGAAAATGTTCATTATGGAAATATCACAAAAGGAAAAATAAGACTACAAAATTTCATTACAAACGTATTCGATTTTTACAAATTAGTTAAAAATCTATAATAAATGAAATCGTAGGTTTAATACCACTATTTCAAAATAAATAAAATCCGCACATCAAGGAAACAGGAGAGAGAAACAAGAAGTTTCGAAGTTAAAACTGATATTAATCAAAAATTAGAAAGGAATAAACATCATCTGAAGCAAAATAATTGAGGAAATTCGTAAGGTAATTCAAAATTTACAGGTAAATTCTAGGTTCATAACTCTACACAACTTTTAAATTGCACACAAATATTGCATTAAAAAATAATTATCCTTAAAAATGAAACATGTATAATATTTTTTTTGAAAATAAATTCAATATTTTGATTTGATTGTTAAACTCTAGAACACGGTCTAGAATTAATGATTAAACATACTTCTTAATATGCATCGGTAAATAAATGGTTATGAAAAAAAAAAAAAATGTTTTTTTTTTTCTTTCTTTCTTTTAGTTTTTAATAGTTTTTGACATTATTGGAATTTTTCATCAAAATTGAATAAAATTTGGAGGCACATTTGATATTTTCTATATAACATATTCAATATAGAAAATATGATTGTTAAAGCCGCATAACAAACAATTATGCAGACATATAAAGTAAATTCGTATCATAATAAATAATTTAACAGCAATACTTCGTTCATGATGTAAAATTTTAAAAGTTAATACTAGGTAATAAATTTTTTTTTTAAAATTAAGAAGCAGCTTTACTACCCATCTATACAGATATCAACATTTTACGGAAATACACAGTTATGAAAAATGTTTTCGCCCTGATAAGAATCCAGGTGAAAACAATTTACTTCTTCGGGGAAAAACGACATATTCCAACCATTTAGAGTTCTGAAAGCAAAGAGGAGATGAAAACGAAAAATCTAAAATGGCCACGCGAATCAATGAATGGAACAATCGAAACTTCCGCAAGTAAAAAGATATAAAACATTTATGCCCCTCCCAACTTTCACCAAGTTTCAGGTAAAAAGCGAGGCCAACGACTGAATTGCATCCCAGTTGGTAACATATAAACGGATATCTATATACCCTTACATCTTAAAACAGACTTGCCATGGTGATTCATCTGAAATGACGTGATAATATCGAGAAAAAGAAACAATTTCACTGAACTTGTTTTGTTTTAAGTGGGAATGAAAAATTGATTACACTAAAAGAATGTTTTGCTCACACCTCAATGGCGAAATTTTTTTTTTTTTTAATGAGGCAGGACAGAGTTTAACATTTCTACTGACATATATAATATGGAAAAGAACTATTTATAAGGCCGAATAGATGATTAGCTATAGAATATTTACATTCGCATCTTTAAAAGAAAGAAATAAATAAATAAAAAATAAATAAAAATCCATCAGCTTATGTTGCTGTTAAACTTACTAAAAAAATAAAAATCTGATTTGATTCGATTCTGGCCACATTCAAATTTTATTGGGTAAGAATTACACAAAACATTACATGGTTGCAACTTCTTAAAATGAATCAAACATTAATCAATAATAACGCATAACTACTACGCATTTCATAACGCATAACTACTAGTAATATAGTAACATAAAAAAACTAACTAGTAATTAGTGGGGAAAACTTAATTCAAAAAACCTTTAAAACACTTATGTAATTATTTTTTTTTTTAAAAATTATCATAACTTTGATAAGCAGGGTTGGGGTTTGGGACGTCCTAAACTGGTTTTGGACAGGACACGTGAGCTTTACTGTCCTAAACTGGGTAAAACTATCCTAAACTGGGTAAAACTGTCTTAAAGTGTCCAAAACCTTGAACTTGGGTGAAAGATAAAAATTCTATAGGTACACATAAAAATATTACCATTGTACACATAATAATTACATGTATCAATAAATATTTGATATTTTTTATACAATTTATTTTAATTTATTAAAGGAAAATAATACAATATAATAGGAAAAGGTTTATAATTTTTGAACCTCTACAATTCATTGAACAACAAAAGTGAACACCTCATCCTTTAAATATAAATATGCTTTTAATACTGATAAATAATGTTTTTGCATAAGGATAAATAATGCAATATTAAAAAATAATAATAATGATTTTAAAAAAATACTAAATTTGTTTAAAAATTAACCTTTTATTTTTCAAATTTTTTTTTTTTTTTTAAAATGTTATAATTTCTGCATGATAAAAAAGACATCTATTTAAAAAAAATTGTTTTAAATATAAATATATTAGTTTAAATTGGAAATACAAAATAACTGAGAAATATATTAACAGTTTTGAAGGGCATAACATCATTTTCAGTTACTGACACTGGTGATGTATCACTACTACGATAAAAGAATTGAACACGAATGAAATAAAAGTATTCTTGAATAGTAGGACTCTATAGACAAATAAACCTGTCTATGACTAACCAAACACTTAACTCCTAATAGCTTAACCTGTATGGCAAGGTCAAATTTCAGTTATGTACTATTGAATGAGAGGATCAATTGAACTTGATTACTGATTAATCTTCCTTTGTTTAATGTTTAAATTGAAGAGTCAAACAATATTAATAAAACATTATACTTTTAAAAACCAAATATTTTCTAGTAGATTTAATTATTAATATGTTATTAGTTCTATGTTTATTTTACCTTTTAAATATTGTTCAGATAAAATTGTGACATAATTTGAGTAAAAGGGTTTTGGACAGTTTAAGACAGTTTTGGACAAGGGGTTTTGGACAGGACGGTTTAAACCGTGGATTAATCCATTCTGTCCTAAACCTTGCCAACCCTGTTGATAAGGCAAGAGAATTTTTAACAATTTTAGTTGTACTGACATACTACTAAGCATTGAATGGAATTACTAAGTTGAGTCCTTCACACCAGGAAAAAAAAAAAAATGATTTGTTTCAAATGGTTAAATGCAAATTTTATTAGTTCAAGACAACAAAAAATATAACATAATCGCATCTTTTTCAAATAAATTGATTGATAACAACGAAAATAATATTTTAATTAGGAATTTATTTATTAAATAGCATTATCTTACTTTAATTTAAACGATAAAAATTTTTCAAAATAAATTTAAAAAACATTCATTTTTATTAATTATTTAATTTTTTTTATAATTAATTCCTGACTAGCCGATTTGCTACTGCGGTTTGCACCTAAAAGAACCAGAATAAACAACCGATGTTGAATTGAAAATGAGAGGAAAATGCTTCTCTTTCAGAAAAACAAATCTGATTTGATATAAACCGTCAAATAAAATTTCTACAATAATCCTTTTATTTTTTAAAAAAAGTTTCCTCACAATTAATTATTGATAAAAAATAAAATAAGCCGTACATTTATTTAGATTGTAGTTAAGGTTTCGATAAATAATGAACTAGTACCATAAGAAATTTTCGACTTTCATCTTTTTTTTTTTTTAACGAACTTATTGATTGAATATTTATACGAAGTTTAATAAAAATAATAAGTTTATCATAAACTCATTTTAAAGAACAATAAGCAACTCTCGATTTAAAGTTTTTTTTTTTCTTCTAATTCTCGGCTTATATTTATAAGCTAACACACATTGGACATACTACACGTAAATGAATTATAAATTAAAGCTACTCGATCCACTCTTTCATTTGAAATTATTTTTCAGAAGTGTGATAGATAATATTACTACATTGGCAATGAAAATTATTAATGGAGCCATTTTCTTTATAGTCATTCAAGAAATAATAACAAATCTGCAATTTGATAGTCGGAAAAGAAAATGATTTCGTTGCCACTAAATTTTCTTATATAAAAATCATTAACAATTTTCAGGAGAATTTACTTCCAAATATGAACAGACTATGTCCTTCACAAGACGAAAAGATCTATTGCCCCATAGCTCAGCCTTCGAACGAAAAACCCAAATAAGATAATTCCATTTCATGGAAACCCAGTTTACAAGGTCGGTGAACTTAGCATTTTGTGCGTTGGAAGCTATCATATAATTGAAAAGGCAGATCTTCAAGACATTCCAAGGTGGTTTGAAAGCACTACATTTTCGAAAGAAATTAATTTTCAGGCAAGATATTAAATAGAAGAAAAAAAAGGAAAAAAAAGGATGAAAGGAAAATTTAACTTCGCATATTCACCACTCCAGCAAAGATGAAAAGTGAGACTAAGGAATTGTTTAATTTAAATTTAGATTTGATTTTTTTTTTTTTTACTGAACAGATTTTGCTCTTAAATAATAACAGAAAGGAATGGTTAAGGTTTTTTGAAACAATCGTAAAATCTACGTAAACAAGATGTCCAAAATTATTCTATCAAATTATTATTTCGAAAACTCATACTTAGATCAAGTAAGAGTTTCATTTAAACAACATAATTACAATAGAAAATTAACACCATATTACTACAAAATTATTGCCAGTTGATTAAACTGGTATTAAAGAAAGATTCAAAATAAAACATATTTAGCAAAATTTATGTAATAATAAACAATTAAAATATGTAAACCAGTTGTTTTAAGTACTCTGTCTCAAATCGTACAAACAACAAGATAATGTAATGAAGTTCAAGTGAACATAATGTTCACATTATGTTTATGTAAATTTAAAAGTTAGGCCGGGGAGAACTATAATTTTTAAAAGGGGATTACGCCTTTGAAACATTAAAAACAAAGAAATAACTACATTCGTTATAATTATTCGAAACTTATGAGCATAAAGAACAAAGTTTCATACTTTGAGTTTATAAATTATCAATATACTCTTAAAAATACAATTAATTGTGAGATTTTAATTGGCATTGAACAAATATTTAAAATTAAACATCATTAAAAAATATAGATACATTTTTTAAACGTCATAAGTGTATGGTAATTACATTTGTAGTAATAAGTGCTTTTGCCATTTTCAAAAATATATGTTTGAGATAGCTTGACACAGTTTGGGTCGGTAAATCTACCGTATATATATATATATATATATATATATATATATATATATATATATATATATATTAAAAAAAGGACGTTCAAAAATTTAACCTTATCATGACTTATATTAAACTAAATTATCGGAATGAAATCAAAACAATGTGGTTTATTATTGTACTATACCAGGATTCCCAAAAGGTGTTCCCAAAATGGGTACCGAGAATTACATTTTTCTTATTTTTAAACCAGACATAGCTACAGGACTGCGAATTTAACTGTCGGAAATAAAACTTAAGATTATTATTAAAAATTCCATTCCTCTTATTAAATATTTCTAAAAAAAAGTAAGTCTTTCATAGATTAACATGTGCACAATTTTTTATAATGTCGGGGCTCCACCGAAAGAAAGTTGATTATTTAGAGTTCCGTAGCCGAAAAAAATTTGGAACCGCTGCTTTATACTGTTAAAATAAAAATTAGAAACAGAAAACAAAAAAGAACTTTAACACCCATGGAAGCATCATTAAGTCAATAATGAATTAATTAATGTAGCATTTAGTAATTGTAACTATAAGATTAAAAGCACAATTAATTTAAAATCTTTTCCAAATGATTCTGTCACGAAAAAAAAAAAAAAAAAAAATTGTTTAAAGGTGACGTACAGGAATTACCTTGCATTCAAGTCCTTCGTATGAGTAACAAATATCTCATACACTTGAACAAATACTGGATTTAAAATAAAACTTGGTGACTTTAGAATTTATGATTCCTAAAACTTTATCCATCAGAGTTAAACAAAAATGGGGGGGGGGGGACACGTTGTTCTCTAGTTTTAAGAGAACTAAAGTTATAAATCATTCAAGAATACACTTTATTGTGCAACTGGATCACATCAGTCCAAAGAATACAGAAGCCTATGTCAGAATTATACTTATCCAATTTCGTCCATTTCAGAAAGCATCGAAAGACTATAAATAAAAATAAAATAGTTTTAAAATTAAGAAGAAAATCTCTTCCACGGCTTTGCACGAAAAAATAAGAACTAAAATATTGAGCGTAGCTTATAAGAATCTTGTTGATATAGTTTCAGTTAATTTACCAGATATTATATGTTTATTTAATAAATTTCATCTTAAAATGTTATGCAAGAATTTTTTTATTAACTCTTTAAAGAAGGCTGATGAAAAGTCCGTAGTTTATTTGATGTTAGCATTGTTATTTGAAAACCACCGATTTTATTGCATACTTATTCATCTTAGTGAAGTTTGCGAAATCTGAATTTAAAAATTGCGTTTCATTTTTTTAAAAATATTATCTAATCTTTGTATATTTAGTAACGACAATAAAACTCGATTAGGTCAAATGTAAGTGCATATAATTAGAGAGAAAAAGCTTATATAAGTCTACTTATCAACTCTATTATTAATAGAGTAGATAAAAAGCGAGGTTTTTTTATAAGTATTATAACATTAAAGTGGCAATCAAATTATCAGTTAAATTAATGGTATCAACCTCATTACATGACAAAAAAAGATAATGAAAAGATATCGCAACAATTAATAATTTCATAGAATTTGGTGGAAATTTTAATCGAGTATAGGTCGGAATCGAACATTCAGAGCACAGTTGGAGTTGGATTCGAACATTTCAAACAGACTCCACAGCTCTAATCAACATACGAAATTATGCACAAAACTGAAAGACACATACCGAAACGATTAAAAAGACAAAACGTTTCCTTTTATTTATTGCCCTAACCTATGGCTTTAAGTTATTAGATTACGCATAACACTTTTTTAAAAGTTCATTTCAAAAATACAAAGATTAACTGCAATCAGCATCATTTGGGATGATGGATGATGCTGTAGCTAGAGGCCTATCATGAAAGCAATAATCAAGCTATTTTCTCCGGTATTCATTCTTTCCGATGGACCGTGAAAAACCTATTATCACAGTACAGTAGTACATATATTATTATATTTCGAACATATTAAAAACCGCATCAGTTACCATGATGCCATCAGTACTAATTGAGAAAATTAATTAAGCATTATTGGCGTTAATAATATACAGCGATTTGTTTACGGTTGTCATCGATGAATCAGTGATATTTCTCTAATAATTTTGCTTTTTGGTACATATTTTACTTTTCTTAATCTAATCGTTGATTTCAAATTATTTAGCTCTATTGAAAAGCGTTTTTAAAACACAATTATAAATAAAATAAATATTTTAAAACACAACTACAAACATTTTTTTTAAAATTCACATAAAAAGTTCTCGATGTATGGTGAAATACGCAAAAAGTAAAATTAGCATTAATGGGTCCAAACTTTGGTACGCTCTCATGACCAACCAAACTATGGGGACCATATTTCCTAATTCACGGCAACCCCCTATACTTTAGGGGGTCAGAATTCCGAATACTACGTTGAAAAAATATATGTTTATTTAGAGTAGGTTTTTGTATCTGACTTCGTAACTAAAAATATCGTCTGCACTAATTAATTAGCATATTTGAAGTTATCCCCTCGAACCATTAAGATGGATTCCTAGAACGTGAAGATCCGATTATTAGATCGATCAAAAGTTATTCAGGCATCAAAAGTTTCGTTTTTTTCACGCACTTCATAAAAAATACAATGTCTGCTTAAATGAGTTAAAATTTTCAATCAAACTCAAGGGTTTAAAATTACTATCAATAGTTAGAACAATTATTAGAATAATTTCCTAATTACATGTTATTTTATTATGTTTAGTTTCAGTTCTTCTTTAATTAGTTCCGCGGAATCCTAAGAGCTCCATGGAAGAGTTTAAGGGGTTCCGTAATTTAGTACTTTTATAATAACCAGTCATAATTTTTTATACCTCAGATTATATTTAGTTCCAACCTTTAAATCAGAATTTATTTAATCTTTTGGTTGCCTGTATGAATTTATTTTAAGTAAAATGCCAAAGAAATAATAATGCTTTATTTTAAAAGAAAATATAATATTTCTAATAAAAATACATTGGACAAATTATGAAAAGAATAAGCATTAATAAAATAATAAATATTAAAAAAAAACATTATGATTAACAAATAAAAAAAATAAATTCTTTAATAAAGAAATATGTTTCCCTAATAACCATTTTCAAAATTTATAGCAGTTATTTTAAGTTTTCATTTCGAAGTAAACTAAAATTTGTCTTATTTGAATCATTTTTAGCTTATGTTTATGTACCAAAAACCAAATTCATAACTAAACTAGATATAGACGAAAGACTGCGAATTCCACTGTTGGACATTAAACATACTTTAAAATTATAAACAATTAAAAATCTTCATACCTATAATTAAATATTTAAAAATAATCTTTTATAGGTTATAGTGTTCGTAATTACCTTAATAAACTTTATTTATAAAATCGGGGGTTCCGCCGAAGAAAGAAGCCGAAAAAAATTCCATAGCGGAAAAAAAATTGGGAACCGCTGTTCTAGCCAAAGAATATAGCATATACAGCTCAGTATCGATGGAAAGAATAGTTTCAAAAATCAGTCTTATTCGTACAAAACTAAAAAATGAATTTGGAGTACAGGAACTTCAAACCTAAGTATTTGTAATCGCGTGTTCCGAGGAAAGGCTGAGTTAAAATGGGAATAAATGAAAATTGATTTTAATAATGATTAACATAATTGATTAAACAAGATGATTAAATGTTTTATTTATTTTTAAGGTGTTTTTGCATTGTTATTTTCAATAATTAAAAATATGGATAAATTGTAATTTTACAAATTCTTTTATTTTTATTATTTAATATTTTCCACACCAAAATTTAGGTTTTTGACAATAATTGTCAAAAAGAAAAAAGTTTAATGTTTAAATAATTCAAGAATATAATTGAATTTATATTTATAATGCATTATGACGTATTATGATATATTTATATAAAGAATATATATTTATTTATATAGCTAAATTAAGCTTACATCAACATTTTGGGTTTTCGACAGGTCTATGTTAAAAACTGTGTTACAAAGTGACTGACATGACGGTTAAAACCAGATAAAACCGCCAATTTAATTAAACTTGCCAACCCTGTCGAAGAGAAACAGTGATTCGTCATTGAAATTTATTTTATTTACAAAATCAATTATTGATAAATTTCTGAATATTAATGAAAAAAAAATGTATGAATTTTTTTTTGGATTTTATATTTTACAACAAATATAATTCCGATAATCTAATATATTTACATTAGTAACTATTAAACCTGTTTTTTATAAATAAAAAATATTTGCTTGCAATTAGAGCGTCATATATATATATATATATATATATATATATATATATATATATATATATTATTATTTTTTTTAAAGGGCCGCTGGTGTCCCATCTGCGTCAGAGAGTTATGGAATGAAAATAATTGTGAATAGAAAACTGAAAGTATTGAAACGTAGATGGGGAAACAAAACTCACTTTTCCGTGACTAAAATCATCGAACCATCCCAAGATTTATGATCGATTGAGAAATAATTAAAAAAACAAATTTCGGCAATAAGCATAACTTGATGATGTCTTTTTTCAAGAAAAATTCTGCAGTTTCGATGGAATAAGAAATTACGTAAAAATTTTGTGGATAGAAAAAAAAAAAGCTCATAAAATAGTAAAGCACATCAGCTAAATCAGTGGTTCCCAAACTTTTTTGACCCATGGACCCCTTTTTATAGTCAAAACTTGTCCACGGACCCCCAAGTGAAAAACTGCATATATGTACGGTATAAAAATTTAAAAAAAAAAAAAAAAATTTTTGTTGAAGAACTATTTATGGAAATTATATCTTTTGTTTAAAATAAAATATAAAAAAATTCAATGACTTGGATGAACGTGATGAGATTTTAAGAGTGTATTTATGTCCGGCTCAATGTTTGTGAGCACTAATTTCTAATCATTTACTTTTTTTTCTTCTTTTTTTTGTGATGAGGTTCATTACGGCACTGAAACTGAGAGAACAATATCCTCTTCCCAAGTTTTGTTTATACAGAAAAAGTTTACCAACAAAAGCAGTTTTACGATTTTAGTTTTGATTAAATTTAATTGGTCATCTTGCAGTTTCAAATTAGTTTCGTTAAGTTTGGCAAATGTACTGAAAATACATTCGCAGCAGCTTGTTTTAAGTTAGCCAGAAAACCTCGGTATCTTCCTACCATTGCCGGCACACCATCAGTAGCTACAGAAATTATATATTAGTCAAGGGTATAGCTTTTAATTCAGTCAATAGCGTTTCACCTTTCGTAGCGCTTTCCAAACAGTTTGCAAATAAAAATTCTTGGTAAAATTTTTATTCTTTCACAAATCTTACATAAGCTAAAAGTAAAAGCTTCGTTTCCTGGATAAGTGTACTCGTCAAGCTGTATTTAGATATTTTTAAGTACTCAAATAAAGAATTTTCTACGCACTGAGATATTTTGTCAATCCTTCTTTGTACATTATTATTACTCCTTTAAATTCTTTTTACAATGTTAAAAGCTGGTTTGTGCAACCCGGTGAGTATTATCTCACTTACAGCTAGTAAAATAAGTTCTTCAATAATGTGAGGCTTTCCGGACTTTGCAATTATGTAATATATAGAAACATGCGAAACTATGAGAAACATGCAATCCATCGTCCCCTCGCTTAGATGTTGTCCCTATAAGTTGTAGTGACGGTGTTATCAGATATATTTCTTTGACTGTTTGAAAAATAGTAAATCTTTATCTTTTTTGTCACTATGAATTTTTATCAATTGTTCGTTAAGCCTGGAATGTTTCACTGAATCACTTGTTACAGTTTTATTACATAGTGACACATAGGTGAATTCAATTTCCTGGTGAAGAAAAAAAGACATACTTCAAATATTCAACACTGTATTTTCGGCGTTTTTTCTTCGACTCATTCATACTGTTATCTCTTAAAAAGGGAACAAAAGATATAAGAAAATTTGCAAATCAACTGTTTAATTTGTAACAAGCCACTGTTAATAATTATAAGCACCCACCTTTATTTATAGTTTACTTAGGACGTAAATATCGCTACTATTTTATTTATCTTAATCTCCATAATAATAAAAGCCAATCAAAATTTTTTTATTTTATATATTAAACCTCACGTGGACCCCCTGACGCTGTTCAGGGACCCCTAAATCAGTTTTTATTTTTCACGGACCCCCTGAATGGTACCACGGACCCCACAACCTTGGGAAACACTGAGCCAAATGATTCTTAAAAATTGAATTAAAACAAAAACTTCTGATGTTCTAGGAAAAAAAGAGCTGAAAGATAAAAATATATTTCAGGGTCAATCAGACTATCCATGAAAGGCTTTAAAAAAATATACTAGTTTCTCATAGCTATGATCCTGTTTAAACACGTTTGAGTAAAACAGTGATTACACAAAAAAAAAAAAAAAAAAGAAAGAAAGAAAGATTTAAAATAAGAATATAAATTAAACATAAAAGCATTTATCATCTAAAAATGTTTATTTAATATTATTTGCCAAGCATAATCCTCTTAATCTAAATACGCAGAGCTCTGATTATTGACGTCATCGACTCCATTTTTAATAAGACTTTAATAAAGATTCATTTTTAAAATGAGAGGTTTGGAACTTGCCTGTTTTTAAATAACAAGTGTTCATTTTCAAGAAAAAATAATTTGCGAAGGGCTCGGTTTTACGATTGTTAAGGATTAAGGCCATTTGTTTGGAGTTCGTTTTTACTCTAAAATAATTTGTGAAGGATCCGTTAAATTTCTCTTATACAGACCCCTGCGTTTAAAACGAATTATTTGTTCCAATGTTTAATAAGTAGTCATTAAGAAAAATACATGTTTGGTAAATACTCATAATATTTAGAGTTCGAAAAAAACTAGGTTTTTTCAAAGAAAATAAAGTAAACCTGGTTTTTTTTTCTCGATTTAAACTAGGTTTTTTTGTTTTTTGGGGGGGTTCAAACTGGGAATAATATTATTACCAAATAATAAAAAAAAAAATACATACTTTTCTCTGATAAATTTAATATCGAAATTCTATATTAGTATTGCCTAAAAGAATGAGTTCCCCTTTGTTTGTTAGTATATATAAATAATCACATGCTTAAGAAATATTTTATGTCTTTAATTAATTGTATTCAATTTAAACATTTGTATCGATTTAATAAACAAAATGATCATGTTTTTCCAGCAATTGAATTAATACAAACTTTAAAGAAAGTACGAAAAATTTAAGGTAACATATTTTTCAATTCAAAAATATTGGAATGATGAAAAGGACTAAACACATTGAATTGGCTGGATATGTGTATATAAAGTAGAAAAAGTATGTTTTACAACTAATGTTTTAATGATAAATAAGGATTAAAATACTTTGTCATTTTTTGAACACAATGGAGGTTTAAGCATATCAATATGCTTACAATGCAGTATTAAATAAAATATACATAGATTACATTTAAAGTTCAAATGAAATTTAAATATTTTTTAATATTTTCTCTAATACAAGTTATGTAATTTGAAAATATTAGTTAATAAAAACACACTGCGTACACATAATAATTTGTTTACAGAAAAAATCTAAAAATAAACTGAAAAATAAAATATAAAATTCAGAAAAGCGCATCATTCACATTTATGCTTTTGATTGAAGCATGTGTAATACATTTATTCTTGCTACAAAGCATAATTAAGAAGATTAAAAAAACAGTGAAACATTGGATCTTACCTTGTTCTATAATTGCATTTTTTTTATTTAATAATTTTTAGAATTGCCTGAACATGGAAATGATGATGCTCTGTATTATTTATAGAATTTTTAAAGACATTAAGACTAGACTTTAAATTTACTCACATTAAATATTTTAAAATATTTCAGTCAGAGTTTTTGACCCTCCCCCCCAAAGAAACGGGGTGGGTTTTCTTAAAAATTCAAACTAACAAAAAAACCAATATAACCTTGGATCAAATGCACTTTTTATAAATATAATCCAAAATAGATTAATAAAGAATAAGATAAAAGAGAAATAGATTTAAGGTATTTCATATTTATCTTAAATATATTGATCCTGGAATTTTCAAATCAAAACTAACTATAAATACATAGTTTAAAGAGTAATTCCTAAAACTACTAAGAAAATTGTTAAATAAACAGTAGTTCAGTAGTTAGTGGGCCTGCAAAAGGTTTACTTTATAACTAAAAAATGAAGCTATAACTTATGAATGTTTACAAATAAATAAGTAAAACAGAATATTTCTCTGATCCCAATATTATTATTTTATTTTTATTCAAGGAAAGAATTAATTTAAGAGTCTTTTATTAATACCAGCATGAAAAGATCGTACTACATTAAAATTAAAACTTTTTTATTTTAATTTATAACTTTCTTTTTATTAAAATTGTTCTCTTTTGAATTAAAAATTAAATTTAAAAGTGTTAAACAAGGTAATATCTTATAAAACAAAAAGTTTTTTTTTAAAATCCTGATTTCAGAAGAACAATACATACGCTTCTAAAAATTACATATCACATATAGTGCGGCTTTGAGGAGAATTCCTCGAGACTGAAAGTCTGGGTCTGTCTGCTGCTATGGTAAAAAACGAGAGCACATTTCTAATGGGGAATGGAGGAAAGAAGGTGCCGATTGGTTTACTCACTAAGATTAGGACACTTCTTGGTTTACTAAGATTACGCTAAGATTAGGACAAAAATATACACTTCACACCCCTACACAAAGTGACCTTTCCTCGTAACCATAGTACCCGCCACGACGCGAGACGGGTGTCTGGCGGAGTTCTCCTGAAAGCAGCACCATACATTCAATTAAAGTAACAAGAATATGAACAAAAAAAAAACAAAAAAAATTCTTGGACTGGAATATAAACAATTGAACTTGAGACACAAAAAGATTTTTTATGGGAAAATTTAGTATTTTTCATTTGATTATTTTTAAACTATATGCATCAATTTGGTTTAAACCAGCCAACTTTGTGGTATACTACTTAAAAACTAAAGCTTTCAGAATTTTTAGTAATTTGGCCAACAATTTAAAAGGCTTACTATGACGAATCTGGAATAAAATGGTGTTTCATATGAACTTTTGGTGGCATGGAAAATAACTTTAAACCAATTTTGCAACCCATAGAATCATACATTAAAACAAAAATTTAACGACCACTAAAAGAAATTTTCCCCAAAAGCGTGGAAAGTTATCAGCAGTGTAATATTATATTAATTGTACTAAATATTATATTAATTGCACTCATACACTGTGAAGAAACTATATAAATCACAAAAGAATATGATTCAAAAAGTTTTTCACGTCGATTATCAATCTAATCAAAGGAAAAAAAAATATACTTAAATGATAATACAGGGTGTTTATAAAGTCCGGGACCCATTTTGATGTTTAATAACTCCTAAAGTAATAAAGACAGATTAAAATTTATTACATAAATGGTTAGATAGACTCAAAAAGTTTCATGACCCTTGTCAATGAACTTCCTAGGAGCCTAGGAGATTGGCGTTTGCAACAGATATGGTAGGAAGGATAGAAATTATGCTGATTTTCTGAAGCGCATAATGTTCTCCGACGAAGCATCCTTTCATGTTTTTGGCATTGTTAATCGCCATAATGTGCGCATATGGAGATCTGAAAACCCCCATGAATACAGTGAGGCACAAAGGGATTCCCCAAAGGTTAATGTGTGGTGTGGACTAATGCACGACCGAGTGATTGGGTCTTTCTTTTTTACAGAAAAGACGGTCTCATCAGTCGTATACTTAGACATGTTGGAAAACTTCGTATTTCCACAATTAGAAGAGCTTCAGCCACATGTCATTTTGCAACAAGATGGTGCACCACCTCATTGGGGTATCATTGTTCGTAGTTCTTTGAATGACCATTTTCCAGGAAGATGGATTGAGCAAGGAGGTCCAACTCCTTGGCCACCCAGATCACCTGATATAATGCCGCTGGACTTTTTTCTTTGGGGATTTATAAAGGACAATGTTTGCAGGAGGATTGTGTCGAACATTGATGACCTAAAAGCCAGAATCACAACCGAAATAGCCTCTGTGGATGCCGACATACTTGCCGCTACCTGGCGTGAAATGACTATCGATTTGATATTCTCCATGCGACGAAGGGGGCACACGTGGAAGTTCATTGACAAGGGTCATGAAACTTTTTGAGTCTATCTAACCATTTATGTTATTAATTTTAATTTATCTTTATTATTTTATGAGTTATTAAACATCAAAATGGGTCCGGGACTTTATAAACACCCTGTATATAAATTAAAAGATAACTGTTTACACTAATCAACACTTTCTTTTTTTTTTTTGATTTTCATTTTATTGCAACCATATTTGCACAGGTATACAGGGTGAGGCAAGAAAATCGGGACAAACAACGTTTAATATATCTTATAAAATAACAAAACACATCAAATAATAAGATTAAACTTTTACTAACAAATAAACTTGGCTTCAAAGAGGGCACTTTTTGCAGCAAAGCAGAGACGTTTATTGAAATTTTTGCACTTTTTGCAGCAATGTTTATTGAAATTTTCAGCAATTAACTGCAAGTCTTCAACCTTTAATCTATCTCATTCCTGCCAAAGAGATTACTTTAAACAGTCCAAACTTTTATTTGGTTCAATGCAGGCCCTAGACTCCAATATTGACCATATTATGCTGTAATCAATGGGATTGAAATATGGCAAATAGGTTGGCCAATATTCAGATGATATCATGTCCATAAAATGTGCCTTGCACTACTCTTGAGTCTTTTTTTTTAGCCTTGTGAGCTGGTACATAATTTTGTTAAAATGTCCAGTTTACATTGCCGAATCGCTTTTTGGCCAACGGAAGTAGAATGTCCTGCTACTACACTTTTTGATTTATTTTAACACCTGAATTATCAAAAACCTGAGGTGCGAATTCAGCCCCCAAACTAGATTTAACTTTGGATTTTGGCAATGTTTAACAATTGTTGAGTTGCTTGAAGCGCCTACAGATTAGATTCTATTGCTCTTGGAGATGGGAGCTTATAGGACAGTTAAGAACTTCTCATCAGTGAAAAGGAATCTTTCTCAGTGCTGACTTGGGGCCCATTGCTGAAAATTAAGAATAGATATTTGCCTTTCTGTATTGCTGCAAAAGGTGGCCACTTAGAAACCAATTAAATTTATTTTTTACTAAAAGCCAACTCTTATTATTTATTCATTTCTTTATTTTTAATAATATATACACAAATGTTTTTTTTTGTTGTTTTTTTTTTTGCTGCACCCTCTGTTTTACTTGGAAATAACTTCATTAGATTTTAACATCCTTTTGTACGTAATATATTCAAAAAGTAACTGACATTATTCTTCATAATATATATAAAAAAAAAAAACATCTACTACAGTTACTGCTTCTAACAAGTGCAGGATTTTTTTACGGGTAGGTAGGCACATTATTTACGTAGCGCTAGAGTTGCACAATGGGCTATTAGTGATCATCTAGGAAACATCCCTGAGATTTATCCGAAGACATGCCATTGCAATTTTTGATCATCAACAGAAGGGGTGGCTCCCCTGCTTTGGTAGCCCAATGATCTGTGTGCAAAAACTTTTCTAAATGGAGTATTATGTAGCATCCCATACGTAAATATTATTTACAATCACTATATTATTACATCATCTACCAAATGACAACTTCACTTGGATAAATAACCTGGTGAAAAAAAATTAATTATTTTGTTGAATTGCACTTTCAAAACACAGAAAATAAAGCTCATGAGCAAAACATTTGTATCATTCAAGATTTACCAGAATTTAAGTAAGAAAAAAGTAGGTTTTACAATATTTATAACAAATAAATTAAAATTAGATTTTAAACTTTGCTTAACTTAAAACTGCTTGCTTATAACAAAATAAACTATTGATTATTCCTCTAGTGACCTTGGCAGATTTAAATTGTTAATGCCTGACCTCACTCATAACTTCAAGTAATTACTTAATCTAAATTTCTATTTTAGTAGCTTTTGTACATTTTTAAAGGAGCAAGACTAAATTATCATGCAGCTAGTAACATTTCAATGTAATAATTTGAGAAACGTTTATAAAAAATTACACAAAAAGAAAAAAAATGCATGAAAATAAAACAAACTAGAAAATTATCAAAATGAAATCACATTTTATCTTTGCATAATTGTGATTTTGTTCCCAAACTTTTATATTTAAAGAAATCAAACATTTATATTCACGTGATTTGAAAAATTTTACGTCCAGATATTGTATTCTTGTGATTTAAAATTATTCATCACGATTCAAATTAGTGTGTTCGTAAAATTAAACATTGTTATTCCTATTGAAACAATATGAAAATAAAAAATGGAGAATCATATTTACACATTTTTAAAAAACAATTTCACGTTTCTTATTCACAGAATTTTAAAATCAAACATTGCATTTTGTACCTGTAAAATTTAAAAGTACCTATCACATTGCATGCAATTTGTAGTAATGTCCTTTAAAAATTACTTTATAATATTTATTCCCATGATTTAAAAAACCGAAAAATCTTAATTTGCAGTTCAAAAATTTTAAAAATCCATTTTTAACTTATCAAATACTTAAAGACATTTTGGAGTTTATTACAAAATTAAGATGCTCTTCTCAAAATGTAAATGCTTGTACTCATTAATGAAAACCTCATGAAACAATATGCTAGAACAAATGAAAAATGGTGAGCTTACAGTAAGAGCTTTTTTTACACCGTCCATGGAAGAAACAGTGCTAATTAGCAGTGTTTATCAAGAATGTTTTTTAAGTGATGAAGATCATTAAGAGCCATAAATTTACGTTACACATAAACTTATGATTTCTTAAGCTCTTGAATGAAACTTTACATTTAGTTTAATAAATCTTTACTATAATTCTTTACATATTAATTTTTATTATTTAAAACATAGGCTAATTTACTCAAGAATGAAAAATAAAATTAATTATTTTCCCTTTCTTGAAGAAATAAAAAATCAAAAAATTTTAACAATACAAAATCTTTACTTTCTAAGAATATTTTAAATAACTCATTATATAAAAGTAAAAATAAAAAAAAGTGCTATTGTTTTGGGAGATTTATTTCAAACCAAAAAACATCTTTAAGTACATATAGTATAAGCCATGTTGGCCCAGTGGATAAGGCACTGAACTGTCATTGTGAAGAACTGGGATTCGATCCCCAGTGGTGGAAGTCCAAGTTCACCCAGCTTTAGATCGATGGGTACCAGCTTGTTTGATAAACAAAAGCGGCTTGTGGGCAGAACTGACCCCATTGCCACAACAAAGCCATTGGTCACAAAATTGTGGAGCCTTAACCTCTATGACCCCCAAAGGGGTGTTGCAGGTATGCTTTACTTTATATATATATATATGGGTGATTCTCATGAAATATGACAATTCACTGTCCCTTGCTCCAAGATCTAATAATACTATTACACTAAAAGAATTTTTTTTAAAAAAAGTTAATAAATAGCATCGCTGTTAACATTTTAAAATGACTCTGCACCAGCAATGACTGTTTTGTATTATAGTTATAAAATTTAATTGAACTTCAAAATGTCATTTTTCTGGCATGTCCCAAACAATGTTTCCAATAATAACTAGCTTCAAAACTTCCCGTAAATTTTTCAATATCTATTTTTTTTTTTAAATCTCAACCGTTGTAAGCATTTCTAGAATATACGTAGAGGGTATTATTTACAAAAACTTTGTTTAAAATAATTTTTGCTGTCAATAATTTCTTTGTCCCAAGCAAATCTGTCATTTTCCTGGCCACTTTTATTTAGTGGTTTATAGCAAATTCCAGCAATCAATATCTTATGATAATAGATTGATTAGATACCCCCCTATATGAACATGTCTTGTTACATGAATAAAGAACCAATTTTCTGGTTCAAAATCTATTTCAAAAAATGTTTTCAAGGTGAGTAGGTTTTTATGTTGTCATTTTCCTGGCTTCTTAAAATCATAAATAACATAAACTACATTGATTTATCTGAGTTATTTTAAGAAATCATGTTGTTTTCTACAGAATATAACCGTCTTAGGCCAAAATATTAAATTAAAGTGAAGTTATATACAGGGTTGGGGTTTTGGACGTCCTAAACTGGATTTGGACAGGACACGTGGGTTTTACTGTCCTAAACTGGGTAAAACTGTCCTAAACTGGATAAAGCTGTCTTAAAGTGTCCAAAACCTTGAACTTTGGTAAAAGGTAAAAATTCTACAGGTGTAACAATTGTACACATAATAATTACATGCATCAATAAATATTTGATATTTTTTATACAATTTACTTTAACTTATTAAAGGAAAATAATATAATATAATAGGAAAAGGTTTCTAATTTTTGAAGCTCCACAATTCATTGAACAGCAAAAGTGAACACCTAATCCTTTAAATATAAATATACTTTTAATACTGATAAATAATGTTTTTGCATAAGGATAAATAATGCAATATTAAAAAATAATAATAATGATTTTAAAAAAATACTTAATTTGTTTAAAAATTAACCCTTTATTTTTCACAATATTTTTTTAAAAAAATGTTATTATTTCTGCATGATAAAAAAGACATCTATTTAAAAAAAAATTGTTTTAAATATAAATATACATTAGTTTAAATTGGAAATACAAAATAACTGATGAATGTATTAACAGTTTTGAAGGGCATAACATCAGTTACTAACCCTGGCGATGTATCACTAATACGCTAAAAGAATTGAACACCAATGAAATAAAAGTATTCTTGAATAGTTATAGATAAATAAGCCTGTTTATGACTAACCAAACACTTAGTTCCTAATAGCTTAACCTGTATGGCAAGGTCAAACTTCAGTTATGTACTATTGAATGAGAGGATCAATTGAACTTGATTACTGATAAATCTTCCTTTGTTTAATGCTTAAATTGAAGAGTCAAACAATATTAATAAAACATTATAATTTTAAAAACAAATATTTTCGAGTAGATTTAATTATTAATATGTTATTAGTTCTATGTTTATTTTACATTTTAAATATTGTTCTGATAAAATTGTGACATAATTTGAGTAAAAGGGTTTTGGACAGGACGGTTTAAACCGTGGATTAATCCATTCTGTCCTAATTCTGTTTGGCGAATTTGTCATTATCCTAACTGTCATTTTCCTGGTTTATGAATGACATGACATTGAAACAGTTACCAGAAATTTTTTTAAACAGTTGAATGTAAAGCAAATATTAACCTAATATCAAGTTTATGTAACACAGAATAAGTATGTTATGACTGAATGTAATCAAAGTTTTTTTTTGTTTAATGATTGATTACTACGCACAATTTTATTCTGTACATATCAGCAACAAAAACATTTCTGATTCTTTCTACAGTGGATAAAATAATTAATTTAGGCAATTCATGTTCCACCTAACATAAAGCCCTAGGTTTTGTTACCTACTGATAGCTTAAAATGGCTGTTTTTTCAAATTTATAAGCTAATATGTCATTTTCCTGGCATTCAAGATTTGGTGAATTTCTATTTTATTTTTTTTCTCGAGCCAATGTCAATAAACTACACTGCTGTCTCAAGGTATTAATAAGTGTAACTAAAGAAGTATACAAAAAAAAAAAAAAATTTAGATTATTTTGAAGACTTTAAATTTGAAGAAATTTTTTGGTCCGAATTGTCATGTTTCGTGAGAATCACCCATATATATATACAGTGAACTCTCGCTACTGCACGTTCGGTTTACCACCTGCCCGGCCCTGTGGCAGAATTTTTTCTGGCTTTCTGCGACAAACCTAACTAGAACCAATATCTTTCTGCAAGATAGTTATAAATATATCTTTCTGCAAAATATTTTTATCGTTATAAATATATGTGTAATGAATTTATAATAATAGATACACTTCGTGTTTATAAAAAAAGCCTACATGCATAGAATAAAACTGTGTAGATTTTATTTTCTTAATTTCATAATATAAGTTTAAATTTCTTAATAAGTTTAAATTATTTAAGTTTAAATTTGCATAATCTTTGGTAATAAAGAAAAATTATAAATGTATAGATCTGCAGACAAAAATGCTTACTAGAACATAAATTAAGATTACCCAGAACCTGTAATAAGATGGAACTTATAAAAATAGCTAAGAATGGACAAAAAGATTAAATTTATAAAACAAGATAACTGAATTTGAAGTATCATTTTAAAACAGTATGATTTAACAGTTTCATTATAGTAGTTATATCAGGTACAGAAACAAATCAGGTGAAAAAATCAATATTGAAGTTTAGTAATCAAAATAATAAAATAGGATTGACTATATCCGAATTCTAAAAGCAAAAAAATTAACTCAATCTTTGTTTAAATTTTTTCTATATGAAAACAATTACAAATTAATTAGATTCGATTAATATTGTGCTGACTTATTGAAAGATTTTTTTTATTTTAAAAAAAGGAGGTAAATTAAACTTTTTTCGTGATCAGATTAAGTTCAGAACGAAAAAAATACACAGCGCTTGTGATTTGTAACAGAAGTCGCACTGTATTGTGTACATATATAGCATTGATTTCCCACGAAGTACGCAGAAGTGGTTTACGCCTTAATACGCTCAAGTCTATTCAACATTTCGAAACGAAATTGTCTTCATCAGTACTGAAACATCGGTATTAGAGCCATACTCATTGGATGCGATTTTTTTCGAATGCGTATGGAAACCTGTTTGATTCGTCTGTAAATATTTTCCACCAATCTGGTTTTCATTCGCATGCCAAAAAATCGTAGATAGTGAGATATCTATCAGGCTTTATTTCATTTATCGTCAGATTGCGAGTGTATTTTTATATCGACGACTTAATTCAAAGGATATAGGCATTTTATCTTTAAAAAATATATATATAATTATTTTTTACCTTTGACTGCTTCTAAAATTTCTTGATTTGTTGGAGATGCTGTTTCATCCTTACTATCGACATCGCTACTAGTAAGAATATTTGGTTCGAATCTTTTTTTTTTTTTTTAATATTAGTAGCGGGGGAAGCTTCTCTTCTTTTTTCCTGTCGCTTTCCAGAAAAAATATCTCTGACATCGCTAGATGTTGTCGACTTCCATCTTATTTGTTCTTCGGAATGCCGTCTTGAAAAATGAGTTTTAAAATTTTTTTTAATTATTATTGCTTCACAAGAGCAACAAATAACCTTTTCGCTAGACATGATTTTTTTTAAAAAAAGATAAAAGAATCTTTTTGCGCATGAAATTTTCCACATAAGTGCAAAAAGAAAACTCAAAGCAAATTACTGCGCCAGCGATAGAGGCCGAAGTTGGCAAATTTCCAAAAATAGCTTAATACAGGGGAAAAAATTTCTCCCCTTTTTATCCAGTAACTGTTTGTGTTGGAGATTAACGGAAGATCACGAGCGCTTTCCCTTTCTGCGGTACGCTAGAAAAACAATTATTTAAAAACTATTCAGTAAGAAAAAAAATTTGCAGAACCATTATTGCTTCTGCAGAAGTTTCTGTGTAAAAATTATTTTTTTGTAAAACAGCTTCTGTTTCTGCAGAATCTTTTTTGAGAACTTTTATTTCTGCCAAACCAAAAATTTTTTTTTCCCAAATAAAAAAAATCTTTCTGCAAGAACTCTGTCGCTTTCTGCGACAATGTCGCCGTGTCGCCCTGTTTCTGCCACGGGGCTGCCCGGAACATCTGCTCCTGCATCCCAGAGCCCAAGATCAAGAAAACTGAGATGGGCACAGTAGGCCTTGGCCCTCTATGGGCTGTTGCGCCACTGAGTTTAGTTTATACATATATTCAGGGGTCTGTCCAGACATTTTGTGAAAGGTCAGTTTTTGTAAAAAAATTACTCATAATTTGTGAATATAAAATAAACGTTAAGTCACATTCTTTCAACCAGGGTCCTGCTTTATGAATTTGTACAAATAGGGTCCTGTTCTTGCAAAATATTTTCCAAGGAGTTTTTAAATTGTAAAGAGATACAAGATTATGCTCAACACTGTAAAATTATAATAAAAGAAAATTAAATTTTAAAAAATAAACAGCAATTGCTGCTACTAAATTAGAGATGCAACATACAAATATTTGATATTTAGCCTATACTGCTGAACACAGAATATTCATTTTGGACGAATAAAGGAAGAAGCGTCTGCCGAAGACATAACTTAGTTCGTTTACATCTGTTTTTCTTTCCCCCACCCCATGGGAAGGGTTTATTCGATTAACAAATCGATAATGAAGATAAACAAATTTGTGAAGGGTCCGATTAAAAGATAAATTATTTTGTGAAGGATCCATTTTCAAGTTAAAAGATTTTGTGAAGGGTCCGTTGACGGACCCTAATTTCTTCTAAACAGACCACTGATATTATATATATATATACATGTATATAGATGACTTACCTTTTTGCAGTTCAATAAAATAAATTGAAAACATTAATATTACCTATACTTTAAAAGTAAAGCAAAATATGTTCCCAGCTAGTGAATTATTTTAAAGTTTTACATATCAATAAACTGTTCAAAACCTAGATCTAAAAATACAAATTGTACTTTTAGATCTAGATGGTACTTAAATCATAGATTGCAGATAGAATTTGATCTACATCAGTACAGAATTTCAGAAAAACGGGGCAATTTTTTTAATGAATTACAATGGGATGCACCAAAACTATTTATTATTATTTTTTTTTTGAATTTCAAATAAAAGTAATTATTTTCTATTTATTAAGTCAGGGGTCTGTCCAGGCCGAATTTACTACCGTTTAGCGGTACCTTTACAAATTCAATTTTAGGTAAAACGGTAGTTTCACAAATTAAACTTATGGAAAAAAGGTAGTTTCACAAAATACTTTTTCTTAAAATTTTATTTTTTTATCCCTTAAGAAATGATAAATCTATATTTTTACTATGTTTTTGTGTTGATTTTTTAATATAATTTTTCACAAATTATGTCTAAATTTTCACAAAATAGGTACCTTTCAGAAAAACCTAGACAGACAAAGTACAAAATATTAAGTAAATGTATAAAATATTAAGTAAATGTTACAAATGCACAAATAATTATACAATACTTCCATTGTTTTGTTATTTAAATATGCCTTTTATTTTTTACAAACCTGAAGTCAATAATTAACAGATTTTATTTAATGTGAAAAGCTATGTTAGGAATTTTCATGGTAAGTTTTATTTGTTCACATACAATATATGCCACCCAATCTTATTAAAAATACATCAAGATTTACCTATTGAACCAAATACAATTTTTAGAAAACACTAAATTTTTATTTATCTCTATTTGCATATAAAGTTACGAAAAATATAAAACTGGCAAAATCTTGTGCGATTTGTGTAGAATTTTTAAAAAAGACACTTTATAATAAATATAAATTTGAGAGATAATTTTAGTTACTAAAAATGTTCAACTATGTTTACATCCCCAGATCATAAGAAATACTATTATTATATAAAGAATTAGTAAAAACAGTCTAAATTTATAAAATATCCAGGTTACAAACAAAGGTTAGCGTTTAAATGGTATTGGAATTTTTGAAAACCAAAATTTGAAGTGAAACCCTTATAAATATAAAACAAACAAACGATAATTAATTAAGAAGCTATTTCAAAAAAGTTACTTTATAAAAATTACAGAAATAAATTTAATAAAGTTAACACAGTTAAATTAAAACATTTCAGATTGTACTTCGATTTATTTACGAAAATAATTCAATTGTTGATGTTACAAATGAATATAAACATGCTTTGTAACTGCTAATATGGACGATTTTACTATTTTTCTGTTATGTTTCAGTGATAAATAAAAGAATTTCCAGATTATATTGGAAAAAATCACAACAAAACTAAATAATTATTTGTAAACAAATAACAAAAAGATGAACTCACAACTCTCCACCGTAGTCCATATAACAAAGGGGAGCATAAAAATAAGTTTAATGACGAGCATCTCGCGCAAAAATCGTTTTCGTGGTTTTCATAACACTTTTATTTAATTCGCTGATTTCTTATTGTCAAAAATTTTTACTAAATTTCATAGACATCCAACAAATTAAGGATATCCGCATCACTAGCTGCACTACACCTTAGAAGGGTTGCCAGATACTAATATGATCTACAGAAACTGTCGCCAGAAAAAAGTTTGGCAACTTATTTATTTTTTAATTTTTTTACAAAATAATTAATCAATTAACACAGATAATAAACGATTTTTTTTGAAGCTGGTCTTATATCTTTTGAAACAAAAATTTATTAAACAGGAAATCTACCCCGTGTGCAATTATATTACCGTGTGCAAGATTAAATTTGTCTTTTGCTTTTTGCAGTATCAATTAATTTTAAAAAGCTGTAACATTATTTGCATATTTTTAACTTTGATATTAACTATCTGTTCACATCTTTTATTATTTTTTTCAAAAGTAAAACGTAATAATATAATTATTTTTATTTATCTGGCTGCACCGCCTCACGTCGTTCGTCGCAATTTTAACTTTTTTTTTTCTTTCACTTCTGTATCTGCTCTATTGCTCTTTTGGGGTATTAACTACATCTGCAGTTCAACGCCTTTAGCATTAAACTATTAAAGCGATTGGATTTTATTATTATATATAATTTAGAGTACCTGTAAATAATCCCAAAACGTATTTCGGATTCATTCCGTTCAAATATAACAAATGGCTTTGAAAAGAATTAATAAGGTAAGAAATATGTCCTCGTTAAAATGTTGAGACGATGCTGTCTACAGTACTAGGTTTGATGTAAAAAATAAAAACACGAATTGGTGTACATTTCAATAAATCTCTTTTAAACTACTTCATATTGACTTTAAATCTTCAAATTATTAGTTATAAACAGTTTTTGTTTATATTCTTGCAATAAAAAAAGTTAGGCCTACACCGATTTTGTTGTACGAGTTCACATGACTTACTTTAGTTTAGCTTTACTGACAATAATATACACTTTTATAATGTTTATTCTTGTGGGTTTTTAATTGATAAAGTCGTAAAACATTGTTCCGTTAATATCTGGAATAAATATTGAAATTCATCCGGGTTTTTTTTAAAATTTGTATAATTATTGAAAGCTTTATATTACGTATCTGCTAGTATGTTTACTTGATAATTTTATATGCATAATATATTTTTATTAATATAGTTTACCAGTTTACAAATCCTCATGTTTTATGATTATTTTAAATGTTCAATATTTAAATTTATTTAGCCACAAAATAGTGGGATCCTTTATGTCTGAGGTTACTTAATTGTTACACAAGTGATTTTATAATTTAGAATAAGATTATTTGCTTGCATAAAGGAAGAGAAATGAATAAATTTAAGATAATATGATCTACTCTAAAAAATTCTCTTTAATACTTATTTGTTATCACAACTTTTCATCTTTTGATATAATGCATTTAAATTTCATTGATTTTGGGTATTTAAATCATGAAAAATTGTTTGGTGTTAAATGAGAATAATTACGCTGAAAAAGGATTTCTTATATTCATTTCTTTCAATATTAGAAAAATTAAGCTCATTCAAAGTTAAATTTAATATTCCCTAATTTCTAATGTAGCAATTTAAGGGCAGGATTTACTACTCCAATGGCAGACATAAACATAGACGCTGGTGTAAAGAGTCACTGATTAAAAGATATTAGCTGTCCACATACATGTTGTTCCATTTTTGTATTTATTAGAGTTTTTTAAAGAAAAAGTTAATAAATTGAATTTAAGTGAAAATGTGCAATTTAGAGAATGACTTTTGTTTTCAAACCTGATTAAACATGCTATTTTGTGATAAAAATTTATACCGGAACACAAAAAAAAATAGAAAGAAAAAGCAGCTTACCATCTTATAACATCATTGTTGGTCCAGTGAATGATAATTATTTTATGATTCTGTAAGTCTAATTTGAGTGGCTTACAATCAACAAACCACCATTAATTTCAAGCCTTGAAATTTACATCATTTTTCGTGTTAAATAAAAAGCATAAATTTTATTATAAAATTGGATGGGATGCTGAGAAATCTGGAAGATTTCCATATTTGTATCTATTGCCGAATAGTCGCCAAATTTTGGCAACTTCTGGGCAGCGTCCGCAAGAGGCATGAAAAGAAGAACAAAAAAAACATCATAGAAAAGGACAAACTGGAAGGGGAAAACTTGTTGCTTTCCTCTGGCAATTTCAAACCTCTACTTGTTTTTTTTTAAATTCTCATTTAAAATAAATTTGACATGGCGGATCACTAAACTGAAATATCCCCGAGAAATCTACATACCTTGTAAATTAAATTAACCTCTTTTATTAAAGTAAATGATGGCTTAAATGGTTATATCAAGATTTTGATATGATAGCTCTGATAGTAGAATTTAGTCAATCTGCTGCAGTACTATTTTTTTTTTTAAATTCAAATTTGTCTCGAGGTTTCTGCACAGTCAGAGATTATTGTAGAATTTAAGTTTAGTCTACCCTATATGTAGCTTAACTTTCAAATATTAAAGATATTAATTTTATACACAAAAATTTTGTTTTAATATAAAGTTAATACAGTCATACTTGAGCTTTGCTCGAAAGAAAAAAAACACACTTATACTAAACATAATAAAGAAATCAAAAAGCAAAAAAAATTGAGCTTGCAGTTAATTTTGAAATAGTATATTCATTTCAAAGGAAGAAATCAACAATTTTATTTTATAGTGTTTATTTAAAGTTTCTCCAAATCAAATTCATTACCATACCATAGATACTTTGTAGACAAACAAAACTAAAACGAACATTGTCATATGAGATAGTTAAAAATAATTGAAAGAATTATTTATTTTTTTATAAATGAAGAAAAAAAAATTTACTGATTCTTAGTTTTACTATTAAAATTTTTTTCCTCCTTTTGTTCTTTGTTAAAAATAATCTGGTGGTGGAAATTATCTATTTATACTGTGATAAATTGTAGCTTCTGCTGTTGTATTGGTGAGACAGAAAGGGGCCAATTCCAAAGGTATAACTCTTAGCCAACCCTCGGGTAAACATCTTATGAACAAATGATTTAAAAAAAACTTTTGCAAGTTTAAAAACTTTTTGGCACTTAGGCAACTGTAGTTGGTGCGACCGATCACAATATAGAAATATCTCCTAAGGCCTTTTGATAGAAAATGTTTAGTGAATTGAAATTTCTATGTTTCAATATTGGTAATTAAATTGTTTATGACCAGTAATTATTATATATTTTCTAACTAAAGATGGATAACCAGTAATTAGATAATCTTAAACTGGTTTTAATGTTCATTGTAGGCATAAAATGATTGCATTGAATGTTAATAATATATTTATCTATTGCTGAGATTAAATTTATACATATATTTTTATACATCATATTTTTTGCAGTTTTTCTTTTCAAATTATGTAATTTTTGAGATATTCTCACAGTAATAGTTCCATTTAAGATGATTTTGAATCAAATGTTTCATGTTTGAATAAAACTAAAATATGCAATAATTGGATATTTCCCTTTTCAAAATTTTTTAATTTTATTTTAGGAACTACAAGATCTTGGACGTGATCCTCCAGCTCAATGTTCAGCTGGTCCTGTTGGTGATGATTGTAAGTGATATGAAATTATTTTAAAATTTAAAGTTTACTAAATTTGATACAAATGATACTAAATTTTATTTCCCTTTTTTAGTATTTCACTGGCAAGCTACTATAATGGGTCCTGTAAGTATATTAATTCATTTTCTTAGATATAAAGTTCATATAAATAGCTATTTTAATTTTATTGAATTGTTATTTTTAAAAAGTATTCGCATGAGTAAAATTTTTTGCATTTGTATATGTCACATGTACAATATGATATACTTTGAAAATTTAAGAGTTCTTCTATTTAGGGGACAATTCTGTTAATTATGGTCCTTTTGAATGGGAATTTTGATATATTTACCTCATAAAAGTTAAGGAACACTGAAAAAGTTTCAAAAAGTAAGATAGAAGTTGAGAAATACAAAATTAATTCGGAGACAAGGAGAGAACTACTCATTAGAAAATAGCATGTTTTGGTGTAATCGAAGAGAATTTCATACTTGAATTTTTTAACGTAGCCAAATTTGCTTATAGCAAGCCCTTAACAAGAACCTGGATGTAACAGAGAAATCAAAAATAGTTTGTTTTTGCAATGGAAAGTCTATTTGAGCATAGCTCGAGGCTCACTTTTATGAATTCCTTGGTTTTACTGAGCAATATTTTGTGATTCAACGTCCACTTCTCAGCTAAATTCCTTTTGTGATCAGTGATAAGGGTGCACAGCATTTTTAAAAAGTGCTTAACCCACTGGCGGTTAAGGAAATGGGCGAAATTGGGAGGATGTTTCTCCCCTACACACAGTTCCCTTATCCATTAACGTGGGAAAACTGGTTTTGCCAAATACGACTTTTTACGTGCAGAACCGTCAGTGGGTTAAAGGTGTTTTCGCTTTTTTAAAGCCCTTAAAGGTGCTTTTTTCATTGGTTATTTTTAAAAAGTTCTTAATTTTCCCTTTTCCAAAATGAGTTTTCCTTTACCATGTTGATTTTCGCTACGAATTATACTGAAAGACACTGTTCACATTGTTCTATTCAATGTTTTCACAATTAATTCAACCCCAATCTATTTCGGCGTATCGTCAGCCCATAGCATATGAAAACGCCATTAGATTTACATGATTAAAAAATTCGGCAATTGTCGAAAACAATGTCGAGAGTTTTTTTTTTTTGACATGACGATTAAAACTAGATAAAACCATCAATTGACAAAAACTTTCCAACTCTACCTAATTGTGAATTTTTTACAGTACTTAATAATATTATTTGAGTTCTTAAAAGGTGCTTATTTTTTGTTGAATAATTTGGCTACGCACCCTGGTGATAATACAATGTTTTTTTTCTTCTAAGAGTTTTATCTGAAGTACATTTGCACAGTTTAAAGCAAGTTGAAATCTTTAGTCCTTGATAAAAATAAAATGCTGTATTGCTATTTAGTAGTACTATTTACTTAGCATCTGCAAACTTTTTATTTTTTCATAATTTTTTTTAAAGCACTCTGTTGTCACTCGCAAATATTGCGACGCCTTTGCGCTCGATATAAGAATTTGACTGTTTCCTTTTAACAGAAAATTTTTCTTTAGAATAATTTGCAAATGTTCTTAATGTTTTTTTTTATTTTTTAATATGATTTTATTGATATTTAATGAGTTTTATCCAAATAAATAATTTGAGGGTAATTGTTACATATTAATATTTAAAAACTAACTGAAAAAATGATTGAATGCTGATTAAAGTATGTGAAATTTATAAATTGTAACTTAACATTAGCTGTATGTAAAGTTTATTTAATAAATTTTAATTCAATTATATCAATTTAATTTGTTTATATGAACACAAATTCTAAACTTACGAAATATATAGCTTATAAAGATTTTTTCTGACTAGTAATTTTGAATAATTGTTTTTTTTTTCTTCATGTTTCCAGGTATTAATTTATTTTCATTTGATATCTTACTGGCACAAATAGCATCTTTATTGACTTTTCATGTGTGTATATATATATATATATATAATGAGCTTGAATTAAAAAAAAACTATCATCTTTTTTATCTGTGATTAATTTATTATAATTATATAATTGTTTTAGCCATTTTAATTTAAATATTAAGTAGTTATATTGTTATTAAAATGTATTAAGTGTTATCATACTTTATCAGAGCTTCAATTGATATATGTTTTAAAAAGATTTCAAACAAAATTGTAATTTTTACCAATTTTATTTATAGAGTGAAAATTTCTATCATTTTTTGTTCTTGCTTGAGCCATAATGTTGTGTGGGAAAATGTAGTTTTCTGTTTGTGTTTCATCAATATTATCTATCATTGTTTCAAAGAGGGAAAGATTAGTATCGAAGGAAAATATAACTAATTTAGCAGTAATTGAGAAGTTAAAGGGATTTAAGACAGAAATTTAAAATTCAGTAATTAAAAACGATGTAAGTAATGAACCAAAGAAAAGAGAAATAAGTAAAAAAATATGGATTATTCTTTTAAATATAATCAAATTTATGTAAAAAAAATTTAAAAATTTATGAAAGTGTTTAAAAACAATAAATATTATTTTTAATAGAGCATTAAACCAAGGAGAAAAAAAATAACCTTAAATAAATTTAAGCTAAGGTTTAGCCTTATTTTAAGACTATTTGTGAAGAAAAATCAGTAGATACATAACATGAAACAGATTACAACTGTAATATCCATAATTGTTCATGTACTTTTTAAATAAAGGGCTACCTCTTTTTAAGAAACAAAATGATCTGGTCTCTGGAAATTCTCTTTAATATAAAGTTCGAAGTAGGGAAAAAATTTCAACTTTTATTTTAGATATACTAGAAGTGTCTAATTGATCTTTGTTTATAATGATTGTGTTTTTGTTTATTACAGCCAGATAGTCCTTATCAAGGAGGTGTCTTTTTTCTCACTATTCATTTTCCTACAGATTACCCTTTCAAACCACCAAAAGTAAGTTTGTTTTTTACTAAGTTTTAATGTTGAGCTGCTTTTCTAGAACCCATTAAATTTGAAGTTCTTTGAAAGGTTGTGCAATGTTAATTTAAAAAAAAAATGTTTGGCAATTAAGTAATTTAATAATTTTTAGCTTTTGTAAACATTTGTGAACTAAAATTATTTTAGTTATGGGGTTATCTTTTATGTAAATTAAGTTTTTGTGTATGTTGAGTTATTTATGCAATTTGTATTTTATCATTTGCATATAATTATTTTGCTTTGAAAATCCCTTTTATTCAGATCTTATTACTATGTTGAGAGATTATAGTGAAAAAGTTTGAGAAATTTCAGTTTTACAAATTAATACAAATCATAAATATGTAACGTTCTATTTACTCTTCCTTGATGTAATTGTAATATGCCTGACGGTAAGTTTATATTTTTTTTTTATTCATTAACAAGAAAGTCTGAAATGCTTCTATTTAAGAAGAGTAGTTTAATATCAAAAGGTTTATATTCAGAAAAAAAATTTACAGAACAGTGTTTTTCATTTGATGTTAAAGCATGATTAACTGAAGCAATTTTGAATTCATCTCTTAAGGCGAAATAACATGACAAAATTCTAAGTTAAAGGGGCAAGTCTTAATTTTCCCAATATTTGTGATAAAACTATTTTTTTTTTATTAATGCTGGTAAAAATTGTAAAGTAATATTTCAAATCTAGACCATCCAATAATAATATACATGTTCAGTCACATATAGTCTTACAAGAGTCATTGTTTTAAAATTTCTTGACAATAAATTCATTTGTAAAAAAAAAAATTTATTTTTGCATTTTAAAATTTTAATGGTTATGAATTTCATGTCCTAAAATAAAAAAATAATGTTAACAACAAAAAATTCAGAAATGAGATTTCATATTTTGAAATATACAAAACATGAAAACATATTTTCAAATATACAAACATGTAACAAAATATTATGAAAAATAAGCTACTTATTGCAAAATTTGTTTCCCCCAAATTTTTTTTAAATAATTTTCAGAAATTTTATTTTTGCCTTGCAAGGGTAAGAAAATAGTTGTCAAGCTTATTTTCTTGAAATCTATCTTGAATTTTTCAATTGTACGGCATTTTCATGGTGCATAGTGTTTTTAAAAAGTTCTTTTTTCCGAATTTCGTCTTTTAAAAGCCCTTAAAGTGTTTTTTTTTTTTTCATTGGGTGTTTTTAAAAAGTGCTTAATCAGGGTTCCCACGGTCCTTAAAAGTCCTTAAAAACTGCTTAGTTTTTATTTTGAAAATTAAGGGCCCTTAAAAGTACTTAATTTTGATTCAAGGTTCTTAAAAGTCCTTAATTTCTAGTATTGCTAGTTGGTTGGAACAATTTTTTTATCATAGGAAAATATCCACTGTTGAAAAGTACGTCTGTCGTCTAGAACGAGACCCTGCATTGAGGGTAGAACATTTTGAATGCGTGTGAGAGTAGGGGTTACAAACAAGTGGTAGAAAACGCGCCATTATTGATTTTTTATTTTTTTTTTATTATAATTTTTTTTCATTAAAATATTCTTTCTTTCTGGATCATTCTTGAAGAAAAAAAATTTGTGTGGGGAGAGGGGAGCGTGATACTACAGGTTGGTAGAGGTGTTACTTATTTTTAGACAGTACTAAGGTACTCTATCACCTTTTACATCCATAGGATTCAAGAAATTCAATTCTTCTGATAGCACACATGGTAGCTTTGATACTTCAATTGTTAGAAATGCCAGGAAAGTGTGTTTTTAATAATTTATGGACACTTAATATAAGGAATGGCTAAACAGCATCTAGTGATCGTCACAAGGCAAAGTGGATTTTTTCATTGTATTATATTTTCTTCTGAAATTGAATTTTATAAATTACTCTATTTTTTAATATTAGGGATATTACGAATATTCGGCGAAGTATAATTTTAATCAGGAAAGTCACTTTCGTCGTTTTTTCATTGACACTTTTTGTTTTAAAAAGAGTGAAATGTTTGCAGTTTTTTTTTTTATAGCGTGGCATTTTAACAGTGTTCCTGATATATTTTATCTCCACTTTTTCTTTTAAAGTTATACAGATAATTAGATAACCGGTAAAATTGAAAATTTGTTTTCTACGTTGCAAGTTTTGTTTTAGAATTTAGGAAAATTTTCTGTTTCTCTTTTGCTTTTTTGATAAATTTTTTTTTTATTATTATTATTATTATTTTGATAGCATATTTTAAAGAGCCTTCTTTTTCGTCATTTTAAACGTTAAGTTTTTCTTAATTGAAAACGGTTTTTTGTTTTTAGCTCTGTTTGGCTTTCCCATTTAAAAAAAAAAGAAAAACAAGAACTTTTGTTTTTGTTATGATGCAGCAATTTTAACGAGCACTATTCTTAGACATTTTTAAATGGATATATCGCATGTTATCGACTTTTTATCAAACTATCGGCAGGCCGATATAATTACTTTTATTTTAGGCTATGTATCAGGAATCTGATCTAAGACGATGCTCGCTGTTTAATGTGCGAGAATTCTTGCCTATGCTAACACTATCACCGCGCTGAAGAAGACTATTTTGATTTCGTCTAGCTGCGAAGATGTTGATTACATTTTTAGCTATGAAATATACAATGCGATGCATAGTTTCTTTATGTGCCATTTTTGACCTTGAGATTTTTACGATTTTTGAAGATTATTTTCAACAGGACTTATTTTGTGAATGCTGTGCGTTTTATTTGGACGGGATATAACGTTTCAAGTAAATTATTTTCAGTGAGACTTTTGCTACTTAGCGATCGTTGCACATTATTTCGTCACTATTTTTTTTTTTGTCAAGATTTAACATTGTGAATTATTTTCAGCAGACCTACCGTTACTTGGCGATCGCTGTGCAATCGCTGTTATCTTAAATTTTCGTTAATATATTAATGAAAAGAAATCATGAATTAAAAAAAAGATTCTTTATTGATTTTTTTAAAAAGGGATACAATTTAATATTTTATATATTTTGTATTTAAGTAATTTATACTTTGTCATAAAAAGTTAGTTTTTTTTTTTTTTTTTTTTAAATTTGTTTAATTCACGTAAATATAATAATTTGATAGAATTTGATTAGTTTTTAAACCAATAAATTTTCACTCGCTTTTAGTTTTAAAAAAATTAAAACAAAGTTTGCGTTCTTTCCTTCTTTCTTTTTTTTAAAAAAAAATTTGGCTGTTATTTAAAATGACTAAATTTTTTAAAGTTAAATAAAAAGTTAAGCAATATTTTAACGATTTTGAATAATTTAACACTAGTGCTCTTAAATATAGAATATTTTTTAAAAAATTCCTTCAATATGTGTTCGTTTAATAATTTGTTAGATAGTCAGTATTATTTTTAAACATTTAAATCTTTAGTGTATTTCATTTTCAAAAAGGAAAATAATAATAAATAAATAAATAAATTTACATTTATTTTTACATTAAAACCATTTGACCATTAGTCAATACAACTTTATTATTTTAAATAAGTAATTAACAAAAGCCTAACGGTGTTTCAAAAGCACATTATTTTTTTTTTCAACAAATAATTTAAAAAATGTTTTATTTAATTGGGCATTTCTTTTTTTTTTTTTTTAATTTTTAATGTATGTAAAATATTTTGTAACAGTTTTATTATTATTTTTAAAAAATCTAAGTCATTTTTAATTTAAAAAAAAAGTTAAAATAAAGCTTGTGTTTGTTTTTACTTTAAGACAGTCTTAAGTCAATCCATCTTTATTTTAATTCAAAAAATTAAGCAATGCTATTGATGTTATAAAAAAAATTTTTTGAATTAACATTTTCTTTTGTCTTAGATTTATTTCTTTTATTTATTTTTGATTGATTTAAAGATTTATGATTGATAAATTTCAAGCATATGTTAAATCTCGATGTCTGACTGATGATTTATTACGATATAAAATTTCTTACAACGCCCAGGCCTATTTTTACATAAACAGCAATAATTCTCGAGGAATTTTTTTTTTTAAATGTTGTTTGATCACTGGGTAAGCGGCCGATTTATTTTTCCGGATATTTGACTATTCGACAAAATCACTATTCATTATTCCCTATTTTATAATAATAGTAATATATATATAAATCCATATTTGCATCCAATTTTCATTACCTTTGATTTATATGACAAATTATTGTTTTATAATTTCAGGCAATACTTAAATTATTAAGAACAAAATTTTTTATGGTCTATTATTTTAGTTCCTTTAGTATCTATACGAGACACAATACTTTTTAATAGAATAAATTCTAATTCCTCAGAGGTGCAGTATTACCCATCAATGTAAGCATACAATTTTTTATAACTAAAAGCAGACTATTTTATAAAGATTTTTATCTCTTTTTATAAATGATATGTTTCTGATTTCACTACGTTTTGTTGTTTTTTTCCCTTCATTCACAATAAATTTTGTACTTAATTATTTCATTTCGTTTTCAATTTTTAGATATGGAATTTTTTCATTTTTATTTCAATGGATCATTTAGTCCTGTGTTTCAATATTTATGTTAGCACTTATTTTAACTATCAATTCTGTTTCTCAGTTCTTAATTTTAATTAATAAGTTTCCTTTGTAGTTTATTTATTTCTTTTTTCCTGATTGTTAGGCACTAAGTATATTTCGATTTTAGTCATTAAATTTTTTATATTTTGTGATTTTAATAAATCTTTAGTTTATTGTAATTAGGTTTTACTTAGTCTAAAATAATTGTCTTAACTTTATTTTATTTTTGTTATATTTGTTATTGTTAGTTTATTTTGTTAGTTTCTTTTTCTCTTGGTTTAGTGTTAGTCACTCAAAATAATATTTTTATTAATTTAATGAATTTACCTTCTTAATTTATATATTTCTATCTGTTTACTCAGTTTTTTTCTAATTTTAAAATAAAAAATCTTAATGTTTAATCTGCATTCTTTGAGTTTTTCTTTTTTTCTTTATATTCTTAAAAGCTTATGTGAGGTGATTAGATGCAATTTAAGTTTAATTAAATACAGATTATTTGTATTAAGCATTTCTTTATTTATTTTTTTTTTTATTTTTTTTTAAGGATGACTGATTTGAAGAAAAACTATTTTTCAATTTTTTTAATCTATTATTATTAATCTATGATGTTTTATTTGATGATAAATCATCATTATGCCATTTTTAAGGTCCTTAATTTCTAGAAAAAAAAGTCCTTAATTTTTTGATAAAAGTGCTTAATTTTTTCTTTCATAAAAGAGTGGGAACCCTGTTAATTTTCCCTTTTTGAAAATGAGTTTTTTTTTCTTTGTCAATTTTCGCCACATATTATTCAAAAGCGTGCTTTTCTAATTGTTCTATTCAACCTTTTCACAATTCATTCCTCCACAATCTATTTCAGCTAACCGTCTTCCCATAGCATATGAAATCGCCAAACATTTTACATGTTTGATGAAATACTCGGGAGTACACATGTGCATCTACTGAGCTGGGTTCGGTGAGATTCTTGTGTGCAACTCTGCTGCATTTTGCAAGATATTCTCAATTTCAGACATCATTTTCCACCCTTTGATATTGTACCGAAAAACCTCTCGATCTTTTTATGGTGGCTAATATAATCAAGAAAAGAGTTCTTTGTCAGAAACTGGTTATTTTATCATGATCATGTAAAATCTTTGAAAATTTACATTTTGTTAATGTATATAGTGCTTTAAAATATTTTTGAGTGCTTAAAGGGTCTTAATTTTTTTTGAAAGATTTGGTTATGCACCCTGTTTTAGCAATTGCTGTAATTGATCTTGTAAGGTAGAATGTTATAGTTTCATAATTTGTAATTAGTCTCTTTTTATCAGATTTTAAAAATGATCGATCCCAATCAATGTTGCGATTGTAGATTTATTTAATGGGGAGTAGAGGGATTATCTACTAAATTTTGTCCAAAATTAATAAGCAGCATTAAACAAAATTTCATAAATGGTTTTAAATTTTTGATAATTGGAACTTTCAATAATTTTGAGTAAATTAATATTAATAAAACAGAATATTGTGTTCAGAAAAAACATCAGCAGAAGGTCAGGGTTGGCGAGGTTTTTGACAATTGATGGTTTTAACTGTCATGAAACCCAAAATTTTTGTGTACAGATAATTTAAGTTATTGTAAATATGAAATAAACATGCTTGTAAAATTACAAGTGATTAATCAATTCTTGAATTATTTTAATATTTAACTTTTTTTTTTACTACTCCTACTGTCAAAAACCTAAATTTTTGTGTAGAAAATATTTAATAACTATAAATAAAAATGATTAAAATTACAATTTATGCAATCCATTTATTTTAATTTTTAAAACTAAAGATTCAAAAACATCACCTTATTCATTATATGTAAAATCAATTATCATTTATTCCCACTATTAACTCGTCCTTTCCTCGATATGTGCAATTGCTAAAATATAGTTTTAAAGTTCTTTGTATTTCAAGTTAATTTTACTACAGTTTTGTATGAATAAGATCGAGATTCGAAACTATTATTTCGATTGATGCTGAGCTACATAGACTACAATGTAGATCTACTTAAACTAAACATAATAAAGCTTGATTTGGAAATTTATTCTAGTAACTTTATTGATTGTAGTTTAATTAAACCCTTGAATTGAAAAATTAACTTATTTAAACATCAAATTCATTTCTGTCAATTAGTTGACTTTTCAGGGATTATAGTATAGTCATAATTTATGTGAAATATTCATGTACTTGCAGGAGTCTGAGAGCCAAACTTTTTTCAGAACAAAATTTCTTAAGATTGAAATTCCCCTAAAATGTAAAAAAAAAAAAAAAAAATTTCTTATTAATACATTAATTTTTTAAAAATATCTTTGAAAAGTAAAGTTTATATAAGAAGTTTTGCATAATTCTTGCATAAACAAGCATATGTGTTAAAAATGACAGAAATCAAATTAGTAATAATTTATTATATCAAATTTAAGGTCCCTCTCATAAACTTAAGAAATAATTACAACAATTAACTTGTTTTTTAAGAAAATGTTGAGGAATATTTTTTAGACCGAAAATTCCCCGTGGCTGTTTGAATTTCTGCCAAAACCTTGTTTGTACGGTGAAACATATTCTGCACCCGTATATAAGTGACAACAAATATTGAGATTCGATATTAAATTTCATGAAATGAGATCAGACAAATATTGGTGACCACTTTGATTTTACTTTATCTTAAAAAATCTGCTTAAAATGTAGCATAAAAGAATTAAAATCAATATTTAGAATGATAATAATTAAGCACTCATAGTTATTACCAGTATTATAAATTTATTAGTTATATTATAAATAATATTGATCTTAAAGTATTAAGAGTACCATGTTTTTAGAAAAACTAATGGTTTCAATAATTTTGGCTATATTTTATATGAATGATATATAATATAAACTATAATTATAGTAATATTTCGTCTGAATATAAAAAAATTTCCCTAGTGCAATGAAAAAAAAGAAATGTCCCAGGTTTTTGTCAGGTTTCGATAGTTTGACAGTTTTTGACACTTCAACAGATTTTCGACTTTCGGACATTTTTCAACGGATAATGTCAAAAACCCAACCCTGGCAGAGATTTGTTTCCCTTTTATTAAATTATTTAAGTTTTAATTGAAATATCTACTCAATTATGTTCCTTGATTTAGATTTTGTTTTTTCATTAAACTTTTGGAATTTTTGAATGGCTCACCTGCGCTGCTAAGTCTTCTTATCATGAAGTGGAGGAGGAAAATATTTCTTTATTCAGGAAAGAGAAAATTCTAATTATCTGCTTTTTTTTTAATATTTTTTTTATATATATAAATATATTTTATCATACTAAACAGTAAGTTAAAACTGTGATTCAATCTGTAAGAAAACGTATGGTATTGGCATTAATATAAAAATCATTTATAGTTTTCATGAATATTGAACAGTGGCGAATAAAATTTTAAACCAGCTAGTATCATTAAAAACTGAAATTTCATACCTTCTATTTTATAGATCATGTTTTAAATTTTATTTTTAAACTAGAATTATGTGTTTTAGTATTTGTAAGCATGAGAATAATTGTATGTACACTTATTTTAATGAAAAAATTTAATTTGCTGAATTTAAAAGATTTTTTATTGTAAACGAAATTGAAATTGTAGCATGTCACACTTTTGGTAATCTCCTTCCTTCCCCTTGTCACAAACTGTCATAATTTCAGGAACCCTCTTCAGAAGTGGCATCTATGCATGGCTTTTAATCCTACTTTAAACTTATTTCACTAAGGAAGTCTTAAACTGGAATACAAATTTTAATTAAAAATTGGTATATAAGCATATGAAATTACTGATACTATTTTTTTAATGCCATAAAAAGTACTATTATATTTTCTATGTATTGATCTCAAAGTATCATGAGTTGTTCAATACTTCATTAGTAAAATAATGCTAGAAACTGTTAAAGCTCGCTGTTCTGAAAAAAGTAACTGAAATTAAAAATAAAGTATTTCTCTTTTGCAATAAAGTTTGTTTCTATTTCATTTATGTGAGGGAAATTTCACTTTTTAAAAGTAACTTGAATTAAGATTTAATTTTTGCTCTTTTTAAAAGTAGTCTGGTATGTGTATGCTGTATCTTAAATGTATCGTGATTTTTTTTTGTGAAGTATCCCATTTTTTTCTTCTCTTTGGCCTTCAATGAAGCCTGGATTTATCATTATCTGTTATTTACAGACTTTGAAAGCATGTAACTTAGCTTAAAAATTCAAGCCTTCCATTAAATTATGTTAAAATGACTACATTTTCACTTCAATTTTTGTTAACTTTCATAAATTAAAAAAAAAATTTAAATAAAGAAACTGGGTGTTATAAATATAACGAGCAGATATTTTTTTTTTAAAAAAAAGGTTAAATTTCTAAAGTTTATAAGAATTTAAATTATTGTAGAAATACATTAAGGGTTATTTTAACAAAAATTGTTAGAACTGTTAGGTTTTTTTTTAGCAGAGTTAAAATCTGCAAGCGTGGCATTTGTAAATGAGGGAATTGCCCCTAAATGATACTGGTTACGGGCTATAGCACATAAAATATGCCCAAAGTGAAAGATGCAAGGCAAAAAATAAAGTTGTGTTCCTTGTGATACTTAATTTTCCTCCTCAATAAAAAAAGGGACCTGTGCAACGATTTGTTTTGGTCTGGGCAGAATTAACCTAACTTTGAAAGAGAAATTTTTTAAAAGTCTATTTACATCAGAAGAAAGAAATAATTCTGTTAGTATCAAATTATATAGTTGCTTTTTCTCGATGTAGATGTTAGACTAGTTGTAGTGAAAGCTTTGGTTCTTCAAATGCAACACTTACTTTTTTGTCCATTAATAAATCAGGGTTGGGGTTTTGGACGTCCTAAACTGGTTTTGGACAGGACACATGGGTTTTACTGTCCTAAACTGGGTAAAACTGCCTCAAAGTGTCCAAAACCTTGAACTTTGGTGAAAGATAAAAATTCTATAGGTGTAACCATTGTTCACATAATAATTGCATGTATCAATAAATATTTGATATTTTTTACACAATTTAATTTAACTTATTAATGGAAAATAATACAATATAATAGGAAAATGTTTATAATTTTTGAAGCTCCACAATTCATTGAAAAACAAAAGTGAACACATAAACCTTTAAACATAAATATGCTTTTAATACTGATAAATAATGTTTTTGCATAAGAATAAATAATGCAATATTTAAAAATAATAATAATGATTTTAAAAAAATACTAAATTTGTTTAAAAATTAACCTTTTATTTTTCACAATATTTTTTTAAAAAGAATTTTATAATTTCTGCATGATAAAAAAGACATCTATTTAAAAAAAAATTGTTTTAAATATAAATATATTAGTTTAAATTGGAAATACAAAATAACTGAGAAATGTATTAACACTTTTGAAGGGCATAACTTCAGTTACTGACACTGGCTATCACTACTACCCTAAAAGAATTGAACACAAATGAGATAAAAGTATTCTTGAATAGTACTATAGATAATTAAACCTGTTTATGACTAACTAAACACTTTCCTAAAAGCTTTACCTGTATGGCAAAGTCGTACTATTGAATGAGAGGATCAATTGAACTTGATTACTGGTTAATCTTCCTTTGTTTAATGTTTAAATTGAAGAGTCAAACAATATTAATGAAACATTATACTTTTAAAATCAAATATTTTCTAGTAGATTTAATTATTAATGTGTTATTAGTTCTATGTTTATTTTACCTTTTTAATATTGTTCAGATAAAATTGTGACATAATTTAAGTAAAAGGGTTTTGGACAGGACGGTTTAAACCAGGGTTTAAACTGTGGCTTAATCCATTCTGTCCTAAACCTTGCCAACCCTGTAATAAATGAATAAAGCGGTATAGTATTTATCCTCTGCTTATCACAGATTATTTATCTTTTTATTTAAATTGCACATTTTTTTTCTATCACATAAAATTTTGTCATTTATAAAACTTTAAAATGTTTTAGAACGTCAATTTTTTGGTTTAAAAAAAAGAAAAGAAACTTAAAAAATTAAAAGTGTGAAATTTTTGCTTCTGATGTGTGTAAGAAATATCTATTTTTAATTGGGATTCCCGCTTTTGGTAAAAAAGACACAGAAGTGGAAAGTCTATCAACAACCGCAGGAGAAAAAAAACGAGAAACGCTAGAATAGATGTAAAAAAGAATCATCACGATTCAAAATACTCACAATAATACTATATTAAAAAACTGGGATTTAATAAAAAAATGTCTATTTATGACCAAATTATCTCTGTTCGAAATTCACATGTAATAATGCAAAATTAAAATGTATGGAATTTAAAAAAATTATTTTTTATTTATCTCAGACTTTTTGCATCATTTAACTCACTCGTTAGTTATCTCAGAACTGTCTTATATCTATCGAAAATTTGTCTCACTTCATATTTTATTGAAAAATGGTAAAAATAAGAAAAAAATATTATTAAAGTAAAAGTAATTTTAATTAATTAGTAATTTTTTAATTAGTAATTTTTAAGTAAAAAGTAAAAAAACTGGCAACTTTTTGTTTTGTAATAGATGATCAAGTAAATTTTTTGAAATGATCAAAGTTAGATTTTTTTTATATTTTTATTAAAATAAAGTTATTTTCTTGATTTTTCAAATACTATAAATTTACATAGGGATTTGAACATCATAAAATTTTTATTTTAAGTGATTTCTTCTGAAATTTTGCAGTGAATCTTCAATTTTAAAAATTAGGGCTGTCCAAAATCAAAGATTTATTTACAAATACCAACATAAAAAGATAATAAATTTCACAATTGTCATATTATTCTACAGCTACATCCATATCAAACATTTTTTGAAAAAGAAATAAAATTTTATTTAATTTCTTAAGATCAATCTGAAACGAGTAAGTTTATTTAATTTACAATATTTACACATTATAGGCATGGATATTATTACTGAAAGTTTTGCCTTGTCATGAATTTGTATTGAATTAAAAAAAATTTGTTGAAAATTAATAATGAGAAATAGACAAAGTACTCTATTTGTTAAATAATTAAAGAACGAAAAGCTCAATTTGTAATGGATTTTTTGATTTAAATTCATAAGATGTAATATTTTTTAATATATGTTGGTAAATTGGAAATAAAAAATTAAAATAACAATTTTTTGATTCAAATATTGTCAAATGTGTAATTTCAACCCTGAATACATTGTTTAAAAACAAACTGTGGTAACGATTAATAAATTTATCTGATATGAATTAACTCTTAATTGTTGTGTAAATAAATACTCAATAAAAATGGTTTTAGAGTGACTATAAGATACTGAAATCTTGAGGGGGGAAAAACGATAGAAATGTTTTAAAATAAACTGAATTTTGAAAATTATTTTGAAAAATGAAAAAATTATTTTTTTAGGGTTGGCTAAATCATCTTATAACTATCAATATTGTAAACATAGTTCAGACTCAATCTTTGGTAAACAATAAACAGTAATAAAATCTCAAAAGTATAAAAAATTTAAAGTTAATGTGTCAATTGAATCATTACCATTCCTAAATTAAATAATACCATGATCAGGGACCGATCAAGACAAATTCAGGCCCAAGGCACCCCAAATTTTCCGGGCCCCTTACTAAATATTTTGAAATTATATTACTAAAGAGTAGTCCTTGCAATTAAAAAGAATCTATTGAATTGTATGATTCAAGAGAAGCATTCTAAGAAATTTTGAAAGTCAACAATTGAAGATTATTTTTGTAAGATAAAGTTTACGCATCTATAAATTAAAGCAAAATATAAAAAACAATGTTCTATATGTCAAAATAAATCTTTGGTGAGCACAAATGATTGAAATCAGGGATTTTTGCTAAAAGTCACTGATTAGCTGAATTATTTTTATTGTAACCTGTAATTATTTTTTATTTAGAACTTAAACCAACACAAAGCTAGCCCACTTTTCATTAGATTTAACGATAAGTTCAGTATGTATGCTATCAAGGTTATTAATTATAATTTTTATTAAAAAATACAGTTAAACACAGAAAAAATATCCAAAAGAGCCAAAATTACTAAAGAGTAGAAAATAGAAACCAATAGAAAATTATAAATACATTTAAATAATAATATATTTAGATATAACGCATTTTAAAAGATTAAAATTGCACTAATTGAAATTCAGCTGTACTTTTGAATTTCATTAGTGCAATATATATGAGTCTTGTTGTATCAGGATATTAAGAAAATTTGAAAGAAAAAAAATGCATTTTTTGAGAAAAACTATTTCTGTCAGTATTATGAAAAGAAACAGTAACAATAAGCACTTTTTACTAATTTCTGAGGCCCCACAGAAATTATGAGCCCCAGGCCCATGCCTAGTCGGCCTAGGCGATAAAAAGGCCCTGACCATGATATGCCCATATAGCAATATACAGTCTTTGAAATTCATATTATTTGTACTCTTCAAGATTGTTACTTTTATTCATTCAAAAAATTTGAGTTATGTCTAATTATTTATAAATCTTCTTAATTTTGATTAAAAATTTTACATTTTCATACATAGCTTATGTAAAACACATTACTCAAATCTATATGTGACTCATGATTAAGAAATTAATAATTATTTTTTTCTTCTTGAAAACAGGTAGCGTTTACTACTAGAATTTATCATCCAAACATCAACAGTAATGGTAGCATTTGCCTGGATATTCTACGCTCACAATGGTCACCAGCTCTAACAATATCTAAGGGTAAACTTTTTCATGTTCATATAGTCACCTGATTGCTTTTGGGGTCTGAGAATTCATTCACTTTTTTTATTATTGTTAATTTTTCTTATTCGCTCGCCTTTCAATGAACTAAATTAAGTTTCATTTATTGAACCTCAGTATAAAAATTTTTTGTATATTAATAAGGTTTAATTAACAAAACTTGTAATAAAGTCCAACATTTTGAAATAACATATTAAAAATCTTATTAATGTATCTTTTTCTCAGAATGCTGATGAAAAATAAAGTGAAAATTTAATGCTGTTGTGTGTGTCTATATATATATCTGGTTGAGTAAAGAGTTTTCTGCCAAAAAAAATGATCTTGTAAAATAATAAATACATACAAAATCAGCAATGTTAATGAGGATAGTAATCTCCATTCAAATCAACTATGATCTGCTAGCTTTTTGGCAATTTTCCAATCCCTTCTGTGAACTGTGGCGTGCACGTGTCTAGAAAGCGATCAACCTTATTTATAACCTTGTCATTTGAATGGAAAATTGTGCCATCAAGGTGCAAAAACAGATAGTGATTCGAAGGTACTATATCTGGACTGTATATTGGATATTGCATCCAATCCCACTCCAGTGTGTAGAGCGTTCAGTTGATCATTGCACTAACATGTGGCCGGGTGTCCTCTTGATGAGAGAGAATCACATTCTTCTGAACTCATTTTTCGTGAATGGTATCTCTAACTTTAATTAGCATTTTGCTATATATTGTACAGTTGATTGCCTGCCCGGTTTTCAGGTACTCTTTGTAGATAATTCCACTAGATACAGAGATACTAGATACATCGCCTTGTTAGTTAGCCCTCGTCTGCTGATTCCTCAGGTGCTGACCACTCTCTTTTACGCCTTGTATTGTTGTAGTACTCCCATATTTTATCCAAATCCCCAATAAAAGGTCCCAATTCTGTGCAGAATGTTCTCTTTTCTTTGATCTCTTAGAGCCATACAGGACGCTTTTCTCTTGCTCTTTTTTTCAGCAGTCAATTTGTGAGGCACCAAACTATTAAACTTAAATGTTAGATTTATGCATTGAGAGCATTAAAAATTTTTGAAAGGGGGAAAAAAAAGATTATTAAAATAAAATATTTTAAAAAAAAAAAAAAATTATCTTGTTATTAGCTCACATGATTATATATGCAAGAAAAGAGTGCTTTCTAATATTGTATTAATATAGCAAAAGCAAAATATAACAGTGTTAGGAGCACCCAAAATTTTTTTAACGAAAATAGAACATACTAAGTTAAAATATACAAACGTAATCATATCAAGCAAAAAAAAAAAAAGCAAGAAAAATACAGAATGAAATAGTACAAAATGACATAACGCCAGTAGCGAATTCAAATGTATTTACTCTTACCGGCATCTTTCAGACAGGATTTAAAATATTTTAGTAATAAGTCTGCCAGATGAAAATAGAAGGGTAAATAAAGGATTGATAGATCATTTTATGGCGTGTTTGATTTGTTAGTTACCTTTGATTGGCCTGAATCTGGTTGTGTGCAAGGTAGTAATATAATACTAGTTAAATCAAAATTTATAATAAGGTTGAATTTTGATTATACAATTTGAATGATTTTAAAGAAATTAAGAGTTTTAACCACATATATATATATATACATTTGTATGAAGTAGTTTGGTTTTTTACATATTACGTAGAAGTCTCCCTAAATCTTAATTTAATTTAGAACTTCCAAAACTGCATTGTATTTTAATATTGCAATTATATTTCTAAATGTAAAAATATTTGTGTCTGCTTATGTAAGGCAATAACTGAATATTGCCTTACATAAGCAGTACACTTGTATTTTTCTTTTTCAAAAAATTAAATTTTAGAATAAGATTCTTTTCTCCTTTAAAATAAGATTTAAAATAAATAAATAACATGAACCCTAAGTTATATCAAATTGGTATTAAAAGAACTTTAGTGCCTTTTATAGTATATTTCCTTTCTTTCATATGTAATGCTTTATTTTGCTCTTTATTGTTTTTGTTTAATTTTGTGTCTTGTTCCTTTCATTTTTAGTTTTGCTATCTATATGCTCTTTGCTTTGTGATCCAAATCCAGATGATCCTTTGGTACCAGAAATAGCTAAAATTTATAAAACTGACCGAGAGAAGTACAACGAGCTGGCCCGAGAGTGGACAAGGAAATATGCTATGTGACCTCTCTTAATTAATTTGATATAAACTAGCGCTTCTTCCATTACACCATATTACTTTCTGCTGTTTCCTGTTCTGGTCAATGCGGTTATTTTTGGGGGCCAGTTCTTATTATTGAGATTTGTGTAGCATTGAATTTAAGTGAAAAAAATTGACTCTTAAATTATTAAATTTTATACTTCTATATTGTGAGAAAAATAATTGGTGTTCTAAGCTATTGTAAATTGTTGCAAGAACAAAAAATCCTTGCATTTTTATGCTTAAAAAACTGGCAGTCCTCTTTAATTTATTATTTTTTTTATTATTCAGGGCAAGATGTTGTTGCAACTTATAGTTCACCTTGCACCTGTTGTTATTTTGTTACTTGAATGTACATTAAATTAAAGCAATCACTATGCTCAATTTCTATCTATATATTAGATGACAGTTTCTATAACCAGAACTGGAAATCCATCAATCCAGTGGAAGACATGGCCAGACATATTATTGTGTCAATGTGTAAATGTAATTTTTTTTCCCCTTTTCTCCTCTGAAATGAATACTGACTTGTGCTGTGTAAATAAAACTTTTTACATCTGCCAGAAGTCAATGACTTCTAAATTTCTTTCTTTTTAGTTAAAAAGCAACAGAAGTTGATTATTTAAAGTATATAATAAAACAAAACAAAAAAAATTGCATGAAACAAAACATGTGATCAGATTTATGTTTTATGATTGTTTTCCCCTATTTCGTCAATTATTTTGCATTACTTTTTTGTAATACATATTTATTTTAGCCCCAACTAAATTTTGTAATTTAAATTGTGCCCACTTCATTTCGTTTTATGTTATGTATAATTTTGAATCGAATATTAATTTAATTTCAAATAATAATGCGCTTTTAATGCTTGCAGATTGAATAAACTATAAAAAACTAATCTGCTGTTTTTTAATGATTAACTTTCTTAATTCTTAACTCACAAATTTTATACTTTGCTTTTAAAGTGCTCATTGATAGGGAAAAAAATTTAGAAAAAGTGAAACATATTTGTTATTTTTAAAAATATATTTTGGCTCCTCAATGTAATTTCTTTGAAATTTAAATTTGTTTTAGTAAGTTTGGTAGATTTACAATGTGAACATAGCTCTAACAAGAGGTTTTATGTTCAGTTTAAGTTTCTTTACATAATGCACATCTGTTATTGAAGTTGATGAAATAAAAAATTTTCATGTAAATCTGATATGTTGTTTTAGTACAACCCATAATACGAAATTACAACTTTAATAATTGTAATTGTAACAAAAATAATTTAATGAATATGGTTGGACTATTAAATGTTTTATGCATGCATTATATAACATGTTCTAAATTGCTTACTTTTTTATTTTTCTGCTCCGAATTTAGATCTAAATATTTTGCATTGACTTATAAGTAAAAAAATATTGATTTGATCTAACTAATGAAAGTATATTTTGATATAGCAAAGCTAAATTTATTTTTTAAAACTTAAAAATAATTGTTATGGGTCATATTTCTGCCCTTGTGTAAAATTTCACATTATAAATTTTCTATCAAATTCTTTTAATAATTCCCTTTTTAAATTTTACTACCTTGAAGCTTTATTAAATTTGAAGATTAATACAAATCTGTCTTATCCTCTTAAAGAAAAAAAAAAGGGATTTGATTGTGTTCATTTAAAATTATTTTGCCAACTTAGGAGCTATAATTTTGCATTAAAAATTATAATTTAGTTCTCTAATATCTTAAATTTTTCTATAAGTTAACCTATGCATCAATATTTTATCATTTCAGTGTTTACTACTTTTTTAGTTTACTGTAAAAGTAGAAATATTAACAACACAATTTTTCATAATTTTTTTTAAGCTTTTTAAATTTCTTCAATCTTGTTAACTAATAAGTTGTGTGGATAGGAAATTAATAAAAAATAAAGCAATGTTTCGGATTGTTAAATATTTCATTCTCCCCTCCATTTGAACTTCTTATGTTCGCCACCCTCGTTTTCATGTCTATGTTTTAAGTACTATAACATATTCTTTAGAATATCCCTTTAATAAAAAGTCATAGTATTCATGAAAAAGCTGTATCCAAAAATGGGTTGGGTATTCACATGCCTAAACCAAAATTTTTGTTCGGAAAATAATTTCTCATGAAAAAGTAATATATTGTAGTGAAATTTTTTTAAATAAATTTCATAATAGATAGGTAGTTTTTTGTAACATTCATTGAATTGTGATATCTTAAATTTTTTAACTCTGTAGTTCTTAATTTTCTAAAGCTTAGACATTTCATAAAACATTTTTAGTAGTTACAGAGTAAATAATGAAGTAATTAGATAAAAGATGGAAATTGTTAAATTATCAAAGAAACTAACAAATTTCTGGAATGAAAAAAATATTTAGAAATTTAAACTTGAATCACGTTTGAAATTAATCTTGTTTGAGATTGGTTCACCAGAATTTATAAATCAAGTTTTCTCAATTGTCTGACAACACTTAAAGATTGTGTTAAAAATTGCAAATTATTGCTACACAGCAGTTAGTGACCACAAATTGACAATGCCTTACTGTTTTATTACGCATATTTAACTATGTCTAAAAAATTTAAAAATAAGTTTGCTTTTTCTTAATTAAAAACATATTTTATAACAGTTGCCAAGCTGTATAAAATTTGGTATTTTACACTTCATAAAAAAAAAAATAATAATAAAAAAAAAAAAAAAAAAGGGCCTCGATTTCCCACTTCATGTGAATATATGTCCCTAAATAGATCCCTTGTCCTTATACAGAAGTTCTAAAATTTTCCCATTTTTGTGGTGGTTCCCCGTTATGTAAATATGTAATGTAAATCCTGTATGTTTTTTATTTGAAAAACTATTAAAATAAAAATTAGGAAAGTTGGCTGTTAGAATAAAGGAATAGTTAGTCCTGTAAAATCACAACTGCTTTTATTACATTGACTACAAAGGCAGATTTTTATGCATTCAAAAATGAAATATTACACAAATATGCAATGCAACCTCTTATTAAATTAAGTAGTTAAACATGTTGCATGCAAAACATAGTATTTCTAAGTGTACAGTATGCAAAAAAAAATTTGACCACCCTAAATAACTTATAATCTAATGAATGGATCTAGGACTCAATTTTAATTATTCGAGGGGATGACTTCAAATATGCCAATTAATAAGTGCAGAGGATTTAAGTTACGAAATTAGACACAAAAACTTACCATCTCTTAATAAACATTCCTTTTTTTCGACGTATTTGGATTTCTGACGCGCAAAATATAGGGTTTTAGCCGCAATCTGGAACATTTGGTCCCAATAGTTTTCTCTGGAGAGGGCTCCAAAGTTAGAACCCCTTAATGTTAATTTTACTCTTTGCGTATTTCGCTAAATCAAGAGAACTTGTGAAACTAATTTAAAAAATGTACACACAGTGATAAAATTCGTTTATCCTAAGATAATTCCATGCGAAAAATAATTTTTTACATAGTAATATTTTTCCGATATTTGGTACTTTTTTTAAAGAACTATTTAGACTATTAAATAAAATGTATACTTACTAAAATTTATTTTTTTGCATGGAATTATCTTGGGCTAAACAAATTTCAGTTCGCTTCAAACTTAATCACGATAGGGTGAAATACGTAAAAAGTAGAATTAACTTTGAAGGGTCACCCAAACCTTGGAGCGCTTTCTTGACCGAACTATTGGGACTATATTTTCGAGAACCGTCGTTAACAGAATGCGTAGTATCTGGACTAGTTGCTAAGCGCCCATCCATTTAGACTCAGTAACGGCACTGCATAAAAGTTACGGAAAAATTATGGCCTTTTTTCAAATTTTAGAAAAGAGCAAAAAGTTTCTGAAAACTAGACCCTATGTTCGTGGTCTTCGTCTTCTAAAGAAATTGAAGAATTTCTAAAATATATTGACAGAATTTTGTGGTGATATGTTATAAAGAATAATTCTAGACTTCAATAGGCTTACAAAAAGAGAGGTCTTCCTTTCGATGTTGGACTGAAAGTGATTGAATAGAATTTACCTAATTTTAAATATGAAGATGAGAGGACGCATACGTCACAAAAAGTTTTATTTTGGTGGTGCAGATAATGTTATATTGCAAGGGAGCGAAATATTTATCTCCCAGTAATTGACACATTGATTTGTCAATTAAAATCTGTTTCAATGGCGTGTAAACCGATAGCTGATTGATTCGGATTTTTTTTTTTCAAATTTGAATTCTTTAAAATCCAAGGTATTAACCTCACGATTGTAATTATTTGAAGATTTTATGCCAATGATACGAGTGAAAAAGAACTAGAGCTATAATTAGAACATTTCAAGCATTATTTAGCCTAGGATATAAGTTAGACCAATTAGGAATTGTGAGATGTATAAAGCTCTAAGACACATTGGCATTTATCTTTGTTTTTTTTAATGCTCATAACTAAATGTAGTGGCGCACGTTAATGTGCATGTAACAATCTCGAGCTCCATACCTGCTCTAAATCCAGTTAGACAGTTTGCAGCTGCTTACTACATGTTATTCTATGAGGCGATATTTTCAAACAGATAATTTTGTTTTCATTTAAAGAAGTAAATTAGATCATTTCTGAGCTCAAATCTGCCGTATTTCATAAGATATTAATGTTATTAAGTAATTTTGGTGAGTTTGAAGTGAAAATTTGTCTTAGTTATTTATAGATATATTGTTAAAAAAAAGGTGACATGGTTGCTAGATTTTGAATAACTCTCTTTTTGGCCTCTTTCCATTTGTTTGTTCTTGTTGCAAGCTGTGCACCATCTTACGTTAGTGTTAACACTTTTAGCATTGTAAACACAAATATTGTTAGTAGACACGAGTAATAAGTAATCAAATACCACGTTTGCAAGAATCTCAAAACACAATTTTAAACCCATATAGATTTTTATGAAAATTTTCCTAAAAAAAAACAACTAATATATTTTATTCGCGGGCCGCCAGTTGGTAACCACTGCTCTAAAAGGAAGTGTCGTGGGAACTGGCGATCGGAATGTGCTGCAGGTAGCGTAGAGCAGAACTCTCTACCTATGGATACACTTCACATCCACATGCTTTTCCCATTAGCTCGTGGAAAGTCATAGAGGAATGAAGTACGTTAGTTTCTCTCTTGATTTTCATATAGATTGAAATCTTTTAACTTGGAAAGCTATACGGAACTGAAAACTACATTAAACATAGTTCTAAAGAAAAGTAATTCACGGATATTTTAAAAAATATCTTATTAAATGAAAAGGAGAAATATCCTAGTACATTCCTTCCCATACAACTGAAAAGAGGGAGAAGGGCTAAAAGCATGAATCCCCAGACGGCGTATTCGAGTGTTGCGATCGCCAATATTTAAAAAAAATATTTTAAACAATTAAATACGAAAAATATTAAGAAAGGGGGAAATATCGTAGTACATTCCTACATGAAACCGGTGGTTGCGATCAAGACAAACTAATGTACTTCATTCTCCCATGACTCTCCATATGCTAATGGTTTAAGCATGCGAAGTGTTGCCGTAGGTAGAGAGTTCTGTTCTGCGCCACCTGTAGCCCATTTCGATCGCCAATAGGTGTTTCAGTTTTATAAAAACTTTCTTACATAAAACTAACCATTTCTTACGAATTTCCGCATTATGCTTTATGAATCAAAGCTTGCAATAAATGAGTTTAGCTATCTATTTTGGGTGTTTGTACCATGAAAAAAGCCGATATCATAAGAAAAAAAAATATTCAGCAAAATGTCACGAGTTTTAATGGATGGTTGACCGTATAAAGCTAAGCACAGATGGCGCTTGAGGTTAAAATTCGCCGCAAGACTCCCGTTTTTACGCATAAGCTTAGAAAAGCGTGCCATTCAATCTCATTTTACTTGTAGTGTTCCAATATTACGCGTTCTTTCAATTTAACTTTCGATATAACGAATGTGCTTGGAAAGCCTCGTAATCTCGCTATGGTTTTACCCAAAAAATAAAGTATTTTACTCCACCATTTACTTTTTACTCTTACTTCATTTACCTTTTTTAGCCAAATAAGGGATAACACTCAAACCGTGGCAAACAGCGCACTTTAATAATGTTGTGATACAGTTGAAACTATTTATCTGGAACCTCCTTATCTCGAAAACCTCTATATTTCTAAAATTCCCTACATTTACTATCTAAAATCAATGTATTTTCCATGTTTATGACGAACATTTCTTTCCTTCAAAACCTCAGCTTCTTGAATTTCTAATAATCGAGCACAAATGTCCAAATAACATAACTTTCTTTATCAGTATAACTTGCAGACGGAGATGAACGTTGTGAACCCACAGTGCATAAAGAAGAGCAGGCTGAGGGTATTTCTTGGAATTTCGATCATTGTCCCTGCACTTCCTTGACTTGAAAAGAATACAATGATTCTGGCAGTAAGTGAGGGAATAAGATAGAGTGACCACCAGGGGTTAGCTTTTCAACATAGATAAGAAAGCTAGGAATAGAAATTCATTTTCACCTCAAAATTGCTACCAATGAATCAAAGGATAATTAGGAGTTTTAAAGTGAACTATAGAAAACAGTTGGTACGCTAACTTGTATATGCCATAGATGAAAAAAGTTCTCTTCCAAAAATAAATGAGTTCGATGCTATCAGAAAGGCTGTTCTACTTGGAGAAATGTGTCTAAAAATTATCCAAAATGGTTTTAAAATGGCTGGTTTTAAGAATAGCTGAGAAGATAATGAACAAGAGTTTGAAGGCATTAGTAAAGAAGAAGAAACTGTTGACGCTGAAAATACGCTAGATTTGCAAGAATGAAATGCAATAAATTATCAAACTTACAAGTACCATAAGGATACCAGATGTATGGGAAAATTAAAAGTGTTAAAAATTCATAATAAGATTGGAATTATATATTTGAATTTCCGTAAAAATGTTGTTAATGGTAGTACTTTCTTCAGTGTATTTTATTTTGTGGTTGTGGTACCTGTCACGCTTTTTAGCTACGAGGACTGAATAGAAATGGCAGAAGTGGAATGCCATTTATCTGAAAAAGAAAATTAATTTCATCCAGTTAATTTAAATCATAAAAAAAAAACAATTTCTAATATTTTAAAACTTGCCTCTATTATTGTAAATATAACTTTCTTACTAATTCATATTTTTTTCTTTTAGGTTCCAATACTTCCAAGTTTCAACAGTAACATAAGTAAATGTAAGCTATATATAGTAAATATAGCTATAAATAGCTAACTAAATTACCAAGATGAGTTGCAATTAATTGATAATAGCTATAATGGATGATAGCTATAATTGATATAGTTATAACTGATGATTAACCAATTTTTTTTTTGTTTGTAAATATTAGCCTGATATTTTCTTGTATAGTACGGCTTTCAGGAGAAGAGCTCCAGACACCCGTCTCGCGTCGTTGCGGGAACTATGGTTACGAGGGTAAGTCACTTCTAATAGGGGTGTGGAGTGAAAGTGACTAGTTATGTAATGATCTCAGCTTGGCACAAGTCAGCGAATCTTTTCTCCTTTTCCCTAGCATTAGTGGTAGTCCTAAAGGAACTCGTCTTTCTTTTATTCTCTCGTCGTAATGTTACTTTTGTTTTCATTAAATTTAGGATCAGAGAAAACTCTTCAAAAATCTTAGTTTCTTAACAAAATTAAATATTTTTTAAAAGGACCAAAACATTATAACTAAGAAGTCCATTTTCTTTAAAATTGTTTTTTCTTTTTAAATGTACGATATTACAAAAGTTAAAGTAAGAACCACTAAGTATTATAAAATTTAAAATAAGAACAAAATCTTTGAAGCAAAAAGTTGCTCTTCGAATTGCATAATACATTATTCTCATAGATATGTTTTAAAAGAGTTTTTAAATTTTGATTTCTTTTTCTTAGCTAGATATTTTCTAAAGTCTTATAGTCCTTAAAATTTCATAGATAAAAAAAAAATGTACAAAATAATGTTAATGAACTATCTATATGAAGTGTAAATGCTTTATCCGATCATTTAATAAAAGGTATTCAAAAGCTGAATGAAAATAAGATTATTTTTTTTACAAACAAAAATTATAATGAAAAAAGTTTGAAATTGAAATTAAAACAAACATCAAACTAATAATTATATAATAATGTTAATTTAAAAATAAGCTTTGATATCAAAATCATTCATAGAATTTTAGTTCTTTATTTATCTTTGGAATAGTAATAAAATTTAATAGATTTTAAACATCATTTCCGTAGAGCCATATTTTCACAAATATGTCAAATCTTAGACAGGAATGAAATGACATGATGTATCCAGTTTATGAAATGCTTATTCCAGTTTTATGTATGTAACTACAATGAATAAATTAATCACATGAAAAAAGAAAAACTATGTATAAGAAACCTAAATCAAATGCATCTCTTGAATATAGCGATTAAAGAAAGATAGATATATTTTTTTTCAAAGAAAAAAATATTGATTGAAACAGAGAAATAATCTCAAAAGTTTTTTCATGAGACAAAAGAGGTTGATTAAAAAATATTTTTAACAACCATAAAAAAAAAAATATTTCCAATAAATAAATAGCAACTGAATTCCAAATAAATTAACGCATATCGAATAAAAGTATAAATGAAAATACGGTTTCATTTAAGTCTATATTATTTTTTCTTCTTAAGAAAAAGCAAAAGATTGTCTAAATATTAATTCAAAATTTGAACAGGTCTCTTGAAAGCTGATAAAGCAGCCAATCTGGTAGACCACTCCTTCATTCCTCCATTACAAATGTTACCTCACTCGTTACCATAGCAGCAGACAGCCCCAGACTTCTTATCGGGAGCTATTCTCCTCAAAGCCACACTATAAGTCAAAGACAGGAAAGAGGTTCTACCATATCATTCTGTTATGTAACGAGTTCTACTTGCTTCCTTAAAAGAGAGGGAAAAACATGTTTTAAAACTGATATTTGATTAGATTTGGAACAAAGTTGTGGCAATTATTCACAATTTTACTATAAGTTGGGTCAACAGTTACTTTGCTAATGTCACAAAATGAAAAAAAATGACTGATTGTTCATTTGTTCCAAGGCTGCTCTAAGACCAATAGAAAGGCCCAAGAGTTTTTAAGAAACCAATTTCAAGCAAGTTTTCCCATGTCAAAGAAGTTTTCTAAGTGAAAAATGTATATTTTTTATGGTGGTCTTAAAAAAAGCCTTTTGCATTCTACTTTTTCCAAAAAGTAAAACTTAAAATGAAACAGAACAATTAAAACTACTATGTACGAAAAGTTGTAGTTAAAAAATGTAATCAATGTTATGTTAACGTACTGCAGCTGTGGCAAATATTTGCAATTCGACTATAAGCTGAGTAAACTTCTCTAAACCACTAAATAAAAAGGTGACAAATTGTCCATATATGTCCCAAGGCTGCTCAGAAACCAATTGAAAGGCCCAGGAGATTTTAAGAAATCAGTTTTCAGCAAACTTGTCTATGTCACATATTTATTTATTTTTTAAGTGAAAAATTTATACTGTACTAAATGTACAAACAGTTGTAATTTAAAAAATGTAATTCTGAATTTTGTTTAAAATTTGAGTCATAAAAATTAAATAACAGAAATTTTTCTGCTTACTTTAGATACAAATAAACAAATGTCTTTCATTTTATTCCTTGCAATTCCTTATAACGAAGTTTCCATCACATTTAAAACAATATAAATTTGTCAAATTACTTTTATAACAAAAATAGTGATAAAACAAGTATAGCATGAATAAAAATAGGAAGTTATTTATTGCCAATTATAAAGATAGTCCTTTTTCATCAGTGTTTCTATCCAATCCAATTAGTATACATTTTTTACTTTATTAATTCTTACGCTAGGGGTGCACAACCTTTTTGAGCTGAGGGCCACATGTGTAGCAGATTGACCAAAGTATTTAGACAGACATGTTGACAGCAATTGTAGATAGCCATTGTATGTAAACATCATTGTTCTCGGCACTAAATTCTTTTTGTTAGTTACGTTGCCATAAAATTAAATACTTTTAAATGTTTAAAATTAGAAACTGCAAAAAAAATTAAAAAAAGAAAAAAAACAGAATCAGAAAATAGTAACTAAAATTGGATATTCATGTACTCTAATAATGACGTATTAAAAATACTGGGATTTTCAAAACTATGTGTAAATCTGTAGCGGTAACCATCGAAAAACTACATTGACTGAGAATGTTCAAAAACTTATATTTCAAATTTCCGATTTTTTTCAAATTTTTTCCCTCTCATTTTGTTGAGATTGCTGCAGTGGGCTGCACAACAAGCCACAGGTTGTGCACCCCTATCTTTCACCAATATACAGGAACTGACAAAAGTAAAATTTTAGGTTCCAGCTTCTAGAATTACTGTGATGATTTTATCACAATTACTGCAAAATAATAAATAAAAAAACTATCTCCTATGGGCAGCCTTGACTATTTTTTAATAAAATGCAGCATATCTGTAGCTTTTCACAGTAAAGGAGTTAAAAAAAAAAAAAAAAAAATTCAAATTCAGCAATAGTTTTAGGAAATATTTTAAAATGTAATTCCTATAATTTAATAAAACAAACTATAAAATATACACTAAAACAGTAGGTAAATTAATATTGGTTCCTTTAATGTAAGCTTTAAATTGGATAAATACATTAACATTGCCTTTCAGTTTTAGGTTTGAAATACTATCTACGATTAGATAACATTTTTAAGCTAAGATCAAATGTCTTTTTTTCTTAATGAATCCCAGACTTAGAATAGTTTAAACCTAAGTAGTAGAATAATAATAATAACATGTTGGAAAAGTTAGTTGTTAGGACGACCTGGCACCTGGGATTTGTTGGTCCCTGCTAATATGTAATTTAAAAATCTAATTTTTAAGATAATTTTTCTAGAGGCTTTTTTCTTTATTTTCAAATATTTTTTTTACAAATTGACTATTTTATTAGAATTACAAGAGTGTCTAATCAAATTAGACATATTCACATAAGATTTATTACACACTTCGCAATAATAAGGTTTTTCACCAGTATGAACAAGTAAATGCCTATTTAAATGAGTTTTCTGAGAAAATGTTTTATTACACACATTGCATGAATAAGGCTTTTCTCCAGTATGAACAACATAATGATCATTTAAATAAGTTTTGAGCCTGAATTTTTTATCACATAAACTGCATGAATAAGGCTTCTCACCTGTATGAACAAGCGAATGTCTATTTAAAAGAGTTTTCTGAGTGAATGTTTTATTACACACAGTGCATGAATATGGCTTTTCACCCGTGTGAGCTACATAATGTTCATTTAAATGAATTTTACTTGTAAATGTTTTATTGCATATACTGCATGAATAAGGCTTTTCTCCAGTATGTGTATAATAGTGTCTAGTTAAATTAGATTTTTTTCTAAAAGATTTATTACACACACTGCAGCTAAAAAGTTTCTCTCCAGTATGGACAAGAAAATGATCTTTTGCACTACTTTTCTGTGAAAATGTTTTATCACATACATTACATGAATAAGGCTTTTCTTTAGTATGAACAAGATAATGTTTATTTAAACTAGAGCTTTGTGTGAATGTTTTATCACACACACTGCATGAATAAGGCTTTTTTCCAGTATGGATAGCTGAGTGTTTCATTAAATACACATTCAGTGAGAATGTTTTATTGCATACACTGCATTTAAAAGGTTTTTCTCCAGTATGTGTAAGAGAATGTCGATTTAAATAATCTTTATGTGAAAAGGTTTTATCACACACACTGCATAAATAAGGTCTCTCACTAGTATGAACAAAATAGTGTCTATTTAAATGAGATTTTCTTTCAAAAGATTTTTTACACACAGTGCATGCATAAGGTTTTTCACCAGAGTAAGCAAAAGAGAGATTATTTAAGCTACTGCTAGATGTTAATGTTCTGTTACACATTTTGTGTGAATATGGTTGTTCTCCCAAATGAACAAGATAGTATTTATTTAAATTCTATATAAATATTTTCCATTAATGAGTCTTTTCAATTGCGAAAATTTATTCAGAATCTTATCCCAGATGTTATAAGTGAGATATCCTGTAAGCCAAAGAAAAAATTATTTTCATCAATGAAAGTAAATCATCAATTATAGGAATTACTTTATAAAACGCATTAAAAAAGTGATAAAAAGTAAACTAACGATGTCATTTGTTTATTTTTTTTCTCCGAATTGATGCGGATTTTAAGTTATTGGAGTTATGACGAGCAGTTCGCTTTACGCTTACAGCTTTGGTAAGTTCGCAAACTGAATAACTGAACTATTTTATTTGACGTCATCAGATCTTTTTAATCGACGGCGCCCTCTAGGAAATAGAAAGTTTAAGTTGCAAAAGAGGGGGGGGGGAGGGCACATATCTTCAATAAATGACTTAATGAATGGATCCTAATAGGTATATTACAAATTTATAAGCACTTACTTATTTTTCGGTTGGACAAGTGTATAGACAGGGACAGTGATGACGTATTTCATGACGTCAAACCCCGCCTCCTTTCAAACTCGTTCCAAACATTTTTTCGAACGAACCATTTATATGGCATTTCCTATGTGGATATAAGACGCCAAGATTTTTAATTTATTATTGAAATAAAAAAATTTATATAGCGCTTCTAAGGAACTTATTCCTAATTTAAGTAGTTTTCTTTATACGGGGTATCAGTAGATTTTACGAGTTAAGTGCATTAAATGCTATTAGCGTCAATATTTTTAACTCTTGTTTCTTGTTTATAATAATGTCTTATTTTATTTAGAATTTGTTACTTATTCTATACCTACACCTAATTTTTTTCTTTAGTTTTGGAAAGGCATGCATTGTTTTACAACGTTCTAAAATTAATTTTTAATCTATAATTAGATTATATTTATCAATACTAATGTCTGTTTTTTTAATTATGTCTGATGATTAAATTTGTAGTTATTGTAAACTTTGTTTGCTTAAGATTTTCTGATTATTGCTGCTAATTCTCATAAGCTTTAGTTTTTAACTACTAAATAGGAATAAATTATGTAACTAGCTTATTTAATACGCATACATATGGTTAAATCTGCACAGAGTTTTAGTTTAAACTCAGATTTATTTTGACTTGGCATTTTTTCTTGTTTATATTTGCCAACATCATCATTAATTAGTTTTTAACAGTAGTTTTACGCATTAATTTTTTGAGAAAATTCAGATACCTTATTATTAGATAATTAATATTAGATTATTTCTTAACGTAACTAGTGTAGTGCTATGTTAATGTGTAGTGTTATGATAGTGCAGGGTCAATACTATGTTTAGTTTCCAGAATTTTAATATATAGAATAGCTAAATTAAAGCAAATTTAAGAATTTATTAGAATTTATTTTATTTAATTAAGATTTAAGATTTAATTAAAGAAAAGCATTAGAAAGCTTTAAATTTCCTATATTTTTGTTTTAATTTCAAGTTCTATATTTTGTTTAGACGACAAGATAGGGAGCCATCAATAGGCTCATTTATCATCAATTTGTCTTAAAATCTCAGATTACTATTTTATTCGATAAGAAAGTGAAACATGAATTATTTTAGAATTCTTTAAAACATACTTATCCCATACATAAACTTTTATTTAACATTCATATTTATTAATATATCTATTCAGATAGGTGTGTAAATTTTACTTATTTAATAATATTAATTTCAAATAAATATAATTCAAATTTATAAGAAATTTTTTTATTTAGAAACTTAACTCTTTTTTAATTAATGTATGTATACATATTTAGTTATACAGCTTTTTTATTTGGCAAATGTTACTGTTATCACTTTTTATGGAATAAAATTTGCATTTGACAGTCTAAATCAAAGTTTTTTAAATTACCTTCATAGTAATATTTTATTTGTTACAGTGCTTATGTTGAACGTAACATTCAAGACACCATAATCCAAATTTATTTTTAATTTCATAATAACTGCAGTTTAATTGGTTGTAAATATATTTTAAGACCTGTCAACTCTCAAACTTTTGTTTAAGTTTTATATAATTTTTTTTTTACTTCCTATCGTTTTAGTAAGTTTACCAATAAATTTGAGCTATTTTAAAAACGTGTATCTTAAATGTTTTATAATTTTCACTAATTTATCCAACTTTAATCATGCTCCTTACATAACTTTTTAATTTGTTTTAAAATTTTCATAATTATTTACAATTAATAAGTTGTCTCAATGTTATAAAAAAATTGATTTAATATAATATACATATTTAAAGAAAAATTAAACATAAATTAGAAATAACATTTTCCAAATAATAAAATTCACAAATTTCCGATTTCCAGATTTTAAATAGAATTTATATAGTAAATATTAAATACAAATTCTCCCAATCATATATACAAAAAGTTAGCTTCTACAGCATTCTCTCCTCTTTCAATCAATTTAGGTTCATCAGAAAAAAACTTTACGATATGGAAGAGCTTAATTACACTTTTTCTTGCCATTTCAGCGGTTAAATTCGACTCTATATTAATATATTCAAAGATATAGTTGACCCACTTTTAACTACATGAGAAACGCCATAGTGTTTGCTCCGTTCAGAACATTGTTTAGAACGAGGAGAGCTAGTGACGTCGTTGATGACGTAGGACTAACCCTGTCTATTGGGATCGACTTGGGGTGCAAGTGGCACAGAGCAGAACTCTCTATATATGGCAACACTTCACATGCATTCGTGATTAGTGGTGGAAGGCAAGGGCGCTGAATAATATAAAAGGGGGTGCAACCCCCATCCCAATTTTTTTTTTTGAAATATTCTGTTATTACATTTGGTTTTGTTATTACATATACCTTCATCTGTTAATTTTTTTCAAGATACATTTCTTCATTGTTAACAAGATATTAAAAAAAGTACGAATTTCTTGTACTTTCAAGTTATGCCACGAGAAACTGTATTCATGGCGCTGCCATAGCTACTGACTTTGAGACACAAATGACTATAAGCAGTAGTTTCGTATACTACTTACGAATTTGTGCACGCTTAACATTGGTATTTATTGTGTTGATGAAGTTTTACAGTTGTGAGAAGTCAGTTTATGTTATACACCTTTTTTAAACTAAATAACTAATAGAAAATATAATATTATTTATATTTTATTAAATGCAATTTAAAAATATAGCTTAGATATATGCCAAGTTTGTGCATGCTCAGTGTGCATAAGAAAAGAATCAGAGATGACTCAGAATTCATTGAAAAAGTTATAAACAGATTTGGACAGCAAACAAGACAATTACAAATCTTGTTTGATTAAACAATTCTCTAATTGTTATGTATCAATAATTACTTAATTATTTGTTTTTGAATAAAAATATTTTTAATAAAATTTTTTTATAACAAAATTGTTTTTCTGTATCTCATAAATTGTTTAAAAAAAGAGCCAGGGGGATGCAAGTGTTCGCACCCCGCTGTCGGCGAGCTTGGTAGAAGGAAATAAGTCAGTTTCTGTTTTGATGATGAAATTGAATAAAAGCTAAGGAAAGTTAGGAAACTATATGGAACTCAAAATTGCATTAAACATCGTTTTTAAAGAAAGTGTCGTGGAAATTTTTGAAATTATTTTTGACAATTATACACAAAAAATGTTATGGAAGGGAAAAATATTGTAGTACATTTCCATACAACTGAAAAGAAGGGGTGAGAGAAGGAAGGAGGATTAAGACATGGATCCGGTCTTTTCTCCAGATGGCGTACTTGAGTGTTGCGATCGCAAATTGGAAAATGAGACGTCATTCACACAACATGATGTATAGGCGATCGCAACACCCGAACACTCCATCTGGGGAGAAGACCGGTTCCATGTCTTTGGCCCTTCTTTCTTCTTCTCTTTTCAGTTGTATGGAAAAGTACTGCGATATTTTTACATTTCTTAAAATTTTTCGTTTTTAATTAATAAAAATATTTTTTAAAATTTCCATGACTATGAACTATGTTTAATGTAGTTTTCAGTTCCATATAGTTTCCTAACTTAAAAGTTTTTAATCTATTTGAAATTTAAGACAGAAACTAACGTACTTCCTTCTTCTATGACTTTCCGCATGCTAATGGCGAAACCCTTGTAAAGTATTGCCATAGGTGGAGATTTCTGCTCTACTCCACCTTTAGCCCATTTCGATCGCTAATACTAAATGCGATTACAAAGCTCGAATACGTCATCTGAGGAAAGCACCCGTTTTTTTCGGTCATGCAAAAAAGAAATGTTCACAAAAAAGTTTCTGCAAAAAAGGAATGTTCACAAGGAAATAATTTGACCTTTTCTTTTTTAATAAAAAATCTTTTTTTATCAATGTTAAAATTATTTCAGAATAAGTCTCAATGTTTAAAGTAACTTTTTAGCTGAAATTGTATAGTAGGCTTTTCTTTCATTACAGAATATTTTTTTAAAGTCCACCTTGGCTTATGATAGTCATTTAATGATTTTTCTAGTTTATTTTTTTATTTGTGGGATTCTTAACTTTTAAAAAGCATTACATTTACTTTAATTAATTATTTTTAAAAAAATTTAATTAGAAATTATTTAAAAAATGTATCAATTGCAAAAGTATGAATCTGTGTCTTTTTTTAAAAAATTGAACTGTATTTATGAGCAAAGGTTAGCTTCAGGAGAAACTGGAACTGAAGAACATATCTTTAATCATTTAGCAAGTATTCATATATCAGATACTCAAAGAACAAATACTTTTTGCTTCTTCCGTACTTAATTTGAAAGCATAGGTAAAAAAATACAAAAAAGTACACTTTTTTTAAAAATCCAACTTAAAAACGAACTAGATCTTTACCGAAGAGATGTTATTTCTAAGTAAAATTCACAAAATGTGCTCTGTTGACTGTTGAAAAGTTGTTAGACACTTAAGCTTAATTCATTTTTATATCTGAAGTCGATTTAAAAAATATATGTTAGATATCCAGATGCCTGGCTCCTTCTAACTACATAAAGAAGGAGCATATTATAATTGTTCATAAATGGTAGTAGTTACAGAGAGTGTACTCTTTTTAAAAAGGGTATTAACAAACTGTTCTTTCGAACAGTATATTGTCTCTTTCGAAAATTAAATGTCCCGTATATTTTTCAAATTATCGTTCAACAAGGATAAATATCTTATTAAAGTTTGAACAAAATATTAGTAATAAAAACTAAGACACTCGTATAGACAGTGTATTCCAAAATGTGACGGGCAAATTCAAGGGGTAAAAAAAAAGGTATAAACTTATCACAGAATATGGGGTCGCAAACCACTACAAAATTGATAACTACTAAAAGATTTGTTTGATAATCTATCGCAAGAACTGTTCAAAGAGGCACCAGCAAACTTCATTTTAAAGTCTACAACGACATAAAAACGATCTTCAGAACTTCAAAGCGAATATTAAACCATCGCTTAATTTACGTAAGACAACAAGTGACATTTGCCTCTCGTTTCTCTTAGATTTATAACCTGCATACATTTCTTTTTTGATTTTAATCTCTCGATGAGGTTTGTATTGCATCCCCATTTCCTATGGTAATTTTACATCTTCTTGGTTCACCGTTCTGAATTTATCGAATTTTTTAACATCCTCTGTATGATTTAAACTCAAAAATTTTGCGGTAAGAAAAATGTAATACAAGAAACCACATGAGTGGTAAATAATGTGTCAATTAAATTTAGCTGCCGAAGTTTGAGGAATCGGCTGAAATAAAACTGAAATTTTTTTGCTGCTTTCAGTATATTTCATATAAAAAAACATTGAACATAAGTCATTTTTATGGATAGTTTAAAAACGGTTAAAATATAAAAATTGCGCAAAATAGCGAATGTTAGGGAGCTAAATTTTGAAGAATCACAAGTTTTAAATTTGAGAGCAAGGCATCAATACATTCCAATATTTTGATATTTTTTGCTCCTTTATCGATAATCTGTCCATTTGTTGGTCAAAAGAGAAAATAAGTAAGCACAGATATCTAAAAAAGAGCTGTGTAAACAGTTCGGGGTGTCGGTAAGTGATAGTAAGCAGCAGCTGTGGTTTTGTATATAGTAATGTATGAAGTTGGGCATTAAATAAGACTAAGGGGAAATAATCGAACAAAGTGATATGAAAAGAACTGCTTAAGCAGTGTCGAGGTCTGGCAAGCGATGGCGAGTCGTGTTTTTGGAAAGCGAGTTAGCCCATCACCTCCTACATCAAGAAGCCTCCACACGGTCTTTTATAAGTATTCCGCGCAGACTAATTAAAAAGTGAACCAGTTGTGCGCATGAACCCAAAACCTTCTCTAAAAGTTACTGAGAGAAATTTATCATATATATTTGAGAATTGAATCTGTAGTGGTTGACAAGTGAATAAGGCAAACCAATAATATTCATAAATAAAACGAATTTTTAGTCATATATATGCTACCACTTTTTTATTTCAACTAGATTTTGTATTAAGTGACTCGTTCGGAAAGTGGATATCCTTCACAGTGGTCTGATCGGACTACCTATAAAAAACCGTGTGGAAGCTTTTAGTTATAGGAGTCGTTGGGTAGCCCACTACCTCCTAGAAAAGGGAAGGCCTCCGTGCTGGATACCGTAAACAAGAAATTTGATCCTTAGAAACTTTATCCAAACGCAATGTCATCTTTCGTGTTTCATCCTACTGAGTAGCTTAGCAGCTCAAACGTAGTGACATCTTTTTATTTTCCAATCTCCACTGAGCGGTTTATATTCGTTTAGATATATTTTATATATTTTCCGTACAAAATAATACATTATCAGAAATATATTAAATGATCAAGTTATGTCTCACATTCGTTGCCACTATTACATCTTCTCCTGATTATTCTTTCCGTGGAAAATCATGTGGGTTAATTAGTAACACGTTACTTTATGGGATATTAATTTACAATGAGATAGTTTTTATAAAATACTCAGTTTATGTACAGTTTTTTTTTCCTACATTTTATTTATTTCAATTGATCAATTCTTGTATAGTGGCAAATTTAGGAAACACTAATGCTTAAACATATTTTAAGATTTTTTAAAGTTCAAAATGCTGATGATAACCTACTAAGGAATTGTTTATAGAAGTTGTAGAATGTGAACTTTCGAGATTCCATTAATTTTTTTGAACTGATATTTAATATTGATTTGTCCCACTACTTCAGAAAATAAAAACAAAATTGAATTTAGTTAAAAAATAAAAAATTTTCTGCTAAGAAAATGTAAGCAAAAAATGCATTTCTAATGGGGTCAATTGTTTTTAAAACAGCATTTTTTCATAATTAGAATATAGTCAAATCATTCATAGTTTAATTATTAATTAACTTAATAATTAATTGTCATATTAAATCTTTACTAACCCCGCAGTTCTAGACATTTAAAGTGATCCTATAATGACAATAAAGTTAAGTAAAGTTTGTCCAATTAAAAACTTCACAGCATTTTTATCAGCTCTGACATAAATAGTTGCATTAAATACGTTATCTAACGTATTTAATAAAATTTTTTATATCTCGTTGTGGGCGAGGTAAAAATCATGGTTAATAGAATTTATTAAATAAAAAATCAAATGGTAAAGCAGAATTCTTTTACCGCCTTAAATCCCCGTTGAAAAAGAAAAAATGGCATTTATTCATATATTAAGTTTCATCATTATGGGAAGTCATTATGGAGAAATCTTCAGAGGAAGGCATCGGCTCACATTAAGCTATCTGGCCAAATATGATGATGATGATTAAGTTTTATCATTAATTAATTCATATATTAAGTTTTATTATTAATATTAAAATAAAAATTCTTATTGTTTTTAATCAAGGAATTACTTTTAGACTAAAGTTAGTTTTATTTTTATTTTACTTACTTTTTTTATTAGTAACATTAGATTAAATAATAAATTTTGTGACTTGCCTACACTACTTTCATGATATGTTTACATCAGTCTGGTGTCAAGGGCTAGTGTGGATAAAAATGTATTTTTTTTTTACTTTACAAAAAATTATAAAAAAAAAGTATATATATAAAAGTATTATAAAAGAGTATATAGTTTAGTTTATGTATGATTGAACTTCAAAGATAAGAACTCAAAATTTTGAAACAAATAAAAAAATATTAGATGAGTTCAAAATAATTATAATTGAGCTATTTTGGAAAATCTATAAACATTGTCCACATTAGCCCTCCTCTTCCCTATGCTGCAGCGATGATATACAAAAATAAAATGCAAAACAACTCAAAAAGCAGTAAAATCCATTTATTTAAAACATTATTCATTTTCAGGTTTTCTTTATTTTGCCACTTTTCAAAACTTGCAAAATAAAAGCACATTTTCAAACCATCAAATATAATTTTTCTTTTTTAAATTTTTATACATTTTTTGGTAGTTTTGTTGGATTATCGAAAGCTATCTCCGACTTCCAACTTAAAATCATTTAATTGAAATCTTAAATCATCTTACAGATATTGAATCTCTCAAAAACGATTTCTAAAAAAATAATTTTGTTTCCTTCGCATCCAATACTTGCCATAACGAAATACGTTTTATAAAACTTAGAAAGTATCATGTTATTTTAACAGTTTGAAATATCTTTGATAATTTGGAGATTGAGATTTTTTTTAATATTCTATTATCAAAGGTAATAACATAGCTTGATTAAAAAATTTTAATAATAACCTTTTATATTCTTTTAAAAATCAAATACTATTACAGTATTTACATATTAAATTATTATAAAAGGCAATAATAAATGTTTAACCATAAATGTTTCGGTAGCCTTTAAATACTTGTATAGGGTGTTTCATATTCTCTGCTTTTAACCCTTTGCTTATGGTGTACCATGTTGTACCATCACATGTGGTCAACAATTTGTACCATCCGTTAGCAAAAGATTAATATATGTATTTAGAGTCCTTGTTAAAAATTAAGGAATAAAATAACCTACATATTAGGATCACAATAAGCGGGAAACAAAAATATTGTTAAAATAACGCGAATTACTGTAGAGGTCTATGACAGTAAATGTGATAACAAATTATCCCAAAAAACAGTTATTTTTTGGAAATAACAAATTGTTGCAATTAATTATTTTTATTTTTAACCTTCAGTTTAAATTGACAAAAAAAATTATGATTTTGTTTGCACAGTGGTATTTTGTAGAGTTTGTAATATGGTTAAAAAGAAGAGTTAATTTTTGAATTTCCGGTATATTGAGACTTTTGCTCTTTATAAATAACTATACATTAAATAATAACTATACATTATTATTTTGTTTAAAATTTTCTAACATAACTCACGTAGAAATAAAAAAATTGCAGATAAAAAAAATCCATGTTTAGTCACATTTATAAGAATGGCCTAAAATTCCAGAAATCCGGAATTTATGAAAAAGTACAGCTTTTCCAAAAATATAAAAATCTACAAACGGAAAATATTAATAAAAAAAATCAAGTAGTTTTAGTATTTGTTTATCAGATCAAAATTTTTTTTGTGTATAATTATCGTATATAACTTATATTTGAATCTGCAATGCTGCTGAAATATTTTATTTTAAATAAAAATTTTAGGTAACGGAAGAAAATTGGCATTTGATTTTAAATGTGCAATACAACTATTTTTTTTTCCAAAATAGAGAGATTTTGCACTTTCAGGTGGCATTCCACATAATCTCGTACTTAGATTCTTTGCAAACTCCATAGAGAACCGAGAAAGTTTTGTAGTAAATGCGTTGTTCAAATCGTACTCACGTAAACGTGCAACACAAGAGTCTCATTATTCCAGTCTTCAAACATATTCTATAGTTTGTCTACGGTAAGAACTCTCCCCTCCACAAAATCTGAAGCCATCTTCAGCTATGGAAACAAGAATGGCGCATTTCAGGGAGGGTAGCTTCTCTTCATTTTAGGGCTAACACAATACAAAATAGACAGAAGAAAAAGATTCCTTTTTTCTCACCAACCCAAGCAAGAACATGTCCTAAACAATGTCCCCACACCCCTACTTGAAATAGTTATACCTCGTTGCCATAGTCACCGCCACGGATTCAGACGAATGGCTAGGGGAGTTATTACTTTACACAAACTATAATTCACATTTAGTTTTTGCTTGCGTGTTGCATCGTTTTATTTATAGATATAATAAATAATTTCCAAACAATAACTTAACTTTTTTAAGGGATATAAAGAAGTCAAAAAATATTTGAGTTCTTTTTTCTGTTGGGGTTTGTGGGTTTAAATTATTTGACAATATAGTTTTGCTTACATATGTAGTAAACAAATCATTTCAAAACGATACTTTTACTTTTCCAAAGCACATGAAAAGAGACAAATTAATATTAAAATTTTTCTGTTTTGGTTTGAGATTTCAAATTGTTTCACAATGCATTAAATTTTTCTTTTATTACAGATATAGTAAATAATTCATAACATTATTTTTACTTTGGAAAGAACAACAAAAGTTAGAAATTTTGAATTATTTTACAATGTATAATCACGCTCAGAATGTAAATTAGAGATCAACATGACGAAATAATTTTTTTCTGTTATAAATACAGTCGTAGAAAATAGTCCTTGCACATGCGAAAAAGCCAATCAGACCAAACGCCTTATTGGATTTTCAAAAGTTCCACAATAGCAAAGTCTCAAATTAATCGTAATAATAACACCCAAATATATATATCACCACTGTATTTTCATAAATGACATGCAGTTGTAGTGCGCAGTTAGCATCTTAACGAAAATGCGTGTTTGTTCCTCCACAATATATACAAGAAAACACACATCAACACGTAAAATACACAATTAATTGTAAACGTTACAGTTATACATATGAACTGGTCGTCGAAATTTTTTTAATGCTTGCACACGCGGTCAAGTTACAATTGATCTTGATCATTTTACATGAAAAATATATATTTTTTTTTACAATGAACACTAATTAAAAGATGTTTTATAGACCAATAAAGCCATTTTTAACTGGTTAAGATTTAAATTATGTTTTTTGATAATATCCGTATTTATAAAAGCACAAAAATTTTTTGTTGAAAATAAGTACTCTTTGAACAATTTTTCCAAGAACACTAATAACAATGGAGTAATTTTAGTGGCTTTTAAACAATTTGATTCACATCGTAATAAAACAATTAACACTGATAAACATTTCACGATTGGGCAACACAACTGATTCCAATTCAAACATAGAAATATTGTTCTCAATTTTTAACATAACAAACTTTGATACAGAAGCTTTTCACATTTTCCTGACACAATCAAGTCTGTTTTTTTTCTTCTCGAGATTGTTTGGACGTTCATTAATATAAATATTTTATTATTATTATTACTTTTTTTCATTTCACTCTACCGACTTCGAATTCTAGTTGCAAAGCATGTTTTTTATAGCTCCTATTTGTTATATATGCATGTTTAAATAACTGGCCAGACTAATTTTTCGGCGCACAATCGAATAATTTCGTCCAATGGAACCAAATTTAATTTTTAATTTAAATGTTTGAATATGGCATAAACATGTTCCCAAGCTGTCCAATATGTTCTGAACACAGGTTCTCCGGCATTAAAAGCCATCGAAGCACACTTTAAGTAAATAGAAACTTCAACTTCTGTCCGTCTTTTACTTGAAGCACTTTGTTCCATTTTTTGTGTGCTTGTGTGTTTGTTCAGTCTAAGTATTTTGGTCTTCAGAAAAGAATAGTAACTAAAATAAAAGCTAATAGGATTGGTAAGAAATCAGTGCTCTGAGTACCGATGGGTGAACCTGATTTTGTAAGATCCCGCCTTTTCATCATGACGCGGTCGATGACGTGGATTACACCATTCACAGCTTGAATGTCTGGGCGGATGATGCGAGCTTCAATGCCTTCCCATTCTAAAAGAAACTCACCTGCAAAAAGAAGAAAACAAACAAATGTTATATATTGAAACATTCCATGAGTGATCCATTGCAAACCCTACAACTTATTTGTGTTTCGTATACTTTTAAAAATGTAAAACAATGTCAAAACAGATATTTCATTTGAAAATTTGCAGTCGCAACGCTTGAATACGCCATCACGGGAGACGACCAGTTTCATGCCGTTAACCCCTCCCCCTTCTCCTCTTTTCAGTTGTAAGGGTTGCTATTTATATTTCTGGCCTTGACAACAGTAAGTGTTGCTAGGCGACCGCAGACGATTTTAATCGAAAGTTTGATATTTTTAAACATAAATTCAGCAGACGATTTACCATTATAGCTTCATTTGTGTTGTTGACAGTAAATTGAAAAGTTCTTCTCTTTCAAAAAATGGAATTGAATCGTGAACATTTTCGTGCCATTATTTTTCATAACTTTCGACGTGGATTGTCAAGACAAGAGTGCTTCGATGAACTTAATTCTTTATTCAGCGATAAAGCGCCATCCTACAGCACTGTAAAAAATTGGTATAACGAATTTAATCGTGGTCGATGTTCGATCCAGAACGAATCCCGTGCAGGTAGTCCAAAATCCGTTGTTGTGCCAGAAAAGATTGATGCTGTGCGTGAACTGATAAATCAAGATCGTCATGTGACATACCGTGAGATAGAGGCGTCTTTGGACATTAGTATGACTAGCATCAATAAAATATTGCATGAACATTTGAGTTTAAAAAAAATTTGTTCGCGTTGGATCCCGCATAATCTGACAAACGCTCAAAAAAAGGCTCGTGTCGATTGGTGCAAGGAAAAGTTGGAAAAATACGTTCAAGGTACATCAAAGGCTGTGTATAACATCTACACAGGTGACGAATCATGGATCTATGCATATGAGCCGGAAACAAAACAGCAATCAACTGTATGGGTCTTCCAAGACGAGGCAAAACCAACAAAAGTTGTTCGAGGAAGAAGCACATCGAAACAAATGATTGCCTGTTTCTTCGGCCTTAACGGTCATGTGGCAACAGTGGCGTTAGAGCAACGCAGGACGGTCAATTCTGAATGGTACACGACCATTTGTTTGCCAGAAGTCATCGGAGAAATTCGAAAAAAGCAGAAGAACAGGCGAATCATTTTTCATCATGACAATGCGAGCTCTCACACATCGACTCAAACAAAGGCATTTCTGACGGAGCGAAAGATCGAACTGATGGGTCATCCGCCGTACAGCCCTGATTTGGCACCCAATGACTTCTTCTTATTCCCACACATCAAAAATAAATTACGTGGACAACGATTTTCGACCCCCGAAGAAGCGGTTGATGCATTTAAAACGCATGTTTTGGAGTTACCTCAATCGGACTGGAAAAAGTGTTTGGAAATTGGTTCAAACGCATGCAAAAGTGTATTGATCATCATAGAGAATATTTTGAAAAACAATAAAACCAATTTCGATCCTACATATTTGTTTTTTCATTATTAGGCCAGAAATATAAATAGCAACACTCGTATAGGAATGTACTACGATACTTTTCCTTTTCTTAATATTTTTCGTATTTAATTGTTAAAAGTATTTTTTTAAATTTCCATGACGCTTTCTTTCAGAATTATGTTTAATGTATTTTTTAATTCCATATAGTTTCCCAACTTAAAAGATTTTAATCTATATGCAAATCAAGACAGAAACCAACGTACTTCCTTCTTATATGACTCTTCACACGCTAATGGTGAAAGCATGCGAAGTGTTGCCATAAGTAGAGAATTCTGTTTCGATCTCCAATAAAAAATCTATTCAGCTCATTTGTCGGAAATGGAAGCAAGTTTAACATATTTCTAGCACTCAAAACAAGACGCTCGTCAGGAAACAACACACAACTGATGAAAACTTAGAATAAGGTTAGAAACGAGAAAAAGTATAGCTGTCAAGGAAAAATGGAAGGAAAAACAAAAAGTATAGCTGTCAAAGAAAAATGGAAGGAAAAACAAAAGATGACGCGATAGCCTTTTGGATGGTAATAGCCAAAGAAAGCAAGCCAGGGTAGAATACATTTCAATACATCTTTTCTGGTTTCTAATTTGTTTTTAAGTTCTCATTATTCACGTGTTGTCTTCTTAACAAGACGCGTCGTATTGTGGGGGTTTAAAACATGCAACATTTTAAACTCCCTATCATTTTTTGCTTGAAGCAGAAGTTTTAATTGTCTAGTATATTATTTCAGTGGTCGCAGGGTCTTATTAAAAACAAAATAATTGTAAGAGGTTTATAACATTTTCGCTTATTTTTTCGATGAAAAAAAGATATTATGTATTATAATTTAAGTAATAATATTTAGTTTTAAAACAGCAAATGGTGTCACTTTCTTTTATCTAAAGTAAAATTTAAAAATTAAATATTTTGTCAGCTTTAATTAAAATTTTTGTTTTTTCGTTTAACGTAAATTAGATACCACTTCTTTATATATATATATATATATACTGTTTGTCTAAGATAGGTACTCTGTCAGACATTCGCCTGGAGCTGTGGCGGTGACTATGGTAACGAGGTATGATTATTTCAAGTAGGAGTGCGGGGTCCCTCATTAGGACTGGTTTCGGCGAGAGAAAAGGAGACCTCTTCATCGAAGCTACCTTCCCTAAAATGCGCTCGTCTTGTTTCCATAGCACCAGACTGCCGCAGACTTAGTGACGATCAGGTCAGAGTACCAATCTTAAGCAAGCAGTATATATATATATATATATATATATATATATATATATATATATATATATATATATATATATATATATATATATATATATATATATATATATATATACATATATATATATATATATATATATATATATATATATATATATATATATATATATATATATATATATATATATATATATATATATATGGTGACAGGGAACTTATTCCTGATGGGTTATTGTTCGGTTTATCCGGTTATTATCAAAAGAGCATGGTGGTGCCGTGATGGCTCAGGTGATGGAACGTTCGCCTCCCAATGAGGTTACCCAGGTTTGAATCCCTACGGTGGCTGGTTGATACGAATTTTGCCCCCGGTTCACGCCGACCACAGTGCTGACGTAAGGTATCTTCAGTAATAGATGGATTATGGATTAGAATCCCCTTGCCGCTGGGTTAACTGCGAGAGTTTTTGTGGGTTTCCTCTCCAAGTAACGCAAATAAGGGTTTGTTCCATCAAAAAGTCCTTCACGAAAGATAGTTTGTCCCAATGCTTGATCCAGAGTTCCCTTGTCTTCTGGGTTGGATTCAAAAGTACAAGACTGAGTCGAACATTTATAGTCATAAAATCAGAATTATATCAGCTGTTCAACACCGGTTATGAAATAAAATAAAACATGGTGGTTTCAAAAAATTTGCGCTTTTCTTATTAAAAAAAATAAATAAATTATTAAAACATGAAGTTATTTTTTGCACCAAGAATATACTTTCAAATAATATTAATAAAATAAAACCATACTAGATAAAAGTATGAGATAATTACATCTTATACTCTGCCGGTTTGTTATTTGGAATTGTCTAGGCAATGTAAGAAATATTTACTGATTTAATGGTTTATCAGACGGGTTTTGGTATATTCCATCATGGATTTCCAGTTTTGCGGGTAACATGTCCTCTGTGAGCTTTGTATTTTGGACATCGCGCCCGAAAACGCAAAAAATTTATAACTCGTGTTCATGAAAATGGATATAGCTCAACATTGCTGCGTCCTTGGTCTTAAACACTCTTTTCAAACTATAAAAAGTTTTTTTTAATGCGCCTTTTGAGCTAAGTCTATTCTTTTAAATACGCATAGGTAAGCTAGTCTGTTTATTTTCTTAATTATGCCATTTTTTAAAATATACGTTGTTGTAGTTTTTATTTACGTCGTACTAGAGCTGCACAATGGGCTATTGGCGACGGTCTGGGAAACATCCCTGAGGAAGATCCGAAGACATGCCATTACAATTTTGATCCTCTGCAGAGGGGATGGCACCCCTGCTTCGGTAGCCCAACGACCTGCACGTGAAGTCGAGCACATTACGGTAGCACAGTTTAACGAGGACCAATACCGCACACCCTCGGTCCCTACGCAGACTGATCCAAGTGGTGACCCACCCGCACACTGACCGCAGCCAGTGATGCTTGACTTCGGTGATCTTAAAATATACGTATGTAAGCTAGTATGTCTATTTCCTTAATTATGCCATTTTCTTAAATATAATTATATAAACTAGTATGTTTAATTCCTTAATTATTCTATACTCTTAAAAACACGTTTTGAGCTATATCCATTTTTATAAAATTTCCATATTTCAAGCTATGTTCGAAATAAAACACTCACTGAAAATATGAAACTATCAAATAAAAAAAAAATCTCTCTCGTCTATTGTCCTAGTTCTAATTTTAAAAAAGTGTTCGGAAGTGGTTTTATAAAATGATTATAAATTAAGCGGTTGTTAGTTGTTTAGTCACGTTAAACTTTAAAAATGAAATAATTGAGTTGACGGTATTAATTATTTTTTTTTTGAAAAAAGAAAAAAAAAGTACACTTACAGTTTGACGCGTAACGAATGAATGATTTTTCTCATCTCGTTCATATATATATATATATATATATATATATATATATGTATATAAACATGACATATATATATATATATATGTTTAAAATTTAGTGGTGAGTGTGTGTGCGCCAAAGTTTATAATTTAAAACATATATGTTTCAAATTAGTTAAAAATATATGTTACAGTTTTGCACAAACATGTAATAAATAAGTTAGGTGAAGACAAGCAGTGTACTAATTGCATGCAGTAAAGCATACTCACCCATAGGAGGCAAGCCTTCGGATAAATTGCCCATTTCTGAGTGCAGCCAATAAAAGAGGTGAAGTAAAAAAAAATATATAAGATGCAGGCATTCAAGCAGGCAAAGATAAAATAAAACTAAAACTAAAACATGACATTGAAATACAAAAAACAAACACTTTAACATATAGTAAATTTACGATTTAGATACATAAAAATAATTTTCAAAAAGTTAAATTTTTTTACTACTAATAAAATTGGATATTTTTATCATTTTTACACATAAATAAAAATATATGGTAACATAGAATACTGTGTGTGCTATGGAATACTGTACACGCAATTGAATACTGTAATACTGTGGAATACCGTACACGCAAAAAAATGTACGCCGTGCTGCATTCTGCTTGAGAAACAAGAGTATTTATTATTACCTAATTTAAAAACTAATGATACATTTCGGTTTCTGATTTGAAAAGAAAAAACATTTCTGTTGCATGTCAGACTATATAAAAGGAAATAACTATGCTAGCGCAATTTTATACTCAAACTTGTTTATTTTATCCTTAGAGTGCGCAACGTCGTAGATAGAATTTGGATATATTTTTATAGACTTTATCAACTGGCAGTGCCATCTGTTGATGAAGTTTGTTACTAAATTTGAAACTAGACGAGAAAAAAATTTCTGATTCCCAAACATACCATACTGTACAATTTTCTTAATTTGATTTGAATTGATTTTTAAATCATCGATTACTTCTGGGTCATCAGATAACAGTAATCGCCTCCATCTGGAGTCTACTGAGCACAGATAGTATGAAATTAGTAATCACCAAGTGTTTGAGTTGAATAATCGTGTGAATCCGATTATCGATTTTCTGAACTTTTGGGATATATAATTTCAAGCTGTTATTTTTTTCCCGTTCACATTTTATCAAAATTTTCTGTTTATACTATTTATTTTCGAAAGGTAGATGTCCTAAAAGAACATTGATACAAATACATGTATTATTGCAATTTTCTACCCTGATTCTATTCTGTTCTTCCCTGGTACTATTTTGAGGCACATCATACTCTAGATAGAGGTGTTTAAAATCTGGAATCCTATAGGTACTGGTAAAATTTTCCTGTTTCTCTCATGTTTCAAAATTGTGACTTTTAGTTGCAATGCCATAATGTTAGGCTAATTTCTAACATGTTTAGGCTATAATGTTTGCAACTTTATTAGGGTTGGTATGCTAATAAAATTCACGAGTAGCTATTAGCCCATGTTCTGTATTGAAATTTCAAAATAAAAATAATGATAATAAAATTAAGAGTAAATAGTTAAATATTACGGTTTAATTTGCAAAAAAGTAAATTTTTTCCTGAACGAATAGAAACCATGCGAAATTTTTTTAATTTTACTCCATAGTTGATTTTGTGAACTACTAGTAGTATTAATTTAGCTTTTTATTTTATTTTATTCAGACACTGTTTTGTATATTTATTTTTTCATGCAATGAATAGCGTTAGCGCCATATTTGGTACAGTTAAAAATGAAATAAAAGTTTATTCTATTAAATGAAATTAGTTGTAATAAAATGAAATTAGTTGTAATATAATCATTGATTAATAAGTGTTTCATTTATTATTACTTAAAATGATTTTAATGAAACATAATTATTATATTCAAAATTCGTTTAATTTATAATAAATTCAAAATTTATTTTGCTCGTTTCTGATCTACAAAAATTTACATGTTATTTAATGAGTATTTCAAAAAGTATAAACGGTGTAAAGTAATGTCCGCCTTTATGTAAGTTTAGAATTCCTGTCAAAAATAAAGTCGTAAAGGTTGTGTATTAGGAATAAAAAAAATAACATTTTAGCGAAAAAAAAAAAATCTTATCGAAATCTAACGAATTACTACTTTTTAAAACCTTTTCGATTGACGAAAGAAATAAGAGAGAAATTGTAAAACAATAATTAAAATCCTCAACAAGTTTCATCAGGCACTCAAACTGGTTTTATCTATTTCCCTCCATTTCCCTCGTTAGTGATTTAATAGAATTCGATAATGTCTCAGTTTTTATTTTTCTCTGAAATATCAATCTGTAACACCTAATGTGTTTGCTTTCTTGACTTAATATTGACAAAAATTTATAAAAAATATTTAGATTAAGGGTGGTTATTATAATACACACTGCATATACAAAAAGTATCAATTGTGACATTTTAATTAGTGTTTTTCAAGTCATTTTGAATGTTTATAAAAAAGTACTTTAAAAAGTTTTCATTTAAAAACAAAAAATGATCAGAAATGTCTTTTTGCTTTGATTATAATTCACAAAACAATAAATAACTACAAGTCAACAATAACACAATGAAAAACATGCGTCATATATTTACATTCATAAAACAACCACTACATGACATCAATTCTATCATCACAACAGCCATGCAAAACTCAACAATATGTTTCGATCATACACATTCAACAATGCACATGCATAAACAATGTTTGAGACAAAGAATTCAATAAATTTAACTAATGAAAAATATTTATTTATAACATCATTAATTATTTTCCGCTTATGAAATCAAGATACACGTGTAACTAACTTTATTATTGAAATTGTCAAAAATGAATGTTAATAAAGTCTCCGTTTTTAATAAACACACAACTTTAATAACCAAGCTTTTTCTAAATTTTGCTAGACTGACCCTTTTTTGGAAAGAAAAAGACAAGTTATAAAATTATATTCAAATTGATATGGCGAGTGTGACAAATATTATATGTTTTCATCGAGGAAACGTGTTAGGATATCGAGGTAATGTTTATTATTCAACCTGTAAGGTAGACTTACTTAATTAATACATGATTCATTTTAATTAAAATAGCATGTACTAGTGCCCCAAAATGACCAATGATTTAAAAATTCAATTAAAAAATAAATGAATGAAGATGTTGTATGTGGAATGTTTTGTCAAGTAATAAAAACCCTGGGCAAAATGGAGAGCGAAGTAAATAAAAAAAAATCTACTACGTTTAAATTTTTAAAATTGAGAGAACCAGGTCAATTTGTGAAGAGTTTAAGATGTTTTGCGATTTTTTTTGTCAAGAATATTATGAATGATAATTTTATAGAACCTCTAGCAATCATAACAGTAGCATACTGAAATTTTTTATTGTAGATGGCTCAGTAAATCTACTTGGAATGAAGTTCTGTGGCGTAGATTACTTATGCCACACTATAATGAATCTCTGAATCTAAATTAAATGCTTAATTCATTTATTAAGAAAAGAATTGTATGGGTTAAAACATTTCACAGAATTTATTCGTTAGGGCATTATATAAAATCAATCTTTTTCTAAAAATATGAAAAAGTCCAAGGAACCAATTGAAAACTAATAGGAAAAGCCGATTTTGTTACAGTGTATATACTTTATATTATATAACAATATGTATAACGTAACAATTTAAAATAACTTTATTGCAGAATAAATTGTGCTCTTACCATTTGGATAACTGCTATGCTTGACTTTAAAATGACTATGTACCATCTGTATTTCTTTTGTTCGTTCTAAATCAGATGCTCTCAGTTCTCTATTCACAACAAGATGACGATCAAGAATCTGTTTGTAAAATGAAAAATAAAATATATGTTACAAAACCTTTAAATTTCTTGGCAACAAATCATTTATCTTCCAAAAGCAACGTTTAAACACAAAATGAAAAAGAAGCTTAGTTCATTTACATAGCATCTCGTATGTTCTGAAGCCATTGCGCAGAACAATCTTTGTTCTCTTTGAACTTGCGCAGAACAATCTTTGAACTTGCGCAGAACTATCTCTGTTCTCTTTGAACTTGCGCAGAACAATCTCTATGCTATCTGAACTTGCTCAGAACAATCTCTGTACTCTCTGATCTTGCGCAGAACATACAAACGAGAACATGTAAGAAGCTACGAGAAAATTTTAAACCTCTCTAATAAACTGTTACAATATTTATGCTTAAGTCTTGCTCTTGCTGCATCAAGTATATTTTTCGAAGTTAAATATTTTACAGCCAAGCCTGATATGATAAGTCAAGCCTTAGTTTTAGGAAGATCAATATAAATATGAAAGCAAACTGTTATATATGTGAATTCAAAGACATAGCAGCCTTACCAATTCCAATTGTTTTTTAAATTTTATTTTTACTAAACAATTTGGTAAAAAGTGTAAATATTACAATGGTTGGAAGAGCTACATTTTTCGTAGTTAACCATAACTAAAAAAACTATTTTATTGCAAATGCTCTAAGGTAATAAGAGCGTTTTATATAAATTTTTCTTTCATAAGAAATATACTCACCGAAACTTCCACTAATAAGTGAAACATATATTATTATTATTGTATCGTCACCTTGCAAAAAGATGACATGTGCCATTATTTGTTGCATTTTATGTAATCTGTCTATTGTTTATGCTTATGTTCTCATTACAGGATGAATGGGAAAAGGGCCATTATTGGTCTCAGCTGCCCAGCTAGACCAAACACATCAGACCAGACCTTGCAAAAAGATGGTGCATGACATCTCCTCTCTCTCCAACTTATTCCCAACTCACTTATTTTCCCATAGTCGACTTATCATCTCAGACGAATCAGTTAAGAGATATTCACTGTGTTCTAATGTTCCTTGCAAGAGCTGAGTAGTATTAGTCACAAAAAGTATACTTCGGCTGGAAGAAAGGTAAAATTGAAATGTCCTCTTTTACGGTTTATTTTTATTATCCTTTCCCTTTAAATATCAGGACTGGATTTTGCTAAGCTTTAAAAACAGAGCCGCGATGGCTCAGGGGATAGAGCGTTCGCCTTCCAATGAGGCGAACCGGGTTCGAATCCCAGTCGATACGAATTCCGCATCCGGCTTGCACTGACCACAGTGCTGACGTGAAATATCCTCAGTGGTAGACGGATCACGGGTTAGAGTCCCCTTGCCGCCAGGCTAACCGTGGGAGGTTCTCGTGGTCTTCCTCTCCATGTAACGCAAATGCGGGTTAGCTCCATCAAAAAGTCCTCCACGATGGCAAATTTCTCCCAATACTCGATCCAGGAGTTCCCTTGTCTTCTGGATTGGGTTCAAAATTACAAGGCTACGAAGTTGAACATTAGTAGCCGTAAACCCATTAAGTTGGGTCGGCTGTTCAACGACGGTTATAAAAGCTTTAAAAACTGAGCCATTGTAGCTCAGAAATAGAGCTTTTACCTCCCAATGAGGTGAGCCGGTTTTAATTTTAGCGATGGCTGGTTGATACGCATTCCGCTCCCTCGCACCCACCACAGTGCTGACGTAAAATAGTCTCAGTGGTAGACGAAATATAGGTTAAAGTCCCCTTGCCGTCAGGCTAACCGTGTAAGGTTTTCGTGGTTTTCCTCTCCATGTAACGCAATCGCGTGTTAGTTCCATCAAAAAGTTCGATGCCATGTAACGCATCAAAAAGGCAAGTTTCTCTTCATTCTTGATCCAGGAGTTCCCTTGTTTTCTGGATTGGGCTCAAAATTACAAGACTACGGAGTTGAATTTTGGTAGACGTAAACCATAAATTAGGCTGGCTGTTCAACGACGGCTATAAAATGTTATAAAAGGAAACGAACTTGCCTTGATGATGGTCTTTTGTTTGTAACAAACTTTCTTTGGCGTTTCAAGTTGAGAAAGCGTGTGTCAAGTAGCGTTTCAAGTTTGATAAGCTACTACGAGTTAGGCAAGGAATCCTGAAATTTTGATAGAGGCACTGCGGTTGGTGGAAGTCAGGAGAAACCAGATTTCACTGAGATATGAACTTAAAGGCCTTTTTACACAATCTTCTAAATCACCACAGTCCTGAGGAATCATACCATATTTATGAGCTGTTACACTTGAGGATCAGTTAAGTTATTTAATTATACTAGTAGCAAGATGAGCTGTCTCCGCTTCCGTTATTTCTATTCGGTAATTAAGTGCTCCATTATAATAACATGTTTTCGTCAAAAGCTAACTAAAAAATGCGTTAGTTCGGTAAAGATATCGATTGCTTGAAATGGTACAGCACTGATCTGCATGAATATTTCTGATGGTTCTTATGTAAAGCGACCTCCAGAATCTGAATATGACTTCTGTTTGCACCTTATGCACCAGTCATTATTTTTTGATATTTTTATGACTATGATTTTGATTAAGTTAAGCATAAGCAAAAGGGATTGTTTTAGCCTTTAAATATCTTCTAAGAAGCTAAAGAGAACAGTGTCATAACTCTAAAATGCAGCATTTGAAAAAAATCATCTTAATCAATACTATAAAACTTATACTGAATAGCATAATCTAGAGATGAGACACTTTTTGAGCTTGATGGGGCACTTCATACATATTTTTTATTGACATATCCTCAAAATTGTTGTTTTTTTTACTTGTCTTGCCTGGGTGCGATGTATGATTTGGACATTGGTAACACGGAGGTCAATGGTAAGAGAAATTTCTATTTCATGGTATAAAAGGAAACATCCTCTAGAAATGAATAGCATAATATATAATAGATTAACTTCATTATCTAACTACTTGTCTTTATTTCAATAGTAAAAGTCGTTTCTCTCAATGATTGTGCGATTTAGAAATTAACCAAATCGTAAGAAAACTCTTTGAACACTTCCAATTCCTTAAATCCATTAGCAAAAAATTAAAAATATTTGGACTTTGTGTTATTTAAAAGAAGACAATTGATAAAAATGAGGATCAATATAAAATTAAAAATTAAATATAGAATATGGGTCTGGATTAAGCCTATTTTAAGAATACTTAAGCCTATTTTAGCCTATTAAGCCTATTAAACCTATTTTAAGAATACCACTGATCACTTCTGCGTAGAGTTATAGACCGTGGAGGGTAAGCATAAACATTTATGGAGAAAAACGGTTGAGGACCAAAGAATATACTTGAATGTTCCAGGTAGAACTTGGCAGAGGAGGCGGCTTTGGACAATAGAGAATGCAGAACAAAACTCAGTGGCTCATGCACAAATCCAGGCATAATCAGAAATACGATAATGATATTTATCAGATATTTGTATTAGAAACTATTAAAATAATTCTCCTTCTCCCTCCAAATCGAATTAATAGGTTATCGAAAAAGAATACAAATTGACGTAAGGTCATTTCCTGAAAATAGTGAATGATGAAGGACAACCGGGATCATATTGAATGCTAGAGACCATTTAACAAAAGAATCAGTAGGAATGGTTTCGAGGGTCAATAATTTATTCCTTTTTAAAGAGAATCAAAGAGTTTTCTTTTGGATTGTTTATGCAATGATCTGTAGCAATGAAGGATTTGTTTAAACAATAAAAGATGTCTAAATTTTCCTACACGTATATTTACTAATTTCCAGAACAGATCTAATAATTTCTAGACTAATCAGTTCATGCTATGTAGATTACATATCCAGTGTTGTGTGTTTGAAAATAACCTCCATCTGCTGTGTACTTCAAGATACATTTCTGTTCTTCGTTGTTAAAGTTTCAGAACAAAATTTGAAGCCCTCTCGCGAAATATCCTTCAAGTTTAACGTTTTAAATTTCGCCAACATCCTCACAGTTGGTTTCATCAGCGAATTTTTCAGTTTCGGAAATAAAAACTCAGCAAGAGAGTTTATTTTGACCTCTGAATATCTTTAAGAAGCTAAAGAGGTGAATAATTCGAAACATGTATATAACTGTCTAAACATACGAGCATATACAGTTAGTACATTTGTAACAATATAGTTCGAAGATTATGGTGAATATTCATATTTGTAACTTACCAAAACTAAAAAGTTTTCAAAGCGAACAAGGTTTAAAGGTGAATCTGGTGATGCTTTAAGAAAAAGACGACGTTAAAACTAAAGAGTATTCGAAACTAGGACATGAAAAGTTGTTTCTGAAATTTTTACATCCGCAGCGAAAAAAAAATTATTTTTGTGACAGAGTCAACATTACTCTCTTTAATCATTATAATTTTCAATAACTTTTGATCCCCAATGATTTTTGCGTAGTAAGACTCAATCTTAATGGTTCAAAGGGGTGACCTTAAATTTGCTAATTAGTTGGTGTGCAGATGTATTTTAAATTACGAAATCAGACACAAAATCGTATTTTCCTTGAATAAACATGCCTTTTTCTAGGCGGATTTGGGTTTCCGACCCTTAAAATATAGTGGGTTGTCGCAATCTGATAAATATTGTCCCAGAAGCTCACAAAAGAGCGGTACAAAGTTTGCGCAATAACAGTCGAAAAGTATAATAATATTCAAAAAATATTTTTGAATTGTAATGCTATTTTTAAAACAATTTTAAAAAAATTTAATTTTTGTAGCTCAAAATCAAAATTTTTAATGATTTCGAATGATTTTAGAATAATTTCGGAAAAATCGAATTCGTATGTAAGTCTCAAATTAAAAAAAAAAAAGTATATTTAAAATTCGCTATCTCAGACACTATTCAACCAATTTCTTACGAATTTTTTATTTTTATGTACAAAATTAATTTTTTTAAAGTTATGTAAAAATTTTACGTCACAATTCAAAATGTTTTTTGATTACTATTAAATTAAATAATGAAAATAATAAATAATCATTAAGTTTTTTTTTTACCTTGAATTAGTTTTAGATAAAAGAACTTTATTGTATGCAAAATTGTTTCAATTCATTTAAAAAGTTTTCGAGGTATGGCAAAATACATAAAAAGTAAAATTAACATTAATGAGTCTAAATATTGTACCGCTCGTCTGACTAAATTATCGGTACTACATTTCCCAGATTGCAGCTAATTAGAGGGTCATACATGTAAATCCGCCAAAAAATGGTATTTTTATTCAGTGCTGTTTTCTATCTGATTTTATGAGTCCTGGTACGTAAATACCCGATCATTACTGCACTGTACAATACGGTAGGTAGAGTTTACTTCGAACATATTAAAAAGGTACGTAATTTATGTAATATTTTCAAGAGATAATAGATCTGTCCTGGAAATTAATAGCCACGTATTGCATTATTCAGTTGATAGTCTTTGAAACTTTTAAAATTTTGTTAATCTTTTTGGTTGATTTCGTTTTTTAACTACTTACTTTATGGACATGGTATGGAAATACTCCCATTGTGAGCTGCTTGAACTCTGTGGGCATTTCATGTTTGAGATGATGCCAAGCTTCGTTTCCCGGTACAAAGAATGTGAACCGTTTATCACTTTCATCCAGTAGTGCACACCAATCATCTTGTTCACACATTTGATACGTGATGCTAAAAATAGGGTTCATTTTTAGTTACATTAGTGCAATATAATGACAGACCATAATAATAAATTGAAGGGAAAAAATTTAAGGTTATATAGTGGATATTTTTCTGTTTTAGCAATCTCTTTAATTCGAAAAATTTACGTTAGGACTGTTTCTGAAGTATATAACTTTTTTTTAAAAAAAATATATTTGTTTTTATTACGAAAGTGTCTAGATAATTTTTAAGAAACTAATTAATGCGTAAAAATGCGACCATTTTTTAAACTTTTTTTTTAATATTATAAAAGCAAAAGTGACCATTTAATGTTACTTGATGGCATGATACATTTATCATTAGGTTTGATTGCTTGAAATCACACAAGATTAAGTAGTATTTAGTACACAAAAACTGTTCAGTATTCAGAGCTTACGATAAGGATTTCAAATTAGCCGGTAAATTAACCAAATATCAAAAGTATTCATCAATTTTCCAAAGTCGTCGCCAAATGCAAATCTTAAAAATTTTTTATGATTATTTTTTCCCCATAGAAAACTATTTTATACTAGTTTGTTTCAGGTTTAAATTATTTAGACCCAATTTTAATTGGTTATGCGGCGCATCTACCGAAAATGACTGTAATCGAATAAAAAATGCTGATTTGTTTAGAAAAATTCATTTTGACGTAATTTTGAGGATCGAGTCAAATATCTATTTTTCTTTCCCGTGGAAAAAATCAGTCGCTAAAACACAATTTTATTCGCCAAATTTACGATTTTATTGTATTTAGCGAGGGGGCGAATGCTTAGCGAGCACAGTAAGTATTTTAAATATTGTTCTCTAAATAAACCTTGAAAATTGTTTCCTTAATTAAAATATTTGTACTCTTCTATTCTAAATAAAGGGTTAATTTTGAGCTATGCATGAATAAAGCTAAAAAAGCTTGAAAATTGAACAAAAATGATACATTAGCAGGCATACTACAGTTTCGAATCTATAATGAAGTCCCTTCTTCAACAACTCTTTTATTCTACGTTGAAACACACAATAAAAGAAGGAAACACAGAGACGATGAAGAAAATTACAAACAAGTTACAAGAAGTCCCTTCTTCAACAACTCTTTTATTCTGCGTTGAAACACACGAAAAAAGAAGGAAACACAGAGACTATGAAGAAAATTACAAACAAGTTACATCTAGGGAGTTGACCTATAGAGTAGGAAGAACAAGATCGAACAGCATTATTAAACAAAAGAAAAGAGATAAAAGCAAAGTGTCTGGTTTGGAATAGGCTAAAAACCCCAGTTATTGCTAGTAGTAGAAATTAAAAGTAAATACATTTCTGAACATTAGGGCTGAAAAAGATACTACAAATATACAAGCGTTTAATTAATTCTTTAATTCGACTATCTTGTTTAACTTTATTTCCATTACTCTTGTGGCCTCTTCATTTTTCTTTATTGGTATTTGTTTGTAATTTTCTTCTGTATCTCTGTGTTTCCCTCTTTCTTTTTGGTTTCGAAATTGAAGAGGGTTCTTCCAGATATGACCAAAACTGTAGTTTTCTTTCTTATGTGACATTATTTGTGAGATTCGTACTCTATTATAAGATTTTTTTGGTGCACGCATATCGTTCAGCTTATTAAATTTGTAGCAAAAAAATATTTTAACTTAATCAAAAAAGTAAATCAAAATGGAACTAATGTTAGCCTAAAAATGCAGTATTAAACAATTAATCCTAAACATTTTAATGATAATTTATGTTATACCCTAATAAACTAATAAATACCAACTTCTATTCTAGCGAGACATTTTCTTGAATATTTAAGGTGGTAGCACAGGTTTCTATTTAATATTCCATTTTTGGTAAGATGAAATTGATTTACAATAATTTTGCTACCACAAAATATAAACAATTAAAACAAATTTATAAGACCTCATACTACTGCAATGAAGTTTTAAACAGATGACAAAAGTTAACGAATTTTGTTCTCTTTAACATACAACTAGAATAGGGAGGAGCCTCTGAACTGTTTCGTTTTCAATGTAAATATTTACCTCATACTGAAGAGATCTCCGACACCAGGGAAGGGTTACAACCGGTTTTATTGCCCAACGAGTCTCGATTTTAGTAAGTTTGAGGAAGAGAGAAACTGCACGCTGCAAGACTGTTTAACTTTATGTTTAGAACAATTATAAAGCCTGGATGAGCTAAATATTTACTTTTTGGCTTCAGGTACGGTTAACAGTTAATTTACTAATGTCGTGAAAGGAAAAATTGACTAGTTATCTATTGTTAATTCAGAATCACATTAAATATTGTAGGAATCTATTATTTCATTTTCTGTAAATATTGTACCAGGATTCCTAGGACAGCGGTTCCCAAATGGTGTTCCGTGGAAACCTAGGGTTCCGCGGAAAAACTAAAGAGGTTCCGCGAGTTAGTACTTTCCATGACTAGTAAAGAGACCTCTGATTATATTTGGATTCAATCTATAATTCATAATTTATTTAATCTTTCGGTAGCCTTTATGAAATTATTTCAAGTAAAATGCCAATGAAACAAAAATGGTATTTTTTTAAAAGAAAATATAATACCTCCACTAACAATATATGGAATAAATTATGAAAAGAACAAGCATTTATGAAATATCGCATTAGTACTTCCTATCTCTCTCTTAAAATCGAAATAAATTAACAAAAATTCATTAATAAAGAAATATGCTTCCTTAATTACCGTTTTCAATGTTTATAGCAGCTCTATTAAGTTATCATTACGAAGCAAACCATAATTCGGCTTAATTTTTTCATTTTCAACATATGTATATAGTAGACTAGATATAGCAGAAGGCAAATTCATAGCTATACTAGATATAGCAACTAGGGTAGAAATTTAACTATCGAACTTAAAACCTAATTTAGAATAATGATAAAACGATAAAAAATCTTCTTTCCTTTCACTTATAGTCTTCTATAGGTTAACTTTATGAAATTACAGCAATAAACTTTGTATGTTAAGTAGAAGTTCCGTCAAAAGGAAGTTGATTATTTAGGGTTCCGTAGCCGAAAAAAATTTGGATGCACTGTCCTAGGAAACTTTAATTAGTGGTATCAAAAATAAAACAAATTTCGATTATTTAATAAACTAGCGATCATCAGTTTACGTTAGTTTGCGAAGAAAATTTATCAGTAAAAAAACTGTGCCCAACCCTTCATCTATAAACAGTAGTTTTTTAAAAGAGGAAATTCTTGCTAGCATTAACGAATATTTACTGCCACTAAAAGATTCTGTTAATAAATTACATATCAACAGTAGCCCCACACCCATGTGTTCACACTCTGTTGAGTCAATTACCTCCATTAATTCGTTTGAACTCATTATTGATTCATTAAAAGAAAGATTAAAAGAAAGATAAATCAAATATAACTATTAAAAATGTAATAAGCATGTTCTTTCATAATATAAAAACTTTTATTATTCCAAACAATGAATTAATTTTATTTTGAAATAAATTATTGCAAACACATTACAATTAATTTTCTTAGGTCCCAATAAAAATTTGCCCTAAATTTAATATTATTTTATTAAAAGGATATATAAATTTTTACCAAGACAGAAATTATAGTTTAAAATTAAAGTATAGCTTCGAGGCTTTGGTTCTCCAAGTGGATCTTTTATATTTGTATTTAATTTTACAACAAAAAATGAACAAAGTAAGAAAAATATTAAGTATCTGATAATGTATTGTAATATTTATTATTTGGCGTTGTTTTTTGATCTTGATCCTGTTTTTAAAGGAAAAAAATTCTGCCAATGCTATAACTTTTAATTTTTAAAGCCATGTTTATTTTTTTTACAACTTAGGATAGTTTTTTTTAGGAATGAATTAAAAGATTAATAATTTCGTGTTCTCACTTATAAATTAGAAAGCAAGAGATCGCTATTTTTTTCAATACTACTGTTGTCAGTAATTAATTTCCAGCAATTTTTTATAAACGAACTCTAGCATGAAAAATAAATTTCTACTACCTTCCTCAAAACTGCGGTAATTTGTTAAGCTAATTAAATTCGCACTGTTTTTTTCTACCAAGAAAATAATCTCCATTTCGTGTTATTAATAAATTAATTATTGGTAAAGTCCTCTTTTAGATGCAGGGGAATATTTAAGAAGCTTAAATAATGCTTTGAAAAATAATTATCTTAAACAAAGCTTACAGATATTTATTTTTAATTGCGACTTATTTTTATAATATTAAATACTTTATTGAAGTTTACAGGTTTATTGTTTTCAAATTAGAAGAAAAGTAAAAACCTGTAAATTAATTCTTGTGGTAAGTAGCATTAAGTTTCCTATTTTTCTTAATAGGAAATTTTAAAATAAGAAGTGATACATAAAATAAAATTTAATTTTTTTAATGTTCATTATTTAATTGATATAGTAAAAGCAGTGACAAAAGTTTATTGTCACAATTGTGATCAGGATACTATAAAGAAACATGTTTTATTAGTTACATTTGATTTAACTTTCTTTTAATCAATCAAAAATAAGTTTAAATGAACTAATATAACTCCAAATTAGGTATAAGGCAGGTATTTTCATAACCAGCTCAAACTAATTTCAAAAATTTACTGGTACAATGCACAAAGTAAAAAAGATTTTATTCCGAATAATTTTTCTAGTGATTGGATTTTTACAAACTAAGTACATATCACCTATCATAATGGTTCTAACATCAAATATCTTAATTAATCTAATTAGTGATAATAATTTATTAGACAAAAGAATTAGATGCGTAAACTTACTTTCACTGAATAAACATGTCCTTTTTTTTTCTCCATAGAATAGTATTTTTGTCTATTTCAGTACGACGTGTAGCTCTATCAGGAAAATATGGTCCTGGTAGTTTAGTCAGAAAAAGGGTCGAATGTTTGGATAAGTTGCCCCTCTCGAAAGCTTTACTAGACAATCGAAAAACGTTTGTCTACAATTATAAAGTTAGTTCTTCGAAAGATTATTCCATGTAAAAAATAATTTTTAATAGTTTTAAAATACATTTATTATTTAATAAGGGTCAAAAAGTTTTGAATGATAAAGTGTACTAATTTTTGTATCATTTTAAATTGTGTATTTTTATATGACAAAGTACAAAATTTGAATAAAATAGGTAGAAACATAGTTCTTGAGAAATTAGATTTTAAAATTATGGCTTTTTTGTTTTTTGGAATTTTATAACTCAGAAATTATTCACCCGATTTCTCTCAAATTTTGTTATTTTAAAAACGGTATCGTTTTTGTCATTTAAGAAATTTTTTGGTCTCTTGTCAGTTTAAAATTTCAATTTCTCTTTTAAAAATGGTATACAAATATGTATACTTTACAATTATAAAATTATAAAAAAAATTCATAAAAAATATTAACAATTATTTTTGCATAAAATTATCTTTAGATAATGAATTTTATAATTTTGTGCAAGCATTTTTTGATTCGCCTTAACACTTCTCGAAATGTTCTTCTCTATATATGTAAAACGTGAAATTAACATTAGGAGCATTTGGCACCCTATTTTCCAGATTACGGCTAATCCACCATATTTTGATGGTCAAAAATCCAAATAAATAGAAAGAAAATGTATATTTTTACAGAGAAAATATGTTTTTTGTGTTGCAGGTAATTTCATTAATACTTAGCATTAATTAATTAGCATACTTCAGTTCTTGTGAACTATTAGGCCTTGTGAACTATTAAGAATGGTACTTTGTGGACATTTGATTGTTAGAACAAAAGTTATTTAAGGTCATAATTAGGCAGCGGATAATATGCAATTGCATACGCGCATATGCAATTGCATATTTTAGCACTTTTTGCCATTTGTGCATATAAATGCATAAAAAGGTATATTTGCTCTTATAAATGCATATTTTCAGCATTTTATGGCTTTTCCCTCCTAAAACCATATCACTATTCTTTTTATGTTAGCATAAGGAACGCTTTAAATTTTGTTTTGTCGTTCTTTATCACCTGAAAGGGTCAGCTGGATTGATGTTGCTGGGGGTGATTGCAATCACGTGAAAAAGATGTAGAAATGAGGTGTGTGTCGGGAAGGGGGGTACAAAGGGCCCACCCAAACAGACATTCGTCATAGAAACCTCAGAAAGGCGTGGTCAGATATTCTATGAAGGGATGTCTTTTCCTGGAATAAATAATTGTCAATCTGTGTGGGAAAAATAAGGCTTCTGTGGTAGGTAGAAAATGACCTCCTTTTCCTGTGATTGATTAGTTAAAAGGTCAAGTGAATACATTTTCAGAGAGAGCTGCTATTCTAACATATTTTGATAGTCCAACCGATAGATAGATAGTTTCGACATCCATCAGTTCACGTAGTAAGTGAAGCTTCGAACGTGATTTTTGACTGCTGAATTTTATAATATGCCAAAAATTAAGTCGACTAAATCAAATTTAATGAAGACATGGTTTTCGGACTATGGGAAGGACTTGACGACCGATGGGGAAATAGTATTTTGTGTGATTTGTCAAAAACACATTTCCTGTGAAAAAAAAAGTACCAAATCGATCAACATATATAGACTAATGCTCACTCCGCGAAGAAAAAGCAGAATACAAAAGGATTTGTTCCAAGTTTATTAACTATTCCTGTTCAAGCAGCTGAAAAGGAAAGTGATTTTTCTAGTGATTTATGCAAAGCCTTAGTAAGCAGCAATATTCCTTTAAAAAAGTTAAATAATCCAAACTTAAGACAGTTTTTAAAAAAATATTGTACCAATCAGATCATTCCCGATTAATCGACTTTAAGAAAGAACTACCTTCAGCCGATATATAACGAAGTACTGGATGATATTCGACGAGATATTGGAGATGGCCCTATATGGATTGAAGTCGATGCGACGACAGATAAGTGCGGTCGCTATATTGCTCGTTTTATTTGTGGAAAAATGGATAATATTCCTACTCGACCACATCTTCTAGCAAGCAAAGCCCTTGAAAAAGTCAATCATTCAACCATAGCAAGGTTTGTCAATGATTCTATCAAAGTATTATGGCCTGATAGAGATGGTTCTGAAGATGTTTTGATTTTTGTCAGTGATGCCGCTCCGTATATGGTCAAATCTGCAGCAGCACTGGAAATTTTTTATCCCAGAATGCTTCATATTACATGTTTGGCTCATGCTGTTCACAGACTGGCTGAGACTGTTCGAGAAGTATTCTCCTCTGTGAATGATTTTATTTCTAGTATCAAGAAAGTTTTTCTCAAGGCACCTGTGCGCATAAAATTGTATAAAGAAATGTATCCTGATTTGCCCTTACCTCCACAGCCTGTAATAACTAGGTGGGGTACATGGATTAAAGCTGCACGTTTTTACGCTAATAATTTTGATGCAATAAAGTCAGTTGTAGATGCAATTGACAGTTCCTGTGCTTCTTCAGTTTATGTCACAAAAGAATTACTACAGGATATCTCTTTTCAGAAGGACTTGGCCATAATTGACACTCACTTTTCTTTCTTAAGTGGAGCAATAACAAAGTTCGAAACACGAGGTCTTCCCCTGGCTGAGGCCATATCCGAAATTGAAAAAATTCAACAGTGCATCAATGCTCTTCCAGACTCAGTTGGGAAGAAAGTAAAAGAAAAATGGTGTTTCGTTCACAACAAAAATTCGGGTTTTGCAGCAGTGAAGAAGATAAATGATTTTCTTAATGGAAACGGAACTGAACTTCCAGAGAAAGTAAAACCAATGAGTACGAAATTGTACCAGTTCTGTCCAATAACATAGGTTGACGTGGAGAGGTCATTTTCTGCTTTCAAAATGATCTTTGATAACCGACGACATCAATTCACCCTTGAAAATTTGGAAAAACACTTAGTTGGGTATTGCAACAAAATTTATTCAGTTTAATAAAATCTTTCCGGAAAATGCGATGATTTTTCTTCTCTCATTTATCATACTTCAGTTTTAGGCTTTTTCTTCAGAAATGTGTAGATTCAAGTAAGAAATATTTTGATTTTCTTCCTTTTAACAAAAAAATGTTTTAGCTGTGTTTGTTGGAAAAAGTAAGTAGTAGTATTTAAATAAGTTGAACTTTTAATTTCTATTTTAAATGCATATTTCTAGTTTTAAGAGCATATATTCAAGTTTTTTAGTGCATATTTGCATGCATATTTTGTCCGTTTTTTAGTGCATATAATCCGCTGTCTAGTCATAATATTTTTTCATTTTGTGCATTGTACTATATTTTCAATTGGTTTGTTTCCTACTATTAAACAAAAGAAAAAAAAAATTGCATCCTTTTTGAAAATTTTCTTTGTGGAATAAATCTCGAAATTATTGAGGACTACATTTCAATTATTTCTCTATATTTTAAGCACTGAATATGATATTACACACACAAATGTGTTTTTTTTTTGTTGGAAAAATGAATATTTAGATATTTTCATTATGCACGATATTTTATAGTTTTTAGTTTATACGTTTGCAGTCGAAAATGAAGACAACGTTTTCCCTTTATTTCTCTTTTTCAAGCCTACAATTGGCGAATTTATAAATCCCAATCTTCTTGGCATTTCGAAACTAGTGTTCTAAGGTTTTCTTTCCATCTTTATCTTATCTTTATCTTGTCTTTATCTTATCTTTATCTTATCTTTATCTTATCTTTATCTTATCTTTATCTTATCTTTATCTTATCTTTATCTTATCTTTATCTTATCTTTATCTTATCTTTATCTTATCTTTATCTTATCTTTCAAAGTTTCTCCTAGACTGTTTTATTGTCACATACACTTAGGTCATTCTTTCTTCCCAAAACCACTCAGAGACTATAATTCACTGAGATATTCGGAATTTAAAGGCAATAGCAAAATATAGGTTTGTCATATAGTTAAATAAGACTGAATTATTAACATTTCTTGATGATTCTCATTTATTTTCTTTTAAAAAAATGCCACTCACATCCTTTGTCCCTCATTCTATAACCTTCATCCGGATCAAAAACAATCAACCTTCATCCGGATCAAACCTTTTACACGAATCCTTTATCCACTGAGATTTTGGACTCAGACTCAATAAATTAAATGGATATTGTATAGTTAAATAAGACTAAAATAAGAATTTTCTCCGATACATCCCGCTTTTTACGAAAAAGTCACTTATACCCTTCATCCGAGCTCTTCATATGGAACCTACATTAGCTTAGACACTTCTTCACAGCAAATGGTATTTCCATGATGGTGACAAAAAATATGAGCTTATTTTATCTTTTATTATCTTCATCATAGTTTTGTTATGCATCGAAATTTTTATCATGTCGATCGTAATTAAGTCTTATAGAGCGTTATCGGTGTAGTTTAGCTCAGCTCTACAATAGAGTCTCAGTCGAAGAATTTTTTTTTGAATATTGTGTTACATATGTAACTTTTTGTATATAAATGCCAAGTTTAAAAAATTAAAAAATAAATATTTAGATAATAAATCTAAATGACTTGCAAACTTTGCCACGTTATATTTGTTAATCTAACTCTAAAATAAAGAAAGGGGCTTTACAGTCTTATAGAGCCCTCGGTGTCGTTTAGCTCAGCTCGACAATAGACTCTCAGTCGAAGAATTTTTAAAAAATATTGTTACATATGTAACTCTTTGTACATAAATATCAAGTTTAAAAGATTAAAAAGTAAATATTTAGATAATAAATTTAAACGACTCACAAACTTTGTCTCATAATATTTGTTAATCTAACTATAAAATAACGAAGTATGTTATAATAATTTCCAAAAAATCTATATAAATAAAGATTTCGTAATGTTGATCAATACCAATTTATTGATTATTTACTTATTTTCCAACCCGTACAAAGAATGCATGTATTCAGCTAGTCTGAAATATAAATAAGGACGTACCTCATATCCGGATCTGTCTGCAGCTTCAAATACATTGTCTGATAAGGCATTCCAAGAAAACGATCTATTATGTGAATCATTCCATCTGTTGCACCAATATCTGGTTGTATTGCAGCTGCTTTTACACCTCCCCCGTCAACTGTAAGTGCTGCAATATATTTCAGTACAGTTACAGAAGAAACTTACATACATGTTTATTAGTGTTATAACATGCTGTTAAAGATATATTATTCTACGAGCTGCATGTATATTATAATTATAATTATAACCGTCGTTGAACAGCCGACCCAATTTCATGGGTTTACAACTACTAATGTTCAACTCCGTAGCCTTGTAATTTTGAACCAATGCAGAAGACAAGGAAACTCCTGGATCAGTACCCCCAGAGGTATTGATTTGTTATGGGAACATGGAGGACTTTGAGACTCGACAGATTTAACGTGCATCAGTCACCATTTACTACACGGGGAGTCTTCGGCCGGCGAGGATCGAACCCACGACCTCTTGGATATGGGCCCAGCGCCCTACCGACCAGGCTATCCCAGCCCACAAGCTGCATGTATATTTTATTTTTTATTTTATAACCGTCGTTGAACAGCCGACCCAATTTCATGGGTTTACGACTACTAATGTTCAACTCCGTAGCCTTGTAATTTTGAATCAATCCAGAAGACAAGGAAACTCCTGGATCAGTACCCCCAGAGGTATTGATTTGTTATGGGAACATGGAGGACTTTGAGACTCGACAGATTTAACGTGCATCAGTCACCATTTACTACACGGGGAGTCTTCGGCCGGCGAGGATCGAACCCCCGACCACTTGGACATGGGCCCAGCGCCCTACCGACCAGGCTATCCCGGCCCTAAGCTGCATGTGTAATCACTGTTAAAAAGGGTTTCTCAAAATTGAGAGCAAAAACATGTCAAAATAGCTACAAATCAAATATAGCCGTATTTTAAAACGCCATGTACTCCTTTTTGAGTATAGTGACATGCTCAAACTAGCGTATATTCATTTTGAAACTACTCTCGCACTTGTTTGGGAAAAATTACTCAAAATTATATGATATTTTTGAGGCTATGCATTTTGCTCAAAAATGAGAGTATGCAGTTTTGAGTATTTCACCATACTCAATAATCAGAGCATATTAGTTTAAGATTTGACTATATTTGTTTCGGAGCCATTTTGACATAGTTTTGCTCAATTTTTAGAATTCCTTTTTTTAACACAGCATCACTTTAAAAATATAAATATTTAAATAATTTTGAAATTTGAGAAGTAAATGGTTAACATATGAATACTTATCTTTCAATGTTTCATCATTGTTTTCTTGGGTAAAGTATTAATGCCACTGTCATTACTTGAGTGTCAATGGTGTCCATCAACGTATGTATAACTAGACATTCTATAGAATGCCTAGTCATTGTATAAAATGCTTTATGCAAAATATGAAGTATGGGAATTTTTATGTACTTTATCAAGACATTTTATAGAATTTGGGAAAGGCTCTTTACGCAAAGTATGATATAAAGAATTGTTACACACATTATTTTGTTATTGTACAGAATGTCTCGTCCAATGGACATCAGCTGTTGACACCAATGTTGTGTGACCACAATAATTTTATGTTTTTAGAAAAATTCTATATATAAGCTTGTACTATACATTCACATTGAAAAAATAAATGTTGCTCGTCTATTTCTGGGTTGCCGACTTTCTAAACTTTTTGGAAAAATTTCGTATAGTGGTAGCTAAGTTTGTTTTAATGTATTATTCTTTGGTTTGTAAATTTGATTTAAAGTTATTTTCCACACCACTGCATGCAAATAATTCAAAAGTTTACACGAAAAACCACTTCTTCCAGCTTTTTCATGGTATATAGCTTTTAAAATGTTGGCAAAATTACCAAAAATTCTTAAAATCAAAGTTTTTCAGTTTTTAATAGTCTACAACTCGATAAATATTTAGTAAAAAGCGTAGCAGTTGGAAGCCCTGTGATTGGTATTCTAGAATGTAAATTTGTGTTCAAAAATGTACGGAACTCTCGGATTTTTCAATTTGTGAAGCATTAAATATATCGTTACAACCTTTACATGTGTATTATGGTCTTCTGATATAATGACTTAAAACATTCTATAAATTGCAGAATTACCTACGGTGCCGGATATACCAAAATAATACAACTTTGAAATAACTGATTTGAAACCAGTAATGTTTTGTCTTAATTTAAAGGTTGCCTAGCTCCCATACCTAACGATAGATGTATTATAGCATTACAGCTATTAAATTATAATGTTTCAATTAAAATTATAGCGTTTCATTCAAAGCTGATAGAAACAGCTCGAGCTTTCACATGAGTTTGAGAATTTTCTTTTCAGATAAGGAGCAAATAAAATATGTTATTGAGATTACTATTATTATTAATTCTGCTTAATTTTTTTACTCCCATTAGTTTTTACATATTTTTTATATTTAATAAACTAAAATAAAATTCATTTTTGTATACTAGATAAACTACTTGGTTTTGTATACTTGGTTAATATAATACGAAAATACTAAAAAATTTGCAACAAGTTGTTGTCCTTGAACATTACTCTTAAAGTCGTCAATTAAAAAAGTTGTTTCTGTTTCATAAATGTTCACAAAGAATTCGGTGTTAAAAGTACAATTGATTCTAAAGTAATCCATTTTTTTTTTAATCTTCAATCAAGGAAAATCATTTTCATAAAAATAAACCTTAAAAAAATATCAATGTAATGTGTCTTCATTAGGAAAAAAAAAATGATTTTAAGAAATATTTTTTGGAAATATCTCAAAACAGTTTTTTTTATCTTGTTTCAGTCAGGACCTATTTCATACATCCTCGACCATTATCTATTACGAAATAACAGGGAGAGAATTCTTTAAGGGAGGTTATTATTTCTTATTTATATTGATTTACTGTCAAGTTTACGGATAAGCAATGTCTACTATCACTTCAGAAAATAAATAACGTGATAAAGTTTATTGCCAAAACTATAGTACACCCAAAGGATAGAAAAGCTTTTAAAAATTATCGCTAGACGCAATAAAAAAGTTGAAACATTGTACTGAAATTACTCGTCTTTACCTTTAGTTTCATTATCTTTAGCGAACACATTTGGCATTGTTCTTTTGATGACGCAAGTTCATGTTCTCGCCTTGCTTTACGTTTTATGTTTATTTTATCAGTCCAATCCATGTTCTGTTTTATATTTTAATAATCATCCTTGTTATATTTTTTATGCTGATACAAAATCAACGTTTTTATGTTGATGCTAGTCCATGCTGTCATCTTGCTTCTTAAAACATCTTTCCGCAGGTGTTCTTTTATTTTCACTGAAGGCCATAAATATTCAATTTACAATTGAATATTATTGGAGTTAATGTACAATCATTCTTGGAAGTATTAGTTATCAAAAAAGTTCTTTTTTGAGGTACGGCGCTATGTAGCGAATCAATCAAGACATCCCTTTTCCTTTTAGATTCCCTTTTGGTTATGTTCTGTTGAATTAGCTAAAAACCTTACAAGCAAGCATTTCTCTACAGAAAGTTCCTGATATATAACACTAGGACACAAGTCGATTGGCTTTTTTCTTGATGCTATTTGTTAATATAAGATATGCCACTTGTGTTACGCCAATAAAACCTTTAAACGAGGTAAACCCCTTCTATGTCTAAAATAAAAGTTTGTGAGTAAAAACTTGTGTCTTTTATACGACTGATTTTACATCTCTCTCTCTCTCTCTCTCTCTCTCTCTCTCTCTCTCTATATATATATATATATATATATATATATATATATATATATATATATATATATATATATATATATATATATATATATGGCTGTTTTATTTTATAACCGTCGTTGAACAGCCGACCCAAATTTTGTGCTTACGACAGCTAATGCTCAACTCTGTAGCTTTGTAATTTGGAACCCAATCCATAAGACAAGGGAACTCCTGGATCAAGTATTAGGAGAAATTTGCCTACGTGGAGGACTTTTGATGGAGCTAACCCGCATTAGCGTTACATGGAGAGGAAGACCACGAGATCCTCCCACGGTTAGTCTGATGGCGTGGGGACTCTAACCCATGATCCGTCTACCACTGAGGATATTTCACGCCATCACTGTAGTCGGTGCAAGCCTGATGCGAAATTCGTATCTACTGGTATTCGAACCCGGTTCACCTCATTGGAAGGCGAACGCTCTATCCCCAGAGCCATCGTGGCTCTAATATAGCTATTTAAATTTTTTTAAAAAATAATATAGCTATTTAAAAGAAGAACCTCTATTACTTTGGGATTAGTGTAAATTGCCAGAATAAATCAGGAAGATTGAACAATGAAATATATTTTACAGTAAGTCTAGTATATCTGAGCTGACATTAAGAAGCTTAAAAAGTGTCAGCTTGGTGAAAAAATAATTGGAGACTTTTCCAATTAGCACTGATTACAACGAGTTCGATTCAATTAGCTTACACCATTTTTTGGAAGCAATTTTGCTGAGTGAAAAAATATGATTATACGTAAAAAAAGAAAGATAATAAAAATAAATACATAATAAAAATAAACAAACAATAAAAATAGATAGAAATACTTTTATTTTTTTCATCTCCTAAGATACGAAAATAGAGACTGTTTCTGTTGTCGTTCGACAGGAACTCTTTCTGTCGCCCTGTTAAAACATCATCAGTGGATATGCTTTGATTCACTAAATGTAATTTTAAAAGCTGAAAAAAAAAAGGAATAATAAGTTTTGCATTTAAATAATACTTAGGAACTCTCAATAGAAAAGACTATCAAAATCATGCACACAAAATCAAAATTTAAAAAAAAAATATCGAATTTGGGTTATCTTCCTCTTATTTTCTCTAGCATGTTTCTGAAATAGAAAGGAATTAAAGGCCGTCTATATAAAAAGATGTGTAAACGCATTTTTGCAACAGCTACATACATTGTCTGAAATTTCTAAGTAAAAATGGTTAAATAGCAATTTATTTAATTGTTATTTTACCGTATTCAACCAAAGCAGTCAAGTGACCATAAAGATGATATTAAAACTGTTAAACTGTGAGAAAAAACGCTTATTGATTGTTTTAACGCATTATGGTTTAACAATCAGAATTCTATCTGCGTCAACTAGGCCCATCTTATGAAGTCACTTGTTCCATGCAACCGGATACATACTGTAGCTTCGAGGACTTATCGGTCAATTTTATGACCGGCTGAATAGGGGGTAGAATCCTAGCGTTGATACCACAATATTTCCTCCATTTATTCAGTACATGAAAAGTATCTAGTATCCTGCACACTACAATCGGGGATCCTTGCCTATTATAAGGTAAAACTATCATTCACGCAGAAATGGCGAAGCTCCCCTAGATCTTCAATGTCCGTTTAAAATTTATTTTTATGGTTTAAAAACTATACTAGTTGTAAAGGGTTGCAAAACCGTACAGTTTCGTATTCACTGTTTTTTAAACCGCGCCAGTTGTAAACGGTTTTAAAAACCATAATGGTAAAGAAATGTTCCAAAAGCTTTGTGATTACTCGTATGGACAGACTGTTGCCAGTTATTTTACTTTAGATTAAAACAGAAAACTATATCTGAGTGGGTACCACCTGCCTTATACAGGCCAAGGCTTAACAATTGCATGACCAACGTCACGATGTAATGCGCACAGGCCGCCTTTTCTTCCCTGACAAGCTGGTAGCCATCGATCGGAAATGACACTTCAGTGCCTTATCTATGTGTAATGTCCGATCTAATCCGATAATCTCTGTATAATGTTTAATTCACAAAACAAAAGCGTCACCGGGTAACTATTTTAATTTAGGTTTATTTTGTGATTTTTGATACCATAAGTTTTATTACGAGTTATTAAAATGCTTACTTTTATTATGAATAAGTAACTCTACGATTTTTTTCAGATTTCAGAAAAATTTTATTAATTTAAAAAAAATTAGATATTATGAAAAATTAAGATTACGAAATCTCAATTGTAATTAAGATTACTGCAATCAATCAGTTAATTCTTCATAGTGTTCTGGTTTTCAAATCGATTTGGAACAATAATTACTTTTTAGAATTTAAACTAAATATAAATTTCTTTTCACACACAGTATAGAGAGAACCGCATAGAGGATCAAACCAATATATATGGAGAGCAATTAATATAGCCTATTTGTCACCAATATGATTTATTGAATTATAAATATCGTGCGAGCTTTGACATAATATTTAGCAAAATTCTATAATTATTTTTATTTCATATTTTATAACCGGTGCTGAATAATCGACCTAATTCTATGACTATCAATGTTCAACTCCGTAGCCTTGTAATTTTAAACAAGACAAGAGACAAGGAAATTCCTGGAGAGGATTCCCAAGGATTTTCCAGAAGACAAGGGAATATCTGGATCAAGAATTGAGAGAATTTTGCCTTCGTGGAGAAATTTTTGATGGAACTGACACGCATTTGCTTTACAAGGAGAGCAATTATTATGGCCTATTTGTCACTAAAATGATTTATTGAATTAAATCCAGAAGACAAGGGAACTTCTGGATTAAGAATTGGGAGAATTTTGAGTTTGTGGAGAAATTTTTAATAGAATTAATACACATTTGCGCTACATGGAGAGGAAAACCACGAAAATCTTAAACGATTAGACTGATGGCAAGCTGAATTATTCAATGCGTTTTTAATCTGTGCTAAATACTCACATTCAGGAGAGCTGAACTGTTGTATTGAAGGGCTTCTCGAACATCTTTTGGTATTTGGAGAATTGCTTCATTAGAAGGAGCGAACAATGTCTTCTCAAAAGAACTATCAACAATGTCTTTAAACTTTCGAGAGTATTCAATAATACTTAGAAATTCTCTATAAATAAGAATAAATAAATATTGTATAGCAAATAATGAATAATAGTCGACAGAATAAATATTAGTTATTACTATTTTTTAAAAATACAATACTTTTCTAAATACAATAATAATATACAAAGTGCCTGGAAAGTATAAAAATAGTTAAATATCTGGAGAAATATTTTTTAAAAGAAATGCATTAGATGAAACTCTATCCCCAATTTCAACCTCAGGCCATTTCTATTCTTTTCGGACACCTTGCATACGTAAAGGACTATTGCATACATACATTGGATAAATGCAGGAAACGCGAAAAATGGGTTTATAACTTGTGCGCCGGTGGTGATGCCAGTGATGGAAAGTTTGCATAAGAACAGTGTTTCATCACCATCGTTGAACAGCCGACCCAATATTTTGGGCTTACTACTACTGATGTTCCATAGTCTTGTAATTTTGAGCCCAATGCAAAAGACAAGGGAACTCCTGGATCAAGTATTAGGAGAAATTTGTCTACGTGGAGGACTCTTTGATGGAACTAACCCGCATTTGCGTAACATGGGGAGGAAAACCATGAAAATTTCCCACGGTTAGCCTGATGGCGAGGGGATTATAACCCATGATCCTTCTACTACTGAGGATATTTTACGTTAGCACAGTGGTTGGTGTAAGTTGGATGCGGAATTCGTATCGATCAGCTATCGTTGAAATTCGATCCCGGTTCACCTTATTGGAAGACAAACGCTCTATTCCCTGAGCCATCACGGCTCAAGAACAATGTTTGAGCACCTTTTCGAAAAATCATAGGGCGACAAAATGTTGAAGAGCGAATAAATTTAAAATCAGATTACAAAAGGCACACAGAATTTCATATTTGAGAACTACAAAGCAACTTTAAAGAGTGTAAAGAAGAAAAAAATATGTTTATTAAATTTGAACTCATTTGAAGAGCTCAGTGGATGAACTAGTCAAGTCACATTTTCAGAGTAGATATAATTAGAGTAAGAAAAAGAAAAAAAGTGCTATTCGAATTATTTCATAATAGATTTATTAGACGACGGAGCTAACAATTCTTTGTCTTATTTTACGTACCTCCATCTAATTTGAAATAAAAATCATGAAAGCATACTTAAAATTAATTCAGATAAGATATGTTAAAATTAAAGTGAAAGCAAAAACAATTCTGTGACATTTAGTGTACTAGGTTGATGTAACCACGTAATGTTATTTTCCTTGATTAATAAATATCCCTGAAAATATCACTTACCTGCAAAGTCGTTCTGCATAGAATGCCTATCTAAGCATTTTAAATATTTGAAAGTTCAACAAATTTTAGGAATTGTAACAAAAAGTATTTTTTCAAATAAACTGACGTCGTTTTCATACGCCGATGATGCTCCAGTTGTGTGTAATCGGTTCTTAAAAAAATAAGCCAGGCATTGTTAAAACGACAATTGCTTAAAAATTGTAAGCAAAAATATATAAAAATGAGCAACTATGATTGTTTAAAATAAAGTTAAAGTTGATGCTAAAAGAATTATTACTTTAGCTTCAAATTGAAGAGGATAAAGAGTTTATTTCCAGTTGAAAATATTCCTTCGAAAATTTGTTTGTATTTAATTTTGGGAAAATTTGTTTTAACACTGAAACTATTGAGAAACTTTCGCAATCCAACTTGTCAAATTCGTGCAATTCAACTTGAGATGAGTTTCACAAACTTTATCGCATGTTTCTAGCGAAACATTTAAACCTATGCTCAGAAAGTATTAATACTATTACCATAAAAAAGTTTTAATGCCGAATGCCGTATATACATCAGTCAAAAAGAGTTTTGCTTCACGTTACATTTTTAAAATTCTCTGCGTAATCGTAAAAATTTTAAAAACAGCCGTGAAGAACTCGAACTACACGATCAGATCTTGTCTTATGAAATCTAATTGGAATATTTCTTTAATCTTTAATTCAAAAACGGGAAGCTTAAAAAAAAAAGAAAAAGAAAATGATCTATTAGATTTTTCAGTAATACTCCTAAAGCTATCGAATTAAAACATCTATTCTATGCAAAATAAATTCATTTCTAATTCATAATGTAGTAAAAGTATTCAGTTCAATTATTCGAACGACGAAATAGTTCTTTTCCGACAGAATTGCTTTTGACTTCGAGTTTCCGCTTCCTTAATCCTCAGAGAAGAACAAGTCTTTTAAACGACACGAAAGCAAATTTTCCTTTTCATACTTAACTGCTCACAAAGACATAGAAATTACGCATAGAAAGTGATATTCGATATCCCGCGAAAGCCTAGAATTTGGATTCGTTCATCGTCAGCAAACGATTTCAATCCCAAGTGGCTTTTAGTCTAACTGGAATGGCAACGGTTCGTTTCAAAGAATAAAATGCGATGCATGCCTTGATGAGTTCGCGATTTCCCTTTTCCGCTGTTGCGGCACAGAAATGTAACACAATTTTCATTTAGTGTTCTTTGGTCCGAATGAGTGGTTAATTAATTCCAGAGCTCAAAGAAAAATAAATTAAATAACCGAGTACATTTGGAAAGTTTAAATAGCGCTTCGTTCTGATCGGAGCTTGAGATATAACTTAACATTGAAGTAATAATTAAAATTCGAAAAGTAGCTATTGGAAGAAAATGCTATAGCTTAAATAAGCACTCAAGAGCGCAAATTCTGAGAAGAATTTAGGATGGAAAATAAATTAGAGAAATAGTGAATTGTAGCCGATTGGATTTCCTTTCTGATTGAGAAAGTTTCTTAAAATATTTATTACGAGAAATTTGAAATAACTGAAAACTTCATTAATTCTGCCGCTCATTTCTAAAATTATGGTGAATCGGTTTCAAAATTCACATTTATGTTTCAGTTTAGTGAATCAAAGGCTTTTTAATAAATTTAAGCATTGATTTTTACTATATCAAACTAAGTTTCACATGTATGTCTAAAAAACGTTGGCCATTGTCCTTTTTTTATTGACAAGCCAAGAAATTCTTCTCAGGTTTTTCTGGGAGATAATCTGTTTTTTTTCCCTTTTTCCTCAGCTCGTTTACCACAGTATTAATTCAATTTTTCTAGGTGACCAGTTCATTGAAAGCATTGGTTGAGGGTAAAGGTGTTCGATGGAGATGAAATGGTTGAGAGAAAGTGAAGTGATGCCTCGACAACAGTGCAGTTATGTATTTTGTTGTCAAAATTTGATTGAGTTACTGCTGCCTTATGTGCCCTATCAAAGTCTATACTTTAGAAAGTAAGGAAAAGTTGTAGGAATTTCTTTTAGTTTAAGAGGCAGTAATCTGCCATTGAGTCGGTACTGAGAAGCAAAAGACGTTGCAGTTCGATATATTGCTTTGCCATCTATGTGTATGTGTGTTAAAAATCATGCCTAGTTCTGACTCGCGAGAAGAAATGAGATCTTCAACGAGTAATGGTGGAAACAGAACCCTCAATTAGTCAGATGACATAGCGACGACTTAGCCGTCAGCTAAGGTTATGACTATGTTCCTGATGTGTCCTTCCTTTACTTTTATAGAGCTAAAATAGTCTAGATTTGCAATGAGTAGTCCTCTTAGTGTATTACTTCCTATTTCTTGTTGAATATATGGTTTCCTATTTTCTATATTTTTTTCGCCGTTCTATTTTATTATCAATCGATCAACTTTAGCAGCTGTTTGTATTTTTCTTTAGATTTTTATGTTCAACTTGTAATTTTAATCTTGAGTTTCCTATAATATTATATACCAGGGGTGGCCAAGTTCCATGATAGTCGAGCGATTTTTCAAAATTTGAAATTTTTCGCGAGCTGCAATTAAATACGTATTTAAAAGGTATGAAAATTTTTTTTTACATGAATAATTGGAGAATAATTGGTGACAGCACTTCTCAGTAATTCTTTGAGATGCTGGTTAGTTAATACTGATCTGACCGGTGCTTGGATTTCACGAATTTTAAAGTGGAATAAAATGATTCACATAAGTACGTTGCTCCGAATATTGAAATGATTCGACAAGCGGTCATTTTTAATTCAGGATTCTTCGATTCTGGTACAAATTTCCAAAATTCGGTAATCGACGTCGACTTACATTTTAATTGTAGAGCTTGATCTTCTTGCATCTCTATTTTTTAATTCTCCAGATGCGTTTTGCGTCATAATTATATTGGAAATGGAAAACTCACCTTAAATTATGTTAATTTCAAATGGATTCAGAAAAAAATCAAGAGATGATTTAAAATATTTCAAGTCTTGAAATCTATTTTGGAATTCCGTCAATATCTCTTCTACCTTTTTTATATACTCGTTGAGTTTTTCTTGTTTAATATACGAACAAATTTTTTAAATTCGAGGAAAATAATAAAATGTTTTATTTTTAATGTCGTTTTGAAAAAATTATAATTTAGTTTGAAAACTAAATATACACTGTGAGAGGTCAGATATTATTTTATTTTTCCCCTGCAATTGTAAATTCAGTGTTTGCAAATGTTCCACGACATCAGTTAAAAACATTAAGTCTTGTAACCTTTCGTCATCGTCTAATTCTGAATAGGCTATTTCCTTTTCTTTTAGAAACGCAGTTATTGGATCAAACAAATCTACGAAACAATTTAACTGCACTCGAAAGGTCACTGTCAGTCTCCAATTTCGCCTGTAAATTATCCACCACTTAAATTGTTAAATTTTTTTCATCTTAGTGTTTAGTTACCACTTCATTCAGTGATCTCCGGATATAATATGGTAAGTTTGTAAAAAATCTTTCAAAACGTTAGTGGTGGCGTCCATTTTTTTTAACTGATGAAAGAACTTGAGTGCAAAGTCTTAATACGTTGTAGCTTGATAACCGTCTAATAATACAAAAGAAATTAATGTCATTTGGAAGTTCTTCGTCCTTTAATTCTTTAAGGAAATTTTTAACTGTCGATGACATTTTGCATTGGTGTGGATGTAATTTACAATGTGTAACACTGTTTTCATAACATCAGGACATTTTAAATATTTTTTGTAACGAGATGTTCTCGGTGAATTATGCAGTGAATCAGTATCAATTGTGGAATTTGAGAATCATCTCATAAAACCCCAATAAGACCGATTTTTTTTTAACCCAGCATTGCCGAAGCTCCATCAGTTGTAATGCTTACAAGTTTATTAAGAAGCACATGAATAGTTTTCATTATGGAATTTAATGCATTTTTAATACTGACACCTCGGGCTTACTCTTGAAGTGCTACTAAATCTAATAATTCTTCTTTTTTAACAACGAAGTCAGGTGAAACAAAACGTATGAAAACTGCCAATTACGGAAGATCTGTGGTATCTGTCGATTCTTCAAGGAACGATAATAATTTTTTTAAAATATAATAGCACAAAAATTAAAAGGGAACTCGGGTACATTTATCGAGAGCCACAAATAATACTTCAAAGATCCGCATGAGGCTCGCGAGCCGCAGGTTGGCCACCCCTGTTATATACTTTCCTTAAAGAGACAGGATTTTTTTTAACGAATCGTATTGTAATGTCAAAATTATTTCAATATTTGTTTAGATTGCTTATAGTAGATGCTTTATACAAGAAATCTGAAAAATACCCAGGAAACCTTGTTTGTATATAAGTTAATTTTATTTTTTTAATATTTTCCCATTATTCATCAATTATTTTATAATCACCTAGATATACAGGGGGTGGACGAAATAATAGAAATACTTCTATACTTATACATTTTTTCATATTTCTCAAGAAATACTGAAAAAAAAACATTTATAACATCAGAAGTGTTCAGATCATGCTATTTCTTATGCATATGAATGAATTTTAAAGCTTTTAGAGGCTTGAGATATCGACAATAAATTACAAAAGGAAAATAGTGTTTTGAACACCCTATGCCAAAAAATGTAGCATTAAAATTTTAACTTGTATTATGGTTATTCTGGTTGTTATCCTGGTCATTATGTGAAGTAATTGCACAAAATTTCGTAAGTTTAGTTTTAATATTTATGGAGATATAGATATTTTTATAAAAAAAACTAATTTTTTGTCTTACCTTTTTATTTGCCATAACTTTGAGAATATTCAATATATTTAAACAAAATTTTGAGAGCAGTTAAAAAGTAATAACAAAAGTTTGCTCTAAAGTTTGAAAAAAATTCGTTGAAAACTGCGCAATCCAGAAATTAAAAGAGTTCTATTATACTGCGCATGTGCGAATGGAAAAAGTGTAAAATTTTTTTCTTCATGATTTTGCTGTGAATCGTAGTTGGAAACTAATAAAAAAAGTCCAATATGATTATCTTAAAAATTTAAAAAAATTCAAAAAATTTTCTAAGTAGTTTTTGTATTTTTTAAAAGAAACTCAAAATGATAAGGGGTTTTCTGCAAATATTATTTTGAATCATAAGGCAAATTAAATAACAAATAATGATACCTTTCAATAAACGTTTATGCACCGAAATATGATTATCTAAGGAAAAAAAAACATTCAAAATGAAAGACACTTTTATAGGGAATGATTTCCTACATTTCCCGTGTTATTTTTAATAAATCTTGTTTAATAGTACAAAATGAAATCTGCTGAAAACGCTTTATCATATTGATCTTTCTTTTAAAAAGTACAAAACTACTTGAAAAATTTGCTTGAAACTTTAGAAATTTTTAAGATATTTAAATAGGATTTTTTTAAATATTTACCTAATACTATTCATTACAAAATTAAGACTGTTTTTAAAACTTTTTTTTTCCGTACATGTGCAGTATAAAACAACGACTTTAATTACTCATATCTTGTGCAGTTTTAAACAATTGTTTTTAAATTTTGCAGCAATAATTTTATTATTAATTTTAAACTGCTCCAAAGATTGTGTTAAATTTTATTCAATATTTTGAAAGATATAGCAAAAGAAAAAAATGTAAGACAAAAAATTTGTTTTTACCACGTTTATATTAACTTGCCTTCGTGTATGTTCGGGTGGAATTTTGTAATCGATTTTAAACTAACTTCCCGACTAGCTACAGACTTCAAATTTGGCACATAGTTCAGAATTGGATGACAATGCATGAAAATGAAGAGAAAGAAGACATACAAAGTAAAATAAAATTAAAGAAAAATTAGTATTTTCGCGATTGTCTTTTGTTGTCGATTCGATTATTTCAAATTAGTGTCACATGTCAGATGAAAATTTTTGTGTACAGTGAGTGAAAAAATTGAGATTTTGGAAGGAAGTAAAAAAAAAAAAAAAAAAAAAAAAAAAAAAAAAAAAAAAAAATTATATTTTTAAAAACCATGTTTTTGTAGTGGAAAATAATAATAAAAAAATAAAAATTCGAAAAACAAAAACGTGGGGCGCATGAAATACATAAACATACATATACACATTTTCTTACTCATACACATGCACAGCCACCTACACATCCACATATACATCCACATACACATGCATATACACGAACATATTCCACATACACATACACATTCAGATACAATTACAGATATACATATAAATATTCTCATGAGCACTCATACGCACACTAATATAACATTACTGTTATGTATTTCATGCGCCCCACGTTTTTCGTTTTCCAAATTTTTATTTTTTAATTATTATTCTCCACTACAAAAACATGGTTTTTAGAAATATTATTTTTTATCTTGATTTTTTTATGAAAATGTCCATATTTTCATAAATATTTAAGCTACAAAATTCAGTGCAATTGTCGCGTATAACAACCAAAATAATTATTACAAGTTAAAAGTTTATTGCTACGTTACTTCAAGGAAAACAAGCGCGTGAAGTAAATTAATACATAAGAAAAAAAATTGTGATCGCCTAAAGGCGATCATAGGTTAACTATTGGCTAAATGGTTGTTGTCTAATTTTTTGTGTTGATGGCATCGTTTTTTTTCTTGCTTCAACCTTTGGGACCGGATCAATCAGTTTGGGACCCTCTTTATTTGTGATATTCACCTGAATTAGTGCTGAAAACGGTCCAGTTTGAACTGTAAGTTAAAATTTTTGATTCTTTGTCAAAACAATAAAAACAAAAATACCGTTGAAATGATGAAATTCTCTTTTATTCACAACTCTAGAAGTATTTATGGGATCTCTCTGGTCCTATATCTAAAAAAAACCCCTAACTTAATGCATAATAAAATTAAAAGTAAAAAAAAAAAAAAAATAAACAGAATTCTAAAAACATTATCAAACAGCAGCGGTCTCCATAGCAACGCATGCAATGACGATGCATGTACGTTGTTTACTATTACTCTTGAATACAATTTAAAAGTGTGATGACGTTTGAACCCAAAACAACACCCATTTTGCCTATGGGTAAAAGGGCAAATATTTAGAGTAATCTAAACAGAAATATAATAAATCTTACTTTAATCTGCCTTGTTTTTCATTCTCAAGAAATTTCCAAACTGAAATGTCGACAATCATGAGTGGACTCTCAATTAAATGAACTACACCATTTTCAACTGGAATGTTCGGTTTTAATATCTTTGCCATAACAACTCCTTTCTTGTGCCGATAATTGCTGATAATTGTGTTGCTTTGAGCGTACACTAAAACATAACGTTTGGTATCAAACATATAATTTACATATAACAATTCAAATAAACAAATTAAATTTATAAACGTTAGTTAAAGATTGCAACAGTGAACAGTGTATTTAAATTTAGAAATTTCATTACACATTTTGATATACATATAGCGCATATAATACGGTATGAATAGCTACTAACTTTCACGATCATTGAAAATTTGAGTTGGACAATTTTGTTTTTAAAAAAAAGCTATATGTTTGGAGTAAGTCATAGTGTATGAGTTGTAGCTGTAGTTTTATTTACGTCGCATTAGAGCTACACAATTGGCTATTGGCGACGGTCTGGGAAACATCACTGAGGATGATCCGAAGAAAAGTCATCACAATTTAGATCCTCTACGGAGGAGATGGCGCCTTCGCTTCGGTAGGCAGATGACCTGTACGCGAAGTCGAGCACTTTACGGTAGAACAGTTTAACGAAGATCAATACCGAACACTCACGGTCCCTTCGTAGACTGTTCCAAGTGGTCGCCCACCCGCACACTGACCGCAGCCAGTGATTCTTGGCTTTGGTGTTCTTCTGGGAACCGTGTCTTAACGATCAGTCTACTGCAGGATCATAGTGGATGAAATAATTTTCTTAGAAATGTTAAAATTTTTTTTTTTTAAACGTTTTTTTCAACGAGCGTAGAAACTGACTGCTGTGAGTATAAAATACCTTTTGTGTTTATTATGATTTAATAGATCGTTAATAAAGTTCTTAAATGCTTAATAAATAGTAAATATTTAAGAGTGATAATTGCATTAAATTCTATTCATAATCAACAAAATATTTTCAGACCTCTGTCCAGGTAACCGAGTGGGTAGCGTGCCTGACGGCGAACCAATGGTTATGGATTTGAACCTCGCTTAGGGCCTGGTTGTTTTTTTCTATGTTGTCCACCGATGTGTGAATACGGCCATCACCTCCTACATCAAAAAGCCTCCACACGCTCTTTCATAAGTAGTCCGCGCAGACTATTGAACAAGTGAACCAGTTGGGCGCATGAACCCAAAACCTTTTATAAAAGTAATTGAGAGAAATTTATCATATGTATTTGAGAATTGAATATGTAGTGGTTGACAAGTGAATAAGGCAAACTAATAATATTCATAAATTAAACGAATTTTTAGTCATATATTTGCTACCACTTTCTTATTTTAACTAGATATTTTATTAAATGACTCGTTCGGAAAGTGGATATTTCTGACAGTGGTCTGATCGGAATACCTACAAAAAACCGTGTGGAGGCTTTCAGTTATAGGAGGCGTTGATACGGCCCACCTTATCAACGGGCATCCGCGATAGTGTTGCGTGGGTAATTCTGCTCGCCTCCGCGACTCAGGTTCACAGGTGCCCACCGGGTAACGTGCCCACAGGTGACCACAGGAGACAACCCTGGGTAAATGAGCAACAATTCCGGCATCTTCCGCGGCAAAAGAACGATAATCCAATGCCTGCCATTAGAAAGAAAAATTGATACCTCTAATTAAATATATGTGTCGTAGGCCAGTTGAAAAATCTGGCTCTTTGCAAAGATTGGAATAAATCCTCCCTCAATCCTAAAGAGTACACGCCCTAAGGCGTTGAACAGAAAATATATGAAGAAGTATTCAATTAGACTGAGTTTTCTTAGACTAATTGCATAAGACCTTGGGTTATGCAGGCACTTTAAATAGAGGTAATATGAAGGGATTTTTTTCAAAATTTATAAATAATCTTGAACTAATTAGACAAAGAAAGTTTCTTCAACAAATTTATTTAATTGTCAATACGCTTATGTGAATACTGTTAACAATGGATAGTGAAAAATCATGAATTTCTTTTCATTATTTATGACATTTTTTCGTAGGAAATGCTCAGAGGAAAATTTTGTCAATTTGAATTAAACAAGTGAAAATTACTTTTTTCACTTGTTTAAAGACATGAATTTCGTCCAAAGCATCGAGCAATTTATTACATTTAATTAGGAAATATAACATAAGATAAAAATAATTTGAGTGAATGAGTAATTAGTCATTGCTAGGATTCAAAACCAGAATAAAATTACGTTCCAAGCCCTGTACCATCTCATCATACAATGTACAACCACTACAGAGAACATCTTATCGTACAGTAGGCAAAATATGAACATTCTGAAGAATATAAATGTTTACATCACTTTAAAAAATATATTTAAGAAGGCAAAACGCAAAATTTATACGAAATCTGTCGAATAGTTCTCGAGAAATACAATTTTTAAATATATGATATTTTATGTAATTGCCTATCAACTCAGTTTTCTTCAGCTAATAAGTACGCTAAATCTCACTTTATTTAGTAGGATTCCTCAGATTTCAAAAGGGTTTTTGCTTTTACTTCACCTCAGCCTTTGCGACTGTTTGTCTACACTGTAAAACATGGATATTCAAATATCACGAAACTTTCTTCGTTTTTGACGAAGCCATTTCCTGGTATATGCTCCGAGCAAATATTTCGTCAAGGTAACGAAATAACTTTCTTTATTTCTTCGATGAAACAAATTTCGTCAAAATTAAAGAAATATTTCGTCATTCTATTTTTTAAAAAAAAAATCCCTTGTAGTGCCTACTGTATTTAACTTTTATAATGATCACTTTAACGTGGGAACCGTAAAGGTGAAAAAACAGAAAGATAAACTATACACTCATGCCCGAAGTGGAAATCGAACCCCGGATCTTCCAAGTACGGGGCTAATACCTTAACCACCATACAGCACAGTAGGATAAATTCGCTCCATTAATTACAATTGTCTAGTCTCTATTCTAGTATCTTTATTTTAGTTAACAATTAGTTAACAATCTCCAACAATGCACTAAGATGAGATTTCGAGTTGAGGAAACATTTTCATCATTGAGGGCCCCCCTTTCATCACAAATCATCACGTGATTATTCATCATTTTACGTTTATTTAACTAAAATTGATTCTGATCAATATGGCAATTACGTATAAAGTTAATACGAATGCAAAGGGTGAAATATTAATTTGCAATTCCCGATGCTTAAATTGTTTTTATCTTTTTTGGCAAAGAATAAGGTTGATCAATAAGAAACACTTAATATATTTAAACTTCTCAACAATATAAAGGTGGATTTAAGATAATCGTTAAAAACTTACAAACGTATGAGTTCCCCATGGCTTTTGATTCATTAATGATGGATAATTCTACTTTAATATCTTTATCATAAGCTTCACTAGGATAACTGTCGACTGTGACTAATCGCGTAAACAGGACATGTTTGGGTATTACATGACCACGTATTACCTGAAAAAAAAGAATGCATATTAGGTCCACAAATCAACTCATTAAATTATATTATTTAAACACACACAATTAAAATTAGTTCTGAAAGGCGAGTTTCTCTCTTTCCAACAATAAGCTTAGTCACTTCTTTCAGATTAAAATCAGGCAATTGTCAAATTTGCTTTAGCAATCTGAAAATTTGATATTGAAATGAAATCTTGAGATATGGCATTCATAGATAAATAAGCATTTAACCCCTTTAACGATCGGTTAATTTGCAAGAAAACGCTCATAAAAGTGCCTATTTTTTGGCTTTTGTATTTGTATTGAGTATTTGATTAGTGCTGCAACTAGTTTAAAATAAACTATCTACAATTACCTTTAAAGTAATTGTGGTACTGCCATCTGGTGTGTAAAATGAGGAATAAACTGCTTTCCGGGCAAAAGAAATGAATTAGTTTTATTCTTATTGGCGTGTTACTACTGAACAATCCAGCCCGTCAATATCACGGGCACGAGAAATAGAGGGCGAAATCTCACCCCGTCATTTTCACGGGAGCGAGAAGGAAAGGCTTAAGTTTAATAATTAAAATATATTTGTAGGAAAAAGACTATTGAAGAGCCTAGTTGACGGAGTGACATTTTTGCAAAGAGATATTTCCCAAGGAAAGTTCTTTTTTTTTTTAAGTCTTATTAACCATATAAAATTGATTTATTTTGCTAAGTCTATAGATGTTCAAACTGTAAACTGTAATTGTTTTCTGTGATAGAGGATGAAAAAGGCTTATAAATGTTTTTGGCATGAAAAAGTGCTCTAAATGAATTTAGTAACAAGTAGTCGACGAATAGTGATCTTCAAAAACCTGTAATGTGTCATAAAGTAAAATGACCAAAGTATGAACGTTGTGTTGTGAACACTTTAAATTGGTTTCGGAGATATGTAGATTTCTTATATTGGAAGCTTTCGTTTAAAAAACAAAGACATGACATAATCTTTAATTTAAACAATCACCGTATAAACTTTAAACCTAATTTACTTAAATTCTCTGAAATGCCACACAAAACTTTCACAGCTCTTCAAGAGCTTAATGGGAAAACATGATTAAAGGCTAATATGGATTATTAGTTAATGCTTTTAATTAGCTTTCATTAGTTTATTCGTTAACTGCTGTAGTTTTCTCAAATTCTCTAATATGTTAAAAAAAAAAACCTTTATCCAAATCGCTCTTCAACTAAAGAGCGCAGTGGAAAATCATCCTTAATTGTATCAGAACATTAAATTATTCAATTAAAGAACATATTAAGCCCATTACGGTCAGATGCTAGTATTGCATATTAATTTTTACCTTCAAATAGTGCTTGTTGGAAAAATTATGTTTTCCAAATAACTGTCAGAAGTTTTCCCGAATTCTCAAAAAAGTCATTAAGAAGCTTCATTCGCACAACTTTTCAATGGAATATGGTAATCTTCTATTGAAGAGTTTAGAGTAAAAACAGGATCAATGGCATCAAAACACTAAATTACTTTATTAAAGAATACATTAGGTTACAAGCTAGTACAGAACATGAATTTATTCTTCGAATTAATTTTCACTGGAAAAAAATGTTTCCTGAATAAGTACATAACCGATAGTTTTCTAAAATTTATGTCATCAAATGTCATTAAAATGTCATCAAACCTAATCAATCACTAAAATCTTCTCTCAGTGCTATTACTCAGCCAAGGGATTATTTTTTAATATTTACCCATTTGTCAACTTCCTGTTGCCTGTTTCTGCTCCATGTCAAGCTGTGTCCTGTTCCTGCTCCAACTGGAAGGAAAAATGTGTGGTTGCCTTCTCGCTGAAATAGTTCTTTTAGTTCTTCTTGTTTTACTCGGTAATTAAATGCACTAAAAGTTATGAAAAAAAAAAACAATTAATTATTAAATGCATTAAAAATATTGAAAAAATTAAATGATATAATACAAGTAAATCTTGATACCGTTCTTTTATGGAACTTCAAACTTTATCAGTGTTAACTTCAACATTGCAGTAAAGGAAAAATATATAAATAAAAATTCAAATCCATTTCTTTTACTTAATATTTTTCACTAATGTGGTGATTGGCCTCTGAAATAGAGTTTTATGTAACGTTGGAATCTTATTGTGCTTGATCTGCCTAATGTTTGCCTCCATTTTTTTGTCGTATGTGTGTTATTTAGGCAGTTCCTGTTTTTCAGTGGCGCCATCTATGGCCAGGAATTCGACTTCTGCCACACCATTCACTCAACCACAAACCCGTTTATAGGGTGGGTCACATTCACACACACAAAGGAGAAAGGATATAGAACACACAGAGAGAAAGAAACATCCATGCCTTGCCCGGGATTCGAACCCAGAACCTTTCTGATGCAAGACAGTTCCCTGCTCCCTACACACGCCGGTCGGCGTTTGCCTCCATAAATTAATATCTATATATGGAGCGAAACATTAATGGAAACAGACATTGTTATTCAAAAATATATTTAGGTTAAAATTAGTTCCTTTCTGATTTTACTAGTTCTTTATAAGTGAAAATAAATCAAATAATTTTATGACTTGTCCACACTAGCCAACTAGTATGGGACAAAAACATTTTTTAACAAGAGACTATTACAGAAATATAAATTTGAATAAAGTTTTATACTATTCAAAATGATACTAAGTTTTAAAAGTTTTTTTTTTAAAAACAAAAGATATGTTTTAATATGGTTAGTTAATTGCTTTAGCAGCTCTATACAAATTGTCCACTCTAGTCTCCGTCTCTTTTACAATTCAAAATATGTATGGTTACAATTCTTTTACGAATTTCCAAAAAGTATTTAGAAGTAAGAATATTACTTTCTAATTATTACGGTTTGAGGATGGGTTTGATCCACCTCAATTTTGCTCATTAAGGGGTGATTAAAATTACCGTTTTGGTGGAATGATGTCGATGAAACTTGACATAAGCATCATATAAGCCACGTGAAAAAAAAAATCCTAAATAAAAATAGTTCACGTTTCGAGTGACAGAGGGCGCCGTTCACACATAAAGTCAAATGAAACAGCAGTTAAAAAGCAGTTATTGCATAAAAATATTTTACACCATGCCATTTACACCATGGAAGAAAAAACTGAAAGCGATGATTATTGCGCTGGAAGGAACAAAATGAACGTGCAAAATGAACAAATGAATTGAAAACAAGTACATCATATCATGTTGTTGCTGTAATTAAAAAAAAAAACCTTCGTGCTACAGTTGAACTCAATTTAACACATTTCAAAAACGTGTTTGACAAAAATGAAAGGCATATTAAACATATTCTATGATTTCATTAAGGTATGTTAAAAAGGCGGATTTGTGGTCTATATGAAGCCCTTTTCTCATCTGGTGATCAAAGTTTGAACTAGTTCCTTTTATTTAATTTTATTTTATAACCATCGTTGAACAGCCGATGACTAATGCTCAACTCTATAGCCTTGTAATTTTGAATCCAATCCAGAAGACTAGGGATTTCCTGGATCAAGTATTGGTAGAAGTTGGCCTTCGTGGAGGACTTTTTAAGATAACTAACACGCACTTGCGTTACAAAGAAAGGAAAACCACGAAAACCATCCACGGTTAGCCTGATGGCCAGAGGACTCTAACCTTTGATCCGTTGGATATTTTACGTGAACACTGTGGTCTGTGAAAGACAGATGCGGAATTCGGATCGACCAGCCTCGCTGACATTCGAACTCAGTTCACCTCACTGGAAGGAAATCGCTCTATCCCTTGAGCCACCAGTGATCCATGGAATGGAAAATACGACTCTTTGCAAATTGCCAACTTCACTTTGCAATGCGTCTAAAATGAATAGCTGAAAGTAAATATATATCAAGATTGAAAAGAGCAAAAACTGGTAAATAAATTATTTCATTCCTGGCTGTTTTGGGGAAAAGTTCGTCCAATTTTTAAGCCTGCTATATAGTTCGATGTAATAAGTCTAACAAATGACGGTTGCAGTTCGCATTGAGATGGATTTTACATTTCTCTTACGATATACTAGCTTTCATCGTCGCCCGTCCACTAGAACGGATTGTATGCTGCTCTAAACAGGGTAACTTTATTTATTACTAATCTGTTTGTCCTGTGAACAAACAGTGTATTGAAATAGAAATTATACATATTGAGGATACATCTTAAAATAAAATTAAAATGTTAATTTATTAAATTACTCCTTACTGCTTTGCTCTTGTTGAAATGGTTTAAATAAATAATATTCTAAAATTCTTACCTTAGGGGTTCTCGGATTTCATAGAGATCTGGTTTTTCTAAAAGCTCAAACGCTGTGGGTGGGAGGGATCTACTGGAAACAAAAGGTTGTAGAATTTCATCTATTACGTATAAAATCTGTTTGAATCCGTCTATGGAAGAGAACTCTTCGGAGCTAGTTATTTTAGCATTATTCACAAAATATTCCTGTAAGTAGAATGGAAAACAATTAAATATATGCAAATCCATAGTTTGTCTATCGTATGTACTCCCCCCCCACCAGACCATCTGCTGCTATGGAACCAAGAATGGTGCATTTCATCGCGGGTATCTTCTCTTCACTCTAGGGCTAACACAATAGAACGAAGAAAAAAAAATTATCTTACTCTCTCCGACCCGAACCAAATCCTGTCCTAAGCAATGACCCCACACCCCTTCTTGAAATAGTTATACCTCGTTACCATAATCACCGCCACGGGTCCAGACAAATGGCTAGGAGAGTTCTTACTGTAGACAAACTATACTTAGACTTGTTTTTGTTACTCAGTACCAGCCTTGGTGGGCTCTCAGTGATTCATCAGATATCAGATGACTCATAGAGATACAGACATAGCTAGGAAATAGTCGGTAATGTGGAAAAGCACAAGACTTAAAAAAGACGAAAGGCAATATGGGTGCACAGATAGTGGATCAACATTCCCTGCGATTTTCCGCAGCTTCTAGTGGGTTGCTTCGCTATTTGATCAATCTGATATACATGGTGCAACTCTTCCGCATTTCGTGAATATTTTATTTTTATAATGTAGACGTAAAATTTTTATATTCCTACTTGACTTTTTTTTAATCAAATTCATTTGAAATTGATATTAACAGTTCTTACATTTAACAAATAACATAACATTACCCCTAGTTTGAACATATCAGGCATGCTTGTTATTTTATTGTGTTGTAAGTGTTAGCTAAATGTGAATTGAGTGTTAGCTTACACTGTCGTCTCAATTGACATTTCACTACCACAAGGAGAACATTTCTTTGAAAAGTGTAAAAGGTTAAAAGCTATGTAATTGATAAATAGAAACAGTGATCAGTAATAAAAAATATTGCCACAAATTCAACTTCGCGAAGGACTTTTTGATGAAAATAACCAGAACTTGAGTTACATGGAGAGGCATGAAAACTTCCTATGGTTAGCCTGACGTCAGGCTAACCAGGCTTCTAACCAACTGGGGATATTTTTAGTTGACCCTGTGATCATTGCAAGCCGGGAGCAGTGTACTAATCAACCAACTACTTCACGGATTTGAACTTTGGCTATATTGGAGGTCGCACTCGCTTCCAAAGAGGCAAATGGTTTATCCGGATTATCTCGACTGCCTTTATGGTTATTTTATTTTATACTCGGCTTTGGACAGCCATCCCAATCCTGAGTTTATGACTATCAATGTTCCACTTCATAGCCTTTAATTTTAAACTTACCCAGAAGACAAGGGAACTCATGGATCAGGCATTGGTACAAATAAGGATTTTTTGGATGGATTAACCCGCGTATGCGATACATGGAGAGGAAAACCACCTAAAGTTAGCCCGATGGCAAGGGGATTCTAAAGAGGCAAATGGTTTATCCGGATTATCTCGACTGCTTAATTCAGGATCCGTCTATCAATGAGGATATTTTATGTAAACACTGTGGTCAGCGCGATCTGGGAGCAGAATTTGCATCAACCAGTCTCCGCTGAAGTTCGAACCTGGATCACCTCCTTGGAAGGCAAATGAACTATCGATTGAGCCACCATACCTCCCTTTCTGGTTATTGAAATTTTCTTCGTATGCATATTATAAAGTACATTGATATCATTTTCAATGTGGAAGTGATTGAACAAATTTAAATATTTTTAAGGGAGGGGGATCGTTAAAAAGCTTATAAAAAACTTAAGAAAACAAAATAGATATTATTAAAACTTAGTATCAAAATATAAATAAAGGTAAAAAAACACGTTTCTAATTAACTTGGTCTAATCCCAACATTTCAAAATAGCGGAGTGCCTCGCAGAAAAATATTGCATTCGTTCATAATTTCCTTTATTTAAAACTAGAAAACTAATATGAACAAACTTCGAAAGTCTTTTTTTTTTAAAGAAAAAGTAATTAGACGAGGCCTAGATATTTAAAAACCAAAAGTTAGTTCGACGGTAAGCATACAAAGTAACCAAAAACTTGGGTCTTCTAACTGTCCAAAAGATTAAAGCAGCCCCACATTCCAGAAACAAAACTTTAATTAAGACAGGAAACATGCTACCATCTTTTCATTTATCCCAATTCTAATTTTGCAATAGAGGTAGAAGAAGGAAATTTTTCTCATAATAAACTGTCAAAGACGGCTGCTGGAATCGGTGTGTTTTTCTTTGGATGTCACTCAGTTTAAGGAAACGCGGTTGTTTTAGTTTAATTGAATAGGCTGTAAAGTCATGGCATGACGTTAACTTTTGTATTTGTAACAGATGCTTGGGAAAACGATACATTTATTATCTGCTATTTGACATGACATTGTCACCGCGAGTGGAGCTATTTTTCTTACGTGACTCCGCATCATCTAGTTTTATCTGTTTTTGAGGGGAGTTATTATCTTTTATTTTTAGAACGGTTGCGGTTGCTTGAAGAATATTACTTCAACACGTCAGAGAGAAAAGAAGCTGAAGTTTATATTGAGTCATTTTTTTACCACGACGACATTTATTTTAAAATAAACAAGCTGCGCCGAAAATTCGGCGGATTGATTAGAAATATTAAGAATCTAAGTTTTTTTTATTTTTATTTTATGACCGTCGTTGAATGATCGACCCAACTTTGAGTTTACCAATACCTTTGAACGGGGCCAGGATAGCCTGGTCGGTAGGGCGCTGGGCCCATGTCCAAGAGGTCGTGGGTTCGATCCTCGCCGGCCGAAGACTCCCCGTATAGTAAATGGTGACTGATGCACGTTAAATCTGTCGATTCTCAAAGTCCTCCATGTTCCCATAACAAATCAATACCTCTGGGGGTACTGATCCAGGAGTTTCCTTGTCTTCTGGATTGGTTTAAAATTACAAGGCTACGGAGTTGAACATTAGTAGTCGTAAACCCATGAAATTGGGTCGGCTGTTCAACGACAGTTATAAAATAAAATAAAATACCTTTGTACTACCAATGTTCAATTACGTAGCCTTGTAATTTTGAACCCAGCCTAACAAAAAAAAAAATATGATGCTTTTTAGGTTGTTTTCAGGTTGGCAGATGTAAAAAAATACACCTGAGGTAGAAAATGAGGTTATGTTTTGTCCCCAAAATAACCCCAATTTCAACGTCATTTACACCTTACAAAATCAACCTCATATATTACTCAGAAATAATTTTAGTTAAGATCGTGAGAATTTTGCACTCCTTAAGTATACGTTTTTGCTTGAAGTGTAGAAAAAATAATCCGTACTCATCAAAAGCGATTTCCCTAAGCTGGTTTCTCTAAAGTAGATTTCCATCATCCTCAAAACAACCTCATGTGTAAATAAAACAACCTCATACACTTTGATTATACACCTTGGGAGGTTGATATTTTAAAGCTATTTTTAAAATCAATTTCTAATGAATCTCAAATAAATCTTGGCACATCAAAACAACCTCATGTAAACCTCAAAAATACCTTAAATGTTTGTAAGAGAAGTCCCGAAGACAAAGGAACTCTTGAATCAAGTAGTGGGAGAAATTTACCTTCGTGGAGAACTTTTTGATGGAACTAACCCGCAGTTGCGTTGTATACAGAGGAAAACCACGAAAATTTCGTACGTTTAGCCTGGTGAGACTCTAACCCATAATCCGTCTACCACTGAAGATATTTTACACCTGAACTGTGGTCAGTGTGAACCGGGTGCGGATTACGCATTAACTAGACTTTGGGACTTGAACCCGGGTCTCCTCATTGAGAAGCGAGCGTTCTAGCCCCTGGCTACTACTGCCCTAAGTTTATTATTAGCGAATTCTCTACTTTTACGCTTTTTGCTTTTGAAATAATGAATTTAAAGTCCTATATTTTGTCTAGTTCTTAATTTTTACGCTTTTTGTAGCACGTATTTTTAAGATATGAACTGGCAGTAAAACTTTTTAAAAGAAAATAGAACTTTTAAAATAAAAATTTCCCGCACTTAAAGACTTTACCAATAGGCAATGTGGTTCCTAACGTATTTAATTCATGCTGTAAAAAACTTCCCATCATTTTTATAGATTTTCTCTGCATATTTGACGGTTTAAAGCTGTTTTGCTGATAAAAACCGTTTTTCTCTGTTTTTCATCCTAATCATAAAACGGATTGAAATTGTCAGTTCAAATTCTAGTTTTTGTTCGCAGTTTTGCTTCTTTTCGAATCATTTTACGATTATTTTCTTCACATGCTCTTGTTTTTCAGTAATTGTTTTTTAATTTTGAATATTGTAGATCTAAAGCCACGATTTTATTTCATTATCAAATTGATACTCTACCTTATTATATTTTTTTAGATATAATTTTTTAAGCAAGTAAAATTGACAAATATTTTTATACTAGTAGACCAGTGTAAGTTTTAAATATTTTTACATTTAAACATTATTTCAATAAGTAAGACTTTTACAATAAAACTATTTAAGATTTTTCTTTATACTGAGACACTAGAGTTGTGGTGGCTCAAAGACAGAGCACACGCTTCCGAATGAGGAGACTCTGGTTCGAATCCAAACGACGATAAGTCGAACGGATGCTGCTCTCGGTTATCACCCGCCACAATGCTGGCCTATTTATTTTAGAGTTTTTTGTTAAAATAACAGTACTTATCTGCTTAAAAAACAAGCGTCTGTTTTTAAATAACAGTAATTTTTGTGCGAAATAAACGGTTTTGTACTGGCACAACAGTTTTCCGGGAATTTAACAGATTTTTTTTAACAGTGCAGTTATATGTTAAACTATATTGTACATTATTATTAGTGTACTTATTCATCTTATTATTTAAATACCATTCTATCCACGTTCCCCTAGGTATTCAGATAAAGATTTGATTTGTAAAAAATACCATCAAAAACTAGTCATACTATCGTACGCATCTCAATTTAAAACTTTTTATTATTCAACAACACTATCAAAACATGTTTAAAAAAAATCGAATTTCTGAATAGTTTAAGCGTAATTTAACAAATTATTCTTCAATTTATATTTAAAAGTGGAATATTTTATTTCTAGGCTTTATGGTTTTAGTGATATCTTTAATTCAGTTATATGCTCAACCTTACTTATATAATTATTTAAATAAAACTCCTCGGCCGGGATAGCCTGGTTGGTAGGGCGATGGGTTTGTGTTCGTGAGAGCAGGAGTTCGAATCCAGCCGGCCAAAGATTCCCCGTATGGGAACTGGTGCACGTTAAATCTGTTGGCTCACAAAGTCCGCCAAGTTCGATAACAAATTGTGACTCTGGGGGTACTAGATTGGAGATTGATCATTCTCTGGTTCAGGCCAAAATTGATCTGGGAATGAATGATTGGATCTATGAATGGATCCGCCCTATTAGCGGTTGTGACGTATGGGTATGGCAGAAGTCGAATTCTTGACCATAGATGGCTCCACTGGAAAATAAGAAGAATCACACACCCATTGCCTTAAATGCCTACGACAACAACAACAATAGCAACAAATAAAACTCTTATCGTACAAATATATGGTTCGTAAATTTCTTATCTAAATCTGTATTTACAGAATTGTTCCAATCCCGATCTAAACCTTTTAATTTCTTTAACAATAGTATCAAAAATAACTAAGAAACGTATTTCATAAAAAGTCTAAACGTGTTTTTATGCGAGGCATTTTCTCAAAATAAAGATACTTCATCAATAGCGGCAAAGGAAAAGTCTTTGTGCGTCCGTTGGCAACACGGACTGTAATTTTGGACACTTCGTTTTTCTCCCGAGGTCATTCGTTATTTTTATGTTGAGCCTTATTTGAGAATCACACCTTTATAATGTCTGCGTCAAATCGGAATCTCGGCTGTTGTAAAGTGCGAAACGAATTTCGCTTTCTTCATTCAAAACGTTATGTTTGCAAAGGGTCATGAAAAATGTATGCAAGAGGCATACAATTCCAAACAAACGCAGGGACTTGCAAACAAGCGGAGCTACTAAAGAATTTCAAATGGAAAATTTCAGATCATCCGCCATGCAGCCCCGACCTTGCACCCAGAAACTTTCACTTATTTACCTTAAAAAGCATCTTGTAGGACAAAACTTTCTTGACGATGATCAGATCAAAATTGAAGTTGAAATGTGGTTCCAACTAAGGTAGCAAAGTTCTATGACTTTGGTATACAAAAGCTGGTACTGAGACTTAACAAATGCTTTGACATTACCGGCAACTATGTCAAAAAATAAGGCATGTACTAGCTAGTAATTTATAATAAACATTTAATAAATTAAAACCTTTCAAGTGAGTACAGAATTGCACTTTAACTTTACGGAAATGCCTCGTACATTACTGTACAATTAATTGACATTTATATAAGTAAACTGTTTTTACACCTAGGTTTCAATATTGACACTCTTTGTTTATAATTGCCTATTATTTACGCAATTTATTTAGTTACATATTTAATTATAGTGTCTTTTTTTATATTAAAAGTGAACGTATTCATATTGTTTAGAGTACATTTTGCATATTTTGCTTATAATCGCCTATTTTTTTACACATTTTATTCAGTTACATATTCAATTATAGTGTTTTTCTTATTAATAGTGTACTTATTCATACTATTTAGAGTACATTTTGTATATAATTGCCGTTTATTTACGCATTTTATTCAGTTACATATTCAATAATAGTGTTTTTTTACTAATAGTGTACTTTTTCATATTATTTAGAGTAAATTTTGTACATTTTTTTATAATCGCCTATTATTTACACATTTTATTCAGTTATAGTGTTTTTTTTTATTAATAGTGTACTTATTCATAGTTATTATTGCTCAAATGCTATTCCTATTTCCGCCACCCATGAGTTCATGAAAACATTTGGTTTATAAAAAATTTTTTTTAAATTTTTATTCATACTATGGTTACATTACAAACTAAAACTTCTTATCATTCTTAACTTTTTACTTTTTATTAGTTTAATTTTTTTACTTTTTAATTTAACTTTATGACAAATTTTATTAAAACTTTTTGCTTTTTATTATTTTATAAAGTATCAAGAAAACACCTAATTTATGAAAAGTCTAAAGGTAATTTAACAAACTATTTATTGTTCATTATTTTACATGTGGAAGTAAAATATTTTTATCCCTATGTTTTATTATTGCCTGTTTAAAAAACCTTTAAAAATTATCCTGTTTAATCTAAAAAGAGATTAAAATGTTGTGTTTTATATAATTCTTATTTCTCTAAAAGCAGAAAACACTAATTATAATTAAACACGAATAATATATAGAAGCAAATCACGAAAAATAAACATGGTGATTTATGACGTCCTAAACTTAAAATGTCCCACCAACAATTTCTGCTCAGAAGATATAAATTACTTTCACTAACTTACTCTATAATTCTTTCTCTAAACCAAACATAATTATTAGATTATAAAATGAAATAGAGGGGATCTCAAAATAATCCATTTGAATTATTCAAAGAATATTTTTGCAAATAATGCGTAAACTTAACATAAAATTTTTTAAACATCTGTTATAGACTTACGTATTTTGATTCCGTTAGATGCATAAAGTTTTCTTGAATAATTTAATTATTTTTCTCTTATTCAAATTATAATATTTCTATCTAAATTTCTGCTCTGAGTACTGCTGTATGTAAATGCTCTTTAAATTTGGCCACAAAAAATATAAGTTTAGAGATACAAAATAATTAAGTTATATTTAAATTATAAATGTTGGTATAGAAAATGAAATTTTATCGCACAAAATATAATTTAAATCCTTCTAAACATTTCATTTATGACTCTTAAAATAAATATTGATTATGGAAGATATATTTAAATTTTGGGAATTCTCTTTCCTTTTAAAAATCCGAATTCGATCGAAGTCTGAATTTAATAAAGAATTTTAAGCGAGCTTTGATAATATGAATTTAAATATGCCTATTTTATTACATCTGCATATTTCTATTTCGAGTGTATCAGAAATAAATATGTCTTCATTTGCATTTCAGAAATAAGATTTTCGTTTTAACTTTTGCTCTTGAAGTATGTTAAATTTAAAAATATTTTTGTAGCATCAGCAGCTATTCAATTTTCATTTAAAACGATGAAGTTAATTAAAATGGAGTTTTAAATAACTTGAATACTGTATATAAAATCAGTTTGCGGAGAGCTAAAATGACAAAATATTTCAGTTAAATTTATATTTTGAGAGAGATAATGTCTTTAGAAAATATAATCGAATGGTATATAATTTTTATAAAGATATTATATGATGCTTTAAATTTTATTGACTGCTTAAAGGTTATGCTATAAGTTTTAGTTTGAAACTCCGGAAAATTTTGAGCTGTTTTGAATTTTTTAATTTTAAGTTTCTTTTGAAGATATAGTTTTTGTTCAGATTTGTGTATGGTTGACATAACGTTGCAAAAAAGGTTGCAATTAAAAATACCTTATAGAACTATATAGTTTACTGTGTACAAAAATGAAAGCAGTTTAAGCCCCTCTAAATTTTGAAATTAGCTAGTGAGGATGTCAACAGATGGCACTGCTAACAGGAAAAACTATAAAACAATGTTTTTCTGCTGCATTTTAGCCCTTAGGAATTGAAACATTAGCACAGGCATCAGACTGTAGTTGATTCCTGTGAAAATATTATAAATAGTTTTTCTTAGTTCGTAGCGCTATCTGTTGATGCACTTGATGACTAATTTTTGTTCTTGGTAAGAAAGAAATTTTCTGGGTTCCTTATTTTTGCGACACGTAAACTGTGCATTATAAAAAAGATATCACCTTAAATGTCGTTTAGTCTAATTATACGATTTTCCCAAATAAATTGCAAAAGAGTTCAAAAGAGTAACCTCAAATATGCTAGCTAAATAATGTTATGTTCTAATTGAGTTATAGAATTAAAGAGAAAAATGTACTTTCTCTTAATAAACAAAAAAATGTTTATTATCAGATTTCAATTTTTGAGCATTAAATTATGGGTGGTAGACAAAACAAAGTCCTTAAAACAAAGTGGCAATAGTTTTGGCCGAAGAGTTGCCGTGAGTAAGGGCCCTTTATTGTAAATTTCACTTTCTGTGTAATTAACCTTATCTCGAGATATTTCTAACCAAATCATAAAATTTTCGTACACAATTTCAGATTTAGTTTATCCAAAGACAATTCAATGCAAAAAATAACTTCTAACAATTCTTGTATTATTTTCTATTCTTTTATTTAACAAGAGTAAACTAATATTGAATTTTAAATACCAATTTTTCTCGATTTCAAACCATGTAATTTTAAAGGACAAAATACAAAACTTGAGCGAAATTTGTTAAACAGTTTCTGAGTTGTAAAATTAAAAAAAATAAATAATAATGTTTTAGAAATTCTTATTTCTCAAGAAATCAATCAACTGATAAATTTCATTCAAACTTTATATTTTGCTATTCAAAATTACATAGCTTAAAATAATGTGAAAACTTGTATACATTAGAATAAATTGTTTTCCAAACCTTATTAAATAAAATAATTTAAAAAACTATTAAAAATTATTTACTACATGGAATTATCTTAGAAGGAGCAAAATTTATTATTGTATGCAAACAACTATCGATATAAGATAAGAAAGTGGGATTATTATTAGGGGATACTTGTAATTTTGAACCCAGTACAGAAGACAAGGGAAACTGCAGAATTCAGTTTTAAGAGAAATTTGCCTTCGACGAGGGCATTTTGAGGGAACTAACCCGCATTTGCGTTACATGGAAAGCCACGAAAACCTCCCCCCGATTAGCCAGACGGAAGGAGGCTTTAACCCATGATCCGTCTACACTGAGGATATTTTATGTCAGCAATATGAACTTTCTTTTGATTATTCACAATGTCTGTGAAATGTCTTCAAAAAGTTTGCAGATATTTGAAAGAAAATGTATAATCTTCAAAATATCTAAAGATTTCTGGAGAAACTCTTAAGTAATTCTTAAAATGTTTTTAAGGGAGTGTTAGTAGTTTTAAAGGCTATTACTACACAGGGGTATTAGTAATGAAACATTTATATTTTATTTTACTAAATATTCAGTTATTTTTATTATATCAACCAGATAAAAAATATTAAAAAATAATTTTATTTGTACTTTTCCAATCGGTAAATTAAAGTATTTATTATTTTTTTTTATTTTAAAAAAATTAGCCGTTATTTCTCCAAAATAAATAAATAAATAAGAAAAAAAGTGTATTAGTTTAAATTTCACTCGGCTAACGGTGAGGTTCTGTTTCGTGAAAATTCAATTGCACAATAGTACTAATTAAGTAGTAGTAATAGGTATGTATTTACCGACTGTGTTCATAAAAATAATAAATTAAAATTAAACATGGAAATATTTGATTCCCTTCCAAGATTTGCCGAATATTGAGCCGATCAAAATATTTTAAGCCGAGGCTTAAAATATTCTGATATTTTTTGGGGGTGTAGTTAAAAAAATTTAATCAATATTTAAAATTTAATCTTACTCTAATATCAGTTTAAATTATCTTCTCTTTCATAAAAACCCTTTAATCCATTAAAATTATTTTTTTAAATAATGAAACAAGCTCTGCTTTGTTAAATTTATCATAATAAATAAAGAAAAATTTTAATAACATTAAATGTTTAGTCTTTTAGTAAAATAAATAACTCCGGGCAAACATAATAATAATCAATACATTTGGTATACGAATGGTTCAATACCAATAATAAAAAAAAAATCTTAAAGTCTTATTTTTTTATTTTTCTGAGTCAAAGATTTTAATGTATTTTATAAAGAAAAACTAAATACAAAAATGCATTTATCTCAAAATGATAAATGTTCATAATTAGTTGCTATCAAAGCTTATGCGCTTTCTTGTTTAATGTTGAACATTAAGAATGGGAAATTTTTGTTATGAAGCTAATTAAAACTCTATTCTTTCTTTGAAACTTGAATCTAAAATAAATAAGCTGGTTCATTTTTTTTCTGAAAGTATTTATCAGAAGATTTCAGAGGGAAGAAACATAAGAGGTAGTGTCTTTTCATAATTTTTGTTTGCACGCTTTTAATTATAACCGCAAATAAATGTTTTTGAAATATTCTCTTTTTAATTCGGAAAAATATCACTTTTTATTGTTTCTTTTAAAATAAGAATATTCAAAAATTGAAATAATAACTAAAACTAATTCAATTTATCTTGTCTCCTTATTTTGTTTGAAATTTTATTTCCTTTATTTGTATTATTTAGCTGCATTTTGAGATATCATTTCCTTCTTTTCTGTTGAATCAAATTATTTTCTTTTTAAATGCTATGAAAAAGAATCTATTGATTTCAATGAGCTGAAATTTCAAGATAATGAAATATATTTCGTATTAATTTTTTTTGGGGTAATGTTCATTTTATTATAAGGAAGTATTCTGTAACTGAAAAAAATGTAATTACATTTTGACATTATTAATCTTGTTGCTTTTGTTTTGTTAAAAGTTTTTTTGTTGCTAATAATAAGTAAGCTCTCTAAATGAAGGAAGCCAAAGAATGAATTTTGTGAATTCATTTGTTATTTTAAATAAAAATCTGTAATATTTTTCGAGCCAGAAATTGTTACTTTAACAACTTAAATATATATAATTAAAATTAATTTTTTTAAGTAAACAAATTTTAATTTAAAATAAATGCTTATTTAATTATCTTTCATGAAAATGGATTTTTTAGAATTGGTAATCCGCTTATAGTAGCTAGTGTTTATTGTAAAATAAATTGAGCAGCAAAACTAATTTAATTTTAAAATTATGTTTCTAAATGCTATTTTATTTACTTAAAGTAATTTTTTAGCATTAATAACAAACTTAGAAATATCTGTAAAAGAAATGGAACAATTAAACTTAATTTTAATTAGTCTAACTGCTGAATATGTTTTACACATCTAACTTCCCATATTTATTTATTCAATTAAATATTTTTTAATTTTAATTTAAAAAATACCGTAATTGAGTACTTAAAATTAAGTCGATTGGGTGACATTAAAAAGGAAGAATTAAAAACATTGTAATATACACGAAAAATTTTATTACAAAATTCCACAGTTACAAGAATATTTTTCAAGAATTTACGAGCAGTTCTAGTGTGAGATAATTTTACAACATTTTAAAATAGTTTTTAAACTCATGATATCCATTTAATAAGTGTTGAAAAATGATTTGTTTCATATCTTTAAAGTATTTAATACATCGAAAATATATTAAAACTTTCTTTGAAAATGAAATAATAAAATGTTTATATTCCAAATATAAGCTAAAATATATGTTAAAAATAATAAAGTAAGATAGCCTCACAACATTCAAAAATGTTTTTAAACTTATAATACCCATTTAATAGGTGTTGTAAATTGATTTTTCATTTGTTTATAGTATTAAATAAATTATATAAATTATAATAGGGTAATATATTATATTTTTTTTGAAAAAGAAGCAAGAAAATAGCTGTATCCCAAATATAGACTGAAATATAAGTCAGTAATAATAAATCAGTGTCAAAAACAATACATCAGCTAATAAAGAAAAAATTGTATCAAGTTTGCCACTTATTTATTAATTGATGCATATTTTTGACGTTGGTCAGTTTGTTTAGAATTTCAGACTTTTTTATTTTGTCAAAGTAAATTTTAATGTATTAACCCATTAATGTGCGAATACGAGTTAATATTTTGCATTATAAAAAATATGTCTGTCTCTGAAAAGAGACTTCAGGCACTAATAGGTTAATTAGAAACTGTTCGAAGGCAAAGGCAGAAAGTTTCAATAATTGTTTGAAATTAACTGAACAGATTGTTTCCGACAAAATCTTGGTTTAATAAATTCGTATCGTGTAGATAAAAAATAAATTAAAATAAAAGTTGTTGGTATGCAAAAAAACATTTTATTTGCCCACAGAAACTTAAATTACAGATAAATGCATCGTTTCATTTTAACATGTGTTTTTTTACTGCTTTTTAGTCCTAGAAAAGTATTTTAACTTTTTTTTGTGATAAAAATCTTTAGAATGTGTAGAACTTTAGTAAAGATTGAAATGTTCTTTTGAAATGCAAGTTTTGTAAGTGCCAACCTGAATGAGTTGTAAGGGGCTATGTGTAGAATTGAAAGTGCCATCCTGAAAGAATAGAAGGCTTCAACTCGAAAGAATTAAGTTGAAAGAGAACTGTCAGTGTTAAATCAATTCTATAAATTGACTTAATTTTTGGATAAAGATTTTTCAAACTTAAAATTTTTAAAGTTCAACGTAATTAAAAAGGTAGATCAGCTAGTTTCGGAGGGCGGCTAATAAAATGTGAAAAATACACGATAATCAATATTTGTAGCTCGTTTCCTTATATCAGCGAAAAAATACTATTCTTGGGAAAAAATAGAACTATGGATTAATAATTGTAGCATAAATAAAAAATCCAGATAATAATAATAAAAAATCCAGATAATAATAATTTTAAATCCAGAGAATAATAATAAAAATAATAACTGTTTCGTTATGATAATAAAGTTTAACTGAGAGAAACTGACTGAGAATTGTCCATCGGCATTGCAGCCAAAGTTTATACAATAATCTCAAAGCATCAGCTCCAAGAATCCATCAAATTAGGCTGATCCTGCTTACCTTGTTCCTACATTGGGTAGTATAGCTCTTAGCTCGTAATGAGTTGAATATTTATTGCGCATTACTCATCTAGTGAAAGCGAACTGCTGGTTTCTAACAATTTAATGATTCCCATTACAATTATATTAGAGAATTTAAATTAGATAAATAAGATTGTTTGGTATAATATACACTAAAAAGTTGTTGCATATCTCCGTTGCTTAGCAACGCTAAATAAGGTCTATGAAATCTGTCACTCTAATAAAGTCTTATACAATAGAATTGAGTTTGCGAAAAGATCTTTATTTTTTAAGAGATAACTTTTCATCTGCTTTCCTTAAAAGTTTTAAACGGAATCCTTGCGAAACATTTTAAGAAAAACATTATATAAAATGAATAAATACCTGTAAAATACAATACCTATATAAACTTGATTTTTAAAAGTTACACGCAATATTTTATCTATACTCCTATGTTCAGTCCCATAGAAAAGCTGTTGCTTCTTTTAATTTTTTAAAATTATTTTATTCCATTTTTTTGTCGTCTTAGGATTGTCATTGAAAAAAGTTGCACCATGTTATTTTTTCCCCAGGAACAAGTTTTAAAAGCACAAATATAAACACAATAAACACACTGTTTCAAATAACATTAGAAATACTATAATTCAGTGTCGTAGCACAGATCCTCATGCCATTCACGTTAATGACTGAACTTGTAAGAAATAATTAAACATTAAAGAATGTGCGTCAAAAACTTAAACAGAATCATTTACAAATTTATTTATAACAAAAGCTTGTGTTAAACTAATGCGAAAAAAATCACTTTTCAAGTATTTTTCCAGAACGGAATATTTAAAAGTCTGAAACATTTTTCTGGAACGGGAACTTGAATTGCTTCTCGTGGTCTATATCTAAGTTTCAAAGCTTTACCGCCAATGTTTTAGGAGTTATAAGAGATTTAAAATATTGTTTCGTGACAAGGACAGACAAAATTCTGAGTAAAAGCAAAAGAAAAGTTTAAAAAGACATGTCCTGCTTGACTACGGAAGGATCAGCACAGCTATGCTACTGAAGCTAGAAACATGAAATTTTGACAATGGGTTTCTTTTATGGCATAGGAATAATGAGAATAATTATAATATGTAATAAAAAAGAATTTTTTGACATTCTAACCCTAAGAATCGAAATGTTGTTTGAAGAACCACTGATTTTGTCATTTTGTTAAGTTGTCTTAAGTAATAATTTAAGTAATGTTAAATAATTTGTTACTCGTTAAGTTTTTATATAGATTTGTTTTGTTAGGCCATATAAAGTGACAGTTTAAATTGTATAAAACAGCTAATTGTGAGTTCAGCATTTATTTAGTATATTTTTGTATTTTTACAGATATAAATTTTTAGTTACGAAGTGACTGGGAACTAGCACTTCAAGAAGAGAAAGACTTCCCGTCCCCACACATGTGACCTATGACGTCAGCTAATCTTTATCAACAAAATAATGTTATCGTCATCAAGCAAAATGGACTTACAATCGATCTAATCTCTGTAATAGATTAAACGACGGGCCAAGTATTTACCTGGCGGAGATCGAGGCTAATAAACAAGCTGTCATTTACATAAAAAACAAAAATTACAAAGTTGCGGAAATCTATACTGATTCGCTCCCCTTGTTACAAACTCTAAATGTCCCAAGAAATCGAAGCAACATTATTGAAGGGATCAAAGAAAATATTACACCAAGTATTAGACTTTACTGGGTTAAAGCCAACATTGGGATTGAAGGCAACGAGGAGGCAGATCAGCAAGCCAAAAAGACCACGAGCTTCAACCGGGTGAGAACGATACTCCCAATGGAAAGAACTTAATTAGAACATAAGAACATAATTAGAAACACTGAGCAAGTCACAATGATTAAATGGAAAGTAGATTGGAGTGAATCAGTACAGGGCAAGCAGATATATCTTTTCCTTAAAGATCCCACACTAACTCGCCTGCAGTCAAACTTCTATTAAAATCAATTCTTAACGGGCCACGGGGTTTTCGGAATACTTCAACAGAATTCTTCAATAAACAAGCAACTTGTAAATTTTGTGGAAAAGTGCAAGACATTGACCATCTTATTAAATTTTGTCCCAAACCATGTTGGGACTTTATGCTGATATTGACAGCAGGAGAAAAATCATTGAAATTCTTTATTATACCTTAGAAAATCTGCTTGCCCTCGAGAGTACACCTGACTAATTTTATCTGGTTTTTTAAACTATCGGCTTTTAGATTTCCTGATTTTAATATTTGCCTTTTAGTATTTTACTTTGGTTTTTATCTCACTCTGGTGACTTTGTTCTCCTCCTAAAATCCTCATCCTACATTGGACATTTGAAATAAATTTTTGGATCATAGTGAACTTCAGCTCCCTCAGTCTTATGTGGTGTCATTTAAACATTTCTATCCTTTTAAGAGAAACTTTGGTATACCTTAGAACATTTTTAACCCTAGAGACACTTAGCCTTGAAAAAGGGGACAATTGAACTCTTGAACTTTCAGCCGACTATTTTAATTATTTTATTAATCTTATTTTAGACTTTATATGTTTTTAATGTGATTTTTCTTATTTTTACTATTTGATGTTTTACCTGACCTTACTCTTTATACGTTTTTTAACTGTATTTTTGCCACTTTTATTCTTGGTTAGTTTTACTCTTTTGGATCTTGTGAGCGCTTTTGACTTGTTTTTAAGAATTCTGGTTCATTTTTATCTCTTTGATCTTTTCGATATTGTGATATTTTTTTATGTGTATTATTCTTTATTGGTTTTAATTTGACTTTGCTGTAATTTTGTAGTGTTTAGTTCACGTGGCAACGGGTCAAACCCTTACCCGAAAACTCTTCCGAAGGTAGGTCGGTCACTATTAATCTTATCAACAAAATAGCGTATTAAAGTTGAGTTAAGTTTCTCTACATAAGCTAAACTATTAATTAACGATAAGTTAATTAAATACACATCGTGCCATATCGCACATCGAATTCGTTGAAATATAATTCTTTCTCTTCGACTCCTTATATTTAATTTAGAATTATTATTTGTTTATGTCTTTTATCGCAACCACGATATATTTTTGTTTTGTGTACCTGGTAACTTTTATGTATAGTTAGTTTGTTTATGTTCCACATGGCTTCATGCCTGTCTTTGTATTGAGTCTTTTTATAAATATGCATATAGTGAAAGAATTGAAATCTTTTTGAAACAATTTATGATGTGTCACTTAAGATAACTGATACTTGACGGACTTGGCTTACTCTAAATATAATGGAAAGAACAGTTGCTAACGTAAACAAATGCCACATTTCAACAACCAATCAGGTTCAAGATACCCACACTACGTCACTTGCAGGTATCCAATTATTCAGATTTATTTCTTATCCTTTCTCAAATGGCTGTAAAAATTTTAAATGTGAAAGGTAATATAGTGCCCAATATTGTCATGCTGATTATTGATGAAGGAGCTTGCTTTTTCCGAGTAACAGCATGTATATTATGCAATACTCAAGCTGTAATTTGATAGGTGTGTGAGGAAGAGGTACAGCATGTAAGTACAGTACAGAAGTAGTACAGAATTGGGTTGATTTTTCTGTTTTATCTCACGTCAGAAAAGGAAATACTTTTAATACTTCTGCTGCATACTATGTTGAAATCTATTGAACTCATACTTATGGCGGTTTGTGTCATTTAACACACAGACACCATCATACATGGCAATACTTTTACTTTTGTTACTTGTAACGAAAGTAAAAGTAAAAAGTAGGTACTTTTAATTGTACTTCATTACATTTGAAATTTAACACTTTTACTTGTTATTCCGTTATTTTTGGGGGGAAGAGTACAAGTATTTGTAACAAAAATGTCAAAAGAAATTGTTACTTTCTTCTGAAATGTTTTAAAACTTTCCCTCAAAAAATGTTTTTTTCTCGAAATTTTTGAAATGATATTTTTTTAAAATTTATAAATTTAATGTATTTCATATTCTAGATTACTTCATTTTCAAAACATCTTGAATAATTACAATTTCCAGAAAGGGAGAATGCGAATTTCTTGAACACTCAATAACATTTTTGCAAAAGTTACTACAAATTCGAAAGAAAAAGCAAAATTTCCAAAGATTTAGTAGCTTTAAAATTATTATAATTTAAAAGATCTTTTTATATGCAAACATTAAATATCGATTTCTGGTTTGGTTTTTGGATATTTTCAACGTTTACTATTTATATCAATTTCGTAATATTTTTCAGCATTTTAAAGTTTTAAAACAATTAAAATTAAAATTTAATGCATTTTAAATTTAAAAAACTTTTTCTTGCATTTTTTAAATGAAAATTAAGGTTAATTTGAATTCTTGATTTCCTCGAAAGTACTTTTAAATCCTTACTTTTTCGTTTTGTACTTGTACTTTTTACACGTTAATTTTCAATATTAAAATTTTTTACTTTTTACTCGTTACTTTTGCTTAAAGTACTTGTACTTTTACTCGTTACTTTTTTAAAGTAACGTTCCCGTGCATGTTCACCATATCGCGGACGCCTCTTGAAAGTAATTAAAAGTGAAATTATAGTACTTTCACTAGTGGAAAGCCGTGGGCAATGGTTAATAATTTATAAACATGTTAAAAATAATTACTTTCATAATGCGACAAAATAACCCTAAATTATATCTTGTGAAAAATCGCATAATTTCTACCAAGACTATACCTACAATTGACAAACAAAACCAACTTTTTGTGAGCTATGACATTATAAATAATCCGTTCTGTTTTGCATTTACTTAATTAGCAGCCAATCTCCAAACGTTTAGATGAAAAATTCCAGACTACACTCAGAATACTGCATGGCTTCTCTCAAAGCACGATTGCCAGTTTTAATTCATTAATTCCGACATATTATTAATTTTGGCGAAATAGTTCCGCTTCACGTCCAATTAAATCCTCCCAGGGATTCGGCCAGTCGGAATTTTAGAGAGAAGGAGCTAATAACTTTGGGTTCAATGAAAACTCTCTTGTCTATGCTTCCACACAAGAGCTTTAAGAGATTAGGGTCAGGCCTTCCTCTTGGCGAGATTTAAACTAGTATTAATCTCGTCTTCTCTCCTTCTCTTTGTCACATTAGTTATGCATTTAATTGGTTTGGCGTCAAAACCCGACTGCTCCAAGAACGAAGCGTTAATTTTGATGAGGATTGGATGGAAGTTATTCAAGTGGAAAGGAAGTTCAGAATCGCAAAAGCGGTTACAGTTTAAGTGAGAGTAAACACTCGGAAAAGCGAAAGGGTATTTATCGCAGGAGGTAATAACTGAACGAGTAATTTCACACAACGTTGTCCTATCGTTGTGTGAGTAATATTAGATGGATATTTTAATTATATTTTAAAATTTGCTGAAAGTAAAGATTTGTTTAAGCTCTTAAGAATTAAAATAATAATTTTTAACCAATTACCCTCCCAAAAAAGGGAAGTATTATCTTGTTAATTAAATAAATATTGTATTTTCGAGGGTATTTGTTTTCAGGAATTTTAAAGACACGTATATCTAAACAATCTTAGAATAAATCTGAACAATCTGAAGATGTTGGGGGTAATATAGTGGTAATCCACATTTTTTTCTCTCCACAGATAACAATTTTAAATGAATCTGTTTAGTATAGTTTACAGATAGGTACATTACAAGTTTCTGTAATTTGGTTTAGACAACATAATATCCAGAAACATTTTATTGCCGTAGAGAACATTGTGGGGATTTCACCTAAAAATCTCTATTCAAAATACAACATCTTTCATTATACGATGTGGGGTCGGGCAGAGCAAAGGCACCTGCTTGGAAAAAATGCAATATGGTTGAGTCTACGACAAAGATGGTTTAGAGTACAATAAAAAAAATTAACAATCTTTTTATTGAAAACTTCACAATAAACACTCAGTTGAGTAGATGTAAGATACAATCCACATCGGCATTGGAATCCATTATTTCTTGCATTTTCCCCAAATTCTGCAACTATGATGCTAATTTGATCAAGCTGAGTCTTGCTTGAAAATTACTATTGGTAAAGTCTGCGGGATAACTATTTGCAATCCCGTTACGTAATTGCATATATGCCTCCTCTACTTTCGAATATTGAATGACGGATTCTGCAAACGGTCGCGATTCATCCACTCCAGAGAATGTGCTCTCTCCTGATTCGCCCTTTGCCTTTGACGTATTTTGAACGCATTTTTGTTTTAGCTAGTTAAATCATCTCTTAAAGTTGTGTCAGTTAGTTTTGTATCTCCCAGTATAATTTACATTGTGCTATCCCATTGGAATATTTTTGCAAGTAGAAAAGACTTTCTTTTTTTTTTTTTGTTGTCGTATGCCTGTTTAGGCAGAGGGGGTGCGATTGTTCTTGTTTTTCAGTGGCGCCATCTATAGCCAAGAATTCGACTTCTGCCACACCATTCACTTAACCACAAACCCGTTTATAGGTCACATTCACACACACAAAGGAGAAAGGACATAGAACACAGAGAGAGAGAGAGAGAGAGAAAGAAACACCCATGCCTTGCCCGGGATTCGAACCCAGAACCATTCTGATGCAAGGACAGTTCCCTGCCCCCTACACAGGCCGGTCGGCAGAAAAGACTTTTATTTCTTGAAATTGATTAAAAAAAACTCTTTATGAACAAAAAAGTTGAGCAGAATTATTTATGCACGTATTAAAAGATATAAATATTAACAAAAAATGTATGAATTTTCCAGTTAATTAAAAAATAAAATAGTTTTTATATTTTTTGTAATAAGATGCATAACAGGCGCACCATGAAAATGGATTTATATTAGAAACCATGTGTATACATAGGGACAAAAATTGATGTAGCTTAGACTCTATGTATATAATATATGGGTGAATCTCATGAATCATTAACCTATATGTCTTCAAACTTTTCTTATAAATATATAACATAATAAGCGAAAATGAATTCTAATAAAATTACAGGAATAACTATGCATTACTAACAGTTTTGATCGTGAGTAACTTGCTTTTGGCTTTCATTTCTTACTTCAATCCTACATTTGACAACTTTTCATGAGTGTCGCTTTGAGTGTTTAACATACTTTTTATTTTTTTTTTTCAATATGTATTCTGTTTAAAAAAAACTGAAAATCACTAAAAACATAATTTAGTAGCTCAGCTGTACTATCATATTTTCTTGAATGATATTTTACGTGAATATTGACGTTTGCAAACACTTAAAGTTTGTCGCCAAATTTTGGCACGTCAACGTAACCATCGAAAATTGAAAAAAAAAAAAGGTATACAATCCAATTCTGCGATTTACAAGTTAAACTAATGATACAAGTTTTCTACTTTAAATAAGCTTTTGGAATATCACTAACATAAAATTAGCAGAATCGGATTGTATACCTTTTTTTTTTTTTCAATTTTCGATGGTTACGGTTTGACGTTTATAAGAAAAGTTTGAAGACATATAAGTTAATGATTCCTGAGATTCGCCCATATATATGGGTTAGAGAATAGAATTTTCATATCTATTATATTTTTTATATATATATTTTTATCTATATAGCTTTATAGAATAAGCATAGAATTTTATTTTTAAGAAAAGTTATTTAATGAGTGACAAAACTTGCACTGTATTTAGAAATGTATAAAATTATATTTAAATTATTTAATGAGAAATTATATTTACAAATTGGATTTATTTGGATCAAAATCTAATCCACCAAACAAAATGTAATTTACTTTTTTACAGTAAGATTATAGTTAGGAAGGAAAATAAAATATTTGCTTATTTTTCTTAAACTAACAAGATCAGTTCGTTAATTAATTTTTGAGCTTGCCATTCAACTGAAAGAATATTATTCATTTTCAAGAAATATTATCCATTAGTAACAAAAGATCTTAAATAGAAATAGGATAATAAAAGAAATAATAAGCGCTTATAAAATATTTTCTTACAGGATGAAGTAAATTAGTTGTAATATAAATGTAAACTGCTGTTGTAAAGAAAATGAATTTGCTAAGTCGATGAAGTATTTATTTTCTAAAGGAAAATACAATAGAATATTTGATTTCGTAAACTCTCGGAAAGAAAACTTAATAGAGTTATTTTAATAATTATGTTTTGTATTAAGAGGGATTTTAAATCAGCTTTAAAAGTAATCTCTTTGTAAATTTTTTCTTTTAAAGGGTTTCTTCTTAATAAAAATTAGATTACGACTAATATATTAAGAGTTTTATTCAGCGCTTTCGCTAAAAAAAAAAAAAAAGAGCTCACTGTTTGAGTTCCTTAAAATCGAAGCAATGCTTTAATTTTAAAATATATATGCATGGGTTCTAACTTGTATGATGAAGTAGAAAAAAAATTTCGTATTGGCTACAATGTTCATGTCTTAAACTTAATTTTAAAAGCTCAATCTCATTTTTAATATATACATTTTAATTTTAAAAACCTAAATTATTTCGCCTACCGAGCCAAATTAACAACTCAAACATGTGCATATAACTAAAGAAAAAAAAAAAAGGTGGATAAAATACAAATGAAAGTACCAAAATGGATCTACTAATGGTTCTGTAAACAAGAACTTTCTTCAGTGTCTAAACTCTAAATTATAAATGTAATAGGTGTTAGACATTTGGTATTTAGACACAGAGGAAGGTTTTTGTTTATAGGAGTGAAACTATAGTATGTCCATTTCTGTACTTTCATGTGGGCTTTAAGTACATTGCTTCCTGCCACATGTGTATAAGATATGTTTTAAAAATATGCTTATAGTTGGCGAATAGTTTAACTATTAAAAAATTCTTGCTGCATTAATTCATACTTACAAAACTAAAAATTCTAGCTTCCCTTAACATTTAAATTGGAAATTGTGCTAATGCTAACACACCACCCTCAGTTTTCAACCTTTTCTAAAATTACTTTTCTGATGATGCCTTCAACTTATCACTTTTTAACTGTAACTTGCAGAGCTTTGAATACACACATTCGAAGGTTGATACTACTTGAGGAAATTTGTTTTCCTTTTCCGCATGTTCAGAAAGTAGAATTTCTTCTCTTACATTTTAATTATTCTTGCTTTATTTAGTCTTGCATTTATGCAGTCTAAATAATTTGGATAAAGTAGTTATTTACATATCTATTTAGAAGTGGTTTTAATGACAGAGTGTGTCTTCTTTTGAAAGCTTTTTTGCCTCGATGTCTTTGTTCCAGTCTCTCCTGAGAAGAATATTGATTTAGAGAAGCGATAGAAAAATAAAAGCTGTATTCATGATAGCCCTCTGCTATTTTATTCCATTTCCAAACAGGTGAAGCCCATCTAAGCTTGGAAGAAACGATTGACCAAGAATCCTAGGGTGATAAATATACTCGTCTTCATTTCGGGGAGACATTGCCCCTTAAGCAGCAGCAATACAGAAGTGAAATAATAATAAAGTATTAGATTATTTCTGAAATTTGTCAGGACTTTAAATTGCTTTGCAGGCTTTTTTTTCTTCATGTATATGAATTATTTATATTTTAGAGTCAGTAAAAATAATTTGAAATAAAAAAATAAACCATCAGTGTTAAATTCTTAAAAAAAATAAATAAAAACTCCTAATTTATTTATTTAATTTTTATAATCATTTCTATGAAACAAAGTTTTTACACTTTACCAAGTATCACTCTAACTGTAAAAACTAAACCTCACGGAAAAACCGTTTGACTTAGTAGCTATAGGTAAATATGTCTAATTTTAGACAATAAATGCATCGAGTTTTCAATGAAAAAGTAAATATATTTGCTATAATGTAATTGCAATAATATTGAAATCTGCTCTCTTAAAATGAAAGAGTGATTTCCCCTACTCAAAAAAGACTCAACTTGAGTGAAATACACTCTTATTTGAGCGAAATTCTTGCTTTGCGTTTACTCAAACTTGAGTGGTGTTTATTTAAGTAATATTTGAGTGCTTTTAGTTCAAACTTGAATGATTTATTTATTATTTAATTGTGTGCGAGCTATAAGATGGAATTTTTATCGTTTTATTTTAAAAAGCAAACGATAATAAATCTCAATAAAATTGTTATGTTCTGTGATCTAAATAGATTATGTCTACGCTTTTATTTTACGTTACGGCGTAACTACCACTACGAAAAATAAACATCAATTCACTGCTATATAAGACATGCTAACTTGATTCCATCATGAGGTACCTTTTGATAGATGAAGGCTGGCATTGCCGATAACTCCTCCCCCCACATTGATGTCCTCCGGACGTGATTTGAACACGCAGTAACGCTTACTTCGATCTGGTAACGCCTACTTCTTTTAATGGTCCACATTGAACAGTTGAACAGTATGATTAAAATATATTCACTTAAATGATGCCAATTATGAAAAAAAAAAATATTGAAATTCACACAAATTCAAGTTAAAAGGACTCAATCAAATGATATATATATAATCACTTAAACTCGAGTGAAAATCATTCAAGTTTGAGTGAAAACGAACCACTCAAGTAATAATGAAAATCGCTCAAACACGAATTAAAATCACTCAAGTTTGAGTGAAAACAATCGACTCAAGTAATACTGAAAATAACTCAAGTTTAAGTGATTTTTTTCACTCAAACTTGAGCTATTTCCATATAACTCTTTCACTTGAGTGTTTTTAACTCAAGAAGAGAAGATCGCTTTTTTCTAGATGAAAGAGTTAAATAGCACTCAAGTTCAGTTATTTTCACTCGTTCATTTTAAGTGAGTATATGAAGAGCTTCGTGGATGAAACAGGTAAGTGACATTTTCATGTTAATTTATAAATCAAGGAAAATAACATGAAGTGGTCGTATCAATATGGGTTTGTTAAATTTAACAGAGTTTTTGCTTCACTTTAATTTTTAAATCCCCCCTAGTTATGAGTATGCTGGCATAATTTTAACTTCAAAGTAGGAAGTAGTAAATAAAGTAAGGCAAAGAATTACTAACCCCGCCATTCTAATAATTCTACAATAAAATATGGTATATAGCTTTTTTATCTTTTTACCCATATTGCATCCCTTCTGAAAATGTCACATACCCGGTTCATCCACTCAGATCTTCAAATGAGACGTCGTAAGATCTACAAAATAAAAAAGGCTTACTTTCCAAAATCCAGCCCCTTCTCTGTAATTAAGATACAAAGGAGGAGATCCTGTTAATGTTGATGCAGCCTTGAAAGGAAACATGTCTTTCTCAGCCACTAAATTTACTGTTCAAAAGAAAGAGAATAAATTGTTACATTTCGCACACGTACACATTATTTCAACAGAAAATCTGTACGTCAATGAGAGAAAAAGTTCAATATTTTAAAATTAATTATAATTAATACGATTAAACAATTGTTCTGCCACCTCTCGTTTGACATTAGGATCTGTACTAATTTAAAATAATTAATTAAAATTTTTAGCATTAAATCTTACTGTCAAATAAAAATAAATATATTATTACATTTTTAACGAAGCACACCACATTACTTTAATAGGCTATTTGTATATAAATTTGTAAAAAGTTCAATGATATTTTAAAATTATTTTATAATTAATTCGATTAAACAATTCTTCGGCCACCTCACCTTTGATGCATTAGGATCTATGGTAATTTATAATGAACTATTTCGTTTTTTACTATTTCAACTTACTGTCAAAAAAAAAAATAAATACATTGTTACATTTCACGGAGCACACACACGCATATTATTTTAATGGGCTATATGTACATCAATGTGGAAAAAGTTCCATGATATTTCAAAATTAATTATAATTAATTCGGTTAAACGATTCTTCTGCCACCTCTCCGTCGGTGCATTAGTATCTATGGCAATTTGACACAATTAATTTCTATTTTTAGCATCTCTACTTACTGTCAAACAAAAATATATACATTGTTACATTTCACAGGCACATTATTTTTATCGGCTATCTGTACATCAATGCGAAAAACAGTTCAATGATCTTTCAAATTAATCATAATTAATTCAATTAAACATTTCCTCTGCCAGTTCTCCGTTGATGCATTAGAATCTATGGCAATTTGACATTATTAATTTCTATTTTTAGCATCTCAACTTACTGTCAAACAAAAATAAATACATTGTTTCATTTTACGGAGCGCACACACGCATATTATTTTAATGGGCTATATGTACGTACATCAATGTGGAAAAAGTTCGATGATATTTCAAAATTAATTATAATTAATTCATTTTTAAGCATCTCAAAACTGTCAAATAAAAATTAATACATAGAGACATTTCATGGAGCACACACACACATTATTTTAACAAATAATTTTTATATATTAATAAAAAGACCAATTTTTTAAAAAAATTTATTGAGTGAACAGTTAAACTGTTATTATGTTAAAGCGTTATTACCCCTCCCGTAAACAAATTGATAACGAAACAGATTGTTGTCACCATGAATATTAATGCAAAGTATACAGTGTTTCATCCTGGAATCGGGCTCCTGGGGCCGCTTGTGGCCCTTTTCCCATTCATCATGGTCTTCTAGCGTTATTGTGGTAGACATTGTAATGGTTGGTATGCAAAATGAGTAGAAAAGAGCTATTTTGCCACTGTAAGCATAATTGATGATTTTAATTTTTTTATTTCTTGAAGAGAGCTGCATCACATTGACAGTGGAAGTAGGCTATTGTGGGTCGTATTTTTATGTCTTCCAGTAACATGTCAAATTGGAAAATATCACTAAACTTGGCTTCTCTGCACAGTTGGGATTTGTAAAAGAAGTTAGAATTTAATTTAGCTCTATTATGGGGAATATAATAAATTTTTAGATTGCGATGTATGTCTCCGTAGCGGATGAGCCATTTGGTTTTAAAGTCAATTTTCTCAGAATCTTATTTTGGTCTCTTTCTTTAATTTTTTCAGCAGAGCAGGTGATATATTGCATCAGGCAGACTACTCATATGTTAGGATCAGGTCAGATCGAGAAGTTACGGATAGATCGAGAAAGTCTTATCAGGTTCAATTCCAAATTGGATCTGGATTGATCTCATTTTGGAATTTAAAACTGCAGGCTGTAGATACTTTGCCTTTTATTTTGGAGTCGTGATCATCCCGCCTAAATTTGGAGTTCAGCACAAGTCCTGAATAGGTTGCGTTGTTTACAGAAGAGATACAGTGATTCATCAGGGCTGAAAGACGGTAAAAAGCAAAAACTGATAAGAAAATAATTTCATTCTTACTTATTCTCGGGAGGATTAAAATATAAATGGTTTCCAAGATATTATTTAACAATTATAACGTGTATATAAGAATGCCTCTTACTCGAAAAAAAGTAGGTATGGTTTTTACCAGGTTCTGGGGTTTTACGTCCAGATTTTTCTTTTTGTCCGCTTTGTTATTAGGTTGGGTTTCACTCAAACACTTTCATCAGGTTATGCGGGCTTTAAAAAAATATATATTGTACTAAGTTTATGAACAATATTTCCAAAAAGAATCTACAGAGTAGCGATATCTACAGAAATTGTTAAAAATTCCGCTTCAAATTACAGTAAGAGGTGCTAACTGTCAGGGTGCCGATACTTTTTATCATAAAATCCTCATTTACCGGAATATGTAGCAGAACTAAAAATCTGATACACCGTAATTTTTACAGTAATAGTTACCATAAAATTACTGAATCACTCCAATTAAATAAATACTAATGTTAAATTTAAGGTATAGTATTTCACGCTAAAATAGGGTTTTACTGTAAAATGCATTTTACGGATGATGCACCCAAAGTGCTAGCCCGTAATTTGCTATGGAATTTTTTTACAGTGCATAGAATTTTTGACTTAAATTAAGCACCACTTTTTAAACTTTATAAGGACCGTATGAACCTTATTTCAGATTAAAACATTCTTAAAGTGATTGGCAGAGTGGATTACTTACGGACGTGGTAGGCTACCACTTCGTTTTCTCTCCCTACAACCCATTCACTATTTCTTTCTATGGCATCATTTGTGGGGGCGAAGACTGTAACTGGCCAGTACTGTAAGAGCTTCCTCAACACTTCATCTCGATTGACCATTTCTTGAAACTGAAAAAAAAAAAAAATAAAGAATTTCAGAATCTTCGGTACATGTAATATTTTATAGATATGAAAGACTTTCATCTTTAGTTTGATAAGCCAAACTTTTTACGAAAAATAACTTTTTTACATAAAGCTGTAACTTTTCAAACAAACTGGTATTTTAAAATTTAGGTACTACACGTTTCAGTTATGTACTATAGATGTTCATGATTTCTACTATACAATGCAAGTACGACAACAAGAAATATCCAGTTTTTTAGTTATAAATTTTGTATTTTCTACATTGTAAAAACTGTGGTGTAATGCCTACCCTAATTTGATGATGATTAACTCTAGTATTAGTATGAATGATTATAAAGCGTTCTTACAAACTTTAAAGGGTGTAGTTAAATTTTAACACCAATAATTCATATGGTTTAAACTAATATGCAACTCGATGGAAAAAAAAGGTGTTTTTCGGAGTTCCGTAAATTTGGCGAATAATCATTGTATATTTAAATTATTTAACAAAATTCTTGTGTGAAATGATGGTAGAGAATGTTTTAAATGAATAAACAATGCTTTTGGACCACTAGTATGAGTTTAAAGGCAAATAGCTGAGCAATTTCAAGATCGTGACAAAATGGCCAACAAGATGGCGGTTTTGTTTACATCAAGTGCACTGGCGTCTTGTCGGATTTAATTGACAGTAACGAGTAAGTTTCAATCCCCTATACTTATTTATAAAAAATATTGATTGTGGTTGATTACTTGCCATTTAATTTCAATTGTGTTGGATTGATAAGACAAACTACTCATAAAAACTGTTATAAAATGCAAGTGTACTCTTAGTTATATAATAAAAATATTTAGTTCTCCTAAGATTTACTTAAACTCTCAATTGTATAAAATAATTTTACAATGTTTAACTTCTATTCGCTTCGGTTTTGTTCGAGTTCGTAGTAATATTCTGGCTGAAGAGTTTGTATGTTTGATTATATAGATAATTATAATTTAAGAAATATTGTAGATATGCAGCCAAAGCTTATGATTCATGTTTTGGATTGTATCGTAAAATAAACTTTTTAAACTTTTCAACTTTCTAAACTTTTTTTTTTCAAAATAAAATTTTAGTAGTATTTATTTTATTTAACAGTCAAAAAAATTTTTAAAAAATTACAAAAAGTCGAAAAAAAAATTACCATGCAAAAAATTATTAAAGTTATTTTTTTGCATGGAATTATATTTGGATAAACAAAGTTTCAAAAACAACAATCAAAAATCTATTCGTTTACAGTAAAGGAAAAAAAAAGATTAAGTGATTAGAAAATAAGTTTAAAAATTTAGAATATTATATAAAACTGTTCGTTAATTTTTTTAAACTTGAATTTTCAGGCGAAATAACTTCAATATTTTCCTATTTCAAAGCATCTGTAAAATACCCTTTACAAAAATGATAAAATAGTATTTTTACTTCATTGAGATTTCAGTGTTTTAATTTTTTTTATTTTCTTTTTCTATGAGATATTCAACATGTTTAACTTATAACATAAATTTTATTTTCAGTAGAGCAATTTCCACAATAATGAAAATTTTATAAGTGAAAATTTTATTTAAATAATTCAACGAAAAAAAAGGTAAATTTCTTTCAAATTTATGAGAAATTGCTAACTGTCAACCATCAACTTCAAGTTAAACTTTGCAAAAATAATTAAATATTATGAGGCTTCGCCCCCTGCTCGCTGGCGCTCGCCAACCCCCGGAACTGCTTTCGCATTTCATTTCGGATTGCTTCGCAATCCAATGCTCGCTTTGCTCGCTCATTGGATACGTTCTTCACGTCTAGCTTTTGAATACTTTTTTGAATACTGAAGTTCCGAAAACTTTTCACTGCAGAAAATTCTAAACCTGTACATTTCAATATTAATTTGAAATTGCAATTGTTAATTTGGGCGTTTGGCGATACACCACTTATAGAATTGAAGGATTTGTTACGTCAAGCGCTCAGGTATCATAATTTTGATCTAGTTGCGCTTCTATGTCATTTTTATTTATGTTACTATGTTTATTATTATGTTATTATGTTATTTATGTTATTATGTTTATATATGTATTATGTTAACTTTCAAAAAATTCTATGGCTGGCAACAGCATTTTTATTTTTTAAGTTATTTAATTTTATTTTTGCCGCAGCTGAATTGAACAACCTGATAATGCTCACTCTGGTTATTGTTTCCGTTTTCAAAAGCGCTATATATTGAGCCACCTCAGCTAGATTTGGCAAGTGTCATTTTTAGATGCAATCATTGTTCGATTTTCTAACGTTGCTATTCGGGGCGTTGTAATGAGGCTTTTTTTTGTCACCGCATAAGAGAAATAGATAAATAGATTAATTTTAACTATTTTATTTCTATCAATGCATTTCACTTATACATTTTTTAATGCAAATAGCTTAAGATAATTTCAACCAAATAAGAATAAAATTTATAATGCAATCCATTTAAGAGGCGCTTACATTTCAAAAACTTTCATTCTTAGGCATTTCAGTTTTATACTTTTCATACGTTTAGTCCTACTTCAACTCCGTATCCTTGTTATTTTGAACCCAATCCAGAAGACAAAGGAACTTCTGAACCAAGTGTTGGCCTTCGTGGAGGACTTTTCGATGGAACTAACCGTACTTGCGTTACATGGAGTGGAAAACCATGCAACCTTCTCCCGGTCAGCCTGACAGCAAGGTGGCACTAACCCTTGATCTGTCTAGGATATCTTACTCTGCTGAAGATATTGCACAGTGGCAAATGGTTTGAAAAATATTTTCAATTTCAACCATGTTTCTATAACCCTTAGATGTTTTTATATGGGTTTAAAGTACTTTTCTTCGTTAAAAAAAACTAAGTCTCGTTTCTTGAAATTTAACTTACCAATTGTGCAAAAACAATATATTTCTCAGGTAAAATCTACTTCTTATTTTTATTTGTAATTCAATAGTTTTGTTTTGAACTTGATAAAAATCTGACAGTATTATTTAATGTTCTTTCTAACATAAAAGTCCTAAATAAAATTTTGATAAAGTTGCGACCAGCTATTTGACTGGTGTTTTTAATTGTGGCCCCCTGCCTCATGTAAGTTGGAAACCCCTGCCTAAGATCAAGAGGTATTCACAACATAGTTTTTAACATCCCATGTATAGAAAACTTAAAGCTTAATTTGATTAGAAGTTAAAATATTTAACCACAATTTTTTAAAAAATTTATTACTTTAATTTAGCTATGTTTTGATATAAATAAAGATAATAGCTTTCAAAAATATTAAGATTTATACATTAAGAAATATATATATATATTAATATTTTAAAAAAGATTAATATAAAATATTAATTAATATTAGAAGTATAGTAAATGTTTAATCATGCATAATAAATGTTTGAACAAAATGTACTAGAAAAATCGGTAGCAGGAAGAGTAAAATAAGATTTAAAAAATAAAATTTTTTACTTATAAATGTACCATGAAATTAAAAGCTTCAAACAAGTAATATTTTTAATAAATAAATTATATTTTAAAATAAAGAATTTCTTTTAAGAAGAATTTAAATATAGAAAAGAATATTTTTTTAAAATAAATAATATTCATCAAAATAAGAATTGTTTATAAATGATTTGATCTTCTTAAAAAAAGCATTATTTAAGAAAACAATAAAATAATAATAATTCTAATATAATTATAAAATAATAATCTATTATAATAATAAAATAATAATATAATAATAATTAATAATAATATAATAATAATTCTTCTCAACCAATAACAGAAATAAATAATATTTTTAAAAAAATTAATTTAGATATTTTAAAAATAAAATTTCCTTAAAAATATAAATAATGTTATTTAAAATAAAAATTCCTCCAATAAGAATACTTATGTTATTAAAAACAAAAAATTCCCATAAAATTTTTTTTAAAGAACGAACTTTTAGTTTTACAAAATATTATTTTTAAAAGTAATATTCAGTTCCCTTTCAGTTTCAAACAAAGTGCATGATCTTGCTGAAAAGGTTACAAACGCGTCTCCCAAATGTGAGGAAGAGCGCCATGCTCGCTATATATTCTGCTCTCTGAACTTCATCGGTAAGAAATAATTGGTGTAAAAGCGGCAATAATCGCGCCAAGCTAGTCTACCGGGTAAGCAGTGAAGAATCACCTGAGGTTTTGAGTCTATGGGGAGGGAAAATGAAAACCAGAACCAGGGATGAAAAAGGTATGACAGCATATTGGTGAGGTGAGGTCAGAAATCCGAATCAGTCGAAAAGAGTGTGTTTACCCAGAGAAAGTCCATTTTTGTGTCTACTTTTGTAACTTAAAGCCTGCAGTAATTAATTAGCATATTTGAGGTCACCTCTTCGAACTATTAAGACTGAGTTCCAGGAAGACGATCATTAAATTAAAAATTATTAAGAGTGGTTCGTTTTTTTTCCACACTGTACTTATCTGCCTCTTTGAAAATAATGTTTAAAAGAAAACAAAAAAACATCACATGATCTTAAACAATTGCATCATAAACGGAAATGTATTATTGTCTTCTTATTTCTATGTTGCCCAACGTTGCAGAAAAATGGAGTCACTTAGTATTTACTCGAGTGAATTTAAAAAAACCTTGGTTTGGACTATATTATTAAATTAAAGAGAAAGCTGAAGTTTGGAGAGAGAAACCGATTGCAAGTTTGAAATCTCAGATCAAAAGTTTCTAAGATATGTTAAAAAATTCCTCGCAACTTAAAAAAAAAAGTGTCCCTCAGTGTTTTAAGTTAAAGATGAAAGTCGAGCTTTTTGAGAAGTCAGGTGTCGGAAAGAAACTTTTTAACTACACTTCTGATTAAATAGCAAGAAAAAAAAAACCAGATTAAAAAATTTCTCAACAACGCGTGAAACTTTTTCCATTAATTTGTTCAAAGTAAACAATTTTTTTTCAATAGATATAAGTTTCTTGAAGACCCTATAAATTATGCTAACGACCGTCTTTGTTAAAAAGGTATACCAGACTACACTTGGTCATTAAAAATTCCTTTCAAACCCTTAGTCTGAAACACGATAAAACAGAAATAAAAAAAAAAGGAGAAGTAAGTTACTTTCTCCTGTTTTCCCAATTTTCCTGGTACATCGCTGAAATGTCGATGGTATATTGCGAGTGCTCAAATGGGAACACAGGTTTAAGTGGCCGTTAGGGAAGGTGGCCTGCCAGTTCCCCCTCATCGTAAAAGTTGAGTTTATTTTCGTACGAATGTGAAGGTTCCACTAAAATTTTCGTAGTAATATCCTCAAGGATTGGAGTATCTCGTTAAAAAAGCGAAAACTTGTTTGTTTTGAGTGTTGTAAAGATGCTCTTCGATAATACATGGTCTTGTTCCCGGATAGCTTTAAGAAGCATGCCTTCGGCGGCCTGTGGGATTTTGCGTTTTTTTCCTTCTTATTTTGTTTGTGTGCAGTTTATGCATCGGGGAATTTACTTGCGAAAAAACAATGCATAACTTTGAATGAGCCCTTCTTTTATTGTTTTGAAGAAAATCCAATAGAGCATTTTTCTGTTGTTTAGAGTTTTTTTTTTTATTAGCGAAGTTGTTTGAAGTCAATACATCTCCTGGTTGCTAAAGGCTTGAATTTCGTTTCCAGACTACAAAATTTTCCAATATTTCAACAATAAAAAGGGGGAAAAATGTTTGTAGGTTGAGTAAAACAGATGCTTGTCGATAAAACTTCAATTTCTTTGGACTCAAATCGATATTTTGATTATAAGTTATCTTTTCTTAAAATAGGTGCTTTTGCCACTTTTCAACAGAGACACTGAAATGATATTGTTTGAGTCTGACCTTAAGAAAATTAATAAATTCAAATTCTGTTTTTGACTTTAAAATGTAACAAAAACCTAACTAACCTACAATGTTGGAATTTTCATTCTAAAATTACAGTAAAACAACCGGCAGTAGTCTGCCTATCCCATTAACCTTAAAGTTTACGGTTAGGACTATTTCTTTACACTTACACTTTTGAAACCGTTTACAACTGGTACAGTTAAAAAACCGTGAATATAAAACTATACGGTACCATTTACAACTAGTAAGATTCTAAACTACAATAATAAAACTTCAACGGACATCTGTGGGTACTGTGCCTTTTATGTTTATAGTTTCGTGTATTCTATTATAGTTTCGCATTCCATTGGTCTACGATCGTAATTATAGTTTCGTATTTCATTGGTCTACGATCGTAATTATAGTTTCATATTCTATTAGTATAATTCATTGCTTAGTTGGTCATGAGATTGACCGATTAACCTTCTCATCTGCAGTATGCACCCATCTGTGCTGAATAAAATGGTTTCATAAAGTGGGAATAGATGCCTACGATATATTTCTTGTTATTAAGCCGTGTTTGGTTAAAAAAAATCAATAAACGTTTATTCTCATACTTAAAAGTTTGAAAATCATCTTTTTTTTAAGGTTATTTGACTGTTTTGGTTAAATATGGTATAATAACAAAATAAAATGCTATGAAACCATTTTTACAGAGAAATTTCTTACAATGTATGTTTATAAAAAATATTTCAAGAGGTAGAAGCAAATCTCTAAGTTCTGCTAAAAATTGCCAACCTTATTTGAAAAAAAGAAGCGAAGCCCATTCTTAACCCATTTGTTTTGGGCTCCTTTCTTAAAAAAAAGGAAAAAAAAAAAAAAAAACGCGATTTCTTAAAAAAATAATAAAAAATGTGTTTCCATCATAAGGATTTGTTTTGTAATATATAATATAATATATTAACAATATACAACTGTGTGTTTAAGCTTTGGTAAAATATATTTTTTCTTTTTTTCCAATTATAATTTATGTTCTAATTCCTTTTTGCGAAAATCATCCTCGGAAAGAATTAAAGTTATCAGGACTGCTTTACCTTTCTAAAGGTGCTTTGAAATTGTTTTGTCGTGAAAAGGTTCAAAATTTACTATTATTAAAAAAAAGAAAAGAAAAAAAAAAAAAAATAGTTGTATTATGGAATGTTTTAATTCACTGTTTTATAAGTTCTCTCATAGATGGCGCTAACATCGCAGAAAATGACTGTACCATCAGTTTCACGGGGCTCCAAATAACAATATATTATAAAATTCTATTGTAAATTAAAGATAGTTTGCCAACTTAGAAGGCTTGTAAAACTTTAATAAAAATGTTTAATATAAAACATAATTATAGGTAAATACAAACAAAATTAGTTAAATTCATTTCGTGTTATTTAAAAAATATAGAAATAAAACATAAATTATAGAATAACGATGGTCGTGTTAATATTAACGGTCGTATGAATAGTTATAATTGAAAATATATGAAACGTTTACATGTAGATGGGTGTTTTTAACGTAAGAAAATTAATTTACAGTTGTCGCAGTAAAATAGTTCATATTTGAAGAAAATTGTAAGATTAGAACTAATTTAAACTCAGTTCTTATCAAATAATATAATCTAAACATTTCAGCAAAAAAAAAAAAGTCTAAGACAATCATTAAAATTTTATGATCGTAACAAGTAATAAGATTCCTTTTTTGGACAAGAATCCACAATGCTTTGCTTCGGAATCAACAAATAATAAAATATCAAAAACTTCTTCTTGTGTTGCCAAGGCAATGGGAATTTTACATATCATCCTATTTATGTTAAGAATATTTATTTGTTGGCCAATTCGAATGGGAAATAGTTCTATGTCTCATAAACTTGTCATTCGTTCTTTAACGATCTTGGTATACATTATTCGAAATGTTCCATGCATTATTCTGTGTTGCCATCATCCATTTACAAATCATTCAGGAAATGGTCTTTTATTGTAAGACAAACATAAAAGAGGTTCTTGTTGCTTGTCATGAATAAGTCATTTACTTGAATAATGATAACACTTTGTATTGCTTTCCATATTTTTACGAGTCATGTAAATCATCATTGCGTGGAAATGTTTAGTTTTGTTCAATTTCAGTGGCAACACTTAGACTTTTGAATAGTTATTTGATGTTACTAGATAGAGATTGTAGTAAAAGTTTTACGAGCAGATACCATGAGTAACGCTAAAATAGGGTCGTAAAAGCTGATAGTTTGAAAAATCTATATAGAATAAAATGAATTTCACTGATAATATATGTTTTGTTACTCATTTTGCATCATCTTAAGTTTTTTACACCATACAGAGTGTTCCCCATAATCACCTTAATACAAATATGCAGAATTTTTATCGAAATGAATATCAAAAAGTACTTACATTTGGGTTCTCAAACTAATATTTAAGTGAGAAAAAATAAAGTTGAAAACGCTATCAAAATGTTACGAATTATCATTAAGTAAAGCGGGGCTGAAAACACCAAAAGCTACTTGATTGTACTAATAATCACCTTTTAACATGTCCCTGTTACTTACGATAATCACATAGGTAATGCATTTTTCAGTCCTGTCTTCTGCAGTACCGATTTGTAAAATTTTGTTAGCGTTTATTATCCTTAGGGAAAATGGATGTTGTTCTAGGTTTTTCATGTCCGCACACTTATCGACTAGATCAACTGCAATACCGTAATTACTAACAAAGAGTTGTAAGAGTCTTAAAAAAGCAGGTTAACATAGGCATTAAAGAAAAAAAAAGCACAACAAAATCATAAAAAAAACAGACGATGATTTTGGAACTTTCTGGAGTTGTTTTCCAGACTGAATATTTCCTCTTTATTTTACACCAGCGCACGTTCATAATGTTTTCTCATAAATATTTCAATGTTCTTTTTATGATAAACCTATTCATGTTAATTACATCATATCATTGATGAACTTATTCATCGTCTTGGGGGTGATTTTAATATAAAGACAAATACTGAAGAAGAAAAAGAGTTTTGTGATCACAATTTTCCTTATTTCGTAATTAATAGATATTATATTCTTATTAATATTTTTTGGTGAATGCAAATGATTAAATAAACAAAGATTACTGTGAATAATGAAATCATCTCTAATTAACCATTTACCTTTTTTTTTCTTTTGGCTTAAATTTGTCCTCTGATGTGTATAATTTTTGATTTCATTTTAATAAGAATTGTAGATAAAATAGAAAGACCTTGTAGATAAATAAAATTACATGACTGTCTTTGAAATTTGTTATCGATGGTAATTAAGGGAACTATATGCCTTAAAATTGCTTTTTGCTATTTAATTTGAAGAAATAAACTTCACAATGCTTTACACGGAATAATTAAACTAAAATTCAATAATATTTCATAAACTAATTTGGTTTGAATCATAATAATATTTTTTTACATCATTACAACAATTTAAAGTATATGTTTTTTACTATCTCATATTCAGGACTATTTTTTTCAGAGGACTTTTATATTTTTTATACAAATGAATGGAATTTAGAAACATGATGGAATTCTTTAGAAGTAAAATAGTAAAATATAGCAAAATGCATTTATTTTGGTGACTCAAACAACGATTTTATTTTTGGTGTTGATTTGTGAAAAACAAGTAGAATTTTAAGTGAGAAAACCTGTAATTTAAATAAAAATTAGTTGAATATTTCGTTATTAATTAACTAAGGATTCATGAAAAATGGATTATTAGATCAAAAGATTGGATCTAAGATATGGAAAGATTGGATCATTGGATCATTAGATTTTTTAAAAATATGTTGCATTCAAATAAAATAACGACGAAACGAGTGTTTCTTTTGAAACAAATTTATTTATCGGTTTAGTAAATTACCCTCATAAATTTCGAATCTCAGCGGCAGTGGTAGTCAGATCGCTTATAATGCAGTTTAAATAGGTAGTAACAAGCTTTGCAGCTGGAACTCAAGCAAAATGTGTAATTAATTCTCCTCTAATAGTGATTAGAGTGGCACATTCTACTGATGAACAGCTTGAAGCCTTAGATTGTTTCGAGAGATGGACATTGGCTACATGCTATACAGAACAGCAGAGCAATTGAAATGATCAGATTGATATTGGCTTAGACGTTAGAGTAGTTAATATGATGGTTACCATGGAATTGAAAAAGTGAAAATACAATGCATTTAGAGTTTATTTGCAAAATATTAATTACTTTTTAGTGTAATAAATGCTGATGTATTTAACTCTATATTTTTAGTTATATATATATTCACATGTGTTCTAGAAAGATTGAACTTATTTAACACGTTTTATGAAATACATCAATTTACACAATACTGCTGACCATTTCAATAACTTTACCAGGAGGGTGCAGCGATTTCTTTGATCAATTTGTGACCATGTCTTTCCTAGTGTAGCAATTTAAATAGCCAATAGTGTACAGTGCGCAAAAAATGGACCCCCTTGAATACCTTTTAATATAATGATCGGATCTTAACGTTCTAAGACTCAATCTTAATGGTTGGAGAAGGAGATCTTAAAATTTTCTAATTAGTTAGCGAAAGTGATATTTTAAGTTACGAAATTAGACACAAAACGTACTTTCTACGAACATACCCTTTTTAGACGGAGGTGGATTTCTGACATCCAAAATATTGGGGCTAGCCACAATATGAGAAACATGGTCCTAATAGTTTGGTCAGGAGAGCGGCCCAACTTTTGGTCCCCGTAATGTTAAATTTATTTTTTGCGTATTACGTCTTATCTCAAGAACTTTTTAAGTGAATTGAATACTACTTTGAGATCACGATTATTTCCTCAAAGTCGACAAATACTACTTTGAGATCACGATTATTTCCTCAAAGTCGACAAATACTACTTTGAGATCACGATTATTTCCTCAAAGTCGACAAATACTACTTTGAGATCACGATTATTTCCTCAAAGTCGACAAATACTACTTTGAGATCACGATTATTTCCTCAAAGTCGACAAATACTACTTTGAGGTCACGATTATTTCCTCAAAGTCGACAAATACTACCTTGAGATCACGATTATTTCCTCAAAGTCGACAAATACTACTTTGAGATCAAGATTATTTCCTCAATGCCGACAAATACGACTTTGAGGTCTCTAAGTCATCAAATATGACTTTGAGGTCATGAATATTTGAGGCTACCCCATCGAATCATTAAGATTTAGTTCTAGAACATGAAAATTCCATTATTAAATCAAAAGTTATTCTGAGTGGTCCGTTTTTTTCACACTGTACATCACTTAGCCTTTATTTTAAGATGTTACTAATGGTGTTTAATATAATAAAATTATTGTAAAATAAATAGAACAAGGTGCAGTAAGTCGTAGCTGTATTTAAAAATCTTGAATCAATTTGAGAAAATATTTTGAATTTATTAATCAAAGCAGTTGAATGCTTTTTTCTTAATACATGAGTCATGGCTACAAAAATATGCATTTTTATGTGTATCGGTGCTGATGGGAATAAATTTTCATTTTTTTAATAGATTCTATAGAGAATACTTTCTTAATTTATGAATTGAGAGCACGGAAATGCATTTTTACTTTATAAATTGATTAATTTATAATTGATTGAAAAATTCTGGTGAAATTAACGTACTGTATGGTAATGACATTTCTGGCGGAAAAAAAACATAATTCTAGTTAATAAAACAAAAAATATACATTAAGCATTTGAACCTTGTATTTGGTAAGTTTAACATTCATATCAGAATTTCGAGTTTTCCAAATTGTAGCTGTTATTGCAGCAAATTTAATGAATAACACAAAGCTGAAAAGTAAATTTAACCGAATAAATGGTTTTAATACCATGCTCTAAGGTATCATGATAAAAAAAAAAACAAATTTTACCATAGTTAGCAAATTTTATGACATAGTATAAACTGTATTTTATTGTTTATATTAGCAAAATCCTCACTAAAGCGCTTCGGTAAAAATTAATGAACTTCTTGGTGTTCTCATAGATACATAAACATAGTAGAAATATTGTTAGAAATTGCTCGGAAAAAATGGTTAAATAACAATTAAATTCATTGTTACGTTACTATATTCGAGCAAAACAGTCAAATAATCATAATTAAAGTGGTATTCAAACTGTAAACTGTGAGAAAAACAATTTATTAAACGATTTCACATAATATGGTTAAACAACCAAAATTTTATCGTACCAACTAGGTCCACTTAATGAAGTAATGAAGTCACTTAGTTCCTTTCTGATGGCTACATACTATAGCTGAGAGGGCTAACATGTCAATCTCATGACTCACAGAACGGGAGTTTAGGTCCCAGCGTTGACGCTACAATGTTTCTTCTATTCCCTTTAACACATAAAGAGTTTCTAGCGTCCTGAACCCCCCCATTTATGACCTTGAATTATTAGAATAACGACACCCTCTTTCACGCATAGATGGAAGCATTATAAAGCCCCTAAAGTATCCAGTAAAGTTTTTTTTTTTTTACAATTTTGAAACCATGCTAGTTGCAAAAGGTTAAAAAACCGCATAATTTTGTATTTATAGTTTTTTAACCATACAAGATGAAAACGGTTTCAAAAACCATAATGGTAAAAAATATTCTTTACGGTAAACTTTACTGTTAACTGAGTAGACCGACTGCTGCCAATGGTTTACCATAATTTTAGAATGAAAATTCAAACAGTGTATCGAATCTATGTTTACTCCTGTGAATCAAGGCAGTAGAATATAAATAATACGTAATGAATCGAGAGAACGAAGAAAGTATTTTTAATTTATGAATCAAGCCTTTAGGGAATAATTTTCAAACTTAATCAAAATTGCAAACTCACATGCTTGTTGATATAAATTAAGTTTGAAATTAAAAAAAATACATAATGACGGAGGAAAGATCACTAGGATACTTTGTGGGATCCGTTTTTATGTAATAAAGTCCTTTCTAATGGTACACAGTCTGGAAAAGTTATATTTCGCAGAATTCAAAAGGCATTACGTTATCAAAGTTAATAAATAAAACGGTGTAATCTGAACAAAAAGCCAGAAGAAGAACTGACGAAAAAAAAAAAGAAAATTCCCTACGGTGTTTCAGGTAATTTAACTCGGGTTTTTATCAAGAATGATAAACTTGAAATGATAATAGTTAAAGTTTTTATATCGCATTTTATAAGTCATCAGAAGTTAAATACTTGTTTACGTAAAGCATATGTCAATCGTTTAAATATTTCCATATTCAGCCTGTTGGTCTTACCATGATAACAATCGTTTAAATATTTCCATATTCAGCCTGTTGGTCTTACCATGATAACAATAGTTTAAATATTTCCATATTCAGCCTGTTGGTCTTACCATGATAACAATCGTTTAAATATTTCCATATTCAGCCTGTTGGTCTTACCATGATAACAATAGTTTAAATATTTCCATATTCAGCCTGTTGGTCTTACCATGATAACAATCGTTTAAATATTTCCATATTCAGCCTGTTGGTCTTACCATGATAATAAGGGAGGGGGGAGGAGGAACAAAATTTTTAAAAAGAATTTTTATAGGTAGTAGACTGATGATAGTTATGATGAAATAATTATTTCGTTTCGTGTTCAGTTTTTAAAAAAGAAGAAGTGCTCGAATACTTTTTGGTCTATAGACCAATTTTTTTAATAAAAATTCTAATTAATTTTTCATAATTTCCACTTTGGTAGCTGTCTGTTAAAATACTAAGTTTAAGAACAAAGTTGAAGTTTAAATTGAAAGTTTAAAAACATTCAAAATTTTTCGATAAATTCACCTGTTCCACAGAACAAATTTCAAATTACATGGAACCAATGTGCTAATATAAATAAAATTGTTTTACGATAGTTCAGGAATAAAACAAAATAAATTAAATAATAATAAATGACAATATTTATTCAGAGAAAATAAAATGCAAAATTTTAATAATTCATGTCATATTTTGGTCAACCTAAATATACAACTAACGCATTACCATTAGTTTATACCACAAATCAAAATTCAAATTTCTTAAAACCAATAGGCTAATGTAAATAAAATTAGCTTTTTTTTTTTTTTTTTTTTTTTCTTTTCTTTTTTTGTTGACAGATATAGAATGAAACAAAACAAATGAAATGAGATAAAAAAAAAAATTAAAAATATTATTGTTTGCCAATGAAAAAATTTCAAATTATATTTAGTATTGAAATATGAATAACCGAAATAAATACAAAAACTCAAGAAAAGCGTTATAGAAATTAGACTTTAAACTTAAAATAATAAATAGTTCAGAATTTTACGCTGTGTTTGCCAGGAAACTTATTTTTATGTATTAAATAATAATCTTATATAATAAAGGAAAAAGGAAATGAAATGAAATATTGAAGCAAGTGATTATTGTTTACAAAAGATTATTGTATTATGGGGAAAAATTTAACTTCTTTTTCTAGTTGAGTAGATTGAAAATTATTTTTAGTTAATTTAATAAATTGTCTAAGTGTTTTACGGGTGATATGATACAATAACGTGAAATGAAGGTACAAACTACATTTATAATTGGCTAAATAATTCCATACATCTATTCAATGTTTATTTATTCTATTAAATTTGTAGAGCAGCCTATTCAAAGATAAATTTTAAATTAAAATATTCCAAGATAACTGAATTTAAAACAAGAGGAATGCATCGGTAAAAATTATTAATGCTTCAAAGAACTCTGATTGCTTCACATGCTTCAATGCTTGATATTATTTTTCTCTCTTCTAAATATTTCATAAAATATTTTTTCGTGTAAAGAAACATGGTGATTATTTAGAATGAAACAAAATATAGAATATTCTTACTCCTTGGATTTTTGGTTTTTGTAGACGGATTTGCACATATTCTCTGGTTAGTCCAGAGTTATTTTAATGACTGGCACATTAAATTTAAATGATCCGTAAAAGTACCAATTAAAGAAGTAAATTGAAATAAATCGCAGAGATTTCATTTCAGTATGTTTCACATTATTTATCTCTTTTGTAAACATTTCATAAAATAGTTTTTTTTTGTAAAGAAAAATGGCGCTTATTTAGACATTTTTTATTATTAAAAATATTCTGTATTATTACAAAATACAGAATATTTTTACGCAATGAAATTTTTGCTACCTTTGTAGATGAATTTACACATATTATCTAGTTTGTTTAGTGATTTTAATGGCCTACTCATTACTTTTTAATGGTCCGTAAAAGTACTAATTCGAGAACTAAATTCAGAATATCTAAATTGATATTATAATGAAAATATATAAAATTGACTGTTCGCAGAGGTTTTAATTCAGTATGATCTACATTATTTTTCTCTCTTGTAAGTATTTCTTAAAATAGTTTTCATGCAAAGAATTATGGCGCTTATTTAGAATGAATCGAAGTATGGAATATTCTTAAACAAGTTTTGCAAATTTTTAAGATGGATTCACACAGATTTTCTAGTTCTGAGTGATTTTAATGACGCACTCATCAAAGTTTAATGGTTCGAAAAAGTATTAATTAGAGAATTAAATTGAAATTTAAGTACCAGTACAGATTATTTGAAATACTTTAATTTTTCGATGACATACTTAAAGCTGTTTTTCGAAGGCTCCATCGTTATATGAAATAATGCTTTTTTTGCGATTCATATGCTATTTTCATAGCTGTTGTGAGTTTGTAACAGTTACTCATGACTGTTAAGTCAAGTTAAGCCTATTTAAAACCAGCGCTGTCTATTCTTATTTTGAAAATGTCACAAAACGTCAATAGGGAGAAAAGCCATAGTTTTGTGAAAATGAAAAGCGTTTGTGGTCTAATTTTTTAATATTTAAAAACTTACTCCAATTCTGCATTATCTGGGATCATAAAAATTTGTAAAAACTAAAAATAAGACAGTGGTTTTTAATAATATTCATCTAGGTAGAAAAATGTCGCCAAATTGGTGATTTCAAAAAAAGTTTCATAACTTTTAAAAAAATATTTAAGTTATTTATTCGTTCTAAAACCCAGATAACTCTTCACTGAAAGATGATATAAATAATTCAAAATCATCGTTTTGCTTCAATTGTAAGATACTTAAACTATGGCTTTTTTTATTTTTATTGGCGACAGAGCTTCGAAACGCCTTATTAAAATGTTATAGCAAAAGTTAGGTTAATAAAATGGTCGGTTAACGAAATGAAATGAGGATGTAACTGAATGAATATTTGTCGTTTCTTGCAACAACGTATCGCCATCTTGAACAACAAATACTTCACAAATGAAATCTCTGAGCACGATATTATCGATACCGATTGATCGGTATATTGATTGGTGATATTCGAAACAATCAACATTGATCTACTGGACAGATGCGTTTTCGAGAAAATATGTTCAATGCGTTTTCCTTCCGTTTGCTACATTAAAAGATGGTTATAACGATTTGGAAAATTTAGGCAAATTCAGAAAAATATATAAGTTTTGAATTATTCGTATTTATAAAAAGAATTTTCAATTTAAAAGGAAAAAATGTGACAGAGAAATTCTTGGAAATATTTGAATGAACTCAAGTGTAAATAAGGTTTTTTGTGCTTTGAAGACGGAGTAAGCAGTAAATTTTATTTAGGGGCCTATAATATACTTTTATTCAGTCTTGGATATAGTTGTCTCCTTACTCCTCTGCTGAGCAGAAGGAATTTTGGACGGGCCCTCAGCAGTCCTGGGCCCCAGGACATTAATCACTTCTTACTTCCCTTCTTGAATACGACCTTGTCAACATCATATGATGTAAATTACATGCATAATTTTCTTAAATTGTCATATGGATTAGAAACATCTGCTCCTATTTCACTGAATTTCTAGCATTTCTTAATTTCATAGTATTAACATGTGCAACCAATTTTATTCCACTAGTAACGGAAGACCGTGATTGGACATTTTCTAGAAAAAAAATTATTTATAAAAAATAGTAGAACATCTAGGACTTTTGAGGAGTGAAATATTGTATACAACTATACAATGAATATCTTGATTAAATATAGCAGTTTCTAGGTCGGGCAGTTTAGCTGAAATAGGCCTTTGAATCTTCGCTACCTTGTTTTCCCTAACATAGATTGATCCAACATTGAAATTTCACTGCCTACTTTTATTATATAGCAGAGGAGTTTTGCATGTATTCACAAGGTTACAGTTTGAAACAATAATGGAATTTTTAGTAACGTAGTTTCTTGATATAAAGTAGCATAGAACATATTTAGAATAATACGAAATATACAGAATGTTACAACACTGAGATTTCTCGTCGTCTACCTTTATGCTATAGCAGATGAGTTTTATATATGTTCTCAAGCTCACAACTTGAAAAAAAAGTAATAGACATTCTTTGGATAAATAAAGCAGAAAGGTCATACAAGAATGGCTCGTTTTATTCTTTGCTGGGGCCAAGAGAGATAAAAGCTCGTTAACCAAACGACTTTAATGCTTCTTCTCTTGTCATCGAAGGGAGATAAAATGGACGTTTTGTCGAGATTTCTTACTTCAATGCTCATTGCTGTTCACGTTCGAACCATTTAGCCTATTTCTTTGACGACATGGCCTTCTTACCGATCGCTTCAATTCGTAATTGGAAATAATCAAAAGGAGTACCTTCCGAAAAACGTATAAAGGCCTTTCAAGAGAAAATAAATTCTACAGAAAAGATAGGGAATGAGGGACGATTTACGATTTAGTAGTTATAAAAGTTTGAAGAGAATTTATTAAACTTTATTTCAGCAGAAATAAAATGTTTTCTTGGTAAAGTTTTTTTTTGAATGGGAATTTTTTATGTCAAAGGAATATTGACTTTTATTACGAGAAAAAACTCTTGCCATGGACTTAACTCGTAAATGAGAAGAAGCAAAAATTAAACCATTTCATTTCTAGTATGGGTTTCTGAGGAGTAAAATATCCATGACTTATCTCATAGCCATTTATTTTAATGAAAAGTTAATATTTTACAACCGTCTTTGAACAGCTGACCCGATTTTGAGTTTATGATTATCAATGTTCAACTCCTTAACCTTGTAATTTTGAACCCAATCCAGAAGACAAGAGAGCTCCTAGATCAAGTTAGGGGAGAAATTTGCCTTCGTGGAGGATTGTTTTAGGAACTAACCGCATTTGGGTTACATGGCACGGAAAGACACCGAAACCTTCAGCGTTCAGCCTAACGGCAAGGAATTTCTAGCCCATGATCTATCTACCACTGAGGATATTTTATGTCAGCACTTGGGTCGATACGAGCCGGTTGCGGAATCGTATGACCAGCCATCACCGGAATTCAAGCCAGGGTTACCTCATTGAGTAGCAAGCACTCTAGAATTAATACTAAGGGGTTCAAACTTTGGACCGCTCTCTTGACCAAACTATTAGAACCATATTTCCCATATTGCGGCTATCCCCTATATTTTGAGGGCCAGAATTCGAATCTGTCCAAATCAAAAAAAAAAAAAAAAAACCTTATGATAATTCAAATGTTTATTAAGAAAAAGTATATTTTTTTATCTGATTTCATTACTTAAAACATGGTCTGCACCTATTAATTAGCACATTAGAGGTCACACCCTCGAACTATTAAGACTGAGTTTTAGAACGTGAAGATCCGATCATTAGATCAAAAGTGATTTCGGGGGGTCCGTCTATTTTTTCGAGCACTGTACCACTATTACGCATTTACCACTATCAAAAATACAATGTGAAATAAATTACATTAATTTCTGACATTTCCTTCATAGTGTTGCAATTTTAACAACCATTAGTGAAGTGTATGAGATCTGGAATATAGCAGGGCAGTAATGAAGCGTACACAAATTAAGATTATTTTTATCGTAATTTTGCTACCACTATAACCATTGTAATTGCTGGGAATGGTGAAAGTAAACAAATTAAGTTTATCTTAAGTAATATTTCGTGATCAAGCCGACCAGATGGTCGAGTGGTTAGCGTGCCTGACTGCGGAGTCGATGGTTGCGTGTTCGAATCCCGCTCAGGGCATGGATGTTTCTTTCTCTCTCTGTACTCTATGTTCTTTCTTCTGTGTGATTGTGTGAATGTAACCCGCCCTATAAACGGGTTTGTAGTTGTATGACGTGAGCGACGCTGCTCCACCGCCGTGGCTTAGCCATAGGTGCCCACTGGGTAACGATAAGAGAGTAGCAATTCTGGCATTTCTGAGGCCAATGGGAAACAGACCCAAGTGCCTTAACCAAAAAAAAAATATTTTTTGTGATCAATTAAAATATAGGGGAGTAAAGACTTTACGGTTGGCATCTATATGCAAGTGTATCTTCACTTTGAGATTATTCGTAGTTTGGGATTATAAATTTATATCGAACAATATTTAGCAAAAAGTATTTACCAAAGAATAATGTAAGATCTTGAACTGAAATATTCATAAAGATGATCATAAAAAAAGAATTAGAATAAGGGTGGATAATATAGTTCAATTAAATATTAACTATGTATAATTAATAATCAATTAATAAACGGAGTTAGTTTAAAAGTTAAGAGAAATAAATTCTGTTATATAAAGAGGTTGGTTAATCTTTGTAGTCTGATCAAAATTTGTGGCAAAAAATTAAATGATATATGTATACACATCTTACATTGCGGAAAATGATTTAAAATACATTGTTCTATTGAAAAACAAACACTAAAAGTTGAATTTACAATTTGAGTACACGTTGAAAAGAGTTAAGTTTTATAAAAATTTTTTCATAGCAAACAGTTTGTGAACTAGAGCTGCTATGCTCTAAACGCCTTTTTACAAGACCAGTTTTTCCAAGCTCCTTCTTTTATTACCTTTATGAGATAAAATTCTTGATTTATGATTTTTTCATTATTTCAGTATACATAAATAATATGTCAAGATACACTGTTAAAAATTTCTCTTGAAAAATGGTTAAATAACAGTTTATTTTATTGTTATTTTACCATATTCAAACAAAACAGCCAAATAACTATAAATAACATGGTATTAAAATTGTTAACTGTTAAAAAACCGTTTATTAACTGCTTTCACCTAATACGGTTAAACAACCAAAATTTTATCGCAACAACTACGTCCACTCTATTAAGCCTCTCAGTTCCTTGCAATTGGGCACATATTATAACCAAGAGACTAATCTGTTAATCTCATGATCGACTCAACGGGAGTTCGGATCCCAGCGTTGACACCACAATATTTTCTTTCTCTTCCCATGAAAAGTTTCCAGTGTCCAGTAGTCTACAATGCTCGTTACCTAAAAAAAGCCTAGCTCCAAGGTCCAGTTAAGTTTCTTTTTTTACGGTTTTTAAACTATGCTAGTTACAAATGGTTAAAAGCCGTATAGTTTTGTATTCATGTTTTCTTTTTAAACCCTATTAGCTGTAAACTCTTTCAAAACCGTAAAGGCAAAAAATGTTCTTTATCATAAACATTTCGGTTAATTCGGTGGATTAACTGCTGCCGGTTATTTTACAAAATTCGAATAGTGTGCATGATTGCTTGATATTTCCCTATGTGTAAAAACGTAGTGGAATATTTATTTTTTAACCAAATAGCACATAAATTTTTTGTTGGGTATTTCAGTTTTTAGGAAAACCCAGTTTGCATATTTGTAAAAGTGTAAATATAATTATTGTATTTAATTCTTACATGTTTTGAGAGCTAAAACGTACGTAATAAATACAACTCTTCTCATTTTTTATATATTTTAAACGCTTTTAACTTTATAAAAGTAAAAAAACGTTTCAGAATTTTCTAGTGTTAAAGAAATATAAGAAATAAATGTTTCTTTTAGTATCCCTTGAAGCTCACTATCAGTTTTAAGAGAATATTTTGCATACATAAATCTACATCCGAAATCTGACTGAAACATATTTATTTTCATTCCAAATATTTAAAGATATTTTTATTTTGACAAAATGGAATTTGTCTTAAGAAATTTAACGTTAAAGTTTTGTTTATTCAATACATATGCTACATAAAGTAATTTTAACAATATATTCATAATCAAACCATTGTTTTGATTACAAAGTTTATTTATTTGATGGAGTTGCAAAGATGTAAATTTTTGTATAATAGCTTTAAAGCCAATAAAATTAATAATCACGGGATATTTTAACATCACGAGGTTTTTATCCTAGCAATAGTTTGATCACATAATTTTGTTCGAATATATTTTGAAAGTAAGGATTTGCCTCAACCCCAAAAAAGTATGTTGAAAAAAAATTATGTATACTTCTCTAATATTTTAAGATATAAGTTTTTAATTCTCGGTATTTTGAATCTCCGAGTGCTTTTCGTTTGCATATTCATACGGAAAAATCATTCATTTCAACCAAATAATAATAATAAAATTTAACTTAAAAAAATATTAAGCCTAAAAATACCCTAAGAATAACAATCCTAAAATGTAAAACTAGATATTTCTACTTTTCTATCACAATTTTTTTTATATTGTCAAAGGCAGAAGCTGTTGCTCCCACTGAATGTTTTTAAAAAGAATTCTCTGTTGGCAAAATACAAAAAATAAAAGCTTTTAAAATGAAAAGTAACAAAAATATTGACCGCATAAAAATATATACCAAAATTCTTATTTATTCTTTTAAAGAAAAAACAAATTCCAGAAATGGATTGAAAGAGGATTACCCACTATTCTCTACAGTAAAATTTCAGGTGAAGAAAGTTCTTTTAAAAAAGTTGACTTTTTCTCCAAAATGTTTTCAAAGATGTGAAAAGAGTGCGGGAATAGTTTTTTGAAAAAAAAAAGGACGAAGAAACTATTGGGACTCCATCGAAAAAGAACACACTCAAAACAAAAGTTTTATTTTTAAAAAACATTGGACCGAAAAAGAGAAATAAAACCATACAGATTTCAGTTGTTTTAACGTCTAAGTACAGAACAAAAACAACCGAAGAAATTTCTCTTACTAAGTCTCTCCATTAAATTTAAGAAAATTTCTATAAGATGCTAAAATTAGAATATTTGTTTTATGTTTTTCTTGAAATTTAAAATGTCATTTTTCTACTAAATTCGTGCTATATAAATGTTATTGTGTCATATATATGTAAAATAGTTAGTTAAATATTATTTGCATATAGCAACCTGATGATTGACAGTTTCATATAGCTTCTATTAAAATAATTCCAAAATTTTTTGACCATAATATAATGAGATAAATGTTTAAATTTGCCAATATTTATGGCTTTTTTTTAAATATATCTGAGTTTTTTTTTTGATATTGGGAGCACTGACTTTATGGGCCTCACCCCCTGCTCCTTTCTCTCGCCAACCCTTGAATTATTTTCTGGATTGCCTTTCTGCACTTAATCATTATTTATGCACTTTAATTTAACTTGGTATATATGCTAATATTCTTTTTAAAATGAGGTATAGCACGAAAGCAACATATGCAACCTGCGAAACCATTGAATCATGAATTTTTTTATTCAATTTACAGATTAGGATTATATTTACAATCGTTTCAATGCTAATTGGAAATTGCATTTGAAATAAAATAATTCATAGAATTTATCTATATACACAATTATAAATTTCAATTTTTCGTAGATACAATAGTTTTAGACTTTTTATTCTAACAAAAACTTTATAAACTGTATGAATACCAAAGAAAAAAAGTAAGAAAATAAGGAAAAAAAAACTTACCAACAAAGTAAGTAAATATGGAGGTAGTAAATTAAAGTTTAAAAAGTAGTTTGAATCAATGAGCAATTTATTTCTGGCCTATCTCCATTGATCAAACGCGTTAATTATAGCGTACCGTTAATACTTGTAAATAGCACTAAATTCAACGGTTTCACTTAGAAGATATAACTAAAAGGAATGATAAAAAAGTTCGTTTGTGTTTATGAGCTGTTTGCTTTCAATCTTTCATTTCTGCTAATTTATTATTTTAGTTTGTTATTTAGTTTAGTTTCTTTCTAATTTATAATTTTAGCTTGTTTCAATTGTTTTGTTGTTGTCAGCAAAAGAAATTTCACACCAGACAATATAAGCATTTGTGTTTTATACAGAATATAGACAAATATAATGTTAAAATAGTTATATATGAAATATAATCCATACATAGAACAATTATCTAACGCGCAATCGCTTAAAACCTTTCCCACTAAGAAAGTAATAATGTAATAATATTGATCTAATTATCTCAAAAAATGTGATGATGTGTCTTTAGTAGCTAGGGAAATTGATCAGTCCCACGTTATTAAGATCTATTAATATTTAAATATATTGTCCAGAAAGATATAAAATCCCTCGTTCCAAGGTCAATTGACTCTTCTCTATCTATCCACCAGCGTGTAATGTTCTAATTTTTGGGGCTCCGGCCCTTACTTTAATAAAATTGTATTATTTCACCAGGTTCCTGTATTTTTTTCTATAAACATCGGCCACACTACGAACTTACAATGTTTATGCTTTCAAAGCGTAACAAATATATATATATACATAGAAGAATTATAAAAAAAAATTAGTTACATAGTTTAAGAAAAACGTAAAAGTTCTCTTCGGGACGCATTCCTTCATAGCAGCAATAGAGACATTTCAGAAGCAAAAATCAGTTGAAAGATAATATTAAAATTTTCACCTTTTTTTTATCACAATCCTTTCGTATTAGTTTATTATAGAACATTTATTACTGAAATAATGAAGGAAAAGAGAATAAAAAATGCTTATTTCAAAGATCAACATGTTACGAATTTCGTTGTTACTAAGCCTTAAAGACAATTAGATGAACTACGAATTGAAAGTCACATTTAAGTTTGTACGAGTTTATGACTAGCGAAAGTAATTTCTTTTTTTTAAATAATGCATTTTTTGTGTTGTGCGAAATTTGTACTTTTTTTCCCTAACAATTTTCACTCAAGCAGTATCAGAATGGAACAGGTTATTGTAAATTTTCTCTCTCCTTCGTGCTGGATCTTCAAGCCTACTTACATATTTAATGAAACAAGGCAGAGAAATACTTCTATCAATCTTCAACCAATTGGAGCATTATCAAAAGACGAGAAGCATGTTCCAAAGGGAAGGCGGCTTGATTAATAGGAGTTTGAGGTCATTTGCAAGGACTAAGAAGATGATGAATGAAGTCTAATTCTCACACTCTACTCGTCCACACTGGCATCGGTCATTTCATTCCGAGATTACTGCAATTTGTTTCATCTAACACACACACACACACCATTTCCGGAGCTTTCCTTTCGCCGCTCCTCATCCGGTTTAATCGACCTGCTGTGAAATGTCTTCATGCAATAAACGTATATCATGCACGAACAGAACATTTTTGCCACATCTCTACGAGTGGGTTCTCGCATTAAAACCTGGAGGCTCTTTCAGGAAAAGGATAGTAAATATTATTCATAGAAAGGATTTCGAATATTTGGTTGGTTGAAATCTTAAGTAGGTTTCGTTCGAAAGCACTCATCCGGTTTAAAGTAATCGCAGGCTGAAGATTACTTGCCGCGATTTTATCTTGCTTTACTTAGAGGGGAAAGTTTTTCTAGTTCTTCAAGTTTATTGCTTATTAATTGACTTTTGATTTAGTAAGTTTAATTTTAAAGGATTTTGTTCTCCACGATATATGGATAATTCAAACAAATTCATAAAATACTTATTTGTCCCACAGAGTAAAGTTTTCGGATCAAATTTGGTATAAAGCACCGGTATTTTGGGTGCATAAACCGTAAAATTCATTTCTAGCGTAATATATTATACCATAATTTTTACAGTAACACTTATTTAATTAGAGACAGTGATTTTACTGTGAATATTATTGGAAAATTACGGTATATAAATTTTTTTCTTCCTTAACATATTCCGGTAAAAGTGTATATAATGGTAAAGAGTATCGGCCCCCTGTGTGCCGATACTTTTATCGTAATTTGATCCGGGCTTTCTTAGAGAGCAATTATCTTTATGAACTTCCATGCAATAGTAATTTTTAAAAATTATTTATTATTTTTTTTATTATAGTCGAATAATAATTTTTCGGGATATTTCAAATATTCAGGTGGCTGAGTGATGCTTCAGGTCCGGGGTTCTATCCTCGTCTCGAACAAGGTTGACTAAGCTATGCTAAACACTTGAGATGCTGCGTTCGACCCACTGCCCAATCAGAACATTTGCTCCTACACCCTAGAACCGAAGGTAGAGAAAACTGGGATGGGCACTGTTAGCCTTGGTCCTCTATTCGCTGTCTTGCTACTGAGTTTAATTTAGTTTATCTAAAGATAATTCCATTTAAAAACTTATTTTTAATAAATTTTTTTTATATTTTTTTATTCTTCTATTTAATAAGAATCGGAAAAAATTGAATTTTAAGGTCTGCTAATTTTTACATCATTTAAAAAAATATATGTCAAAATACAAAGTTTGAACGAAATTGGTCGAATATCTCTTAAGAAATCCAATTTTAAGTATACAACTATTCGTTGAATTATAGATAATTTATGCAAACATATATTTCTCATTTATGTAATTTATGTACTTGAATAAATTACATAAATTTAATTATAAGAATAAGTTGTATGAATGTAACGTCACACGAATAAAAGAATTGTAAACTATAATTATTATAAAGTTTTAACCCTATTACTGCATATTATGTTTCAAATATAAAAATCATTCTATCATTTCAATCTTATAAATAGAACTTAAAAAACTAAAAATAAAATAAAATATTAAATAAAGTTTCATTAACATTACTTTCATTGTGCACAAACAATTAAACCAACTTTTATACATTAGAAGAAAACTAAATTTTAAAGATTAGAACTAACCTTTACAAATTCAGAGGCTCGACATTCTCAATTTTAAGTCTTGCACTTCTCGGCACTATTAAGATTGAGTTTCAACCAACCTTATAGAAATTCAAGTCAATATACCCTTTTATAATTCAAGTCATTTAAATTGCTCTTCAGATTTACCATGAGTATTTAGTAAACAATACATGTTTTTCTAATACCTATTATTCAATATCCGTAAGAATTCTCTGTAAATTATTAGCGCAAAAATAATTTCGTAACTATGCTAACTATTCCTTTGAAGCAAGAACTGAAGAAAATATCTCTCTTTATATCACGGACTCAATAGAACTTCGTTTAGTTTGGTAAACTTTTCCTTTGAAACTAGAGCTCTATGAATATACATATTTATAAATATATCTTTTCATATCCCCCACATAACAGTAACTTCGTTTATCTTTATAAAAAGCTTTTTTTAAAACTACGTCTCTTTTAACATATTTAATATATCTTTTCATATTATTTTCAAAAATTAATTCTTTTATCTATGACAATTATCTGTTTTGAAATAAGAGCTCTATTAGTATACTTCGTTTGCCTATGTAAACTATTCTTTTGAAACTGGAATATAAAATAATCGTCTCTCTTTTCTAGTTACAAAACTTTTGCTATTTAGGTTACTTTAATCTGCATATTGCTTTTACTTTATTACTAATGGTATATATAAACTTTTTTAACGCTTTGTGAATTTAAGAACTGATGTATGTTCAACTAAGTAATGCAGTTTTAATTATTCAATGATGTTAAAAAGTTCTTTAACTAAAATAATAGTGATTTAGTTGAGTTAATAACTAATTGATGCACATTGTATGAATGTTATAGGGACAAATGTTATAGGGAATATTGGATAAAATAATGAAAGCATTTTGATACTAATACATTTTTTAATATTTCTAAAATAATGCTTAGATAATCAGTTTATAAATTTAGAAGTGCTTAGATCATGCGATATCTCATGCATATCAATGAAGTTTAAAACTTTTTGAGGTTTAAGGAACCGACAGCAAATTACTAACGGAAAAAACTTTTTTGAGCACACTATGCCAAAAAATTTAGTAATAAATTTATAGTTAACTTACGTCACACTAGAGCTGCACAATGGGCTATCGGCGACGGTCTGGGAAACATTCCTAAAGGGTGATCCGAAGACATGCCATCACAATTTTGTTCCTCTGCAGAGGGGAAGGCACCCCCGCTTCGGTAGCCCGACGACCTACACGCGAAATCGAGCATTTTACGATTGAACAGATTAGCAAGGACCAATACCGCACACCATCGGTCCCCACGCAGACTAATCCAAGTGGTCACCCACCCGCACACTGACCGCAGTCAGTGAGGCTTGACTTCGGTGATCTGCTGGGAATCGTGTCTAAACGATCAGTCCACAACGGGACTAATAAATTTGTATCTTATAATACTTTGCTTATTATATTCAATAATTGCACAAAGTTTCGTAAACGTAGCATAAATATTTATGGAGATATTAAAATTTTTTTATAAAAAACGAATTCTTTTGTCTTTCGTTTTTTTTTGGCAAATATTCAGTATATTATATATTTACAAATATATTTTATATTTTTACAAATATTCAATAAAATTAAACAAATTTTTAGAGCAAATTACAATTAATTATAAAAACATTTCTTGTGAGAAAACTTAGTTTAAAACTGCGTAAGATATGAATAATAAATGTAGCTCTTTTATATTGCGCATGCGCGGGAAAAAAATGAATTTAAAAAAAAAAATTTTTTTTGTAGGGAATTGTATTTGGCAACTAATAAGAAAAGTCTTATTTGAATATATAAAAATTCATAAAGTTTCAAGCAATTTTCTAAGTAGTTTTCTTACTTTTTAAAAGAAACTAAAAATGATAAAGGGTTTTCTACAATTTTCATTTCATACTATTGAACAAAATTTAATAAAAAAGACACTGTCATTGTTGTTAACCATTCCCCATCAAAGTATCTTGTCTTTTTTATATTTTAATTACCAATACCATCACACTTTGTTGTCTGAGCCATCATTAGAATGGTACATTCATTTGTTAATAAATCTTGTGTAATAGTACAAAATGAAATTTTGTAGAAAATCTCTTATCATTTTTGAGCTTTCTTTTAAAAAGTAAGAAAACTACTTATAAAATTGCTTGAAACTTTTTGAATTTCTAAAATATTCAAACCAGTTTTTTTATTAGTGTCAAAATATGATTCACTACAAAATTAGCAAAAACTATTTCTTCACTAATTACTACTTCTATTTTTTTAATGTTTCGATTTTTAAAAAAGAGAATTTAGCATATTTTTAAAGATAGGAATAATAGATCTTAGAAGGATATGTATAAATGGTGATAAATTTACTATTTTTATAAATTGAATTAGAAGTTGAAAAATACATACAAACACGAATCCTATACAACTAGTGTTACAATTTTTCGATAGATGGCGCTTTTTCACTGACACACAACATGCTGTATCCATGCGGTGAGGATTACTTGTAGGATATAAAATTCTTGAAAAACGTCAACGTAGTCTCAAACTGTCAAAGAATTGACGAAGCGATATTTTTTGCCGAAGTAAATTCGTTGAACCGATGCAAAAGAACGGAGATAAAATGTTTTTTTTTTTTCTCATGGAAACATAAAGTAAAAATCATAAAATATTTAAACAAAAAATTTACGAAGCTTTTACGAAAATTATTAAACTTTCAAAAGCAATATATCAATATCATAAGTTTGATACACATGGATCAGTATATATACATCACTATTTGTATATTTTCATGAATAATATATAAGTAAAAAAGTAAAGGATAGACAGATTTGATGGTTTAAAAGTATTCGTAGGAAAAAGTCTCTAAAATTGATAATACAGACAGATATAATTTTTGACGAAAGTGCCAAAGCTTACTTCATATTTACAATTCGTTAGGTATATTTTCAGCTTTCAGATTGCTAAGTAAAAATTAGAAAGTTAATATGTTGTTGTTGTTTCTATTGCTACTTGCCAATACCAGCAAGCCTGCTTCGTGAAACCAAGCGAATTAAAGGCAGAGGGTGTATTTTCAGCCACAGACACGCCACAGCCCGTTTATAGGGCGGACCCATTCATTTATCCAAACAGACCGTACTTTTGACCTGAACTAGAGAACGATCAATCTCCAATTCAGTACCCCTAGTGTTATAATTTGTTAAGAGAACATTGAGGACTTTGCGACCCTATAGATTAAATGTGCACCAGCCGCCATTTGCAACACGGGGAAACTTCGCCCGGCGGTGATCGAGCTCACGATCTCTTGGACATGGGTCCAACTCTCTACCAACCAAGCTATCCCGACTCTAAATTAATATGTAGGGGAGTGTCGGGTACCTCCGCCCAGCGGGTACCCCCGCCCACTGTCAATTTCATATGTATAGAATATTTTTTCAAGTCAATGGATCATCGGACATTAATTGTTATATTAAAAAAAGATTATTTTCCAAGTTTCAAGTATTTATGCAGCTGGTAACATGGTAAACAATAGTTTTGAAAATATGTTGAATACAGTAGTCAAATTTTTTAAATTTCTATTTTTTTAAGATAAACTATTTTTTGGTTTATTCTTTTTGCATTATTTAATTAGATGATAAAACAGTAGAAACATGCAAAAATATTGATTATTATTCAATATTATACAAAAATATAAGCAATACTCCTTAAGTGGGCGGGGCTACCCGACTCTCCCCTACTATTAGTAATAAAATAAAAATAATACATACATTAGAATAGTCTAAATAGCTGAACTTTTGAAACTTAAAATATATGAGTATTATTTTATATTCAGGAATAGTTTCCAGATTCAAAGGAATAGTTTACTAATACAAAAGAAGTTAATTTTTGAGATTGTTATATTTATCGATATATTAATAGATATTCTTAAAGTGATTTGGTTTTAAAGAAATAGTTTACATAATCAAGAGAATTTATTTATAAAAATGATGAAAAAAGATATGTTAATAGATATGTTCAAAGAGTTTTCAAAGGAGAAATTTATAAAAGTGAATTAAGTTATTTTTGCTAGTGTGATATGATATATATTTATAAATATGTATACTAATAGAGCTCTAGTATCAAAAGAATAGTTTACAAATTAAACAAATTTCTTCTAAGTACGTGATACGGAGATCTATTTTATTAATAGTTACATTCTATTTTAGGTGGCTGGATGGCGCAGTTGGTTTGTCGTCGGCCTTCTGAGTCCAAGTCTGCGGGTTCGATCCCCGGCCCAGACATCTGATTTTCGGGATGCAGAAAATCCTCAGCGGCCATGTCGTATGATTATACGGCATGTAAAGGATCCCTGGAGTGCCTTATTAGCATCTGGCATTTCCGGCAAAATTAAATTCCTAGTGCACTTTAGCATCCAAATAGAGTCTTGGTGCTGCCGTCTAGTGTGTCAGAAACTAGACGTCCAAATTAACATGGCCAACAGTATCTCACCCATTGTGGTGGTCCTGAAAGAGTGGATACCACTTCTGGAGAACGCACTAGGTCTGCTCATCGACAAGACTGATTGTGCAGCTCATTGGAAAAAAAAAACATTCTATTATATTATTAGAATAGCTCTCCATAGATCGTTCTCATAGGTTATTCCATTAATCGTATATCTATTAATAGTTATACTCATGCAGTTTTTGTTTCAAATAACAAATTTGATTCAGAGGGAACTTTTATGAATCGGTATTGAAAAAAACAATATTGTAATCTGTATTGAAAAAGATATATTAAAAAAAATCGGTATTGTTTAAAAGCTATTAAGGGTAATTTTCAAAGGCAGTTTAAACGACTTGATTTTTAATTAGGTACATTGACTTGAATCTCAATCTTAATAGTACCGAGAAGTACAAAATTTAAAACTGAGAATGTCGAGCTGCTGAATTAGTAAGGTTTCGGGGTAAATAAGGGGTAAGTATCTTTAAAATTTAGTGTTTTTTAATGTATAAAAGTAGCTTTAATTTTTTGTGTACGTGTGATAATGAAACTAAATTTTAAGCTTTTTCATTAAGTCCTAATTATGTGACTTAAATATGTAAAAAAATATTATATTTGAAACATAATAAGCAGCAATAGGATTAAAATTTTACATAATACTTTACTATTGTTTAATTTTATGACGTTACATTCATATAGCTTATTTGGCAAATGAAATTTATGTAATTTATTCACTTCTACAAATGAAATTAATTATATGTTTGCATAAGTTGCCTCATTCAAAGAAGTATGTTTAATATTTAATTTCAGAAGAATTTTTTGACCCATTTCGTTCAAATTTTGTATTTTGACATATTAAACATTCTACTTTATTATAATATTATAATAAATAGATTTATAATAAAATATTTTAATTAAATATTTTAAATTTATCTTATAATAAATTTTTTTATTTGTCTTGTATATATTATTATAAGAAGATGAATTTTATTGTTTTAATGATATAATAATTTTTTGCATTACAGTTCGAAATTTTCTTGATAATTTATAATAAAAATAATAATAAATAATAATTAATTATTAAAAACTATTTTTTGGCAAAAATCATCCCTGAATGAAATTTTTTTAAAATTATGTTCAAAATGCTTTGATTAGATGAAAACTTTTTCCTGATATGGCGAAATACGTAAAAAGTAAAATTTAAATTTACGAGTTCAAACTTTGGATGGTCTAATGATCAAACTATTAAGACTATTTTTCCAGATTGCGGCTACCCCCTACATTTTGGGGATCAGAAATCCGAATCCGTTGACAAAAAGGCGGGTTTACTTTGAAGGATTTTGGGTCTGATTTCGTAACTTAAAATATCATCTGAAGTAATTAATAATTAGCATATTTGAGGTCATCCATGAGGTCTCATACCATTAAGATTAACTGCTAATACGTGAAAAATCCGATCATTCGATCAAAAGTTACTCATGGGAATTTTTTTTCTTGCGCTGAGAAAATAATAAAAAACTACGAGATTCAATTTTAAAATTGATTTTATAACTTTAGATTTATCTTATACTCAACTTTCTTAGGCCCAGCGTTACAGACAATATTTGATATAATTTTATTATTTAAAAATTAATATGTTTTTATGATTATTTTCTATGTTAGTTATTTTGAAAAACGGTTGTCAATGTAAATACATATAATTAATTTCATTTTCTTCGTTGGGAATTTTCTTAATCGAAAAACTATGAGAAATGTAAGAAATTTGATTCAAGTAACCATCAAGTAACACGACACATAAATATCTTATTAATTCAGTCTAGGGGTTTCTATTTCATTAAAAAAATTTCTTAGTTCTAGTATTGTTCTGAAACTGGTCACCTGGGCTGCGAAACGGCCCTTTTCTCATCCATTGTTAAATATATGTAATATATACATTGTAGCGAGCTGACATTTTGATTACTGAATGAAGAATTCGACACTTTGTTCGAGGAAATAAAATAAGTTGAAATAAAAAGCCAAAATCTGAAGAAATACATTATAAAAGTATCCTATAATAAGTATTAAAAACGGGAAGTTAAAATTTTTCTTTTGTAATCAATAATTACAAAAAAAAAAAAAAAAAAAATAATAAAATAAAATAAAATAAATAACAAATGTATAATTAATTAATTGAAAATTTTTAAAACTTTTTTTCATTGCTTTAAATTTTTACTTTCTTTTAAACACAAAACATATTTAAGCTACAGTAAAATTTTATTTATCTGCCATTTTTTAAAGTTCTAGTCTCAGAAGATTAGTAGGCCTTCATTAAATTTGTTAACTTGTTGCAAAGACAAATAGTAATGTTTAAGCAGATATTTCGAATATTTTATTGACGCTGACAACTAATTTTTTTTTTTTTTAAAAACTTCTATTCTTATTTTTAACAGATTAAATGCGGATTGCATAAAAATGCGTTTTTGAAAAATTGAAAGTTTATTCCCAAGTTTAAAAAGTCTCATAGCAAAACAAAGTCAAGTGTCACATATTAGTCAAAATAAGTTTGTTTCTTAAAAAAAGCTATTACTACATGCACATATCGCTGCTTCAAAATAAAACGACACATCTGCAGGCATAATACGTTTGCAGATGTGTTGTTTTAGTTTTGAACCAGCGATATGATTCATACATATATTTTTATTACTACATATACATATAATTCATACATATGACTCATAGATACATTTTTAATCACTATATATACACATGATTCATACATATATTTTTTATTAATACATATGATTCAGAAGATTATGTCTTTAATACTGCAATTTCTCGGCTTAGAAAAGTTTCAAATTCAAATTGTAGTTATAGATCCGATTTTTCCAAGCCTCTAATAGAACTTTTTAAAATTTTATTAATAATTGCAAAATTATGTTTAAAAAAACATATTGTAAAAGTTTCCAGCATGAAAGTATTTGCAATTTCTTGAATTTAATCTTATAAACATGTAAAAACATGTTTAAAAATAAAAATTCAAAGAATACATCTTATGTCTTTAGAAGTGGTAAGCTCAATTTAGTTAATTTGGATAACGCGATAATAAATATAAATTTTGTTACAAAAAGAAATTTGAGAAAAAAATGAGATTAAAACATTTAAAGTAATTTTAATTCATCATTTGCGCAATAATTAAATTAGTTCATAATAGGATTACTATAAATGAGTTAAATACTAGTGCCCGCTTATCAGACGTTTTAAAAACCGAAGCATTCGAAACTGGCAAAATCCATTCGTTTCGAATAATGTAAAACACAGATAATTTTTCAGTTTAATCGATACTCGCTAATGAATTATTCCCTCCTTTACATTTTTTTTTAAAAATAAGAGATTAACAACATTTAGCTTAGGAATTTATTTTACGAGATTATAAATTTGCTCAAGGAAAAAATTCTCAAACATTCTTTAAATTCTTGCCACATTTTCAGCTCGGCGCAACAGAGTAGAACCGAGCGACGACGACGACGGTTTACAGTTTAACACGAAGCGATGCATTTAATAAATTACAGTAATAAATCACATTTTCTAATTAAAGGACGGATGCAATTAATTACACTTTTTGCAACATCTCGTTCCATTAAATTCACTCGTTCGGTTGCTCTTTAATAAACGGATCGTCTTTGTTTTTTTTTTTTTTCACACAAATTTACAGCAGCGAATTTTCACATTTCGGGAAATGTCATTCTCGATAAACTAATTAAGCAGAGCAGCCGAACATACGGATGATAGGGTTCATTTTTTCTCCTTCTTTTTATTTCTGCAGCCGACAGCTCGCACGCATTTTTCTGTTTTGATAAACACTCAATAAGTATCGTTTGCGTTTTTCATCCCGAATGGCAACAATTCACAAGGGTTTGTTCTTTCGTCATATATTTAGCTGCTAATAATGTAAGCGAAAATTCTTCATTAACTTCTTTTAATTATATTTATAACTCTCGGATTATCGCTTATTGTTAATTAAAATATTTTATCAGTAATGAGCTTTGATGAAGACTTCAACGATGCAACGAACATCAACGATGCAACTTTCTTTTCTTCATGAAATAACGGTTTGTTACCTTACACTTCCTTCGCAACAAAAACATACATAAATTTTTCGCTCAATGGTACTTTTTATGCATTGATTAATGAATGTTCTTTGTTTATGATAAGCAAATTTCTAGCAAAACGTATATTTTTTTCAACAGCTCTTACTTTATTTTGAATCACTGAACGATTTTTGAGAAATTCCGCAGATATCAAAACTCTAAACAAATTCAACAGTTTAAGAAAGGTAAAAAAAAAAAAAAAAAAAAAACAGGTATTAATGAATGTTAATATCTATCTTGTTACTTGATAATTCAACTGTTACTTGATAATTAACTGTAAAATAACTGTTTGTTACTTGATAATTTCTATCATAAGAAAAAAAAAGTTCTTGCCAGAGGATTTTTTTTTTATGAACTTGTCAACTAAGAATTGCTTGTTAGAATATCTACAATGTAAAAAGAAGGTTTTATTACCTCCAGCTATAAGATTTTTCACATTTTGTGCAAAATTTTATTTTTATATTTAAAGTGGTATTAAAATGTATGCTTTCTATACATTCCTAGCATTTATAAACTTAATTTGTAATGATTTTGGCCACCACTATTTTTAAAATTAAGCATATATATATTAATATGTGATAACATCATGGTTGTCTGTTTAAGCTTTTTCAAAATAATACGTATGCGACTGCCCAAAATAATAATTCAATTTCCATTTTACTACCACTGTGAAAAATCATTCCAGAAAAGAATAAAATTTGGCAGGTATGCATTTGTTATTGGTTGAAACTGCGCAACGCCATTTTCAAATAAAAACAATATCTTTAAACTAATAATTCTAATAAACTAAATTATTTATAAATTAAACTTTTCCGAAAATTTCCATCTCCTGCTTTAACTTCAGGCCAGCTGTTGCTTTTCTAAATTCAATAAAATAATTTGTTTTGCCCCGTCTTCTTGGTTGTTACATGAACGAGGATGCATGTTTAAGATTTTGTAACCATATGGTTAGAGCGACCATATGGGGAGCTTGTTTTACATTTCCATCTTTAAAACATATAACTCGACACAATAAATTTCTTTCTAAGTATTTACATATATTTTGAACAAGAAGTTCTATGAATAGTTACAAAATGTAGTTTGGACTAGAGAGATATCACTCTATATTAGAAATGAATTTAAATATAAATTTGTCCATCTTTCAATTAGCGAATGAATATTTTAAAAATTTTCTACGTCGTATAAAATTCTATTTAACTGATTTATGCATTGAATACACAAATAATTTATGCTAGAAAAGTTTTAGCTTAAAAAATAAAATATGTCGCAGAAAAACTGGGAATACAATTCTTTATTATTTTAAATTCTCAAAGGAGGTTTTATATTTTTATCTTAAAAAAAATATTAAATTTTCATAAGAAAGAAAAAATGGATTACTTATTTAAAGAAAATAATCCCCTTTATTGTTCAGTTTCGAATTCTGAAAATAATTTTCAGATTTAATTTCAATCGTTTTCCTTTTTCATTACTTGCAAAGATAATTCCCTTATAAACTTAAGGGATTAATATAAATGTGACAGAGATTCATTCATTTTAAGAAAGAGAAAGTTTATAACTTCCATTTATTAAAATTCTAACTTAAATTACTTTTAGTTAACAATATTACATAAGCTATATTAGTGTATTTAGTTATAACTAAATTTCTCGCAAAATTTGATCCCCAAAAAAGATTGAACCTAATTTAATATTTAAAATTTAATCTTATTCAACTTAAGTAATTAAATACTAATTAAAGAGGGTGAGGTAAGATAAATCGTAATATGGATAAGCGTAAAATACATCGTTATATGGAGAATTTTAATTTAATTTGCTTACCACGAGAAATGGTTGAAAATGTTTAATTTTTTTTTTAAAATTACACATTTTAAGAACACATAAACTTTATTTATTAGGACAGTGTTTCCCAAACTTATGACTTTTGTGTACCCTTTCCAAATTTTTCGTAACGTTGTGTACCCCTAATTAAAAAATGAATGTATTTTTTACTATTAAAAAATTGCAGAAAAGTTAAAAATCACAACTGGCTGTTGACACCACTAATTATTAACTGTTAACTGTGCAAAAAATAGCCAATAGAAAAATACGTAATCGTAAATTTTCATGGCCAGCTTTGTTTTTAAATAAATTTTTGAAATTTTCGCTTGTTGTAAGATATTTCGCATAAGAACGCGTACCCCCGCTTAACTGTTCCCGTACCCCTGAGGGTACGCGTACCACACTTTGGGAAACACTGTATTAGGACACTATTTTTAGTTAAATAATGGCTTAATCACTTTATGTTTTCTTTAAGTTCTTTATGTAATGGGTGTCAAGTAAAGTTGATTTTACAGGAGAGCATTTAAAAAAAGTTTCTACTCTAATTAAAAATGGGGCATACTTTTTTTGAGCCGCGGGAAAAAATGCACAGATTCGTGGAATGAGTTGTGGCACTCTTTGGTGCATATGAGTGACTGGACGGAGACTAAAACTTCATATTTAATTATAATATTTCAGTAATAAGACGTGACTCAGTGACCCAGGCACGTAAAGCTCGAACGCTCGATGACTCGTCGCAGTGGCAGTAGCAGTACCAAAGGACCAGGCAATAGCTGACTCGTTTGACGCTTATGGCACAAGGCCACACGAGTCCCGCACGATTTGAACACCTCACTTGAAACGATGGATGCTTGCCAGCGAGCTGTAAACTCAGAGTCAAATCTCATAGGGCTCGTCAACAGAAAACCGGGCAAAAACCAGAGTTTACACACAGAGTGGGTCGCCATACCCCGATTCATCAGACCGCATAGGACTGGCTGGTAACCGAACACAAAATTTGTCTTTCAATAGAAATATGTTGCTCTTATAAACAAAAAAGTGTCGAGATTAGAATTGGTAGACTTTTGGATAGCTGTAAGATATAAGTATGCCGCAATAATTTAACAAGGTATGATGTTTTATCATCTAATTTGTGTATGAAGTTAGATTTTCAGCAGTTGCTGTTCTAAAGAACGAATATCGAAAGAAAATGAATATTGAAAAAGAAGTGAGAGTAGTTATATCAAGTATAATTCTTCGATTTGAATAATTATGTAATAAAAAACAAACTCACTCATTCCACTTAAATGAATTCACAGTACCTTAGAGAGTAGATTTAAATTGTTCTTTTTACATATATTTTTTTCCAAAATTTATGAATTCTTGTTATTTCTAATACCACTTGTCAATAACAGCAAGCCAGAGTGGGGAAACCATGCATATTTAAGGCAGATGGTTCGTTTCCTATTTTTAAGTGGTGCCATCTATGGCGAAGAATACGAATTCAGTCACACACACGTCACAACTCGTTTATAGGGTGGACCCATTCATACATCCATTCCTTCCTCTACAAATTGTAATTTTGACCTCAACCAGTGAACGACCATTCTCCAATTTAGCATCTCCAGAGGTATGCTAAATTGGAGAGGTTGCCAAGAGGTTGTTGTGCAAAGAGGTTGCTAAGAGGTATGCTAAGAGGTTGTTATGCAAACATGGAGGATTTTGTGACCCGAGAGATTTAACGTGGAACACTCACCATTTACTACATGGGGAGTCTTAAGCCGGCAGGGATCAGAATCGCGACCTCTTGGACATGGGCCCAACGCCCTACCAAACAGGCATATTATTAATATCTTTTTTGAAATAAAAGTACATAAATGCATTTTAAGTATAAGTCGTATTAACTAACCTATATAATCTTACGACTTTCTTCAAAAGTTTCTATTTCAAAGTTATGCATATATAAAGCATACATTATGCGTATATAATAAATGTTATGTCGAAACCAAATACTAAATAAATAGAGCGCCGTGAGATGATTTTAAAACTTGTAAAATTGTTCAAGTTTGGGAATCCTTGACCTATCAAAAACAGCTCCCTCCTGCGATAGTAAGCTTAACTATCAATTGGACTATAATTTCATCGTTATATTTTACTCTTTTAAGGGCTGTTTTAAATTTTACTGTTTTAATTATTTTTTATAAAATGCCTTAATTCTATTAACTGTTTTCAATGTGCTTTTGGACTGTTAAAATCACACATAAAATAGATTACAATCAAATCTAGATATTGTAACATTTATTTTTCATAAATTTGTTTTTGGGTATAATGTAATTCTGAGTTTCTTTTTTTTTCACAAAATCATTTAGAAATAGATGGAATTAACTTTGTTTAAAATATTTCAATTAATAAGAGCTTTAGTATTTAGCTATTGTACAAAAGGTATTTTTAAAAATTATATTTTCCGACTGTAACTTTATTCAACGAATAAATTTTGTTATAAAGTAATTTGTTTCATAAAGCTTTATTTGCTTTAGAATATATATAACAGATCACTTTAGCTTTGCATGTCTAGTACGAATAAATTTCCGGAGGTTTCTTAAATTATATAGTTATAACATTATTGGTAGTTCACTAGAAGTAATTTAAATAAACTGCATTATGATCTTATGTTTATATAATTTATAATTTCATTCGTTCTGAACTAATAAATAATTCTTTATCTATCGTTCATTCCAAATTTTGATGTAATAATAAACTCTTCACGTTTTAAGAGTTTCCAAAATCAGAGTTTAAACATCACGATGTTATTTACGTTTCTTATTTTATAAATCATTCTCTTTAATGCAATTTGGCGCTATCATTTCAGAGCAAAGTCTAAGTTATTCTAAATCATCCCGTGCGTTACTCTGTCTTAAGCAGCGAAACTTTGATTGCATATTTGATTAAGAAATGTCATTTCCAATTGCTGAGCATGACAAGTAATTTGTAGGCTGACTCTAGGAGCGCACCCTAGCATTAATCAACAAGCTCTCGTTTCGGCTCTTAGCCCTGGAGATAGTTTCATCTCTCAGGATAGCTGTATACAATCTTTGTTTCGCCTAATTCTTCATAGGGATACATCTTGAGCAGTCTCAGCGATACATGAGAAAATCCTTTCTACTCTTCTTGCATTAACCTCGCTCTAGTGCTGCCTTAAGGGCTAGACCATGTCTGACGTCAGACACAGAAATTCCAGCATTGGCCCAATCACCATGGTAACGAGAGACTAACATACATATTATAGAAGCAGAAAAGGACTTTTCCTTTCTGTAGAGAGCGGGATTAAGGTTAGCTGTTGGACCAAAGAGGGTAGGACAGCAAATCGTAAAACTGTAAGACAGATATTTCGCCGGTTTTATTTGATTTTGGGGAAGAATGTTCGGTCATGCACGAAGCTCTTAAATAGTTTGTTTCAGTTGAAATGGCCTGTGCTTAATGGTATGTGTGTCAAGATATACATCGGGAGTTTGAAAAATTATATCCGTTTTTCTGGTTATAATCTTTTTACAATAAAACTCTTCTGTTTTAGTTATTTTACCACTTTTTCGAACGAAAAGTTTATGTGGGATTACTTTTTGACAAAAATTGATCGTTTTTTTATGAGCTTTTCTCAAAAATGCTGTAAAGAAAGGAGATCGTAAACGTTTAAGTGCTTGTAATCTTTTTTGTTGTCGTAAATATGTTTTTAGAAATCTTGTTTAACACATTTTTTTCGAAAAGTATTAAAAGAAAATCATACAGTGCTTTAGAAGAAATATCTTAGATATTATCAGTCGAAGTATTATTATTAGTCGAAGTATTATTATTAGTAGATATTATTAGTAAATGAATAATATATCTACAACATATTACCGTAATGTTGATTAATTATTATATTATATTAGCCTTAAGTGTTACTTAACATATAAGCCTTTACTTAAACTTCAAACTTGTTAATGATTTTTTTTTTTTTGATCGAGAGTGTTAAATATGATAATTGATTTAAGGAAAGTTTATTTAAATACGATCTCTATATGCGAATAATTCATCTTTATGTAAAAAACTTTAGAAAAGTAAGAAAATCGTCATAAAATTGTAATTTTGAGATCGATTTTACACGTGGTAGTATACAAAATTCCGGAAGAAAGATTGAGCGTTTTTCCTAAACATTAATGTCCCTAAGATTTATATTTGTACTCAACTGAAAAATACTTTATAACCATGCAATTCACTTGCATTTGCATCTCATACAGTATTCGTTACCGTATCTCATGCTGTATTCGAAATAGCAATTTTACAAGGTACGGCTGTAAGCAGTTTTATTTTGTAATACATAGCTCAGGCATAGACAGCTGGAAGAGTGGTCTAGTCTAATGTCTAAACGTTCAGTCGGTCCATGACTGGTTAACCTGAAAAACAATATAACCATTTTAGAAATGTTCTTATGCCGGCGGGCTGCGGTAAATATTTATATACTTTATTATTACGTATTATTATTGTACATTATACACTTATTATTATTGTACTTATTTCAATCACGCATTATTATTGATATTTAATAAGTTTTAAAATAGATTTGATTTACTTTTTGACTCTATACATTAAAATAGGTGAGCACTGGATAAAAGAACATTATCATATTGTTATAATGAAACAATAAAGACCTATGGCTGGAATTTAAATCTCTTTATATTAAAAAATAATAACCGCCAAAATATGCCAACTTGTCTTCATGCTCTCAACAACTGATTAATACTCAAAAAGTTTTGAAATAATTTTGTGATATTTATTATTGTGTTGAAGTGGCTGGATGGCGCAGTTGGTTTGTCGTCGGCCTTCTGAGCCCAAGTCTTCGGGTTAGATCCCCAGCCCAGACGCGACTTTACACATTATCGACTCCCGGGCACTTCTTTGGCACCGTATTTTGAAATTCGCCACTAATACATTCGCCAAGTCGGGTTTAAAATTTTCTCCCGAAAATCTTCGAATACTAATTCGCGCATGTTTCACTTGCAACATACGATTTAAAAAACGCATCAGTAAACATGAGGTGGGATAAATTTAGCTGCTTTAAAAGTTTTTGTGTATTATCAGTCTCTTTTTATTCGGACTTCCTGAAACTCCTATTTATTTCTTAGTTTTTTGTTTCCTTTTTAGGATAAAGCTTTGTTGTGGGTGTAGGATATATGAGTAGGATATAGCTTTTTAATTATTTCGATAAATTTATTTCAAATAATTTATGGTGTCTTTACCAAGTATGTGGACGCAATATTCAGTAATGCAGCAGGGTTTTGTACCTTATTGTTTAGTTTTTAAAACCTTTAATTTAAGTAACTACACAATTTATGAGTTTTAAGCATATTCTTTTTATATGTGTGTAATGATGAGGAGATTGTTGCTGTCAGCTTTATATATGAATTTATTCTTTTTTACTTTTCTGACACTGATATCTATGATTAAATTTGATGTAAAGATTCCCTTTTGCAGTATTTGTGCCAATAATATTTGCGTCCAAACAATCGTACTTAGATTTGACACTTTTTTGTAAATGTTATGTCCCAAATGATAAATTCCTTTATACGTATTAGCCAATTCCACAGCTTTGGTCGCCAAGACATAAAAATTTGTAGCAGTTAAAGTATATTTATGACGTGAACACAATTTTGATTAAAGAAAACTTTTTATAATTTGTGAAATAAAAATATTAATGTAAACAGTAAGCATCAACTTAGACATTCTCACATCATAACTGTATAACAATTTAAAGACAATCTGTTTTTTATTTCTGATTGATTAAAGACAAGATATTGAGTCAAATAAGAGAATCTTAAAAATTTTTAAATTTAACAATTTACTTTAAATGAAGAAAGTAGTTTTAAAGCAATTGGGTTGAAAGACTGAGGACTTACACTTTTTTTCAAAACAATTAATCAATGTTATGATAATAAAACAAAACTCTTGCGGTCAGTTATCTCAGAAAAAGTAAGATTTTTATTACCAAATAAGAAACAATTATTACCATTCTGCAAGGGACAAATAAAATAAAATAGGTCATACAGTTTTCAGACACACAGAATGCATGACAATCTAAGAATAAATGTTTGAACTTTTAAAGCAAATTACAAACAATAAAAGCTATTGTGTAAAAAAAATAAATTAAAAAACAAGTTGTTACAAATGAGACTATTATATGATTCGAGCAACTAAAAAATTCTTTTGAAATTTTAAAGACTAATAAATACTATTAAATAATAACAGAAAAGTTTTCTGTCTCTCATTTGTCTCATTTTTGAAGCAGAATATAAATTAAAATACACATCTCACTTTTTCTGATCCTGCTTTTCTCTGAATCGTTCTTATTAAAATAGATGAATCATGTTAAATGAAGTTACCTTAAGATAGTAAATATGTTTTCGTACTTAGGAGGAATAAAAGGTCTAATTTTAAAGTGACAATGTAATACTTTTCATAGTATTTTTTCCATATCTTATTTAAAAGCCCAAAAATTGAATAAAAAGATTATAAATTATATAGACCAATTGTTGAGTTACAGAATCTAATAAGCTAAAGTTGTTATAAAATTAGGAATAAAAAGTTACAAAATGGATAAGTTATGAAATTAATGAAGCATAGAATGAAAGGATAACTATATATATGGCAAAATATATAATAAAATTAATTAGGAAACAATTAAAAAGCAGGTGAGTAATTTCAGATATACACAAATAATAGTGATAAAAGCAAGAATAATGGAAAATATCGGAATTTTCCCTGACAAATTTAAGAAACATTAAAAAAGTTAAGCAGCCACTATTTTAAGTTTTAATAAATATGATTTGATGTTATAAAAAATAAATTAACTATACGAAAATAGTAGTGAATATGTCATAGATTTATTTCCTTATGTCATGGCTTTACTAAAAATATTTTTTCTTTTGTTTTCATAATAGCGCGCATTTTACAGAAAATATTTGAACAAATTTAAGGAAAATATTTTCAATTTTTTTTAAAGATTCTCTTATGAAAAAAATATTGTCAATCAAAAGTTGTTCTGTATAAAATATATGCAATTTTTTTTTCAAGATATTGTAAGCATTTTGAAGAATACATATTTTTTATAAAATAGAAATAATTGAAAAAACCTGGTAAAAATGAAGGAAATGAAAAGAATTATTTTTCAAACTTTTCATACTTTTTCCTTTAAAATATGGACACTTAATAATGTGATGATTTATATAGGGGATTATTTTTTTAAACTTAGTTTATTAATTAAGGTATTCAAAAGAAATTGATTATTCTGAAGTTATCAATATTTTATTACTCCAAATTTTTATTTAATTTACAGGAATAGTTTTTATTTGAAAATTTATTTTAACCAAAATATTCATGTAATTAACTGAAATAATTGTGTGTATATAAATTTTTCTTCCTCTTTCTTTATAAAAGGACGAAGTATTTTTTCTCGTTATTTGAATTTTTCTAGTCTTAAACGAGGATAAAATCTTCACTTAATTCAACAAGCAACTTTTAAAAATATCCATGAGCGCGAAGATTCGTTTACGAATTTTGCGAGTACAGTATTGAGGCGAGCTAAGGGTTGCCTCTCAGTGAGGGTTACTAGATAAGGCGATACTACAGTTGTCAAATAAAACCGCGGCGAGTCGAGGTGCCCGGGAGTCGACAATGTGTAAAGTCGCGGCCCAGACACCGGAATTTCGGGATTCAGAAAATCCTCAGCGGCCATGTCGTATGATTATGCGGCATGTAAAAGATCCCTGGAGTGCCTTATTGGCTCTTGGCATTTCCGGGAAAATTAAATTCCTAGTGCACTTTAGCATCCAAATAGAGTCTCGGTGCTGCCATCTAGTGTGGCAGAAACTAGACGTCCAAATTATCATGGCCAACGGTATCTCACCCATTGTGGTGGTCCTGAAAGAGTGGATACCACTTCTGGAGAACGCACTAGGTCTTCTCATCGGGAAGACTGATTGTGCGGCTCATTGGAAATGAAAAAAAAATATTATTGTGTTGACTAAAGTGGAATGAAACAAACAAATATTCCCAAAAATTTAAAATATTGTTTTATTGAGGCATTTTTTAGACTTAAAATTACTTTTAGTTTGAAAAATCTATGACTTAAAATCAGATTAAAATAAGGTTTACCCTAAAATTACTTTCAATTATTCTTCAGGCAAGACAAGCGACTAGCTCAGAGTGACGAATGATTTTTCTAAATCTTACGAAAAAAGAAAAAGTTTTAAAGATTCACAGTTGGCAGCTGCGATGAAAAGTGCGAATAAAGTGTCTTGCTGGATCTTATTTGATCACATATTTAAAGAAGTTAAAGTGATGGATATTCCTTTAGGGCAAAAAAACGTGCCAACGTTTAATTAAGCTGTGGTAAAAGAGCGAAAATGTTTAATTAAATTTGTTCATGAAGGAAAAAAAAAACTTTCTCGTTTAAGTCAAGGCTCTTTTGTCATTTTTGTTAACAGTTTAGTTTAGAATGAAGGTAAGTTAAAGCCTCATTTTCTTTTAAAAGGTGAGTTTTATTTTATAGCGTTAAAACGTGAAAAAATTTTGAGTATTAAAATGCTTTGATTTTTAAATTTAAGAAAGTAATAGTTAAATAGTTAGCTAAGTAGGATATACGACTTACTATACAACGGATGTAGTTTTAAAGAGGTGCATTTGATTCTTAAATCTCTCACTCTTTCTTTCGCTCTCTCTCTCTCTCTCTATATATATATATATATATATATATACTAAACGCTCTTTCTCACACTTTAATATTCACATCCTGTCTTTTAATCTATTTTTGGCTCCTAATTAACATTAATTAACATTTTTGATTTTTCCCTATTTTGCACCGTGAGAAATACTTTTTCCCTCGACCTATTTAATGGACCAATTATAGTTATTATGATTTCCCTTATTCTTAAAAACGAAACATTTTACGGATTTATTTTGCATGATTTTCCCTAACTTTTATTGAAGGGCACGAAGACTGGGAGTCACTTGGATGACTGTTCTCTTTCTTATATTAATTAAATAAACTAAATAAATACTGTACTTTCCCCCCTGCCTATATATATATATATATATATATATATATATATATATATATATATATATATATATATCCATCGCCCTAACTACGAATCTTAAAAATTTAAAAAGTTGATTTTTAATTAACTTACAGATTAGGATATGATAATTTTTAAACTTTGCTAAAACAATTAAATAATGTGAAACGAAGTTAAATGTTTTAAATTTATGAAGCATCTAACAAAACTGTTGTCCTAAAGGTTTAACCAATCATATTTCATATCATATTTTAATTTTGCTTCATATTTGAACTGAACTTCATATTTCAATGAAACGTCTAAAATAATAAAGCAAGCATTCAGAAAATGGGTTCCAATACGAGTGTTAAAATTTAGATCAATTTTTTTAAAAATTTTTAAGTTGCGACTTACGTACATAAGCAATAATATTTGCTTACGCGAAAGTTAAATTCGGGAAAGCGCGTCAAATTATCAAACTAAAGTATTTAAAATCTTAAACTCAAGATGTTTCCCCACTATAAAAATGCACTGTGCTAAACACGAAACTTCGTTTGTAAAATTGATTTAAACTGAAAAACGCAAAAAATGTACCTACTTTAAAATTTGAATCTAGGCACTTCAAACCATTAAAAAAAATGTTGCAAAACAACAGTTGATTTCTTGGAAGTTTACGGTATGGTATGTATAGATTATATTATCATATACCATTAAAACTTTATTTATTTATTGCGCATGAATCAAGATAAATCAAATTGCAAGAAATCATATTTAAAACTTAAACTTTTGAGCATTATTTGTTCCTGAACATAAATCATGCTAAATCAAATTATAGTAAATTTAAAAGTTAAACCTTATAACTTATTTTATTATTTCACATAAATGAAATCAATTTATAATATATCACAACAAAAAATTTAACTTTTATTTGATTTTTTCCTGCATGTAAATCATATTAAACAAAATTTTCATAAATAATATCAAATTGTTTATGTTTTAATATCAATCACCTAATATACAATTATAATCTAATTCATAATTGCATATAGGCTCCGAAAAATGAAATTCTCAATCATTTTTCATCCATGAATACTTAATATATCTTCCATTCAATTTTGTATGTAATTGATCTCATTTAATTATTTAAGTAATATTAAATCAAAATATACTAAAACAAATTAAAAACTTAAACTTTATCTGTCTCTGCGCACAAATATTATTCAACCAAATTATCATAAATGACATTAAATTGTCAGGCTTCTAAAGCTAAACTTATCAATAGCTTTTCCCCTATGAGTAGTCAACTTACGTTTCCTTAAATTTTATTCGAATTAGAATTACCATGAACAATTTCATGATTAAACACAGTTCAAAATACAGACTGCCATTTAGCGATAAAAATCACCCTTCTAATTATAAAAGGGCTTTTCATATCTATAAACATCATTATTTCCTCTAAACTTTTAATGCAGTTAATGAATTGGTTTTATAAAGTTTCTCACAAAGTGCAAAACCATGTTCGAAAAACACGGAATAAAGCAGAAAAATCTTAGGTAATAGCTTTTGTTCTAACAGTCGAATAAATTATAACAGTTGTTTGTTCCAGTCACAAACAGCCTGTGTGCTAATACTGAAAACCAGGCTCCTAAAGCTAAAATTCTCAGTAGCTTATCCACTATGAACAGTTAATTTATGTTTCATTAGAATTTTATTCGGATTAGAAAAATCATGGACAATTTCATGATTAAACACAGTTTCAGAGACAGACTACTATTTAAAGATAAAAATCACTCTTCTAATGATAAAATGGCTTTTTATGTCTATAAACACTATTCTTCCCATTATGTTAATGTTTTCCGTGCAATTAATGAATTATTTTAGGTATAAAGTTTCTCATAAAGCAGAAAACCATGTTTGAAAAACGCGAAATAAAGAAGAGAAATATTCCTGGCGTAAAAAAAAAAAAGAATGTTCTTTCGCCTCAACACTTTAATTTCTAACCACACTGGCACTTAATACCTCTACAGACGCTTTAGGAACAAAAGAGCAACAAAAATATTCATCTAACCTCCATCAGAAACTCGTTAGTCCTCTCTATCGCCATTTTGGAAACATGTCGGGAGAATTCTGTTAATATGGAATATACTCAGCTGCTACTTTCGGAGCAAAAGAATAGAAGTAAAAATGTAAAATTTCTTTTGCTTCCCAAAGTTCATTACGAACGGGCGTTTTATTTTATTAATGAAGCGAAGTGAGTTAGCGATTTGTGAGGGATATATATTAAACTTTTCGGTAACTTTTCTTTGTGAAATATTTGTGGTATGTTGAATTTGCACTGAGTAATTTAATCATTTGTAATCGTTCTTCTTTGTGAAAATCTAAAATATTTGGGACATAGTTTAAACAAGTTAGGGAACGTGGGACCACCCTTAATAACTTTTGATCTAATGATGGGATCTTCACGTTCTAGGACTCGATTTCCATTGTTTTAAGGGGGTGACCTCAAATATGATAATTAATGCAAACGATATTTTAAGTTCTAAAATCAGACACAAGACTTCCTTTCTCTGACCAAAGATGCCTTTTTTCAATCAATTCCAATTTCTGACCCCCAAAATATAGAGGGTAGCTAAAATCTGGGAATTATGGTCCCCATAGTTTGGTCAAGAGAGCAACTAAAGCTTGGATTACTTAATGTCTATTTTAATTTTTGCGTATTTCACCATATCTCAAGAAATTTTTAAGTGAATTGGAAAATTTTCTGCAGAAAATTATAAAATTCGATTTTCTAAAAAATATTCCATCTAATATTTATTGCATCAACAGTTGTTATTCGGCAACTAGCAATCAATCAGTTTTTTGACATTACGCCATTATATTTCTAAGTGTTCACACTGCTGTTGTGCTGTAATTTTTATGATGAATAAACAAAACGTTAAAGAAAACATGCAGTTTTCAGTCGTCACGCCATTTTATTAACCCCTTTCTTCTCGTTTCTGTGAAAATGATGGGGTGAGGTTTCATCCTCTATTTCTCGCTCCCGTGATATTATTGACGGGTTGGAGTGTTCAGTAGTAACGCGCCAATAAGAATAAAACTAATTCATTTCTTTTGCTAGGAAAATGTTTTATTTCTCATTTTACACACTAGGTGGCAGTACCAGGATATTTTGAAGGTAATTGTGGAGGAGAGAAAAACAATAAGAGATGTAGGAAGGAAACTCGGTACTACTGTCCTGAATGTGATGTTGGCCTCTGTATCTCATGTTTTGAAATTTATCACAGAAGAAAAAATTACTTATCTTTATTTATATTATACGTAAGTTTAATAAAATTCTTTTTTAATATTCAAAACATATATTTTTAAAATTTTCCTTGCTTGCTGGAAAACCAACATTAAGCCATAGTTGGCTTTTCCTAATAATTTAATCTTTTAAAATTTCAAGCGAAAAACAAATTAAATATGAATAGATATATATTGTTTATGCACATATTTTTATATAATTTTCAGGGATAAAAAAATAGGTACTTTTATGACCGTTTTCTTGAAAATTAACCGATCGTTAAGGGGTTAATAGGTATTTATGCTGCACTATTATTTTTAAGATGAAAAAAAACAAACAATTTTCAGCCTTCACATCCTTTTATTTTTAGATGATGCACTGTGATTTTTATGATGAAAAAAAGTAAGATAAATAAATAGAATAAATAAATAAAATAAATATACAAACGAACAAATACTTTTGAGTTATCACTTCATTGTTTACTACAGTTTTTAGTCATTACGTTAATATATTTCAGAGAGTTTAGACTGCTGTTACTACACTGTAGTTTTTATGTTGCATAAATAAATAATGACAAAATAAGTAGTTTTCAGTCATTTCAGTAGTTTCATGCAATTTTATTTATAGGTATTTCAACTGAACCATTATTTTTATTATGAAAAAGTAGTTTCTTAATAAAAATAATAGTTCAGTTGAACTTTTTTTCATCATTCTTCATTCTTAGCATCATTTAATTTCTAGTTATTAATATTGCACTATAATTTTGTGAACAGAATTTTTTTTTTTTTTTGACTTTAGATCATTATATTTTTATGTTTTCATAATGCATTGTAGTTCTCATGACTAAGAAACAAATGATTATAGAAAAAAAAAAAAAAAAATTTTATTCGGTATTTCAATTTTTTTTACATTTTTTAAGTGATTTAAATTTGGTTTCTCCCTCATTGAAAAAACAAACACACCAGAAAATTTTAAAAGATTACAACTGTGAGCAACATATACATAACATTATACTTATGAAGATATATAGTTCTATCATCTTAAATGTATATGTAAAAATTTAATTCGAGTGGGAATAGCGTCATGGAAATTTCGAAACATTGAGCATTTAAACAATTGGTTTTACTAATAATGATTCGTCCAAAATTATTTATCACTAAAATCTGCTAGAAATTTTATAAAGTGTTAGATTAAGCTATATTTCTAAATAAGTTAATCTATAATACTGATATTATAAGATTATGGACTAACAGATTGACTGGCATAGCTACATTATTTCAATATGGTTTCATATAATGTTTGAAGCGAAACTGCGCGTTACATGGTGAAATAATTATTAAAATGTAACGTTACTCACCAAAAGATTATCCATATAACTGGTATTCGATATTCACGAAAGCGTATTAAATAACATGTCTTTAACATTAAAAAGCACATAATATCATTTAATCAAATATACCAGGGTTTATATTAAGTTGAGTTGACGTGAACAATATGCAGTGGATATAACAAGTTAAATCAGTATAAGCATATTTAATGATTAAAAAGTAATGACAATTATTAAGTTTATTGCTAACAAAAACAAAGTTTCAATAAAAGAAATAAAAACTAAAAGAAACACATATGCTATTATCACCCGCTTAACAATAAAACCGCAATATTATTTCTATAAAATTATAGTTCTATTTTATTGTTCAAAGTTAAAACCAAGTGTAAAAGTCAATTTTTTTCAAAACAAAGGGAATTTGAAAGCATTTTTATTCAAAAATTTTTATGCGAAATGTTTTTTTTTTTTTTTTTTTTTTTTTTTAAATACTCTTAGAAAGAAGATAATTTAGTTAAAATATGTGCTATCATTACCGATCCGCTACCAGTTGACTTATGGCATTTAAAATCTCTAAGGAGGTTTTAGTTTGCTATCTTAACGCCATTGCTAGATGCAAAACATTATTTAAGAATAAATAATTAAACAAGCTCCCAGAAAATGTCTTGCGCTAAGTTTATTGCTTACAACTATAAAACTTTAAAATACTCGTTAAGGAATATAAATGCAAAATTATTGCAATTTAATTCCGTTTCTTTTATATTTGATTGTCGATAATTTGTGAATTTATATATTTACTTTTATAGTTTTACTTTTAAAACATCAAGCGTTAAAACAAAGTGTAAAATTCTTATTTTTCTTCGATAAAGAGCGAACTTTATTTCGTTTATTTAGGTGTCTTTACACAGAAGTCTTGTTTTAAATACTTCGAGAAAGAAGATAATTTAGTTAAAATACGTGCTATCATTACCGAATCGCTACAGGTTTAACTACGGTATTATTTAAAATCTCAAAGGAGCTTTTAATTTGCCATCTTAACGCCATTGCAAGATGCAAAGCATTATTTAAGAATGCTCCCATAGCATAGTTGCATAGAGGAGCAAACAGCGTATTTACAAAGCACCCGTAGGGAAAAAGAGCAACGAATCTTAAAGACAAGTCATTTGTTCTCATCTCTTGGCGGAGATAATCAATAGCTGACCGCTTAATGGCACCATTTGTACCATTCGAGATAGCAGAGGGCTTAAACGGATTAAATCCTTAGATGTAACCATTGGGAAATGGTAGTACTTTCGAATTGGCGAGAAATTTTTGGAGTTTAACACAGAACAAAGCTAACTTTACTTTGTTTCTAATGAAACTTACGAGTTCTTGAAAAGGGATGTGTTCTTATACCGGGGACCACCCTTGCGTAGGAGATTGAATTGCGTTTTGGATACAATACTCTAACACAGTTACAGCTAACACGAAGTTTCTTAATTAGGGTTGTACGAGAAGTTTCTTACAGGAAACTTTTAATTTGATTTTCATTGGATTTTATACTTATTGGGAGAGGTTTATAGTGAATTTCTCGAGAAAAAAATTAGCAAAAATAATTGGGGCTTGCACATCTTAATAAATGCATTTTTATACTTCAGCACTTTAGTTTGTTTTCAAAAATGTAATTATGGAAATTTAAGCAAAACTCGAATGATTACTCGAAACTGAAATGCAATTTAAATTAGTTTTCCGGGTTCTTAATGATATGCTTACTTGCATCATAATTTTTAGACAAAATAAATTAAATATGTACTAAGGAGTCATGCTTGTCACACGGTTGTAATTTTAATTTTAAAATTACAGTAAAATAGTAGGCAGTTGCCTTTTCTAACTACTTAGGCATAGGAACATTTACTTATCTTTATGGGTTAGAAACCATAAAAAATTAACATGGTTTCAAAACTGTAAAAATGTATTAAACTGTAAAAATGCTATTTTATCAGTTACAGAGCATTGAAGTTAGGTTGTGGTTGAGTTGTGTTTTGTCAAGTTAACCGGGGAATGTAGAAAAGTTAGTTTATCTAGTGGCGTCATCTATCGTAAGAGATGGAAAATACTGTGCTCAAGCAGCTCTGTAGGGCCGACATTTATGTGTGAATAAAAGTTTCATAATTAATCGCCCAGGGTGCAGGACATTAGAAACTCTTCATGTCTTGACAGAACTCCTGATTGCCGGCTCATGAGATTAACAGATTAGCCTTTTTGGCTAAAGTACGCCCTTAGCTGCATGGAACTAATTGGTTTCAAAGGGTGTTCACCACACACTTGCTTTCGAAGAATTTGCGCTCCATTCTTTTCTGCAGAGGGCCTTTTGGCACGGATAAAAATCTACCATGTTAGGTGAAAACAGTCGATAAATGAATTTTCACAATTAACATTATTAATATGATATTTTTTCTGGTTATTTGACTGTTCTGGTTAAATATTGTAAAACAGCAATTAAATAAATTGCTGCTTAACTATTTTTTCGCGATAAATTTCTAAAAGGGTGCTAAAACTTTATAAAAATTTATATAAAAAAACACTATTATATAAATCGTAAAGACTCAAATTTTCCGAAAGGCTTTGGTGGCTATCGCATGTGATCCTGATTTAAATCCCTTTCATCTATTCCACTTGCTTTGACAAGACATTACTATAGAGCTTGGATTTGTCTTTCTAAAGGAAACACGTGTCCTGCGTACTCTAGTGATCTTTACTTTTATTAGTTTTAATAGCTGCAAACTTCATTGAATTTCCGTTTCATCAGCTTACATAGATTAAGTAATACCCATAAATTTTGGCGCCATTCCGACATTTGTGTGCAATAAAATCTACACTCAATTTAACCCCACTGTTAAATATTCAACACGGAGCAGAGTCTTATTTCTGTCAGCTAAATTATTTGAAGTTTTCATAGTTTTCTTCGACGCATAAAAATTGTTAAAAACATAAAATTGTTTTAAGAAGATACGAGTTTGTACTGATATTTCTTTCTGAGTTTTCTTTGTCTTTAAATTAGGGTCAAAATTTATATGAGCATTTGATTGATTTTGGTACAAAGATACTACTCGGAAATGCTATTAAGAAATGGAGATAAAACAAAATTGCACAATTTCAAGTAAGTAACTAAGTTACTTAAAAATTTTTTTTTTGAGTATTTCGTGTTATTATTATTTACATTTTTCAATATGGTGTTTTGTCTGCGTGAAAGGAACTAAGACTGGAAACTTATTTTGCCTTTATTTTTTCACAATACTCAATTTTTTTCAAGTTAGTATAATAATTGGAAGACTTCTCCTTTAAACGTAACTTCAAAAATGTTTTATGTATATTTGAGTTATTGTCGAATCGTACTGAATTTAAAAATGGTTAAAAAATGATAATGCTTATTTTTTTAAATATTTCATTTTAAGATTTACCTTTACAACATACAAGCCTCTTTAATGTAGTACATTTAATACATAGAAAAAATGCTGAGTAAAATTGTTGAGTTAATTGTTTTAAAATCGTGATCAATATTGATGTTCAGATATCTCTTTTAAACATCGTTATTAAAAAAGTTGAACACTTATTATTATTATTATTTTTTACAAATTTTATGCCGAAATTCAAGACACATTATATACAGTAAAAAGTTTTGCATAAGTTTTCTAAAATTGCTTAGTAGCATTTCTGATTATTCATCATCTACACTGTAAAATTTCGGGATCAAATTACGGTATAAAGAAGCGGCATTTTGGGTGCATCATCCGTTAAATATATTTTTCCGTAAAATCCATCTTTACCGTAAAATATTGTACCATAACTTTTATAATAATATTTTTCTAATTAGGCACACTCAATGATTTCAAGGTAATTATTGTAAAACTTACAGCATTTTATGTTTTTTTTCTCCATAAAATGTTCCAGGGAAAATGGAATTTACGGTAAAACTTATTGGAAATTATGGTAAATATGATTTTTTCCGTAATTCCATTTTTACCAGAAAGTGCTGTCGTTCTCTGAATTGAAATATCTGTTCTTCTACACTACTGGGCATTAAAATTGCTACACCAGAAAGGCGATACACCACGAGCATGAAATTTGCAGGACGGATGAAGCATATTGTGGTTTGCAAGTGATTAGCTTATCAGCGCATTCATAGAAAGCAGGTGGCGGTAGTGACACCTACAATGTGTATAAAAGAAGAGATTTGTCAGTAAGTTTCTCAAACAGAAATTAAATTTGAGCGTTGTTCTTGGGTAAAAATATTTTTCTTATGCCTCGTGTAAGAAGGAGAAATGCCTACCAGCATGTGTCTGAGTTTAGTCGAGGTCGAATTGTGGCCAACCGAGATTGCGATTTATCATACCGAAGTATTGTTTCTCGCGTTAGTCGAGAACCCATGACTGTTAGCAGAATATGGAAACGATAGGTTCATGACGGTCATATGGAACACCGCGCTGGATCTCAGCGGCCCCGCATCACCAACAGCCGAGAAGATGGACATGCTATCCACATGACCTTAAGGGATCGTACAGCTACGTCACGATTCCTGAGTCAACAAATGGGGTCATTTGCAAGACAACAAGTGTCTGCACGAAAAGTCAGGCGGCGTTTGCAGCAGCATGGACTGTCAGCACGGCGACCATTACTTTGGCTAACCTTGGCTCTACATCACAGACAGGAGCGCCCCCAATGATGTGATCAACGATGATCCTGAAAGCAAGAATGGCATGACGTCGTCTTTTCAGACGAATCTAGGCTCTGTGTACATGCAACTCATCATGCAACTTGCATTCAACATTGTCATCCTGGCCCATCACCTGGAGTAATGTTATGGGATGCCATTGGGTACACATTTAGATCACCTCTCGTTCACATTGCTGGTAGTTTGAACAGCAGTCGTTACATTTCTGATGTGTTACGGCCAGTTGCTCTACCTTATCTTCGAGACCTTTATAACGCTACGTTTCAGCAGGACAATGCACGACCGCGTGTTGCCCAAACTGTTCTGACCTTCCTTGGAACAGAACATGATCGTCTGTTGCTCTAGCCAGCACGTTCTCCTGATCTCTCACTAATTGAAAACGTCAGGTCAATGGTTGCCGAACGACTGGCACGCCACCACTCATCAGTCACTACAGTCATTTAATTGTGGCATAATGTTGAAGCTGCATGGAATGCTGTACCCGTCCATGCTATCCAATTTCCGTTCGACTCGATGCCCAGGAGAATAACTGCTGTTATTGCTGCCAGGGTAGAATGCTCTGAGTACTGATTCCTCAGGATCTATAAATCCAAATATCCTGAAAATTTAATTAGTTTTTCTTACAACTATACTGTATGTGCACAATAAATATCATTCTGTTATTTGCATTCCTTCCAGGTGTAGCAATTTTAATGGCCAGTAGTTTATTTGACAAAAGCTTATAAGCCGTGCTTATGTAATCAAGCAAATGCCGGCAAATAAAGAGTTTATTAAAACATAATATGCGGAAATTTTATCGTGCACACACAGTGCTATGCAAAAGGAATGCAACTGAATCAACCAACAATCCGTCAGCTTCTTCAAATAATATATATCGATTTCCCCTATCGGGAAGTCGTCACATTTAATTACGCAACTCGCGCAACTTACCTGAGAGGGAGAGGAAAAATGGGATTTTATTTGCATATCAACAACATATACCAATAAATATATTTGCATAGTATAGTTCTGTTTTTTAATTTAAAGTTTTTAGGATCAAGTAAGGATTTTCAAGTTGCGTTACATATGTTTTTCATGTATATTTATTAACAGCTCGAGAATATGCTAAATGCTTCCTGGTAAGCATATAAAAAAAAAAAAAAACGCCTGCAATGCTTTCCTTCGATGCTTACCGTTTCTTGTATGGTTACTAAGAAAGTTTGTGTGTTCTTTACAAAGTTTTGTCTTACAATACTACATTGTAAAGCATTCCGAATCAAATTACGGTTTTAAGTATCGGCAATTTGGATGCATCATCCGTAAAATCCATCTTTAATGTAAAATATTATACCATACATTTTACAATAATATTTGTTTAAATAAAGAGATTCAGCGATTGTACGGTAATTATTGCTGAAGTTATGGTACATCCGATATCTTGCTCCATGATATGTGACGGTAAAAATGGATTCTACGTTTTAACTTACTGCACTCTGGCGGCCGGTACTTTTTACCGTAATTTGAACAAGAATATTTTGACAGTATACTTGAAAAGAAACATTGTGGATTACTAGAAAAAATCGTGCAGTCTAAATTTCTAAGAAATTTTTCTAAAAAACTCATGTTTCTTTTATAGAGTACTAAAAAACAGATTAATGACGATTATTCGTCGTGTACAAAACAGCCTTTTGAGACGCATGTGCCCAAGTGGAAAAACAATACTTGAAGCAATATACATATATATATATATATATATATATATATATATATATATATATATATATATATATATATATATATATATATATATATATATATATATATACAATATGCTATATTGTCTAAAATATCAAAACAAAATCATGAAATTTTTGCATTTTGCATATTTCTCATAATGCATTTTAAATTAATGATACCCACATTGCAAAATTTTATAAAGTATGAGGAAAAAAAATACATGGCATTTTATAAGATTCTGTTTGAATCACGTGAAAATAAAATTTGTCCAGGATATAGACATTCAACCAAATCTCATGCCTATCAATGTTTTTCGACAAAGAGTGTCATTTATTTTATCATAAATGGAATTGCTGATATGAGAGTATAAAATTTATAAAAGACTGAAATTTCAGTCAAATTTAAAATGCAGATGACTCTCTTGAAATTAAATTATTTCCATTATTAAACAAAACTAGTTAAAACTCCATTCCACATTTTATATATCAAACAGTATCATAATTGTTTTGTAATCTTGTGTAAAATTATGGATTAAAAATAAGGAACATTTTTATTTGATGTTTAAAAGAATAAAAGGAAAAACTAATTAAAATTATAATTATTAAGGATGAATTTGAACTTTTATTACATTTAAATTATTAATGTAAAATTTCGCATTTAAATTTATATATATATCACTTTTACAGTTTAATAAGCTTTGAAAAAAGAAACATTTGTGTTTTAACAAACGTCAACAGTATTTTATTAAACTATTTATCAATTCAATAGTAATAACTAGAAAATAATATGTCATAATGATAAAAACACCGTGAAAATGTAGTTTGAAGAAATAAAATAAAGTAATGATAGAAAAAATAATTATTAACGCTGAATTTTAAACTAACATCCCATATTTTGCGAATTTGAAATTAAGCATTAAATTTTTTTTTTAAATAATAGATACTTATATTTTGTTTAACGTTACCATTTTTATGAAATTTACACTTTGAAAAATTTTAGTTTGGAACATTTATAAATAAACAATGCAAACTATTTTATTCAATTGTCTAGATATGGTTTATTTTACGTAAAAATTATTCAAAAAAATATATAAGAATAAAATTTTAAATGAAGCTTTTTCTTCAGTCATAAAATGTGAGGCATTTCAACTCAAAGTACATGGCATACATGACATGAATGTAAATGCATTTTTAACATACATGAATGTAAAGTTCTTCATTGTACATATAAGTGTAAATAGACCGTACAATATATTAATATTTATCTACTTTTTAACATAACTGATGCAAATATCAAAACATTAAATCGAAAATCAACATTCCTAAAAACATCAAAACTTTTCGTATAATATTCTATAGAGTCTTTATTTAAGAAAAAAAAAAAATGTTTCCCTTTTTGCTTAAAGAGTATAAAGGCAGCAATAAATATTTAAAAGAGAGATATTTGACGCTTTTCTATGGAAATAAGTCTGCAACTTTAGAGAACATCAACAGCACTTAAATATGACAGTTACTTATACATTTGCAAACACATCGCAAGAATTCTCAAAAATTCCATAAGGAACTATTTCAATGCGAAAGAAGCTTTGCCATCCCAAACGAAACAACAAACAACAACAATTTGTGTAAAAAAAGAATAATCTACCTCCACCAAAAGAGGCTTTCAACCTTCTACAGGCATAGAAGCCTCCTATCTAAGTCACTTTTAGGGTAAATTTATCCTTTTCCTTTCTAACATTTTACGAAGAGGGGTAATGGAAAAGGGCATTCAGGGAAAGGGCACCAAGCAAAAAGGCTAAAGTAGAGATGGATGAATTGAATTCTGAGAGGGCCTTGCTTCGCTTTGAGATATATCGTGCTTAAGGCAAAGAGTTGAAACTGTCTTGGAAAATAACTTTTCTTTCTTTCTTTCAAAAAACCTTTTCGTTACTGCTATATGTTGCTGTATTCTCCTCTGATTTTATTTCAAAGGACGAAGAGTTTTTTGCTTGCAGCTTATCAGCATTTTCTTTTTAAAAAGGGAGAAGAACGTGCTGTTTGAAAATGCAGGCGATTTATAGGAAGCAATTTTGATTTGGAGGAAAGAACTTTTGATATTGTGTTTTCATTTATGAGCTATTTTATGAGAAAATTTAAATCGGAAGTTTTGTTTTTATGTGCGACAAACGACACAAAAAAATTTTAATTAAAAAATATTACATATAAATATAAAAGTTATTCATTGTTCTTACAAAGTGCATACATTCAAAAACTTTGGACAAATTAATAAATTTATTAAATTCATTTCAACCCAAAAGATTCATAAGGTAACAATAATCGTGTTTACAATAATCATGCAAATGTGATTATGATACAATGTTTTTCAGATAGCAAAAGCAATGCAATAGAATATTTTGAAAGTTTGAGCTTAAAGACTTTTTTGAATTTTCTTCTTAACTTTCAGAATTATAATATTAGTTGGCAACCTAATTTAAAATGGTTAAACATATAAAACAATAACATGTAAGGTGGCTTTTTTCTAAGTAAAATACAGAATCAGGTAGAATAAATAATGATACATTATACTAAAGTTTAGAGAATTTAAACTAATATGGCATGATTCGGATTTAATGTATAAACCGAGATATACAATTTATTGAAGATCAATTTTTTAGCATGAAATAGCATATTAAACAGATTTTTTAACGTACGAATAAATTTGTGCTTAAATTAGCAAATGATTTATTTATGTCCAACTAAACTTTTTAATTAAAAATGTGTTAAAAGTTTTACAGTCATGGATTACACCACGACAAATTTGTTTCTATTATTTTCCCCGTTTGGTTTCTAAGATTAAATGGAAAAGAAAGTAAATTCTTTTTAAGAACTAATATACAGAAAAACATTTTTTGAAAAGAAATTTGTGCCTAGGACTAAATACAAATAAATACATAACATGGTTTTCATTTTAAAATATCTTCAAAATCGTTAATTTTAATGAATAACACCAATAATTTTGCATTACTTTGTCAATAATTTAAACAAAACTCAGTTCTATTGAAAAACTTCGTAATATTAAATATCCAGTTTGTTGAATAATGATTTTGATTTCGTCTTATTAGTGTAACGTAACATATAATATCATGCAAATCTTAATAGGCGTTTCCTCATCTCATTTCTACAAAAAAACATAGATCAATAAAGAATTCAGAAATGATAATTAATACAGGTCGACAGTACGCTCCATCGTACGCTGTGAGCCGTGGTGGTTTAGGGTATAGAACACTCGTCCCCTGGGTACGAATCCCTGGTTAATTGGAATTCAGTACAAGGCTCGCACCGACCACAGTGCTGACGTAAAATATCCTCAGTGGCAGACAGATCATGGGTTTAAGTCCCCTCACCGTCAGGATAACCATGGGAGGTTTTCGGGGTTCTCCTCTCCATGTAATTCGGGTTAGTTCCATTAAAAAGTCCCCCATGAAGGCGAATTTCTCCCAATACTTGATCCAGGGGTTCCCTTGTCTTCTGGACTGGTTTAAAAATTACAAGGCGACAGAATTGAACATTATTAATCGTAAACCCAAAAAATTGGGTCAGCCGTTCAATGACGGTTATAAAATAAAATAGAATAATTTTGTTCACGGTCATAGTTCACGGTCATGAATATTTTTTAAATGAAATATTTCGAAGCCAAGAGTGTTATCAAGCGTGATGAAGGTTGATGGCAATACCTGGTCTAGACTGACTTCTTTAAATAAAATGGCAGTCTCTGATATTACTGGCAAATGCAGTGTTAACTCAAAAACTTAATCCTCAAAATTTTTGGAAACATTACGTTGAATGTATAATGATGCTGTACATAGGAATTATTTATTCAAACTTTTATTTATTCATCATTTCAAGCAATTAATATGTTTTTTTTAATGTCGTATAAAAAGAAGTATGTTCTTTAGAATTAATCGAAATAAATCTATCCTTAATATTTTTCGTTAAAGAAACTTTCAGATTTAATATTAATATTCTTCCGTATTACTTCATTCACAAATTCTTCCGTATTGCTTCATTTAAAATTTATCCAAATTCGGCTGTGTTAAGAACTGAGAAATTTATGTTAAACCATCTCGCAATGTTTGATATCCTGTTTACTGAATAATAATTCTAACATTGTTCTAGCAGTTTAGTGTAACATATCTTTCAAAATCTTAATAGACGCTTCCTCGCCCCATTTCTACCAAGAAACATTCTAAGAGGAAGTTCCATTAAGAATTTAGAAATGCCAATCAAAACAGGTCGACAATTTGGCTCTATAATGCATGGTCACGGATAACTTTTGAATTAAATATTCAGCAGCCAAAGGTGTCGCCAAACGTGACGAAGGGTGAAGGCAATACCAGCTCCTAAGAATTGACTTTGTTAAAGTGAAATGACAGTCACCAATATTATCGGCATATGCAGTGTTGAAGCGTAAAATTAACTCTCAAAATTCATGGAAACATTAAGGTGCAGGTGTTACGATCTAGTATTTAATGGAAGGGATTATTTATTAATTTGCAATCCTATTTATAAATGTTTAATTTATTGTTCGTTTTGCAAAATAACTTAAGAGTTTGTTTAAATTGTGTACAAAATTTTCCATATTCATCTTTCACAATATTAAACACTTTTGATTTATAGTTTGGGTATATTTTCACTGCATATTACTAAAGCACAAGTAATGGTACAAAAACAAACATTCTATACTAGGCTTGCACACTTTTAACCCTCTTATGTCAGCTACATCAACTACATTGTACTACAATAAATATTATTAGTATACTAAAAAAATTGAAATAAAAATTATTCATAATTACGAATCATAAGGAACGTTGCATTCGAAAATATATAATACACTTAAAAAATAAAAGCTTACTGAAGAACGGAACAAAGACAAGAACAAAATAACAATAAATTTACATGAAGATTTTGCAGACCACAAAGTACGGGTAGTGCAGACATGTTTTATATCATCATTTTTTATTTTATTTTATTTTATATTCGTCGTTGAACAGCCGACCCAAATTTTGGGTTTACGACTACTAATGTTCAAGTACGTGGCCTTGTAATTTTAAACCAAATGCAGAAGACAAGAGAACTCCTGGATCAAGTATTAGGAGAAATTTGCTTTCGTGGTTTATTTTTTGATGGAACTAACCCGCAATAGCGTTACACAGAGAGGAAAACCACGAAACTCTCCAACGGTTATTCAGACGGCAAGGGGACTCTAACCCATGATCCGTCTACCACTGATACGTCAGCACTGTGGTCTGTGAAGGCCGGATGCGGAATTCGTATCGACCAGCCCTTGCCGGGATTCAAACCCGATGCACCACATCGGAAGGCGAACTCTCAATCCCCAGGCTTTATTAATGTTATTGGTAGAGGAATATGAAGTGTTCATATTTTTACACATGCTATTTTGTGCAAAATACATTTTGTACTGAACATAAGATGTGATCTTTTGCTCATCTTTAGAGGCTCAAACTTGCAAGATTGAAAAGAATTTTTATGTCCAATACTGTGATGTCAGAGAAAGATAAAAATTAAGCTTAAATATGTGAAGAGGAAGACCAAACAAAATACTTTATTGTGATAACTCATATATAGCTCATATATTAATTAGCAACTTAAAAAAGAATATCAAACTCTCAGACTATTTAAAAAGAAACAAAAATTAATTAAATTAGAATATAGTTAAAAATCGATAAACATAATTGAAACATATTAAATTTACTAATCTAAGGTCTTTATGAATCTAGTAAATACAAACGGGGAGAAAAATTTCTGGTAAAATTACCGTACTGTAGAGTAACAACATTTCTGGTAAAAAAAATCCCATAATTCCGGTTAATAGCGGAATTTAAAACATTCATTTTGTAATTTTTCCGTTCGTATGGAAACGGTTAACCGGGAATTGTGGTTTTCTATATTATTACTGCGCATTTGATAAAAAATATAAACCTGAAAAATAAATTTAACCAAATAAATGGTTTTTATACCGTTATTTATGGTATCATGATTATATTACCAAATTTTACCACAATTATCAAATTTTATCACAAATTATAAAACCACATTTTATTGTTAATTTTTAACAAAATCATTACCAAAGTACTGCTGTAAAAATTATTGTCACTTGGTTTTCCAATATAGTCAAGAACACGGTAAATTTTACCGTATTCTGGCTGTAGTGAACATACTTTTTTCAGAGTCAGTATAAAGAGTTTGAATAAGAATGATGCAGCAGTATTTTCATGCACTGAACAAAATTCAATAAGGTTTTTTTTTTTTTGTTGTTGATTACATTGGAGATTGAATTTTTTTTTCTTTATGTATCAATGAAAAGTTAGAGTACGTATACAAGAATTTTCTTAAATGGTTTAAGAAAAACTCAACTCAATAACTTTCTCAAACTGATTTCCAAAATACTTTCTACCCACTATTAAAAATGAGTAAATAAAAAATGATTAGTCATTTCAAAAAACTCAATTCAATAATTTTCTCAAACTAATATCTTAATATTTTCCACCCACTGTTAAAAATGAGTAAAAAGTATTAAAAAAAGATTAATCATTCCGAAAAAAATCAACTCAATAACTTTCTCAACCTAATTCTCTAAATACTTTCCACCCACCGTCAAAATGAGTAAACTGTAATCAAAAATGAGTAGTCATTTCGAAAAATTCGATCCAATATCTTTTGCAAATTAATTTCCTAAATACTATCCACCCATTGATATAAAAAGGAGTGCAATGTATTCAAAAATGAGTAGTCATTTGGAAAACCTCAACTGAATAACTTTCTCAAACTAATTTCCTTAATACTTTCCACCCACAGTAAAAAATGAGTAAAAAGTATTCAAAAATGAGTAGTCATTTATCTTTTCTGAAATATTAATAACAGTATTCTGAACAACAAAATTCAAATTCGAATGACTAGATGCATTAAAGCTTTAATATTGTCTATTCAATATTTTTATTACTTTTAAATGAATAAATAATACTATTCCTAAATTTCTTATTAAGATATCGCGTATTGCTAGATTTAGTTCTTATAAATCAATATATAATGGAACAACCACATCACATATTCAGATTAAATTGGCAAATATATGTGAAATTCATTTTATTTGATATTCGTAAATAAATCAAGATCGCGTGGATGCGTGTATCAAATTTAAATAGATTCGCAGCATGCATGTATTAAAGATTTAACAGAAGATCTATTGACCAATAATTACTAGTAGGTATAATATAGACCGAATGAGTGATACTTAGTAAATTTGATATATAACACGGAATAGCTTGTAAATTTAGATATGTGCGTATTAGTTTGATTTACATATTTCACTGCTTACAGCACGATAGCGCAGATTTTAGTGACCAAAATAGAAATGTAGAATGGATTTTAGGATTATTGCGATTGTTAAAGAGGATGTGAGTGAATATGATATTTGTATAGTAAATTTTAAGGCGATTAGTTGTCATGATTGTTAGGATTGTTATAAATTGTGATTGTTTACGTAATACTGTTGATCTGGGCGTCAAAAGTAATTGTCGATAGGCTTTTGTTACTGGTTTATAGATTTTATTGTTTTATTAATGTTTTCCATCGATCAAGATTCAACGCTCTGTTGTTATCGTCTACCATTCAAATTGATTTTAATGGGATTCAATGTTTTTTCATCGATCAAAGTATCAACAGTTTGTTGTTATTTTCGCATACAAATTGATTTTAATGGTATTCAATGCTCTTCCATCAATCAAGGTATCATCAAACAAATAATAGGATTAAATATTACAAAACCATATCATCGATTAGTATGGATGAAATAATGTATGTATATGAATAATGTATGAATAATGTATGGATGAAAAATGTTATTTAATATATATTGTATTATTAAATATACTAAAAAAACAATGTGATTCATTGTGAATAAAGTTTTATAGCCTCTTATCATGGTTTAGTACTTGACTAGTTATAGTTTACTGTTAATTGCTTTTTTTCATTAACAAGGCGTTATGGTCAACATTATAAATAAGTTAGTTTGCATATTTTGTTTGAAAAGAAGCTTTATATTGTTGTTTAATTTTAAATAAAATTGTTCAATAAATCAGTAAATAAGGAAAAAAATATAGATAAAAATATTATTTAAATATATATAGCACTATTAAATATATTATAACAAAAAACTATGTGATTCATTGTAAATCTATTTTTACAGCCTTATGCTATAGTTTAAAGATGAATAATTATACTTTTTTGTAAATTGCCATTTCATTGCTAAAGTGATATGGCCAATGATATAAATGATTTAATTTGTATACAGTTTTTTAAAAAAGCTTTATATTTTTGTTTAATTATAAATATGATAGATTAAAAATCTAGCAATAAAGTTAAACAAAGATAAATTTTTTATTTAATATATTAAAAAAAATATGTGATTCATTGGGAATAAATTTTTATAGCCTTATACTATGGCTTGGTATATGAATAGTTATAATTTATTGTAAATTATATTTTCATTGACAAGATGTTGTGGCCAACGTAATAAATAATTTAGTTCAATGAGCCAGTAATCAAGTTGAAAAGATTTTTTAACTCGTGGATACATTTTTTAAATTCAAATGATATAATTCAATTTGGACCGGTTCTTTGTTTCATGTTTTAATTTTTTTAAATCTTAAATTGATATTATAAAGAAAATATATTTTCTTCCAAGAGGAACGAATGTTCCGCAAGTTAACACGTAACATTAAAGGGATATATCAGAAAATAACTATAAACATGTTACTTAATGTAGCGAAATATCAATATTAGTCCCTAAACAAAAAGAAATGCTTGGTATGCGAAATGTTTAAATTACAACCACTTCTTTTCGACAGAAGGCAATCATTTTTTTAAGTTTCTTTTCTCCCTCTCATTTTTCTCGTTACCAACATCTCTTCAAAAAACATTTTTGCGAAAGATAAGAACAATAAAAATCATAATAAAAGAAACTCATCAAGGAATTTAAACTTTTCTGTTTTATTTCTCAATCCATTCCGAGTGATTTATCACCGTTTCATGATGCTTTCGTGCTTTTTTTACCGATAAATGCATCATACATTATGAACTGCATAATAAAAAAATGAAAGAGCGCACACATCTAAATTTCTCTTTGCTTCATAGCACCTTATAAAGATTTCATTTATAGAATGACATGAAAAAGTACTAGCGAAGAATGTCTTCAGCAAAAAATTGATTCCCTTAGGTATAAAAACACAGACCAGAGGAGGAAAAAATGCGTGGCTTCGACATCAATCAAATATTGTGTCAAGGAAAGAAAGAATATGAACCAAGAGAATACGCTCGTTTTCGTTCATTCTTTGCCCCTTTCGACCCCCTTAGCTGTACACAACTCCAAAGAAAAAAAAAAAATCAGGAGAGAATTGCTCCCCACAAAAATCAAGAAGAAACTACAGAAGAAACCTTTACGTGAAGCCGCAATGATTGATTTCTCGCAGAAGACAGTTTCAGATAGATCTCATTTCTTTCTTTTTTACAGAAACTCGATGGCAGCACATTCTTCATGAATGCCACCATACGCTTTACCTTTTTTTTTTGTTTATTAACATGACCCTAGCCTGTATTTTGTTTGAAACAATAGATATCTTCATCTAAATTGATATCTTTATGAACCTGAAGCTCCATCAAGTAGTGATTTAAGTGAAATACAACGTCATTTAAAGTAGGTGAAATCCATTCTCAGTTCTTCACGGAAATTGAATTTATTCCTTTTCGAATTTTTTGACAATTCATAGAGTGTATAACAGTGTGTTAATATATTTTACAAAATGCGGAGTAAACAGAGAGACTAATACAAAATCATATAACCTGCAGAGCATATAAATAACTTATACGTTTTCTAGAACAGCCAAGCTTTTTCTTATGGCAGCGTTTTTGTTTCGTTACTTTCTCCTGTCATTTTGTATTACAACACTGCGTAAGGTTCTTGGTATAGATCCGAAACCCTAACATGACCCTAGCGTTAATTCCAATAATGTCCATTTTTGCGCCTTTACTTATGCTTTATACATACTTTATTACTTTATTCGATAAATTTAGAAAAAATATAGAAGTTAAGAATTATTCGTATTTATAAAAAGAATTTGCAATTTAAAGGGAAAAAATATGATAGGGAAAACCTTGGAAATATTTGAATGAACTCTAGTATATACATTATTTAACAGTTTTGAGATAACTTAGTTACTACTTTTAAATTTTTTTTAAATCATGGCAATCTTAATTAAAACTTTGTACTAGTACAAATATTTTAGAAAGAAGGTTCACTGTGAGAAAAAGTCAGTAAAATACATATTACGCAGTTGTCATATATATATATATATATATATATATATATATATATATATATATATATATATATATATATATATATATATATATATATATATATTATATATATATATATATATATATATATATATATATATATATATATTATATATATATATATATATATATATATATATATATATATTATATATATATATATATATATATATATATATATATATATATATATATATATATATATATATATATATATATATATATATATATGTGTGTGTGGTTATCTGAAAACGCTGTCTAAGAAATCTCGAAATATAAACATACATATGAATGAAAATTGACTTGTTTAAATAAAACGTAGCTCAATACATTTAATGGATGATTTACTGCTTTTTAGTTAGCCTGGATTAATTAAATGCAATTTTATTATAAATTTTATTTCATTTCATTTAATTTTATTTATTTTATTTTATTTATTTATTTAAGAGAGTTCAATTAGCTTATTGTTCAATAATTGAGTAAAAATAAATAAAAATTGTTGAATTTATTTGGCCTGACTAAACGAAAAATACCAACTATTTCAATAACCAAGACAATTAATAATTTTCTATACCAACAAATTATAAATTAAAGTCTCAAATCGTTGATATATATATGTTACGGCCAAAGCCCGAAGTTGGCCAATTCGCGATCTGGCCGGCCAGATCGCGAATTGGCCGAGGATGGCAGACCAATGTCCGAAATAGTTCTTGACTTCGGGAATTGGCCGCCCAAATCGTGAATTGGCATGGGAAGATCAGCCAAAGTTGGAAGAAAAAATCATTATACCGGGTTAACCGGGCAAATGTATACAGGGCAGGAGCACTTGACCTTAAACAAACATCAGTGTAGGATATACCGGGCAAATGTATACCGGGCAGTGACACTTGACCTTAAAAAAACATCAGTGTGGGATATATTGGGCAGTGGCACTGAACCTTAAAAAAACATCAGTGTAGGATATACCGGGCAAATGTATACCGGGCAGTGGCACTGAACCTTAAAAAAACATCAGTGTCGGATATACCGGGCAAATGTATACCGGGCAGTGACACTTAACTAGACTTAGTATGATTATACCTTTGGTGTATGTATGACTAGTATGACTACCCAATTAAATAGACAATTTGATTATTTAATTAATGATTATTTAATGGACAATTTAGAAACTTCTATTTTTTATATTTTTAAATTAGAAGATTTATAAGAATTATTTATATAATTATCGAAGGCCACCAAAGTAAAATATTCACTGATCGTTTCAATTATTTCGGACTTTGGCCAGCCATCCTCGGCCACTTCGCGATCTGGCTGACCAGATCACGAATTGGCCGGACTTCGGGCTTTGGCTGTAACATATATATATATTTTTTTTTCGATTTTCACACTGATTAAATTTAGAATGTTCAACACAATTAGAAAAATATTCGCTTCACTATTTATTTTTCATACATATTGAATTAAATTTTTCGTAATGCTTCTTTCAATATCCCAAGAAAAGTATTTATTGAAAGCATGCAAAATAATAAAACATTTCTTGCGAAAATCTGAAATTTTCTTTTCATTATCAGAAAGATAAATCTTTCTTGAAAAATATGATAAATTAAGCTCAATTAAAATACTTTGCTATAATTTTTCTATAATTTAGAATTATACCAAATGAATGAAATAGTTTATTCACTTCTATTTCAATTTAATGCAACATTAAAAAATATTCATTAAGGAAAACTGAATAAGTCTGCTTGCGTTTCGAATTACGCATGTTAATGTAAAGTCTTTGAAATTTATATTTTTATAATTTCTTTCAAGCGAAATTAGTTAAAATTAGATTTGTATAAATTAGATTGATTAAAATTACTGAAACTAAGTTGTAGTATACATCGTGCAGTTAAATTTTTATTTTTTAACTAAAATATGCTAATTGAAAAATAATAAGATATTCTCAAAGTCACTTCTATTTGAAGATAAGAGAGATAGAAGTGATAGTTTTGTGAATTAACTTTTAATGTGATACTCGGACAATTGTAAATAAAGAGAATGCTTCAAATTTGTTCCTTATTTGAAATTTAAACTGATAGCGTCATAGTTCTCGCACACTTAGTATTTTATTGAGATAGGTTTTCCCAGTTTATGCTTTGATTGTTTTGCATTTGGAGTCGGATGTTACATTCCCTAGGAACAAGATAATATAGTTTTTTTTTTTTTTTAAAGAATCTAGTTTCCAATTGGATAGATCTAAGCGTGTTCAACGTATTGTATTCGATTAGTTGCACATTTTTGCAAAGACTGTTGCGTATTTAGTTCAATCAGAATAACTGTGAATTCAACATTCAAATTTCAAGAAAGTAACTAAAATTTTAGAATGGCATTTTTGTGTAAGAAAAAGTGACAAAAACTAAATGTTTTGGTAAGTAGCTTATATTTTATTTTGATAGCTTTACTTCATTTCTAACTAACTGTTAGTTTTTACCCAGAAAAATGACAAAACAATCAAGACAGCACAAGTTCTTAGAAGAAATAATATTAATTATAAGAATATTTATAAAAATTATATTTCTTATATATTCTTATAATTATAAGAATTATAGGAATAATAATAATTCGATGTGTTTGCGGAAAGTGTACAACAGAAACACCCTGTATATGCAAAAAATGGATTGAGCAATGAATTCTTTGTTTTTCTACATTCAATGAATTCTTTCTATATTCAATGAGCAATGAATTCTTCGTTTTTCATATTCTTTGTTTTTCTAATACATAAAAATTGGCAATATACAATTTTGTTTAATTATAATAAAGTTTTTTTTAGTTCATTTCCTTCCTAGCATCCATATTTCATACATTTAATCAAAAAACATAAAGTTCGGTCATTTGACCGGCTATGGTAGAAATAGGTATACATTAAGTGTTGCTATGTTTAGTCTTAAATGTCTATGTTTTTTTTTTTATCTTCCAATTCGTGAAGCATATAAAATCCTAACACTCATTCAGAGTGATAGTGACATAGCGTTCAAACGTTTTCCATTTTAATAAGAAACGTTTTATAAGCTTATTCGGTGATTGTTATTCACCAAATACTCTAGAAATTAATGATTACAGTAACTAAAAACAAGATAAAAGAGTTTTTTTTTTTGACATGCCATACTAAAATCTAAAACTTTTTCCTGATTCGAATGATTATTTGAAAATATTATTTCCATTTTTATTTTTTCTGCAATTTAATCTAAAAAGTAAATCAAAATTTAAATTAAATGACTTTTATAATAGGTCATGATTCTTATAATAGCAAGAAAAAGAAGTATTTTTTGAGATTTATCTATTAATCTTAGAAGCATGAGTAAAAAATCGTTTTTGTTAATAACTATCATCTAAATAATGACAGTTATGTTTATAGCTCTCTTATAAAAACAAAATTTTTGCTTATAACTACTCTTATCTAAATAATTAAGTATCTCTTCTGTGTAACGTGATGCTGAAAGGTTAATTAATTATTTAGATAAGTAACAATGACTTAACTGTACTATAAAACTATAGCCACTTTAGAAGTTTAGTCTTCAAAAAGAAATTGATTAATTCTTAAAATACAAAGGGGGAAAAAAAAACTACTTTGAAAATATTTTGATATTCTTCATAGATTATACTTTTAGAAAAGGGAAGAACAAACACTGTTCTAATAAGAAGTTGTTTTTTTTTTACTTATAAATTTTATCTTGACAATCTGTATTATTTCTGTTTAATTTTGATAATGCACGTATTTCTTCCCTTAAATTGTATTTTTCTTTTATTGTATTCCTTTTTTCCCTTAAATTGTATTTTTCTTGTATTTATATCACTATTTTAACTCTTTTTTTTCATTCAATCTCTAATCTTTCCATTTTTACTTTTAACTGGAGTTAGGTAGGTAGGTACTTTATTTACGCCGCACTTTATTTACGCCGGTCTGAGAAATATCCCTGAGGATGATCCGAATATTGCAATTTTTTTCCTCTGCAGGGGAAGGCTCCCCTTTTTTTGTAGCCCGATGATTTGAGCGAAGTGGAGCACTAGACGGTAGAACAGTTTAACGAGGGCTGATACCGCGCATCCTCGGTCCCTACTCAGGCTGATCAAAGTGGTCACCCACCCTGACCACAGTCTGCGATGCTTCACTTCGGTGTTCTTCTGGGAACCGTGTCTTTACCATAAGTCCACTACGAGATCTTAACAGGAAGTAACTATAAAATTCTACCTTTTTGAAGTTGAAATTAATTGCCGGAACTTTCAAGATATTTTAAATCATCATTTATTTTTATTCTTGGTAGTAGTTTTCAGACGCCCGGTCGCTGAGTGGTAGCGCTACATGCTCCCGTGCCACAGGTCCTGGATTCGATTCTCGGGCCGGGCAAGGTTGACTCAGCCTTTCATCCCTTCAGTGGGTCGATGAATGAGTACCAAGTACCAAGCATACTTGGAAACTAAACAATGACGGTTTTGCGTTCGGCTGACCACCTAAGCGGAACATCTGCTCCTGCACATCAGAGCCCAAGGTCAAGAAAACTGAGTTGGGCACAGTAGGCCTTGGCCCTCTATGGGCCCTCTATGGGTAGTTTAGTAGTTTTAGGAACCGTGATAGTTATACATATTATGTATGAAAGGCTGGAGAAGAAGATGTCAATTAGTTATACAAATGTACAGCTGTATTACATTCGTAATAAATGCAAGCAATAACAAATGCATGTATTCATAATGAATACATTAATTATAAAATATATTCATAATAAAAGTAATTTTACTATTCAGTTGTCCAAAAATCACAGGTGCGAAAAAACTTTATTTCATGGTCTCTAAATGATATCAAATATAATGGAACGACAAATTGATGGTTTTAATTAATAGTGTTTACTGGATTTTGTATAATTTTAACAAAATCAATTAATTTTTTCTCTATGTAAATTTATGTTTATCATTTAATAAATGTTGATAGTTTCTATAAAATCATGCTACTATTAAGGCTTCTGCAAGACGCAAAACAATATTTTACCTCTTCATTGGATGCCAGAACGTGGCTTAACTCCAATATTTGCATTTAATTTACTGGAATGGCTGAAGAGAACAGGTGTTGGTTTAATCAATGCATTCAATTTTCAGAAATGGTTGAAGTAAACAGGAACTGTTTTTTAATGCATTTAAATTACTGGAAAGCGTGAAGTGAACAGATGCTGGTTTTTTAAGACTTTTAATGTATTGGAATAGCTGGAGTGAACAGTTGTCGGTTTTTAATGCGTAAAATTTATTGAAATGGCTAACAATGAACAGGTGCTGGTTTTTAATGCGCAAAATTTACTGAAATAGCTAAAAATGAACAAGTGCTGTTTCTTTAAAGTATTTGATTTACTGGAATGGGAGAAGTGAAAAGGTTCTGGATTTTTAATGCATTTAATTTACTGGAATGGCTGAAGTAAACAGTTGCTGATTTTTTAATGCGTAAAATTTACTGAAATGGCTAAAAATGAACAGGTGCTGTTTTTTTAAAGCATTTAATTTACTGGAATGGGAGAAGTGAAAAGGTGCTGGATTTGTAATGCATTTAATTTACTGGAATGGCTGAAGTAAACAATTGCTGATTTTTTAATGCGTAAAATTTACTGAAATGGCTAAAAATGAACAGGTGCTGTTTCCTTAAAGCATTTAATTTATTGGAATGGGAGAAGTGAAAAGGTGCTGGATTTGTAATGCATTTAATTTACTGGAATGGCTGAAGTAAACAGTTGCTGATTTTTTAATGCGTAAAATTTACTGAAATGGCTTAAATTGAACGGGTGCTGTTTCTTTAAAGCATTTAATTTATTGGAATGGGAGAAGTGAAAAGGTGCTGGATTTGTAATGCATTTAATTTACTGGAATGACTGAAGTAAACAGTTGCTGATTTTTTAATGCGTAAAATTTACTGAAATGGCTAAAAATGAACAGGTGCTGTTTCTTTAAAGCATTTAATTTATTGGAATGGGAGAAGTGAAAAGGTGCTGGATTTGTAATGCATTTAATTTACTGGAATGGCTGAAGTAAACAGTTGCTGATTTTTTAATGCGTAAAATTTACTGAAATGGCTAAAAATGAACAGGTGCTGTTTCTTTAAAGCATTTAATTTATTGGAATGGGAGAAGTGAAAAGGTGCTGGATTTGTAATGCATTTAATTTACTGGAATGGCTGAAGTAAACAGTTGCTGATTTTTTAATGCGTAAAATTTACTGAAATGGCTAAAAATGAACAGGTGCTGTTTCTTTAAAGCATTTAATTTATTGGAATGGGAGAAGTGAAAAGGTGCTGGATTTGTAATGCATTTAATTTACTGGAATGGCTGAAGTAAACAATTGCTGATTTTTTAATGCGTAAAATTTTCTGAAATGGCTACAAATGAACAGGTGCTGTTTCTTTAAAGCATTTAATTTACTGGAATGGGAGAAGGGAAAAGGTGCTGGACTTTTTTAATGCATTTAATTTACTGGGATGTCAAAAGAATAAATAGGTTCTGCTTTCTTAAAGCATTTAATTTACTGCATTGGTTGAATTAAACAAATGCTGGTGTATTTTTAAACTTTTTTACTAACTTGTAATAGAGAATGCATTTAACCTAATAAAGTTTTTTTTTATGTAATTACAATTATTACATTTTGTATTTAATTTGTTTTATATTTTCATTATACATTTCGTTCTTGATCTGAAAAATGTAAGTTTTTTCGAACCGTTAAGACAGATGTATGTTCGATATTGAATGGATATTTTAATTTTCCTAATGGAAGTACCTAATGATCAAAGCATTCATCCTTATTATGTTTTTCTTTCAAATATATTTTGCAGTTTGCAACAATGTTACAAAATTTACTTTTGCATTATAAATTTTAAAGTAACTCACTCTTCTAATGCAACTAAAGCAAATGCTCATTTTAAAAACATTAATGTTCAATGTTCGGAAAAAAGGAACCTTTTTTTTCAAAAAATATTATCCAAATCCATTTCAAAAACTTAAGCATACTGCAAAATGAAATTTCCACTCGGAAAAGTAAAAAGTACATTTGTGCTGATATAGAAGTGCTCTTTTTTCTGTTTCGTAAAGGAAATGAGTACTTTCTCCAAAAACAATAAAAGAACCTTTTAGGAATCAAGAACTTTTACCTTTTCCTCCATTCTTTTTGAAAACTCATAAAATTCTAAATGCGTGCACCTGGAAAGCTCTAGTCAATATGTATGTAGAAATGCAATGAAATGCTTTTCGCAAATGCATTAAGAAAGTGAAAAGAATTTCCATAACTTGCCCTGAAGTGTTTTTTTAGAATTTCCGTCATTTAACTAGTATTAGAGAAGTAATATACTAAGAAAATTGATAGTTCTTGTTGTAATTTTGTTATTACTTATTACACTCATATAGCACATATTTTGTAATGTTTCGATAAATTCAAGCACAATTATAAATTTAAAATAAAATTATATAAAAAAACAACAACATTAAATTTAACAGCATTTTGAATTAGAAAATGTATTTTTGGAATATAATAGATAAGCAGAATTTGTGTTCTATTGTCTAAAAAAACTATTATTTGTTCTAAACAATAATTAGAACATTTTGATATTCTGATGCCCTTTGGACTGCGGTACTCTTTTTAAGACGGTGTTAAGTCACAAAAAATAAAAGAATTGAAAACATGGGAATAATTCTACTGATTTAGAATAGTGAGTAGTAGATATTTTTCTTGTCTTTACAAGCAATCTAAATTTAAAAAAATAATGCCAAAAAAATTATGCCAATATTTATGTAAAAAAGCAACGAATTTCTATTACGATATCCTGTCAGGAGTATACTGTTCCTTTGAGTAGTGTTCTGGATCAAATTTAAACTATGGTATAAAGCACAGGTATTAGGATGCAAAAACTGCTAAAACATTTTTGCCGAATAATCCAGTTTAACCGTAGAATAATATACCGAAATTTTTAGAGTAATATTTATTTAATAAGTGGGATTCAGTTATTTTACAGTAATTGTTAAAGTAAAAATTATGGCATATCAGTTTTTTTTTTTTGTTCCGTAACATTTTGGTAAAAATGGATTTCACGCTAAACAGTACAGGTGCTGTGAGTGCCGTTATTTTTTACTGTGAAATCCATTTTAAATAATAAAAAACCGATAATATATTTTTAAAAAAATATACAGTAAATAATTATGCAGATATTTAGATTTTCAAACGATCTTTAATTTTAACGCTTTGTCTAAGAGAAATTTGAAGTGGAAGTTAATTTTTAAAGACAATAAAAGCTTATATTTTCTTCCACATTTTCTGAATCGTAATTATTTTAAAACAAAAACAATAAAGGTCGCAAATACGTTTGAATCTTCACGAATTCTGTTCACTGGAGAAAGAAACAAAAGTTATCGTCTGCCTTGATATAAGCATGGAACAAATTATCCATATTGAACTATTTTCGTCTGTTAGGCCTAATTATCGTCATATGCTCCATAAATTTCATAATTAAAATTTTTAGATAGTTTATTTCTCGCAAAGTGCGCTTTTATAATCCTAAACTTTAATGATGTATGAACTTTTTAATTATTTATTTACTCAAAGTCTTTCTAGAATAATGCTCACTAACAGTCAAAAATAGGTTGAACAAAATATCATTTAAATAATTAAGCTTATGCGCATTTTCGAACAACCTTTAATTTTAACGCTTTAATTAGGAGAAAACTGAAATGAAAGTTAAGTCAAAAATTTCAAAGGAAAAAAAAACCTTTATTTTCTACCAAATCTTCTAATTTGTAATTCTTTTGAAACAAAAACAATCAAGGTCGTAATTACTTTTGAATCTTCATGAATTCCGCCCACTAGAAAAAGAAACAAATGTTACATCATCTGCCTTTGCCATAAGCATCGAACGAATCAGCCATTTTGAAATTATTCTTGTTTGTTAGGCTTAATTAGAGGGAATTTGTGTTTGTTCCTGTCAAAAGCTTGTCAAGACTCTAATTTAATTTTGATTAATGACTTTTCTTCGTAGCTAATGAGTTCTGATATTTCAGAAGTTGTAGAAAATTTTTATGTTTCCTTATTTGTTAACAATTTGCTTCTTTATCGAACGTTACTATGAAATAATGCCATTAATTTGTAGCGAGTTGTTTTAGTTTATTTCTGTATAAAATGAATAAAAAACAAACAAACAAACAATGCAATTATAAAAGCAAAGAGAAAGTTAAACGTATTTCTTTAAAGATAAAAGAAATAAAAGAAATTATTTGCTTGAATGACTGTTTGTAGTTATGTAAAGATAGTTAGTGTTAAAAGTTATAGAAGGCAATTGGTAAATGAACAAAAAAATTACTAAGTATAGTGTCAACTTTAAAGTTAATTTATTAAACACTAGAAATGTCGCAATGGAAAATGAGTGATATGCTGATACATAATTATTAATAATAGATAAAAATGTAAACTAACAAATGTAAAGAAAACTCATTATTAAAAAGGATTTTTATTTGTTGCTGTTAAATATATTTTGGCATTGAAATACTCTCATAGTCTCAGTTTAATTATTAATAATAAAATAATACAAAAATGTTATAGTTGTATATTATGACTAACAACTAAAAAAGTGACCACAAAATTTAAAATTTTTTCTAAATAAGTAAACATGTCTGTCACGTCTTTCAGTGAAAAATAAATAAATCAATCAAAAATTCAATTTTATGAAACTCTATGACTTAAAAATTCCTTTTATGTTTAAAAACTTAGGTTTTAAATGCGTATAGTCTATTTAAAAATAACTAAAATGTTAAAATTTTCTTAATTTTGAATAAATAAATTTAATTTAAAAATATAATTAAAAAATATATAGTTTACTTTAAATATGTAATAGTTTAACTTCAAACATCCTTACAAAACAAATTAATTTGGCATTGTTTTAAAATAACAGATTATGATGAAAACAGTAAAAGAAATATTAAATAGCTCAAAAGTTTAAACAGTTTTAAATAATGTAAAATTTCTTGATTCGTCGATTCAAATCGCAGATAAATTCAACAGAAATTTCAATTTAACTTTCGTTTTCTGCATGCAAATGGTACAAATAGTTTGGCAAACGTTGATATAGTATAACATTTGGATCAACGTACATATACTGATACTTAGACTATCTGCTTTCTAATCAATCTTTAATATGTCCCGATGGATTGAACAAAGCTTTGAAAGCAGAATGAATAATGCTTTCAATGCAATTCTGTCTTCAACAATCAAACGTTTGCAGAATATAATTTCTATTCACCTCGAAAGGGGGGTTTGAATTTAAGGTACATAATTTGCTAAACACTAGAAATGAAATACTAGAGAAGTGGTGAGCATGCAATTTTTTTATTTGTTTTATATTTCAATAATTGGTTAAAGATTGTGGATAGAATGATTGATGGTAATTTTATTGTACTGTTATTATCAATTTTAATCCACATGTATATTTTTCTTGCGTGGCACGAAAAACATGGGTATTTCTGTATTTCAATTGGCAACACTATAGTCTTCGATAATAATTCATTTAGTCATTTGGTCGTATGTAATAATTTAATTAGTTTTAAATAATTAGTTATGCGTTAAGTATTTGTTTAGATAATTTTTGTTGGTGTTCTTAAGTGATAGTTGTATTTTTATAAAAATAAAAACTTTGTAAAGAAGTTATTTAGATTTATTTTTTATCCTTTCTAAAATAGTTGCATAAATTTTAAACATAAGCGGGCCATGGAGCTTCATGCTGTCATACCAATTATCAGAGACAAAGTTCGTGCAATAGCTCATGCTCTGTACAATATTCGATACGAAGTTATTGCTCGAGAGTTGTGTGAGGAAGTTGTAATAGAGCACTGGGATGAGTGACACTGTTCAAATCGTGTGCAATCTTATCTCACGTTAGAGATGGAAATAATTTTAATACTTCTGCAACCTACTATGCTGAAATGTCTCGAACTTATACTTATGATGGTTTGTGTGTTTAACAGCTGGCTGATAGATTTTGAATTATTACCAAAATTCAAAGCATAAGAACTTTGAGAATATTGTGGACATCTCTTGAAAATAGTTAAAATTACTATCGAATTATTTCAGAGCGGCAACAGTAAGTGTAAATTTTAATTACTAAAATGTGTTTTTGTTTAAATTTATTTGATGTGTTTTAAAAATTTTCATTAAAATCTTTAACTTGATAGAAATTAATGATAAAATTTTAATTTACTGTAATTTAATAAAATTGTTTGTTATGGCTACTATATCCTAAGATGTCAAGATTAACAATAAAAATTGTTTGATTACATGGTTATCAAACTTAGAAACTTAAATATAGAATTTGAAAAAGACAGTAAAAAAATAGATTTAAAAAATAGATAGTTAAAGCAAATTTTGTGAGGTTTATTAATGTAACACTGATTTCTTATCAATGAAATATATTTAAAAAATATAAAATATGTTTGTTTACTCTAAACACATTTAAACTGACAAATTTATTATTTTAATTTTTTATTTGCTTTATTATTCTAAAAATATGATTTCTATTCGAAGCGAATTTTTGTTAATCCATAAAAACTTTGTCAAAATCAAAAGCTTAGACCTTAAGTTTTGAGAATTTAGTCTTCTAACTTTAGAAAAAAATTTCTTCCCACAGAACAGATTTAATATTTGCTTTTGTCCCAGACACAGTAAAATGAAAACATGAGGAACTTTTACTCTATAAAACGAGAAGCTTTTATTCTGAATTTAGTTTCTCCAGAAAAAGCAAGAAGCGGTTCCCTATCTGTTTCACCCTACACCTCCCACGCTTAATCGAACAGAAAGATGACAAAGTGCTCAGGTCGACAAGCGGAAATGACGTCAAACAAATGAATATGGCTTCAGATCCCACGAAAACTGTAACTTCGAACATCGAATTGTGTTCTCTACCTTTCTTTCTTTACCAACTATTTTCGGTTCCCTGACTTCGTCCGGTAATCGTGTGCTGCCAAAGACAAAGTAGAATCCCAGCATTCCTCACTGACTTGATATATGGTCAGGGTAACGTTATTTGGCACTTTGGCGACCAAAAGATGTCACCAAGGTGTTAAGGGTAAAAAGTTCGAAAAGGAAAACATTTTCTGTGGATTTGATGACTGTTCAAATGCTTTTCTTGCAAAGATTTCTCACTTTCTGAGCCATAGAAACCGTCAGAGCGTGGTGAATGCATACGAAGAGAGTTTTCATTATAGTAGATGGTATGCTAAAATATTTCTTAGTTTTTATTTGCCAATACTGATCCTTATGCTACAGATTAGTAACAAAGATACTATTATATTATATTATAGCAAAGATATATTTATATTATAGTTAATTGGTATTTATAAAATTGAGACAATAATCAATAACATTTACAAGATCAAAAATTCTAACCGTCAAGTATTTTAACCAAGTTATTTAATGCTAAACTACAAAAAATGGACCTTGTATAAAAATAAAGCGCATCGTGGAAAAAAATTGGTAGTGCTTATCTATTTATGCCATGTGAATATTTCTTACTTACCACTTTAAAAAAATTAAAGTTATGTGATTGTTAAGTTGCATTTAGCGTAAAAAAAGCACTACGTTGTGATTTCAAATACAAAGATTAATATTTATATTAATAACATATTTTAATTCACTATAAAAAATTACGGAATGACGTACGGGGTGCTGGTAAGTTTTACCGAAAAATTCATTTGTTTCGGAACGTGTTACGGAATAAAAAATCTGATATACCGAAATTTTTACAGTAATAATTACGGTAAAATTACTGAATCACTCTAACTTAATGAATACTACTATATAAAATACAATATTATATTTTACGGAAAAACTTGATTTTCCAGATGATGCATTCAAATTTCCGGTACTTTTTACCGTAATTTGATCCAGAATTTTTTACAGTGTAGGCAGAAATATCTAGTATTTTCAAAATAAATCCTAAATATGAAACGCTTGTGCTTTTTTCTTTAATGAAGACAAAAACGTTTTTGTAAAAGTATTTTATCTAAAAAGTATTCTTTATAGGATAATATATAGTATAAACGGTTATCCCAAGTAATACTAAATGTTATACTATAAAGTTATGCTGTATGATAACGGATTATCATACAGTAAAACTGGAAAAGCGACTAATAGTTATTTAACGAATTGCATTTGGAATAGGACTTGATGCTTGTTTTTTCCACATCGTATGCAAATTTTTTTATCACATTAAAACAGGAAACACTAACTCTAAGAGGTATTTTTATGAATTTATTTTACAGAAATTCGAGTCAGAATCTGATGTTTCATTCCCAATGCAACATATTAACTTAACCTATAGTAATCAATCGATGAACCCTAATTGAATAATGTTTTAGATATAAATATATGAAACTCTTGGGTTAGGCGACTACATGGCTGATTTATGAAAACATATGGCAGAATTATGAAAAAAAAAATTCAATGGATTAAAAAAATGAGGATTAAGAAGTATAAGTAAATGAAATGATTCAAACTGTTTTTCCTCATAGATAGATCGATTATTGAGGCTAAAATAAGCAAATTTATCATCTTAGCACCACTATTCATAACATAAAGAAACCTGCTCCTGGGTTTCGCGATATCAAAGTCATCTGTAGATCTTAGCCAAGTTTTCAAAAGTTGGCTGTTTCCCAACAATTGAAACCAATTTATGAATGACTGATATGGCGAAGGAAGAAAAAAAAACTAAATAAAGTTTTTCTACTCAACACCACGGATCGTGACGAGTGGGATAAAGAATCTTTATTTTTTCTTTGATTTTAATTCACTAAGTTTGTTTTACTTTTAGAAAATTTATGATTTAACTTTAACCCTAGGCTAAACAAAACAAAAAAATATTTTCAAAAAGCGGAACTACTAATCTCAAAAGGATAGTTTTTTTTTTTTTTTTTTTTTTGAAAAAAAAAAAAAAAAGGTTTAAAAAAAAAAAAAAAAAACAGACGTTTAAAAAAAAAATGTTGCAAGCTTCTTACATATGTATTTTTTTAAAATTGCTTGAAAAATATATTTTTAATTCTGGTTCATTGTAGAAAATATTGGTGTATAGTTGCCCCCATTTTTTTGGTGTTGAGGTAAACTGAATTTTTGCGCACATCATGTAATCAAATTTTTTTTTTTACTTGTGCCCTGTTTCAGTTTTATTTATTTATTCAATGATTTTTTCTCTGTTTCTTTGGTTATTTATACAACATATTTTCATGCGCATCAGAATTAATCTATGGTTTCATTTCAAAAATACTTTGTTTAAAAAAGGCCAACTTTTAGTAATATATTATCACTATATTTTTCAAACATCTGCTATTCAGTCGATACGAATTCCGCATCCGGCTTGCACTGACCACAGTGCTGACGTGAAATATCCTCAGTGGTAGACGGATCATGGGTTAGAGTCCCCTTGCCGTCAGGCTAACCGTGGGAGGTTCTCGTGGTCTTCCTCTCCATGTAACGCAAATGCGGGTTAGCTCCATCAAAAAGTCCTCCACGAAGGCAAATTTCTCCCAATACTCGATCCAGGAGTTCCCTTGTCTTCTGGATTGGGTTCAAAATTACAAGGCTACGGAGTTGAACATTAGTAGCCGTAAACCCATTAAGTTGGGTCGGCTGTTCAACGACGGTTATAAAATATAAAATAAAATAAAACATCTGCTATTTTGCCTATGTTATATAATTTTTTTTACGGTAACTACAGTTTTGTACTTAAAAATGTAATCAGTTTGCCTCAACACTAAAGATTGGGACAACTATATGCTAAAATTTCTTACAGCGTATTCAATAACATTTTTCTTTACTTTTAATTGTTATAGTTTTATTTATTTGTTCATTCATTTTTGTTTGTTTATTTACTAACAACACATATTTTATTGCTTGCACAGTAGAATCAATTTATGACTTCATTGCAGATACATTTAGTTTAAAAAACGAGCTCATTTTTAGTAATATATTTGCAATAATTCTTTCTCACAATTGTTGTATTGTCAATTTTATATAATTTTTTGTATTTACCGTTCGGTTTATTTAGTTTACCTCAGCAACAGAAATGGTGACAACTCTATACCAAAAACTTTTTCTGTGCATTTTAGTAAAAGTTTTTAATTGACACTTCAGTTTTATCTTCAATGAATAAGTAAATGCTTGGTAAAAAAACCCGGAACAAACCGAAAATACAGCTCAAAAACAGTTAAAATATGAGAAATTCATATCAAGTGCACTTTTTCGCGGTAATTTATAAAATCATAAATTCTATTTCATGATAAAAAGGTTGAAACATATTTTTAATAGAAGTATTCAATGAAGATTAGAAATTTTAATATATTTTGCCCAATAAATTGAAATTTGATAATATTCTACATTTTATACAATATCAACTCGCTAAGCTTGTTTTCTTTCGAAATGATTCCAAAATTGTTTCGTGAGTATTTTAATAATCTGTAACGAAAGTTGCGAATTTTCGTATAAAGGAATAGATTGCTTTGCAGCTATGGTGAAATATGATAAGGAGATTCTGTCGACGTCATTGATTTATTTACTTAATTAGAAGTTTCGTTGAGATATTCTAACTTATGCAACGATGCAGAATATGTTGCGAAATAATTCTGAAAAAGAACAGTTCATTATCAATTCCGAAAACACAGCAAAGCAGCTATGATATTAGAGAATATTTAATGAGAAGTTATTATTGAAGGTTCAAAGGAATAAAAATGAAACAGATTAGGAAATTCATATTTTGTATCATTTTAGTAATATAAATATTTCTTGAAAAATTGCTGATAGAATAGTGTATTTCGTTGTTTATTACTGTAATGATTAATTTACATTCTCACTAGTAATTAAAAAACTAATAGTTTTTAGTACTACTTTTGCGATATAAATATAATTTAATTAATATAAGCAATACATTAACGTTTTAATTTGAAACCCAACAATTATATCGTTTACCCTCATGTTTCCGTCAAAAAAAAAATATTTAAAAGCTCACCATGTAGAAACATATTATATTCCTAAGATCTTTCTATGTTTCTAGGAAATATAATATTTAGTTTGGACACTAAATATGTATTAAATATGTATATTTTCTTTGAAATGTTTAATTTTGATTACGAATGTAATGTTTTTAAAACTGGCACAAAATTTGATATAATTTTTTAAACTTTAAACACTTTGGTAAATTGTTTAATTTTATTGCTTATAAATGCATCACGATGATTTTCATTTACACGATTTTCTACAAATTTCATAGGTTGATTTAATAGTTTATAATTAGCATTAAAGTTATTAAATTAAGGCTATAAATCAACTTTACTTAAATGACGCATGAATTTATAATGTTTCGATCAATTATTTGTGTTGAATGGCATATTTATATAATTATTACTAAAATTTATAAAGTAAATAAACTGCGTTTATAAAGGAGAGAATGAAATAATGTATCAAGATATGTGCTTTTATTTAATAAGGTAGCTTTTATTACTAGCTATTGTTTTTTCATTTATTTTTTATTAAATTTTAAGATATTTCTTACAAGAGGAAATAAAGAGTGTCTTATTCATCAAATGGTTATCATTATTTTCCTATATTTCTGCAGTTTAATAGTTATTGAGACAAATTGATTCCCTGTTAACGTATTTCGACAATTCTTGTCCTTTTCTTTAATTCTGAGATAATAAATTTTATTGATTTCAAGAGAGAAGAATATGAATTCTTATTTATTAAAATGAATAAAATTTCAATTCCTTAAAGAATTAAGGTTCTGAAACAATTCACAATTCTAACCAGCTAAACTGGTTTTAAATAGTACTTAAGCGAATGAATAGAATGAATCAAATATGTGTAACAAAGGGAAATTTATGTTTTAATTGCAGAGAATAAATATTTTAATGTCAAATAAATATTATATTTTTAAAATTTTAATTGAAACACATTTCACTACTTGAAAAGGAGTTGAAACTGGGAAGCACGCATTTTTCATTTTCATCACCTCAATTGAAATAAATGCTCATTTAAGAGGATAATTTCCATTTCTAAAGAATACATTTGCGTGATGCCAACTATCAAGTGAGAATTTCGGCGCATGAAAACTCAAACGATAAAAGAGAAAATTTCGCTTTTAAAGAAGGAAAACGATAAAACTAAACATTTGGAAAATATACGAGAGCATTATTCGGCGTCAAAATTTTACAAATTCTATTGTTGCAACTCCCTGTGCGACAAGATGATATCATAGCTTTTAATTTTCACTTCTTTCACTTTTAATGAATTCTATTATGCGTTTGTAAACATTCATTTTTGTTATCGCTTTTGAAGTGGTAAAATAGTTTCTGGATAAGAAGCACGCGAAATAAAAGGATTGTGGTTATAAATAAGCTTTTATAACGGGAGTATTAAACATTTTCTTCATTAAATATTCCACTTCTGTTTCTTATCAGAATTTATTTTCATAAATATAAAAAGAGTTTTACCATTTGTTTTGATAAGCAAAACCTTTTAGGCCATATTTTTAATTAAAAAAATATCAATATTTTGGTAGGCAAAATGTCGTGTTTACCAAAGAAATGCAAATGATTTTGAACGATAATAATAATTAATAAGGGAAATTACTTTTTAAAAAAGATAAAAAAAATGATGATTGAATGTATATTAACTATAAATAAATGCATCGTATTTTAAAATAAAAAGAAACTTGAAAATATGGTTTAATTATATGTTAAAATGAGTATGGCTGTTTTAAAACTCCATTAAAAGATTTTCTCCAACAAATATATAGAATTTTTAAGGTAATAAAACAATTAAAACCTATTTGTGATTTATTTACTACTTATTCATTGCTTTTTCTTTAGAATACTACTAAATGAAAACTTTTAAAATATTTTAATTGAATCCGTAGTACTTTTAATGCAAAGTATGACATAGTTTATTTGCTTATTTATTTATTTTTCGAAGGAAGATATTGTTACAAGAAAACAATGAACTGCATCAAAGAAAAAAGAATTTTGATTAATTGTTGAACCTTAAAGTGTAGTTTAAACATTTTTTTTAAAATCTCTAATTTGATTAGTTAAGTTTTGTAATTTCAACCAAAAAACAAGATTGTTTGACATAATAACTCTATAATAAAAATTTTAAGTATTAAATTAATGTAAGTTTTAAATTAGGCCTTCGTTATTGTACAAATTACATGAAAGTTTTACTTTGCATTTTAAGTTTTATTCTAGTTTAAACTATTAAAAAATACATATCAATCAAACATACTTTAAAAAAAACGCGCTGGGAGTAACAAATACTAGTTAGAAAAGTATTGGAGGTAGAATCATTTTAGATATTTTAATTGTGGTGGCCTATTCTTTTCAGTTTTGTGCATGATTGATTGAATACCAATTTATTGATAATTTACTTTTTTCTCATTCTTTACGAGAAAAGGTACTTAGTACATATACATTAAAGCCAAAAGGCTTACAAGTACACAGAATTTCTAAAGGGAGAAGCAATTTTTAGGATTCCTAATGATAAGCTATGGCATGGAAAGTAGTGCAACAATTTTACTGTTAAACTGTTAATGTTTACTTTTTGTTTTACTCTTTACGAGGTACTTAATACATATACATTAAAGCAAAGCTTAAAATACAAGAATTCGAAATTTAGAGTAGTGGAAATAAATTTTTAGGATCCATAATGGTATGCTATGGCATTTAAAGTAGTACAACATTTGTAGTGTTAAATTATTAACGTTACTTTTTGTTTCACTCCTTACGAGGTACTTAATACGTTAAAGCAAGGAATGCAAAACAAGAATACAAAATTTAAAGCAGTGAAAAGCAATTTTAGAATCCCTAATAGTAAGCTATGGCACGAAAAATAACGCAACACTTTTACTGCTAAACTGTTACTGTTTACTTTTTGTTTTACTCTTTACAAGGAAAAGGTACTTAGTGAATTTACGTTAAAGTCAAAAGCTTACAAAAATACTAAATTTCTAAGAGTGAGAAGGAATTTTTAGAATCTCTAATGGTGAGCTATGACATGGAAAGTAGTGCAACACTTTTACTTTTACATTTGATTAAAATTTTAGGCGTAAAATGCTATTTTTTTAGGCTCCCGGAATTAGTGGTCCTTGTCTATAACTTTTTCTTCTAGTTTTCATTAGTTTAAACTTTTATGTCGTAGTTTTTTGTAAAAAAAAAAAAAAAAACAGAATTTATTATAATATTTCAATCAATGATACCGAGTGTGAACCGAAACATTGCACATTTATTAATGCCCCAATATCTATAAGTATCCCTTCTTCTATTAACCTTTTTTCATTATGTTGAAATTTATTAATAACAGAAAAATAAGAACTAAAATCAAATAAAGTTTCTGATATTTTAGAAAAATTACAATTTAAACATCATAATTTAGTTTTTCCATCCATTTACAATAATGATAAAATTAACTTCATATCTCTTTTTCAAAGAAACCTGTTACTTGCTCCGAATATCGTGACTAAATAGCATTCCAAAAGCTATTTAGAACTGAAACTTTGTATACTTACTAAATCGCCAATCTACAAGTATTCCAGTCTCCTTTTTACCCGATATCTGTTGGAATTTCTAATAATAGCAAAACGGTGTCATAAGCTAGCGCCATTTTCATACTCAGGTCCTTAATGTAGTCGTTCCAGAGCAGACAGTCGTAAAAGATTCCCAGATAAGGTAAAAGGGAACGGAGTTTGGCCATTTTGTTTCATCCACGCCACTTCTATCTCTTTATTCAGAACTGTAACGTGTGGAACTGTATTTTATTGCTATGTTTAATGTTGCAGACCGAGCCATACCTATTACTTGCCAAAGAAGGAATGGTTTTGCCAATAAAGATAGCAACTAATCGTGAAAGATAGGAGTAGCATTAGTTTTGGAAGACTTTATCCCAACTGTAAGCGTGTTAGGGAAATTTAATTTTCTATCCTAGTAAAACTGGGAGAAATATCTATAAATTTGCAAAGTAAATGTTGCTTTTCCTTTTGGAAAGGACAAATGATGCGGGTGAAAAAAAATGGTATAAAATTAGAATTCAATTATTTAAAATGGAATTTGATCTTGTATTTTATCGGGGTCTAGATATTACTTTATAAGATAAGGGGATATTAATTTTAATGTAAAAAATTACTTTTTCGAAGTTATCGTTTTTTCTAAAGTTTTTTTTTCCTCACTATTCTAAAATTTTATAACTAAATGTAACTTATGAAATAAGTTATGATGAAAGATGATGATTTAATTTTAAAATTATATGGGATGAATATTTATCTATTTTATAAAAACTCAATTATTTTCAACGAATCAAATATATTTAATATATTTTATATTATTTATACATTAATATGTTGTTTTCTATTGTAAAAATTCAATTTCACATTATTGAGTTTTTATTATTTAATTTTTGTAAGGGGTTATAAATTAATCATTGCATTAAAGTTTTTGTTTTGAGCTTTTGAATTTACTTTTATTGCTTAAAAATTGTATAATTAAAGTAAACATTTGTATTGAAAATAAAAATGTTTGATGTGAACTGTGTCTTTTATAAAAGTTTATAAACGTTCAGAGTGTTTCTGATTTAAAGGGGAACTTAGTAATTCCGATGTGTTTCTGTTTCAGACTCTGAATAGTTTTATTTTACAAATATATGCAAAAAATGAGGAATTAGTTATAGAATTTCATTTGCATTCACCTTGCTTTTGTGTCTGATTTGCCTTTGTGTACAAATTGTGATTGTGTATGACATGAATTTGGGTTTCAAAATATGAATATTTCATTCTATGTAGATAAGTTTTACTACCCGTAATATAATAGTGTGTGTAATTTTATTACAAATTCATTTGTCATATTCGCTTATGGGTGGGGCGAAGCACCCAAAAAGTTGTTGTCAAAAATAAGTGGGATATTTAATATATCACCGTCCCTGAAGGGGTTAGCATCCCTAATGCAAAGTTTGCATATTAGAGCCAATTTTGATATTTTCTGACGTCAAATCCTAAGAAAAGAATGCATTGAGAATAGAAAAATTCCGTTTTGAAAAATGATAAAGAACTATTTACCTATATTTTTTTACACTTTCTGAAGCCAAATAAACTTAAAATAAAAGAATCCTTGGAAATAAAAGAATAATAAATTCTCTTTGTCATTTTTTTTTTACCTCAAATCCCGAGAAAAGAATAAATTAAGAATAAAAGATTAAAAGAATCCTTGGAGAAGAATAAAGAAATGTTTACCTATAATTTGCCTTTTTCTGACAACAAATCCTGAGAAAAAAAAAATAAATGAAAAATAAAAGATAAAAAGGATTTTTGAAAAATATTAAAGAAATATTAATTAATATGTTTTGGAATATGGAAAAAAAATAAATAACTAAAAATATTTACATGCTTAAAACCGTCTTAATAATCAATGTTCGCACAATGGGATTTCAATATTCTAGAAATATTGAAGACTAAAATAACATAAATAAATTTAAGTTAAGTTAAATTTAATTTAAGTATTTCGTAATTTTAATAACTACATATTTCTCAAGCAGCTGTTTGTTTTTTTTTAAAAAGAAACACAAGAATAAGATAATTGAAAATTCGTTTAAAAGTAATTCATTATAAGACGATCATTTTGGTGAGTTTTGTATCAAGAAGATTTATAGATTTTTTTTACCAATCAAAATTTAAGTTTAATACCTTAAATATTTTATAAAAACCTATTAATGATAAAGTTTGAAATAAATTTATCAGTGAATATTGCTTATTTTAAAATTATTGCTAACTGAAATATAATGAATTCTTAAAAAATGAATTAATTGATTTCTAGGAGAAAACAAATTTCAAAACTTTCTCTCAATAATATGATTTACTTGTAGCTGAAAATATTTGGAAATATTATCTTAACAAAAATAGAATTTTGCTTTTTATACTTGAATTATTTATCTATGGAAGCACTCTAAATAGTTTATGGTTTAAATTTATTTTCTAATCGATATTAAGAGAGTTTTAAAGTAAATATTTTCTAAGACCCATTTGCACTAATTTTTTTAGTTTAAGTTATTCTTTACAGCTCTTAGATAGAAATTTTCATTCTCCTTTGAAGTTAGGGAGGAAAAGCATTTTGTCGAAAATATAAAATAACGTTCTTATATAAGTTATAGATTAGACTTTTGCCATAAAAAAGAAATAAATTAAATATTTTAGTATTAATTTGTAAAAAAAAATATATGAAAAAGTTATTTTTTAAAGATAAACATGTATTTTTATAAAATAAATTTAGTCACAATTTATTAACAATGTTTTGCAAGTAAATAAATGCTTTAAAAAAGTTTGACATCAAAGACACACTGAAGTTGTTTATTTTACTATTTTTATAAATAAAAAAGACAAGACTTTTGTCATAAAAAAAGAAGAAAAAAGAAATGTATTGAAAATTATTATTATTGTTAATAAATTTAGTCACAATATATTCACAATGTTTTGCAAGTAAATAAATGCTTTAAAAAAGTTTGACATCAAAGACACACTGAAGTTGTTTATTTTATTATTTTTATAAATAAAAAAGACAAGACTTTTGTCATAAAAAATAAGAAGAAAAAAGAAATGTATTGAAAATTATTATTATTGTTAATAAATTTAGTCACAATATATTAACAATGTTTTGCAAGTAAATAAATGCTTTAAAAAAGTTTGACATCAAAGACACACTGAAGTTGTTCATTTTATTATTTTTATAAATAAAAAAGACAAGACTTTTGCCATAAAAAAAAGAAAAAAAAAGAAATGTATTGAATATTTAAGCATTGTTTTGAGAATTAGATATAAAAAATTATATTTTTTAACACCAAACATGTATTTTTAAAAATAAATTTACTCAGAATTTATCAACAATACTTCGCAATCAAATAAATGCATTAAAAAATTTGACCTCAGAAATACAAAGTTGTTTAATTTATTATTTATTTAAAAAAAAAAAATAAAAATGAGTTCTTAGTAATCTGAATAATTTTTGTCATAAGTTTTTAATATTTTCAACTAAAATACTTGTAATAATGCTGATGATAGTTGTTATTAAACTTGCAAATATCTACAAGCAATTTTATATTTATAAATTTCACTGTTATACAAACCTAAATTAATTTTAAGCACTCAACTAACTCTAAACGTCCATAAATTTAAAATAATCTATTATTTTTCTCTCCGTAAAAATATGTGATAATTTAATTTAGTGATTAAAATATAAAGAATTAAAATAAATGCTAGATATAAAGTTCGCGTTGGATCTTGCCAAACAAAGTTTATTGCCAAAATAACGCCAAAAAATGGTCAATGAAAAAATACCTATGGTTGTATAAAAACTGATAAAATGTTGAAACGCCAACTAAAGTTATGGATTTTCAAAAATACTTTGAGATGCTACTGTATATTGGTTTAAAATATGAAAATTTATTTATTTTAAATGTGTTATAATTTATTAAAAATAGATTTTACTAGCATGTATTGCATATTTAGCATTTAGTTAATGATGTGAAATAAGTGATTTCTTCGATTTTGACCACCTTTTTTAATTCCATTAATTTCACAATTATTAAACTATAGCTTTCGATTACTTGAACAAAAATTTTCCAATTATATAAAGAAAAATATTATCCAAATAAATCTTACCTCTTTACATTTTAAATTGTGTGTGTTTCATGCAAACAGAAGTGAAATACTCTTAACTCACCTGAAATAGAATTAAAAACACATTATTTACAAAATAGCTTATAATATGTGCTTATAATATATAAATATGTGCCTTATATATGTAAGGCACATATTTATACAGAATATATTAGTTATTTGTGTTACTCCGAGTTAAATATCAATACAAAGGGTTTGTCTTAATAAAAGTATGTTTGACTGTGTAAACAAACCACCTGGAATTTTGAAACATTTTCAATTTCAAAATTATAGTCCTTATTATTACACATTTAGTAAAAAATACAAAACTGAACAATAAATGGTTTTTTATGGTGTCGTGAAGAAAATTACCAAATTGTACTACATTCACCACATTTATTACATATTATAAAATATATTTAATTTTAAATTTTACCAAAATCATTATCTAAGCTCTTCGGTAAAAATTACCGAGCTTTTTGGTGTTGCTATAGAGCAAGAAACACGGTAAATTTTACCATGTTCTGGTAGTTTTTACCCTACTGTTTTCTTAGGGTAATATAACAAAGGTTCCAGAGCTTATGCAACATAATAAATAGAAGCAAATAGTCCCACAATGGGACCCCGCATTTTACTGTTTTTGTATATCTCAAAAAGTGTTGCGAGAAGCTTTTTTGACCTTTTTTGACCTTTTTTTGACCTTAATATTAACCTTTAATGTTTTTGAATCCTTATCATAAATTAAAACTAAAAAGTATATACATTGAAAGTGATCACAACATAATATTTAAGCTAAAAGAAAACAAAAAAGATGTTGAAATCTTACAAATTTCAAAAGGAAAAACGAAAATAATAAACATCAAAACAGGTTTGATTGGAGGATGAAACCTGAAGGTATTTTTATTAATCATCTTTCAACACTCAAACTCCTTCCACAATTAAACTGCCACAATTAATTTGCAAGTTTTCAACAGCTGTTCTCTGGATAAATTTCAGTTTTGACCCCTCCCCTCTATCTGTATGCATTTTTATTTTATTTTTTGATAAGGATAAGAATTCTAAAAATACATTTAAAATGTGATATGCTTGTCATTTTATTTTGGCATTTATATTAACTATCGAAACTAACTTCAAGTTAAAAATGAAATTGTTGAAATAAAAAAATGACATTATAATAGTATATTTTTTAATAAGATATAATTTGAATTTTAAAAAAAAAACAAATACAAATATTTATTACTCCGTATTTAAATATCGATGATAATCGAATTTTAAATCGATGGTGCATCGATCTATAAGTTTGATCACACATTGATGCACGATTAAAGATAATTGGTAGAGCTAATGCAAACTAACTATCACCTTGATCGTCTGCTTCTTTATCAGTACTTATATTCTTTTAAAAGTAAGATATTCTTTTATATTCTATTAAAAGTAATATAGATTAGAAATTTTTACAAAAAATTAGTAAAATTGGGTTTTGAAAGTAAACGATTAAAATAAATAAACTTTTTATTGCAGTATTCTATGTAATTATTGCCAAATAAATTGTAAGTACATGAAATGTACATTAGTAACATTTATATGTATACAAAAACTAAAAAATAAAAAAATTTTTGCATTTAATTTAATATTATCAAACTAGGAAAACAGAGAGTTTTTTTTAAAAATATTTATAGCAGTAATGAATTTTACAGTTTACATTTGAACTAAATTGATTCTGACTATCACAACACATTGATACAATATAGAGAGAAGTGATAAAATACAAAAAAAAAAATATTGTTGGAAATACTGTTGGAAATACTGTTGGAAATACTGTTGGAAATACTGTTGGAAATACTGTTGGAAATACTGTTGGAAATATTTTTCATATTTTGCATAACAGACAGATAGTTAAACTTTGTTTATTTAAAAAGAAAAGAAGCTAAAGCGTATGTAAATGGTATAAGAAACAGAAACATTTAATAGAACATAAACCTAGAACATTTCAATTGAAGTGGTTCAAACACTTTCGACATTTATTCCGAAATTTAACTTCTTATTCAATTATTCACTAAAATAATTTTTGTATGCATAAATAATGAAAAGGGAAAAAGTATAGAGAAAATACTAATAGAGCAAAACTCTTCATATCTTGTCATCATCAACATATAATAAAGCATTGTGTTTTTAGAAACCAAATACAAAACGTATGCAAAAGTTGTAAGAAACAGAAACATTTACTAGTGACATTCTGCAGAAACATTCAATTGCATTCACTCGAACAAAATTAACATTTATACTAAAATATATAATTCTTTGAACAGTTATACAATACAATCATACCATATAATTTTGTATGCAATAACAATAAAGAATGAAACAAAATGACTTGATTGGAAATTTTTTCTTTATATCCAGCTGTTATTGACAAATAGTGAAAGATAATTATTTTTTAGAAAGGAAACCATTATATACGAGAAATAAAAAATAATGAAAATCTTGCATAGAAATATTTGAATCGATTGCAATTTTTTGGAGATGTTATCTACATATTGTTTAAATAATTAATTTTTTAATTCATATTTTTATTCTTTGGGGGACATTAATAAGATAATAATGAATGATTTGAAAAACATTAATTTTATAACCCATGTAATCGAATTTAAAATTAGGAAAATATTTTCTTAGAAAAACAAAATGTATATCAACAAATTTAGTGAAAAAAGAACACTGTAGCTATAATTATACTAGTATTGATTACCTTTATCAAAACGCAGTAGCAAACAAATTACCGTTTTTAACATATCTGAAAGCAATTAACCTCGAATAATTTCCCCATTTAGGGAATTTTTAATATACGTAATAAATTGGTGTTATAGCATCTTTTTTCCCTACTTACCGCTACCGCGTATCTATAATTTATTCTGCCTTTTCTACCTTTTCCAGACCATAAAAATTAAATGCTTTTCCCAGATTAAAAATTACTGCTACAAAAATCTGCTTTATGTTTATTAATGTCGTTGAAGAAAAATAATCCCCATAAATTTCAACTGGCATCCCAAATTCTGAAACCTTTGCTACTTTAATGCAGTTGCAGACGATTTTTTAAAGGCAAAATTAAAGTTTCATAAAAAAGTTCCATTAAATATTTGATGAATCATCTGTTTTTAGGCTTTAAACCAAACATTGGTAATTAGAATTTGAACGAAAAAATAAATTCTTAAGATGCTGAAAATAAATAAAATTAATGGGATATATATTTTTTTGTTTTTATAAATAGCTTCTTTTTTATCCCAATAGCGAGATATTTTCATAATTCTTTTGGCTAGACATACATTTAAGATATAGAATTTGTTTTGTAAATCAACTTTCTAATAAGCATGCATTTATTAGAATTAAGATTTTTTACGAATGTTTTGTTCTTATACGAACGAATAATGAAATATTAGTTTATCTGTTTGTAATCTTTAAAAATCTACATTTTTCAAAGAAAAAGAAAATACGTGTTTTAAACTCAAATTAAATATATGTTCAATTGAAAAATATTGAAATATTATATTTCAATTCGCAAAAAAATATAGAAAGAACTTGAATATTTATCTTTTAATTCCATGCATACAATAAAAAGTAAAAACAATAGGAAAATTAATTATAAATAATAACAAAGATGAAAATGTAATAAAGCAATTCGCAATAAAAACAAGAATATTCGAAGATTAAAATATAAATTTTCTTTTCTTTGAGTATTTTATGTATTTTTTAATTAAACTAATTTTTTTAATAATTCATTTTAAGGTAGCATTTTATGCAAGTAATTCCTTGAGATGTTTTTCCTTTAATTTTATATTTCGAAGTAAAATATAGAGTTAAAAACATTATAGTGTAAAATTTTAAGTTAAATAACATGAATACTTAATGATAATGGTACGTCTTTTAAGAGTATATACTATAATATAGTATGTTTACATTATTTTAATTATAGCTGGAAAATGAAATATTTAATCTCAGTTATTTTATAAATAGAAATATGTCACGGATTTAAAAAGTAGAATATTTAATCTTAATTATTTTATAAATAGAAATATAGCACTGGATTAGAAAATAGAATATTTAATCTTAGTTATTTTATAAACAGAAACATGTCACGGCATTAGAAAATGGAATATTTAATCCTAGTTATTTTAAAAGTAGAAATACGTCACGGCCGAATCGAATATTTAATCTCAGTTATTTTATAAATAGAAATATCTCACGGCATCAAAAAGTAGAATATTTAATCTTAGTTATTTTTATGAATGCATTATAAAATAGAATATTTATTCTTAGTTATTTTATAAATAGAAATATGTCACGGCATTGGAAAATAGAATATTTAATCATAGTTATTTTATAAATAGATTATAATTATTTTATAAATGTCACGGTACACAATTGAGAAAAATTACTATTCATAAAACGCCATACGATATAATATACGTAACGTCATGTGACAGGCCCTTCATAAATGATGTCACACATTTTTCAATGCCTTTGATCCACACCTGTCTTTGGTCACAAAGTGTCAGAATTTACCAAAGCTCCTACCACCCTCGTCACATTATTTTACATAAATATGTACTTTCAGCTCAGAAACGAAGCTTATATGTAATAGATCATATTCAAATACAATCCAAAAACAAATTCAAAATTATAATACTTGAGGTATGAAAAACACTAAACAATTATTAATCCAATTCAAACTGGTACAGCGCACAATGCAGCTAAAAACCAAATTTGTATTTTAAAACTAATAACAATGTAAAATAACATATTAAAATTTTAAAGTCTTAAATATAATTAAAAATCTAAAAATAAAAAGTAAATTGTAATTGTGTGTCTACAGAACAGCACTTCGTCTGGGGACACACTGTCTGCAAACACACAGGAGCCTTTCTGTTGTTAGTGGCTGAAGCAAATACATAACTATGAAACGCCCCCCGTAGCATCCTATAAATATTGGCGTTTCATAGTTATGTATTTCTATTTTTGTAAATTTAAAATGTGATTCTCTTGCAAATGTGATTTTTAATATGGTAATTATTTTTATTCTTAATTTTGCTTGTTTTATCATTAGGGGCCTCGGGGCACTGTTAGTTTTGGCTTCAGCCACTAACAACAGAAAGGCTCCTGTGTGTTTGCAGACAGTGTGTCCCCTGATGAAGTGCTGTTCTGTAGACACACAATTACAATTTACTTTTTATTTTTAGATTTTTAATTATATTTAAGACTTTAAAATTTTAATATGTTATTTTACATTGTTATTAATAGATCATATTTTAAGTTTTGCATTTAAATATTAACTATGCGTTTAAATTATATTTGTGAGTGTAACAATATTAATGTGTACTTCCTTATGATAAAATGAATAAACAAACAAAATAATATAGAAATAACTAATCTGCTAATTTTAAAAGGCCACTTTAAATCTGCTTTCGTTCTAGTTTAAATCATAGTATTGTGCATAAAGTTTAAGTAAATACGATAATATTATTCATTATAGCATTAATTTTGCGGAACAAATTTTTACGATATTATGTTATACTTTGTTCCCAACATCTGTGTATGCTTGTTACGCTATTTGCATTAAGAGCCATCGTACAACAGCATCTTGGATTTTAGGTTAAATTCTCTATTTTAGTTTCAATTTAATCACTGATTTTAAATTTTTAATATTCATTTGCATTCTAACCTGATGAATACTTTTATTTAACATCTAGCATTCATTTTGATTGCATGAATGGATTTATAACAGCTTATATGTAATTTTTTTAAAAATTGCCTAGTATTGATACAGTAAAACCTTTTTTTGTGCGGTGGATAGGGACCGCATAAAAGAAATCGCACCAAAAAAAAATTCGAAAATTTTATAAATTCTTACATGTAATAAACAAGTTTGTACGATACACTACCTAAAACTTTTTTTATGCGGTTGATAGGGACCGCATAAAAAAAGTCGGACTTAGAAAATACATCAATGATTTATGAAATAGATGAGAGAATGCTTTCAATTGAATGAAATAATTAAATTAGACCTAAAGAAATTGTAAAAATATTTAACTCTTCATTGTATATATACCTGGAGAAGTTTTCAAATTATACATTAAATAGTGGAATTGTCTGCCTTTTTACTTTCTTTTGGCTATAATTATTCATTTTAAGGGAGTACTTATGTCTAAAAATAAAATAAAAATCATTAAAACTACATATAAATAGAAACAAAAGTAACTAATTTATTTATCTTTAATCTCATTATGAAATGAATTCTTAATCACGTGAATCGTGTATAAAACTCTGAATACAAAGCGTATACTGTTCTCGCGTCGAGCGACAATATGTACGTAACTGACTCTGCCTTGTCACGAGATTGTTTAAAACAAATGAACAGAGCATCGCAAAGTCCAGATACATCGTTGTCAAGGAAGCCACGTAATCAGAGTTCGTCCACAACATGTATATGTACATTGATAGTAAACATAAACTGGTGCTAACGCAGCTAAGATTCATATACCGCATAAAAAAAATCGCACAAAAATAAAATCGCACAAAACCAATCGCACAAAAACAAAATCGCTTAAAAAAGGACCGCACAAAAAGAGGTTTTACTGTATAGTGTTAAAAGACTGTTAATTTAAACATATAAAAACCACTTATGTAAATTTGGAACCGTTTTCAGTCATAATATAGTTTAAATGTCTTGCCACCTTAATCCGGCTTAAATTGAACCATATATCACTGAAATTTAAAATCTTATGTATAATGCTGTACAAATTTTTTTAACAAAATCCAATTTTATAAAAAAAAAAGCATGCATGAAGTGTGTCTACTTTAACTGCTTAAATATGAAATAAATAAGTTTTGAAAAACTTTCAACAAAATTTCTTCACTTTTATGGGATCATTGTAATAAGCCTAAATGGAATCAAGCTATCTGAGAAACAATATGCAGTGTTTTTGATTTTCCTGAACGCACATAATCTCATTGCATTAAGCGAAAAAAGTCAATAAAAGAAATAAAGTTTTTGAGTGTACTTATGATTTAAAATTATATAGGTAGTGTACCGGTGAATTTAAAATTATTAAAATTATTATTTGATGATTAAAATAAAGTGGAATAATAAATTAATTAGATAAATAACTGTTGATTAAAAAGGGTAGAGGAGTTGACTAATTTTTGGTGAGGTTGAATTATGTTAATTAAATGGGTTTATAAAGTCAATAGTTTATTTAGTCACATATCACTGTGACAGGTAGTTTCATACGCCTTTCTTTTATGTGCCTTTAACTTTATGTCCAGATTTTATTAACATATTTGAAAAATAAATCTTAAATATTTTCAAGAAACTAGTGAGTAGATTTAGATTCTTTTTTATAAGTATTAAGCTTTTTAATAGTATCGTATTTTAACAAACTTATGTTTGTTTATAATAGGAAAAAAATCATACCATACAAAACTGTGATCGTTGAAAAATGACAAAAAATATCAATAGATGTTTGCGGAGCATCTGAGTTTGAGTGAAATTGTACCTGGAAATCAAATAAGAAATAATTTAATAACTAAAAAACAATTTGCATTCGTTTGTCTTTGATACTCTGAAAGAACTCCCTCTACTCTTTCAAAATGTTCGATTCACTTCGCCTTTACCTTTAGACAGAAAAGTTGCAAATAATTCGATTACCAAAAGTGTGTCCTAGAATGGTGCATTACTTTATTAAGTAACCAAGTCATGGTCTCTTTCCAGATAAGTTAATATAATTTAGGAGTGATAATAATTGCTAGACAGGTCCAGACACGCAGCAACACTTCATCAAAATGACTTTAGGTAGTCAGCCACATCTGCCACTATTCTCACAGATAATCCTGCATCTGTCGTCGGAATAGATAGAGACAACTAGCTGATGTACCACCCCCTAGAAAGAAGAACAAAAGTACTTCCCCTTCCGACAAGAAAGAGAACCCTTTTTGGTAAATGGCTTTCCTTAACAAGCAAGTCCTTCCCATGTGTCTTCCATAATTTATGAGGGCCACCGTACAGACATTTAATTACGAGGGCATTTGCTAAAGCTACTGTTAATACCATCGTTGTATTTTCTATAGGTTGCACGGAGGTTGCTTTTATTTTGGTTTTTGCTCGCTTGTTCTAATGAGTTGATAGAGGCCATACATTCAGTTCCTGAACCTCTCAACTCGAGCCACTTTCAGAGGAAGGTGATAATAGAATCTTCTTTTTGTTCTTTTCTTCATGTTCGAAGGGTAGTGGTTCGATTGCGATTCTATGTTAACAAGGGAAGCTGGATTGTGTAATCGCGGAATGTATTTTTTTTTTGGAGTCATTAATTTCATTTTGAAAAAATTTTCTTTTCTGCTCATTATGTAATTTTGAGGAGAAAAAAAATTAATTGGAAGATGAGGAGGAGTAAATAACTAGCAATGGGAATTATGGAGAGTAGTTTTTAAAATAAATTTGCGTTCTTATTTGTAAATCGAGTTGGAAAGAAAGTTTTTTTTTTCCTTTGATGATATATTTGAAAATTTGAATAATTTACCTTTCATATTAAAAATTTGTATTTGATCAAAATGAAAAAAAAGCTTGCGCTACCAAAGGAAATTAATTATTTCGACCGAAAAAACTGTATTCTTTTCTACGGAAATAATTATTTTCAGACCTTTAGTTCCACGAATTAAATTGTAATTCAGATTTTATGAAAAAGAATTGATTTATTTAAAAAACTTTTTTTGTTATAATTATAACATGTTAGACAACTTATGCAATTTTTAATAACTTTTAGGGAGGTATTTAAAAAGTGCGGATCATATGTAGAAAATAACTGTGTAGGACATCTAATAATAAATAAATATAAAACATTTCTCCATAGTTATTGTTTATTATGTAAGGAAAATGAAAAATTAGTAGGTATCTAGGCATTTTTAAATTGAATTCGTATTATTTAATATACATTTTAAATTAAATTCTTTATAACAGTTTCATCAATATGTAGAATTGCGCGTAATGGAAAAGTTTTGAATAGTTTAATGACATTATGATGTGCAACACAATGTTTATCATATAAAATAGTTTTATTATATTACTTCTTGTTATGTAATATTATCATGCAGTACTGAGCAAAAAAGTATGGTCAAAACTACCTGAATAAGGCAAAACGTATCATGTTTCTTGATCTATGGAGCACCGAAAAGCTTGATAATCTTTACCGAAGCAGTTTTGCAATTATTTTGGTAAAATTAACAATAAAATATGGTTTTATGATATGTGTTAAAATTTGATAAGTCTGATAAAATTTAGGAATTTTATCATGATACCTTACAGCATGGTATAAAAGACCATTATAATTTATTTTTCACCAAATGCGTGGTAATAAGAACTATAATTTTGAAAACAAGAATTTACGATAAACTGTTGCCATATGAATGGAAAATGAAATGAATCGTTTCAATATCGTATACTTTTGTTTTTATCACCAGAATTATAGGATTTTTTAAAACAGAAAGTTCATTGTTATACTATTTATAATTTAATCAGAATTCTTTTTCTTCGTGATTTCTATAAAATGTTTAAATTCACTCTCAAATATGCAATTTTTAAAAACTAACCGAGCATAATGAAACAGGCATTTTTTGAAACGTAAATGTAAAAAGAATGAAATTGTTCATTAGATAATATTCTGTAGCAAATTATATCAGATAATATTCTAAAGCATTCTCTTTTGCTATTAATATGCAGTGCACGAAAAAAAGTTCCATCCTGAATAACTTTTGAACTAATGGTCACGTTCTAGGACTCAATCTTAACGGCTCGAGGCGGTGTCCTCAAACATACGAATAAGTGCAGATATTTTAAGTTATGGAATCAAACACAAAAACGTACTTCCCTGAATAAACATACCTTTTTCTCGACGGATTCGGATTTCTGACCCCTAAGATATAGGGAGTGACCGCATTATGGGAAATATATATATATTTTTTTGGTTAATGGTGGGTACTTGGGTCTATTTCCCATTGGCCTCAGAAATGCCAGAATTGCTACTCTCTTATCGTTACCCAGTGAGCATCTATGGCCACTGCGGTGGAGTAGCGTCGGCCACGTCATACAACCACAAAGCCGTTTATAGGGCGGGTTACATTCACACAATCACACAGAGAGAGAAAGAAACATCCATGCTCTGAGTGGGATTCGAACCCGCAACTATCGGCTCCGCAGTCATAATGGGAAATATGGTTTTAATAGTTTGGTTTGGAGAGCGCTTCCAAGTTTCGACCCCTTAATGTTAATTTTTCTTTTTGCGTATTTCGCTAATTTTCGAAAACTTTTTAAGTGCACAATTATAAAATGCGTTTTTCTAAAGATAATTCCAAGCATAAAATAACTTTTAGTAAATATTTATTATTTTATTTAACACTAGATTGCCTAAGGAAGTCATTTTGACTGCTTTTAATTTCAATTAGGAAAACAATGATGTATATAATGACACAATTTCTTAGAATTTTGTGACTTTTTGTACAACATATAATTTTTTTTTATTGTTAATATTTACTAATAACTTGTTATATAACTGTAAATAATATAAAAAATGTTAAAAATTAATTTTAAACAAATTTATTTAAGCATTCACAATCCAGTCATTTTGATTGCTTTTGGGCAATATAGGTATATACTAATTTTCTGTCTTTCTAGCGTTAATAAAGGTTGAAAAATTTTTAAATGTAAAGTATACAATTTTTTCCATAAATTTAAAGAATGTACTTTTATACGTCAAAAAAAAAATTTGAGCCAAGTCTCTCGCATAGTTTCTGAGAAATCTAATTTTAAGTATGGTAACTTTTTTGAAATTCCAATTTTTCAAGAACTATTCTACCGATTTCGCTCAAATTTTGTATTTTATACCATACAATTCAAAACTTTTTCGACCATTCTTAAATAAAATGATAAAAAAGAATAAATACTCACTAAAAGTTATTTTTTGAATGGAATTATCTTTGGATAAATTAATTTTATAATTGTGTGTAAAAATTTTTCAATTCGCTTAGAAAGTTCTTGAGATATGGTAAAATACCTAAAGAGTAAAATTAACATTAGGGGTCAAGATTTTGGACCACTCTCCTGACCAAACTATTGGGACTATATTTCCCAAATTAAGATTACCCCCTTATATTTTGGGAGCCAGATATCTAAATCCGCCGAAAAAAAGTTATGTAAATTCAGAGAAAGTTCATTTTTGTGTCTGATCTTTTAACCTAAAATATCGTCTGCAATAATTAATTGGCATATTTGAGGTCACCCCCTCGATCATTGCGATTGAGTCCTAAAACTTTAAGATCCAAACATTTAGATCAAAAGATATTTAGGGTGGTCAGTTATATTTTTTTGCGCACAGTACAACTCTATTACTATAATTAATGTTTCTTTAAGTTTAGCAACATTGTCATAATTTTGCAACTTCACCAAAATCATCATAATTTTTATTCTTTTTCAAATATTAGTTTTGCTATCGATATTTATTTCAAGTGTTTCATGGGTTTTCACCATAAATCATTTGGCATCTTTTATATCAATATTTACAACTATTAAAACAGTGTATAATTTCTCATATGTATGCGCGACTAAAAAATTTTTATCAGATATTCAACAGCAAGGTACGTACTCGAAGTCTAACTTGCAAATTATGCTAAATTTTTAATACAGTTAATTTTGTTTGGTTATGAAGTAATGTACATAAATTGTTTGCCAATTTCTTATTTGATGCAGAGATTATCAGCATTTACACTTAATGAAATTCCCTCTTATTTAATTCTTCACTTAATGAAATTAAGTGATTATTATTGTTTAACAATAATTATTGTTTAAACAATAATTTGTCAAATGCACGATACATAATAAGGGTATAAAAACGTTTAAAATACTTATAAAAACAAATTATGATACTATAATTTAATTTCTATTATATCTATTTTAGCATTTCGGAATAGGTATTTTAACTTATTTTAACTTATTTTTCAAAACAAGTATCGTGATTTAAACTGAAATCTTATCTATATATTTCTGTTTTTATTTTTAAGTATATACTTGAAATATTTCAATAAACTAAAAGAGTTTACATACATAAATTGAATATAAGTATTTTTCTAAAGTTTGAAATAATATCAGTAAAAAATTTTAAAAAAAAGATGAATATCGAAATAAGAAATATTCCCAAACACGAAGAAAATGAAATATCTTTAAAAGTTGGAGTTTGAAACCTGATTTGACTCAAAATATTTTTTACTCTATTTTAATAAAAATGAATATGAGAATAGTTAATGTAAAATTAAAAGTTTCTAAAATCAATATCTGCAATGATGAAGAAAAAAAATAGTTTATGAGATTTACTTAGCCTAAATAGGTTTTTAAGAAACTCAGCACTTTTGAATGAAAAATAATTAATTGAAGTTATGGACAACATATTAAGAAAGCTTTTAAGAGGCAATAACAAATATAATAAAAAAATGGTTTATTAGAATGAATGAGTATTTTTCTTTCGTTGTTTAATAAGAAAACATGCATACATTATAAAAGATTTGCCATGCCTACATATAATTGAAATTATTTTGTCTAAAAAGTTAGAATATAGAAAATTATAATTAAATTTCGACGACGATTAGGTTTTTCTTCTTCTAATACTTAATATATTATTAAGGTTAATAAAATATATTAATTTCAGTAATTTTCAAAAATAAAAAAAGAATGCTGGAAAGAAAGTTATTTCAATTATCAATAATGAGATGATATTTTAAGTTTAACTAATGTTTTGTTTATTTAATTAATGGTAAATTAGTATTATAATAAGTTTATTTAATTTATTAAACAAATTACACTTTATTTGTTTATTTATTTAAGTTTAATTTATTTAATTTATGGCAAATAAACAGAACAAAAATAGATTTTGTTACGCAAAACAATTACGTTTATGGTATTTCAAAATGTATAGATTACGATTACTGTAGTTGTTAAAAAAATATTTTTCAAATCTAAAAAGTATTGCTTCTAAAATATTAAGTAACGCACACAAGTATCTTTACAAATATGAAACTGAAATATATCTATAATTTAAAACTATTATTGATTATATTTTAACATATTTGAACAATATCCTTCGGATTTTAAAGCAAAATATCATGTTTTATTAAATCTAAGCATTTAAATTAAAAAGTTCATCTAAATATTATATCATTAATTGAGCTGAAAGCATTTACGTGTATTAGTCAAATATCAGTATCTTTTAAAACTTGCAAGCAATATTTTTTAAAAAGGTAATAAAAATCACATGATCAATTAATAGCGCTAAACATATCTTAGTAAATTAATGTATTTCAAAAATGATCTAGAGTTGAAGTTGAGTTGAAGTTTGAGACCTCATTTAATTCAAAATGCACTTTTTTCTCTTAAATATTTTTATAAAACGGGATATGATAATGAAAAGAAGTAAATGGAAGTTTAAGAACCAAGGCCCTTTAAATCAATATCTCTGATGCTAGTAAAGGAAAAAAAATATAGTTTGGAAGATCCCCCCACAAAGAATTTTTTTTTACAAAACAGAACACTTTTGACCTAGAAATATTGGAAGATTGAAGTATTAACTTATGGACACATCTTAAGTGAAACTTTTAAGAAAAATGTCAGATGGTGTTGATTGATCACATGAAGGTAGGAGACATGAAATCAATAGTAATGAACCATAACCTTAATCGATATTTCTGTCTTATATTTCTTAATTTAAGTTTTTTCGGAGGTGATACTTGAAACCATTAGAAAACATCGTAGTTTTCTGATTTACCTTTTAAAATGATATTCTAACAGAAATTATTTCTGAAAGGTTAATTTTTCGCTGATTAAAGTTAATTAATTTTAAATGAAATAAATCAATTTGTAGAAGAAAAAAAAATTTAAATTATCGGTGAACTTAAGACATTGCTTTGACATTTCCAATAAACTAATTATTAATTTTCAACGCAAATTTTCATCAATATATATAATATAGAGAATGAGTCAACATTTAGTAAAATTGAATAATGTATGTATATAAGTAGCAATTATATCATAGATATTATATGCATTAAAGAGGTAACAAAATTGTTATTTTTGCAATATTTTTCTCATTTTAAAAAAATAAAATATTTCAGACTACTCATCTGTATTAAATGACACTAAATGTTTCTTTCGTTAAAATTATAATCATTTAAATTATATTAAGTTAGGTTAATTAATACCTTTCTGAAAATAAGAATTTTAAATGTAGACACAAATTATTAATGGTATACATATATGCGTAGTGTTATTGTAACGTTGAAAAAATTGTTGAAAGGTAAAATCTGGTATAAATTACCGCGAAATTTTTGAATGTGAAATACTATTTTGTCAGATGGTTTTGATTGATCGCTTGAAAGTAGAAGACATGAAGGCAATAGTAATGAACCGAAACCTTAATTGATACTTTTGTCTTACATTTTTTAATTTAAATTTTGTCGGAGGTGCTAGTTGAAACCATTGATTTGTCTTTCTAAACATTAAGGGGACCGGAAAGTAATGTCGTTTTGGTGCATTTGATATTTGTTATCGAGATATTATTTTTAATCAATAATATATCGACCCTCGTTAGCAACAATCTTTCAATGCTGGATCGCAACGAATGTGTTAATGAATAATGTTTTCAGAAAAGTAATTTTTTCGCTCATTAAAGTTATTTTCAATTAAATGAATTAATTTATAAAAGAAAAATATTTAAATTATCTTAGGATTTGGTGAACTTAAAAACATTATTTAAGACATTTAAAATAAATCATTAATTTTCAACGTAAAATTTTATGAATATATTTGTATTTCAGCATTTAAGTATTACATAAATAAATAAAAAAAAGTCAAAATATCAGATGGTTTCGATTGATTACGTGAAGCCAGGAGACCTGAAATCAATAGAAACGAGCCTTAAACTTAATTGATATTTCTGACTTGTATTTCTTAATTCAAATTTCTTCGGGGGTGTTTTTTGAAACTACTAGAAAACTTCGTATTTTTCGGATATTTTTTCTAAATGATAAGTTAACAGTAATAGTTTTTGAAAGGTAAAATTTTTGCTCAATTAAGTTAATTAATTTTCAATAAAATTAATCAATTTATAAGAAAGACTGATTTCTGTTCTCAGAATTCTGTGAATTCAAGCAGTGCTCAAACATTTCAAACATACTGTTCATGATTATTAATTTTCAACGTAAACTCTCATCAATATATATGTGTATCAATGTTTATGTATTACAAAAATAAATATTTCATTCTGATTAAAATTTTCAGATGCCATTTTGATTGCCACAAACCGAATACAAAACATAGTGAATGACTATGAATCATGCCACGTTTGAAAGAGAGGGGGAGGTAGTGTACAAATATTGTCATAATTTGTGACAAAGAAGATGAGGAATTGCACCAAAAAGTAGGACATCGAAGAATTTTGCTACAATTGAGGCATTTTTTATCAGCATACTTAATTTTTTTTTACAGTTAGTTTTTATAATTTTCGTATTAATTACGATAAATGATTTCCATTACTGTCGTGCTTCTGAAAAAATGGCATTAAAGATATGTTTAAAGTTTATAATAACATCTAAAATCTGATCTATAACATATGCTTTATTTTTAAACTGTTAGTACATGTTTTGTAATGCAGCTACAGCATGACACGTGACAAGAAGGGCGGGGAATAAGGGGAAGTTTGTTTGACATTTTGCGACTAAAGAGAAGGGAGTAAAAAATCTTTTAAAAAAGTGGGAAATCCTTTGAAGACAGTCGCTATACTTTTTATGGGTAAATAGTACTTTTTTTTAAAAAAAAGATTGAAGCGTTGCATAAATTTCCATGAGCTATGTAGAATAAAAAATGTAAAACTGAATTTATTAAAATCCAAAATATTATATGTATTATATAATAATAAAGGTCAAATGTTTGTCACTCTTTTTATTATTTAATCAAAATCTAATACTAAAACAAAAAGAGGTAGCACTGATTGTTAAGGAAAAAAAATCTGAGAAAATATTTAAATAAATACTAAGCGAAGTCAGATAATTACATTTCATATTTTGCCGGTTTGTTATTTGACATTCTATAGAATACCAAAGCATTACGTGAAACGTTTTATACTTGGAAGGTTCGGCGTTTGGCTGTCCACAAAATACCAAGGTGATGCGTGGAACGTTTCCTATATTGCAGTCGTCATTTGGCGTTTCATAGAATACCAAAACAATATGAAAAACGTCTCATAATTTCATGCTTTGGCATTCTGTAGAATACCGAAACATTACGTATTAAATGAAGTTATAGTAAAATGTTTCATACATTGCCAATTTATTACTTAGCATTTCAAAGAATACTGAAGCAATGCTGGGAGCGTTTCATGCTTTGCCAGTTCACCATTTAATATTTTATAAAATACCAAGGCAATGCATGAAATGTTTCATACATTTGCCGGTCAGTTAAATGCCAGAATTCATACATTAGAGGTCTCATATATAGATCATTGATATATTATATTCGTATGTAATGTATAATAATATTTTTTGCACTGTTGTAGAGTATTTTTCATTATTTCAGAAATATTTTTTTCTCGCTCACATTTATAAATTTTTCTAAAGCTATAAAAACTAAATAAGATTTTTAAAATTAAGATTTAATCAGATTTAAAACAATATTACGAAAACTTCATCTTTTCTTTATTTGTTTCGAAAATTCTACATCCATAATAAATAGTTAACTATGTGTTTGTATAAGAAATCAGCTTGCATTGTTTATTAGTTTTTAAAAATATGTAAATATTTCAGTAAAATTTATTAGTACTTACGTCTCAGAATAGAAAAATAAATAGAAAAATAGAAAATCCTAGAAAATATCCTTTAAAAATATGTTTTTTTTCTGTAAAAATTCTCATTGCAACAAAAGAAAGTTGAATCATATTACATCAATGAAACAAATATATTTTTAAAGAAAGCTGTAAAATTAAATAGGATCATTGTTTCATTTAGTTCTAGCTCCATTTAATTAAATTTATAGAATACTATTTGATTAAAAATGCCTTTTTTTCCTTAGTGGATTAAATATCTTTAAGCATTAATCTCAATTGCTCAGAATATTAAAAATGAAAAGAATTGTTTCTTAACGAAACCTTCTTGAAACGAAAAGCAAAACTTTTCGCAAAGCATATTTATCGAAATGCAGATATTGCAGCAAAAAGTAAAACTGTTTTCGTTCCTGTTAAAGTTTGTAAAGAAAATAAGAGCAGAAAAGTCAACATTCTTTTATCATTTAAGCGACTTTTGAGTAAACGAGATTTGGGAAAAAGAGGGAAAATAATTAAAAACAAAGTGTTTTACTTAATGCTTAAATTTATTTACAAAAAGAAAATTGAAATCAGTGATGAAAATTTTAAGCTTTTCATACATTTTTGTGAGCTCAGTTTACTTCACTTTGGAGTTTTACCTGCAAATTTATTCGATAAGAAGGAAAACTAATTTAAAAATTCTTTTACTCTTTTGATTTAATATTCTATTTTGAATATAAAATAATAAAATATTATGCTAATTCAGGGCGTTGAAAAAAATATAATACTTTTGAATTTTTAATATTTAATATTAACAATATCATTATAAACAATAGGAGAGAGTGGGGTCAATTGTAACATTTTTTATTTAACTATTTTTAACAAAAAATCCAATATATTATTAGTATTAATTGACAGACAAGTAAAGTAGACTATCCCCTACTAGAAAAAAAAATAAATACCTTATTTTAAATGTTATTGTATTAGTTATTAACAATTTTTGACAGTCGTGCACTTGTTACAATTGCCCCCACTTACGGGGTCAATTGTAACAGTTCATAAATTCAACTAAAACATAGTTAATTATACATATTATCATAGTTGTGATATATTTTTTTATTGATCAAAATAGTAGTGATATTTTAGGAGTAAAAATATTAATGAGCAGAGACCTAAAGGGTTAAACTTTTAACTTTAAGGGGTTAAAAATTTTAATTTATGCTGTGAAAGGTGACAAATAAAATAATGCACATGCAACATAATATAAATGATATAGGAAACTATTGGTGGTTCTTAAAGAGTTAAGTAATGGTTGGTAACATAAGATTATTTATTTTCAGCTGTTACATTCGTCCCTTTACTTATTGTTACAATCGTCCCCGAAACGCCATTTCAGCTTCATTTGTTAAAAACAATGCTAGTTAATTAACAAAAGTAATCTCATTTTTTTTAAATGTTAATTAAGGTGTCCACTTACATATTCGGTTAATAATTTTTATTTGTTTAAACAAAATTACTTTGTTACAATATAATATTCTAATACCAAAAAAAGTACTTACGTAGCGGGAAAATATCTTTTGTGATGTAACTCTTTCAAAAGTACATAAAAATGGTTGCCAGCAGGGGTGTACATGTAGATTTATTAAATACACCTTGTGCGCCACTTAGGAACCAAATCTAGAACTCGACACTCGAAATTTTTGCTTTGTTACAATCGTACCCTGTTACAATTGACCCCACACTCCCCTACTCACAATATTTTTATTAGCGTAACATCAGATATAGAATGCTCAAAACATTGATGAAAAGCTTGAAAAAATTCGGAAAATGGTTCTTCAGATATAAATGAAACACGCGAATAAAATATATAAAAGAATGCCTTTGAAATGTTTTGTTTTTAATTTCTAGCCCATACCTATCCTTTAATGTGGTTAAATGAATGCAATTTAAATTAATTTAAACATTTTAATTACTTTATTAAATGTAACATTTGTAAGTTTACATATCACAAAATAATGGAATGCTTTTTTATTATCTATATATTTTACAATTGTAGAATGCAATATTTCACATTCAAAAAGTTCGCGGTAACTATCAGATTATCAGATTTTTATCTATATCAGATTTTACGCTTCAAGAAATTTTTCAATGTTATAATAACGCTGCGCATATATGCATACCATTAATAATTTGTGCCTAGATTTAAAATTCATGTTTTCAGAAAGGTATTAATTAACCTAACTTGAAATAACTTAAATGACTACAATTTTAACGAAAGAAACATTTAGTGTCACTTAATACAGAGAAGTCTAAAATATTTTTTTTTTTTTAAAATGAGAAAAATATTGCAAAAATAAAATTTTTTTTACCTCTTTAATGCATATAATATTTTATGATATAATTGCACGGCACGGTATAAGACCGCGGCGTTTTTTTTTTTTTTTTTTTTTTTTTTTTTTTTTTTTTTGCTTCACAGATTAATTGTGTGAATACAAAGCTCATTAAATTTATGAACTTACATTCTAAAAATAAAAGTTGCAACGTTAATAAAGTCATAAATGTTCTCAGGAAACATCTGAATGAGACATTTTATATTGTGTGAACACAAAGCTCATTGAATTTATGAACTTACATCCTAAAAAGTAAAAGTTGCAACGTTAATAAAGTTATAAATGTTCTGAGGAAACATCTGAATGAGACATTTTATATTGTGTGAACACAAAGCTCATTGAATTTATGAACTTACATTCTAAAAAGCAAAAGTAGCAACGTTAATAAAGTCATAAATGTTCTCAGGAAACATCTGAATGAGACATTTTATATTGCAATAAAACATCTCATTGACAATTTATTGTGACTCATTATTGTGATCTCATTTTAACGCCTCGGAGAGTGTAAATTTACCATAGGTTGGTGGACATTAACACCTCGGTGAGGTGAGAGTCTAAATTTACTATGGGTAGTTGGACATTAATGCCTCTGTGAGGTCAGAGTCTAATTTTATTATGGGTTGGTAAACTTTAATGCCTATTTAAAAACAATAATAACATTACATAGGTGAAATGTAATTTCGCAAATATGTTCCTACGACTGTCGTAAGGAGCCGTATAAATATTCTGTAGCTTATTATTGATATATATTTCTTATTTTTTCTCATATGAGGTCGAATGAGTAGAATCAATGCTTAAGTAAGACATTGCAATAACCTTATTTTCAAATTTTTAAATGTCGAATTGAAATTTCAAATTTGGAATAAAAATTAGGGAAAAGCCACAAATTTTCGCACAAATTTCGCTTGATATAAAGTTAGATCATTTTTTAAAACTTCACTTTAAAATTCGATTGCTACGGTTAAAGCAAAAAATAAGAGGAGGGGGGGGGGAATCATACGATCCCTTTTATGCGGATTTCTTAATTAAGCATGTGAATTGAATGTGAAGTGCTTATTTTTCAGACAAGGAAGAAAGAGAAAGTACAAAATTGCTCAAAAACATGCTTGTGTACTGTTAGAAATTTCTCGGTAGTTGTGGTTAATTAGCAATTTATTTTATTTTAATTTTCCATTTTCAACCGAAGACCGTTAAATAACCACATAAAGCTTATACTCAAACTGTTATGTGTGAAAAAAAAATACTTAATTGATTGCTATTATCTAATACGGTTTAAGAAATGCTCAATTTATGCGAACAAGAATTCTTTTTACGGCAACTAGGTCACCTTAAGAAGCCATTTTGTTCCATGCAGCTAAGTACATACTATAGCCGAAAAGGCAAATTGGTCAATTTCCTGACCGGATCCCAGTGTTGATACCACAATATTTCTCCCATTCCTGCAATATACAAAATTTTAGTGTCCTGCCATCTTCCATCAATAGACAATTAGACTCTTCCCTCTTAGACAATTAGAACACGAAACTCTCATTCACGCTTAAAGGGCGTAGCATCCACAGGACTCCTTTTAAGTTTATTGTTATGGTTTAGAAACTATGCTAGTTGTAAATGGTTACAAACCATATAGTTTTGTATTCACCATACCAGTATATAGTTTTGTATTTACCATACCAGTATATAGTTTTGTATTCACCATACCATATTTGTATCAACCATCCTACTTGTAAACGGTTTAAAAACCTTAAAGGTAAAGAACTTTTTAACCATAGACTTTATGGCTAAGCAAAATGACAGACTGCTGTCGGTTATTTTACCGTAATTTCAGAATGAAAATTCTAAAAATGCGTAATAATTGTATAATCCATAATGAACGGTAACGCCAATTACCATTATGACTTTAAGTACGAGACAAATGCTAATGATTAGGATAAATAATAATCAGTAGTACAAAAATTTAGACTATCAATAAAAAAAGAACCATCACCGTGAAACTTAACATTTCATTTATAAAACCAATGTGACTAATAAAATACATTGAAAAAAAAAATCAAGCACAATCTCTTATCGCAAAAAACTTAATCGAAATTCCACAGAAGTACAGAATCTTTTTCATTATAATAGATCTAAAACGAATAAAATACATTCAGTTGACACCAAATCTATCTCAATCTACTTTATAAAAGATCTTTCCAATCTTTTCGAAAAGAGGTAGAGTTAATTTCACACCTCCACTTCTGACATGTGCTGGGAGAATTCGTGACAGTCATTTAATTCCAAAGATGTCAGACATGTCAGAAGGGACATCGATGTCCCCTAGGAATTTCTATCTTACACCGCTGTTCATAGACTATAGAATATAAAACGAGATCGGGCAAGACCAAACACGTAGCCTGACAGGCATTTCTAAATTCTTAATAGAATAAGGGTAAAGGTAGCACTCTTACTGAAGTGGAATTTTAGTTCCAATTAAGAATTTGTGAGATTTGTTCTATTGGGTAAATGTACCTCCAGACTATATGTCAACAGCCGAGGGAGTTTAATTTTCTGATATGACCTTAGGGTTATTTGGGATTGTTTGTCATACCTTAATAAATAACAGCTTTTATTTAAAATTTTAATACATTTTCAAAATGGCAGTAAGTTACAGAAAAGTGAAAGATAGTTTAATTATTTAAGTGAGAAGTTCTGTTTCAATCTAAATGGATCGCTTACTGCAATTTCTTTTAAAATGTTCTTTGTCAGGGTTGTGGTTCGATTAAAGCAATTAAACAATGGTTAGACGTTCTTTTAAGAAAAAAATCATGCTTAGGTTTTTTTAAGACTATTTTAAGTCTCTATTATTTCCTTTAATATTTTTTGTTTAAAGATATCCGCATAATAAATTTCAATTGGGGAATAACGTGATAATCTTTTTTTTTTTTATGAAATTGATATAAATGTTGTAAATTGAATACAGTAAATTAATTGCATAGTGCTAATGTATGAGATTTTTATCTATACTAACAAATATAGGGGAACTCCTTCTTTGGCTCATATTATTTTAAAATTAAATTTTTATTTGCAAGTTAATTTTAAATGTAAAGTAATATAAATATAATCATGTTTAAAATCTTTTGTTATTCTTTTTTATTATGTTAGCATGTTTATTGAAGAAAATTGGATAATTTTTAATTGTTTATTCCCAATAATAATAAATAGTTGTAAAATTTTTCTGGTCATATTTTATAATTAGTTAAATATTTTTAATTCAGAGCGTAAATTATTATTTCACTTTATGTTTTAAATAAACCAAAGAACTTGGTTCTAACAACTAAAAAACCTGGTTTAAAAAAAAAAAAAAAAGAGTTTCTCGTTTTTTTTTTTTTTTTTCAATTTTGTTCCTCGTTCTTACTTAATAAAATTGACAATAATAAACATATTAATAAAATTAGTATCATTTTATTGAAAGTTGCTAATGACTACTACTATCTAATGAATCTCTGTATCTATCGAATCTCGATATCTATATCGATATCTAACGAATCCTAATTACGTAAGGCGGGAGTTGAGTATTTGCAACTCGGGAAGAAAATCAGTGCTTATGCGAAATTATGAGATTTAAATCCTATTCCATTGGATAGATGTAAGTAAAGTCACGCGTGTGTGTCGATCCTGATTGGCTTCTGACTCGAGTAATGCCACGGTTTACTTACGATGATGTGATTCTCAAGTATTTAATTACATCAAAAAACCTGTTTGATAGTGAGAGGAAACAGAAGTCTAAAGACGACTATTCAAAATGCATGCAAGCTTTAGCAGGGAACTTAACTGGTTTTGACATTTTTCACTCTGCCTACTGAACTAATGATTTGGCAGATTTTGATATCGTTTTTTATTCTTCCTGTCTTAAATATTAATTTGAGAATATGTATGATTTATTTTGTCTTACTTTTGACAAAAATTTTAAAAATATATATGTAATGCGGTTATTACTGAATACCCAGTATGCGTATTGTAATAAAACTTAAAAACATACTGAAATGCAAAAATGGTTATAAAAAATGAATAAATGTGTTGTCATAGATTAATATATTTAAAAAAAGCTACCATTTTGTATAGGTAATTGTGGTAATATTAATTCTTAATTTTACTGTAATCAAATACTAAATTTTATTTGCTTGAAAAATTAAAAATATTTGTGAAAATTAAACAATATTTTTATGTAAATTCTGCATTAATAAATAAAAAAATAAGGGATTAAATATTTTTATCAATATCTTTTGTCACTTATGAAATTTATTCTATTGTATTACATTCAACTATGTTAGAAATAGTAGCTAATAGTAAAGTTGAAAATAATATTTATTAATGTGTTAGTACAGCGTGAATTAATCAAAATTAAATATTTTAACAAACGTTTTTCTGATCATTTTACAATTCTCAATGAGTAAATTATCCTAAAATTTTACTTCTTTTTTTCCAAAATAATTATTGCTAACTTGGAAAAAAATTGAATTCTGATTCGATTTCAAAAAAAAAAAAAAAAAAAAAGCTTAAAATATTTTCAGAATGACATTAATAGTCTAAAAGATACTAAAAATATAAAATATTTTTAGACAAGAATTTCATTAACTGTCTAAGGAAATTTGTTTCAATATTAAATAAAACAAGCATTGCTTGAAATAATGAACTTAAAATTTTAGTAACTCCAAACATTTTTAAAAAGTTTGCACCCCCAAAACAATTGCAAATGAAAATGTCGTTGTCAAGTATTATAATGCTATTCTAATTACTTGAAGGTAATGAATTATTTACTAGATATCAAGTCGTATGTAAATATTATGAACACACCTTATTATGTTCACATTAGGCTAAATCTCATCATATCTGGCAGCCAACTTAGTGTTATTGAATTAGGCATTGCTAACTAAGCCAAGATATTTATTAATTCTATTAACCTAAAATGCGTCAAAATACGGAAGGATGTCACACTAAATTTTAATTGGAAGTTTATAAAGCTTAATTAACTAAAATATAAGATTATTGATCACCATTTAGGTATTAAAAGGAATATTTAATTAATTTTCGTGAAGCAATATTCTCCAATTTAATATGAGAGAAGAAGACTTTAGAATAATGATATTCTATATATTCAAATTAAATTAAATTGTAAATATGAGTGCTTTTCTTATAATAATTTAATATAAGAAAGAATTTTGATTTATTTTTCACATTTCCCATTTATCCAAACGTATTTACGTTATTATTGTTTTTCATTTGTTGATAAAGCTATTGACTTATATTCAGGGTTTTCTCAAATAGTCGCCCTTAATACATGTTCTTTGACTTCTCTTAGTAAATTAGTATTTAAACAAGGTAAAAACAAAAACGCTATCGAAAACGAACGCCCACGAAGTATTAATGAAGAACAACCTAAATATTTTACTTAGTTTTTCAAGTAAAGTTATCTTAATGAATTTAAATTTAAATCATTTGAATTATATTATGGAAAATAGCTATGATTTAAAATCATTAACTAACATTGATTTTTTTTATTAAATAACACAAAAGCTGGAATTTTCGTGTTTTTTTTCACTTAAGGATGATGAATTATTTACGTGATACAGAGTCATATGTAGCTATTATCAGCAAGCCTTATTTTGGTCATACCAAGCTAAATCTTATCATACCTGGCAGCTGATTAGTTCACTAAAGTTTTATTGATTAGGCTTTTGCTGATTAAGACGAGATATCTATGAATACTATTAACCTAAAATGCATCAAAAGAGATTTCAGAATGGGGGGTTGTCCTTCTAAATTTTAATTGGAAATTTATAAAGATAAATTAAATAAAGTATAATTATATTATTGATGCCCATTAGGTATGAAAAAGGATTTTATAGTTAATTTACCAGAGAGCTATGTCCTCTAATTTAAATTGATAGAGGCAGGTTTGCAATAGATATACTTTCTATTTTCAAGTAGAAAAAAATATTAACTATTAAAGTTGTTGTTCGTTAACGTTATTTAAAAGAAGAAAGAAATATTAATTTCTTTCCCTTGCTACGTCTTATAAGTTTGTTATTTAGTATTTGCATTAAATACTGGGTGGGTCTTAGTTATTATTTTACATAATATACATTTTGATAATATCCACCCAGGGTATCAATTTACTATCTGTTAGCGCCTTGTCTTGAAATTTAATAATAGATGGCGCTGTTAAAATGCATACACATTTCTATTTCTCTTTTTTAAATAAATACAGTCCATGTCGTCGTGAAGTGTGGTGCTCATGTTTTTTTTTTTTTGTGTCGAGCTTTTCTTGTGTGTGAAACACTATCTGACAAATTACCAAGTTCTTTTCACAAGTTTACCATGAACACTTCCTACTAAGTGGTAGAAAAGAGGAAAATTGAAATAAGTTGACCATGTATGAGTCACTATGAACAAATAACCATTTATTTTCAAATGTTTACCAGGAATTTTTTCCCTACTAAAAGGAGGAAAAGAGGTAAATTGAAAGGTGCCGAGCATGAAGGAGTCATCACCACGAGCTTCTAAAATAAATGCTACGAGTTGCCCTTATGCACGAGTAGTAAATTATCGCAAGCGTCAAATTACCACGAACTTTTCAGATATTTACTGTGAGCTTAGCTGCTGAGAGGTAGAAAAGAAAAATTGGAACACGTAAGACTTGAACGAGTAATTGTCTCAGGTGCCATTTTGTACAGTGCGCTAAAAAAATGGACTACCCTGAATAACTTTTGATCTAATAATCGGATCTTCACGTTTTAAGACTCATTTTTAATGGTTTAAGAGTGTGACCTAAAATATGCTAATTAATAGGTGCAGACGATATTTTAAATTACGAAATTAGACACAAAAACGTACTTTTTCTAAATAAACATACACGTTTTTCATTGGATTCGGATTTATGACCCCCAAACTATAGAGGATAGATGCTATCTGGGAAATATGGTCCCCATAGTTCTATCAGAAGATAGATCTAAAACTCGGGCCAATAACTGTATTTTTGCGTATTTCGCCATATCTCGAGAATTGTTTAAGCGAATTGAAAAATTGCTGCACACAAATATAAAATTCGTTTATCCAAAGATAAGTCCATGCAAAAAATAAATTTTAGTAGATACTTATAATTTTTTTTATTTTATTAAATAATAGTAAAAAAAGTTTGAATTATAACTGTAGAGGCTGTTGGTTGCGACAGCTGAGAGAGCATGAAAATCCGAGGTAGAAGGATCGAGGATTGGGTCGAAGACCGAAGGTACGAGGATGAACCGGAATAGTTCCTACGCGGATGAACACCGGCGGAGGAGCACAACCGGCGGCCACGACTGGGAGTGAAGAGGCTGATGTCGAGTACTTAAGAGGAGGACAGTTTGCCTTCGAGAGTTGTGACCAATAGCTGCACATTTCACCTCCGACGCCTCATATCATAACTATCAAAACAAATAATTTCATCAACCTTTCTGAAAATAACCTTTCCTCATGCTGATACAGTTCTGAACAACTCCAAAATCAAACAAACACAGTTTAGAGCAAGCTGCTTATTTTATTTTTGATTCTTTTTTAGTTATTCAAGCAAAGTGTTTGAAACATTCATAAAAGCAACTCCACTGCCTGCTTACCTCAATGCTCAACCAAAACTGTGTTAAAATTCCAGATGAATGGGATAGGGGCCGCTTCGCGGCCCAGGTGCCCAATAAAATCAAAACACTAGGACTAGGACTCGAGAGTTGTTGTTCGGCGTCCGAGACTTCGCCACGATATTTCGTTTTCTACCCGGTGACGCCCACCTGTAGTTTGAGATGTTTACAATCGAAAGTTAAAGTTTTAATTGATTTTTATAACAAGTTTTTAAATGTTTTTAACAAATAATCAGTTAATTGGAGTTTGTTAGTTTCTGGATGGTTTTGTTATCTTTGACTATTAAAGAGGATGTTTCATTGCATATAGTTTTATTTGACGTCTTACATTCCCATCACCGAAACCTACATACAATAACGTGTTTAACTTTTTAAGTCATTTTAAAATACGCAATTTTACTTGGCAAAGTAAAAAATTTAAGTGAAATTGCTTGAATAGTTCCTGAGAAGTCGAATTTTGAGTATGCGACTTCCATAAATTTCATTAACTTTATCTATAAATGTATTACTAAGTAATTGTTTTTGATTAATGATATTAAAGATAGTGATAATACTTAATTTTAAATTTATCAAATTAACAATTTTAATTCATGGATAGTTTACAGTTACAAATAACATTAATTAAAAACTAATTTCGGAATTCCAGTAATACTTGAATTGTAGAAAAAAAATTATGTTTATGCTTTCGATTTGCAATTATTCTTATTTTTTTAACCATGGTTAAAGTATCACTAATCCTACAAAAAATTGCCCAGATCTGCCAGGAGCTGCAACACTGTGTATGACAGTCATATTTCTTCTCATGTTTGTCTCAAACAAACTGATGGATAGCATTCGATAACGATTTATCATTGTCTACTATGGATTAATCGTTATATCCTTGGCGACAAACAGCGCCAGGAGGTAGTGATGCTTCTGCATATGACGCAGGATATATATAAAAAAAGAAATGATTGAAAATGTTTATTCTCGGATATTATTTTGCTTTTTTATTCTTTGTTTTTCTGATAAAGTGCTTATTCATAAAGCGGGTAACATGTTTGTACACTTGATTACTCTTTTGATAACTTACACAAACGACTGGTGATTGATTTGACAACGATTGGTTGGCGATATTTTTTAGATTTATGATAGCTATTAGTATAAATTTTTTGTAATTCTTTATGTTTTTTTTTTATAAAAAAATAATAAATTGAATATATTCTGTTTTTACCTAACTGTATGTGGAAGACATCTGTACTATTTGCATGGGATAAAATATTTCTGAGCGTTAAGTACTTGAAAAGTTTGTACGAATGCTTCTTTTTAGAACGTTGAGTCTAAGAATTTTAACATAAAGGGAAATATATTTGATATGAAAGAAAGTAAACATTTAAAATAAGGAAAAATAAAAGGTTAAAAATTATAAATATATGTAGTCTTACCGCAAGGAAATTATACTTTAATTTTTTTTAATGTTATTTTATAACCGTCCTTGAACGGAAGACCCAATTTTGAGTTCACCACTACTAATGTTCAACGCCGTAGCCTTGTAATTTTAACCCACTCTAGAAAACAAGGGAACTCCAGGATCAAGTACAGGAAGAAATTCGCCTATGTGGAGGCCTTTTTGATGGAACTAACCCGAACTTGCATTACATGCAGCAGAAAACCAACCAAGGTTAGCCTGATATCAAGAGGACTCTAACCCATGACCAGTCTACCACTGAAGATATTTTACGTCAGCACTTTGGTCTGAGAGTAGGTGCGGAATTCGTATTGTCCAGCCATCGCTGGGATTCGAACTCGGTTCACCTTATTGGAAGGTGAGCGCCTTGACTCTGTACTTTTAATTTTATTTTTTAATTTTTTTTACTTTTTATAACCATCGTTGAACCAATTTTCGATTTACGACTACTAATGTTCGACTCCGTAGCCTTGCAATTTTGACCCCAACCCAGAAGACAAGGATCAGTACCCACAAAGGTATGATTCGTTATGGGAGCATGGAACTCTTTGTGACCCGACAGATTTAACTTGCATCAGTCAAAATTTACTTCAGCCGGCAGGCATCGAACCTACAACCTCTGGACATGGGCCCAGTGCCTTACCTACCAGGCTATCCCGGCCCGTACTTTTAATTTGTGTTTTTGAGTAATTTTCACAAACAAAATCAGCTGTTAATATAATTCAGTTTTTTTTCTTATACCAGATGTTCCGTACTTACTGCCTTTAGTATTGGAATACTTTTGAAAGTGAATTAAAAAAAAATATATACATATTTAGGGTCTCAAATTAATGTTTAAAAAGGAGAAGAAACAAAAACTGTTGTTGAAATGTGTCAAATAACTTGAAAGGTAATCCAGAAAAAAATGAAATACCAATTTAATGGTCAAATCAATATAAAACTTGAATATTTTTATTTATTTATTTAAGTAATCACCTTTCAACTTCGCTCTGTTTTCTAAAGTCATAAAACAGGGTTTGAAGTATTCAGTCTCTCCTTATTCAGTAATTCCATGCAGTAGTGACTACGGTCACTAAGAGACAATATTATATTATAGAGACTATATATATTAAAAAAGGATATTACAAGGCACCGTGTTTGCTGATATTGTAGAATAGGAATTATTTACTCCATATATTTCTTTTTTTAACTTAAAAATACATCAAATAAAGTTATAATTATGCAAACAGCTGTAACGTGCGTTAAATATTTTATTTCATTAGAATAATTTCATTTCTAGCTATTTTACCTATTTTTCCAGAAATATTTTAACAATATAGCTCCCTTTTTACTTATTTTCATACGCTCTGATATTTGATTATTAAAAAATTTTGTAAACTTCCAATTGTGCGCACTTCAGTTGATATTTAGATTTAGAAGTTAAAAAAACACAACTTAAATGATTCTTGTAATAATTTGTTTTGAATGTATTCATATATCTTGAATACACACACATAGATAAAGCTCAAAAACTATATCTTAAGGGTGTTCCTTAAATCAACTCCTCTTGGGTCCATATTTTTTCTATGCATTTATTCATTGAGGGCAGCTTGGTCTTTACCTTATCTTTTATTCATATCAGGCAATCAATATGAATTGTTTTACCTTTTTTTTAACAAATATAAAGAGAAATATTTAAATAAAATTACGAATGGAATTAGTTTGTGCAATTACTTACAATTTTTTTAATTTCTTCCTAAATTCTTTACCGGATTTTTCAGAAACTCTCGGACAAAATAGTTCTATTTTTTTATTTTATTAGTCCCCAGTTTGTATTAATACAAAAAGCATTCTATGAACCTCTAATTGGGTGCATAGTAGAATGTTTATTTTTTGTCCGAAATCTTAGATTTTGAAATTGAAAAAATCCTAAATGGTTCTTGCATATATAGCAGAGAAAATAGTACCTGGGATAAATTTACTTCCCAATTGATGGAGCCATAGATGAGGCGAAAAAACCGCACCTTAAGGGTGTTCTTTAAATCAACTCCGCATGGGCCCATATTTCTTCTATGCATTTATTCATCGAGGGCCAGTGTGATCTTTTCCTTATCTTTTATTCATATCAGGCTGCTTTTTTTCATAACAGAAGAAACAAATACACCGCCCTATGCATCTAACATAGGTGCGCCCTGGTGGCAATTTTTCTCCGACTGGGAAGACAAAAAAAGCAAAGAAAAGAAAGATATCTAAATAAGTGATATAAGGAAAAAAAAAAGTATAGTGAAAACAGAACCAAAAATTGAAAACGTAAGAAAGCAAATTTAAAGAAAGTGGTATTTTTTGTAGGATAGGGGCGAATTGAAACTATTTTTTTTTTATTATATTTTTTTTGCGAATAGAATTTTAAGATAAGTATAAGAGTTAAGTGCTATACTCGGTCGTTTGAATTTCATTGTGAGGATATCTTTTTAAATTAAATATCCGATTTCTTCTGAAAATTTAGTTTGGTCTATTGGGTTTTGAATTTATTTTTTTTTCGTTTTTGTACGCTGTATGTCACTTTGACAAAAATAAGAAAATAAAGGGTTTTAATTATGTATTTTCTGAAAATATATCAGTTACATGAATAAAAGTTACGTGAATAAAAATAAGGAGTTTTAATTATGTATTTTTTGAAAATATATATCAGTTATATGAATAAATTGATGAATAATGGATATATAAGTTATATGAATTAATTGGTGAATAATTAATATATCAGTTATATGAATAAATTTATGAATAATTGATATATCAGTTATATGAATAAATTGATGAATAATAGAAATATATCAGTTATATGAATAAATTGATGAATAATTAATGTATCAGTTATACGAATAAATTGTTGAATATTTGATATATCAGTTATATGAATAAATAAGAAAAGAAGGGGTTTTAATTATACATTTTCTGAAAAGATATCAGTTATATGAATAAAAGTTACGTGAATAAAAAAAAGGAGTTTTAATTATGTCATTTATTTAATTAAGTCATTTATTATTTTTACAGTGTGTAGCGTAAATTCAAAAAATGCCTAATTTTTACCCAAAAATGGCTATTTAAAAAGATAATAATAACAATAATATAAATATTTTTTTGCTTGTTTTATAAGTTTTTACACATAATAAAACAAATAAGTTAATTTTTCTAAAGTTTTGTTTTAATAAATATTTAAAAAAAGTTGTCTAAGAACAAGTCGGAATACTAGAAGTTATTAAGTTATCTGTCCGTTCTAAAGCCCAGATAATTCTTTACGGCGTGATGATATATATATATATATATATATATATATATATATATATATATATATATATATATATATATATACATATAACAGAGCTTCGAAAAACCATGTAAATCATAAAAAGTGATTCAGAAAATGCAATTTTACACGATGTTTCTGATATTTTTTTCTAATAATAGTTACAAACCTCGATAATAAAAGAAATACTTTTTCTATAAACGTTAGTCATTTATATAAATATATTATGTATAAAATTGATATATTTCCACCTTTTTTCTTCGTATATAAATAAACAGAAGTTTCGAAGCAATGTAGTCGTCCTAAAAATTTTTTAAAATTCCAACAAATACACATCATAATTTGGTATAACCTACACTAATATTTGAAATTATGTACTGTTTTCTTTGTCTAAATAATCACGTACTTTCTTTGTTAAAAATGCCTATTTTCATTTGAATACCTGAAGTAATCAATCGTTTCTCGTTTAGCTATTAATCATTAGAAACTATTCTAAAAGTGAAACTTCGTAAAGATGATGCTTCTGATTTTATTTCAAATAGAATTTTTAAGCATATTATAACCTTTCCAAAAACTTATAAATTAAGTTATAATACTTTTTCTAAGAATGGCTATCCAATCATACGTAATTTGCACGACCATAAAACTGTCTTTTCAACTTACAATCAAGCAAATTCGCAAGATATTGCAGTCTAACCTGCTCCGATATTTATAACAATTTAATAATTTTGATTTTTTCTCATTAAATAATAATATACTCTTTTTGTTATACAATATTATTTACTATTTAAGATAATATAACTTCCTGTTTTCTTTGCTTAATGCCTGTTTTTTATTTGAATACGGGAAGCAATCAATTATTTCTCGTTCTGTTATTAATCATACAAGACAATTCCAAAAATATAATTTCGCAAGATATTATTTTTGAATTTATTTCAAATAGTTTCTTTAAACATCATTCCTTTAAAAAAATATGTTAAATTGATTTATTATACCTTTTTTAGGAACAATTGTATTAGGTCTGCCGAAAAAGTGTGTTCTCAACAGAACACGCTTCATTATATTAATATTACATATTAGTATAAAAGTTGCTTTTATGTAGTGGTACAGCATTTAAGTAAAAAGTGGTACAGCAGTAAATGTGTACAGCAGTAAACGAGAAGTTTGAATATGTATGCACCTGTTCTCTCCAGGATCGAGCATTGAGAGAAATTTGCCTTCGTGGAGGACTTTTTGATGGAGCTAACCCGCATTTGCGTTACATAAAGAGAAAGACCGCGAGAACCTCCCAAGGTTAGTCTGACGGCAAAGGGACTCTAACCCATGATCCGTCTACCACTGAGGATATTTCACGTCAGCACTGTGGTCGGTGCAAGCCGGATGCGGAATTCGTATCGACTGGAATTCGAACCCGGTTCGCCGCATTAGAAGGCGAACGCTCTATCCCCTGAGCCATCACGGTTCAGATCATTAACATTGTGTTGAGGGGTAAATACTCTACACTACACTTTTTTATTCTTTTTACAGAAGAACATTTTGTATTGCTGTAAAATAAAGTCTTGTACTTTCGCCGACTGAAGTTTCTGGTAGTCCTTAAACAAGGGTATCGAAATTGGTGTTAGTTGCTTATAAAGTTGTCATCTCAACTTACAATCCAGCAGATTCGCAAGATATTGCAGTTCAACCTGCTATGATATTTGAAACGATGTACCATTTTCTCTTAATAGTTATACACTCTTTTTGGTAAATAATAATATTTACAATTTAGATAACGTAGCTCCTTGTTTTCTTTGAGTAATGCTTACTTTTATTTGGATATGATACGTGAAGCAATCAATCATTTCTTGTTTAGTTATTAATCATTAGAAACAATTCCAAAAATGGAATTTTACACGATAATGCTCCGGATTTTGTTTCAAATAATATCCGTAAACATCAATCATTTTCGAAAAAAAATTACAAAATTGAATTATTCCACCTTTTTCTTAAAATCACGAAGCAATATTGAAAAAAAAAACACTGTTTGTTTTCAAAAAGTAAAATTTCCTTTCGTTCAATTTTTTACAACCCAACTGCATTTCAATCTTTGATTCTTCCTTTTCCATCTTTACGACCGCAAAGCAACTTTTTTCTTACATTTTAACCACATTAATCTAGTTATACGTTCGTATTTTAACTTAGGAAAAAAAAAGAAGAAGATTCTATTCCTGCCGAAATAGAAAACATTCTTTAAAGAAAATAGAAATTGCACGGAAGTAAAACTAAAGAGAAAAAAAAGGAAACGGAACTCATTGCAAAATAATGGAAGCTGCACTTAACAAAATTACTTACTTTGGAAAGAGTTCTTTTACGAAATTTTTCACCCCTCAATTGAAATTGAAGCGAATTTTTCTTCGCAGTCGCCTTTTGGGATTTCGTTTTCTTTACTTTTTTATTTCTTCGTAAAGTAAAAAAAGAACTCGTACCTGTTAAAACGGTACAAGATCACTAGTTTTTTTTTCAATGACTGTGCGTGCCCAAATGTGCTGAATCCCACCTTTTTAGTTCCACTTTTTAATTTGATGTCTTCGGGGAAAGAAATAAAACTTTAATTTCGGTACCATTTTCCGGATGGTGCAAATTATAAGTTAGGGTTAATTTGGAAAAAGGAATATATTTGTTCGTCCTCAGAGTCACATTAAAAACCACACATTTATCTTTTTTTTTTAGAATCAATTGTGCAATTTAGGAGTGCATCGAGTCACGTGTTTAGAAATACATTTGCATTGACTTTGTGCCAAAAGTTTCGGAAAACTAATTTAGAAAGCTAATATCACCTGTTTATCATCTAAATTTTTTTGAAAATATTTATAGTTCCTTTAAAAATATATTTACTTTTAGTTTTATGTAGAAAAAATTATGTACCATTTGTTCCATTTTTTTCTCAAGAATCACCTGAGCAATTTTGCTTCAGTGTACATCAAGTCACGTGTAGAGTTACAATGAATTTTAAAAAAAGTTTTTGCAAAACTAGTTCAGAAAACTAAATCTCTCTCTTTTATTATCTCAATTTACATATGCAAATATATGTAATTTATCCGAAAATGTTTCTTTTTCAATTTTAGGCATCCGAAATAATGAATTGTGCTTACAACTTTCTTTTAAGTATCATTTGAGCAGTTTAAAAGGGTTGCTCCGGTGTGCATCAAGTTAAGCATTAAGAAATATATTTATTTTGACTCAGTCCAAGATTTTTTGGAAACTAATTTTGAAAGCTAAATATCTCCAATGAATTATTTCAAATTTTTGAAAATATTTCTAATTTTTTTAAAAAAATAGAATTGATATTTAGTTTTACACATACAAAACTATAAATTATGCATACAACTTTCTTTAAGAAACATTTCAGCTATTTAAGTGTTTGTCCTGTGTGCATTGAGTCACGTATTAAGAAATATATTTATATTGGCTTTGTGTAAGAAGACCTTAAAAACTAATCTTGGAAGCTAAATATCTTCCATTAATTACCTGAATTTTTTGCAACTATTTATAATTTTATAAAACATATATTTGATATTTACTTCAATGTATATGAAATTATACATTATGCTTGTAACTTTCCTTAAGGATCATAAGTCACGTGTTGATGTCACGTGTTACGTGTCATGATAAGTCACGTGTTGAGAAACATATTTATAGGGACTTGGTTTAAAAAGTTTTTGGAAACTAACTTTGAAAGTAAACTTTGGAAACGAAAGATCTTCCATTTAATACCTTCATTTTTTGCACATATTTGAAATTTTATTAGAAAATTATACTTGATATTAAGTTTTATGCTTAAAAAATTATTGAATATGCATACAAATTTCTTTAATAATTATTTGAGCTATTTACATGTTCGTTCTGTGTCACGTTGTTAAGAAATATACTTATATTTATTTTATTTTAAATGTTTACGGAAATTAATTTAGTAAGCTAAATATCTTCCTTTTTTCATCTATCTTGTATTGAAATATAAAATTTTTTATTTAAAAATGTTTCTATTTTGGTTTTATGGATCTAAAATATTGTATTACATATACAAGTTTCGTTCTGTACCATTTGAGCAATTCAGGAATAGCTTCTGCGCACATAAAGTAATTATATTAATTTTATCTTAAAAGTTCTTGAAAAATGATCTAAAAAACTAAATATCTTCTTTTTATCTCAATTTTTATCAATTATTAATATTTTTTGTGAAAAATTCTTTGATTTAAATTTTAAACATTAAAATTATTGTACATTGTCCGACATTTCTTGGAAAAAATGGTTAAGCAACAATTTATTCATTTAGTATTTTACCGAATTCAAACAAAGCAGTCAAATAACCATAAATATAATGGTATTCAAATTATTAACTGTGAGAAAAACCATTTATTAACTGCTGCCATCTAATAGGATTGAACACAAACTAGACCCGCCTAATAAAACAACTCAATTCCTTACAGCTGAGTACATATTATAGCCGAGAAGGCAAATCTGTCAATATCATGACCGACAGAATGGGGGTTCGAGTCCTAGCGTTGACATCACAATGCTTCTTCTATACCCTCCAACACATGAAGAGTTTCTAGTGTCCTGCACTCCCTGATTTGTGACCATGGACAATTGGAATACGGTACACTCATTCGCGCATAGACGAGAGCACCATAAGGTTGTTTAGCACAACAAGTCTAGTATTCCCCATCTTTTACGAAACAGCCAGATAAACCTATTAAACAACAGTTCACGGTTCATTTGATAAAACAACAACTCAACCAGAACCTAACTCCATTGCCCATTACTTAAAGGAGAGCCCAGTTGCAATGCCTAGTTAGTTTTCTCACGGTTTTAAAGACATGCTAGTTGTAAATGGTTAAAAAACCGTATAGGTTTGTATTTATGATTTTCAGTTATATTAGTTGTAAACGGTTACAACACCGTAAAAGTAAAAAAATGTTTTTTATCGTATATTTTACAGCTAATTGGATGTATAAGACTGCTACAGGTTCTTTTACTGTAGTTTTCGAATTGAAATTTTAGCACTGTACTACACATTTAAATTTCTTTTCATTTTGGAAATTTTTTTCTACGTGCTTCAAGACGCAAGTTAAGAAATTCATATTTATTGGTTTTAACTGAATGTTTAGAAACAAATTTAGATGGTTAAATATTTCCTTTTTTTATCTCAGCATTTCTAAATATTTAAAATATTTAGTAAAACACATTCCCTTTTTATTTTTGTGCATCCATATTTATGTTGCTACGCACATTTCCTTTTGAATCATTTGAGCAGTTTAAGAATTGTTGCGAAATGTATTTCAAATGAGTTTACCTTAAACCTTTTTGAAACTAATTTAGAAAGCAAAATAGGAGAGAGGGCTCTAGTGAGGACATTTTTACATGTTTATTAAAAAACTGTATTTAACATATATTTTAAACTTAAATGAATTTTTTTTTGCTATAATTTGGGCATTTCCTTGCATTCTGGTTTATATCAAGAATTACAAATTTGTATAGTTTTTCCATAATATTTTTTAAATTGTTGTTTTTCTCCACACTAGCTAGTCTATTGTGTTGATAAATTTAACAACTTATTAAATAGTCATTCCTTACAGCTCAGTGAAGTATGTTTAAAGACAAGAAAAAAAATTAATTCCAATCTTAGCATTATTCGAGAATAAATACTGCTCGATTTTATTTTAAATACTAATTTGTAATGGAGCATTTCATTGTACTAAAAAAGGCCCATTGAACACAATTTAATACCTTGAAAAATATTATTCATTTTGATCAAATTGAAAAATATTTAAAAATTTGCTTTTTATTTTATCAAACAATTTGACAAAATTCACATTCCCAAGCAAGAAAATAGTAGTCTCTCCATGTTGACGAAACTTTCATTCAAAACATTCCCTAGCAAACGGTTTGGGCAAAAATTCATCTTCTTTTTTAAAGATTGCTGCGCTTAGCTATAGAGCTTTAATGCTTTTTAAAATTAACTCAGGATATATTTTTAATAGCTTTCAGCTATAAACATGAAACAAAACAATATTTCGCGAATACTTTTTCAAATAAAACCAGCGTGTTTAAAAATTTCCAATTACTTACTTAATAAAAATTAATAACGGAAAATTAACTCCGAAAAAAAACTAAATATGTAAACAATAGAAATTAATGTTATTAAATAGAATTAAAAGTAAATAAAGACGTCATTATGGCGATTAAAATCCATATAATTATTTCAGTAAATTGCAATAAATTATGAACAAAGGGAATACAAATGTTTTACTAATAGTTACTTTTTTCATAACTAAGCATAATTATTATCACATCTTCAGTTGGAATTATTTTAATGATGATATTGAATAAATATGCTGACGAAAGATGAGAATAATTGAGAAAGAGAAATAACATTACAAACATCGAAACTATAAAAAAAAGTAAAAATGCATAATCATTACTCGTTATGAAAATGCCTTAAGGGATAATGTTGATAACGAGTCTAATGTAGAAACAGAACATTTAATTCAAACAAAGCACTGCAGTTTTTAATGTCTAATAATGATAAATAAATTTTATTAAACACACTACAATGGCTTCAAAATTATATTATTCTCAAGAAAAAATTAAGTTTAAAGGAAATAGCCTTTAATAGTTAATCTCTTATGCATTATAGTTCGTGAAAACAAGTCTTTTTTAAAATATTCTCTTCTTTATTGTGAGATTCAACTGTTGATATTATATTCAAGAGAACGATTGTGAATTAGAACTATCATAGAATTTATTTATATAAAATGTTATTAACGTTGTTAGTATTTTTGCTAGCTTGCTCTTTTTAAAGGAATAAACGTGATTTATGATAATAAAAATTACTATATGTTCTGTGAAATATCAAAGAAATGGTGGCAAAATATGTATATTTTAGAAGAAAAGAAATTGCGTACATGTTGCAATAAGTAGGTAAAATTAAAAAGAAAGAAATTTTAATATAATTACACAATAAATTTTTAAAAAATACATAGCTTTTAATCGTATTAGTGTATATTTAACAGTTTTTTAACAAATTTAAATTAAAATTTTTATTTTTAAGCTTAGCACATTGCTATTACATAATTGTTGCTCTGCATTTATTTACATTTATACAAATATGAAGATATTTTAGTTAAAAATTTAAGATTTATTTTTTTAAACTTGTAATAAACAAAAATAAAACTTTTTGTATTTTGCAAGCTTAACCCTTTCGAAGGCCGTGGTAAGTATACTTACCAATACTTTTTAAAGTCTAAGGTGAACGTTTTTACCACTCTTTATTAGGGTTTCCATTGTTAATTACTTCAGCTTTCTTGAAGTGCGTTTGAATAAAATTGGTAAACATTTGTTAGTTTAAGAAAACGTATAAGAGTTATAAAACACATAATTCCTTTTGAAGTTTGTAGCATTTATGAAATTTGTTTGATAAATAACGAAAAATAAAAGTTAATAAGTAACTAATAGGTTGTGGTAAATATACTTATTACCAAAAAAATTGCATTAAAATTTAGATTAATTTTTTATAAGCTAAGTGAGTTATATTTTCAATTACTATTCTTATATCAATTTTTCCAAAAATACATTAATTTACCTTTACTAGAAATAAATGGCCCATTAAAGGGTTAAGTCATTTAAATCTAAGTATGTGTAATGTATAAATGATTCAATAATGAGTATAAATGAAAAATTCAAAATGATGATAACAAACTACATTTAGAAACTATCAAACTAACTTGAAATTATCTTTGCTTACGATAACGAAAAAAAATCTGATAAGTATTGCTTTTATTTATCATATCAGCATTAATTTTGAAAATTTTATACCAAGTCTATATAAATAAAGTATAAAAATGCAGTGGTGAGTTACAATTTTTGTTACATCATATTTTCATATCTTTTCCATCGTTAGTTTAGTTTTCAATGAAACAAAGAAAGTTTTAAATTAAGTCAGTTAAATGTACAAAAAATTTTAAACTGATTTTAATTCTGATGTATTGTTATTGTTTCTGATTATAATTGGCAATAGCTAGTATAATACATCGTAAATTTTTTTTTAATATTGAATGGTTTTCATTACACTAACTGGATTGTTTATGATTTATTATTCGTTTAGCATTTTAAATGAATATAAAATTTCTATATTTTTTTACTACATATTTTCAGTGAACATCTTTCAATCAAAATTGTATGGAAAATTAAAAAATAATAAACAAAATGAATTTATGAATTTTATTTACATGTTATTAATATTACGGAGAGTTTAAACAAAAATTTGAGAAAAAGATTAAGTTTGAAATTGCATTAAATATAGACAAAAACAAAAGAGAAAAAAAAAAACTATGTGAAATTAAAATTTCACCAACCTTAAAGACACTATTGCTGATATTAATGGCTAAGGTATTTATCAAACTTCCAGTCAACCTGGTCTTTCCAGTATCCCACTGTTTCAGAATATTTTTTAAGTCTACACGAATTTAAACTGTTGCACAGTGGGGTTCTCGTCAGATCCTCTCGCACCTATTTTTTATCTCCCCTTTTTTATTCTCTTGTTAAAATTTGTTCACGTGTTCCTATGAATTAAACCACTTTGCATGTGTTTGTCTCTTTACTTCTAGACAACCATTTGGTGGGTAGGTACTGAAGAACTTTCTTGTTTATAGAATTTAAACTATAGTATGCCTATTTCTGCACTTTCATTTCAGCTTTTTTCTCTGTTATTTTCACTGTATTTTACACAGCTTAAAGTATACACTATTTTTTTTGATACACTAAACACAGTTCATTATTAAAAAAAAATTCTTTCTATTACAAAGCTACGGCGTAGCAACTTATGCCAATTTGTTTAAATATGAATGAACGCATATTTTCTGTCAAATGTCCAGTAAAGATCACCTCTGTGCAGCGACCTCTTATAATTGCGATGTCTTTTGGGAAGCACGGAATTTTTTACGTAGATTTTCTGTTGAAGAAAACCTTCAGGATATGTCATCAAAACATCCCCCAGCAACCGGGCAAATGTGGAAAAGGTCAAATTAAGAAACACGAAGAAACACGATCAATTTTGTACCTTCGATAAAATTTTGCATTTTACTGTTGTGCAGATGGTGATTGCTCCCGAGATGTTTTACTGTACTTCAAAATTAGTCGTACATTTTAACTACTACACTAGTACTTACGCTTCAATTACAATTCTTCATTTAAAAAAAAATTAGAAACTAATACTTCATGCATGATTAATTAATTAAATTTTTAAGTGCTTAGAATCTTGAATTTAAATTTACTAATTTGCATATCCAGTAGGTTTGAAAATTATTGGATTTAAAAATATATTTTCTCTGAAATATTTTGAATAAAATTAATTTGAAACGAATTTTGAATAATAATTTTAAGAATTAAATAAAATTAAAAAAATGTGGCGTTTAACTTTATATTAAAATGCAGTTTCTGCTTTGAATTTTTTTTTGTTGTTAAATCAATGTAATCAAATAAATATTACTCTATTGAGGTGAGTAATATTGTTTATTTCCAAACACTAATTTTAATAGATTAAAAAATTAAAATATAATCATAAAACTTACCTAAAATTTACAATATTTTAAACATGCATTCTCATGAACTACATTAAAATGCATGACGTAGAATTTATTTAAAATGTATTTTTCTTTTTTAAACAAAAACATGTTTGCGTTCACATGTTAGGATTTTATAAGTTTTTTTCTTTTTTTTTCTTGATGAAATAATTTTTTGTTAAAATACATTTTTAAAATGCAAAATTAAGTTAAATTGAGAAAGAGTATGGTCAAAAATACCAGAATATGTTTAAGTTTGTCGTGTTTCTGGTGGCTTGAATAAGAACACTAAAAAACTCTATAATTTTGAAGCGCTTTGATAAAATAAATAATGAAATCTGGTTTTATAATATGTAATAAAATTTGATAATTTAATCATGATACCTTAACCTATGTCATAAAAAGTTTTTATTCGGTTAAATTCATTTTCAGTTTTGGTTCTTTTTTTTTTATAAATGTGAGGTAATAAAATACATCAATATACATTATATAAAATGAGCCAGTATGGAACTTAAAGTATAATAATATTTTTTGAGGATTCCAGACAGTAACTGTTTAGTGGGAAAACATTCTGGATCTGTATCTAGGAACCACATCTTTAAGAGATCCCACATTATAGTTGACTATTATTTAAACAAATATCATAATATCTTTAAAAAAAATTTAAAAAAAGCTTTAAATATTGTCTCCAGAAAAAATATTCCAATTAAGCCTTATAAATTTTTTTTCTAAATAATATATAGTTTCACAAAATGACCCCGAAATACAACAAAGGCCCCGAAATAGGCTTCCTTCCAACGCCGTAAGATCTGTAAATCTTTCAAACACATGAAATGGACAGAATACGTGTGTCCTATTGCATTTTACTTAAACACGTAACAAAGAAAGTAGTAGATTGACTTGTCTAGAAAAGATTATGGTGACAGCCATTCTTCTACAACAAATAAAAACATAACATATTCCCAAACATACCTATTCAATTCAACAAATTAAATTTAGTAACAATAAAAGCGAACAACTTTTTCAACTCCCACTCATTTCCAAGACATCACATCACAAAAAGAATTTTTTTTTATTTTTAACAACTTGGTGTTATAACCTTAGTAGGCTATTAAGATTGCTGAAAATAACTTCTAAAGTAACATTTAACGAACGACGTTTCTCAAGACGAATTTTTATTGAACCGCACCCATCGCGTGCCAGGAGTTGGTAATTTATTTCAAGCGGTTTACACTTAAACCTGCTGTGTGTTCTGATTTATTCCTCCAGGGGTGGTCCACGACCTGGGGGAGGAAGAAAACCCATCAAAACATTTCGTGACTGTCTATTCTCTTAAGTAACTGTAAGCGTAAGACCGGAAATTTGATGCCTTTCTTTGTGGAAGAGGTGTTAGTGATGAGGATGGTATAGCACGGTTCTTGGACTTGTCGTAAACCTGAATGAAGACGATAGGTGCTAAAGGAAATAAATATTGAAAGGTGGTGATGGTGGTTGTTTGGAAACAGTCTCTGTCTGCTTATAGCTCACATAGATCTCGATAAAATATTTATTAAATAACGTTTTCATATCTAGTAAATGGAAAAATCTTTTATCTTCGTTACTTTAAGATTTCTATCTTCTTGAACAAAGTTATAAATTTTTGTGTTTGTTAATCTGTTATATTAACTCAATCCGGAAAAAAAATTGTATTTATGTATCAGGATGGTATTTATCTCCTGTACAACTTTGATTCACCTCTATTGCTAGCTATAATTTCTTGCAGTCTATTGCCATAATCCACCGTGTAACAAGTTTTATTGTATACTTTATCCTTACCTTCATTGCTTTAAAATCGTATTATAACCTCTATCTATATTTTTCAATGTAGGGAAAAAAAGATGTCTAAAAGGAAACTTAAATTTAACACTGTTAATATCATTAATGTAATCCAAATTGTTAAGTGATCCAAGGCTTGTAGTCGTGTATTGCAGGTTGCAGTAGACTGACGAGAATCGTACGAAGTAAGAAACAAAAAAATCAGTTAAATATTAAACTATTAAATTTCAGGGTGCTTCTTACTACCTACTACCTACAAACTTGAAAATCGAAAAAATTCATCAGCTTTAGGAATTGTGGTTCAAAAATGTCGACATGTGTTGTGAGCTTTACATATACAAGGCATTTTCTTTCAAAAACCAATTTACTGCATGCCCATGATGAATATAAAACTGTTCTAAGAAGAACTTGAAGTTGGAAATGGAAAATAAAATGACGATAAAAATCAAAAAATAGCAAACCGCAGTAGCCAAGCGGAACAACAGTAGCAGAAAGTGACAAATCAAAGCAGGATACATTACCAAGCAGAATGAAAGTAGGGTACGAAACTTATGCCATTAACTAGGATATCAATACTTATATGAATAAAATATAATTCCAAAGCATGAAGATAAGCTGATACGAAAGGGATGATAGGTATTTTGGCATTATTGGCGTCAAATTTATACTTAAAGTTTTAAAAATATGCACCTATAGATGGTTTATCTATCTCTATATGACGGGCACATCTTTCGCATTCTGTTGAATCGAGATATTTTCTTAATTTAATTTTCTGTTATAATTAATTGCAAAGAGCCTAGGAGTGCATTGCAAAGTGATGTCGGAAGTTTGCAAAGAATGGATTATCCCATTGGCCTATAACATACACCGTTGAGCCAAAATACCTTTATTTTGAATCATAAAGCAACGCTAATTAATCGTGGCGTTCAAGATGAACCACAATACTCGTATCGGGTAAGTATATTTAAAATGGTTGATTTTCTCGATATTATGGTTCCATTTCTAGACGCATTAAGGTTTTTGTAAATTTAGACGATATGGTTCATCAATACGATCCAAAACTTTTGAACAATGTAAAATGATGCAAGCTTTTGTTACAAAACTGCAAAACAAATAATTACGTAATTTATTATACATAATTAAAAAGTATAAAGCTTACCTAATATGAAAATGAGAAACAGCATCAAATTAAACATATATTTTGTTCTTACCTGAAAAAAATAAAAATAATTAATGGAATAAATAAATCTTAGTTAAATAATATTAATATAAGTTTCCGCTAATAATACTAACAATAGCCTTGTCCTTAAAATAATTTTATTACACTAATACCATAAGCTAAAAAAAATAAATTCATAAGATTTTAAAAAAAAAATACATAGCAAAATCGAAAAAAAAAAAAAATGATTGATTTCCATAAAATTTCTCAATTTAAGAAAAAACAACTGTATTAAATAATTTGAAATAAAACTGGATAAAACGATATTTCTTTTATTTATTAGTTCAAAATATATTCTTCAAATTAAGTAATTTATAGAGAATCAGTGTTTATTGGAATAAGACTTTTTGTAAAATGGGTAACTCCCAAGTGCTTTAGATTAGTCTTAACATTGATATATCATTGATGTTTTTATTGATACAATTATGTTTCACAGAAATAGTTGCAATTTTACATTACACAATTTTAAATCAACAACTAGTTTTTTCATTAACTAAACGGTAAAAACACAACGGAAAATCAAACTTTTATATAAAGATTTAAATAAGTAAATATTTTTTACACTTTTTGCTTTTGAGGGATTTCAAATTTATCGATACTGAAATAATAACATTATGGAAGCAAATATTTACTCCTTTTCTCTTTTGTTAAGATTCTTTTTTTATAAATAAATTACAAAAGTTTCTCTGAAGAGAGTTTATAAATGACTTATTTTTTAACAAAGAAAAAGAAAACAAAAAACTTAGATTGCTTTAAGGGAAATCAGTTAAATAATTTAAGCTAATTTCTTTTGTTTATGAGTACAAAGGCTGTAAAAATATTCGCTCATTATTTGTTTACCCTAGGCACAATACTTAGAACACTTTTTTTCACTTATTTCTCTGAACAGATTTCTAATTTGGAACAATGAAAGTTTGACTTGTATGCGATAAATTTCATTGTAAACGTATTTTTTTTATAAAGGTCTTTTTCATCTAATTTAAAATAAAAATGTTTGTAACGAAGCAAAAGAGAAGATTTTTCCTAAGATTTTTTACTAAAAACATTGCTTATTTCTATTATTGCACGGCTGTTATTGTGAGTCCATTTCGTCAAAGATGTGTAGGAGCACTGCGCTGGTTATAATTTACACTTTGAAAATTGTTTATTTTTTATACTTATTTTTTCTGAAATCAAATGATACCTCCGGATATTTTAATTTACATTTAAATGCATTCACATTTTTTTATCATTGAAAATATTGAATACTTTGTTTAATAAAATCTTATTTCGAAGTAATTTTTTTAAACTGACGCTTTGAATGTAATATGACTTGCGTGTTTGCATCGCACAATATTTTAATTCAAACATGAAATATTTATAATTTTTATTGTGAAATTAATTTTTCCTAAATATTCACAATAAAAATTTTATATAATAACTAAATGTTATTAAAAAAAGATTAACGATTGAATTTAAAACTCATTAGTTATAACTAGTGGGTTCCGGCTCTGTTCACGGACACACCAATCGACAGAAGATCGCTATGCAATCTTATATCTTCTTCGTTCGCTAAGTTAAACCCATTTAATATTATGTGTTCTAGCGTAAAAACTTAAACATTTAAATCAATTATTAAAATCTTTAAAACTAATTCCTCTTTAAAAGCTTTTAAACTTTTTAAGAGCAATTAGTTTTAAAGATTTTAAGAGATTTTAATAAGTCATTGAAATTAAAAACTTGATTGAAATAAATGACACGCAATAAAAAAATTCAGAAATTAATCAGTAATTAAGCATTTAGAAAACAATTATTATTAAGGATTAAGAACTTTTTTGAAACATAATTATAAATTTCAGATTACATATTCAAACACAATTATAAATTACAGAATACATATTCAAACACAATTATACATTTCAGATTACATATTCAAACACAATTATGAATTCTATCACTATAGGGTTCTTGAGATGTCAACATAAAGTTGTCCATGACTAAACTTTCTTCTTTCTTCTGCTCTTCGAGCATACTTTTTTATTAAACTTAAAAAGCGTAACAGTACGATTAATACTCTTTTTTCAATGAATAATAGTAATGACGAATAAAATTATTATTATTGAACCTGCATAGGCTTAAATGGAACATAATATAGAACACTTTTTTTACATAAATTATTCGCTTTTTTTTCTTTCTAATTCTTCCCAACTTATAGCATAGTTTATTTAAGATTTTTGTTATCTACGCGTGAAAAAAAATTATTCAGAAATTTGTGAATATGTATATTTACGCTTTACTACTCATAATAGCTCACATGCTTGATAGTTAAATTCATTGTCGCCAATGCGAAAATTTCTTTTTTTTTCTCTTCGTTTAAGAGAAATATAAATATATAGATAACTGGAATAAAATTTTATTTATAAATCTGCGCGTAAATAATGGAAATTGAGAATTGCTCGTTTTCGGCGTACCATTGCGTTCATTTCCTTTAGAGCATTAATATAACAGTTTTATCAATAATTCGACTGATATATTGTCTGACTGAGATATTGTTTTGACTGATAGTTTGATCAGTTATTTTCTAACAATCTCAGCATTAGCCTCCGACACTAGAATCTTTTATAGTGTGGGTGATAGTAGGAACTGTTCTATTTATTTTTAGGTAAATAGGATGATCATAAAATAAGGGATTTATAGAAAGAGCGTATTAGTTTATAAAATTGAAAAAGTACGTAAAACTTAAATTTGTTATCAGGCAGTCAACAATCAGGATGTCCTATTATTATTTTTTATTTCTTTTCAAAGAAGTATTTTAAAAGTTTGAAATTTTCATATTTAATTTCAACCCTGGATATTTATGTTCCCAAGGCAATATGTTGTTTTTAATCTCAGATTATGGAAAAATAAACACTATTTCAGTAATCTACTTTTTTTGTTTGAAACTGTTATGTAATTTTAATTCATACAGTGAAATAATTTATTACAAGGAATATATATTTTGTAGAAAATCTTATGATACTTAAAATATTTTTAACCTTAAGCTATAATACAACCATAATGATATATATATATATGCTGCAACATTATTCAAGTGTTCAGTTGAACTGTGTTGTCATTCAAATTAAATCATATGTTAGAATTTTCATTTTAAAATTATGATAAAATAACCAGCAACAGTCTATCTACCCAATAATTAATCGCAAAGTTTACGGTGAAAATCATTTTTTTACCTTTACGGTTTTGAAATCGCTTACAACGAGTATGGTTAAAAAACCATTAATACAAAACTATACGGTTGCTTAACCATTTACAACTAACATGGTACATAAACCGTACAGAAATTTTTTACTGGACAATGGAGTTAGTTTAGCAGATTTATGGCGCTACCAGCTTTTAATGAGAGTATCGTATTCTAATAGCTAAGGGACAAAAATTAGGGAGAGCAAGACACCAAATGTATTGAAGGGAATAGAGGAAATATTGGGATGTCATAGCTGGTACTCGAACCTCCGTTCTGTCGGTCACGAGATTAATAGATTAGCACACTCGGTTATATTATCCACCCATCTGCATGGAACTGAGGGGGTTCATTAGGTAGGTCGAGTTGGTACGATAAAATTCTTGTTGTTTAACCGTATCAGATGAAAGCAGTTAATAAACGTTTATTCTCACAGTTAATAGTTTGAATGTTATCTTATTTATGATTATTTGACTGTTTTGTTTGAATATGGTAAAGTAACAATTAAATAAATTGCTATTTAATCATTTTTATTATAAATTGCTATATATATTGCTATTTAGCCATTTTTACTATTTAACCAACCGTTTGCTGCATGTGAACAGTGTTTTTGTTCAATTTACGTACTCATAGTACAGAATTTTCAATTTTAATAATATGGCTTAACTTATCACGAGAGAAAATTTTTATCGTAAATTCTTTTTCATCTTCATAACTAATTTGAAATTCAAAGTATAAAAAATGTGAGTTCAGACAAATCCATAGTTAGCAATGAAGATTCAAACTTTGAAAATAAATCTTTAAAATATAAAAATGAAAATAAATTATGAGGAGATAACTTGGGATTACGCAATGGAAAAGTTCTCTTTCCATAATTTATTTGCATATTGATATTTTGTAAACTTTTTTCAGCAACTGTTATTTCATGGTTTAATATAGGTTTGCATCAACTCACATTTTCTTTGCTTTAAACTTTAAATTAGTAATGGAAGTAAAAGAGAATTTTGCTACGAAAAGTTGCTTCCTCTCGAAGTTTCATAAAATTTGAACGATAATATAGTTTCACACGCTATGAAATTTCAACAAGTGCATAAATAATTCGGAACTCAACAGCAAAAATCTACGTAAGAACTATTATTATTCACTCATTCCTCAAAATAAGTAATTTTGCTACAACAAACTCCTTCTACTTATTTATTAATAATCTAGTCACGCGTATTGACATTTTAAAAAGAACCTCATTTGGATAATAAATTTTAGAGCATTAAAAGGAAGATATTACAGAACTATCGCAACATGCCTTAAGCCTCTCCTGGGACATCTAATAATTCTATTTTGCCCGTTTCTAATCTTACACTGTAACCAGAGAACCACACCTACGATGTAATTGATGGAGGTAATAGCCTACTTTGCTTTCAAATTGCTGGCATGAGCCCAGCATTGCTGAAGACTAGAGATCCAGAAAGACTCCTCCGTAGATCTTCTGGTCTTGACCTCTAAATTTCGTGTCAGATTTCAAAGGTTGTTTCATGGATAAAGTTAGTTGCATAAACATCTACGTCATTTAAGTTTGCATGGAAGTTTACCTCGATGTGATTGCATTTAATTAGTGTTGTGTTACATCATGGTCTTACAATTGAAAAGGGCTGATATATTTTATAGGTGCGAGATGGTGGGTATGAAAGGTTTCCTCTCATTTAGATACCTCAAGACGTATGCCCATCGAAACTGAGAGCTACAAATCTATAAGATAAACTATTGACTTAATTAAATGTTTTTTTTTAAACGAAGGAATTATTAATATTGCTGAAATTACTCATTAAATTATAAATTTAATCCAATTACTTCAATTAAATTTTACACTATTAAGGAATAAATTGCTCCTATTTATTATGTTGCATTATTAATAATGTATAAGATAGATTATAAGAATAAATTATTGGATAAATTATGAGCTTTTACCTAATTATTAACGATGTTCTAATTTAAAGACCTCAAGATAAAATTTCATCAAAATTGAAGGGTTTCGAAATTGTGATTTATTTTTTTGACCAGCTAACTATTGATTATTCTGTGTTATTTTTACATCGAGGAAAATATTAATATTGTCAAAATCAGATTTAAAACTAAAAACTCAATCCAATTACTTCAATTGAGTGCAATTAAATTTTACCTTATTAATGGATAAACGGCTGCTATTTATTATGTTGCATTTATAAACAATGCATAAAGCGGGGTGTACAAATAAACTGTTGAATAAAGTATTTGTTTCGATCTAACTATTAATGATGCTCTACTTAAAAGACCCAAAATGCAGAAGCCCGTTTCAAGTTTAGAAATATATTATTTGCCTAATTAATGCTATAATTAATTGTTATTTTTAGAGGAGAAATAATTAGTATTGGTTAAATTAGTTCTGCTGCTATTACTGAAGGCAAATTACTACTATAAATGAAATTCGATGTTGCAATACTAACAGAGAAACTGCTGCTATTTATGGAGTAGAATTTTATTACAAAAGACAGATTGTGATAATTAAGTACTGGTTAAATAATAGACTTTATCAAACTGTTAATTGTAATTAAAAAGATTTTAAGGCAGAAATAAATCGTTACTCAGAGTAGTGAAATATGATTGTTTTTTTTTTAAATATTTTTTTAACTAGTAAAACTAGTAAACTATTGGTTAATATCATGATATGGTTTTTATGAAGGAAAAATCATCATTACTGTAAACTAAATGAGTATTTAAACCATTACTTAAGACAAGTAATTTCTATTAATTTCTGATTAAATTACAAGCAGATAAAACACAATTGTGAGTCGTATTATTGTTATTACAAAAGTGAAATAACAACAATTAATTATGTATTACACAACTGCCTAGCAAAAAGTATAAATGAAATGCTTTAGAAATTATATAAAGCTCTCTAATTCACCCTAGATGCACCCCAATATATCATTTTCCATGATGTTTAGAGCATTTGGCTATGGACTTTAAGTTATCTGAGTCGATGCCTGTCAACGAGCAATAATTATCGTTCCCCCAATCGAGCACAGATCAAGAATTTATGAATAATAATGTGTTTCTAAACATAATTAAAGTTTTTTTACGAAATAAAATAAAAAATAAATTTGGGTACAAAATTTTTTGATTGTTAAGATTATATTTGAAAAAAATTAGAACATAAATAATATTTTTGGATGCATAAAAACGTTAAAGTATGCCCTTCACTAATAAAATAATTTGAAAGTAGAACAGAAAGAAAGAAAAAAAACCTTTCATTTCAGAAAACAATAAAAAAAGTCAATAATTCCTTTCAGTACTACGAAATTTTAATGTTTCTATGCTATGTGTGTGTATATTATCAGATACAAGCGAAATAAAATAAATAAATAAATGAAGTAATTTTATAGTTCGTAACTGAATACAGATAGTTTCAATTCACATTACCAATATTACAATAACCCACTGCCATTTTACAATATTACATTTTTTTCCTCGCCGGAATCGAAGTTTCATTTATTTTGAATAAAATACATAGCGCATATTCGACGTTTTTGTTGCTTTGCTTTCTTATGTTAGGCGTCGAATATTTGACGAATGCAATAAAGTTCGAAAGCCGATTTGTTTCCTTTTCTCAGCCTTATGTTCGGAAGAATGTCTTCGATTTTATTCGATCAAAGAGTTACGCATCTCCAGGGGACACTAAAAAAAGATATGCAAGCGTGAATATAGGTATTTTATTCTTCTCTCTCTAGTTCTGTATTATCGTTTGCGAAGAATACTTCGAAAAAATATTTTGAATACATAAAAATAGAACTTTACAAAAATAAACGTTTCTAAGCAACGTATATTTTTTAATGAAATAACGAACAAAGATAAAACAGATTAAAGTAGTAAATGTTTGTATATGTTATACAAAAGAGAAATATTGTTTTTCTTTAACACTTTCATCGTAATAAAGGCACGAGATATTTCGTCTTTCAGGAATTTTTTAATTTACTGCGCAGAAGTATGTTGTCTTTCAGAAAGTAATTTCATATTCTCTCAGAGTACAAGTTAGTAAGAAAATAATGCAAACAATTATATGTTAATTCTATTGAAAAAATCTCAGTATGTGAGCTTAGAAAGTTCTAAGGTCCATTCGAACTTGAATTTTGTGAGTAACACCAGCAAATAAGTTAATAAATTTTGTCAAAAAACATTATATAAATATGCTTCTATGTCTGAAATACTCTTGTAACAAATGTGAATTGATAAATATAGTTTCATTGATTTTTTTTAAAGTAATCCTTAAACTGTATAACTGTGGATTATTGAATTGAATTCGAACTTTAAAACTGTTATTATATTTTAAGTAATTTCCATCTTTTCAAATATATTAACAAAAAAAAGTTGCATAAAATATTCCTCAAGTCCTATTAAAACCATAGTTTCTAATTGTCCCGTTCGTGAATACAAACGTCAAAACTGTTAATATATTTTAAACTAGCTTCATACCAATTCTTGGTACGTGGTGGGAAGAAAAGAAAATAATTAATAAATAAGTACTGAATAAACTCATGCATAAAACTGAAAGTTATGCACCGGCATAGTTAGTAAAGTTGAAATATTTCATTCTTTTAGTTATTGTTATTTTTCGATTCATGTGGCTTTAAGTGATTAGAAAATAACCCAATGTTATTAGATATGTCTTTTGAAGTTTATATTATCAAAATAAAGATTCATTCGATTCAATATTCACTCTATTCTAATTCACTAGAATATAAACGTGTTAACTCTATTCTATCTTGAGGTTCCTTTTGATAGATGAAGGTTGGCAGAGTCGGTAACACCTTTCCCCACATTGGTGACCCAGACATGATATGATCACGTCACGCTATTTTGACGAATGGTCCACATTGATTAGTTGATTTGAAATTTATGACTGAGTCATTGTCCTCCTCACGATATTGCTACTCAGTCTTAATTACATATACCAGTATCCTGCACACACTCGACTGCTAAATGCAACACAGGAGTGACCACTAACACAACCGTGAACTTAATACAGCTCTCACAAAAAACTCTCAAAACTCGATGAATTTAATACAGCTCTTACCGTAAATGCCCAAAATTAGGTGAACTTAACACAGCTCTCCCGGTCTTTCGTAAATACGGCAATAGTGGTATCTGTTCTTCGAATTCTATTCCTGATAAAATTCTGGTGGGAGAGAATTGTGGCGTAACTACCACTACGGTTATTAAACATCACTTCACTAGTATATTATACTTGTTCATTTGATTCTATCTTGAGGAACCGTTTGATAGTTGAAGGTTGGCGTAGTCGATAACACATAAATAATTAATTATTAAAGAACGTGCAATAAACTCCTCTTCTGTACAAATTGAGCTACAAGCTATCTAACATCGCTGTTTTTATCTATAAAATATTTGAAGAAACAGAATCCTTTAGTAACTTAACTTAATACTTAAAAACTTAATTTATAACTTAAAAATATGAATTATAATTCTTAAACACGATCCACTGTGACGTCGACGCGCTTCTTAAAGTTTTTCTAGACGCATCTGCCTACAGTGCTCTCTAGCAGTGGTTAATGGAAACAGTTAGTTGATTCAGAAAGTGTAAATAGAGGAAACTCTACGGTTTATTATGTAGTGTCTCTGTCATATTTTGATTTATTTCTGTACGATTATATTAGTGCATGATTAAATTAATAGTAATTCTTTGAGATTTATTGTTTTTAAGTTGAGCTTTATGCTTCATTTCAATAAAAATTATTGAATTATGATCGGAATACGTTGAGTTAGATTATTGTTTCGGAATTCTTTTACATTATGTATTTATGTAGAAACATGAAATTTTCGAATCAATTCCATGTTTTTATTTTACGCTAAAACTGTTTCTGTCAAATTTTTATTTACTTTTGTTGTCCTATTTATTTTACTCTGAAATGTGATAAATTCTAATTTAAACAGAGAAAAGACTAATGCAACATTATTAAAACTTTTTCGTAATTCTCCTATTAGTTTAAAAATATTAATAGCGCATTTATATAAATATGCATTTTATTCAACATAAAAATAAGTATAAGATTAGGAAAAATGGTGGGAAATTTATTAAACGAAGTTTACTTAACAAAATTTGCTTTTTCTCTCATTAAAGCACGAAATCCCTAAAGAACCAAAATTTAAGCACTTTATAGAGCTAAAATAAAACAAATAATCAAACGATTTCAAAGCAATCCATTACGAGGGTTGCTATTTATATTTCTGGCCTTGGCAACAGTAAGTGTTGCTAGGCGACCGCAGACGATCTTAATCGAAAGTTTGATATTTTTAAACATAAATTCAGCTGACGATTTACCATTATAGCTTCATTTGTGTTGTTGACAGTAAATTGAAAAGTTCTTCTCTTTCAAAAAATGGAATTGAATCGTGAACATTTTCGTGCCATTATTTTTCATAACTTTCGACGTGGATTGTGAAGACAAGAGTGCTTCGATGAACTTAATTCTTTATTCAGCGATAAAGCGCCATCCTACAGCACTGTAAAAAATTGTTATAACGAATTTAATCGTGGTCGATGTTCGATCCATGACGAATCCCGTGCAGGTCGTCCAAAATCCGTTGTTGTGCCAGAAAAGTGAACTGATAAAGCAAGATCGTCATGTGACATACCGTGAGATAGAGGCGTCTTTGGATAGAGGCGTATGACTAGCATCAATAAAATATTGCATAAACATTTGAGCGTAAAAAAATTTGTTCGCGTTGGATCCCGCATAATCTGACAAACGCTAAAAAAAAAGGCTCGTGTCGATTAGTGCAAGGAAATGTTGCAAAAATACGTTCAAGGTACATCAAAGGCTGTGTATAACATCTACACATGTGACGAATCATGGATCTATGCATATGAGCCGGAAACAAAACAGCAATTAACTGTATGGGTCTTCCAAGACGAGGCAAAACCAACAAAAGTTGTTCGAGGAAGAAGCACATCGAAACAAATGATTGCCTGTTTCTTCGGCATTAACGGTCATGTGGCAACAGTGGCGTTAGAGCAACGCAGGACGGTCAATTCTGAATGGTACACGACCATTTGTTTGCCAGAAGTCATCGGAGAAATTCGAAAAAAGCAGAACAACAGGCGTGACATTCTTCATCATGACAATGCGAGTTCTCACACATCGACTCAAACAAAGGCATTTCTGACGGAGCGAAAGATCGAACTGATGGGTCATCCGCCGTACAGCCCTGATTTGGCACCCAATGACTTCTTCTTATTCCCACACATCAAAAATAAATTACATGGACAACGATTTTCGACCCCCTAAGAAGCGGTTGATGCATTCAAAACGCATGTTTTGGAGTTACCTCAATCGGACTGGAAAAAGTGCTTTGAAATATGGTTCAAACGCATGCAAAAGTGTATTGATCATCATGGAGAATATTTTGGAATACAATGAAACCAATTTCGATCCTACATATTTGTTTTTTCATTATTAGGCCAGAAATATAAATAGCAACCCTCGTAATTCAATTAGTTGTACTTTTGGAGTGTATCGATAAAAAAAGCATCGTTTTTTTATATGCTCTAATATTAGAGTGAGAACTGTTCATATATATTTATTTGTGCTTAAAACAAGAGGTTAATGCTTAACCAATGAGATCCATTTTTCAAACACAGTTTTACCGAACAAAATAATTGAAAAATTTGAGCGAATTTTAGAATCAGGGGTCAAATTTGATCCTTGCAACCAATGTTCAAATCATATGTTTGTGATATATTCCTATTCCACATAATGTATATTCCACATAATGTCACTAAATCAAGTTTTATTTAATTTTATTCTAACATATGATTTTAATCCTTTTAATTATACTGATATAAAATCCAACATAAAGCAATCATTGATTCGTATAAAAATTTTAATTCGTAACTGTCCCTTTCACGAAATCAAAATCAAAACTGTTATTGCATTTCAAATAGTTTTGTGACTTTTAAAGACATTGCCATAAAGTTTTTAGCTTTAAAGCATTTAAATACACGCATTTTGTAGCAATTATGCTAGTACCATCCATGAAAATGTTATGTAATTAATGAAATTTTAAGCTTCCATTCATTTTTAAACTTAAGATGTTATTTTAACTCATTTTTCTGTTTATTGTCATAAGTGTACCAAATAAAATATGTTTTATCGATTATTTAGGAAATTTTTATGAACTGCAAGAAATTACAATAAATAAATTATATAATGCGAAGCTATATAATTTACATGTTATAATGATTCATAGTATTTAAGCATTATATCCAGCTCTTTCTATTTCATATTTTCATCGGTTATATTTTCATATCATTTGAATACGAAAATGAGCTGTCATGTGCCTGAAAAATTAAATGTTGGCAAATGCCTTATGAAGTTTGTGTATGAAGTTTGTATCGTATTTATTGGAAATTTATTGGAGTACCAATTTTTTAATCGAGAAGAGTACTATTTTTTATAGAAATTTTTATGTTTATTGAACGCTAAACGAAGAAATTTATTGAATCTTAATTATCTTGTGTTTTTTTATTTTATATTTTCATTGGGATAAATTTTATTTGCTAACAATTTAAAATACTAATGGCAAAAATAACCACTGAACCAAAAAATAAAATTTTATGGTAAATTGTTTAAAAACAATATATCTATATTCCTAAAGAGAAAAAAAATTCAACTATTGCTGGTAAAATAGTTGTTCATAAAAATTCCATTGATATGTTGATGCAAAAGAATTAATACACTTACATATAATTTTGAGTTGTGTTTAAATTTTTATGAATAATTTATTAATTAAATAAATTGCGTATAATTTATTAATTATATATGAATTTTCTATTTGACTCTCAAGATAAAAATGTATTTTTATTATATATTAACTCTCCTTCTGTATAAAATTCACTAAGAAATGTAAAAATGCATAAAATTCCAAATTTAAATAATAAAAGTCAACGACTTTTTATGGAAAAAATATATTGCCTATTCAACAATGTACTTATTTTTTACAGTGACATTTTTCGTAACAAAAAAATTTTTGTTAATAATTTTTTTTAAAAATAAGGTTTCTTCATTAGCGGTATAGTAAATTTAATCATGTCATTTATTATTGAATAACTACCTTTCCTTTATACTGTATAATTAAGGTTTGTGATATATTGTGACATTATTTTTGAATACATTTTTAAACTTAACCGCGTTTTAAAGAATGCATTTATATGAGTGGCATAAAAAATATTTCATGATAACTTTTATTATTTTTGCAATATAATAATTCTTTTTTCTTTAACAAATAATGTATTTTTATTAATTTTAAACTAAACGTTTATTTAAAGTTTAATTTTAATTGCGATCATTTCCAAATTAATTTATTTTATATATTTAAAATATTTTAATAGATATATGTTAAAATATCTTAGGTTTAATTCTGAATGCTTTATTTTTTATTTACAAATATCGTATTTAAAAATATTTTAATTATATTACATTTCTATTTTTTAAATTGTATATATATATATATATATATATATATATATATATATATATATATATATATATATATATATATATATATATATATATATATATATATATATATATATATATATATATATATACATATATATATATACATATATATATATATACATATATATATATATACATATATATATATATATATATATATATATATATATATATATATATATATATATATATATATATATATACACGTAAAATACATTTATGCTCAGTAAGTAGAGACTTAGAGATTTCACTCAATCATATGCCACCAGATATATTTTTCCCTTTTAGTATGAAATATGAATTTTTTGATTCAAATTTCTGAAAACAGATTTAAGAGTCGATATTATTTGTATTGAAGAAAGTTGCATACTTAAAGGTACGCATTGAGATACTTTTTAAAACGTCAAGAATGAAAAATGAACCGCTAGAAATTTTGAATAAAAAGAAAAATATTTCCAAGCATATAGGGTTTCAGGGATGCTTTAAAGACCATGTTTGATATTGTTTTTATTAAAATTTGTGCTAAATTTTGAGAAAAGTGAAAAATAGTTCAGACATTTGCAATTTTAGTTTAGTGTTAAAGAATTGATGTTATTATGGTAAAAATTTGGATAAAAAGAAAAACATTTCAAATGCCTCTAAAATTTAAATATTTTTTTAAGGACCGAGTTAAAAATTTATCTGAAAAAATATTCGAAAGCGTGCAAAGTTTTCCTAAAGAATGAGTTTGAAGTAATGTTTTTTAATTTTACATAGAATTAAAACAATTTAGAATGCATGTAAAGTTATACTTTCTTTGAAAACTTAGTTTGATTTTATTTTGATTATAATTACGAAAAACTTTTTTTAAATAAAATATACGCATGCATACAGAATTTTAGTGTTGTTTTAAATCCATGTTTGATTTTATTTAAACTAAAGTTTGGATAAAATTAAAATTGAAAATATGTAGAATACATATAGAGTTTAAAATTTAAATGAAAGATTTTATTTTATGTTAATTTGGTTATTTTACTCAAATCAGTAGTCAAAGCAACGATCAAAAAGTAGCAGTGATCGAAACTATAACGTTGAAATAAGTCTATTAAACTGTTTTACCATTAAAGGCATTGTAATGATAATTTATTTAATTTAATCAATTACAAATCTTTTTAAATAAAATCATGATTAAAATAGGATGTTCTAATCATATATAAATTGAATCATCTTTTAATCCATGAATCATAATTGAAATCTATCAATACTTAACTATCACATATGGCTGATTTTTTACGAATCTTTTCTCTTTTGAGCATTCATTTTAGAGCTTTGTAGCTAATAACAGAGAGGAATTTGAAAAAGATTTCAAGCAAAAAATTAACAGACTTTTATTTTCATTAAATTTCTGAAAAAAGAAAAAATTTATTGTTTCTGCATAGCATATACTTTTCTGAATTTAAAAATATAGCATTTCGAACATTTCTCACATCAAAATCTGTAGAAACAACTGAGAAAACCACTTATCAACCATTCAACAGCATTACCGAACAATTTTAGTCTTCAGATAATTTTGCGTTACCGATTCTTACTGTTCACCTACCAGAAAATGTTTGAAGTTTGAAGATCTCTAAAATATATTTTCGATTTAAACTTAGGACGAACGTTATCTTATTCCTTAGGGTAATGTGAATTTGAGATGATCCCGAGTGACGAAAAATATGTTTCTCGCCTTACTTTCTCGTATCATTTCTCTCGTATCCAAGTATTTGTGTCGAGAGGGAGTCCATCTTCAATAGGAGATCTCATCTCAGATTTCGGATAAGTTTACATTACAGCGCTGATCTCATTTCGGACTCGCTTTCTAAGAAAATGTTTCCCTATCTCAACTGGATATGGGGATTTTATTCTACCTTTTTCCCTAAAAATGATATACGAGAAAGTCTTAGAAACGTGTGAAGGAGGATGGAGTAGTTGGATATGTTTCCAACTGGTAGGTGACCAAGATGTCACGAATGAAAAATGACCACTAAAGCCACTTAAAGTTGACTTTTGGGGCGAGAAAGTTTTGACTTGAATTTATCAATTCTAGAATAAATAGAAACTTTGGAGAAACTTTGATATCTTAAATGATTTATAAGGTGATATAAAGCTATCTTTAATATAAACTATAAATAATTAATTATTGCTTTATGGATTTGTTGCGCACTTTTCATACATTTATTTAAAATTTATTTGGTGCATACTGATTAATTGTAACTCATATATTGAATAAGTGTTTTTGCGAAAGAATTCAAACGTTGTTAAAATTTTCATAAAGAGATTTAAATTTAATAGATTTTAGTAGTTTTGATTATTATCTCTTTGAACTATACATCTGATAAGAAAAAAATATTACTGATTAAGTAAATAACATTCATTTTTTAATGAAATAGTTATTTAAAACAGCAGGACAAGTAAAATATTTACTTTTGAAATATAATTCAGTCTATGATTAACCTAGAATAGTTTATAAATAATATATTTTTTTTATAGATTTGAATATATTACACACATTCATTCAAAATTTATTCGGTTCATACTAATTCTTTGTTAGCTCATTTAATGAAGGAATTTTTATGAAAGAATCAAAACGTTGTTAAAATTTTCATTAAGACATTTAAACTTAATAGGTTTTAGTAGTTTTGATAATTATCTCTTTAAACTATACATCTGATAAGAAAAAAAAACTACTGATTAAGTAAATATCATTCTGTTATTTTTTACTGAAATAGTTATTCAAATAACAGGACAAGAAAAGTATTTATTTTTGAAATATAATTTACCTTATAACTAACCTGGAATAGTTTATAATGCAATAATCAACGATTTGTACAACGATTTATGTGTAAGAGCATATGACAAAAATTAGATGCATATAAAACCGTGTTTAAATGCTCATTTCCTATGTAAAATTATAATGAAAAAATTGCAAAATATGCTCTACTGTTCAACGGAAATCTATTTAATTTAATTGCATCTATTTAAATTGTAAGCTTATTAAAATATTTTTTTCCTCATCTATAGAGAGAAAAAATGAAAAAAAAATTAATAGAAAAAGAGATTTTATTAAAAACAGCAAATTAAGAAATAAAACAAGAAATAAAAAAAAAAATTCATGCTTAATCCCTTGGAGCACATTCTTTTTATAGATTTTATAGTTTTTCTTCCCTGTTTTTTTTTTCTGACGCTATAATTACGAGAGGAAAATGTATTTTTTTTCACTTAAATAAAACAGCCACGAGAGGAAAATGTATTTTTTTCACTTAAATAAAACAGCCACGAGAGGAAAATGTATTTTTTTTCACTTAAATAAAACAGCCACGAGAGGAAAATGTATTTTTTTTCACTTAAATGAAACAGCCACGAGAGGAAAATGTATTTTTTTTCACTTAAATAAAACAGCCACGAGAGGAAAATGTATTTTTTTTCACTTAAATAAAACAGCCACGAGAGGAAAATGTATTTTTTCACTTAAATAAAACAGCCACGAGAGGAAAATGTATTTTTTTTCACTTAAATAAAACAGCCACGAGAGGAAAATGTATTTTTTTTTACTTAAACAAAACAGCCACGAGAAGAAAATGTATTTTTTTTTCACTTAAATAAAACAGCCACGAGAGGAAAATGTATTTTTTTTTTACTTAAATAAAACAGCCACGAAGTTACTAAAAAAACTGTTATATTATCGGAAATATATTTCTACTGAAATATAAAATCCAAAAAAGTAGCTTTAAATTTTTTTCATTTATATTTAAAACATCGTAAATAATAGATTTGGTAAACTTAAGAAACTTCAATGATGAATGACTGTTTCTCTTTGATCTTAATAACTACAAATGGGTGCAAAGTTTAAAAATCATTGCTTGGGGGTGAACTGTGTTAAGAAGATTTTACCTTTAACGTAGAAAAAAAAACACCGGTGTCTCATTCTGTGTTTTATAACCGTAAATTATTAAAATGCTAAATATAGTTAATATTTAAAATTTATTTTGACCTATAGTTAATACAAAATTATAAAAAAAGTATGAAAACTATGTTTGATAAAAATACCTCATCTAAGGGTTAATTTTCAGCAAAAGAACATACTCTCAAACTTGTAAAAGAGAATGTATTTTATTGTATAAGAATAAAGATAAGATTTTTAGCAAAGGTGGTGCGGCTGCTTTCTGCGGGCTACAAAAATAGTGGCACACAGATTCGCTGGTGGGGAACATTTCTCAGGAAAAAAGAACATATTATGTATATATTTCTTTATTTAAAAATGTCACACTATTTCATGAAGAGGGACTGGAACTGTTAGCCCAAAGAAAATATCTTGCGCTTCGAAGGGAACACGTGTCTCCTTCTCCGCATGCTCTGTTGTTATCTCAAAACAAATCTGTAAATAATGATCAATGCATTCAAATTAATAAAACTGCATAAAAGCAAGATTTAGTAACTAAGATTTAGTATTCTCTAATAATTAAATATTAGAGAATAACCTATATTTCCTGAGCTTGCAGAGAAGGAAATCAGATTTTGATATAAAAAAAAATATAAAAAAAAGGTTCACGTTGTTCCTACAGATTTAGAAATCAAAATGTGAGCGTCAATCTATGCAACTGGCTTAGTAAGGCTCACGGTCACAGTTAAAAAAAGTTAAGGCACAGTCACAAAAGTAATATTATAAATTTAGGCGAAGGCCAAAGATTTAAAAATGAGAGTATTGTGATAACATCATCATAGCAAGATTTAGAATTTTCAGATAAAAGGCTTTTTTTTCCTACTAATATTATAATTGAAATAATTCCAATTCTTCTCCGCTGATACTCTTGACTAATACTCATCACATAATTTACTTGGAAATCAGTTTATTTTTCTTACATTCTCATGACTATTTTTCCCTTCTGATTCCTTTTTCTCAAAAGTCTTAGAAATTCCCCACATCTAAACTAATTTGGGAAGTCAATTCTTTAAATAATTTTGTTTTTTCTTCAGAGATACGTCTCTATCAAATTAAAAACCCAGCAAAGCTCCTTTTTGGAAGGCTTAATTAAAAGAGGTCTGCGAGTCAATTTAATAAAATGCTAGATGAATTCCTGAAATGCGCTTCAAGAACTTCCAGAAAAATCGAATCAAATTCAATCGAATGAGTCTCAATAATAAGGAGCTTTTTTTTAAAAGAACAGTTCTAATCGGTTAATGAAGAATTCGGTCAATGAATGTTAATTAAAAATTTCTTCATATAAAATCTTTTCTAGATTTCTACTTCCTACTAATATTACAACTAAATTGTTTAAAACTAATTATGATTATACTTAATATATAATTTACATGGAAACCAATTTATTCTTGCCAATACTTTTAAATTTTACGCTTCCCTTCTAATTCGTTTTTTAAAAAAGTTTTTGAAAATTCACTACATCTAAACTAATATCGAAAGTCTTCCTTTTGAATGAATTTGTTATCCACTTGATGGATACACATCTATCGAATTAAAAATCCAGCGAAATCACTTTTCGAAAGGCTTAATTAAAAGAAGGTTGAAACTGGAACGCATAAAACTGAAAATAAACTCATAGAATGAACAAATATATCAGAATAATCTAATCGAATCCAGCCATATCAGTCTCAATCATAAGGATTTATTCCCCTAAAAGAACTGTTCTGATTGGTTACCGAAGAATTTAAAATTAATTACTGAATAATGAAGAGAAAATAATAATTTCGATCAAGGTTAAAAATCTTTTCTAGATTTCCTATTTCTTACTAATATTACAACTAAAATCATTCCAATTGTTCAAAACTAATTATGATTATACTTAATACATAATTTATATGGTAAAAAATTTATTCTTGTAAATATTTATAAATTTGCGCTTCTCTTCAAATTCCTTTTTTGAAAAAGTTTTACAAGGTTCACATCTGAACTAATACTGAAAGTCTTCCTTTTGAATCAATTTGTTTTCTACTTGATGATAAGCCTCTATTCAATTAAAAAAAAACCCAGCAAAGCTACTTTTTAAAAGGCTTAATTAAACGAAGACTGAAATTGGATAGCATATAATTCAAAACGAATTTATAAAATGCATAAATGCTTCTAAAACAATCGGATCGAAGAAAATTGTGCGAGTCACAACATTACGAAGTTAATTCCTTAAGAGAATTGTTCCGATTTCTTAATGAAGAATTTAATAAAATTGCGCAATACAGATAAAATAAGATAAGATAAAATAAGATTTTAGACAAAGATTGAAAGATATTTTTCGACACAAAAACTTTTCTGGATTTCTGGTTTTTACTACTATTACATTCAAATCTTTCCAATTATACACAGCTGATTACGTTTATAGCAACTCATAATTTAAGTGGAACCAGTTTGTTCTTATTAATATTCTTAAAATTACTCTTCGTTTCTAATTTCTTATTTTTTTCAATTATTGTAGAATTTTCACTGCATCGAAATTTATTTTGAAAGCTTTTTCTGCAAGCAAACTCTTCCTCCATCGGTATCTACTGAATTAAAAACCAAGAGAAGTTAGTTTTCTAACGTTTTACTTAAAGGCGAATTGAATTTCTTTCACATAAAATACTAGATGAATTTATAAAATGCACTAATACTTTTGGAGCAATCGAATCCAGTCCGATCATATGGATTTCCACGGTAAGGACCTTAAAAAACAGTTCTGATTGGTCAATAAAGAATTTAACACTATTGTATAATGGAGAGAAAATAAGATTTTAGATCAAGATTAAAAATTTCTTCAGACAAAATCTTTTCCTTTTAACTCCCATTAATACTACACTTACAATTATTCTAATTGTTCACAAATAATTGTGATCAATAAATAAGTTAATTGGAAACTTATTTATTCGTGTCAGTATTTTTAGAATTACTGGTTCTTCTTAATTTCTTTTTTGAAAAAGTTTTGTCACTGCATCGCTACATCTGAATTACTTCCAAAATTCTTTCCTTTGAATAAAATTGTTGATCGAATCAAAACTCCAGTAAAGATACGTTTCGAAAGACTTAAATAGTAGAAAACAGAAATTGGATTCGGTCTATCGAATTAAAAATCCAGCAAAGTTAGTTTTCTGAAGTCTTAATTAAAGAAAAAAGAAACTCTTTCGCATAAAATACTAGATGAATTCATAAAATACACGAATACTTCTGGAGCTATCGAATCCAATCCAATCATATTAATTTCAACGGTAAGGAGTGAAATTACCTTAAAGGCTTAAAAGAACAGTTCTGATTGGTTAATGAAGAATTTAACACTATTGTATAATGTAGAGAAAATAAGGGAATAATTCTTAAAAACAAGATTGAACAATTCTACGAACAAGATTAAACAATTCTTAAAAACAAAGAAGAACAATTCAAGATTAAAAATTTCATCATACAAAACCTTTTCCTTTTAATTTCTACTAAAATTACAATTAAAATCATTTAATTGTTCACAAATAATTGTGATTGTACCCAATAAATAATTTAATTTCAAACTAATTCATTCTTGCCAGTATTCTGAGAATGACTCGTTCTTCCTTTTCTTTTCTTGAAAAAGTTTTGGAAAGTTCACTACATTTAAATTACCATCAAAAGTCTTTCCTTCGAATGAATTTGTTGATACGCCTCAATCGAATTAAAATTCCAGCAAAGTTACTTTTCGGAAGACTTAATTAAAAGAAGACATAAATTGGATCGTATAAGACTCAAAACGAATACATAAAATGCAAAAATCTTCCGAAACAGTCAAATCCAATCCAATCGGACGAGTATTAACAGTAAAGCGTTATTCCCTTGAAATAATTGTTCCGATTGGTTAATGAAGAATTTAATAAAATTGTTAATGAAGATAAAGATTTTGGATCAAAATTGAGGATTGCTTGATACAAAAATTCATAATTTTTACCAATAATACATTAAAATCATCCTAAATATACGCAACTGGGTATGGTTGTAATCAACGCGTAATTTATTTTGGAAGCAGTTTGTTCTTGTCAATGTTTTTAAAGTTACCCTTCGATTCTAATTCTCTTTTTTGAAAAAGTTTTAAAAGCCTTTTCCGGAAAGCCTTTCAGTAAGCAAATTCTTCCTTGATTGGAAAATGCGCCGTTATCGAATTAAAAATGCAGCGAAGTTATTTTTCTGATGTCTTAATTAAAGAAGAACTGAAATTATTTCTCATAAAATACTAGATGAATTCATAAAATGCACTAATACTTCTGGAACAATTGAATATAATCCAATCGTATAAATTTCAACTGTTAGGAGTTATTCCCTTAAATGAACTGTTCTGATTGGTTAATGAAGAATAATAATTTCGAACAAGTTTTCCAAAGAATCAAAGCTATCCGTGGCTCTTTAGGCTATTGTTGTAAGAACTGCAGAAGGTAAATAAGCGTGCAGTAATTAAATTAGCCACAAAATTCAGTTATTCTTATCCAATGAGAAACCGATATTCGAATACATTCTTTTTCCTTAGAAAGGAAAGTGGTGTTTGGTAATCGATAGAAATCTGAATCAATAATTACATAATGAATGGTAAAATGGGTGGACTTTTGTTTGCAACATCTATTGTTTACGAATTTGATTAGACTATTCTAGAAACTTAAGTATTCAGGAATTACCTATTCAGTTATTCGAACCAATTAATTCTTTCTTAGAAATTATTTAAGTAAATACGAATAATATGCATGAACTGCATATTGTTTATTTGAAAATATTTCAGCTGATTTAGAAATTGATAATGTTGTTCATGTGTATTTTTAGTGTGAATTATTGCTATTTGTAAGTAACAAATGTACCATAAAATTATTTTTTTTAATAACGACAGGCACTGAACTTTCGTTCTTCGCCATAGAAGATGCCGGAAGTCTTGCTCATTTATCGTTACCCAGTGGGTACCTGTGAACCAAAGTCACGGAGGCGAGCAACGTTACTTACGTCACACTGCCACAAACCCGCTTATAGGGTGGGCCACATTCACTCATTCACACATCAGAAGACAACACAGAGAGAAAGGCATCCATGTCCAGAGCGGGATTCGAACTCGCAGCCATTGGCTTCGCAGTCAGACACGCTAACCACTCGGCCACCTGGCCGGCGTACCATGTAAGTATAATATAGCTATTTAGTATATAAAATACATATCACATGCTTAAAATATTGCAATTTTCTTAGAGTTAGTGTTAATTGATCAGTATTCGTGTTAATGTAATTTACACTTATATTTGTTGACTCACCATTAATTTATTTTCCTTCTATTTCCATCTGCAATAAATTTTACGAAAGCCTTCAGCAAATGTCATTTTGTCGTCCAGTATTGTATATTTAATCTATAGAGTCCTAAGTGCAAAAGTAGTTTCACTCATACACTCTTAGAAAAATTCGTTGAAACTTTGATCCATGATGTAGGTACCCTGAGACGAGGCAAATACAACTTACCACTACCAGCTATCCTTGCTTAGGTAGAACCAAGCGAATTTAAGACAGAGGTGTCAGCCTCTGATTTTCAGTGGCACCATCTATGGTGAAGAATAAGACTTTGTCACATACATGCGACACAGCCCGTTTTACGAGAAGGTCTCATTCACACACTTTTCATCGATCTGCAGATCGAAATTTTGACTTGAAACAGAGACCAATCATCTTCCTATTCAGTACCCTAATTACCACTGTCCTATCCTGTACTCCAGTACCCGACAGACTTAACGTGCACTAGTCACCATTTTATTACTGGGGAGTCTTCACCGGCGGATTCAAAGTAACGATCTCTTGGACATGGGCTTAACTCCCTAACAGCCAGACTATCCCGGGCAAATTGGTTGCAACTTTAAAAATAGGTTAGATTGAGCCGTGGTGGCTTAGGGAATAGAGGGATCTTCTCCCAATGAGGTGAATCGGGTTCGAATCCAAGTGATGGTTGGTTGATACGAATTCCGCGCCCGGCTTGCACCAACCGCAGTGCTGACGTAAAATATCTTTAATGGTAGACGCATCATAGGTTAAAGTATCCTCGCCGTCAGACTAACCATCAGAAATTTTCGTGGTTTCCCTCCCCATGTAACTCAAATGCGGGTTAGTTCTATCAAAAGAACCTCCACGAATACAAATTTCTCACAATACTGGATCCAGAAGTTCCCTTGTCTTCTAGATAGGGATCAAAATTACAAGACTACGGAGTTGAAGTACATTGTAGTCGCAAACCCAAAATTTTGTCGGCTGTGCAATGACGGTTATAAAATAAAAAATCGATTAAATTAAACTAAGTTTCTTAAGTTTAACCATTCAATTAGGTATTCAAGTTTAATAAACATGATAATATGAATCAACTTAGAATTAATACTATAGTTGCAAAAATTTTGAAGGCTCAACATGTGTAACAAAGCGATTAAGGCTCTGTATGTGTTGGCGGTTTCCCTGGTAAAGGTGATAGTGACAATACATGTTAAGAATATCTTTAACTGTTTCAAAAAAAAAAAAAAAAATGCTTTTGCAACTATTGATTTATTGTTTCACTAGATATTTATAGAAAACGGTTTGGAAATTATGTCTAAAAACTGCATCCCCCCCCCTCATCATTTATGTTAAAGACGGCAGATTGGAAAAACAAAGAAATCTAACGACTGTAATTCTATTATTGTTTAACCCAGGGGTGGGCAAACTTTTTAGGTCGAGGGCCAAAAATCAAAAAGAAAAGTTTGGTGGGCAATGTAAAAATTTCTAAAATAAAGAAACATTATACAAGTTTTAATTTAAGTATTTAATGAAATGAATAAAATTGTGATTTCATTTTTAAAAATTCCTTATATTGAGTTTAGAAGTAAGATGTATTTATTTTAAGGAACGAGGCTAAATGTTAGTCTACTTCTGAAATTATTTTTTCCAAGGTTCATGGTTGAAAGCACTTGTTCACTAATATAAGATGAATCAAACATAGCGCTGATTTTCTGGCGCGAGTTATTAAATTTGGAAAACTAGCTTTTTGTAATGATTTGCAAAACTCAAACTTTGGCAAATTTAGAAACAACCTCTTCAGATGATTGTTAGATTGCAACTTAATTAATTCAAGCAGAAAATCTGACCTCACTGTTTCACAATTTACGTTGAAAGGCATGGTAAAAATATCTAATTCTGCTTGAATGGCACTGAAATATTGATACCTGAAACTAAAAATGGAGTTTTTTTCAAGCCATTCTCATAATTCTTAAGCTTTTCCTTTTCTTATTTACTGAGGGTATTGAATTCAACCTCGAGAAACGAGACAAGTCTTTCTTAGCTGGCTGCCCCGCAAACAAGCTTCAGTTTTAAAGCTTTGAAATGGGGCCAGATATCATCAATAAATTTATTTTTCCCTTGCATCCTAACATTCAAGTTGTTCATATGACAAAGAAGATCTGTGAAAAATGCCATTCTGTATCTTCGAATATAAAATGGATGTAAATGTATATTGTTTATATTCGCAACGCATCGGCAAGTTAAAATTCTATCCGCGGGCCGGATAAAACCTTCCGGTGGGCCACAGTTGGCCCGCGGGCCGTAGTTTGCCCATCCCTGGTTTAACCTAATGTGTTACTAAAAACTATCTTCTTTAGTGTTTCATTTGAAATATAATACAAGATGGTAAGAAAATTATTTTCTACCCTTTTTGTCCTTTTTGCATTTATTATTCTTGAATGACGTACTACTCAATATAACGATCTAAACATTATTCCGAATAACTGCTTTTTTTTTGTTTTTTTTCATTCTATAAGTTATAAGGCAATGATTCAAAAACTATATCCAAAAACTGCTTTTTTTTTTAAAAAAAATTCATTTTTTGTTCAATTTGATATAAGAGAATAAACCTGAAAGGATAACAACCAAAACACATTAAGCACTTGAAACAAAACTTTGGAATGAAGTATTTTTAAGGCACACATTTCGGCTATCCTTTATTGGGTGAATAAATATCTTTGAATTGAATTAGAAATAAACTTTAAAGAGCATTTCACTTGGAATAATTCATAAAATAACAATAAAGTTAAGAGATGAGCTGTTTTTATCAAGTAATATTTGCCGTAAATAACACAAGGCTATTAGGAACAGAGTCTGAGTTAGGTTTAACGACTTGACATAGACACCAGAACTTGTTTTGGAAAACAGATTATTATATTATTAAATGCTTCTGCAGGGATAAAAAAAATCTGGTAAAATTACCATATTGTATGATAATGACATTTCTGGTAAAAAAATCATATTTCTGGTTAATAAAACAAAAATATACGGTGCGTGAACCATTCATTTGGTAATTATTCCGTAGATATGGTGATGGCTTAACAGAAATTCTGGTTTTAAAAATTATAGTTCTTATCCCACAATGGTAAAAAATACAAAACTGAAAAGTAAATTCAATCGAATAAATTTTAATGTCATGCTCTAAGGTATCATGAGGAAATTACCAAATTTTAAAACATTTACCAAGTTTTATCTCATATTATAAAATTATATTTTACTGTTAATTTTACAAAAATATTACTTAGCTACCGAACCGTTGTGGTATTGATTTTGGTAAAAGTAATCATAAAACATAGTTCAATAATATGTGGTAAAATTTTGTAAAAGGGATAAAATTTGGTAATTTTATACTGATACCTTACACTCGGAGAAACTACGATGATTCCAGTATCAAATTTTGATACAAGAGTGTTGGCAATTTGGATGCATCATCCATAAAATCCATTTTACAGTAAAATCCTTTTTTAATGTAAACTATTATACTGTAATTTTTACAGTAATATTTATTTAATTAGAGTAACTCAGTGTTTTTTGGCATAATTATTACTGTAAAAATTGCAGTGTCTCATACTTTTTGTTCCGCATCATGTTCCGTTCAGAAATGGATTTTATGGTAAATAATTTTACTGTAAAATACTTTTACCGTAATTTTATACGGATTTTTTTAATGTCTAGAGCATAGCGTAATAAACAATATATCTAATTAAATTTATTTTTCAGTTTTGAATATGTTACTAAAGGTTTGTTATTAAGAACTATGATTTGGACAACCGGAATTTCTGGTAAACCGTTATCATATGAACGAAAAAGTACCAAGTAAATGGTTTTAATACCCTATAATTTAGTTTTTTTTACCAGATAAATATCCTTATCATATGGTACGGTAATTTCTCTGTGAGTAATTAACATTTCTTAACATATGCCAACTTAGAGATATCCAGAATGTTTATTTTTACGAACTTTAAAACTTAAGTCGTCATTTCAGTTATAATTATTAATAAAATGTTCCGTTTTCCATCATAAGTGCCTCAGTTTAATAATTATTCAGAGCATATATCATAAATGAAGCTCTCAAGAGGAAGTTGCAAAAGTTCATTAATCAGTCGAAATTAATTTTGAAGTAGGAAGTTGAAGAGATTTGATAATTTATTTTCAGTTAGAGTGAATTAATTTGTATATATAAAAGACATTTTCGAACCAGTAATTGAAAATTTGTGGCTGAGTTCAAAACTAAATTAAACATCTTGATGTTCAGAATGTAGAGAAAACATTACAGAGCAATGAAAAAAGGGGGAGGAAATAAAAATAATAAGAAACCGGAAAAAATCCGAAAAAAGGAAAAAAAAAAAATAAATAAAATTACGGAAAATAAAAGATATAATTTTTTCATCAGCTCACACGATTATATCCGCAAAAAGGAGTGTTTTCTAATATATATGTCCATAGTAGGTTTGTTTCATGTTTATCATTATGGCTTTTGCTAGTATATTTATTGGTTAGTGGGCCTTAAAGCTTTTTTATTATAAAACTGGTGATCCGCACAACTAAAAAGCCTAGGAACCACTGACTAAGTAACTACATTAGTTTAAAACTATGTTTTTCTTAAAACCTACTCCTGTAGCAAAAAGTTATTATTTTTTTTTTTTTAGAAATCTAGAAAAAAAAAAACACAAAGTAAGTTTTATGAATTCTATTTCTAATAGAGTAAGACTTAGAATAATAAGAGTTTCTAGTTTTCAGATCAAAAATTGATGCTATATGATCTGAAAATCAAATGTAGGGGCAATTAAAGTCAATCTTCGCTAACTATTTCATTAATGCTTTCTTGTAATGGATAACACCGTATCAAATTGAGATTTGAATTCATTTTCTTTTATTTTCAAAACCATTCCGAATATCTCAGCTAAAATATATAGGAGCCAAAAATCCCCAGGAGTAAAATTAAACTTATCTTGCATTAACATTAACGGTATTGACTGCTCTCAACGTATTCTAAGAACCTTATGGGTCCCACGAGAAGACTAGAACGATTGCACCTGTAATTGCGCATGGGGGAGCTATATTTTACTTTGCTTCTGCTTCAAAACATTCTACGATATCAGTTTCTGCTTTAGTTGGTTCCATAGAGTTTGTTCACTATAGCTCCATCAAACTATCACATTATATATCTCTTTCTTACTCGTATCCTATTCTACTATTTATGTCCTTTTTGGTATTATATATTAGATTTTATATCGTATTTATATCTTATTCGTTTTATATAAACATGATATAGAAAGAGTCAAGGGAAAGTGCAGCTGTTTTTATTTTTAAAAAGTCGTGTGCATTTAGTTAGTAAAAAATTATCTTTGCTTATAATCATATTGATTATATAATAGGGCTTAAAACGGAATATGTTATAAATTAGAATACCAGTTCTTAATGCGGGGTTAATAAAATCATAAATGTTAAATAAATGTAAATTTCTTAACACTACGCAGTCATGCACAAAACTAAAAATTAGTTACATATGCAGAAATATAATCGGACGCAAATTTTCAGATCTGTATTATTTGTGTTGATCTTGATTGCGATTACCCCAACTTTTCAAACCTGACGTTTTTATAGATTGGTTAGTTGTTATCATAGATTAGTTAGTTAAAAACATTAAAAAAAAGAATTATGAAATTGATGTCGAATGTTTTGCTTATACGCAGCGAAAAGACATCTAGTGAAATTACCGTATTTGTATGGTAATGACATTTCTAGTAAAAAAAAACAACATAATTCTGGTGATGAAACCTAAATATTTGGTATTTAAACCATTTCTTTATCAATTTCTCCGTTCGTATTGTAACGGTTTACCGGAAATCGCAATTATAGTTCTCATTGAACAGTTTTTTAATTAAAAGAAAACGCAATTAGGTATTAACAACAATGTTTCACATTACCTCACGATAAAGTAAGTATTTTCAAAAGTAACTTAGCATACACATTGTTAAAGAATTCGATCTTAGACTTAAGCAGCAGTTATTTCAGAATAAACGTACCTTTAAAGTGAGGCTATTTTTTAATATTTTACAACCGGAGTTGAACAGCCAATACGATTCTGAGTATACAACTATCAATATTCATCTATGTAGCCTTGTAATTTTGAACCCAAATCAAAAGACAGGGAAACTTCAGCATCAAGCATTGGGACAAACTAGCCTTCGCGGAGGACTTGTTATGGAACTAACCCGCATTCACGTTACATGGAGGGATTAATCATAAAAACCTCCCATGGTACACACCCTTTTCTCTCCACAAAAACAACACGCCATTAGCCAGACGGCAAAGGGATTCTAACCCATGATCTGTCTACCATTGAAGATAATTTACGTCAACACTGTGGTTGGTACCAGCCGGTTGTGGAATTTGAATCGACCAGTCATCGCTGTAATTCGAATTTGGGCCACTTTGTCCAGAGCCACTTTGTTGATTCTGTACACCAAGTGATATGATAGACAAAGACTTAAAATTCTAGAGTTTACCCACGGAGTAAGAGTCAAATCTAAGTTTCGTAATAATATGTTACTCATTTTGACACTCTTTATATAACACACTCAAAGAAAAAAAAATTAGTTCTAAGTAATAAAAGAAGAAAAAAAGGAGAAAAATCTGTAGTATCTTATCAAGCTTTTTTTTTTTAAAAAAATTTTACTAGGAACATATGTTGTTTATTTTCTTTAACTTTAAGTACTTAAAATTTTTTAAAAGTAAATTTTACTTAATTCGCTTCTTAATTTGGCACGTTAATAAATATTTAATTTTTTCTAAGTATCGTTTAGAAAGCAGTTATTTTATCAAGCACATGAAACATTCAATTTAAAACCCTTAAAAGTTCAATTGCAAGTGTGCACAAAATTATTTTTCTAGGCTAAGTTTATAAAATCAGGCATTTTTTAAAACCGTTATTTTTACCAATAACAGTTCAACGACAACACGCGTACTCCAGAAATCATGAATTCAACAGTTTTTGAAAAGATAATATTTTTTTAAAAATATTAAATCCAAACATAATCGCAGAGATGCTACATTTCAAATATAAAACATTCAATAGAGAAACAATTCAAGGTTTAGTTGCTTCTCTACAGAATATAGATTTCTAATTGGCCAAGATAGTAAGCACAGGCGTTTCTTTTTTATATTACCATTATTTTCTACGAGGAACAGTTCAATTAAATAACCTGAAAAAATGCGACTTTGATCCACGTTTAGAGCTGGAATCCTCAACTCATTGTTTATTCGAAACTTATCCTAAAAACATAACTCATAATAGTTTCTTTTCCTTTATCAAATCCGATCATAATCGCAGCACGTGTTTAGTTTCAAAGTCACGTGTAATTTTTTTTTTAGAAATTCTCAGCTTTAACGTTTTGTTGTCACATTTTTTCGCCCCTGGAATAAAATCACTATAAGAAACAACAGATAAAATCTATATCGTCTGGCCCATTGCCAAAGCGAAAAACAAATAAAAGTGAGAAAACTTGTTTAAACTTTAAAAGAAGTTGGTACGAAATCATGAAAGCATACACTTCCATTTCATAATGATACGAGGAAATCTTATATGCTTTATTTTTTCTTTTTACTTTTCAGGGCTCTTATATTTTTTCTTCGAAATTCGCAGCTGAAATACGGTGGTGGCTCTTTTTTTCTGCCCATGTTCAGTGGTTTTCGTTTTACTTCGTCTGCTTTTTTTTGTGAAGAAAAAATGGAGTCTGACAAATTTGCAGACGAGAAAAAGAGATAATTCAATTTGTAAACCTCGCTTCTTTTCGATGGCGATAGATGGTGAAACTTAATACTTGAACTAAAGTTGTTGGAACAAATTCTTCTGAAGTTAGAGAAAGGAATATTTCACAAGTAGAATATGGAAATCTGAAAACATCAATATACGCAAAAAAAGTATTCATAAAAAAAAAATCTGAAGCTGAAAAAAATTGTACCCTTCATATCTTCTTTACCAATTCAGATTTTTTTTAAAAAAATGACACCATCTTTATGTTTGGCAGAAATCTTCTTTTTTTTTGCTACTGAAAAATATATGCTTATGTCAGTCTAAACTAAATGAAATATTTTTAAGATAGCAACAAATTCCACACTACAGAAAAGAGAAAAATATTTTCTTATTTTCATATGAAGAATCTTAAAGACAAATTCATTTTTAAGCATTTGCAAAACAGGATAATTTTTCTTAAAAAAAAAAAAAAAAAAAACTGTCAATTGATTTCTAAATGTTGAAGATTGTTTTACAGTTGGATGCAAAAGTTTTGTACATATAGATAGACGATAAGCTTTTCTGTTCAGCCTTTTTTTGTCAGAAAAATTTCTTAATGATGTAAATCAGTATTTTGTATCTTCAGCCATCCTGCTTGTGAGGCAATTAATAATAGACTAGGAAATTTTTAATATAACAAACAACAAATGAGAAAATTAAAAAATTGAAATTAAAAGGTTTGAGACGGTTTAATTCAATTCATGTTTTAAATAAATTCAAATGTATGTAATAATTTGTCACACAAAAGTGCTCATTTTGCTCAGTGGTTACAGTAGGGGAAATCCACGTAAAAAATGTGTGTTTGAATCCATTTCCTGCTTTCTAAATAATGATTTCGTAATATTCGTAATTTCATACAAAAACTTAGCGGAGGTATGAAACATAGATTTACGTAGTATTACGACCTTAGAATGTTTTAGTATATGCGATGTTTCGCGTAAAAAGGTGGGAAATCATTCAATTGGGTTGTTGTGTGCAAAACTGACTTGCTTAATTTTATTTCTTAATTGAAAATATTGGTGTTTATTTTATGGTGTTTATTTTATTGGTGTAAACATGTGTACATACACAGTAAAGAAGTGTAAAAATGGAAAAAATGTGCTTGATTTTTTAAGATTATGAACCCTCCCCCCCAATAAAAAATACTTGATGGAACATCCAACAACAACTCAACGTCAAGATGCGTTAATCCGAATAAAGTTGCTTCTAATCCAAATAATAGCGCTTATCAAATATGCAATTTCATGGCCATCGAACATGGATTTACACTGGGAAAATACACCATAAGACATCGTTTGATGGGTTTCTGTAAAAGTACGTCTCATCAGTGCAAAGAACCAGTTGTTCAGATTGAAACTTGCCAAGGAGCATGAAACATGGACAATTAAAATTGGACGAAGATCCTTTGGTGAGATGAATCCAAATTCAATTTCTTTGGAATGGATTGCGGACATTTTATTCGTTGTCCAAAGTGAACCAGAATGGATTACTGGTACCAACGGCCATCAATGAAACAGGAAACGGATCAGTAATCGCCTGAGGAGCTTTCCATCATAATGTCTTTGCCCCCCTCATACACATCGATGAAACTATGGATCAAAATGTTTATAAGAAACATTTTAGAAGTTCATTTATTACTTTATGCTTGTAAAAAGATGCTTCGTGGATGAATGCTTTAGCAGGAAAATGATCCAAAGAACACCTCCAAAATTGTAACAAATTAGTTTACAGCTAAGAACTTTGAATTGGCCGAGTCAATCACCTGACCTGTAACTAATAGAACACTTTTGAGAGAAATTCGGGGCACAGAAGGATTTTTCAAAGGCAGAACTTCTTTAGGATTTTCAGTCAAAATGAGAGAAAATCCCTAAGTCCTCTGCAGAAGGCCTCGTTTATTTCATAGCCAGATGGTGTACCACAGTATAAAGAAAGGATAAAGAAAAGTATTAAAATATTGCTATATTCTCTTATCTTCGGATGATTAATTTCAATGAAAATTATATAAAAAAAAAACAGAATGTTCTCAAAACTATTAATTTTTATTTTTCAACTTCTGGTGCTTTGTTAAATTAATTAATTTCATTTGCTTCCCATGTAGATTGACTGAAGCTACATATTAATTGTTTACATTATCAAGAAATTTCACTTACAGAAAAAGTTACAACTGAAAAACTTATTGTCTCAAAGCTTTTGCTCGCTACTCCATAATTCAGCAAAATTTCTATTTCCTTGTTGTTTTTTTCTTCTTCTTCAAAATTAAAATCACTAGATTTAAAAATCGGTAGAGGTTTTTTCGCTTACTGATTATATACTCGAAAACCTACAGTTACAAAAAAAAAGGGTTTTTGAGATTTATTTGAGGTTATTTTGAGGTGTCAATGTTGATTTAAGGTTAATTTGAATAACTTCAAAAACAACCTTAAAAGATCAACCTCTCAAGGTGTATAAAGTTGTTTTATTCACACTTAAGGGTTTTTTGATTTTGTTGGAAATCTATTTCAGAGCAGCCAGCTCAGAGAGGTCATTTTTGAGGCGGACAAGCTAATTTTTGTACACTTCAAGCGAATAAGTATTTTTGAGGGCTGAACAATCTCAAAGAAATGTATTGCTGAGTTACATATGAGTATGATTTTATGAGGTGCAAATGAAGTTGCAATTGAGGTTTATTAATGAGTTTATTTTTGGTGCAAAATATAACCTCATTTTCTTCCTCAGGTATAATTTTTTAAATTTTTCAACCTCAAAACAACCTTAAGAACGCCTTGCTTTTTTGTTAGAGTGGAAACTTATATTCTGTTATGTTTCAGATTCCAAATCTATGAAATTATAAAATCAAATTACGTAATTTTTGTTGTGGGCGTACGGTCTAAAGAGAGGAAAAGTATTTTGGATTGATTTAGTTTTGTTACATGTTTCATATTTCAATATTTCATTAATAATTGCTAAGCTTCCGTAGTTTAACTGTTTGAAGTTCAGTTTTTATGGTAAAAAAGCCTTGAAGATTTTGTAACTGAAATCAGAAATGTTGATGAATAAATGAAGCAATTTCAATTGAGAGTATTTTATTATTTAATGGACATTTTATGAATAAATTGAAGGAAAAAGAAACAAAAATGAAAAACTAAGCGAAACCAATTGGCAGACAATTTATGAAAAAAAACTTGGAAATACTATTTACTAATAAATTAGTAAATAGTATTTTGCTATTTCTAATATCAGCTAAAAATGAACATTGCTTTATCCAAGCAAGAGATTGTTTTTTTAAAAATTTAATTAGCGTTTTATGAATTTTCAAAAAATTTGTGTTGCATTAAATTCAAAATATATCATTAAAAACAGCTTAAACCTTCACTGAGCAACAGCATTTGTCTCTTAAGTTTCTATACAAAATCTTTGCTTGAATAATTTTTTGTTCCAACTTTATACCAGAATATTGTTGATCTTAGCATCTTCCTATTCGTTGATTGATTAGAATGAATTGGCAATTCCCTAACTTCTAAAGCTTTTAGACTTTGTGTTCAAAATACAGACTAACAAAGAAGCTAACACAAATGTCATACGGCAGTCGAGTTAAATAAACACAACTATTTTTCGTTTGAAATTAATTTTCGGAATATTTGTTTATTTCTTTTTAATTATGAAAAAAAAATTATTTTTAGTAATTTAAGTTTTTTCAAGTTGAGTTTTTTCAAGTTGAAAAGCATTAATGAACATTAGTAAACGAGAGGTAATTAAACCTTTAGTTAAATCATTAATTATTAACGTTGAGGATTTACTGATTTAAATGAAAAAGTTGGGGATTTCAATTGTATATTATTAATAATAATAATGTAACTGAACCGCTTAAAATGAATGTGTCATGCATTTCGTTTATTTCAGTCATTCAAACAGAAAATAATAATAAATAGCTTTAGCAATAGGTTTAAAATAACAAAATGAGAATCTAAAGCTTTATGTTAGATCATATAGTTTTTGGATTAGAGCTTTAGTTCCTCTCAAATTGATAGAATAAAAAAATTGCTTTAATCCTTGTTAAATACTTTGCTTATCAATAATGCAAAATCAAATCAAATATCTGAGTTAAAGAATCATTTCTCAGTAAAAAAATAACCTTATCAGGCATTTATCTTAAAAAGGAAAGAATATTCTAATTTAAAGAGGATGAAAATATTTCCTCAAATAGAGAATACATAATTTAAGTTCTACGAATGAAAAATGAAATTGGTTTCTCACCAATCTAATAAATTTAAAGAAACCAAAAATAGAATTAAATGGAAAAATAATGAGAAGTTTTCTTTTTATTATTTTTCCTTTTGTCGTTTATTTCCTTTTTTTTTTATATTCTTCAAACCAACCTTTCATTCATGAGATATGGGTGTTGTCATTTTAAGGGCCCGTAACAAAACGCTTTCGTCGTCGAGTCGACGCCAAACGATAAACAGATCGAATTCGCCGCCGTTAAAAATGGCTGTCAGGTCCAAAATCGTTTTGTTGAAAAGAGTGACAAAAAGAACAAAAATGAAATGACAGAGTTATTTCACTTCAATTTCTAAAAGAGAAATGTAGTTCGATATTAGTCGCATTAAGGAGTGCAAGTGAAACATAGAGCAAACGAAAAGAACGCCATTACGATTGAAACCGATTCACTACAGAATGAAAAGAAGTGAAATGCTTTAAAGTTGGTATTTGATGACGATGTCCTTTGAGGTGCTTTATCTCTATGCAATGAAGAACTATTACATTCCATGCCTTTTAACGTTCAATTCATAACATTTGAAAAGAATCAGTGAAAGAATCAGTTCGATATTCTTTTAAAGTTACGTGCTTTAGAAAGTTTAACGTTTATTTTCTGACGGATTTTAGTTCCTCTTTAAAAGGAACATTTTTTATTTACATTAAGACTATGCGTTTAGAATCTTAAAATGCAGCGTTTACGCTAATGCATTGCGATGAAATAAACTACTCTTATTAAAAATAATATTTTTTGAAAAATAAAAATGAATTCTTCAGTTCTTAAAATTTAAGTACATATACAAAAAGAGCTAAAACTAACAAGTAAAATAGATCTGGTATTAAAAGTTTATTTTGACTGTAGTTAAATGTTTTATTATAAACACTACGGTAGTTTTATAAATAAGGCATCAAAGGAAAGAAAAAACCTGATAATAAAAAACTAGCTAAATAATAAAAAAGGAATAAGTTTCTGAATAAGCCTACGTTTTATTTAAGAAAATTCTTTTAACACATACGTTTATATTAAATACTATTTACTAAGTGCTTATATTTCTTAAATCAAACGTTAATTTGCAATAAATAAATTATTATAAAATTTTTAGGAATTTCAAAATAATGTTAATATGATAAATAAAAAATGATAAATTATATGATCAATAAAATATGTTTAATTATAATATATTTAATTTTGAAAATGTAAAATAAAGTTTATTTATTACAATGTAAAAAAATGGTTGAGAATATTAACTAAATGTAACTGTTTTTTAAATATTTCGATATCACTTATGAAAATCATTAACTATTTTTGCGAAAAAAATATTATTCCTTATACGCTTGAAAAATAATTAGTATTTATCAATAATGGAATCTAGTTTTAATCTTTCTTTTTGTTATAACTAATAGAATCAAAAGAAGTTTGTAATAAAAAGGTTTTTTTGTCTATTTATAGTTTTAATTCTTAAATACAGAGAGAGCTTGTCACTTCGAAAAAATTTATTGTTCTAACTCTAAACTTTTTACACTAAATTATTATATATTTTTTATACTTTGATAGTTTAATAAGAGAGCAGTGTTTAAAAACTGGAAAATTTTATACTTAATTAAATAATATTTAAGGAAGTTAAAAATCTAAATATATGTAACATGTACGTACTATGTTAATGTACGTGATTCATTTTATTTAAAATTAGATTATTTAATCAGAATGAGTTATTTTAAATGTATTTTTATTAATCATTAGTTATTTTAAATGTACTTTTATCAGTTATTACTAATCTATAGTTAAGATTCGTTGTAAATAAAAATAAAACAATAGTGTAAGGTCAAAATATCGTACAAAAATCACTTTTTTAAGAACTAATAACATTTTACGGATCTCAAAAAGTAAAATAATTTCAAGCAATAAATTTTAAGTAAGATTAAATCCGTTTTCAACAATATATAAATTTTGAAACCCATGTCTAAGATAATGAAACTTGATACGAAGAGAGCATAATATTAATCTTTGCCTCAACATTTTTTATTTTAATTCATGATCAATCCATTCAGTTATCATTAACGCATAAAGAAAATGCATAATACAAAGAAGACAGATATTATAAGTATATTTTTAACATAAATTCCCTTTCTTGAATTATAGAACATTGTTGTAATTAAAACTAAAACAATAGTGCAAGGCTAAGTGGTTTCTTACGAGTTCTTTTCGTGCCAGTACTTCGTCGATCAATTCTTTAAAAAGTAGTTAGAAGTACTAATTAACATGCTATGACAGATCTCAAAGGATGTAATAAAAGTCCATTTGTCTTATTAAGAAATTGATTTTCCTCCCAAGTCGCTTTATCTAAATTTCTAATCGCAAAGCGTACGAGAAATAAAAAGTGTGTTTCTTTTCAGTTTTATCGTTAAGTGAAAGATATTGTGTCAGTTTTATTTCTCGATAGCTAAACTCATGATTTACGATCTTCGTTCATTAAAGATCAAATTGTTTCTCGAAAGCTTCATTACGTTTTATGGATAGTAAAAACATAATATATAATTTATTTTTCATGTCTAAAAAGTTAGGATATATAGAACAAAAAAAATTTTAGTAAATGGGTCAAGGCGGCGTTTTAGATCATCGTCCAGTCAGTTAGTTAAGGTTGATTAAATTTAAAAATTAAATCATTTTTTTTTATTTTATATTTTAGCAATGAAGCACAATATACGTATTAAATTATATTATTAATTACTGAGATAATGTTTATGTTTTTTTAACCCTCTGACTGTTCTGCACGTAAAAAGTCGTATTTTATCCTGCAGGCTTCTCCGCATAGCGAAACCGGTTTTTCCAAGTAGATAAGGGAATAGTGTATATGGGAGAAACAATATCCCAATTTTGTCCATTTGCTAAACCGCTAGTGGATTAGTGATACATATTTATAAATTTGTAATATTTGCTTCTATCAGTGTTCAATTTCATAACTTTGTAATTTAGACCTAAGAAAGCAAGGGAATTCCAGGATAGGGCACTGAGACAAACTTTGACTTGGAGCAACATATGCGTTGCATGGAGAAGCAAATCACTAAAACTTTAATCGGTTAGTCTAACGGCGAGGAGACTTGGACATATTATCTTCTGGGGATATTTTGAGAATTAATGTGAGCCGATTTTGAGTACTGATGTCAGCCGATTTTGGGTACTGATGTGCGTTAATGATACACATTTATAAATTTGTAATATTTGCTTCTACCAGTGTTCAATTTCATAACTTTGTAATTTAGACCTAAGAAAGCAAGGGAATTCCAGGATAGGGCACTGAGACAAACTTTGACTTGGAGCAACATATGCGTTGCATGGAGTAGCAAATCACTAAAACTTTAATCGGTTAGTCTAACGGCGAGGAGACTTGGACATATTATCTTCTGAGGATATTTTGAAAATAAATGTGAGCCGATTTTGAGTACTGATGTCAGCCGATTTTGGGTACTGATGTGCGTTAATGATACATATTTATAAATTTGTAATATTTGCTTCTATCAGTGGTCAATTTCATAACTTTGTAATTTAGACCTAAGAAAGCAAGGGAATTCCAGGATAGGGCACTGAGACAAACTTTGACTTGGAGCAACATATGCGTTGCATGGAGTAGCAAATCACTAAAACTTTAATCGGTTAGTCTAACGGCGAGGAGACTTGGACATATTATCTTCTGGGGATATTTTGAGAATTAATGTGAGCCGATTTTGAGTACTGATGTCAGCCGATTTTGGGTACTGATGTGCGTTAATGATACATATTTATAAATTTGTAATATTTGCTTCTATCAGTGTTCAATTTCATAACTTTGTAATTTAGACCTAAGAAAGCAAGGGAATTCCAGGATAGGACATTGACTCAAACTTTGACTTGGAGCAACATATGCGTTGCATGGAGTAGCAAATCACTAAAACTTTAATCGGTTAGTTTAGCGATGAGGAGACTTGGACATATTATCTTCTGGGGATATTTTGTGAATTGATGTGAGCCGATTTTGAGTGCTGATGTGAGCCGATATTGAGTACTGATGTGAGCCATAATGGCTTTTGAATCAACCAGTCGTCATCGGGTTTAGAACCGAGAACCAAGCAGGCTCTGTATCCCTCGAGAATATCTACTGTTCTCTGTAGTTATCTTAATTTGTATAATTTTCTTTTAATAACTGTTACAAAGGGTTTTGAAGCAAGCAGTTCGAAAATACACCAAATGAGTTTTGTTTCGGTTAGGACTTAAATACGACTCAGCATTGGAACCATAAAAACATGTGAAACGTATTAAAAAATTGCAAATGTCAATCATTGCGAACTCAAAAATTTTACAATTAATTGCTCTAAAAGAAGATCTTATTAGACTACCTTCAAAACTTCAGATAAAAATTTTACTTTTACATAAAGTATAAATGATATTCACGCCAACATGTAATCTAACTTTTTTAACTGAAAAATAAAGTCTTGGAACAAAATAAATTTTCCGTAAGAACTGTTTATATCAGTAATGTTTACCTTTAAAACTTATGCTTAACTTATTACTTAATGTTTATCAAATAAAAATCACGATAAATTCAAAGTTGAGAAAATGTGGAAATCTTAGAGAAAACTTAATTTTACATAGAACTATTTATATTAGTAATGTTTGCCTTTAAAACTTATGCTTAACTTTTTACTTAATGTTTATCAAATAAAAATCACGATAAATTCAAAGTTGAGGAAATGTGGAAGTCTTAGAAAAAACTTAATTTTCCATAGAACTATTTATATCAGTAATGCTTGCCTTTAAAACATATGTTTAATTTTTTACTTAATGTTTATCAAATGAAAATCACGATAAATTCAAAGTTTAGGAAATGTGGAAGTCTTAGAAAAAACTTAATTTTCCATAGAACTATTTATATCAGTAATGTTTGCCTTTAAAACTTATGTTTAATTTTTTACTTAATGTTTATCAAATGAAAATCACGATAAATTCAAAGGTGAGGAAATGTGGAAGTCTTAGAAAAAACTTAATTTTCCATAGAACTATTTATATCAGTAATGCTTGCCTTTAAAACATATGTTTAATTTTTTACTTAATGTTTATCAAATGAAAATCACGATAAATTCAAAGTTGAGGAAATGTGGAAGTCTTAGAAAAAACTTAATTTTACATAGAACTATTTATATCAGTAATGTTTGCCTTTAAAACTTATGCTTAACTTTTTATTTAATGTTTATCAAATGAAAATCACGATAAATTCAAAGTTGAGGAAATGTGGAAGTCTTAGAAAAAACTTAATTTTCCATAGAACTATTTATATCAGTAATGTTTGCCTTTAAAACTTATGCTTAACTTTTTACTTAATGTTTATCAAATAAAAATCACGATAAATTCAAAGTTGAGGAAATGTGGAAGTCTTAGAAAAAACTTAATTTTCCATAGAACTATTTATATCAGTAATGCTTGCCTTTAAAACTTATGCTTAACTTTTGACTTAATGTTTATCAAATAAAAATCACGATAAATTCATAGTTGAGGAAATGTGGAAGTCTTAGAAAAAACTTAATTTTCCATAGAACTATTTATATCAGTAATGCTTGCCTTTAAAACATATGTTTAATTTTTTACTTAATGTTTATCAAATGAAAATCACGATAAATTCAAAGTTGAGGAAATGTGGAAGTCTTAGAAAAAACTTAATTTTCCATAGAACTATTTATATCAGTAATGTTTGCCTTTAAAACTTATGTTTAAATTTTTACTTAATGTTTATCAAATGAAAATAACGATAAATTCAAAGGTGAGGAAATGTGGAAGTCTTAGAAAAAACTTAATTTTCCATAGAACTATTTATATCAGTAATGCTTGCCTTTAAAACATATGTTTAATTTTTTACTTAATGTTTATCAAATGAAAATCACGATAAATTAAAAGTTGAGGAAATGTGGAAGTCTTAGAAAAAACTTAATTTTCCATAGAACTATTTATATCAGTAATGCTTGCCTTTAAAACTTATGCTTAACTTTTTATTTAATGTTTATCAAATGAAAATCACGATAAATTCAAAGTTGAGGAAATGTGGAAGTCTTAGCAAAAAACTTAATTTTACATAGAACTATTTATATCAGTAATGCTTGCCTTTAAAACATATGTTTAATTTTTTACTTAATGTTTATCAAATAAAAATCATGATAAATTCAAAGTTGAGGAAATGTGGAAGTCTTAGAAAAAATTTAATTTTCCATAGAACTATTTATATCAGTAATGCTTGCCTTTAAAACATATGTTTAATTTTTTACTTAATGTTTATCAAATGAAAATCACGATAAATTCAAATTTGAGGAAATGTGGAAGTCTTAGAAAAAACTTAATTTTACATAGAACTATTTATATCAGTAATGTTTGCCTTTAAAACTTATGCTTAACTTTTTACTTAATGTTTATCAAATAAAAATCACGATAAATTCAAAGTTGAGGAAATGTGGAAGTCTTAGAAAAAACTTAATTTTACATAGAACTATTTATATCAGTAATGTTTGCCTTTAAAACTTATGTTTAACTTTTTACTTAATGTTTATCAAATAAAAATCACGATAAATTCAAAGTTGAGGAAATGTGGAAATCTTTGAAAAAACTTAATTTTACATAGAACTATTTATATCAGTAATGTTTGCCTTTAAAACTTATGCTTAACTTTTTACTTAATGTTTATCAAATAAAAATCACGATAAATTCAAAGTTGAGGAAATGTGGAAGTCTTAGAAAAAACTTAATTTTACATATAACTATTTATATCAGTAATGTTTGCCTTTAAAACTTATGCTTAACTTTTTACTTAATGTTTATCAAATAAAAATCACGATAAATTCAAAGTTGAGAAACAGTGGAAGGAAAAACCCCTCTTAGTTTTAAAACCAGGATTAAGAAATGGAAAGTTTCAGAACTGCCCAATGAAGCATCGTCCATCAAAGGGATAAAATAATCCTCATAATTTTTCCAGAGGGAAAATCGGATGTGTTCCAAGCAAAAAGTTTCTCTACCGCAAGCAACAAAGGATGGACATTAAATGAAAAGAGGGAATAAGTCCCGAACTTAGAACGAGTTTATCTCTAACGAATTTTCCTCACATTTTCTTTGTTTCACTCTCCCCCCTATAGCCGCCTATACATGATCTTGGAATAAGGAAAGAAATAAAATCTTGTTATAACTTTTTTTCTTAAGGACATTTCTTGAAGCCATTTCTGAGAAAAACCCCACCGATAAAAAAAGATCCCTCTTACTTCGTATTACGATCGGACAATACCCATAGAAACTCGTGCCTGGATTCTTTCTTGGAGTATATGAAGCATTCCAAAAAAATAAGATAGAGGGAAAAAAAAGAAGAGAATAATACACGTTTCTTGTCTATCTGTTTTATGTTCTTAGATTTTCACTTCTTTTCTTCCATATTTCGGGCTGTTAGAATTGTTCACGTTCCAAAATTATGTTCGAAGCTAAGTGAAAGAGTTATTAGCAGTATATCAATGTCTGAAACAGAACTTTTTTTCCCCATGTTTGTCGTTCCCTATAGGGAAATATATATTGTTGGCATTGTTGGCATATTTCGGAGTGCCAAGTCTGTTTTGGGATTAATTGATGCCATGTCCCTTTAGGAACCAAAAAGAAAATCGACGTCATCAAAATAAGAAAAATAAACGACAATAAGGAAACGACGACAAAAGTCTTATTAGAATTCCTTCAATGATAAAATGCGTATTGTAAATTGTAAAAATTTTTATTGAATCTAAAAATTCCGCGTAAAAAATATTGAAGTTAAGGTTGCGTAAAAAACGTTGAGAATTTTATTTTTTAAATTTTATTTTAATGTGTAAAAAAAATATTATTTTCATGTATATTTTGGAACTTTGGCACTTGGTTCGGTAATTGTTAAGACGCTTGGGATGTTTTATAAAAGTTTTTTTTAATAATTTTTCTGACGTAGCTTATTATTTAATACTAGAAGACTTATAAGTCCAATAACTTCAAGTTTCAGAAATCAGCTGATGATAAGAAGATTAAAGAAAGGAAAAATTATAAAACAGATCAATGGAATAAAATTTATGAACTACACCGTGTTAAATACGATTGAAAAATCAATCATCATAATTGTTCGCTTTACGAGCAACGAGCAAAATAATTAGTTTCTGATTCATGAAAAGTAAACTAACGAACAAAAACAATTAAATGTCAGAGAACAATTTAAGGTGAAACATAATTTTGTGAAATGTTTTTTCATGTAAATTGTTTTCTTCTTCTTGGAAGTGGAATTTTATCCTAATAAAAACTATGCGTTGATGATTTTTATATTTAAATTTAGAAGGAAATCGGTTCTTTAGTTGAAAAGCTTCGTGGCATTGAGTTTTGTTCTGTTTATGGAGAGAGACAGACAGAGATAACTGAATCTAGCGATACCTTTCCCTTTTTAAGGTTGAATTTAAATTAGAAAAGCACTTTATGTTTTTAAATGTCATGATAATGAATAAATTATACTGCAAAATATTACCAGATGTACATATAATAGGCAATTTAGAAGAAAGAATGTCATAAAAAGTTTAAATACAGGAGGGAAATTTCAAAAAGTGTGGTTATTAGGATATACGGTTACATAAGATAACTGTATTACAACATGCTATTACGATTTTCATTAAGGTTCGATAAAAGGATGCTTTGGAAAATATATTTCCTTTTCAGCTTTTTCTTCTTTTTTTACATAGAAAAATAGCAAATTTCTTTCAGAAGTTTAACAAAATGTCAAAAGGGTTCCTTTAAAATATTTTTAAAATTATTCAACTTATTAAAAAAATAGAAAAACGGGGAATAAATAATACAGTTAACCAACAAAAAAAAAATCAATTTTGTACTACAAATCATCATCAGAAACATCCTCATCCTGCTATCTATATTGCTAGTAATGCAATACGTTTATATTTTCTTAATACATTAAAAACTAACAAATGTTAAACAAAACATATTTGTGATGTTCTGTTGCAGTAAATATTGTTCAGAATTTTAACACAATGCCAAAAGGGCCCTTTTAATTTTTAAAAAAAAAAAAACTTATTAAACTTATTGAAAGAAAGGGAGTAAAAAAGGGATTAAACAATGTAGTTAACCAATGCAAAAATCAATTTTGTACTATGAATCCTCATCAGAAACAGACGCAGAATACAAGTCTGCATTTCAGAAGTGTTGAGGATGTTTCTTTATGATTATCTGCTATGTCTACTGCTATTAATGGAATACGTTGATATTTTTTTAATGCTTTAAAAATTAATAAATATTAAACAAAAAATACTTGTAATGTTCTGTTCCATATCTAAGGGAAAACTAATTTTCTGTAGCAAGGCTGTAAATTTTGTCAAAAGAAAAAAGAAAATCAAAACACGAGACTAAAAGTAAACATGGTAAACTTTGTCTTAGTTTTCTCTTCAATGATAACAATTTTCCTTTTTCTTGATTTATTAAGAGATATTGCAAGAAAAAATTTCTTCAAAATCATAAAATTGCTTAACTTAATGAAAAAATCTTAATGTCACAGAAAACGCTAAACAACACATAATTTTAGCAAAAGCGAAATTTTAACAGGTATGGAGATGAATGCTTTTGAAATTCATCATCTGATTTTCAAACGCGTATAAAAAGTGGATTATATCTAGTTTATCACCGTCTCTCATATTATGTTAATGGAAAAGTTTATGCAGAACATAAAAAAAAATGACGAGATGAACGGTAACAGAACAGAAAGATGAATTCACAAAGATGAAACAATTGTTTAAATCTCATTGGATGGTTTTGGCTCTCTTTTTAGGAAAATGGATCATAAAATCAAATAAATGTTTCTAAATTCCAATTATCCTAGTTATAGAGCTACTATATAAGGACTTTATAAAATCTGTTCATGATGTAAAAAGTTTAGATATGGTCATTGACTTAATATTCGGAGGAGGCTCTTTGCGGTTTAGGAATGTAAAATTCTGGAAAGTATTTTTGACGGAATTTTATTAAAAAACATTGAACTTTGAACTTAGTAGCGAAGATTGGTTGAGAAGAAGGTTGAACTCCAAAATGCTTAAAATGCATAAAGAATCTGATGTAGTAAATTCATAAAAAATACAGAGAATTAAATGGATTGAACACCCAAACAGATTGTTTGGCAAACATAGTTATTCAAAAAGATTTTTCACAAAACCCATGGTATAAAAACCAAGTCCTGGTTCACGAATATAACTGGAGAAAAAAAAATGGAGATGATTTTATAAAATATCTAGAGAAGATCAAAGTTTACGCGCACTGTAAAATATTCCGCATCAAATTCCGATAAAAAGTACCGACTCTTAGGGTGCCGGTACTTTTTAATGCAAAATCCCTTTTTACCTGAACACGTTGCGAACCAAAAAATCTGTAGTACCTTAATTTTTTCAATAATACGTAACTTAATACTGTAACTTAATCCGTTTTTTGTACAGTGCAGATGTAGTGAGCCAAAGAAATAGAAAGAAATTTCTGTTTTGATGAACAATAAAGTATTATTACTATGCAAAAGTCTTTGCAAATGATTAATAATTAACTGTTAGTAACTATAGTTAGGCTAGTTAAAAGGTGGCTTATATCTATGTATTAACTAAGTACACACCAGAGCAGATGTGAGCAAATCAAGAACGATAGATTGTCGCATATCTAGAAGTCCCTAAACAATTAAAATATACCTTGTTCATAGATAAAATAAGTGAGTTAATTTTAAAGGATTTTAAATTCATGAGAATTCGTGTCAAAATTAAAAATTACTTTTTCTTTAAACGATCTGTTTATTCAAGGCCATTGATAGAAAAAGTCATATTGTTTTGTAGTATGATATTAGACAAACAAATTATTTAAATATACCATAATAAACTCGATTGATTTTGCAGTTGTAAAAAAATGCAAAAAATTTATGTCTTATATTCAGTTTTGTATAACAAATTGCATCCATCTCAGCAAATAAAATAAAGAAAAAATGATTAATCACATTGTTATGCTTTATTTTCGTCAGGTAATTCAAATTTTCTGCCCTCATTAAACGCAACAACTAATATTACTGCAAATGTAAACTTTTACTAAGTAAAAAAATATTTCCATTAGTTTCCTAAAATAACAAAAACTAACAGTTTTAGGTTATTAAAATATTCTGCAAACAAGCATTATTATTCAAAATCGCCAAAAGTCTTTCCAATTACAACTCTCAAAATATTACGTTCAAAGCTTCATTCAAACTAACGTCACTAATGATCCTTTGTTATTTTCCGTACAAATATGATCCGGAATATTTCACGCGTTGACGATAATTATATTTTTAGTAGGCGCTTCCTCACTTATTATTCTACGTAATTCTCTGCAAGATATTCTAAATTCATACGCCATGAAAAACTTTCGTCAAATCATCGCTAAAGAATCTCAAGCATTTTCGCAGACGATAACACTACTTTAGGCGGGAACTGTAATTGGTCGCAGGAGATGGCTCTCGTTCCAGTTCAGACAGAAAAGCAATTACACGTCGTCTTTAATGAAGGTTGTGTCTTCTAAATATTTTCTAAACCCCACCTCCACACCAGCATTGTTGCGAATCTCCCTTTATTAAGGTTTCCCATATAAACTTTCCTTTCGTAGAGATGCAATAATTGGAGCTCTAATATCAAAGCTCCAGTTTTGGTGGACAAATAAAGCGTAGCAGACACAAGAGAAGAAGACTTACAACTAAACTTTAGAGGTTTAATTGAGAATGCATTCGTTTTGATGTAATTTTAAATGCTTAGTCCAGCTGTTGATAGTTGAAAGAAGCCTTATAGTTTTGATGGAATTAAATTGCAGCTTATTAAAACTATGTTGATTTCTTTAAAATTGGATGCGTATCAAGAAGTTTTACTGGATTCATAAACTTTTATATACTAGTTTAATAGCTACAGTGTCTAAGATTTATAAATAAACTTTGTTCAAGATTTAATTACGATCATGTTATATTTTAAATAATTTTAAATGCTAAGTCTACCTGCTGATAGTTGAAAAAAGATTAATACTTTTCATGTAATTAAGATGCATCGTATTACAAGCAGACTCTTCTCCCTATAAAGCAGGATACATGTCAAATAGTCCAGCAAAGTGTATTTACATTTATTTAGCCATGCCTTTAAATTTTTATTTTTTAAAGCATTAGTGTATATGTATATAAGAGATATAAATTTTTTTTCAAGATTTAGTTAAAAGTGCATTCTTTCAGAAATAATTTTACGCTTTAATCCAGCTATTAAGAGTAAAACTAAGGTGTATACTTTTAATGGAATTAAAATGTAGCTTAATATTTTGTATCGCATCATCAAGATAGCTCTTTTTTTAACTTGATGCACATCATAAGGTCAAGTAGAGTTAACTATCATTTATTTCTTAAAATGTTTTTTTTTTCATTTTGAAATATAAGTGTTTAAGAGTTATGAATTAACTCTGTTTAAAATTTAATTGAGAATGCATTAATTTTGAAAAATAATTAAATAATTAATATTTCCGTTGATAAATGAAAGAAAGTTAATACATTTCATGGAATTAAAATACAACTTATTTCACGAGTCTGCCAAGTTCTTTATTTCGAAATAAAAATTGAAGACATATCAAACAATCAAGTGAACTATCTTATGTTAATTTATTTTCTCATCGTTTGTAGTTTTAAATACACTGTTATCAAAAATTAAAGAAAAATCACAATGTTATTTACAAAACATTGTGACAAAATGTTTTGTTAACAAAAATTAATGAAAAATCACAAAAGGATGTTATTTTATGCATGCTAGTTCATATAGCATTTAATGAAACTAGCATGCATAAAATAACATAAATATTATGAATCAGACAGTTACGGTTTTATGGAAATAAGCAAATGTATGAAATAATTAAATCAGCTGTGGCATTTTGGAATACAAAATTACCTAGTATATCATGTTATTTTTGTAAAAAAAATTTCAAGATAATAGTTTAAAATAAATAATATGAATATCAGACCCAGTTACAAACACAAACGTAACTCAGTAGGAGATGCTAAGGGTGTTTTTTTTTATTTCATAGAAATACATTTGCCTGAAATATAGATTTGTTAAAAAAAATATTTTGAAAAATTAATCTTCTCTTTTTAAAACGTTACATCGTTTATTATCATAGAAATATATTCCACCTATGGATGTTATTTGAATGTAATTAATTATCATAATTTTATACGCAACTAGGAAGAAAAAGACAATTATGAGGTAAAATATTGGTGGTTCTTGGGGAGATGAAAAATAAAATAAAATACTATCGAGGTAATGTTCGATTTTTGAATAAACTTTTTATACTTAAAAAAGTTTTTTTTTAGTTTAATTTAGTTAGTTTCTAATGTATTTAGTTCGTTTAAAACGTTTTTAGTTCGTTTAAAAGTATCGCATTTAGTTTGTTTAGTGATTCGTTCGTTCAAAAGTGACTTATTTTGTTTGTTTAAAAGTAACGTATTTAGTAATTTCAAAACAAACATGTCTTTTTAACATATGATGCATGAATTGACGGTTTTTTAATCAAATTTTATACTCAAAAAATATTTCTAAGCTTAATTAAGTTAGTTTCTATCATATTTAGTTGGTTGAAAAACAAGGTATTTAGTTTATTTAAATGTAACGAATTTAGTTCGTTTTAAGGTTATGTATTTCGTTCATTTAAAAGTGACTTATTTTGTTCGTTTTAAAGAAACATGTTTAGTTAGTTTAAAAGTAACATGCATTCATAATATATGATGCATGAATTAATGGTTCCTTAAAACAAATTCGATACGTAATATTTTATCGTAATCTCAAACTCCTCTGAAAATAATTGTTTTTTTAATTAAGGATTTATTTTCACATTCTATGGAATGTATACACGTTACCGTTGTAATGTGTGCACATAAACCTTTTGAATGAAAAAAATTTACTTATAATTCAATTGGATTAATTGTTTCATAAGAGTTTTCAGTAAATTTCGATTTGTATTTGCTGTTAAATGTAAATAATTAAAAATACAAATATTTGGTAAATTGCTTTTTGCAGATAAGTTTTAGAAATAATAACTGTTTAGAAGTGAAATACTCAACGTAAGCTTCTGACCAATAAGCAGCTAATCTAGTCTGGAACCATAAGTAAAAAATAATACAATAAATGAGCTTGTTTATTAATTAAAGTAGATTAATTTTTGGAGGAAAAATAGGTACTACATTCAAAATTTGAACAAATATTAAAATAGATTATAAAATGGAATCTCTAACTTTAAATCTATGCTTGTAAGGTTCGCAAAATACTTTTTTTTATGTATTTGTTATTATTTTGAATTTTTTTCTTATTTAAAAATTCTATAGTATGCATATTTTTGATGTTATTTTTCTTTATACATAAGACTTCTTTGAAAAAAGTTTTTCGTTTAAACAAAATGGTGATTTATTCAAAGAAAAATGCATTGAAAGTGAATCCTTGAACATTTTCTATTGCATTCAGAAAAAATATTTTTTTTTAAGAATACATGTTTTGTTGAGAGATTTAAAATATTTCTGTAAGATCAATAGGATTTTTTCTTTCATGGGGGCTTTCAAACAACAGTAAGCCATTGTAAATCCTAGAAGAAATTATAAATTTTACATCCATATCTTAATACAGAAACAGTTCAAAGAAGAATTCCTTTTGCGTGCTTTTAAACCAATTTAATTTACTTCATTTATACTAACAAACATCTTAATTTTGTGTTCCAATTGGATTCAGAAATCTATTTTCTTAACTGATGAATACAAAACAATGGCGACGATTGTTTCTTCAATTTCCGTTCTGTTACTTTAAGATTATGTTAGTAACAATTTTTTCGTTTCTGCTTTTCTCAAGTGATCTCCGGGGGACAATATTAGGTCTTCTAACTGGCTGAATCCCATTGTAGTGCTGTTTGTCTTTTTCAGCCATTGAGAGCTAAGGAAATACTCTGTTCCGCTACTGTTACGACAAAACTTTCAGCATTTGGGAAGATAATTCTTTTTTCTTTCACAAAACTTTAGTTACGATTGGTTCAGGAAATGTTTTGGATAAAGTGCTTAGTTCCTATCGAATGGGATTATACATTTTAGTGTTTTGTTCTTGTGTCTTTTCCAGTCAATAAACTTCTTGCTATTTTTAGACTGATTAAAAATATGTTTCAGTCACGTTTGTTATTAACGAAAAAAGCATGTGAGTAAGCAAACATTTATGATTAAACTATTTGAAAGTAAAAATAATAACCACCTCTAACAAGGGTTTAAATAATAAAACTAAAAGAGTTAATCCTCACATATTACTTTAATGGGAACTTTCATTTCGACGCAGCAAATTTTAATTAAAAATTGTTACAGGAAATCAATTTTCCAATCCAGCAATTTCCATAATTGGAACGTATGCAATTTAATTACAAATTGCTGAATTATAAATTGTTACAGGAAAGCAATTTACAAACACTTCTGATAATTGGAACGTATGCAATTTAATAACAAATTGTTACAGGAATATATGCAATTTAATTACAAACAGTTTAATTACAAATTCATACAGGAATTGGGACGTATGCATTTTTCGATAATTGGAACTCATGCAGTTTGCAAATTGTTACAGGAAACGTATGAAATTTATTAAAAAAAAAACTGTTTAATTACAAATTGTTACAGAAAAGCAATTCTGATAATTGGATTGTATGTAATTTAAGAGATAAAAAGAACGATTGCATTTTTAGGGGCTAATATAATAGCAAAAGCAAATGGCTTTAATGTAAAACCAAAATTCCACAAAGGGTCATATTATGAAGTAAAAAAAGATATTCTGAATACATTGCTTTAATGTTTACTTTGTCTTAGGATGTAAAAAATTTTCATTAAAAATTATTGTAGGATCATAATTTCTAGTTTTTTTGTGATGATTGGAACGTATACAGTTTAAGAGATAAAAACTACGATAACATTTTTAATTGCATATATTATTATAAAAAAGTGGTTTCACCAAGAAACAACCCCGCAAACGGTTAAATTATGAAATAGTAAGATATATTCCTCATGTTTTCCTTTAATGATTACTTTTTTTTAAGCTGCAACAAATGTTCATTATAAATTATTCTAAGATAATAGTTTCCCATTACTTCTGATGATTGGAATGTATGCAATTTTAAAACTGCAAATACATTTTTATGGGCTTACATTATTGCCTAAAAAGTGGTTTCCTGTTAAACTGTTAAACCTCCACTTTGCAAAGAATTAAATTGAAATATATATTCCACATGCATTACTTTAGTGTTTACTTTCTCTTAGGATGCAACAAATTTTCATTACAAACTATTATAGGATCACAATTTATAGTTTTTTGTGATCCCTGGAGTGCCTTATTGGCTCTTGGCATTTCCGGCAAAATTAAATTCCTAGTGCACTTTAGCATCCAAATAGAGTCTCGGTGCTGCCATCTAGTGTGACAGAAACTAGACGTCCAAATTAACATGGCCAGCGGTATCTCACCCATTGTGGTGGCTCTGAAAGAGTGAATACCACTTCTGGAGAACGCACTAGGTCTGCTCATCGGAAAGACTGATTGTGCAGGTCATAGGAAATAAAAAAAAAAGTTTTTTGTGATGATTGGAACGTATACAATTTAAGAGATAAAAACTACGATAACATTTTTAAGGGCTTAAATTATTATAAAAAAGTGGCTTTACCAATAAACCACCCAGCAAAGGGTTAAATTATGAAATAGTAAGATATATTCCTCATATTTTTCTTTAATGATTACCTTTTTTAAGCTGCAACAAATGTTCATTATAAATTATTCTAAAATAACAGTTTCCCATTACTTCTGATGATTGGAATGTATGCAATTCAAAAACTGCAATTACATTTTTATATGCTTACATTATTACCTAAAAAGTGGTTTCACTATTAAACCATCACTCTGCAAAGAATTACATTGAAATATATATTCCACATGCATTACTTTAATGATTACTTTCTCTGAGGATGCAACAAATTTTAATTATAAATTGTACTTGAGTAACAATTTCCAATCACTTGTGATAATTGGAACGTATGATTTAAATTCTCAATTAATGGAAAGCCCATCTGGTTTAGATTTGAAACATTCTGAGAGAATGCATTTCTGAACTATCCAATGACGTTTCTGCTTCAGTTTTAATATGGTGACAATCAGAATGCCATCCAGAAGCGTTCCGAAGCTATTCACAATAATTGATGTCAACGTTTCGATTTACTTTGCCCAGGGCGTTTGATTTCCAATCGAAATACCTTAAAATTATATATATTTCTGTCCGTCCAGTGTATTTGAGCTAAAATTCACCACATCTGACGTTTTATTGGTAATATAATTCAAGACATTGCAATTTTTATTCATTTATTTATTATATTTGGTTTCAGAATTTACCAGATTTAAAGGTAAATGTATTGAGTTTTTATTTCTAGAATTTATTTGTGAAACAAGTCAATGGTTTTCTCCCATACGTGACGTATGAAATGAAATAATAAGTTTGTTAAAAATTATTTTGTAAATATGCATCTATTCTTTAAATATTTCAATAAAAACTTTATGTACTCATTCCTTGTATTTCAAAATTTATTTCATTTATTTAATTGGAGTAAATTTGGTTTAACGCTTTTATAAATTTAATTTTTTTATTCAACAATCAAATTGATTTGGATTTTTTTGGGGTGTAAAATTCAGCACGTTAGGAATTTCATTACATTAGAGTTCCTGTGCGTTGTATAAATCAATACGTTAGTTTTTTTTTCATTCAGTTCTAATTTGTATAGTATAGAAAATAAATGTGAATTCACATGGATCATTAAATGTATGTTATATAGGATTAAATTTTGAATATATGTTGATAAAACTTACCATTAAAAATTTAAAAATTACCATTTAAATTTTATGAGTACATTTTATCGAATGATTGATTGCTTAGATATGGGTAATCCTCTCAGCTCCTTCTTACATGCACTATTTTGAAATGCAAGTTTTTGATTTATAGAATATCCCTTTTTATAGACGATATGTTAACAATTGCTTCATATTGATGGACAATGCTGATATTGATGATTATGTTCTCAATATTAAGAATTCTATAGATCCTTGTATAGAATTCCCATTTGAAACAGAACGTGTTTACCTTTCTTAAACGTTCTTAAGGCTCATAATTGTGGTGAATTTCTCATTATCATTTATAGGAAACCGTTTGCGATTTCACACCTGCCTTATTACCTTTCATCGCACCTCTCTAATCAACAATTTGCTGCCCAACTCGTGATTGTTTACCGTGCCTCTAAAATTTGTTTAAATTGTTGTATCCTTTATAAGAAGTTCTTTTAAAGCTATTGCTTCACGGATAAAAAAATTCTTGTAAAATTACAGCAATGTATGGTAATGACGTTTCTAAAAAAAAAACATAGCTGTGTTTCTTATATTTATTTTATTACCTCACATTTAGTAAAAAATCCAAAAGTGAAAAGTAAATTTAACGGAATAAGTTTTTTAATGCCACGCTCTAAAGTGTCATGATAAAATCACCAAACTTTACCACTTTTACCAAATATAAAACCGTATTTTCTTGTTAATTTTTACCAAAATCACTAGCAAAGCGCTTTAAAATTAGAGTTTTTCAGTATTACTAAACAGTCAGAAATGCGGTAAATTTTAGCACATTTACGTATATTTTCTCAGTGCGTAGCATGTGGTTTTTCCTTTCAATATTAATCATTGCATCTATAAAAAATAATTAATCTCGCAATCCACCAAACTTTTTAATTCGAATTGTAACAACTTGATTGTTTTAGATTATTATCCAAATATCAATTTCTAAATTGCAAAGATTTCGAATAAATTTAAGTTTAAAGTCATCTTTTCCTTGTAAATAAACGAATTTCATCAACCTAAAATACCCTATTACTGAAATGAATAGAGGATATTTCTCAAATTTCTTGCAAAGACGGTTTTGCGCATGTTGAAAAACTTAATATGCCCTTAAACTTTAATTTAAAGAGCACGAAAAATATGTCAAAAATCAGGGGATATTAACCAATCTTCCATTGCCCTATATAGTTGAAATTCTAATCACAGTTTTGAGTTTTCTTCTTCTAAAATCATTCAACAATGCTCTCCATTTATCTAACTTGATTTCTGGGAATCATTACCAATTTTAAACAGCTCTAATTTAGTTAATGAACTTTCTAATATCCCATTGCAGATAATTAAATTCGAATATGTATAGAAACATACTCGAGTTTAATCTTGTAAACCCCGGGGTTTGTTTGTCTCTTTACTTTTCTACTAACATTTGGTGTTTAGACACTAAGGAACGTTCTTGTTTATAGAACCGAAACTATAGTATGTCCAATTCTGTACTTTCATTCGTTCTTTATTCACATTGTTCATTTGCGTTGTTAGTCTACTTAGCACAACGTATAACCCGTCCATTTGAGTCCCGTCTATTAGTCATAAAATTCGGCATGTATATTTACTGAATGTTAGTTTGTATAAAGTTGTCGCGGATATTAAGCGAAACGCTTAAAAGTCAATACATAGACATTTTATTATGTTAATGTTTTTTATTACTTATAGGGATTTTGTTTCGTTTAGTTAAATTTGCAACTTGTTTACATTTTTATTAAGTAAAAGTCAATTTGCATTATATTTGTGTAAATGAAAGTTTATATTGGTCACAAAATTCAATTGCATTGTATTGAATACAGAATTTTTGCTGAAGAAATTATTACATTCATTACAAAATCATTAATCATTCATTACGAAAATCATTACATTCATTACAAAATCATTAATCATTCATTACAGAAATCATTACTGAAAAAATCATTACATTTCACTTTTTATTGTTCTTAAAATTTAGTACAATTGATCATTATTAATCAGAAAAATCAATACATTTTAATATTAGTGATCACAGTATACTTAATCTGTTTTATATGAAGGTGTAGGCATTCTTTTTAGGCTGGTTCTCGTACATTCAGTTCAAAGTAAGGTTCCTATTGGATAACTCTTAAAACTGGATTTCTCAAAAACCACAAACGGCTTGAATGTATAGTTTGATAAATGCAAGTCATGAAATCTGTTTTTATTTTTAACAAGTTTCGAAAGTGTTTACAAAGTTAGTTCATAAAAATATGACGCTACTAACTGTAGAAAAACAAACAATAAACAATATTTTCAAACCAACCACCATATTCATCAACAAAATGATGCAGTCAAAACACAAAAGGTGCCTGTGCTATTATTTCAGTTGGAATGATAGGACATTCAGCAGAAAGAACATTTCTATATTTTCAGTAAATAGGGGAAAACAAATCTTAGTTTTATTATACACAATATTTTGTTTCATTTTTTACAAATATTTATTGTTATTTGTTAATAGAACAAATCATACATTTTTATTCGCTGTTGTTGACGTAGACCATTAATGCCAAGAGTGCGATTATCCTTGTTTTCAAGTGGCGCCATCTATGTCAGAGAATTCGACTTCTGCCACACTCTAACGTCAAACTCGTTTTATAGGGTGAACCAATTCATACATCCATTCATTCATCCACAGATCGTAATTTTGACCTGAACTAGAGAACGATCAATCTCTAATTCAGTACCCCCAGAGGTATAATTTGTTATGGGAATACGGAGGACATTGTGACCCGATATATATTTTATTTTATAACCGTCGTTGAACAGCCGACCCAACTTAATGGGTTTACGGCTACTAATGTTCAACTCCGTAGCCTTGTAATTTTGAACCCAATCCAGAAGACAAGGGAACTCCTGGATCGAGTATTGGGAGAAATTTGCCTTCGTGGAGGACTTTTTGATGGAGCTAACCCGCATTTGCGTTACATGGAGAGGAAGACCACGAGAACCTCCCACGGTTAGCCTGACGGCAAGGGGACTCTAACCCATGATCCGTCTACCACTGAGGATATTTCACGTCAGCACTGTGGTCAGTGCAAGCCGGATGCGGAATTCGTATCGACTGGGATTCGAACCCGGTTCGCCTCATTGGAAGGCGAAGGCTCTATCCCCTGAGCCATCGCGGCTCCCGATATATATTTAACGTACACTAGTCACCATTTGCTAGACGAGGAATCTTCAGCCGTCTAGTATCGAACTCTCCTTCTCACGAACTAAAGTCCATCGCCCTGCCTCACAGACTATCCCGGCCAACATTTTTATCTACTTCCATTTTATAATTATTAAAATTTTCAGTTTGTAATTTTTTTGGTACATTTCGAGTGTTCAGTGCAAAGTAAAAAGTTTTTTAACTGACTCTCATATGGTATTCAGTTTGACTGCGTCAGTGTTTAGTAAATTTTAAATTATAGTAAAATAAAAATAGTTTAAATCTGAAAAATACTTTTTTTTGTGAGCCTTACATTCGGGTTTGTGGAACACTAGAAGATTAAGTCTAAATTCTTTAAAAGATAGAGTATCCAACCTATTATCGAAAAACATCAAAGAAGTTTAGCTTTCAAATATCAAACTTTTCCTAAAATTCTCCCGAGCTGTACTTTTAGGTATTCAAAGTTTTTCTTTTTCTGTTATTCGATTCCTTAATCTTTTGGAGGCGGAATGGAAAAATGTCCGTTCTCCAGTTTATTTCTCGGAAAACTCAAACCAAACTGCTTTTTTCCTGCTTTGATTTTATCAAGGAAACTTTTCCTCCCTTTTGAAAAAGCAATTCTCTTTTAAATATAATATTAAAGAAAGATATAGTCATTTTCTTTGTTCTTTTTCTAGAAGAACAATTTGATATATGGGGCGTAAGATGCTGTGCGCAAAGAGGGGAAATGAAAGTACTTTTAAAAATCGTTTTATTTTATGCTATAATTTATTTTGAAATCTTAATAAAACGGAAAGTATGATACATATTTAAATTTTATCGTAACATTGGCTGTTAACGTCTATATTTGAAAATGGCATTAAACGCTTAATTTATTATGGAACATTAATATTACGTTAAAGTTTTTGTACTTAAGTTTTTGTGTAAGAATATTTTTCTTGCATAAGATAAAAATTTATTCTATCGTTTAATAACATATATCACTTGTCTATCCTATTAAAAGAATAATGTATGCACTATCTTTTCGTAAGTAGTTCATCATTGGAAGAACTGGAACAAAATTATGTGTTTTTTATAATAAAAATAATTTACTTCTTTCTTTTTAACAAATTATTATGCAATCGTGAATTTATTATTTATAAGAATGAAAAAATGTTTGAATATTTATAATGCAGTTTCAGGTATGTGATATAATAAAAAGACCGATTGTGATGACTGAATATTTTTTCTGCAATAGTGAATTAAGTATTTGTTTTATTATAATAAGGCAATGTATATAGTAAGTAAAAACAAACATTACACGCAGCAATTAAAAAACAGCGACTTAAGGTTGTTCTTAGAAGGTCCAATCGTTATATGGAATAAAATTTTATATTATAATATATATATATATATATATATATATATATATATATATATATATATATATATATATATATATATATATATATATATATATAATATATATATATATATATATATATATATATATATATAATATATATATATATATATATATATATATATATATATATATATATATATATATATATATATATATATATATATATATATATATATATATATATATATATATATATATATATATATATATATATATATATATATATATATATATATATATATATATATAGAATTCTAAGAGATAAAAATTGTTATCATGACTGTTAATTACAGTTCTAAGTCGGTGCCAATAAAAATTCAAAACTAAATTAGATTTCAGACAACATTTTCAGAAATACAATGCTTGAAACTTGTTTGATTTATTGTATGTAAACAATTTGATTTAATTAATAAAAATTTAAAATACATTTTGATGGGTAATGTTTTAAAAATTTTCAAAGCCGGAACTTTAATATGTTATTTTTATGGTTTAAAGCACTGCTTTTAAAATAGTGAGAATCAGCCATCACTTGCAGCAATTAATAAGTGGCTCTTTTCTTCGAAGACTCTGTCGTTATATAGAATAAAATATGAATAATATATAATTTTATTGAGTTTATATCATTCATGACTGTTAAATCAAGTTTTATGCATCTTAAGTCAGTGCCCACAATGATAATGTTGAAAATGACGAGAAATGTTAATATGATTAAAAATATGCAGCTTTAAAAAAATTAAAAAGGCTTGTCTTCTAACTTTTTTAATATTTGAAATGCTACTTCACGGCGAGATGGTTAAGTTCATAAAAATAAGTTAACATTAAATATTGTTTATTATTTTTCAATAATTTACATTTAGCTGATAAAATACTGAAAAATTGCAAATTTTAAAAAAAAAAAAAATTCCATGACTTATTTCGAAATATACAGCCAAAAATTTTGATGATTTATTAAAAATAGAAGAAAAACTGAAATACTTGTATGCATTCAATTGCAGGCAACTCTTATTAAGAAGATAGTATATCTAATTTAAAAGTAAAAGATTGCGTCAAGTTTAAGGGACTCGCATATTAGCTTTTATAGCCTTTCTTAGCCTTGGCTAAAAACTTTCAGGAATACATTTAATGTACCCGTTATTCATTAATATTAAAAGTGTTTTTAAACATTATTTTAAGTTCAACAAACATTAATAATTCATCAGAGGATTTTATGTGGCTTGAAGTGAAAAAAAGTTGACATAAAATCACGCGAAATAATTTTAGTTCGCTCGTAAATATATATTTCTAACGCTTTTTATTCTTTCAGATAAATTTAGATATAAAATGTTTAGATATATATCTCAAAATCTAATTTGTACAACTTATCTATCACCCATAAGTATAACGGCAGCGATAGCGATAAATCACAAAGAAAAACTGCAAAACCTTTATTATTTGCGTTACGATTTTAATCCAAACCCAAGAGTTAATATTCAAAAATATTTCTATGATGATAATAAATTTCAGAAACATAAAAGATAAGAAATTTTATTGCCCGCTTTGTTAAAAAAATATTTTGCCACCGTTTTATATGCCTGGCTATAAAAATATTCTATCATTTTTATTGTCTTTTGCATAAAGAGTAAAACAGAGAAACTTACTGGGAAGTATATAAATAATTCTTTTTTGTCTTCGGAAAAACTATCACTTTAACTAGTTTTTTAATATCCATTTAAAATCTGCTTTTTTTCAAGTTCCAATATTTTATACAACAGTTATGATTTGATTATTTTATTATTACGACGTGATTCTTTGAACTAATTTAATTTATAAATGTCAAAAATAATTCTTACTTGTGATGAAACTTATTAATTCCATTTTGCATAATTTGTATCGAGTATTGGTGAATAATAGGTGCGAAAATTGTAAATTGAACCAAAACATTGTATAGATAAAAATTGTAAAAGCACAACAGCGTTAGATACCATTAGCTGGTAACAAGAGTTTAAAACAATTCCCTAAGATTTATAAAAATATTATTCTTTGTAGTTTATCTTTCTTAGAAATCTGTAAAATAATTCTTATCTTCACTATTATTTTTGAAAGAAAACAAATCAATTTCACTTAAATCTCAATTTTGACAAATGATTTGGAAATTTGCATTAAAGAGAAAAAATTAGCAGCGATTTTTATTCTTTAAAAACAAAGTTGACCAGTCACAAAAAGCATTTTAACCTTAAATTCACCGTATTTTTTCAGTACTATTTGGTGGATGGTATATTGCAAACCAGCAGTCAATATAAATAACAGTAAATAATAGGTATAGTTTTTATTTTATATTATACATACAAATAAAAAAGTAGCAAACTTTACTAACAATTTTGAAAGATTCTTTTCCTCTCCATTCGCAGCTAGACGGAAAATTAGAGAACTCCTGTACCGACAGAGCAAATTTGTGTTGAAATGAAAAAAAACTAACAATTATTTAATTCTTTAAAAACAAACTTGAAAATTCACAAAAAGCATTTCAACCTTAAATTCACAGTATTTTTCAGTACTATTTGGTGGATGGTATATTGCAAACTAGCAGTCAATATAAATAACAGTAAATAATAGGTATAGTTTTTATTTTATATTATACATACAAATAAAAAAGTAGCAAACTTTACTAACAATTTTGAAAGATTCTTTTCCTCTCCATTCGCAGCTAGACGGAAAATTAGAGAACTCCTGTACCGACAGAGCAAATTTGTGGTGAAATGAAAAAAAAAACTAACAGTTATTTAATTCTTTAAAAACAAACTTGAAAATTCACAAAAAGCATTTCAACCTTAAATTCACAGTATTTTTCAGTACTATTTGGTGGATGGTATATTGCAAACTAGCAGTCAATATAAATAACTGTAAATAATAGGTATAGTTTTTATTTTATATTATACATACAAATAAAAAAGTAGCAACCTTTAGAAATGATTTTGTAGGATTCTCTTTTGCTCCATTTGCAGCTAAATTCAAAATTTGGCAACTAGTGTACCGACAGCGAAAACCCATTTCAACAATTTATTATTTTAACTGCCCTTTCTAGCGTAAATATAATTTTTTTTAAAAAAGGAATAAAAACTTTTTATTATAGGCTGTTGCTGCGGCACTCTAAAAATGTATCTTCTATTATTTGAAGAAAAATATTTTTAACGCCCTAGTATTTCACGAGAATTAGATATCAATGTTTTTATTTTCTGGAAGTAAAAATGTTTCCTAGTACAAATTTATCTGTTTGATGAAAATGTTTTCTTTTTTTACTGAGTGTGCGGTTAAGAAAATTGCCTCAAAATGAAATACAATTCTATTTTATAGTAATTGCGTATGTTTCTTCAGAGTCCATGTTGTCTTTCGATAAAAAAGTAAAAGTATGTTTTATTTATTTCCTTGATTGCTTTTCTTCATTGCTCTTTAGGATTTTTTACTTTGATTTTTTTTGAGAAGCTTTTATAGGAAATAAATAGATACAAACAAGAATGAGAAATGTTTTGGATTATAAAAACCTCGACAAAATCAAATAAAATAACTGTATAATATAACAAGGAAGAACTTTATTACAAGCTGAACTTGTTTATGAAGAAATAAAAACCAGAAATATGTTTCTTTATTTTACCTATACAAACGGCATGAAGCAGTCATGCCAGCTTTGAGTATAGAACTATCAACATTCCATTCCTTAATATTTTTTACCCAATCCAGAAGACAAGGGAATTGCCGGATTAAGCATTGGAGAAAACAAGCCTTTGTGGAGGACTCAATCTTATTTGCATTAGAAGGAAATGAAAGCCCTGAACACCTACCACAATCAGACGAAGGGCAAGGGGATACCAATCCATGATCTTTCTACTATTGAGGATATTTTACATCAGCATTGTAGGTGGCGAAAACTAGGAGCAGATGTATTGACCAGCCGTCGTTTGGATTCAAACCTGGACTGCCTCATTAGAAGGCTCTATTACCTGAGCTACAGCGGCTCAGAATTAAATTATAGGGATTATAGAATTTTTGACATTTTTGAAAACGTATATGAAATTATGTTTTGCTTTTATACAGGGTCAACTGTAATGACCACCCTTACTTTACAATTAAAAAACGTAGAAATAAAATTGGAAAAAAAGTACAGATATTTGGGGTCTCAAATTAATATTTAAGAGAAAAAGAAACAAAAAAACAATAAAAATAGATGTAGTTTGTTGATATAGTTATCATGTGGTAAGGAAACGATGAAAATATCAAAACCAGTTTGATTGTTCGGTGAAAATTGGATGCTTCTCCCATAAACGTTTTTCAACTTCTTACCATTTCCTTTGGCAGACAAATAGGTTTTGGAGCTTTCATTACGAACTTACCAGAAATGTGATTCGTCAGAATTTGCAACTTTTTTTTTATTTCTATTTTGACAATGATTCTAAAAATGTATTTAAAAGTTGATAATTATGATATATTCTACAAGAAAAGCAAGAAAGGTAATTTTGTCTTAAAATTGTTTTCAGTGAAATATTTGTTGGTAAAATTGATGTTCTTGTGGGATTAATATGCGAATACCGATTTCATAACGAAAACGTTGACTTAAAGCATTTATTAAAGTATATTTTTAAAGGTTAAGAACATTCAGTAACTCAATGCTTTTCTTAATGAATATATTAATTTTAGGAAAAATATGCAATTGCAATGTCAAAAATTCCGTTTAAGATTACGGTAAAAACTTCTGGCACCCTGCAGGATAGTATTTTTTACAATAAAATCTGTATTTACCGTAAAATCGTACTGACTAAAAAATCTGATTTACCGTAATTTTTATACAGTAATATTTACTGAAATATCACCGAATCTCTGTGATTATTTTAAATAAATATTTCTATAAAAATTACGGTATAAAATTTTACGGTAGAAATGGTTTTTATGGTAAAATGAATTTTTCGGTAAAATAAATATTACGGATGCTGCCCTTAGGATGCCTTTACTTTTTACAGTAATATTATTCAGATTTTTTTATACTGTGTGCATTAACTTCAGTGTCTTTCTGTATGCACCACAAAAAAAACACGTATTTTTTATTTAAATAGATGGCTTTTCATTCCATTGATGAAATTTATTCGAAAGCATATTCCATCGTAAGTTCGCCCTTAAAATATCTTTTGCAGGATATATCACTCTTCGTTACCAGCTTGCCTTACACATGCTAGAATAATTAATGATTCGCCACCTGTCACTTGTCTAATAGTGCTCCACTATCAGTCTTAAGTTGACATCCAGTGGATATGCCGAAGGGAAACTGTAGGCAAGATGACAAGAAGCCAGCGTCCACAGCTTCTCTGGAAAGGTGACCAAAACATGACACATTAATTGGGTTGAGGCTCTAACACGAAACCAATTATTTCAGATCTATTAACTATAACAGTTGACCTTAAGGAAATGGTGTACGGTGTTACGTAAACAATTGACTAGAATTTTGATTAAAGTTGTTTTAAAATGATTACTAAAGTATGAAATATTGAATATTGGTAATAGAAAATTAATTTTAATAAATTGTCAAGTGCCAAATAGTTTTAAGACGCACTTGCGGAAAATAAACATTTTTAACTTTTTCCTCCAAGAAAAACAAACAAACCTAGAAGTGCTTTTTTTGAAAGAACTCTGTAACATTTAAAGAAACTGTTTTAAAATATCAACTAAAGTGTGTTATATTGATTATTTTAAATTTATTTAATTTATTTGTTACATCTATCATTTAAATAGACTTAAGAGGTACTCGTGGACAAAAACTTCTAACTAAATTTTAAATAACCAAGATTTGCTTTTATAATATATTTGCTTGTGCTTAAAATATATATATATATATATATATATATATATATATATATTACTGGGTTTTACATTTTTGTAGATTTTCATGCATATTGAAAAAAAAGTTCTAAAAATTAGGCAACCCAATTTTTATTGTTTTCAAGAGAAATAATTTATCTCACTAATAGAAAAACAGATTAGTTTTTGTTTCTAAATAATAAAGCATATTTAACAAGATTTGTGTCATTAAAAAATGACTTAAAATAACGCATTCTATGAATTGGATTTATATGGTTCATACTTTTCTTACTACCAGGTACAAATATTAGTCTCTGTCTTTCAGCTATTTTTATAAGCCCATTATACTTTAGTATCTACAATTTTGAAAAACTCGACTCAAAGTTGATGTATAATATTGTCAACTTAATCATAATATAATGCGAATTTGCTCCAACCTTAATAAGATGATATATTTTACCATGTTTTCGTTCAATTCGAACCATTTTACCGTACAATCAACTTTAAGGAGCACAGTAATATGGTTTAACTTAGACCCATAATAAGATTGGCGTAAATTTTAACGATAGTAAGGTTGAATGCAACGTTTTAGCTGTGTGCTTTGTAATTTTTAAAATTTGACTACATTTTTTCATGTTGTATCATTGTATTGTGTAATCAATTTTAAGAACTACAATGCGCAAAATGAAAAACGGATCGCCTTGAGTAACTTTTGATCAAATGATTGAACTTTCACGTTCTCGGGCTCAATCTTAATGGTTTGAGAGGGAGACCACAAATATGCTGAATAATTAGGCCAGACGATATTTTAAGTTACGAAATCAGACACAAAAGGGTACTTTCTCTGTATAAACGCACCTTTTTTTGACGGCATTGGATTTCCGACCCACAAAATATAGGGGTAGCCGCAATCTGAACGCATTCGCTCATGTATCTTTATTTTCCGCACTGTACATTAAAAGGGATTTGCTTAGCCCTATATTAAGATTGCACTAAATTTAAACGATCATGTACCAAAGAGCTTTAATAGCTTTTGCGGCTTGTTTTGTAATATGTTACATTTAACAATGTTTTCGTTCAAGTCGAACTATAGTATCGTGCAATCAATTTTAAGAGGTACATTAAAAGGGATTATCCCTACATTAAAAATGCACTAACTTTAAACAATATCGTGTATCAAAGCGCTTCAATTGCTTTTGCGACGTGTTTTGTAACATGATACATTTAACCATGTTTTCGTTCAAGTTGAACCATAGTATCATGTAATCAATTTTAGTCAATTTTAAGTACATTAAAAGGGATTATCCCTACATTAAGACTGCACCAAATTTAAACGATAACGTGTATCAAAGCGCTTCAATCGCTTTGGCGGCCTGTTTTGTTACATGATACATTTAACCATGTTTTCGTTCAAGTTGAACCATAGTATCGTACAATCAATTTTAAGAGGTATATTAAAAAGGTTTAGCTTAACCTCAAAGTAAGATTGTATCGAATTTAAACGATTTCATGTATCAAAGCGCTACAAATGTTTTTCAGTTGTGTTTTGTATTATGTTAAATTCAGCCAACTTTTCGCTAAAGTTGAACCATTTTATCGTGCACCTAATTTTAAGAAATACAGTAAAATGGTTAAGCTTAGCCCCACGTTAAGATTGCAGTAAATTAAAACAATATTACAGTTCAAAACCCTTCAAAGGCTTTAGTGTTTTTTTTTTTAAATTTCCAACTATAAAATTAAACTTTTTTTGACCGGATTCATTATTATTTTTTTTTAAATCTCAAGAAAAAAACAAAGTTAGTTTTAAAATATGATTAAATCTATTTGATTCTGTTAATACTAGTGTCAAGAAAAATACCTCACCCTCTTAAATTCGCATATCTGTTTCCAGTTTTAGAAAGATTTTTAAATTTGTACATTCAAACACAGTATGTTTAATATACGTCAGGTTAAAAATTACCTTTGCAAAATTTCAAGCAATATTAGCATTTTCTTCTACTATCGCCACATTTTATATGAAGCCAAATTAATTCTGAGAAAGACAATATTAATACCTGCTAACACTCCTGATGTCTCAAAAGGATTTAAAGAGTCTCCAGAAAACTGTCGCCAAATCATTTATCAACTCGCATTAATGAAAAGAGGCAGCATAATTTTTGTCACCTCCAGTGCTTCCACCATATGTTTGAGATAAAGGACTTAGAAAGTGGGGATACTACTTTAAAAATTACGCATGCTGGAATAAAAGATCTTATATTTTGTCACAGTTTATCCCTAATGCACAGCATCTTTACTCTTTGTTTCAGAGAAAATAAATCACTTGAATAGTTAACTATTGCGACATAATTTTATAGTAGGTTTCATAAAGGATTCGTTTATGAAGATTAATTATCGAATGAATTATTTGTTACCGTTTCAAAGATTTTATTTTAGTTCATTTATTGAAAACAAATTTAAAATGAATAGTTTTAACGTTTATTGTGTAAAATAAAGCCTGCACTGTGAAAAATTCAGCATCCAATTACGGTAAAAAGTAGTGGCACCCTGACAGCAGCATTCATAAAAGCCATTTTACCATGAAATATATTTTTATTATCAAAATTTATAATTTTTACAATAGTATTTATTTCATTACAGTGATTCAGTAATTTTACAGTACATATTACTTTAAAAATTGCGGTATATTAGATTTTTTGTTGTTTAAAATTTTTGGTCAGAATGAATTTTACAGTACTGACATTTCGATGCCTGTACTTTTTGCCGTAATTTGATCCAGAATACAGTGTTCCTGATTCAAGAGCATATTTTATAATTAAAGATTATTTTCTAGCAATTTTTTTGAAAAAGCACAATAACTCCATGATATAAAAAATATATAGGGAATATCATAGCGTATGATGTTACATTTACCAATACTACATGAATTTCAGAATTTTGTTGTATTTAGAAGGAGATGATTAATTCGTTCTATTTCGTCTTTCTAAATTATATAGGTTTTGATATTGCAATATCAGTTAACTTTATATTTGCCGTGTTCTAAAATTCACTATGCACTATTTTTTATTACATTCTTTTTATTGGATTGTGCTAAATTGTGTTAGCCCTAATAGAATTAATTCAACTTAAGGTAATACATTCAAGAATATGACTAAAATGTAGAAAAGAAAAATAATAATGACCTGAAAAACTCAAATATGGAAAAAATTTTGAAAATTTGTAACATTTGAATCGCAGTATTTACTTAAGTCAGTAAAATCATAGATCGAGCATATCAGTAGTTTCATATTCCTTGTGAAGCTATGAGAAAGCATACTGAAGCATATTTAGTTACCAAATCTTTTTTAAAATAATGTAAACTTGTTATAGTACACTGTAATAACAGTAAAAATTACTGGCACTCAGTATGCCTGCATTTTTTCCCGTTAAAATCTATTTTAACCGTAACAAAAATTTAGCCGTAACAAAAGTTTTACGAAACAAAAAATCTTAAAAATCGTAACTTTTACAGTAATATGAACTGTAAAAGTTAAAAAGTACATACTACTCCTTTTCAGTAATATGTACTTTAAAGTAAAATCACTGAATCACTTTAATAACATAAATATTACTAAGTTTGGAATGGATTTACGGTTAATGGATTTTACGGCTACTGCACTCAAGATGCCAGCACATTTTTCCGCAATCTTATCTGGAATTTTTTACAGTATGTGCCAATAGATGAACTACATAGTGCATGATAAAAGTTAAAAAGCTAAACTTCTTTTTTACCAAATTAAACGAACACAATTTTTTTTTTTCAAATATAACGGTCTAATAAAGCTAGTACCAGAATGTATTTCATTGAGAAAGTTAGCGGTGAGAGCGGTGCATTTTATAATCTCGATTTCAAAGAAAGAAGAAAAAGTATTAAACAAAACGCTTCGTTCTACATTCCGTATCTTTAATGTATCAAGTATACTTGATTTAGCATTTACACGATAGGTGGCGTTCATGTCGTCACTTTTAAATCAAATTTACGTTCAGACAATTCATCTACTCCCAAGCGAAAACTTCATTTTTTATTTAACGTTGTAACTTTGCAGCGATAAAAGGAGATTTGAGATCCAGATGAAGAAGAAAAAAATAGAACTTTAATCGCTTCAAAGATAGATTGCTGTTGTGAAATTGCTATCGTGTAAATCTAAAATAAATTGATATGCATTTGTAGGGCAAAAAATTTGATTAAGAACTGTAACGAGACTTTTCCTGAGAGAGAACTTTTTCTTCCTTAGTGAACACTGGAAGAAATTTATACTAGAAAAGTAAAAATGCATTAAGTATTTTGTAAGATAGTGATTTTCAATCCACATTTGTTTTTATTAGTAAAGGAACAATGTAACACTAAAAGTAACGTAATGTGTAAGCTTTATATTGTTTTTTTTTTTGTTTTTTTTTGTAACAGCTTTCAACAAATTATCTAAATGTATAGAATAACAAATAGAATATTCCGGTGAGATTTTCAAAAGAGTTTTCCAATTTTAACTTTATTTTAATTAAAATTTATTGCGAGGAAATTTCAAAGACCGTATTTGTGCAGGTTTTGTGTTACATTTATATAAAATATGATTACAGTGCATTTTTAAAAAAGTTAAAAATTGGGTATTTAGCATTTAAGTTTAATGTTAAGAATTCGGTAGGGCATATACCAATAATGGTAAAACTGATATTTTCCAATATACATTTTCTCAGCATCTATCAAGATATAGCCTCAGTTTCTTTTGTTTCGCACAATATTTACGTATACATACACTGTGATAACTTTTAATACATATCTTGGGCAGAAATGTTTTCTAAAAATTATGAACTGAGAACTTTTAGTTTTTTGAAAAGGTTTCATCATTTTTTAGAAAAAATGTTTAATAACTCAAAAAATATTCATGTTAATGCTAAAAAATTATCGCAGCATACATAATCTCAAATATCTCCGAAAATTTCAAATCGATGTCTTAAGTAGTTTTTTTAGAAAAGGTACATTGCAAACGATCAGTTTTAGCATTACGAGGGTTGCTATTTATATTTCTGGCCTAATAATGAAAAAACAAATATGTAGGATCGAAATTGGTTTTATTGTTTTTCAAAATATTCTCCATGATGATCAATACACTTTTGCATGCGTTTGAACCAATTTTCAAAGCACTTTTTCCAGTCCGATTGAGGTAACTCCAAAACATGCGTTTTGAATGCATCAACCGCTTCTTCGGGGGTCGAAAATCGTTGCCCACGTAATTTATTTTTATGTGTAGGAATAAGAAGGAGTCATTGGGTGCCAAATCAGGGCTGTACGGCGGATGACCCATCAGTTCGATCTTTCGCTCCGTCAGAAATGCCTTTGTTTGAGTCGATGTGTGAGAGCTCGCATTGTCATGATGAAAAATGATTCGCCTGTTCTTCTGCTTTTTTCGAATTTCTTCGATGACTTCTGGCAAACAAATGGTCGTGTACCATTCAGAATTGACCGTCCTGCGTTGCTCTAACGCCACTGTTGCCACATGACCGTTAATGCTGAAGAAACAGGCAATCATTTGTTTCGATGTGCTTCTTCCTCGAACAACTTTTGTTGGTTTTGCCTCGGCTTGGAAGACCCATACAGTTGATTGCTGTTTTGTTTCCGGCTCATATGCATAGATCCATGATTCGTCACCTGTGTAGATGTTATACAAAGCCTTTGATGTACCTTGAACGAATTTTTCCAACATTTCCTTGCACCAATCGACACGAGCCTTTTTTTGAGCGTTTGTCAGATTATGCGGGATCCAACGCGAACAAATTTTTCTTACGTTCAAATGTTCATGCAATATTTTATTGATGCTAGTCATACTAATGTCCAAAGACGCCTCTATCTCACGGTATTTCACATGACGATCTTGCTTTATCAGTTCACGCACAGCACCGATCTTTTCTGGCACAACAACGGATTTTGGACGACCTGCACGTGATTCGTCCTGGATCGAACATCGACCACGATTAAATTCGTTATACCAATTTTTTACAGTGCTGTAGGATGGTGCTTTATCGCTGAATAAAGAATTAAGTTCATCGAAGCACTCTTGTCTTGACAATCCACTTCGAAAGTTATGAAAAATAATGGCACGAAAATGTTCACGATTCAATTCCATTTTTTGAAAGAGAAGAACTTTTCAATTTATTGTCAACAACACAAATGAAGCTATAATGGTAAATCGTCTGCTGAATTTATGTTTAAAAATATCAAACTTTCGATTAAAATCGTCCGCGGTCGCCTAGCAACACTTTCTGTTGCCAAGGCCAGAAATATAAATAGCAACCCTCGTATTAGTATATGCACTACCAATGAAAGAAGTTAATATAAATGCAAAAGTATATTAAAATCATAAATTTTATTTTTGTAATAAAACTACTTTTAAAAAAATTATAATGCTATAAAACTATTATATATTCCATCTGTTAACCACCGATAAACAGTGGTAGGAAGAAAATTTTTTGTTCTTTGCAACTTCATAGTTTTTTGCTGCATAGTAACTAAAACCCGAGTATTAAATTTGTACACTTTTAAACGCTTTAGACAAAATTAATCTAAATATTTTAACCAGTTACACATATTCTACAGGCTTTTAACGCAGATTTGGAGTCCAAAAAATTTAAATGGAAATCAGTTTCACCGATACGAGATTTGGCGTTGAGCAGACATTCGTGAAACTTTCTTAACTTTTGATGAGTAAATGCGGCGTCACCTTTTTGAGAGTATTTTTAATCTTTTTCTTCAAAATCGCGTTAGCTCTTTGAATTAACTAATTTCGGAAGCTCCGTGTCATGCTTGATAATACTGCTAAAAATACAGAAAATATACAAAATGTTTTCACGTATTTTTATCAAATAATTATTTAAATCAATCAGGAATCGATGTCTACATGAAATTAGTTCTTTGGTACAAAACGGAAAATTCAAGGAATCAGTTTATTGAACCAAGCCAGTCATGCACAGTCGAACAATGCTTGAGTACTTAAAAAATGCAATTTATGTATCTTTCATTAAAAAAAGAGAAAATTTTCTAGATTCTTCAACAAAGTAACTTGTTTAGAGTCAGATTTTTTTTAAAAACTTAATCATGTCTCTTGGCTTTGCATTTCAACATTATGTTCTTGTATCTGCAATATTTATTTGATCATGTTTCTATCAAAGTTTTCTTATTCTTAAAGTTAATAAGCTTAAATCCGTTGATTCCTTAAATATGAAACCGATGGAACACATTAAAAGTGTCTCACTTGATTCTTCCTGCATTGCTTTTAAAAATAAATGATTCTTATGCAGAAGTAATTATTAATCTAAAATAAATAAACACTAAAATAGGCTAATTTTTAAGTAACTTGCAACAGCTATACTGAATAAGGCAACTAAGACCAACAAACTTAAGGATAAATTCTGGAGGAGAAAAAGATGATTGGATAGAGCTTAGTCGAAGGCCGCGCAAAGAGGCTGTGGAAATTTTAAGACTTTGTACAGGATGTGACTTAGCCGGAAACCATTAAAGAATTGGCATATTCATAAATAGCCTATGTGTCTTCTGTAATACAGACACAATGAAAAAACAGCACTTACTCGTCTGTCTAGACCTTGACCCAAATTTATAGCTTAGAGAAAATGTGAGTCAAATGTATTGGATTGGAGGTATCACAACAGTGACAGTAGTAAGTACACTTTTTTTTATCCTCTAGTAATTTATGTTAAAAATGTGGTTTTAAATGTGTATTTTTTATATGCTTTTGAGGTATAGTTTTAATCATGTTTTTAAAGCTTTGTTACTTTGATATTTCAAATTTTTTTTGTAATTCCGTATCCCGCGGAGAGCGACTTGATGTTATGGATTAAGTTACGATTTTGCTATATATAACAAGAACTGATTTGTCCGATTGCTTTAAAAGATATTGTTATAAATCTCTATATTTAGAAATGAATGTTTGAACTCATTGAAAGACATTATATTCAAAATTTCTTTACCATTAATATGGTGCCTGATGGAACGAAATTATTTTGCAAATTAATCATTCTTTAATTTGATTACGTGATATTAAGGTGCAATTTGAATGAAATCTTGGTTCAATTTAGCACTTCATTACTGATGCTGCAAGCTTGCAACTTATTCTGGACTCATGATACTGTTATTATACGTCATGGTTCAACAAATACTTCTGAAAGACTAGATGGAATAAAATGCACTAAAGTTTAATTTCAGTGCTTAATAACTAAAATATTTTTTTTTAAATGTTTCATTAATGACAATTTTTTTTAATAATTATTCTTGATTATTTTATATGCTTACTTAATTTCAAAACAAGAAATTGTAAGTTTCAATATTTCTTTTAAAATATTTCCTCTGAGTTACTATCTTAAACTTTAAAGTAATTAAGCTAGTGTCAAAGAATCCTAGAAATGTCAAAGCGAAGCAAATAGCCTCCAACTGTATTATTATACGCTTATGACTTTAAAGTTTGTTATAGTCATAAAATGTGCATATAATCTCTTTCTAAACCTTCAATCAGATTATGTAGTTCATTTATAATCTGCCGACTCTTTGATATAAAGTTATCTTCCAAATTTCTGCGAAATTGATGCCAAGTACGCCGACTATAATTCACATCAGGGAAACTTTAATACGAAACGTAAATTGACAGCCGCTCATAACAACTTCGGCATTCTCACATGGTATTATCCAATAACTCTTTGCCTTCCATTCGCACCATATTCATTTGACTTAACTCACCGAGTTAACCGTTTACCGATTTGCCTTCCAAGATATCAAAGCCCCTCCTCTTTTCCAATTTTCCGCTTGAATTGACCAATGAGCGATAGTCACGCATATCCCACTTGTGTTCATCTTGAGTAATTGCCAAATGTCTAGCCTTTGGCCCCTAACGCCATTTGCTTGTTTTAAATATTTGTACCATAAGCAACTTCCGAAATTTGTTCACGGTTATGGATCTCTGTCTAACGATAAAGTGAACGTAATATGGATATTTTAAGGCAGTTGATTGAATTTTGCAAGCTGTTATTACATTCGGAAAGTCAGGCTAAAGCTGACGTTTAAATCTGCGGAATTACACTATTAGGGACCTAAATGACTTTAAAGGCTCTCTTAGAATATCGTTTTTCTTATATTAGCTTTCAATGAAAAACGTTATTTTAATGTTACTTAATAAAGAATTTATTCAAGCTATAGAGCAATTTATTTATTGTTTGGGAAAGTTATATGAAATATTGTTAAAAAAAATAAATTACGGTAATACTATTAGAAATATAAATAACGCATGGTTAAGCTTCAGATTTTTTTAGTTCATCTTAAATAACTCTGGTTAAGGTTCATGGTTAAGATGAAGATTTATTAGTGCTTCTTAAAATAAATCACACATTTAAAATACAAAAATGAATAAAATTTAATAGAAAAACATTAAATTTCCTATTACAATTCTTTTACTTAAAAAGAGAAGGAATAACAGTACAGATTAAATATTCGTTTCGAATAATAAAAAATAATTTAAATCTGATAATAAATAAGTACAGAGGTGACTTTACAGGTAGTAAAAATACAAGAAAATAATTAATATTTTTATTTTTATCTTCTTTTACATTCTTAAATAGCATAATATAAATCAATATTCTATATTTTTCAATTAAAATGAAAAATTAGATTTAAATTTGATTAAACCATTAAAAAAAATAACATAACCATATATTTCAGATGTAATGGGTAGTAATATTTTTATATAGTTAAATAAAAATATTATCATCAATAATAAATAATAGTAATGTTGAAAGAAAAAAAATACCCACAAAAAATTATACATAGTTATACAATCTAATCAAAATGTAAATTAAAAAAAACGAAATTTTATCAATTCAAGTTCATTGACGTTGTAAATAATTACAATTCTTCTCATCATTTTAATTAAAAAGAATAAATTACAAGTATTATAGATTAAATTTATAATAAAAGAATGCAACTCCATGATTTTTTTTTATTTTATAAAATAATGATAAAATGATGAATGTGATATCAACCACTATTTATTTTTCATAGAACTATAGTAAAATAAAAAAAAGTAATTCCAAGTATGTACAATATGAATAGTGCCATGTTCTTTAAAAGCTCAAAGTCTGCTTAATCCTCAGTTTTACCAGTAAAACATAGGATTTACCAAAGTGGCTTGATATGTCCTAGGTTTTACCACAAAGGATTAATAAAAGGCCGAAGCGGAATCATATTGGAAACTTATTGTTACCGAAGTGACTTAGAAAAACTCTTCAGAAGGTTTTAATATGATTGCACATTCACATTTCATCAGGCCTTTCATCAAAACCTAGGAGTAACAAACCATTTTAATAAACGCTAGGTTTTATAGGTAAATCCTTAGATTTATCAGACTTCGGATTTTTACCGTAACAGTAAATATGGAAGTAAATATATATTTAGATCTTTTTTTTTACTCTTTTATATTTGAAACAAAATTTATGTATCAATATTCTACACATTGTAATTCTAAATTAAAACATAGATTCAAATCATAAAGAAATTATAAAAATTGCTTAATTCTGTGTACATTATAAAGAAATGGTGCTATGAAATGCCAGCCATTTTCAGCCTATCTTCTTAGAAGGAATATTCTCATAATATATAGGGAAATAGGCTACATTCCTCCGTGAAAGTAGCTTCAAATCCCCAGTTGGAAATATTATGTACCCTAGTTCTTAATCTGTCGTTTCCATAGTTACAAATACTTAAGTACACCAATATTACTAGAGATGTGGTTAAAGTTACGTCATGACTTATACGAGAATAGAATACGATTATTGACTTTGATGTAAAAGAGGGTTATTGCAGCATTCACCATATTTGGTTATGAGGGAAATTATTGTCCAATGCTGAAAGGTTTCATGTTTGTCCTTTTAATTGATATTATTAGATGGTCTTGTGTTTTCTTATATGAAGGGGAAATTATTAATTTGTAATGAAATAATTTGCTGCATTTAATATTTAAGTACGGCAATTGTAAAGGATTTTTTATACAAGTTACGCATGATCTGTGGATTGAGCCAGGGCCAGTATATATTTATATTTTAGCGTTAAGTTTGGAAGTCAAAATCAATATATATAATATATATTGATAAAAAAATTGTTTCTCACTTTCTAAGAATTGAGCCAAGAATAGTATTGCATTTGGAAGAAATTAATAAATAAGTACCTCACTTTCTTAAAATTCAGCAAAACCAGTAAAGATTTTATTTCAGTGCTTATTAGATCAGTGAGATAAATTGTATTCTTATTCCTTCAATTATCATTTATTATTTTTTTTTTGATGTATTTTTTTTCCGGTTCTATACGATTTCACCGATTTTCCCAAGTAAACAACTTTTAACCAATATCCGTAAAGTGTTTCTAACAATATAATTTTACGTCTAGTGCCGATATGTAAATGATGTAAATTAACATATTTTTATGTTATAGTAAAACTAGAAGTATAGTCAAAATGTGATCTGAAACAAAGACTATTCTTTAATTTCATACTCTTTCATTTCATCATTCAATTACATAATTTATTTTAAAAAGACTATTAGAAATTTTCGAAAATCTTAAATGAAATTCACAATTAATTTTTCCTTCCGTGTTTTGTAATTATGAAGAATTTCATTTAAATACTTGATTTGTGAACAAGGTTTTTCTAGAAAATAGATCAAATGACGAGTTTTCACTGAAAATATTATCGGAAAAAATATTTTTTAATTGTTTTTGTACTATGTAGGGTATAAAATAATTGCAATTATTAGCTTAATGTATTTCGCAGTTACAGCAAAATATAATAGTTTCCAATAAAATCAATAATGTCGAGATACATCTTAAATTGCGAAACTATTAATGTATTCACTATACTTGGTTCGATTTTCAAAATTTTATACGTATTTAATGATATTAGATCTCAAATAATAATAAAAAAAAAATCTGCAAATATTTGTTAATTCAGAAATGTCCAAGTCTATTTGTTGTCTTAGACATCACTCTAATTGCATTATGTATATATTATGTATTAATTATGTATCATGTATCACTATATAACACAAAATCATAATGGTCCATCACCGTTTTCCATTGTTGTCGGTGCATTTTTATTGGCCGGAAAATCACGTGGTAGGATACAGTTTTCCCTCATTCATTTCCATAATGTTTAGGTTGTCATCAGCAGATTTGATGAAAGTTATAAAGGTATTGTTTTTCTATAATTTTTTTGTATCCCTAATTTACAGGTATTTTCCTGTGCTGATATTAATACCGTTTTGATATAGGAGTTTAAAATTAAGATAATGGGATACCTGCAAGTGATGTAGTGTGGATATCTCGATCCTGATTGGTTGTTGAAACGAGGCATTTGTTTACGTTGGCTGACGTCATAGGTCACATGTATGGATTATCGGAGATCTTCTTAAACTGCAAGTACCCAATTTTTTGTAAATTTTTTTTAGTATTATTAGTATAACGTAATTTGGCGCTGCATTTTAAGATAAAGTTATTTCAAAAGGGGCCTAATATTATTAACCGTTTTACAATTATTATTTTTTGTGCAGATAGCATTAATATATTGTTATAAATTATCGTTATAGAGGTTAGTTAAATAATTTAGATTTTAATGATCAGCTTCACGCACAATGTGATGCAAGCAAAAATAGTATTTAATATATTCGCCAAGTTAAGATTGTGTGCTCACCAAAATTGTTAGAACAATATAATGTAATTAGAATATAAATATTATTCAGGAAAATGATTGCTGAGAAAAATATTTATAATATTAATAGATAATAATATTTGAAAGTGAGAAGTGGGGGCACAAGCGGAAGCAACAGAATTCTTTTTAGTACATGTATGTTAAGTGAATAATTTAAACTTTTCTAAAAAATAAAATATTCTGCTAAGAAACAACAATTATTGCGAAGCAATCATCGGGGTTGGTGAGCGGTAGCAAACAGGGGGCTTAGCCCCCCTAGTATATTTATAAAAAAATAACAGGAATTTTAAATGTTTCATTTAAATTTTCTTTTATTTAATGTTCTTAGAATCTTCGTATGTACCGGCTATTAATTGCTATAATTTTCGTTTAAAAGCAATAATTTGCTTACAATAAAATATTTCTAATTGGTTTCAGTAAGGAGGTAAAAATTATCACTTAAAAACCTAAAACGAATTGATGTTTTTATTCGATTTGTGAATTTAAACTCTATATATTGTTGATAAAAATGAAAAACTAAGCTTAAGATGATTCCTGAAGTCAGATCTTTAAAACAGAGCAGTTTCTCTAAGTTTAATTCTGCAATACGTTTGAACAATATTATCGAAATACTTCTACAACAACTACCCAAACCTAATCAATAATTCAGTATTTAATAATTCAGTCCAATATAATTCACTCTTCCTAGTATCCAACAATTCAACCAACACCATGTCCATTTTAAAATGAGCATTTGAAATTAGTAGATGAAAGTATTAAACCTAACAAAATAGCCTTTACAATCGGTTATTTTAAGATTTGTTAATTTAAATATTCAAATTTACAAAATATACCTATAAAAAAACTAAAATAAAAAAATCTTTGAAGTTACGTAAAATTTTTTGACAGAACAATTTGTACTAGTCAAACTTTAAGTATGCAATATGCCCTAACAATGTTGTTGAAGTTCTCATCAAACAACTAACCCCAATCCATCCAATACTTCAGTATTTAATAGTCCCGCCCCTTCTACTTAAAGTCCATTTCCAAATGAGCCATCCCCATTCGATGAAAGGATTAAACCCCCAGAAAATCATCATCGCAATCGATTGCTTATTATCTTTTGTACACGCCAGGATGAACAAAGAATCCACAAAATTTCTAACTGGCAATCAGAGGGACTGACTTTGGTTTACGTGACATCATTATCTTCCAGAAGAAAATCGATGCCACTATCGATATAAAATCAAGAATTCAGCTTTCTAAATATTTGATCGTCAGATGTATCGTATTTCATAATCACCAATGTCGATATTTAGTTTCAGAGATTTTTCTGTCGTCCTTTGTTGATGTTGAAAAGAATCGATGGCAAGGTGTCGCCAACTTGGCATATCACGTCACTTGTTTTGATGAAACTCAATCTGAGATAATTACATGCGACTACAAGGGTGGAGAAGTGATGATATGAAGGTTTTGTGAGGCACGTGCGCTTGGAAAGGACATAGTTCACCTAGCATTAATTTGATCATCCAATACTTGATTAGTGTGTTTTTTTTGCCTTGTTTTAGGTTGAAAATGATTTAGAAGCCAAAGCGTGCGCCAAAGGACTAATTGGCAACAAAAAGAAAAAGACCCTTTGCTTTTGAATATTTTTTTAGTAATTTTAGTGGTTTTCAGTTTTATATGGTATACATAAGGTAGAAGATGATAAACACAAAAATCAATAACATATACGAAGAGAGAATTATCTTTAGTTTTTAAAAATTTCTAAAAAATCAAAGAAATGCATTTCTATTCTAAAGATTTAAAACCTCAGAGAATCTACCGATATTTTTTCCTTTTTCTTTTACAGTAGAATTTGCTAAGAGAATCGTTCTTTTTATTGCATTAAGTTCGTAACATCGTCGGAGTTCAGTACAACATATTTACTTCTGGTTCTTAAATTTTACATTCATCTGACTGTCTGGATCATATATTCCCTACGTGGGGGCCATCAGCAGTGCATTCATCCCCAATGGGTGGGGAAGACATTTAGGGGGCACTTGGACGATAATGACTATTCAAAGAGTTACCTGGTTGAAAACTTCATTTGCTTCAAAATTAATACAATTGTCAGTCAACATGTTTCAAGCGCTTCAAAAATAGGCGCCCTATTTCAAGACTTTCCAGACGTGAAGGCAAAGAAACAAAACAAAAAAATTGAAATACAAAAAAATGGAAAAATAAAAGTGAGAAACAAAACTAGAAAAACCACAGAAGCCGAGGGAGATAAAAGATTAAAAACAGAACAAGACAAATCACAGTGGTCGAGAGACAAAATCAGGGTAAAATGCATTTTCACGCGTTATGGAGAGGAGGGAGAAACTTACGTCGTTAACAAGGGAATCAGCATTCAAATAAATAAAACAAGATTCCAGGGTATCAAGATGAGCTGATGTAACTGGGGTGGAAATAAATTTAGCATTGTATCAATTGAATTTAATATTCAAAGAGTGTTAGAGATTTCTGAAGGTCGTTAACAAACTAATATGAAATTAATATTGAGTACACATTAAAATTCATATTTCTTTGGGTGATTATCAATGAGTTATTTACATTTTCTTCTCAGCATATAATATATACTATTAAAGGAGTTATATTATTAATTCTTTGCTTACGGCACTTAGTGTGATGAAGTCCACCATTCGGATCCACCTGTTATACGCCAGCCGTAAGCAAAAAGTTGAAACTGTTTTTCATAAAAATATCACTTTTTATTGATGACTTTAAAATATTATTACACTCACTTTAGAATTGTAACGATGAAGACACTATAATCACCGTAAGACTTTAAAACTTTGGTGCCGCCACAACTTCCCAAAATTTCTTCGAAAAGGCTGAGATTTTTAAATAAGGTAAATTTTTGCTCTTTCCATTCATGATTAACGCGCTTTATATTCAAGTTTTGAATAAATTTTTGAACTGATTTATTTAAACGTTTTTTTTTTTTTTCATTTTCGCTTGTTTAACATATTAAAAAGACATTAAAATAATATAAGTTATTTTTCGGATTTTCTACACTGATGGCGGCAGCAACTTAACCTAAAAGTAGCGTGGAGAAATACCATATATTATGTTTCACTACACCAATGTTTTTTTTTATTTATTTAATAGTATAAAGGGGACCGGAAAGTAATGTCGTTTCGGTGCATTTGATATTTGTTATCAGGATTTTATTTTTAATCAATAATGTATTCACCGTCGTTAGCAACTACCTTTCAATACTGGAACTGAAAAACATATCGAAATGGATCGGAAAAAAATGAATTGGTTTTTAAGACTAACGAATATTTAATGCTCCGAAACGACATTACTTTCCTGTCCCATTAATACTTTGCGTAAAGTAGCCACCCCCCAATTTGTTATTCAATAACAACAAAAAATTATAATTACGGTAAGAGAAAATACACGTAAGAGTCGGTAAAGTTATTTTTAGAATACAATATAAAGTAAGAATCATTATGTACGGATTTACAGTATGGCTATTACTGTTTCACTCAGTATAATCTATATGTTACAGTGAATGACCGAAATCAAGAGAATGTCGACTTTCATCGATGAATGTCAACAATCACATAGTCGCTTTGGTGAATGTCCGAAATGTATGTTATATCCGATTTGATTCATTGATATTGTTCTATTTATTCGATAGTTTAATATCTGCTGAGGATTGATTAGGAGAAACATCAAAGGTCGGAGTACCGGTTAAATGCATAATGGACAGTTAGCACTGGACCTTAAAAAACATTTGTGTAGGGCATATATATATATATATATATATATATATATATATATATATATATATATCAAAACAATGAAAAAAGGGAAAAAGAAAAATAATTCTAAAAATAATAAAAAATTCCGGAAAATAAAAGATATAATCTTTTCTTTAGCTCGCTCGATTATATCCGCAAAAAGGATTGCTTTATAATATTGTATCTAATATTGTAATATTGTATTAATATTGTAGACAATAGTGTCAAGACAATAGTGTAAGGAGGACTCAAAAAATATTTCAAGACATTTACAACAAATAAAATAGAACACATTAACTAAAAATATCACGTAAAAATAGAAAATAAAATATTAAGAAAAAACAGAATAAAACATAAAACGAAATCTATAAAGCGAGTAGCGAATTCAAATGAACTTACATGAACGGGAAATTTTTCAAGAATGATTTAAAATATTTTCGTAACGGGATTGCCAGATTACAAAATATTCTTGAAAAATTTCTCGTTTATGTAAGTTCATTTGAATTCGCTACTCGCTTTATAGGTTTCGCTTTATGTTTTATTCTGTTTTTTCTTTATATTTTATTTTCCGTTTTTACGTGATACTTTTACTTAATGTGTTCTATTTTATTTGTTGTAAATTTCTGGCTAATTATTTTTAAGTGCTCCTCACACTATTGTATTGATATATTTTGCTTTGGCTATGTTGACACAATATTAGAAAGCACTCCTTTTCACGGATATAATAGTGTGAGACGATGGAAAGATTATATCTTTTATTTTCTGGATTTTAATAATTTTTTTCCTTTTTTCGGAATTTTTTTTACTATTTTTCTTTTTTCTTTTTCCCTTTTTTCATTGTTCTGTAATTTTTCCATGTTTTCTAACTTATTTTATGAGTTCTATTTACTTGCAGCTTATGCGCAGTAAATAAAATTTATTTCTGTTCTGAATTTTTTTCATTTTTTTCTTTTTGTCCTTTTTCTATTTATCTATTTTTCTATATATATATATATATATAAATATATATATATATATATATATATATATATATATATATATATATATATGTATATATATATATATATATATATATATATATATATATATATATATATATATATATATATATGTATATATATATAAAGGGTGATTCTAAAAAGATGGGCAAAATTTTAGGAAGTGATAGTACACAAACAATTTTTATCAAAGAACGCATGGTCGAAAACAAAACGCAAAGGTGCTGGCGCATTTGGAAAGTTGTTAGATACAAACGTGAAAGCTCCATTCCTGTTGCGAGTTACTGCGCTGCGTTACTTGTCGCCAAGCTTTCGGCAGCTGCAGGGAAAGTTCGCGATGCCTGGTGTGTTTCAGAATGTATGCCTATCTGTACTGCGTTGTACTTCGCCGTTGCTGGCCACTGTTTTGAACACTTATTGTAATCACATGCCATTAAATTTGCTTTTGTAACTTATCTTCATCGTTCTTTGTGTGTTTTTGCCTCATATAAGAACATAAACTTTGACGCCCTCTAGCGTTTTTGCGTTTTGTTTTCGACCATGCATTCTTTGATAAAAATTGTTTGCTTTGGTGTGTACTATCACTTCCTAAAATTTTGCCCATCTTTTTAGAATCACCCTGTATATATATATATATATATATATACAGAATCCCTGGCCTAATTATTATACGCAACTATAAGATTCTATGTGAAATTTTAAATATCAGGTGATACTATACAGCTTTATTGTTTTTACGTGACTGAAACTGGTTTGCACTTGTTTACTTTCGTGTATCAAATGGTTAAATTAGATAATATATAATATAAATTCTACGATTGTATAAATTAGACGATATATTACATAAATATAGAATATTTATTATACCAGGTATTATATTAATATATTATAATAATTAGACCAAATTATTAGACGCACTGTAGTGTTTTAAGAATGACATGTTTTGCACGATTTTGTATGCAATACTTTTATACTTAAACATGCATGTAATGGGTTTTTATCCAGAAGATTTTTTATATACTTCCTATTTCTATTTATTTTTAACGTATTGCATGGCAATGTTAACCAACTGATACACGGACGTAAACAAATGCAAACCGGTTTAAGCAGCGTGAAAACGGTAAAGCTGTATAGTATCACCTGATGATTAAAATTTTACGTCTCTTAAATCTTATAGTGAATCATAATCTTATGATGAATCTAATAATTTGGAAAGAGACTGTGTTCTCGTTAAACATGTTTATTATATTTGATGAATTTCATTTTAACTTTAAAACAAAAAAAAATTAGTGAAAAACCAACGACTTTAAAAACAACACTTATAACTCTTGTACTGTACGAAACTAAAATAAAATTTGATGTTTGTTTCTATCCAAAATAACATGTATTTTTTTTTTCATCGAAAAGAAAATAAGCTTATTAAGAAGACTTTCTGTATTTCAAAATTTACTAACCATAACCATTTATTAACCATGTGTTTATATATTAATTTTATGAGTATTTTTTTGTCTATATTTTTCCTTTTTTCAATTTAGCTTATATAGAAATATTGGAGTCATTTTTATGCTTCATAATTTTCTTTAACGAAATTTAGTTTTCAGTTTTAAACTTGTGCGAAGTTAAAATTTTGATCCTATTATTTTATGCAGATCCAATTTATTTTGTGAAAGGCGATTTTATTCTTATATGAATTAAATTGCGAGTTTATAAAATTGGTTCTTTTGAATTAAAAATGAGATAAATGATGTAAAAAAAACGTTAAATATAAATATATATATATAAATATAACAGTTTTTTTTCTTCACTATTATTGTTATACTTTCTTTCGTATTATCTTTTGGAATTCTCTATGTTCGATATTAATTAAAAAATATCTTTTTAAAGTTTTAAAGTAGTTTTTTTGAAATTTATTTCAAACACCATTTTTAAATTCGTTTAAATTCTTCATTTCAGGATTTTTTTGAAAACAATCATTGTAACTTTTTTTTGTATTTATGACTTATTTTTGTTAATAAAGCTCTTTTATTATTAACAGAAAAATTTGGTGTGAGCATTTTTATTAATTATTCCATCATGAATTGTACTGGAAAATTATTCACGAATTTTATTTCCTAACACTTCTCATTTCTAAGTTTTTGAATATTTTAATTAAAAAAATATTAAGAATGAAAAGAAACTTAAAATTGGTGGAAATTTTAAAAATATGTTTAATAAGTTCATTTCATTTCCTGTTTTTGAAAAGATATAAAATTAATTCCGTTTCGAAAGCAAAAAGAAAATTATATTTATTTAGCGAAAATAGATATATAGAATGTTTTGTCTGCATTTCTGCTTTTTTGAAAAATTTTTTTTTGTTTATTTGCCATTGATATTCAAATTGCATTTGACAAATGCGTATTTACAATATAATTATTTTACACTTGCGCGGTACGTTAGTTATTATGTTATTCCACGAAATTCTAATTATAAAAAATTAAGTTATTTCCTAAAATTCCATCGATTTGATGAAATAAGAAACATCGAATCAGTAGAATTTTTATTAGTTCTTTAGAAACAGTTTTCTTGGTTTCAAAAGGTATATATTTCGTTTTTTCAATTATTTTATTTCGAGAAAATGCTGATGAAATTTTATTTCTCGAAAAGCATAAGGTACTGAGCAACATTTTTTTAAATTTCAATACCAATTTTTAACTTGTATCTCTAACTGTATCAATATCTCATTGTTACTAATTATTTTAAAGTTTGATGCATTTTGTTGATAGAAAACGTTATATTATTTATCAGAACGAGTAGATATAGAAACGTTATATTAAATGAAAAAAAGCGGAATCAGTTAATTTTGATTCTTATCCTACACGGAGAAAAAAGGCATGGTCACAACTACCAAAATATTGTAACATTTACCATGGTTCAGGAAAAAATATTTCAATAATATGTGTTAAAATTTGGTAAATGAGGTCAAATTTGATAATTTTATCACGATACTTTAGAGCATGATACAAAAACTATTTGTAGGGTAAAGTTTATTCTTCGGTTGCGTATTCTTTGCTGAATCTGTGGTAATAAGAACTTTAATTTTCCAAAAACTAGAATTTCCTTTGCATCTTTATTATATGAACAGAAAAATTACCAAATGTATAATTTAAATGGCTTTTATTACAAAATTTATAGTCGTTTTAACAGAAATTTCATTATCATGCAATATAATAATTTTATCAAACTTTTCCTCGTTCATTACATGAAAAGAATTCTTTTAATGTAATATTTTACATTTAACAGAACTAAATGGTTGTATCATAAGGTCATATGTACCTAATTAGTTTCTGTTTAGTTTTTACCTAAGCCTTTTTGTATTGAGAGATACAACTTTTTGAAAGAAAAAATACAAACACAACTTCCAGCTTTTCCAATGTACAGAGAAGTGTTAAAAAATTTAAAAAAAAAAAAGGATGTTATTTATCGGGAGATTATCGCATTTATATTGTAAATAAGAAATAACATATTTTTCATGCAGTTGCAGTTCTGGAAAAAAAATAATTAATTTAAATAAAGCAAAAGAGCAAACTCTTATTTTATTGTTAATAAACAAATCTAAAAGTTCAGTAGATTTGATTACATATAAAATAAAAAAGAATAACTTGAAATCTTTTATTCAAATTGTCAGTTCTTAATGTGGCTTTTAAATTTGTAGTTTCTTTCCGTGTATGCATTTTACAACAGTTAGTTCTTAAAGATGCTGTCAAAATATGATGCTTTATGTTTATATTAATAAATTTTGAACTGTATTCTGATTTTTCATTTTCATAGAATAAAATATCAACTCAAGCCATTAGATCTGACACATTAGCATACTCGTGACGTCTTATCACGTGCTATCAGTGCAATGACCGGGACAATGATTCTGCGTTGTTGTATACAATAAAATATGAGTTAGAGTTTTGCGGATTCTGGCGAAGTTGTTAAAGTGAGCATTATAATTTGTGTTTCAATTTTTTGCAACTTTTTAAAACTTTGCATGACATTACTAAAACTGGCTTTGTGACATGCGTGCAACGAATTATTCATCTAAGATCTAGGCTTATAAAAAACCAAAAAGGACAGCTAATAATAGCAAAATTTTGCAATTGATGTAATTTTCTTACGTAACTTCTGTAAACAATTCAATGAATTTTCATATATAATACTAGAAACTTGCTGCATATTTTTTTATTTCCTATGAGCTGCACAATCAGTCTTCCCGATGAGCAGACCTAGTGCGTTCTCCAGAAGTGGTATCCTCTCTTTCAGGACCACCACAATGGGTGAGATACCGTTGGCCGAGTTAATTTGGACGTCTAGTTTCTGCCACACTAGATGGCAGCACCGAGATTCTTTTTGGATGCTAAAGTGCACTAGGAATTTAATTTTGCCGGAAATGCCAAGAGCCAATAAGGCACTCCAGGGATCTTTTACATGCCGCATAACCATACGATGCGTATTTTGCAGTCTTACTGCAATCCTAGACTTGGCAGCATATTTCGATAAATAAGGATAACATTCATTTTTGATAGAGAGGCAGCTAGATGACGTTGCAAGAGCTCTGGATTTGATTGGACTTTAAAAAGTGGCTCGTCTTTTGCTGATGTGCCTTCAGCAAATCAAATGCGAGATAAGGAATTTTTAGTTTTTTTCACTGTAGAAGAAAATCGTCTACAAGAAACAATATTATTATTATTCTTTCACCGGTTTCTATAAAGGCGAACAGAAAAACGTATATTTTTTTACGACTTTTTGAAATTATTTTTATTACTTCTATTTATTTGTTAATTGATTATTATTGTTATAAATTATTACTTGTTTGTTATCGTTTAAAATTTTTGTTTTCGATTTGTTATAACTCGCATTATTTAATTATCGTTTTCGGAATATTTACTTCACTTAAGAATTACTTCCCTTATTCTCGTACAAATACCAAATACACTTTCTGATTCATTTTTAGAAAATTAATACCAATGACATTTAAATATGATGTAACGCTCTAATTTTACGGGAAACAAAAAAAAAGTTCTTATTCAATAAATTTCGTTTTACTCAATTCAAATGATTTTAGAAATCAAGCGGAAAAAAGGCTGTGCAACGTCGTTTCAAGAGTTGATGTTATAATTCGTTTGAGATAGGTGCTTGGTATACATTTTTCGAGTACTTAGATGCAAGCAGGCTCTCTTTATAGGAATAATTATTTTTCTTAACTTGCAGCAGAGTATAGACATCAAGTAAGACGCGTTTGCAAGAAATAACTTCGAATGTAATTGGTTTCATTTACTTCTACCAAGTTTCATACGTTTATCTTTCTCTTTTTATTGTTATATTTCTTTAATTAAAGTTTTTCCTTTTATGAAGAACCAGATCTGGTTTAAAGTTTTTATAGTATTTGAGAAATTCAGGTCAATTAATATTTACACATATATTGTAAACTGCGACTTCGAAGTGCACATGGCAAATCTGCAACTTAGATAAACTGTCACTATATGCAGGTAATAAGCCAACTAAGTCAATTGTATCTTATAGGCTGCCTTTACTTCTGAGACTAGGTCATACCCGTCAAACTACACCCGGGTGAGTTTCAACCTCTTACCAAGGAAAAAACAGAAACCCTGTTGTTACCTGATATAAAAAAAAGTAATCTAAGTAAATTAATACTAATGACTCTGCGATGATTACAAAAGAATTTTAATTAATATGAATATTGGAGAAAAAACTCTACAGGTTTTTTAAAAAAATGTTTACTTGCAGTTTTGGCTAATTGAAATTGGTTTAAAACACCACAAATAAGAAAGTAAGGGATAATTTAAAAATATTAACATAAGCACTAAGTTGATTTGTTATTGATAGATTTAAATCGCAGAAAATTTATGGCGATGGAAATATATTTTGAGTTATTCGCACTTTCCTTTTAGTACTTAAAACTTTTGGTGCCATGCCATATATCTTAAAGCAGGATTCAGAACAAATAGATACAAGAGTTATTGTAAAATATTTTTAACTCTAACCATTCAATTTAAGATTAGTGTATTTGAAAATACATATTTGTTTTATTTCAAAGCACTTCAACATTTTACAATTTCACCGCAACTGGAGACAAATATTCCACTTCAAAAATTACCCGCCATTATTCTATGCTTCATTTTATCCTTTAGCAAACACAGGTCGCCTAAGATCGTGGTCTTTAATTTAAAGCCATGATTGCCTTAAGGCGGCCTTTATTTACCACCCTTTTCTGACAAGGAACAAACTCTTCAAGAAAATGAATTTTCCAGAAACTGTCTACATGCTGTTTCTCTTTGGATACAGAACATCTGTTGGGGACATTCTTAGATATTTTCTTCCCTTTCTTCCTGGAGAGAGTAGGTGCAAAGGCATCTTAATATAATCGCCGAGGAAATTAACAACTCTGCCGTAAAATAAATTATTTGGAAAAGGCAAGGTGTCCTGATCAATTTTCGTTGTTTGTTCCAGAAGCATAAGACCGTTTGGCTAGATTATTTTGGGGATGAAACGATATTTAACGTAAGTAGTTGCTGCGAAGATTGTGTTTAAGTTCCTCCAAGATAAACGCGCTGCGTAATCGGCACCGAAGTTGAATTTACGTTAATGGATATGTTCAGATTTAGTGATTCTCTGAGAGTAAGAGTAGAATTATGTGCAGCGGAAAAAGAATTGGGGCATAAGTCATATTTAAGGTAAAAGTAATGCTTGTGGATAAACTTTTTTTTATTATTTTCAGTTTTAAAAGTTGTTGAAACTAAGTTTAAAAGTTTAGAAGACTGATGAGAAAAAATTCGAGAAGATAATAATTAGCCCAAGAGTAAGAGATTTACGAGAAGTTGATATTTTACTTCATTGTAATTGAAAATTGTACAATTTTCGGGAAGAAGTAGTTCCTGTAAAATTGCACCAAGTTAAACGTGCTGCGTAATCTGAAAAAAAATTAATACTCAACTTTCATGAAACTTTCTTTGTTTTTGACGAAATCGTTTCCTGGTATGTGCTTCGAGAAAATTTTTTGTCATATGATGAAATAACTATATTTTGTAACCCTCGTTGAACAGCAGATTCAATTGTCTGGGTTTACGACTACTAATGCTCAACTCCGTAGCCTTGTAATTTTGGACGCGAACCAGAAGACAAGAGAATTTCTGGATCAAGTCTTCGGAGAAATTTGCCTTCATGGAGGACTTTTTAATAGAACTAAACAATATTTGCTTTACATGGAGAAGAACATCATGAAAACTTCTCACGGTTAACCTAACGGCAAGGGGACAGCAAGGGGAGTTTGATCCGTCTACCATTGTGGTTGTCACCACTACTACGGTGATGTGGTGATATTTTACGTCAGCACTGTGGTCACTGCGACCCGGGTGTGGAATTCGTATTGAACAGCCATCGCTGGGATTCAAACCCGGTTCGCCTCATTGGATGATGAATGCTCTAAAATTAAATAAATATTTCGTCATTCTACTTTTTTTACAAAATGAACAACTTGTAATATCTAATGTATTTAACCTTTCTAATAATCAATTAATCGCTGACAGCCCATACAGCTGGATCATATCGCCCTAATGACACAAGAAGGACTGATAGAACAGATACATTACACACATTCCCAAATCGGGATTTAAAACCGAGATCTTCTAGGTACAATGGTGACTCCTTGACCACTCTTATTACCTGTTGGCTTGCTTCACCACATTATTTTCGATTCTCTAGTGTTCATCCCAATTTCATCATTTTAGTTAATTGAATTAAATTGAAATGAATCATTGACTGAAATTCCCTAACTTTCTTTTTTAAACAAGGCTTATAAAATGAATTATAAAGTTTTACGGTTGGGCATTAAGATAAAACTGCAGTATTTCAGATAAAAGATAGAGACATACTAAAAACTGTTGTACTTCGCTATAAAAATTGTAGTGATAATCTTTCAAAATTTATGTTGTAACAATCACAAAAGTTTCGCGAATACACTTTTTATTCTAGTTAACACCAAATTGAGCTTTCATATACAATTTAAAGGGTGTTTTAGATAAATAATTCCGCTTCCGAAAGTTCCAATGCTGGCGTGATTTGACCTGCAATTGTTTATATTCTAATCGTTAACGATTTGTTTGACAAGTGTATGTATATATATATATATATATATATATATATATATATATATATATATATATATATATATATAGAAAAATAAATAAATAAAAAAAAAAACAGAAAAAAATTAGGAAAAGCAATAAGTATCATTTATTGCGCATAAGCTGCAAGTAAATAGAACTCATAAGATAAGTTTAAAATGAAGATAAAAAAAAGGTAAATTACAGACAAATGAAAAAAGGAGGGGGGGAAATAATAATAATGACAAACAACTGGGGAAAGAAAAAGAATTAATTAATTAAAAAAAAAGGATAAAGTTTTTTTAAAAAACCGGAAAATAAAAGATATAATCTTTTCATCAGCCAACACGATTATATCCGAAAAATCATCTTCACCGTATCTTCATTTTAAACTTATATATAAATATATATATATATATATATATATATATATATATATATATATATATATATATATATATATATATATATATATATATATATATATATAAAGTAGCTACTGCCGACCACCATGTTTTTTATTTAGTAACCATAAGAATATTTTTAAATACTATACAAAGTAGATTAACAATCAATAATTTCGTTTGTATGCTTGCAGTAATTCTTAAACTGTGTTTTTAAATCAAACATACACGTAAAAAAGAGAATATTTAGACTAATTCAAACCAGGCTTCGAGTATGTTTCATTTAAAAACAAATTATATTTTATTTTAATTTTGTTTGATTCTAGAACAATATAGATTGCATGAAACAGATGAAGTAAAGAGCATTTTAGGAAAGTAAAACATATCTAATAAAACAAATAAAATGAATAAAATTTCAATTTAAGTTGTAATGAATTACAACACAAGGTAGGCGGGTTTCTCTTTGATTATTTTGTAATAAGGTTTTGAAAAAGTCTGTCCCTGGGAAACATTACTAATAAGTTGTTTTTAAAATACAAATAATGATCACATTTTCTTTATTAACCTTTATTCTATTCTTCCGTTATTTAATTTTCTTGTGTCTAAGACATCCTTAACTATATGTCTTTTGAGTTAAACTACTACTTTTTTTTATACAAAAAAGTAATAATTACCTTTTCGATGCAGTGCATTTATAAAATTTAAGACTAAAAAATATCCAATGAATGTGTTTTAGGAAATATTCCCAGGTTGAATAGCTCCAAAATATTCCTTTTTCTGAAAATACTGTTGAAATTGCTCATAAAAGGAGAAAGTAGGGCAGTCATGTTCCAAGACAATTGCAAACACAAGCTAATAAAAACGAAATAGAAGTTAATCGAAATTGTAATAAATAACCATAAAAAAACAACGTTTTCATTTTCTTTTTGAGCATTTTTGAAATTGGATTCTGCAAAACCAATTCCTTTGGGTATATTACTGTTAAGACTAGCTGTTTTTATTTTTAAAACTACAAAACCAAACATGGAATAGCTAATTGAGGAAACAATATGCGATGGAAAGAAAATAAGCGTGTTTTTGAAACTTGGAATTTGCACTAATTAAACAATTTGTTTTTCCAGTTGAGAGTTGCACTCTCCGTAAAGTTTGCTAATAGAAAAAACAAAACAATATATTCTGACGTCAAATGATGTTAAAAAATCAATATGCAAATTGCTCCCATTTTTTTTTCCTCAAAAAGAATTTGCTTTTCAAAGAATTGTTCTAATGAATAAACAATAGAGACCCATAAATATTCATACTTAAAGATGTTTGTTTTTGGCGTTAAATAGTGTTATCAGTGGTAATATCTAGAAAAAAAAGTGAGTTAATTGCATAATAAACAAGATGTTAACGGTTGGTTTAATGTAAACAGTTGAGTAACTCATTTGAGAAAATTGAATAGTTTTCTTTTCTGTCTTTAATATTGAGGAAAATGTTATTTTGATATAGCATCCCAATCAGTATAGTTAGTCTCCTAGACTTGTAGTTGGCCTTCCAATCGGTGTAGTTGGCCTCCGAGTTGGTATAGTTGTCCTCTTAGTCGGTATAGTTGGAAAATTTTTACTTTTCCGAGGCTTGGGCTGGAGTTCGATCCCCATGTGATAAAAGTATGTTTGATATGAATTCGCTCTTTTTAATTAATTTTGCTTAGTAGTATAGAATCTGTTTAGCATTTCCCCCGGTGATTTCAGAGCCCGGAAAGACTATTTTCTATTGTGCGATTTGGGAGCGAGGTGCTGAGAACGGTTGATTGTTAACACCATCCAGTACTATAATTTTCCAATGCAAAATCCGATAGCATGACCATGAGCCATAACTCGCCAGTGTTAAACATTAAATCAAACCAAATAAAGTAAATCATGTGTAGTGGACTTCCCTGGGTTTTCATAAAACCATTTTGTAAACAAACTTTTACATTTTAATATATTTACGAAACTGCTGTTTAACAACACACGAGATATAGCAGTTATAACGAGAATATTTATTAAAAAATGAAATTTGGTATTTATGATTAAATAAACATTTTAAACTATTTCAGATTTTAAAAAAATGCGGAACGTAATTGTTCTTTGGGATTAATAAAATATGACGTCATCGCACTTTATAGGTAATACACGTCTCACATTGTCTTCTAAGTATGGTTTTAGAAAAGAATATCTCGTTTCCATTTGATTTTTACTTTGCACATACCCATTTTTTTTTCAAATAAAAAAGGATGGAAAAGAATATCACCAAATGCACCAAATCTATATCTTCTTTATAGTGACTTCCTGATCGGACTACATTATCTGATATAGAAGGGAACAGGAAACGTAGGCTTCAATAAGAAATCTTCACCATTTTTTTCCCAAAAGAAATTGTGGTCACGTTCAACGGACCAAACATTCCGAACCTCGTTCGTTGATTCCGTTTTATGGAAATAGAATGGGAAAAGCGTGCCCAGTCTCAGGATTTTAGAGTTTCGAATTGATGCAGAGCTGTGATTTCTATTCCTGTTCAACCGGGCGTGTTCGAAAAGAAATCTCCCTTTCAGCCAAGAAAGTGGCGCAGATGGAGATTGGCGATGAAAGAAATGGGATTCCGGTACTTGATGAAGTTATGGTTATCTCTGTTGCTCGAGCTCTATAAAACAGCTTTCTTTGAATTCTTTGTTGCCTGCAGAGATTGGCAGCTTTTGTTGGTTTTCATTATTTGCTGATTTTACTCATATTTTTCAGGTCACACATAGATTGTTATCGAAGGAGAACTTTTTCTTGTGAATGAGTCGGTCTATTTTTTTCTGACTCAACAAAAGGTAAAAGCTTTTTCTTGCAACCCTTATTAAAAATTTTCATTTACATTTCTGAAATGTTTCAAACATTTATAACATGAAAATATTGTGGCTCCCTCTATTTATGTGTAAGCAAACTATTATATTAGAAAGCATAGGCTAGAAAAAATTCCTCATATAACATAATTATTGAAGTTTGAAATTATGTCTTGATTTACTAAGTTTAAGCTACATCAAAACTAAATTTATGCATCAATTTCCTATTAGATTTTCTTGAAATTTGATTTCTGAAGTAAATAGATGCTACTTGCAAGAATAAATTGCATATATAATGAAGTGTAAAAATGATATTCCATTAAACACGTTCATTTGAATTCCTTGTTGCCCGTACAGACAAGCAGTTTTTGTTGATTGTTGTCATTATTTGCGGACTCGACTCATATTATTCAAGCAAAACACAAAGATTTTGAAACAAAGAAGAATAATCTTTACTCTCAAAGGATTGAATTACTTTTTTTCAGATTAAAACACCAAGATTTTTTACATCATTACTATTTGCTATCTTTATTAAAACCTTTCATTTATATTTCTGAAATCTTTCTAACTTAATGCTAATGAGAGTTCGGAGTACCTTTGGTATATAAAATATTTCAGAATAGTAAATGAAAGGTTGCTGTAATGTAAATGTTTTGCATCCTAAAAATGATTTGAGTGCTTATAAGGAGAAAATATATTATACATACTACTGCTTTGGTGAAAATAAATTACTATTTTATAAAGCTTAGTATTGGATTTAATATTTTTTAAAGTTGGTTTAAAATTTTGTTTTGCTTTACTAAGTTACAATTAAATCAAAACACAAATTTTGCATCAAAAATCAGTCCATTCGTGCGTTGTTTCTTTTATCTTAAAATATGCAATCTGGCATATATAGACATAATTTTCACAGTACAAAGAATTTGGTAAAACTCTTGTACCGAATGGTAAAAACATTTCAGGTAAAAAAAAACTATATTTCTGGTTAATAAAACAACCAAAATACACGGTACTTCAACCATTCATATTGTAACGGCTAGCCGAAAATTCTGGTGTTTAAAATTGTAGTTTTTATTACCGCACATTTAGTTAAAAATACAAAACTGAAAAGTAAATTTAAACGATAAAATGGCTTTAATACCATGCTCTAAAGTATATCCGGATAAAACTACCAAATTTTTCCACAGTTGCAAAATTTTATCACGAATTATAAAACAAAAGTTAATTGGGAATTTTACAAAAATCATTGCTAAAATGCTTCGGTAAAAACTACTAAGTTTTTTGGTTTTTCCATAGAACCAGAAACACGGTAAATTTTACCACATTCTACTTTTAACCGTACCTTTACATAAGTTTATTACACGGGGATAAATTTTTTTTCAGTATTTATCATTAAAATTTCCTTTTCACTCGCTATTTGGAAATATGAAAACTACCGTATTTGCAACCAGATTAAAATATTTACAGAATTAAAAGCCACATACAGATAACCATATAGAAACTTTAAAAATAATAAAAAGAAAGAGTAAAGTCTTTTTTGGCTTTTTTATAATTCAACGCCTTAACTGGGTGAGTATTTGCAATTAAAAACATTGTCAAAAATAAATTTACATCTTTAAAACAACAAGAATTTTCTTTTAAATAAATTTTTTTTTCTTCAGAATGTTCATGCTTTGCAGTAAATTTCAAAAACTAAAAAATCAAATCTATACATTTTATTATTTCTCTTAAAGAGTTAAATCAGATAATTTTTATATTTTTTGTTTCTAAAACACCGATAGCTCCGAGTTATAATTTAATTGCTTCTTTTTACTTGAAGTTATTAGATATTTTAATAAAATCGGTCAATGAACGAAAAACGGAAAGAAATAAAAAAGCAATAAAACAAAATTTAATTACTTTTCTAAATTTGATTTTTTTTCAACGAGTTCTTATATTTAATTTATAGAAATACAGAATCAAGCATGTTATTACATGTTGTATGAAATGAAATTAAAAATTTTATTTTTGAAAAGAGAAGCTCAGTATTAACAATGTTGTAACCGTTACACTTATAAAATAAATTAAAATTAAAGAGTATTAATGTTCAATTTTAATTAAAAGGTTGTATAGCTACATCGAAAATTACATTCTTGAGTATTAAATTTCGAAAAATAAGTTTGCTATATTTATACGGATAATCATTAATAAAAAACTACTGAAGCATATTTAAGCCAATTCTATAAACATACGTCTTAGACAGTAATGAATAAATTTAAAAAGAAAAATGTAACTTAAAATATTTTTAAAAATGACAAATCAAAAAAGAAGAAAAAAATAAACGGATAAAGCAAAATTTGTTTTTACTTTATCGTTGTATATTGCTATTCGGAACTGTTTTTTTTTCTTTTCGTCAAATTTATTATTGTTTTTAATTAATGTATAAATTTATTTGTTTTCTTAGATATTCCTTCATTTATTAGTTTTTTTCAAATCATCTTTTTTCAATTCCTTCATTCATTATTTTTTTCATTTAAAGTATCAATTGTTTTTTGCAATATTTCATTAATTTCTTCACATAAACACATGTTCACATAATTTTTTCTTTCTTTCTGCGTTAAATGCATTCATTTTTGAGAAAGCTCGGATTTTTTTAAATTTAAATCTATCTTATGGTCAGCTGTATGTTTAATATTATCAGCTCACTTAGTTAAATGTTTTTGAATTAGATTGTTTTCTTCTGTTGCTATATTTTCTTAAGTTCACAAATTCTTTAAATTCACATTTAGGCCTTTAATTATTAAAAAAGTTTATTTTCACATTTAAGCTACTTCTACTGATCAGTTAATTAAACCGTGTTTTCCTGTGTTTGTATTCATTCATTATTTACTTTAAATTCATATTTCTTTAAATTCACATTTAGGCCTTTAATTATTAAAAAAGTTTATTTTCACATTTAAGCTGCTTCTACTGATCAGTTGATTAAACTGTGTTTTCCTGTGTTTGTATTCATTCATTATTTACTTCAATTATTTGTTAAGTATTTCAATGCAATTATTCATTAATTTCTTGAATTAAACGTACACATTTTCATTCTGTGTTCATTTTCAAATTTCACATTTTAGTATGCTCGCTCCAGTCTGTTGTATGGTTATAACTTAATTGTTTTCTGGCAAGAATTTGGTGCAACATCCGTAAAATCCATTTTGCCGTAAAATATAATACCGTAGTCTTTCCAGTAATATTTATTTAATTAGAGTGATTCAGTGATTTTGCCATAATTATCACTATAAAAATTACGATATATCAGTTATTATTATTATTTTTTTTTTGGTGAAAATGGATACGGCTATTTTTAGCGTAATTTGATCCAGAAGAATATTTTAGAGTAAAGATGGTTTTTAATGTAGAAGCCGTTTAATTAAATAGCTTCTATAATCAAATAAATATTTCCAAAAAAAACTGAAATCGAACTTCCTATTTCGTTGAAGTATACTTTTTTTTACAAAAAAGGGAGGAATGTAATAAAAGTCGACATCTTTCAAGCGATGAAATATAGGCTCCTATTCTCAAAACTTGTTAGACTGGAAAACAAAAATAAATTGAAAAATAAAACTTAAATACGTCAACAAGAAATGAAAAATTGAAGTAAAAAAATAAAACTAGAAAAAACAGTGGTAGCTAAATGTGAAACAGAAAACTAAATAAAGATGAAGAACAAAACCTGAAAAACCGCTGAGGCCAAGAGAAGCAAATAAGGGCAAAATGCATTTTTATGCGCTATTGAGAGCTGATAATGAACTCCTGTCAATAAAATGGTAATCGGTTTTCATATAAATGCTGCGACAGGGTTTAGAATAATTTTGTCATGGTCTAAATTTAATTCATGCCCAAGATTACAACAGTGTGTGGCAATTGATGATTTATGACATCCTTGATAACAGACATATCTTTTTATATATATTTTCGGAACTCATATATTTTTGTTTTTTACTCTTTACTTATTATTTTTTTCACTCTTGGCTACTGTGGTTTTTCTAGTTTCGTGGTTTTTGTTTTCCTCCTTCATATTCCATTTTCGGTAGGCAACTTTACGTTTTATGTTTTAAATAACTTTTTCTTTCTTTATTCCCTTTTTACAAGTCTTGAGAATGGGCGTCTATTTTTGAGCACTTGAAACTTGTTCAGGCAATAAAGTTCTTAATTAAGCTTTTTATTGTTGCTATAATTTTCTGAAGCTGAAGCATTTTAATTTAGTAAAATATCTCTTGAAGCCTTTCTCCATTAGCATGCCATTAAACTATTCAATCTTGTCTTAAAATTTATATAAAATCTATATTTTCATTTTTTATTTACCAATTCTTTTAGTCTGTTAATTTTGTTACCTCAATAATTTTATATCAACTAATCAAAATACTTTGCTCTTTTAATCAGCGAGTAAAGTTTAATCTATTTTTTTTCTCCTTTAAACTGAAATCTTTTAATAGAGATACTTGAATTTCTTAATAAAAACTTTTCTTCTGCTCTAAAAATTTTCTTTTATACAGAAATATTTCTTAAATTTCATAAGACCAAGACAAAAGGAATTTAATCCTAGTTAACATATCAAATTAAAAAAAATTTTTTATTAATTTTTTTATTCATTTAAGATTAGTGTTGCTAAGAAAACTGTTTTTTTTTTTCCAAAAAAATCAATTGCCTAATAAAGTTAATAAATATAAAATCAAACTAAAAACTGTAGTAGATTATCAATCAGCAGTTTTTAATAAATCACATTTAACCATGAAAAAATAAAGAAAAAACTGCAACTGAACGAATCCTTCTCGAACTTATGGTAGATAATTTTACCTCAATCAATCCATGATACTTTGCTCTTTTAATCCGCAGGGTGAACTTTAATCTAACATTTTTCTCCCTTAAACTGAAATCATTTAAGGGAGATACTTGACCTTATTAATGAAAATTCTTTTTCTTTGAGAAGCTGTTCTAAATCTAGAGTAAGTTTATTGATTTTTCTACTACGGCTGCACCGGAGTGTCGGTTGGGATTGCTTTGAAAAATGATATTCTCTAAGAGAAAAGGATACTTGCTCTTGTTTGAAAATTACTGTAATCCTTTAAAACATGTTTTTTTTCCTTACAATGGTTCGTTTTGATGAAATTCAACAGTAGATCTTTGGAAAAGAAAGTTTTCAACTTTGCTCAAGCGAGAATTTGAGCGTTTTTTGTCTTCAATTGGAGATTAAACTACTTTTTTCCTTGGCACTGGATTAGCCATTTTTATCCACTGTTTTGACTATCGGACTTTCTCGTTTTAAATTAGTGTTACAAAAACTGGATTTTCATGCTTTATCAAGCGTTACCATTACTGAGATTAAGCATTTTATGTTTATGCAATTTTTTTAACACTGGATTAACATGTTTTTCATTAACATGTTCAGTGTTACTTCTACTCAGATATTTTATCCAGTGTTTCATGATTTGAACGTTTTATTCAGTGTTGAATTGGGTCGTTGTATTAAGTGTCACAACGATTGGGAACAATGCACTGTTGTAAAAATTACAACCACTGCATTTAGATATTCTTTCAAAACATTTTTTAAAAATTTTACAATGGTTCGTTTTGATCAAATTCAACCGTAGGTTTTTAGAAAAGAAAGTTTTATTACTTAACTTTTTTCTTGGTGCTGACCATCGGACTTTCTCGTTTTTAATCAGTGTTGCAAAAACTGAGTTTTTACGGTTTATCCAGTATTACGATTTCTGAAATTATGCAGTTTTTTAGCACTAGATTGACGCTTTTTTCCAGTGTTACTTCATTCTGATATTTTATCCAGTGTTTCTAGATTTACACGTTATATCAAGTGTTTCGACACTTGAATCCGAAAGTTTTATCCAGTGTAACAACGATTAGAAACAATGCTTTGTTTTAAATGTTAAAACGCTGGTTTTATGTGTTAATCCCTTAAAACAGTTTTTTTCTTACTATGGCTCGTTAAAAAAAAAAAAACAAAAAAAAAAAACAAACAAGAATTAAAGTGTTTTTTTTTTATTATTATTATTATAATTTTTTTTAATAAAAAAATTGGAGATTAAGCTATTTGTTTTCCTTGGCTATAGCAATAGATTGATTCACTGTTTTGATCTACGGACTTTCTCGTTTTTATTTAGTGTTGGGAAAACTGGATTTCTTACGATTTACACGGTGTTCCGATTTCTGAGATGATGCATTATTTTAAAACTGGATGTTCACGTTTTTTCCAGTGATATTTCCATTCTGAATTTTAATTCAGTGTTTCTCGATTTACATAATTTACTCAGTTTGACAGTAGAATTTACTAGTTTTATTCAGTGTTACACTACTGGGAACAATGCGCTGTTTCAGCCAATGAATTTACTTGCTTTTCCTTTAAAACATGATTTTTTTCTTACTATGTTTTGTTTAGATGAAATTCAACAGGAAAAAATGTTTAGAACAGAGCTTAAGCGCGATTTGGAGTTTTTATAGATGAAACTTAATGAAAAATTATAATTGTAAAGTACTGTAATCTTTTAAAACTTGTTTTTTTGGTTTGTTTTGTTGAAATTGAATAATTTGTTTCTAGGAAAGTAGTAGTTCTTTAAAAAATGCGAAAGTGAGAAATTGAGTGCTTTTTAATTTAAATTTGAGATTGAGCTGCTTCTTTCTAGACCATAGCACTGGATTAACCCAGTTTATATACTCTTTTGATGATCGGATTTTCTCACTTTTATTTACTGCAAAAGTTGGATTTTTACGATTTATCCAATGTTACGATTACTGAGATTACGCATTCGTTTATCTTTTATCGTAGCTCTGGATTGACATATTTTTATCCAGTATTACTTCCACTCTGATTTTTTCTCATGCAGTTTATTAACCTCTATATTTACAAGTTTTATCCAGTGTTTCCGCAATTGAATTTACTTGTTTTATCACGTGTTACAAAGACTGGGAACAATACGCTGTTATAAATGTTACAACCATTAGATTTACACCTTATACCCATCGGTAAAACAAATTAAGTGCGTGTTTAAATTTTATAAAATTAGCTGGTAAGACATTGAATATAAACTGCAGATATTTTCAGAGTCTGCTAAGCATTTCTCAAGTAAGAATTGGTGTAGTTTGTGATTGGACCTGAAAACGAATTAACACGTTAATTAGTAAACGAATTAACACGCTAATTAGTAAACGAATTAGCACCGTTAACTAGTAAACGAATTAACACGTTAAGTAGTTTCGCGATCACTGAATATTAGATTTATATGCTTTATTACTTCAGATGAGCAATTAAGCATGCTTAAAAGAAACAAGTTGTCAAGAAACAAGTTTTGCCGTGGGATAGAATTGTACAAATGAGAGGCTGAACTAGATCAGTGTTCCACTATCATTCAATTAATTTCCATTTACATTATTCCTATTGAACGATTTGTATTCCTACTGGACGATTCGTATTTCTGTTCCAATAGAAACGTATACCTATTGGTTAGATCTGTAACTAATTGATCATTGATGAATTTCTAGTGAACAGACAAGTAAAGTGATATCAGCGTAGAAAGCTCTATAGGACAAAATAAGTTAGATCGTAGAACACAGAGACAATTAAGTTGCGTGTGGAGCAAAGCAATCTAATATACAGATAGTAATTACATTCTCAAATCTTATAGACATAACAAAATTTCCTCATACTAAGAAGAAAGTATATAAATAAAACTTTTTATTTTTAATATTCTTTTGTAGTTGAAGTATCATATTTCAGATTACTTTTTCGAAAACAAACACTAATATTGCGTGCAGTGAAAAAGAAATCAAATTTATGCAAAAACATAGTTTCTTCTAAAATCTTAATTGAAAATGCAAACATTTATTTCAACCGTGCACACTTTCCTTAACACGAGATGGACAGTATCGAAGGAAGAAAAACATTCGAAATGAAAGACCATAAAATCATATATCCGGAACAAAATAATGCAAAGCTCTGCTCTTCCGGACATATTAAAAATGTAACATAGGACACAGTTGAGGATGGCAGGAAAGGAGACAGGCACTCAAATATCGGACAAAGAACACATGCCAAAAAAGAAAAGAAAAATCAAAATAGAAGCAAAAGGATTGAATGCAGTTGACTATTGAATCAGTAAAAAAAAGAAACCAAACGCAGTTTGAAAGCAGAAAATGTCTGAAAATGTGTATGGAAGAAAAGATGGCTTATAGAATAAAAAAAATCAACTTATTGATCTTGCATTTGAAGAAGAATATATTTGATAAACGGTTTTGTGGTGTAGTGTGGGCGCTTAACACAGGGAAAATTGGCGATGATTTGCCTTGCAAAACAGGAAAAGAGGAATTTAAGCATTTACAGTTCTATTCTTTGATTCTTTCATGAATGTGTTGGCGTTCTTTTATTTCTTTATTTTATATTTTTGATTTTATTTGAATATGCTTTTGAAAACGACTCGTTTAATGTCAGAAATTCTGTTATGCTTTATTGTATTAAATTTTATAAATTGCATAATGTATAAATTGTATTATTTTGCGTGTGACATTTTCGCTATGTATGCGGGTATTGTTTTACTATATGTCTTCTATTATAGTAAAGTTTTTTTATGAAATAATTAGGCAAAAATTTGGCACTAGTTGTAAAGCTATTTCAATCAATAAAATGTAATAAGACACAATTTTGTCTAGACACAATTTTTATGATTTATTTAAAGGAAGAAAATTATATATTAGTAATTTTTATCGCAGAAAATAATGCAAAAAATTAGCGTTTTATTATGAATTTTGTATAATTATGCACTCAGTTGATTGAAAAGCAATAAACGTTGCAATTTATAGAACGTTTGCTACTGAAACTATTAAAACAGTCGTAAAATCTATCTTGCAAAAATTTAATCGTATTTAGTTGAGCCATTTTTTTAATTTGTAGCAATGCCACGAGATTCATAAAAAAATTTGTCCTGAACAGCGTTTTGGTGTTTGTTTTGTGAAGGAAATTCTTTCTCCTTAGAAATTAATATTTACTTGTGTCAGTGGTTATTGCTCTGAAATTCGGTAAAATATCGTCACCACTATTCTGCCGACTTTTGACAACAATGCTATTTTGCGGGAACTTATTCGGGTACAAGCGATAATGTTATTGAACTAGTTTCTTGAGTCGTCTTAAAGCGGTATTTTTTTTTTTCAAACAAAAACACCAAATTACAATGGTTTCTTGAAGAAATGACAGGTGCGATGGCGGTCTAGGAGAAAAGGGAGAAGAGAACCACTGGCACAAATGTTGATCCAGCGCCGCAATGAGAGGAGTTTTTTCTGCCGGTACATATGCTGTACCAGCCGCAATCAAAGAGTTGAGATAACTTGTCCGGTTACATAAAAAGGAAGGAAAAACATCAGTGTAGAGTATACCGGGCAGGGACACTTTACTTTAAAATGGCATCAGTTAAGGACATACCAAGGAAATATGAGCAATTCGGTGACATTTAATCTTAAAAAAAAAAAAAAAAAAAAAAAAAGAATAAAAACCTCAGTGTAGTTGTATCTTAATTCAGAGATAGCTACTTCTAATTCATCAAAGAAAGAGAAGAACGCGAATTAACAGCAATCGTGGCCGTTATGATTATTAAAAGTAATAAAAAAAAAAAAAAAAATAACAAGAAACGTGATCAGAACTCACTCAGTGATTGGCCGAAATTTGCCTCGACACAATAGAAAAATGAATTGTATCAAACTGACAGATGGATGTAATAGACACTTCGCGTTTATTTGAGGAGCTTATTAGTTTATAATGAAAAGGCAAATGAAGTAAACTGTCTGAATTTTTGACTAAAAGTTTCATCAGGGCAAAAGTTTCATTTGCCTTCCAACGAGGTGAATCGGTTTTGAATCCCAGCCATACGAATTCGAATCCAGGTCAATACGAATTCCGCACCAAGCTTGCACCGAACACAGTGTTGCGAAATATCCTCAGTGGTAGACGGATCATGAGTTAAAGTTCCCTTACCATCAGGTTACCCGTTTGAGATTTTCGTGGTTTTCCTCTCCGTGTAACGCTAATGCGGGTTAGTTCAATCAAAAAGTTCTCCACAAAGACAAATTTCTCCCAATACTTGATCCAGAAGTTTCCTTATCTTCTGGATTGGATTTAAAATTAAAAGGCTACGCAGTTGAACATTAAATTGTCGTAAACCCAAAAATTTTGTTGGCTGTTCAACGGCGGCTAAGAAATCCAACTGTTCATACTGGTCATAATTTAGGCTCTTTTTGTGAAAGCTTGCTCTTCTTAGCAGCTCTTAGTACACTAAAAAAAGAATGGTCCAAACTATCAGAATATGGTAAATGTGTCATGTTTCTGGGTGTAGGGGAACACCAAGAAGCTCTGTAATTTTTACCGAAGTGCTTTGGCTATGATCTTGGTAAAATTAACAATAAAATATAGTTTTAAAATGTTTGATAAAATTTGGAAATTTTATCATGATACCTTAAGTTTTGTATTTTTTACTACATGTGTGATATTAAAAACTATTATTTGAAAAATCAGAATGTTAGGTAAACCGTTAACATATGAACTGAAAAATTACTGAATGAATGATTTAAATGTCGTATAATTTGGTTTCACTCTTGTGAATTATGTTTTTCTATTTTACCAAAAATTTCAGTAGCATTAAGTACAATAATTGTACTGAAATTTTTCAGCCGTGTAAAATATCACTTCACAGCATTCATTGACATTTTTTTTTAAAATTCAATTTTAAAAAGTAAGAAATACACACAAAACATTTTTTGAAATAAAAATAGAGATCATTACACGATTGCTGTCACAAACTAGACACAAACATGAATTGCTTAAACATTAATAAAATTAGCCTTGATAAATTCTTTATTTAATATGCTATTGGAATATATTTGATTTAAAATCTTCAAAAATAATTTAAAACAAACAAATTTAGAGATAAAATGCATAAGATTAATTTCCTTTACCAACCATTTTTGAAGTTGTGTCTACTTCTCCTGTTTCATAACACAACAATTTATGTTTAAAAGATTATGTAAATTTTTAAACTGGATTTATTAATGACCGAAAACTGCATAAAGACATTTTGATGCAGAGCTCAGCAAAATACATTATATGGTAAAAAGAACAGAATATTATGCATATTTCATGCATAATCTAAAAAATGAAGAGCAAAAAATTACCGATATTTCCAGTTTATGAATTCATATAGATTTTATAAATACTTAATGTAGTTTTTAGCGTTAAAAGCATTTTAAGAAATGAAAATTGACATATGGTAGAGATAGATATTAATGCCGCTATTTCCCAGGAAACTGCATAACAATAGATCTATTTTTGTAAGAACCTGCCATCTCATAATAATGGTCCTGTCATTACATTACATATACCTTTCTTAATAAAGGTAATATGTTGTATCCTATAATAAGATCTGTTTCTCTGCTATTGAAAAATAAAATGTGTTGAATAATAATATACGTTAATGGTAGAATAAGTTGTAAAATGAATTTTATTATGCAAATATAAAGGAGTTTAATATAAAGGAGTTTTTACATTATAAAATCTACGATTAACCGGATTGTATTTTCATTAATTCCTAAAATGTTTACTTTATGAAAGCGCGTTCAAATACTGTTTGGATTTTCAATTTTAGAATATTTGAATAAATTTTTCCCCCTTTTCTGCCTAAAATATCATAAACGGTTTAAAATCAAGAACCAACTTCAGTTACGTTGTAATCAGTTCTGTCTCTGTTATTATTACAATTTTTCCCCAGTTGCAATTGAATATAAAAGAGAATCAAAGATTTATAGATAAAGTTTTAATTAAAAAATACATAAGTAAATAATCGAGTTTAGTTCGTTTAGTTTAGTAACCGAGTTTAGTTAGTTTAGCTTAGTAACTAAGTTAGTAAGTGAAATTTAAAGTAAGTAACCAAGCAACACTTTTTCCAAACGAAACATTGTCACATAATTTTTTTTGTTGATAGTTTTAACAAAAGCATGCATATAAACAACTTCAAAATGTTACTTACTGTATTACGCCAAGCCTTTCAATTAAAATTTTTCTTTAACTAATGAAATATAAACTAGGTATCATACTATAACTTATTTTAGAAATTAATGCCGGTAACAATATTAATCTAACGTTTTTTATATAAAAAAAAATGTTGTTTTAAACCAATAAAAATACATTTCTGGTTATGTTTATTGTTCTTAAACATAAAACAGCTTATATTTTTCTTTCCTTTAAGTATACCACTATTATTATATTTATAACGTTGTTTCACCTTGATAAAAGAAACATAAGCAGCAACTGTTAATGCACTAACATGATTTGAAGAAATAGAAAAATAAAGACCAGTTTTAACACTTCAGATGCAATCATTGGACATTCATGATGTTCGATAGTGGTACAAACCAATTTATCCTTTCATCATCTTTTGATATACCCATGATACCTCTCTGATAACCACACCTGCCCGAAAACCTCTTGACCGCTATCAATTGCAGGGATGGGCATTATGCCTAATAGTTGCAATCTTGTCCTTGGTGCCTTCTAAATGATCTGCAGGTCCAAACCACGCCTATATAGACTCCAATGTGCTTATTGATCTCCATCTAATATTAGATAGAGAATTCGTAGATAGCATAGATTTAATGCATTGGATAGAGTATCTAATGTTAAAATACAAGTGTGTTAGCTTTACTTTGTGCGCCAATAGTCTTCTGTTTTTTTTAGTTATACATTATATATATAGTGTTCAGTTTATACATTATGTTTATACATTATGTTTATATAAATTATGCCTTAATCTAAAGTTAAGTTACGCAGTTTTTTTCGCAAATACCAATTTTGTTTCCATCATTAAATTATAGCATGGTTCTTATTATTGTAATACTTGAAATTTTGTTATGAGTTGTGTTAGATTACCTTATTGGGGTGTAAATTCACTGCAACCATAATTGGGTGTAAATTTTCTACAACCATATTCTAACCCAAGAGATGCTAACCCAAAAGTATACCACTTATCTTAGTATACCACTACATTTAGTAATAGTCCGAATCTTAGTATCAAATTGGTAGAAATTAAAATAATCTTAATTTTCTTTAATTTTGCCAGCATTTAAAAACTTTACTGTCCTATTCACAGGTTTAAATTTATTACATATAATGTCTTTCAAAATCATAGTAAATTACATTTATTAAATCAAAAATAAAAATGTAAATCTTAAAATTTACTACCAATTTAAAATTCCAAAAAGAAAAAAAGAATTCGTTTCAAAAAGAGGATTTGGCAAAATTGGTGTCAATTTCCTGAAACCTTAATGGGGTGTTAATATGCTGTAACCCAAGTTAAATCATGTTACCGTGCAACTCAATCCTTTTATTATACTATAGTTTAAGGTGAATGTGAAGATGGAATAATTTAACCCGTTATGTGGCAAATATGAACTGTATTAAGGTTTAAAGTATCAAAATAATCGTACAACTTGATTTACTTTCACAACTTTCTACTATTAAAGTTGCGTCTCACACAATCTTGTAACTGCATTCCCAGAAGAGAAATAAAGGGCAGAGATCTAATGAGGATGGACATCAACTTAATTAATTTTGGAAGTTCATTATGTTTTAATTCTAAGTTTCTCAATAGAAAATAATATTTAAATCAACTATGATTTAAAAGACTGTATTGTTAATCTTTATTTCCATTCAGAATTTATGGTTAGAAAAGTTTTTCGAATCTTTAATTTTACTTTTCATCTCAAATTGTCTTAGACGGAGCAATCGTTGATGTCTGCAGCCGAAAATATAGTATAAACTATCCATTTGAAAGTATCCGGAAAACCCACTTAAAGGTGTGTTCTAGTGTGGCTGCTTTTCAAGGCTTGGTTTGGGTTCCTTGATTCCTGTTGTTAAAAATATGAACTCTGTGAGTTACGTGGAGATTCGGAATGGTTCTGTTCCCCCAACTCTACGACGACATTTCGAAGAAAACTCATTTCTCTTCCAGCTGGACAGCTGCTTCATTCACAAATTGAAGTTTTCGCGGTCATGGTTTAGCGAAATGATTGTTCAATAATTGGACTGGACTCTTAAGAGCCTCGATCTAAAACTCACATAACACTTTTGAGGCAAATTGGAACTCAGATTAAGTAGCCAGTTAAATCGACCTTCCTCTCTGCTAACACTCACTTGAAATGTGCTGAACGACTGGAAGTTAATTGCTATGGTCCACCATCCAAAACTGGGGAAAAGTCACCCCAGGCATGTGCAGGCTGTCGTCGATTCAAGAGGAGGACAGAAATCATATTAATATACGGCTCAGAATTTTCTGAGTCTGTACCACTGGATGTCCGGACTTATTTTTGGCCATTTCTTTGGCAAGAAAGAATAGGTACATATATTCTCTACATTTAGTCCTAGAGACAACAATTAATATACGATTCAGAATTTTCTGAGTCTGTACCACTGGATGTCCGGACTTACTTTTGACCATTCCTTTTTGCCAGACAGAACAGATACATATATTCCCTACATTTAGTCCTAGTGACAACGAATGCTAAATTGATCCCTAGCAAAATTAAGATAAATTCTTCTAGGCTCTATACAAATTAAGTCATTTCATAAGATTAAGTTATTTTTTGTTTTTCAAAATATAGCTAATACTAATTCTTTTCATTCTTTTGCTATTCACATTTACTACTTTTTTATTCCCCACTGGATCACAGAAAACACTTTTCCGTGGGAAACCTATTCTAAAATAAAGCTTTTTTTTTCTTTAGTTATGTATATTTACTAGTTTTCATGCAAAAATTTAATCAAAGGATTTTTTTTTTTAATTTCAAATTTATTTCTTCCCTTCTCTATTTGTTAATTTTGCGAATTTACCAGTGTTCAATCTCAAATTGAACCAAATGAGAGATTTGTTAGAATGAAATGAATTATTTCTACTATTTCTTTTCATTTGTTAGGTTTTCTCAACTACTAATTTTAACTTCCAAGCCAAAACACAGCAAATACTTTTCAGTCCCAAGATATATTTTGCCACTAAACACTAATTTTGTTAGTTAATTAATCCCTAAACGAAGCACAGAAAATACCTTTAAGTAGAAGTTCAATTTTTACACAAAGCCCTTCATTTGTTAACTTTACAGATTTAATGTAGTTTCCAATGCAAAATAAAACCACATCAAATACCTTTCAGTGTTATATCAATTCTTCTACTCAGAAATTGAAATCAATCCTTTTACTAAGCTCTTTGTTTGTTTTACAGATTTACTACATTTTGCGACAGAAAAGGTCTTCCAGTACAAAACATTAACAAACTAAAAGCAAATAATTGACTACTATCTTCTGTGGTAATTTCGTGTTGAATGATAACATACTTAATGGTATTATCAGATCAGGAATCCATACATGCAAGTATCAACACTATAAATTATTAACAAGCCAGTTTTAAGCCTAACCTTAATGGCCGAATTTCAATTCTAATTCATCTTTTATTATGGGGTGCATATAAAATAACTGAAATACATCAAAGCAGTGATCGGACATTGAGAGTCTTTATGAGTCAATGAATGGCTTGTGGCACTTTCAAATAACGTTTACACTCGATTGGAGTTCTCTGAAATGGACTTTATCTGTGTGGGTTTAAAGTGTACAAACATTAACAGTGGAGAATACCATTTTAACACACATTAACAAGAAATGTTTTACGAACATCGATTTAGATAGGTAAGAAATAAATGGTCTTAGTTAAAATTTTAGAATAATTAAAGATTAAAGGTTTATCATCTACTGGTTGTTTTAGGGAGCGTATATATTAAAAATTGCTTATCTTGATTGATAATATTATTTAAATTAAGTTCACTTTTATAGCTGCTTAGTATTTAACAGTGAATTTTAAAAATAAATGCCTTCTTAGGCATCAAGAGAAGAATTAATGTGCGATCTAGATTTTAAATCGGATAGTACAATAAACTCATTTTAACTTTTCAAACATAAATAATTGAGAATACCATTTTAACAAACATTTAAAATAAATGATTTACGAGCCTCGTTCTAGATTGTTAAGAAGTAAATGGCTTAAGACAAACTTTTAGAAAAATTAAAAGTTTTTCATATTTATTCTAATAGTTTCTCATATCAATTCATATATCATCATCATTTAGTTTCACATAGTCTCACATCAATTCATATAGTTTCATATCAATTCTAATAGTTTCTAAGGTAGCGCCTACATTCAAATATGGTCTTTCTTAATTTATAATACTAACTCAATTAATTTAGCTATTAAATTTGTTTAGTTTTTTATATTTATTTAAAAAAATTTAAATAGTAGAAAAAACTGCTTTCATTTTATTAAAATTCAAAAGAATGGGAATACTAACTTTTTTTTCTAACTTTAACTACTTCTAAAACGTACGACGTTTTATTATTTGTGATTTAGTAAAATGAGGAAAGACATTAGAAAAAATATATACATTACGCTGACAATGGAGTACATCAAAAAATCGTATTAATGATACAAGAAAGCGTGAAATGCATCAGATAAAGCCTCTCTTACCTGAAAAGAAAAAAAAAATAAAATTAACGCCATTTGATTTAATATGGAAATATTAGAACTGGAATCATTATTATGCATATAGTACCGTAATGATGTTCTTAAGATATATTATTAGAAGTCTTGTTAAAAATGAAGTAAAAATATAAATATCAGATATCTGAAATTAATATTCCAGCGTAGAAAATTAAAGGAAAATTAACGAATCACCTCTGAGGAAAGCGGGACTAAAAAGATTAAAATATGTTTGACTGCCGTACAAAACAGAAAAGTTGAAAAGTGACATTGAATAATTTCTATCACATAGTTAGTTTAGTTTTACTGTTCACGGTTTCACTTTCTTTGGTAATGACTCATAAGATTTCAAAAGCATTTTCTTTTTGTCCTGGCTTAAATAGTAATTTGTGTTTCAAATGTGTTTATTTTTTTCTTCTAAAAAATCGTATTAAGGGTGATCAGTAAGGCACATCCTGTATATATGCTTATTACTTGAAATAAATAATAATAGCCTAAGCTTTCGAAGCAGAGGGGGCACCGACGTCCCTTTTAGATGTTTTTTTCGTTCTGATGCTGTTTTTAAAGCAAAAATATATTTTAGTATTTTTTTGTTATATAAAATGGCATAATAGATACCAAAAAAGTCTGTTAGATTATTGAAGTTATATTTGGGCAATATCAGTACTCAAATATAATATCCAAAAAGAAAAAAATAGAAAGTGTTTTTTTATTATCATGTTTTTTATTAATGTTTCTTATTCATGCTTTTTATTCATATTCGTTTCTTATTCATATTCATATTTTATTCATATTCGAAATTAAAATGTTTTTTATTCATATTCGAAAAGTTATCTCGCAAACTAAAGAAATTTCAGTAGTGAATAACTGTTTCTCTTAGATCTAATAACTGCAATAAGTGCAAATTCAAAAGGCGTGCAGCCGTACTTGGAAGATTTTTCTCCTATCACACAAAAAACATCAATATTTCATAACCATAAATTATTAAAATACCATATATAATATTTTCCACTTATTTTGACTGAAATTTATACAAATAACAAAAAAAAAGTATGAAAAATAAGTATAATTAAAATTCTGCTCCGAAGGACTAAACAAGAAGTAGATTTTTGTTGCAAATGTTTCTTTTCTAAAAAAATATAAGAAAGCGATTAAAAAATAAATTAAATATACCAAATATATTTCGTTATTTCCTTTCGAATAATCAAGGAACATATTTGTAATCAAAATTTAAATGTTTAATTAAGTTGCTGTTTTGAAAAAAAAGTCAAATTTCAAGGAAAATTTAAAATTAACAAATAATTAATAATATGTTGAAACTAAATTATTAATGTAATAAAAACTGAATTATTTAAATCAAATTTACCTTTTTTAGTTTGATGAAAAGTACGAACAAATAATGATTCTTATTAAATCCAGCTCTAAACAAAATTAATTTACAAACATCTCCTTAAATAATGAAATTTTTAATTAGTTAAATAGTATCGCATTTTGATGACATTACAAATTTCATAAATTTTCTAATTAAAATTATCAATGTATTTTCAATTAGATTATTTATTAAATCAAATAATTTTAATTAATATTAATTACATTTATTTTAATTTACTTTATTTTTTACTTTAAGTAAAGTTTTCTAAAGAAACAAACAACTTACTTATAACTCCACTTGTTATAAAAAAAACTTAATTATAATAAACGTAATTTAAAGCTACAATTTCATTTATTCTAGAGAATGTACTTTTAGGTGCTTAAATATAAAAAAAAAAGCATGCGTTCTCCTCAGAATAAAAATAATATAACTCTTTAAATAATTTTCTAAATTATAATTAAAACGCGTGTAAAAGTTTTAGATCCTCCATAAATTTATGACATTGCATGAATTTTTATAAGTAAAATGGTTTAAGTCATTTTAATCTTCCATAAAAATCACTCTGTTATAAGTACCGCGGGGGCGGTGAACAACAAATTTAAAACTTATGTTGACCTTAGGATCTCATTTACTTCTCTTAAGTGGCGTATTGTTTTCCGCAATCGTATGAGTAGTTAGACTATACTTAAAGCTTTAAATAAATACGTAGGAAGTAATTAATATTGTTCCTTTGAAATTGCAATCATTATTAAAAAAACCTGCGTTTATAGAGTAATCGAGGCATTTATCTACATAACATAAAAAGATAATTATCATCTTAACCGTTTTGTTTCTTTTTGGGCAGAATAATCACATGATATGATCATTAATAAATTAAAAAAACATAAATCTTCTTTTTTCATCAGCATACAGTTATAAAAGTTATTTATTCATCCCTTCCTTAATGATATTTAATAATACTATTTATTTATTTATCATCCCTTCTTAATATTATTTTCTGTTTCCATTACATTTTGAATTTAATGACTGAGTGAAAATAACAGCATTTACTCAAAAGTAGTTACATACATATTGTTAAAATCATCGTGATATTATGCCATATTTAAAGATATTTAGTTGCCGCTTTTAATTATTTACACAATAAATAATTTATGTTTACTTATTAAAAAATTATGTTTCCTTTTTTCATAAATTTTAAGCAACACCAATGCAAAAATTATAAAAATACAAAGTATCTATTTAAAATTGTAAAGCAACTTTAAGAGATAACTCACTGCACTATTTATAAATAATCTATAAATTTTCGCGTACTTTTCGTAGAAAACAAAAATAATTTTTATAGTAGAATAAAATATTTACAGGGAAGAAAGCCATAAAACTTTTAATTCTCCTAAATATTTATAGGGGACAAACAATATTTTGCAAAATCTCAATAATATAAAATAATTGTTATCATATAGCAACATTTTATACAGATAAACAACTTCATTTTTTACTTATTTGCTTTTTGACGTTATTTAAAATCATTATACTTTTAAATATATCGAATTAAAATTTAAGTTTTCATCAAATCTATTTCATTATATAATTGTAACAGCAAGGAGTCTTACATGATCTTACAAACTCGCATATATAATTAATGTATAAACAATTTATTATTTATTTATAATATATTATTATTTATTATTAGTTATCATTCTATTAGTATCTATTAAAGTTGACTAAAAATAACTTCAAACATAAAAAGTATTAAAAAGCTAAGATATATAATTGTAGATTTTAAAATGTAATGCATAGATATATCAGAGAGCAAAAATAAATAAAAGATATATCTTTTGATTCATGATGCTAAGAATAGATCTGCTTCAAAACAATAATTATAGCACTAACTTACAATAGTGTATTATTACTTATAAAAAACTTTTTTATTTTCTATATCCTGAATTAAATTATTTATTCTAGTCCTTGTTTTCTGCTTTTAATAAAATTTGGTAAAAAAAGTATCATTTTATTTGAAAACAAATTAAATTTAAGACCTCACCTTATTAAATATTCATCTTCACCTTATAGAAATGCTGGAAAGTATTAAAAGAGTTTTAAATAAATTACAACTGTACTTAGGTTCTGCTTTAAAATTTTAGCCTTTCTTTCTTTCTCTCTTGCTTTCTTTCTTGAAATCTTTCAACATAATAATTCTTTTTAATAAGAAAATGTAAATTTCACAATATTTATATGCCTCTAATTTTAGAAGGAAATAAAGCAGAGGATTTATGAAATCAAAGATTCTGAATAATTCTAATTCAATCATGATTTATTATTTCATATATTTCGAAAAAAAACTGTTGAATAAACATTATATTTAAAGTTAAATAAAGATGATTAAATATATTTCCAACATTTCAACATGCTTTTCATTTTAATAATTTTAGCTTCCAATTTCCAGTTAGAAAAAAAAAAACATTTAAGCAACATAGTTACATGCAACAAATATATTTAGAAAAATTTAAAAAAAAAAATGCTTTTCAACTAAATAACTTACAAAAACTTTCAATTTCAACTATGAAAAAGGAAGAAAATAACTTTTCAATATCACCACTGAAAAGCAACATTGTAGTTTCTTATTTGACGAGAACTTTACGAACTATATATAAAGAAGACAAACAAAATAATTTCTCGGATATTATCTGTCTCTTAAAACTAGAAAAAAAGGAACTATAGATTAAACATTTGAGTTCAGAGTAGAATAAAGCATAGTTAGTATTTTGTTATTATTTAATACATTAATTAATAATAAGAGTACAATACTATTATGAAAATTACAGGATGTAACTTAGTGAAATTTGTCTAAAAAGTAAATTGTGTTTTTTTTATAATAAAAAAAAGGGAATGTAAATTGGAGAATTGAGTGCAAATGAATCTCACAAACCTAACTCTTTTCTACTGATAGTAATATGTTTAGCATTATATTTTTTTACTTTATTTATTTAAAAAATGTTAAATAACAAATAATTATTTCTTACACAAAATAATCTTTTGAAAAAAAGTTAATAACTTTATTTCAACTTGAGTATCTTAAACGCTTTAATTCCAACAATGAATAGAGAGAAAAACTGAAGACAAATAAAACTTTTTCTTAGGTATAATCTTGTTTTAAAAACTAGAAAATAAATATTACTCTAGTAAACAATAGAGTAAAGTGTAAAATAGATATTAATTGTCAGTAGTTAAGGTTATTAAAAGCCTAATTAATATTTTGTCATAAAAAAACATAATTAAAAATAAAATTGTAAAATTATTTTGACCTTTAGAGGATATAACTTTGATATCAAACATTTAGTTACGTATGGTAGTGATACTTGAACTTTAACAAATAAAAACAAATTTAACCAACTAATATGCAAAAGGAAAATTCGGAGAAATTTTTGTTTGGATCAGTTAAAGTAAATAATACATAGTGGGGAATAAGAAACAATCGTTAACTTATCCGATTTAATAAATCTAGACGCTTAGCATAGCTGGAGATCATTTAAACATAAAATAATAATTGAAATCCCAAAAAAATGTGGAGAATTTTAGAATCAATTAAAGTAAATAGGGAAGTAGGAATAATAGAAAGAATAAAGTAGTAGGGAATAAGAAACAGTTATTGTTAACTTAACCGATTTAATAAATCCAGATGTTTAAAATGGCTGTATATTATTTAAAGATAAAATAATAATTGAAATCCCAAATACATTTGGAGAATTTTTGGATTAATTAAAGTAAATAATGGATAGTGGGGAATAAGAAACAATTGTTAACATAAACGATTTAATAAATCCTGACGTTTAGTATGGCTGGAGATCATTTAAAGATAAAATAATAATTGAAATCCCCAAAACAATTGGAGACTTTTTGGATTAATTAAAGTAAATAATACATAGTGGGGAATAAGAAACAATTGTTAACTTAACCGATTTAATAAATCCAGACGTTTAGAATGGCTGGAGATCATTTAGAGATAAAATAATAATTGAAATCCCAAATACATTTGGAGAATTTTTGGATTAAATAAAGTAAATAATGCATAGTGGGGAATAAGAAACAATTGTTAACTTAACCGATTTAATAAATCAAGACGTTTAGTATGGCTGGCGAACATTTTAAGATAAAATAATAATTGAAATCCTCCCAAAAAATTTGAGAATTTTTGGAATAATTAAAGTAAATAATACATAGTGGGGAATAAGAAACAATTGTTAACTTATTCGATTTAATGAATCTAGACGTTTAGTATAACTGGAGATCATTTAAACATAAAATAATAATTGAAATCCCCCAAAAATATGAAGAATTTTTGAATCAATTAAAGTAAATAATACATAGTGGGGAATAAGAAACAATTGTTAACTTATCCGATTTAATAAATCTGGACGTTTAGAATGGCTGGAGATCATCTAAGGATAAAATAATAATTGAAATCCCTAATACATTTGGAGAATTTTTGGATTAAATGAAGTAAAAAATGGATAGTGGGGAATAAGAAACAATTGCTAACTTAACCGATTTAATAAATCCAGACGTTTAGTATGGCTGGAGATCATTTAAAGATAAAATAATAATTGAAATCCCCAAAAAAATTCGAGAATTTTTGGATTAATTAAAGTAAATAATAGAAACAATTGTGAACTTAACCGATTTATTAAATCCAGATGTTTATTATGGCTGGAGATCATTTAAAGATAAAATAATAATTAAAAAATAAAAAAAACTTATAAATTGGAAACTTTTGAACTAGAGACCAAAAAAGAGACGATTTGACGATACCACCACAGATCTAACCACCTTGAAGGTGAAAATATTAAAGCTGAAAGTCAAAAAATGAAAAATTTGGAACGATGCTGTTTGGCAGGCCAACGCTGACTAAGGGCTGTTGTGATGTATGTATAAAAAAAATTATATTCATCTATTAAATCTAGAACCTAACTCTTGTCTATTTATCTCAAAATGTTTAGCAATTTATTTTTCTTGTATTTTTCATGAATTTATTTTTAAAGTAAATAAAATATTTTGATGCACGAAATAATTTTTTGAAAAGAATTACAAAATAATATTTTGGCAAGACTTAGAACAAGTTTAAATTTCAATAATAAGGCATAATAAAAACATGTTAAAAAGTTTTGGTGTATGTAAAGAGCAAAGTTATTTTGGAAATTACATGATCTAACTTAAATAATAACGTTTACCAATAATAACGTTTCTAACACCTAACTCTTGTCTATCGAATTAAAAATCATTTTGCATTTTATTTTTGCTTCTATTTTTCATTAAAAAATGTTAAAATAACTAAACGTTATTTGTTGCGCAAAATTATTTTTTGAAAAAAATTATTAAAAAGTTTAAATTTCAATAAGAAGACATAATAAAAACATGTTAAAAAGTTTTGCCGTAAATAAAGAGAAAAGTTATTTTGACTATTACCGTCAAACGGGGTGACTTGGTGCCATCCTGGATTTTCGAACTCAAGCGGCTGATTGCGCCAGAGGAAGGAACCGATCGAAAAAGGAAAACTACTGCTAGGTAGCGGGATAGTAGGCGATTTTAACTGAGGTACTGCACCAATCAAATTATAACCTAAATTGTAACCTACCATTGTTTGTGTCGACGAGGATTTGTGGTGCTGTGATCTGGAAAGGAAGTGTGGTCTGGTAATCATATTTCGGTAGCAGCCGGAAAAAAAGTAAGTTCAGTTTTTTGTCACCAAACTGTCAAAGAAGTTCTACACGCTTCGACGTTTCAAAATGATTTTTTGTTTACCAGTTATAACCCTTAATTCAATTTTCGATTAAGTGTGGAGTGACTAGGTGCCATCTTGTTTTGCAGTTTTTTGGTCATTTTTAAGATTCTAGAGTGTTTATTGTTTAAGTGGAGAGACAGCCATTGATGACCTAGATGTTGACCACCCATCTACAACAGTCTCTGGTCGATCGTTGGTCGTCAGTCAATGACGCAAACTACACTGGCTCTGTGCAAGGTGACTTTGTTGCAGTAATATATAAAGAAAAAATGTTCCCGGGTCAAATGATTTCTGATTTCGACAGTAGCAACGAGGTATGTGTAAAATGACTGGAGAAAAGTGGACAATTCTGGAAGTGGCCTGACACCCCGGATGTTTTGTGGCACAAAAAGAAATTAACCCTGAAGAGAACCTCTACCAAATGGCGACAAATTTCAGGTTATTCTAAATTCGGATGGACGGAAGAGAGAATTTATATCTCAAATTTGTAGTTTGTTTTTCGTTTAATAAATTGAGTCATTTTGAAAAACAGCTTGAAGAGTTTCTTTAATAAATAGCATTTTTTCATATGTATGGCCTTTTTTATTATAAAATTTGAAGGTATACTCATAAAAAAATTAACTTATAATAGCTAAAATGACAAGGAGATGAATTCTAAAGAGTGAGAAGTTGCAAGCGATCGTTTCTAATAGATTTAAAAGGAGGAAACATGCGTGGCACTTAGTAACCCCCATGAGCGGAGTGAAAAAGTGCCACTAAGAAAAAATTATATCTCCCCTCCATGATATCTTAGAATCATTTTCAATATGTGAATTGAAAGCTAAGATGTATAATTATGTTGCATTAAATAATCAACCCGATAGGTGAAAAATTAGAGGAATTATGACACGAAAACGTCAAAAAGTGGGCCATAGTCACCCCGTTTGACGGTACATGATATAACTTTGATAATAAAATTGACCTATAAAGTCTAAAACCTAACTCTAATCTATCGAATTAAAAACATTTTGCATTTAATTTTTGCTTCTATCTTTCATTAACAAATGTTGAATTTCTAAAAGTTATTTGTTGCACAAAATTATTTTTTGAAAAAAGTTACCAAATCATATTTTAACAAGGCTTACAAAAACTTTCAATCTCATCAATAAGAAGGAAAAAAAAAAAAAAAGAAACTTTTCACTTTCCACTAAAAAAAATCGTATCATAGTGTCTTATTCGAAAGAGAACTTTACGAACTCTATATAAAGAAGACAAACAAAACCTTTTGTCAGATATTATCTAGCTTTTAAAGCTAGAAAAGAAGAAAGAAAGATGGCAGAAAGCCGATGTAACGAAACAGGCGGGGAAAAGGAGTTACGAAGCAACACAAATTCTCTTCTTTAACCACGTGCTGCACGAAGAGCCACTTCTAAGATCATTTTTCCACCATTAAGTTGAACCCAAAAAATCCCTCTTCCGTTGGTCTCAAAGCTCCATTTTTTAACTACTCACTCAACTTTTTCTTTTATTCTTTCTTTTTTTTTTCTTTTACATCGCAGCCATTTCCTATTGTTCCCTGCGGAGTGATTTAATCTGGTCCGTACTTGATGAAAGTTAATTGAGGCTGTTGCCATTCTAAAAGAAACTAAAGATGTGGAGGTTTCCAGGGTCCGAATAAGGAAGAGTAGGGAATGAATAGATGCATTACCGCAAAAATGAAAGAAATAAAAGAAAATAATAATGTTAGAAGTGTCGTGGAGTAATGAATTATGAGAGAGACAGAAAGAGGGATATATTGCAATTAATGATGGTTCATGAAATGTACTCATGACATATTGGATAGATATGCTTGACCTTAATAATGTAATATATTGTTTGTAATGGCTACATTCAGGGTTTAATTTTGGCTGACTTAAGCTATTGTAGAGACTTTAAGTGTAATTTGAAACATAAGGAAACACAATAAATATATTTTAAGTACATTTCTGTGCTAAAAGATGAAAGTTCTTTTGTTTACTGTATATTTATTTAGATATTTTTCTTTGTTATACGAAAAGGAAATTACATATGAATCATTTTCAGTTTTAAATCTTTGATAGATTTACCTACTAAGAAAAATAATAATTCAATACACTAGATAAGAGTTTTTGTTATAAATTTTTAAATCCATTAACTAGAAAACTAAAAATTCATTACAGAAGATAACAGAATCTTTCATAAATCTTTAAATCAATTAATTAAACTTAAAAATTAAAAATATATTTAGATGATAGTAGGTTTTTTTGTGAAAATTTAATGCTTAACTAGAATATTAAAAATACATAACACATGCTAGCAGTTTCTGTTATAAATCTTTAAATCGATTACTTAACAAAAACATTAAACATATTACTGATCGTAAATATTTTTATTTTAGATTTTAATCTTGAATAACTTAATTAGAAAATTTTAAACACATTACAGATGATTATTTGCGTCTGTAATGAACTTTAAAATCAATACAATTGAACAGAATATTGATAATTTCTCTATATTTAGTTATGTTTTTTTTTTTATTTTTAAGAAAGGAGAAAAAATATAATACTTGCAATTAACCAATGCTGGTAATGTTGGTGGAGCTACTTAAACTGCAATCAATCAAATTATACAAAAAGAAGAAGATGTTCCAAATTTAACTATTTTATTCAAAAATGAAACTTTTGTTTCAGTGCAAGTGCGATTTTTGAAATCTGAACTATCGATATTAAAGTTTATATTGAAAATAAATAAATAAACAACATAAAATGCATAATATTTTTTTAAATGTTTAACATATATATTTTTAATATGTCGACATTCACGAGAATTTGGCCAAACTTTGTATATATTTATTTGCTTGGCTGATAATTATTGAATAACATTGAAGGAAAACAATTTGTTTTACTATTAAATTTTGAAGGTTTCACTTGCATAGAATGACGAAGTCGAAATAAAATTCATAAAATGTTAATTTCAAAAATTTAAATTTTTCGAAATTCAAATAAATAATGAAATGACATTAATTTAAAGTTACAAATATTTTTCAGAAACCATAAATCTATGTTGTTGCCAAAAATTAAATCTAAATCTTATTAATGAGGCTACCAATGAATAAAAAAACACTGGAAATGAATTAAACGAAAATAATTCTTTATGTGTGTTTGACATTACAGAAAAGAGTCGATAACAAATGAGCCAGTATTACAATACCTTTGCAATAAAAATCTATAAAATGACATTAATTATAACCAGAAAAAAAACAGTGACATTTTCTTAAAGAAAAAAAAGTTAAATCAACATTAAATCAAAACAGAATTTTAAGAATAAATATCAAATCGTTTAGTTTTTATTTGTATTGGCCTTTATTGGCATTTCTAACAGAGCGTTTCCTTCATTATTTTTCTTTGTATTCTATGAAAGATTTTGATATCTTACATAATTTGATGCCTTTAAAGAATGCAACTTGCAAAAAATAAATTTTTATACGTCTAATCTTGGTTTATAAAAAGTATTGAAAGCATTGCGGGCATAGCCCAGATTGTAAAAAATTTCGGATTAAATTCATAGTGCCGTTGTTTTTTAACGTAAAATCCCTTTTTAACGGAACATGTTACGGTACAAAAAAATTATCTGACATACAATAATTTTCACATTAATAATTGTCGTAACTCTTATTAAATAAATATTACTGTAAAAACTACGGTATAATATTTTACGGTAAAAATGATTTAACAAATGCTGCACCCGAAGCACCAGTGATACCGTAATTTTATTGAAGACCGTAATTCTGCTTACGGTGATACCGTAAGCAGAAATTTTGCAATGCACCGTGGCCTACGAACCTGGTGGTGGTTTTAAGCTTCACAATTTTGTGACGAAAGGCATGATTGTGCCAATATGGTTAGCATTGCGCCAACCCTTCACAATGACATCACAGTGCTTTAAACACTAAGCCATCACAGCATATTAAAATGTTGTCAGCAATACTTTGAATGTAACATTTTGAATGTCACAAAATAATGTTAAAGCAAGGAGAAAAAAAAACAGATACAATATATTTTCAGAAATAAAACTCTCACTTTTGAAGATTCAGATATTCAAATGCTGTATTTTGTTATTTTCAAAATCATTTCGTCAAGGAATCACATGATTTGTGACGAAACGCGAACTCTCAAATATAAGGCGAAAATGTTTTCTCAACTAGAAACCTAGTTGCAGTGCATAATGCAACGAATAACGAAATATTTCATTATTTTTGACGATATTTGTTTCCTCGAAAAAGTGACGTTAATCATTTCACCACTTTGACAAAATGTTTGCTCGGAACATAAACCAGGAAACGATATCGTCAAAAACGAAAAATGTTTCGTGATATTTGAGTATCCATTTTTTACAGTGTATCCAAAACATATGGTATCATAAAAATCCAAAAGCATTAAAATTTGTTTCATTTTTGGAGGATTTTCAGAGGTAGTAAAATGAAATTTAATGAGAAGCATCTGCACGTTAAATCGAGCAAGCAAACTTATTTTGATATTCTTAATCCAACCTAAATTAAAAGTGATAAGGAAGATTTCGATAATGTATTTTTACTTGCCTGAATAAAAGTTCAATACATTTAATGTGAATATATTTTTTCCTTAATTTTAGATCAGAATTAAAAAAATAAATTTTTCTAAAGGTGAACATTATGGAACTGCACTTTATAGATTTAAAGAATGTTTTATTTATACTTTAATAAAGTAAAATATTTCTTTGATTTGAAAGTATTTTTAACGAATAGTACTTGAAATTCTATTCGAGTTTTTATTTCAAAAATATGTAAATTTTTAGAAAATTTACTTTTTGGTTGATGGAATCGACAAACGATACCCTAACGCTTTTATATCTACGCATGGGAACTACCAAATATGTTATGAATTGAAATTCATACCTTACGGATTTTATGAATTCCATTCTAGTGTATCAAAAAGGGAAAATAAAAATGCAAACGAGAAAAAAAATCTGAATTAAATTTCTCAGTCTTTCTTTAATGTATTCGCTCAGTTTCATTTAAAATTCTACAAAGTAAAATTAAACCCCGCATTCAATAAATAAGAAAGGAAGAAGAAAAAAAATTGTTCTCGCCGAACAGTGAAAATCCGTTTAGAAATTAATTAAAGGCGAATCAGTTTTTTTCCTTATTATTCCACGCGTGTTGGCAACACCTTTAGAAAGAAGATATTTGGAGACTGAAGAGTATTTTCGACATCGATGGGCAGCATGACATTAAAAAAATATAAAGAAAAAATAGTAGACAGATTACTGCTTTTCAAGAAAGGCGTTGAAGTCAAAAAGCTTGATTTAATACTTTTTTCTTAAATTTTTTTTAGGAACGTCTTTTCAAGAATGAAAAGATATGAGGATTTTTTACCCTCTTGTAATTTGTTCTATTTTCACATTTATTTGCTCAATTATTTTTTTCGTCGGTGTTGAGATCTTTTACGTACATAAAACAAGTAGCTTAGAACAAAAAAAAAAGTTAAAGTTCATAATAATTAAAATTAGAGACTGAAGCAGGAATGGAGTGTAGTTTTGAGTGTAAAAGAATTTAACAAAAAAAAAATTACTTTTTTGAGCCAAAAAAGTTAGTAATTTCGCGAGGAAAAAAACTAGAATTGACTTCTAGAAGAAAATGAAAATATTCCTGAAAAAGAATTTTCTCTCTGAAAGTATTTTGATTAAAATTATTATTTTGATACTAAGTCGAGTAAGAAATGTATTTTCTAAAAAAGAAGATTGATTTTTTTTTAACAATGAGTGAAACAGGATTATTGTTTGCGTAAGTATTGAATAATTGTTTTTCTTTTTCATAATACAATTAACAAAAAAAAAACTAATGAACAAAAAATAATTTTAATAATACGTTATCTGAAACTAACGAAACTTACAAAAAAGACTACTTTAAAAAAACCTTGTATTCAGGAAAAAAAAATTATATCTTTAAGTTCGAATTTGTGTGATGTAATTTTTTATAAACAATACTGATTAAAAATATTAATATTTAAATTTGTTAAATTTGTTTAACAATTCATTTAATTTTAATTTAAATGTTTTATTGAACTGTACAGTAGAAAAGTACAACATGTAAATGCTGTTGAAATTTTATACTAAAAAACTTTCCATTTTTTGATGAAATGGCTTTTTATTTCAGCGAACATTTCGTCATATTGAGGAAATAGCTATCTTCCCTGTCTGAGGATATGAATATCTATCTGAAAATACGAATTTCGTCAATATCATGAGGCTTAATGGTAAGCATCGATATTAAAATTTATAAACTTTTCTTCTGTGTCTGAGCGAACAATGCTCTGAGCGAACATTATGGCTTACTGAGAATAAAACAATACACACTTATCTAAAGAAACTAATTACATCCATATTGATTGCTAAACATCAATTAACACTATTGATAAAGAATAGCAATAAAAAAAAAGAATGAGCGAAAGGTTTCTTCGGCATCAACATGAAAAGTCCCATACGCGTGAAGACACACTTATGAAAATTTCGTCAGATATTTGAAAGGTCGCGTTTCATCAAAAATTATGTAATTTCTTGATAAAATTATTGCAAAAATCAACGAAATAAAACTCAAGCATATTTCAATAATCAAAAATTAGAATTTTATTTCTGAGTTGCATTCGAAATGAGTCAGAGCCACCCTCTATCAAAAGACTCAGTATCAGAAAAAAATTGCAGATCAACCATATTATTTAGAAACAATTCTATAATGTCTTCTTGTAAATTTTTATTTTATTTTAATTGACAATGAAATATTTCTAAGATGTTTTTATTACTCGATATGTCATCATTTAGCATTTCTACCTAAATGTAACAATTTTGCTTGCTTAGTAAATAAATGTTACAAACTTACTTTACAGAAACAAAATTACAATACTTCGTTCAGAAAGGAATTATTAAATAGTTCTTTAATCTATAGCATTTTACTATGATTCGACTATTTCGTTAATCCACCTTATAACAATCACATTTTACTCCTTAGAGGCCGTTCTAATTGGGCTTCTTTAAAAGACAGATTATTCTGGACTGAGAAAACACTTTTGGTAAAATTACCGAACTGTACGATAATGAGATTTTTGCTTTAATTAAAACTATAATTCTGGTTAATCTAACCAAAATATACGGTATTTAAACCATTTATGTGGTTATTTTTCTGTTCATATGGTAACAGTTTGCCAAAAATTCTTGTTTTCAAAATTACGGTTCTTATTACAAAATATTTGAAGAGAAAAAGTACAAAACTGTAAAATAAATTTATTCGACTAAGTGGTTTTTATGCAATACTCTAAGCAATAGCAAAAAAATTTACCATATTTTACAATATATATTATAAAACCATATTTTATTATTAGCTTTATCAAAATCATTACCGAAGCATTTTGTTAAAAAAGTGAATATCTTCATCACAATACAAATCCTTACTTTGGCATTATTATTTCAATAATTACAGCAAAAATCATATAAAAATGAAATATTTATGAGGGCCTTTTTTATTGCAAAAGCAAAAGTTTCTTAAAAGCATTTTAATTTCAACCTCAAATTACGATCAAAGCCAAACACGGCTCTGCAATGATCTAAAAAAAGTTTTTTTTTTTTTTTTTTTTTTGAGCCGCGATGGCTTAGGAGATAGAGCGTTTGCCTTCCAAAGTGGCGAACAGTGTTCGAATCCCTATCGATACAAATTCCGGCTTGCACCGATCTGAGTGCTGACGTTGAATATCCTCAGTGGTAGACGGATTATGGGTTAGAGTCCTCTTGCCGTCTGGCTAACCGGGGACATTCTCGTGGTCTTCCAATCCATGCAACGCAAATGCGGGTTAGCTCCATTAAAAAAATTATTCACGAAGGTAAATTTGCTCCTCATACTCTATCCAGGAGTTCCCTTGTCTCCTGGATTGGGTTCAAAATACAGACTACGGAGTTGAACATTAGTCGTAAACCAATAAAATTAGGTCGGCTGTTCAACGACGGTTATAAAAAAAATCTTTTCAAGTATCAAAAGTTAAAGTTTATCAAAAGAAAAAGTTTTTTAAAGGTAAAGATTAAACTAGTTTAGTTACTCAACTAAAATTTATTTGAAACATAAAAACAATAAAATGTAACACTCTTGCTAATGAAACTTTCATGGAGAAACATGTCTTGTACAGAATAAAAAGATTTATTGTTCTATTTCAATTATCAAAGTTGCGTTTCTCTTAAGTTCCTTAATAAAGACTCCTAATTTAAAAAAATCCAAATTAATTGACGAATGCACATTTAATTGTTCTCCAAACTCGTATGTTACTTACTTATATAATTCCTAGAAGCATGTTCAAAGGCAAAATTCTCTTTATTTTCCCAAATAAAGAACATTTCTTAGAGAACTCTTTTTTATTAGCCAATCAGACGGAAGTCAAATTTCTCTAATCTACCACTTGGAATAAAGATTAATGAATCAAAGACAATACCAATTAAAGAAAAAAAGAAGAAATTATCTGAAGATCCGAACCATTTAATCCTGGAGTATTCGTTTTCGTATCTGGAAAGAATAAGGCAAAACAAATTGCCACGTAATGAACACTAAATCCCATGAGATTTTAATGCCGGGAAACATAAGGAATAAAATAGGGAAAAAGAGAACTGTAAGGGAATTCACAAATCAGCCGTAGTTAAAGGAACAAGTCGAAAATAAGTTGTTCTTCTTTTGGTTTTTACGAAAAATACTTCAAACAGAAACGAGCAATTAGTCTATGCAAAAATTCATAGGGTAAGTGTGTATTTTTAGAGTTTAGGAGAGATTTTGGGAATTTTACGATGCCGATAGAAATTGTTATGGGAATTAATTTAGCTAAAGAAAAGATTTTAAAACTTAGTTTCCGCTTTTAAGTTCTATGTATGTTTTGTTGATATTTAAATATAGCTGTTAGAAAGATGTTATTGCTTAATCGAAAATTAATTAGGTAAACCGTATTTTTACTAAACATTTTTGAGAAAAGATAATTTGTTTCCTGCAGTTGTAGGAATGAATTATCTGTTTATATATTTAAAATGAAAACGAAAAGAGGAATTTTTGAATTAAATAGATAGCACTTTGTTGAGATTAGTATGCTTTTTTTTTTATAAGTAAAGAAAGTTTTGGCAATTTCTGACCGAATTCGATCAGATAAGAAAAATTTAAACAATTTCCACATAATTAAAATTCTCTGATAACTCACGAAGACTAAACTTCATGAAATTTGAATGTCTGGAAACATAAAGAATAAAATACAGAAAAATGGAACTTTAAGTAACTTCACAAATAAACCGCACTCAAATGAAATTCGAATAGAAAATAAGTTGTTTAATAAGTGATTTTGTAATAAGTGCTTTGAAAATAAGTAATTTTGTAAGCCGCTCGAGTAGAAAATAACATGTTTTTTTCTTAACTCTCTGCAAAAATTTCTTAAAACACAAACGACTGCAGTGAGAAAAATAATTTTGAAAAAGTTTTATTTCACATTCAATGTGATGAATTGGAGCTTGTCAAGTTTTCTAAGTGCTGTAAACAATTAATGAAAATAAATATTTTTTTCTTTGAAATGTAACCCTCCAATTAAAATTCATAGAAATATTTATTTTGTATTCCATCTTACATCAATTTCAATTTTTTTTTTTAATTTCAGCTCAACACAATCTAATTATTTAAAAATTTTTAAACAGTTAAGTAAATATATAGTTTTGAATCTAAAACGGCCAAAATTATTTACTAAAATAATTATCGTCTTTATAAATTTGCATGTTAGGAATTAACGAGGAAATACATTTTCAAGAAAGTCAAAATTTGTTTTATCACTCTATTCCATTATCCAAAATTGGGGATAAGAAGGATTAAGGGAAAGAAATTTGAAGATAATTTCTTCTCCAATTAATTGGGACATTCTCCATCTCATTAATCTTTATTGTGAGTGGAATCTAGAATTTTGACTTCCAGCGACTTAAAGGGGAAGAAAGTTTGTGTCGTCTTTTGTCTCTATGGCTCTTAGAAAAGAAGAACTTTCAGAAAATTCGCACCTGGGAAAACTTTAAATAAGCTACAAATTACTCAAAATGGGATTTAGATTGTTTGACATCAAGAACTCGATTGGTTAATTTATTCATACGAAAATTTTTATTTTGATAAACAAAGTTATTAGGTTGGATTAATAATACTATAGAAGACAAAAATAAAGTTTCTAAATCCTGATTTCTTAAATTTATGTACAAAATAAATTTTCAATTTCTCGACTCAAATCTCGGGATTTAAGAGCTTACGTAATGGAAGATTTCATTTCAAGATGAATTATTTTGTTGAAATAATAAATCTGCCAGAGGATTGATATCTTAGAATAATTTTATTTAAACAGAATGAAGATTGTTCCATTTTTGTTAGGTATAACACGAACTTTAAATGCCTAAAAATTAAAAATTTCTGTCCTACTCTGGAATTAAATATCTATAATATAAGCTTAATTAGTTTAATTGTTTTACTATGGTAAAACGTATCTTATTTAAATTAATATATTAACTAACACCTGTATGATGATATATTCAATAAAGCTGGACTTGCAGAAAATGTTTGGCTTCATTTGCCATTGCTTCACCTTCTAATTAAAAATTACTTAATGACTTCTACCTTATTGCAGAAAATCAATTTTATAGACACACTGGATAATTTTGAATAAATTGTTGTTTTACTGTTGTATAGCAAGTTTCTTGCTTTAATAGTTTTCTTTTCTTCTGTGTAGAAAGTTTTGAAATTTAATATTAAAGCGTTGCCACTTTTTCAATATCCAAGAAACTACGGTGTTAAACATATTTGTTGTTGTTGTTGTAGTTGTAGTTCATTTACGTCGCACTAGAGCTGCACAATGGGCTATTGGCGACGGTCTGGGAAACATCCCTGAGGATGATCCGAAGACATGCCATCACAATTTTGATCCTCTGCAGGGGGGATGGCATCCCCGCTTCGGTAGCCCAACGACCTGCACGCGAAATCGAGCACTTTACGGTAGCACAGTTTAACGAGGACCAATACCGCACACCCTCGCTCCTTATGCAGACTGATCTAAGTGGTCACCCACCCACACACTGACCGCAGCCAGTGATGCTTGACTTCGGTGATCTGCTGGGAACCGTGTCTTAACGATCAGTCCACTGCGGGACTAAACATATTTGTAGATTTTTTTCATCACATTGCTTATTAACTTTTTTTTTTTCGTCAAAATATTTTAGATTAATAACAAATGAAAACTGTGATGTTTTTTTTTATCTGTGCACTTTCTCAGAAAGCAGTGTGAAATTGATTTTAGTGACAGCAACAACTTTTATCTCTTAGCCCGTCAAAGTTTATGATTAGCAAATAAATCATGTAAACTTGAAAGAACTTAAATTTAACTATGATAGTTTACGTGCTAAAAGGTTCTAGTTAAGCTTGCATAAAAAAACTTTTTATATCGAGATTGAATCTACCTTTACAAAAAAAAAAAAAAAAAAAAAAAAAAAAAAGACAAGATATACGTACCTTCTGAAATCGCGGATGAATCATCATTCACAAATCAAGAGTAGAAAATGTTTTCAAATTCACTTTCTCAAGGTTTATTTTAAATTTTAAGACCATCAATGAAACAAGGTTTATTTACTCAGGCATTTGTATACTTTCTTTGACACTTTAAAAGTGAAGGTTGTCTTGAACATTAAGTTTACAGTACAAACAAAAGGTTGCATTTGAGAGCCTGAACCTAGCTAGACTAAATAAAGAGAAAAAAACAAGGTTTCCAGTACCTGTTAATAAAAGCTCAATGAAAGATTGTACTGAATTGAAGAAGGATACTTCATTGCATTAATGTTCAGTTATTTAACGATATCTGGTCTAGATGATTGCACTTTACGAACAACACGGTTTAAAAAATGTGTCATCCAGAACCCTTTTTTTGAAATTTTGACCACTTACAAAATATTGATATTGTGACTCTCCTTCCTTAGTAATTATTCATAATAATTAATAGCAACTAATTAATACGAGTCATTTTAAAAACAATTAATAATAAATCAAAAGCCCAAAAAGAATGCAGTTAAACGAGTTTTAATTAAAACATATACTGTTCTTCTTTTTATCATTTATTGATGAAATAAGCTTAACCAACAGATGTACAAAATCTGAAATTTCAATTTTCGTTCGCTCTTTTTTGTCTTCCTTTGATCATTCGTTTTCTTTTATAAAGCTTTAAAAAATATTTTTATAAATAGCGACAAATATTTATTTCAAGTTACAGTTTTTATGTACTGATTTATATTTTTAGTACTTTATAAGTGTAGCTTGAATTAAAAAAAATATTATTCCAAAACATTTTTCAACTGTGGATGTCAATTTAAAACTCAAATCGTTAGTTTGTATAAACTTCTGTACTATGTTTATCAAAACACAGAAGAATAAGAAGTAAAATATTCAAATGTTTTTCAAAAAAAAAGTATAGTATGAGTTTAGGCTTCATCATTCTTTTCATCGCATCTAAACCATATATCAGAACTGACATAGCTATTATCCCTCTTCAAACCATCAAGAACAGGCATTAAAAATACTTGTACAAAAATCCCCATAAACAACAAAAAATGGAAAAAATATAGCCCTTCCCACCATTTCATCCCCATTTTTATTATGAATGGCACTAAGATTTCCCCTTGGAATGTTTGATTTTTTTTCCTTGAAGATAAAACCAAGTATTGGCTTTTACTGCAAAAAGAAATGAATAAGAAGCCATGTTTTTGTTAAAATAGATGAGATATTGTTATTTCTTTTTTTTTAGAAAGAGATCAGGGGATACAACAATAGAAAGAAGCAGTTTAAAAAAAATGCGAACTTGAAGTAAAATAGCCTCCATTAAAAGGATAAAATGTTCGATTAATATTCTAAGAGATTTTTCATCTAAGATGCGAAGATTACCTTTGATCTTCTATTCTTCATTTTCAGCGATAAATGTTAAACTATTTGAGAAAAATATTAAAATAAATAAAAAAATATTTCTCATCATGTTCCTAAGCTATTACAATAAACTTAGGATCCACTAATCGACTGGTTTAAATTCCGCATGTTATTTCTCAGTAAAATTAAACAAGATATTTTAAAACATTTCTTTTGCGTAATGTTAATATGTTTTTGAATACTTAAAAATATTTATTTATTTAAATTTTTGCTCCATTTTAGTCCTACTAACGAGAACTTATTTACAATATACTGTGATTATTCTCAGTTGCTTAACTTTGATCTTAAAAGAAAAATATCTATGTTTATGATAAAGCGTAGAGACTGCAGTGAAGTGAAAGTTTTACTTCGGAAAAAAATAGTTTGCATTTAAATGTAAAATATAAATTTGCAACAAAAATTCAAATTCTATTTATTATTAAATTATACATACAAAAAGTAGCGTGATATTTAATTTATATATATATATATATATATTTATATATATATATATATATTATATATATATATATATAATTATTAGCTTAACTATCCATGAAATATACGTATTATTAACGTATACGCATTCCACCTAAATTTATCGTTTGGTAACCTTTCTCTGTTTAATACAGTCTTGTTATCCTTGGCATGGCTACAAAATGTTGCTTGGTCGTCTATACACGTCCATTTAACATTGAAATTGTGCGAGACTTGATAATTGTGGTTTTGTAGTGTGATTTCGAACAATGGCGAGGATTGAGAACTACATAGCATTCGATGATAAGAAATGTCATGGTACATCTCAGGAGAAAATTCTAGATTAGGTTCCTGCTTCTTTGAACTTGCCCTTTTATATAAGTTATCTTATCTATTAATTATCGTATCATTTATTTAAATTATTTTATCTATAGCAATTATCTTTTTTCTTATGTTTTTTAATACTTAATATTAAAAATTTGCCTTCAAATAAGCTCAGAAATAACTTCATCGTTGTAATTTAATGATTTGGCGACTACTTTAGAAAGATTGCCAACTTTGTCCCCAAATAATTATATTACGACAAAACAGTTATTTTTTAGCCTGTTAGAATGCAGTTTTTGAAAATAATTTTTGGAACACATAAAATGAAAACAAAAACAAGATTTAAATTAATAAATGTACTAATTCAAAGATGTATGAACAGGAAATTTATAATAGAAAGCACTCCTAGAGGCGAATCATGTTTTTTCTTGTCATGGGTCGCTACGTGATTCTTTTTGAGCTCTACCTCTCATCCTGAATTAGCATGAAGATAAGGGATGGCTATATAAAGAAATATTTGTCATTAGCTGCTGTAAGTTATAAAATATTTGTTCTAATTATTTTTATTCCATAAATTGTTTTTTTATAGTGGGTCGAAATAAAAAAAAAGAAGTATTTTAAGGACCAACTTAGAAAATATGGTGAAAAAAAAAAACAAATTTTATATTTCAATGTTATTGTTTTAGCTGAAAATTTTGCCATTCAATAGCTAATAAGATTTTTCTTATTTCTATGGATTACATCACGCGTTTTTATTAGTTGGTGATCAAAATAATTAAGAAAATAAAATAATGAAAGAATATAGAGTTTACAGTCAATTAATGAGTGAAAAAAATGTAGAAAAAAAATTAACTATCCATTCGTTTTTCAATACCTGAAAAATTCGTAAATAAGTAACCCTATTTAAGTCCATTCCTTCCCAATTCTAATTAAAATATTTCATTAAAAATAAAATGAGATTATATAACTCCTGGAAATAAGGCTTACACATAAATATACAGTTCGTTTAATTAAATCAGATATTCAAGGGGAGCAACATTATTTGCAGCAAGATGCCTCCGCCCTTAAAACAATAACATAATAATAATAATTTACCTATTTTTAAAAAAAAATCCTTATTTAAAAAAATAATTAAATTACATTTAATATAGAAATGTTAGTTTTTACACCATTCTACAACAAAAGAAAAAAAATATTTAAAATGCAAAAAGTTAAGAATGCAAAATGTTTAGAATGTAACATAAAATAATGAGCCGACCGAGCTGTGTAAGGGTCAGGGAAATGGCTTTGCATCAGAAAGGTTCTGGTTTCGAATCCCGGGCAAGGCAAGGATGTTCTTTCATTTTCTGTATTATCTGTCCTTACTGCGAGAGCAACGTTGGCCCATCTAACATGGTGGCCCTAAAAAAAGTGGCCCACAAATCTGCCCTTCAGATGCCTGTATGATGTAGGTCATTCCCTAGGCGGGCATTAGAAAAAAATTCTCAACCTTAGAAAGTAAAGAATGAGATTGAAAAAGATACCTTGAGTAAATAAAGAGGCGCAAACATACGTATTTAAATAAAGCTTTGTATAGCTAAATATAAAAAGACCAAAAATTGAATAAATAAATAAATAAAATCTAAGAAGGTATAATATCTAATAATAAGATTTATAAGAAGATATTAAATCTAAGAAGATATAATAAAAAATCTAAAACATATATAATCATATCATTTTCACAAAATTTTTAGTAAGAAAAAGCCAATAAGAAGTTGATGTCAATTACAGCAATTTAAGTTGACGTGTTAGAAATTAAGACTAAAGGTAAAATTAAAAGTTTAAAGTAAATAACATTCGTTTTATCCTTTCAAAACACTCATTTCAAACAAATATTTAATGTTCTTTCAAGCGTTAATCAAAACATTGATGGGGTAAATTGTAAAATCTAGCGTAAACATTATAGAGTGTGTTGTAAAATCACGCACGTAGTCCATTTTTCATCTTAAAGTAACTAAAAAATGAGAAAATATCTTGCATAAATAAAGAGTGATAAGCATGAATACTTAAATCAATATTTGAAAAGGAAAAGAGTCGATAAAAATGAACGTTAATTAATTCAAACGGTTAAAGAAGTTTAAATATTTGATGAAAAACTGAGAAAAATGCAACTGACTATGATTTATTTTTTGAACTGGAAAAAAATGAGTATTTTCTAAGAGAGTGGAAAATACTAAATACACAATATATTTAAAAGAAGTTCACTTTTTCAAAACTTATCAATTAATGGATTACATGAAATGTATGTAAGAAATTAATAAATACTAGAAGATATTGATTTTGCGTTCGTGTTTTTTATTTTTATTTTAATGCAGTTTATACAAAATACGAGTATATCAATACAATTGTGGGAGCAGCCCCAAAGTAATTGAAACAAAAATAAGGCAATTTTAAGAAAAAGTGCAAAATGAAACATGTGAAGCCAAAACAGAAAATAAAAACTCAAGAAAATGCAGTAAAACAAATAAAATGTAGTATATAAAGCGAGTAGACAATTGATATGTGCTTTCGCTTACCGGTATCTTTCAAAAATGACTTCAAATATTTTCGTAACAAGTCTGCCAGATTAAAAAATATGAAAATAGAAGCGTGAATAGAGGATGATGAGATCATTTTGTGGCGCTTTTTTATTAAAGTAGAAACGTGCGTTTGATTTGATATTTTAGTTACCTTGTATTAGCCCACAACTGGATGTGCGCAAGGTAATATTATTTTACTTGATATTTCAAGGTTAAGAATTTATAAGATAAAATTTTAATAATGAAATTTTAATATTGATGATATATATATATATATATATATATATATATATATATATATATATATATATATATATATATATATATATATATATATATATACTCTCTGAAGTTATATTCTCTCTTCTAAAAATACGATGTGACATACAAAAAGAAATGTGCTAAATTGTTGGGTCTTACAAGAAATGGCCGTTTTAAGCAAGTTTTTACCACTTTTCATCCTTTCAAAATTTTATATATTATTTTTTTTAAGATTAAAGGCATTAATATCATGCTTTAACACACAATACAAACACAAACCAATATTCAAACATTTTTAGACTACATATTTCAGAATTTCCAATTCCTTAATATTTCAATCAATGTTTGTTATCGACACCAAACCCTTTCATTTACTGCAATGATTTGGAGTAAAACCACGACGTTTCAGTTCGAAGAAAATAACATTATATTACAACTTGACGTACGCCAGCGAGAAAGTTTAATATCTAAGTCATTATCAAAACTTAAGAAGTACCACGCTGTCGAACATCTTTCTGTTGTAGTAATTAATACGAATTAGCCCAATAAGCTCTAAAATTATTCGGTAAAACAATTCCTAAGATGTCTTTTACTTTATACCTATCATCTCCCTTACTTACACCATCAAGGTCTATAGACTCTCGTGGTTTGTGCAATCTCCAATTTCTAAGCAAATCAAGGACATTCTTCCTGTGAGGAAGTTGATTAATTATCTGAAAAGAAAATCTATACTCAGAAGCAATTTACACTGTGCTCAGTGAATCGCCAGCAAAAGCAACATGTGCCTCAATTTGCATCTGGAGCCTCTGTCTCATCTGATCTGATGGAGTGATGGACCGGCTGTGGAAAGATGAATCCCCTACTCGGTTGCTATGGTAACAAACTCTCACAGCAATACTTGAGTGATATCTCCTGAGTATTTTGGTCTTGTGTAATGGACCCTGAAGTGTTTTAAGCTTGGGAGAATGTCTAATCAAAATCGGAACGGAGTAGGAAAGGTACTCCAAAAGTGGTTGCGGACTATTTTTTTTTCTTTTAAAAAAGAAAAGAACGTTGTTGCTGGAAAGCGTTTTTACGTTTGGTCATCATTTGTTTCCTGTAATGACTTGCTTATTTTATCTGCGGTTAATTTGGGTGGATAAAGAAGTATAGGCCTCAATTTTATATTCTATGGAAATATTGATTTTGAATGTTTTGATTTTCCTGAAAATTTGGTTAAGATTTGAAACACAATATTCGTACTTTTAAACTATAATATGGTACAAATTGACTGTTAGTTTAGTAAGGTATTAAATTGAATCATGTTTCCTATCAAGTTGAAGCATTTTATTTTGTTATCTAGTCAAAGAAAGTTTATTTTGCATGATGCTAAGCTTCATCTTGAGGTTAAACGTGTTTTCATTTGGTCATCATTGGATCCCTGTAACGTTTTGCTCATTATTTTATAGACTAGTTGGTTAATATTTGAAACATAAAACCTGCATCTTAAATCATAATATGGTCAAAATGACTGCAATTTTAATAATTTATTAAACTGAAACGTGTTTCCATTCAAGTAGAAGCATTTTATAATATAATCTAGTTTAAGAAAGTTTCCTTTGCGCGATGTTATGTTCTATCTTGTGGTGGAATACTTTTTCATCTGGTCATCATTGGTTCACTGTAACGTCTTGCTAATTATTTTATCGAAAGTTGGTTAATATGTATTAGTAATTCATACGAAGTAACTGCAAGCTCTTTAAGGACATGACTAGTAAAGGAAGAAATGATATGAAATGTTGCAATCTCTAATGCCCTCTAATGCTGCTGTTCTAAATTAATTGACTCGAGAAATAATTAGGGAAAAAACAGAACATTTTTTAAAAAGTTGTATTTCAAACTCAAAATTGATATCTGAATTTTTCTCTGCGTTTGAAGTGAGATTTAGTCGTCATCTTAAATTTACAGAAGAGAGCGGATTTAAAGAGAGTGAAGCTTAAGTGACGTATTATTTCCTATTTAAGTTTTCAACCTGAATCGAGCGTAATCATAACAAGTCGTTTGAACTTATAGTTCAGAGAAATTATAAAGATTTACCAATCCCAGGAAGTGAGTTTTAGCCATCATCTTGAATATACTGGGGAATCATTATTCAATGACAGAGAAACATTATTTTTATCAATACATTGTTATCCGTCTTTATTGTTGTACTTTATTGTATTGCTACAAGTGAGCTTTAGCCATTATTTGAATATTTTGGGGATGATTATTTATTGAGAGAGAAACTTTATTGTTATCAATACATTGTTATCAGTCTTTATTGTTGAACTTTATTGTATTGCTACAAGTGAGCTTTAGCCATTATTTGAATATTTTGGGGATGATTATTTAATGAGAGAGAAACTTTATTGTTATCAATACATTGTTATCCGTCTTTATTGTTGTACTTTATTGTATTGCTACAAGTGAGCTTTAGCCATTATTTGAATATTTTGGGGATGATTATTTAATGAGAGAGAAACTTTATTGTTATCAATACATTGTTATCAGTCTTTATTGTTGTACTTTATTGTATTGCTACAAGTGAGCTTTAGCCATTATTTGAATATTTTGGGGATGATTATTTAATGAGAGAGAAACTTTATTGTTATCAATACATTGTTATCCGTCTTTATTGTTGTACTTTATTGTATTGCTACAAGTGAGCTTTAGCCATTATTTGAATATTTTGGGGATGATTATTTAATGAGAGAGAAACTTTATTGTTATCAATACATTGTTATCAGTCTTTATTGTTGTACTTTATTGTATTGCTACAAGTGAGCTTTAGCCATTATTTGAATATTTTGGGGATGATTATTTAATGAGAGAGAAACTTTATTGTTATCAATACATTGTTATCCGTCTTTATTGTTGTACTTTATTGTATTGCTACAAGTGAGCTTTAGCCATTATTTGAATATTTTGGGGATGATTATTTAATGAGAGAGAAACTTTATTGTTATCAATACATTGTTATCAGTCTTTATTGTTGTACTTTATTGTATTGCTACAAGTGAGCTTTAGCCATTATTTGAATATTTTGGGGATGATTATTTAATGAGAGAGAAACTTTATTGTTATCAATACATTGTTATCCGTCTTTATTGTTGTACTTTATTGTATTGCTACAAGTGAGCTTTAGCCATTATTTGAATATTTTGGGGATGATTATTTAATGAGAGAGAAACTTTATTGTTATCAATACATTGTTATCAGTCTTTATTGTTGTACTTTATTGTATTGCTACAAGTGAGCTTTAGCCATTATTTGAATATTTTGGGGATGATTATTTAATGAGAGAGAAACTTTATTGTTATCAATACATTGTTATCCGTCTTTATTGTTGTACTTTATTGTATTGCTACAAGTGAGCTTTAGCCATTATTTGAATATTTTGGGGATGATTATTTAATGAGAGAGAAACTTTATTGTTATCAATACATTGTTATCCGTCTTTATTGTTGTACTTTATTGTATTGCTACAAGTGAGCTTTAGCCATTATTTGAATATTTTGGGGATGATTATTTAATGAGAGAGAAACTTTATTGTTATCAATACATTGTTATCAGTCTTTATTGTTGTACTTTATTGTATTGCTACAAGTGAGCTTTAGCCATTATTTGAATATTTTGGGGATGATTATTTAATGAGAGAGAAACTTTATTGTTATCAATACATTGTTATCCGTCTTTATTGTTGTACTTTATTGTATTGCTACAAGTGAGCTTTAGCCATTATTTGAATATTTTGGGGATGATTATTTAATGAGAGAGAAACTTTATTGTTATCAATACATTGTTATCAGTCTTTATTGTTGTACTGCATTGTATTGTTTCAAGTTGAGTATTGTTTCGTTTGTAAATTTTCAAGCTGAATCTTATAATCAGTTGATAAAATAGAACAGTTTTGAAGTAATGCGATATTTTAAAGTAAATATATCTTTAAAGTATTGAACTTTTAGATTATTACTTTTATCGACTATTATTTGGTTTAGTGTAAAAGAATTAATAAAAATAGTAACTCACTCGTGTAGGTAAAATTTTTGCAATTTTCCCCTCTTTATTTCAGTAAATAAACGATGGAGGATAATGCTTAACATACTTCAATTAATTATATTGCGTATACACCAAACCGCGAAAAGAATTTTCCATTTCCCTTCAATTGCTCCTGTATTTAACTTTTTTTTTTATCGATACGGAAACTGGCATATATCTCAAAAATCAATAAGGACAAGCACACACTGAATATGACGAATCAGATAATAAAAGCTTCAATAAATGGTGGAATATTATTTAAGCAGCCTCAGCAAATTGAATAAAGCGAAATGCAAAGAAAAATGAATTCCAAAAGAAAAAAAAAATATGTATTACAAGTCTTCTAAGGACGATGCAAAATTTAGTAAATCATATTACACGCAAATTAAAACTTTCAAAAGAATTTTCCGTTTTCTCAATTACTTCTGTATTGATCTTTTTTTTATTGGCAAGGAAATTGCCCTACAGCTTGAAAATCAATATGTTAAGGACAAACTGAATATGGCGGATCAGATGATAAGGGCTTTGATCAATAGTAACTGTTAAAGAATATTATTTAAGCATACTTAACAAATTGAATGAAAAGAACTGATACGAATAGGGCATTACAAAAATCAGGAAAATGATGAATTATATATCAGGAAAATGGTGTTCCCTTAGAAAACATATATTTTAGAAATCAAGTTCGAATGTTATAAGTCACTTTTGAATTTTTACCATTTATAAAATATTCTATTTTTAGTCCCTGGTCAAATCATTAGACGTACTAGAAGATTCTACGTAAAATTTTAATTATCAGGTGATACTATACAGATTTATTGTTTTTACGCGACTGAAACCGGTTTGCAATTGCTTACGTTCGTGTATAAATGGGTTAAATTAGACGATATATAATATAAATTCGACGATTGGATAAATTAGGCTATATATTATATAAAAATAAAATACTTATTATATCAGGTATTATTTTAGTATATTATAATAATTAGACTAAATTATTAGACGCACTGTAGTGTTTTCATAATGACATGTTTTGCACGAGTTTATATGCAATACTTTTATATTTAGACATACATGTAATGGGTTTTTATTTTGGAGATTTTTTATATACTTCCTTTTTGTATTTATTTTTAACGTATTGCACTACAATGTTAACCAATTGCTACACGAACATAAGCAAGTGTAAACCAGTTTCAGCCGCGTACAAACAATAATGCTGTATAATATCAAATGATAATTAAGATTTTACATAGAATCTTATAGTGCGTCTAATAATTTGGCTAGAGAATGTATTTCGATTAAACTTAAAATTTATATCAGTCGAAACTTACTACATTACGAAAAAAAAAGAAGTTACAGTGCAAACTGTTTTTAACAATGAATAAATAGAGAATAAAAATATTAAAATGACTATTAAAAACAGATAACTTTGGCGAAATTTTTTCCCCCTGCAACATGGGAGATCTTTTAACAGTTTTCATACTTTCGTATCATTGAAATCTACACAGTTTCTCTCTCCAAGCTCTAGATTTTTCGTAAATGTCATTTTGAATATAATTTTTGTTGAAATGTATATGTTGAAAAACCTTATATATAATATAGGTTTGCGTAAATGTTGTGACATACTTCTCGGGAGTTAGATCGCATCATCAGGATAAAAATTCAATATGAACCCGGAAAGGTCGTCATACGCTGCTACGGACGCTTCCCTATTATGAAATTTTTTCTAATACTGAAGCTGTCATAATAAGTAGGCGTCCCTAGTGGCATATGGTGACATATCCGAAGATGGTATCTTTTGTAACTTTTATCCTGATCATGTATCCTAACTCCTATAGAAGTATAGTATGCCGTACGTGCTACTTACACAGCCCTCTATTATATTTTAAGTTTTTAAACTTTTGCATTTCAACACTATGTAAAAAAATAATTTATTACATTACATTACAACAAAATGTAAAAAAAATTACTTAAAAAAAATCTGTAGATTTATATAAGGTAAGGTTGAAAGACAAGGAATTTAGTTTAAATGAAATGCAATAAAGAAGAAAGAAGAAATTTTAAAAAAGTATTTTAATAAAAAGTAATAAATAGCGACAAAAATTTAAAGCTATGCGTTCTATTTATGTATCAAATCTGTTGCCACCTTTTTTTATATAAATGTTAAACTTTTCTCCACTGTGATAAAATTAAACTTATGCGAGCCTTACATTTAGGATCAAAACTTATTTCAGATTATGAATCATCACACTCGAATTAGAAAAGATCAAGTATTTGTATAAATGTAACAATAAATTCGTATCCCACAGAAATTCATGAAATTTTATTTGGATATACATATTTTTTTAATTAAAATTGAAACAAAATCAGAAATTAGTGCTATTAGTTAACTATAAAGATATATAATTTATTGGTTATTAATATATTTCCGTACGCAAAATAAGTATCGTTGCATACAGTAATTTTGTTGCAAACTCAACAAGCTTTGTTGAATCACAAACTATTATATTTCTTTGAAATAATTACATGACCCTAAAATTGGAATGAATATATTTCAATTTTACATCCTTTCTATGGTGCAGGAAAGTTTCACCGTATTACGATTCAAGGTGCTATGGTGCAGCGATGAACTGAAGTTTCTTAGTAAATTCTCAAGCCATCCAGATAAACTGGTACCCATTGATCTGAAGCAGGGTGAGAGTCAAGCCGCAACTGAAGATCAAACTCCAGTGCGAACTGTACCTTTAAACCTTGAGCCCTTTTAATCACTGTATTCAATAACTGTCCCCAACTTATTTTGACCATTTTCTAGACTAAATGATTAAGACCATACATTTTCCCGATTGCAGCTATTCCCTAACTTGAATTCATAAAAAAAAAGCTTGTTCACGCAAAGAAAGTTTTATTTTAAGAGTATGACGTTGTTATTTAATTTATTTAACACGTTGTTATTAAATGAAATAAGCAAGTAATCAAGTAATAAGTTGTTGTTATATAATTGTATCATCCCGTCGTCGTAGTTCATTGTTGTTAGATGTTATTATTCAGCAAGCTGTGATCTAACTAGTAAATTGACACTTGTTTTTTTTTCTAAAAATCATCACAGTTTGAAAAAATCTGATCATTTTGTCAAATATTAGAGATGCCATTGTGCGCTCAGTATACATGTTATGTATATTTATATGGTCTCAATTATTTTTACTTGAACATAATAATATCTAGATAGGCTTGAATTAGTATAAATTTCAGATTTTTTCCAACCTCATTTCTCTATCGTTTTTGAACTATACTATACCCAAACGAAAGAACTTTTGAAAGTAATCTTACAAATTCAATTTTGTGATAAAGCTACGTAAATTTGTACGTAATTTGTAATTGATTACGGAAATTTGTTAAAAATAATTATTCTCTGTAAAATTTAAGAAACAATAAAAACCAGTTTGAAAGATGTCTTTTTACTAAAGATTTGAAAGCTAAATTTGGAAAGTGTTTATCAAGAAAAAACACTAAGGAAGCGTTTAATGTAAAAATGTCACATTTTGAAACCATGTAGCTCGTCACTTTAAAAGAATTATAATTCCTTTAAAACAATTATAACCTGAAATGATATAAACTCTTAACTGTAAGAAATTAAATCTATTTAGAATCCAAAATATTCAAATCATTACACAACGACTTTTAAAAAGTTATATATGCATGCTCAATTTGCTTCGATGGCTCCTCTTTTCAGAAAAAAACTACATAACTTATTATTCAACATCTTACTACAGAAAGTAAAGTCATAGAAAAAAGTTTAAACATTCAGTAACTGTATATATTGTAAGAAAAACTATTTAATTTATTTATTAAATTTTGTTGAAGGGGAAATTCAGTTCCATAACACTCTTACCTTAGTTCAAAGAGAAGTTTTTTTTAAGCAAATAGTAAAGTTCGCTAAAGCAAATATGAGTTTCAATTCTACTCTTTTAATTTCATCAAATAATTTCAAGACGAGCTTTTAGCATCGAAAATGAGACCTGGTCTCCAACCATGCATTGAATAATTGCATTTTATAATTGGATTTTTATTGATTTATCCAACTTTAGTTTCCACACGTGCCCTATTTTTACAAAGTAGAAATTTTCTTAAATATTTGACTTTTGAAAAATTTTATTGAAATAATTTTCGCTTCTCGAAACTTTTACGATTTAATTTAATAAGTTGCCCGACATGAATCACATTGTTTAAATAACTTAAAACCTTTTAAATGTATCATTCAAAGATATAAATAGTGTGGATAAAATATTTGCATTTTTAATTGCAAATTTAAATATTTATTAAAAGCATAATTTATTCATATGATTTAGTTATTGGTTGCTGATAGTTAAAAAAAGTAAAAACACCTTCCAGGCTTGATATTTAAAATACTAATTGCTCCAAAAGGTAGTACAATATAATGTCGGTCATTTGGATACTCTTCTTTTTTATTCTGCATTTATAATTAATGCGTAGGTTAGATTAAAATGGGAAAACAGTTTGATTGTAAACTATGAATTTAGAAGTGTGTACAGTGCAATTTTTCTAAAAGGTAGTGTCAGAAAATGTCTGTTACTTTTAAAATTTTTAAATTTGTATTATAATTAATACTACATAACTTGTAATGGTAAAATGATTTGAATTGTTAATTATGAATTTAAAAGTCTCTACAGCGAAATCTTTTCAAAAGTTAATGTTCGGAAATGTTGATCATTTTAATATTTTCATTCCTTTTTTTAATTTATACGTAAGTTAAATAATGGTGAAATAATTTGATTGTAAGCTGGGAATTTAAAATCCTGTACATAAATATTGTTTCAGAAGTTAGTGTCAGAAAATAATGGTCCCTTGAATATTTTTTTACTCTGTATTTACAACTTACACGTAAGTTACTTAAAATCATAAAATAATCCAAATTGTAAACTATGTATTTTAAAATGTGTAAATTGCAATTCTTATAAAAAGGTACTGGCAGAACATATTGGTCACTTGAACTTTTTTAACTTGACGGTCATAATTATTATATAAGTTACATTAAAATTCAAAAATGAGTTAAATTGTTAATTATAAATAGAAAAATCTCTGCAACGTAATTGTTCCAGAAGTTTGTGTCAGAAAATGTTGGTCACTTGAATATTTTCTAACTTAATATATTTAATTAGAACTTAAGTTGCATTGAAATAATAAATTGAATCAAATTTTTAATAAAGAATTTAAAGTGTGTAAAGGGCAAAATTTATTCCTACAATTTTAGTCATTAGTTAATTCATAATTAAATTTAAAGCAATGTAAAACTTTTCCAGTGTTTAATATATAAAATTTTTATTGCCAAAAAGATCGTACTCAATAAATAATGTTTACTGTGGCAGAAATTATGAGTAGAGTGTAACTTAAATTTTATATTTATTTATTATTATAATGTCATTTACCTTTTATATGTTTCTATGAGTTAATGTCACATACTTTATTACTTTACTAAGTTTAATTAATTAAGTTAACTTCTATTGTTTTGTATTTAGTAAGTAAGTTTTTTAATTAATACTTAAATATTTTATCAAAATATACAAATACTTAATTATTTTACGTAAAAATGTATTTAGTAAGTATATTTATAAAGTAAATTTAAGAAAAGTAAATAATTTCCTTAAATTTACATTATAATTCCTTAATCTTATGATATGTGGTATTAAATGTATGCCTAGTTATTTATTTTTCTTTTTTAATTTTTATGTCTACACACGCTAATTTAAATTGTTAGTTAGAATCGATTAAAAAATAGATGTATGTACTAATCACATTTTTTCACAATTCAGTTGCACTAAATTTTTACCACATAAAAATATATTAAAAATTTCCACTTTTATGTTAGAACTTGTACAAAACCGGAGTTATTTTATTCTTCAAAGTGAAGTACCCAAAAGGCAATATTCTTTAAAGTACATTCTTTTATTCTTTAAAGTGCATCACTGCCCGATTTAATGATTTCAACACCTTACTGAGGAAAAAAGTTTTACTAGTTAGACACAATGAGTTAATTGTTTTCTTTAAATTATTTGTAATTAAATTTGAAAAATTATTTTAAATAATTTGGTTATTAGTTTTATTTTAATTTCAATAAAATGCTTAGGTGTTTTTTTCTCTCTTTAAAGCTGTTTGTGTTTTAATGAAAAGTATATTTTGTAAAATAATTTACAAAATTACTAAAATAAATAAATTACTTAATTAAATAAATTACTTTATATTTTCTCACTTTTTCTTGTTTATGCATTTATTTCTATGTCAAAAGGAAAATATTAGTTACATTTATCGTTAATCCTTTTAAGCTTATAAAAGAATAAAAACAGAAAAACAATATTGTGTTATATGTCTGCATTAATACGTTTTGATAAATTACTAATGCAGACATTTCTTCTTTTTTGTTTACTGTAGAATGTGACATATAGCTTAATAAACAAAACTAAATGACAAAAAACATTTTTATTAAATCTAGAACTGAAGATAAAATATTTGAAATTGATCAGAAAGTTTTATATTTCTAACGAAATATACGGTATGAAAAAAATCTGAAAGATAACTCTATTAGAAATTCAGTCTTGATTCAATGAATTTTGCTGAAGTAAAGCAGCAAAAAAAATTTTAATTGTAAAGCACAGAGAAGCATCATCCTTTCATATTAAAAATATAAACGCACAAAAGTAAACAAAAATATGATCGAAACTGTAGGTAATTAAACATGGAGTGCTAACTATTCAATATAAAGAATTTACTATCTTTTTATTGTTGCAAGAGGTCTCTGTGGCTCTTTGGAGGAAAAGAAACCTTAAAAAAGCGCAATAGTGACGTTACAGTGTATCGTCTTTAAGTAAGTATATGCTTTATACATAAAATACTATAGTTGCAGTATTTAATGTAGTGCCCGATTAAATTTTTCATTCTATTCCAAAAAGGTTTAGTTAAACGTACATTTAAAAGTTGGTAAGGGTGAGTCAGGAGTTAAGTTTATTTAATTACTTTTCTAAAATTTATTTTAGAAGTTCATAACATTTAATAAGGAATTTCTGAAGTTATAAATACGTTTGGTTATTTATAACTTCAGAAATATTATTATAAGGACTTCTATATTTATTTGGATAAACTCTGACAGTAAAAGCTTATTATCTGTAAAATTTATATTTCTGTAACAAACTACTAGTGATTTAAGGCTTTATTATAATTTATTAAAAATCCTTTTGTTTTTTTCCCCCAAAAAATATAATTTCAATGTATGTAATTTAAATACGGTATTCCAATACATATTATTCTGTGTTAACAGTTTTAAGTTTAATTTCATACAAGTTAAAATTCATTTGCTTAATTTGATAAATTTTAAATTGATATCTAAAGAAAATCTAATACTAATATTTACTTAAAAGAATAGATACATTTTCGGTTTAGGTAGATTAGAAACAAAAAGGAACTATTTATCTTTAATGTACTTTACATTTTAGAGTTTTAGATTCTAGTCTATGCAAATGTTAAGCAAGAATTAAAGAAAATTATAAAACTTTGAGAGCTGAAACTTTTAAACGACTTCTTTAACTACTCGATAAAAATAGCCATTTTCACGAATGCGTGGTAATGAAGAAAAATTCTTGATTAAGTAAACTTTCAAAAAGATTACATCTTGAAAATGGCATCGATTGAATGAAGATTCTTTAATGTTCGCATTTCTCTTCCTAAAATGGAGTTTGGTTAGTTATAAATTCATACGCCCAACTTCTATTGGCAATTATATTAAAATGTGAGTCATCAAAGTTAACCTAACGTTCTTATTTAACGCTCGCCATTTTACGACCCACTCTTCTTAATGAATTCATATTCGAATGGATCATAACTGCAACTGTGTTCATATGGCGATAAGTTAATTCAACGCAACAACACAACTCAACTCCACTTGTAAAGATCCACTTCAGTCGTAAATTTACCAGTGAATTTGTTCCCTAGGTGGCACTTGGATCAGCTGAATAGCTCTAAAGATCCCATGTCCTGTCTTTCGATGTTCCAAAAGTTTTTAAAGAGCATTTAAAATGACTATGCTACTTCAAAACTTTAACTCAATTCAAAAATAATAAAAAAATAGGCTTAGCTTACAATAACTGTATCTTTTTCTATAGATTTTTTATGAAAAATAGTAACTAAATAACTTTTGAAAAGAGTTTTGTTAGTTTATAGGCACCATTTTACTATTCGAGACGTAGATAAGGAATCGGAAAGTAGAAAGCTGTGGTAGTCATAAAAATGTTTAGTTTGAATAAAATTTTCGAGCATAAAGACATATGGTATAGAAAAAAAAAGAAGAAAGCACTTATTTGTATTCTTCAGACTTTTTATATTTACAGAATGGTTACTAACGGAGTACAATTATTTAGATATGGTAGCGATAAAAAAGTTTTATAGTTTAGATTATATAAATTTATTGTATTCACGTATTGTTGCTTTATATCCTAAAGAAATTTAATATTTTCTATAGAAAATTAAATTTTTTTTTCAACAGAAATGCTCTTCAGGTTCAAATTAAATTACTAAGTTGGTTGGTTTGGAGACTTTGCATTTATTAAGCTTATTTTAAATGAGAATTATGTTAAAAACTTTTGGTTTCGTCAAATGTTAGAGAAGTTCTTTTTATTATAATCCTATCCTGAAAAAGATGATTTTAAAAAAAAGGAAATTTTGACTAATAAATAACTATAATAATGAATTTGAATAATTATAATAATAATAACTTTGTAGGTAATCGTGACTTTGTATAAATACGAGTAGTTTAAATTCCAGTTGACAATAATTTGAAATTTTAAAATTTTAAATATAATTTCAGTCATTAAGTTTATTTAATCATTTTATTAAATTTACATACCTTTGTCCTCTCTTTATCTAGTTGTAGATTACCTATTAATAATATTATTTTAATAGACACAATACAAAAAGCTGAATTTAATTTTTATCTGCTGTAAATTAGAGCTCTAAACATCATATTGGATTTTTAATCTTTAATTAAACTTTGAAATTTTAAATACATAAATTTAAAATTAATTTACGTTCAATTCAAAACTAAATATTTTTGCAATGAAAATAAAATAATGTATCGAGAAGAGGTTGAAGTTTTTTCATGTTAGAATTGTACTTTTTAAATTTTTAGTGGTAAACAGTAACTAGATAGTACTTCTCAAATAATTTGTTAGGAATACATGATTTAGAATGAATAAAACATTGTTAAATTTTAATTGTATGCGTTTGATAAAATACTCTGGCTAATCAAAGGGAGCTTGGCGATTAAACTAAATTTTTTTTGTAAGCAAATAGATTGAATGCTTTGCGGTTTTTACTAGTGTTTATGAAAACATATTAAGCAGAGAAAGAAAGCTTTACTCCAACCAATTTATTTTGTCAAATGTATTTACTAAGAATTTTTTTTAAAGTTTTTGGAATTTCGATAAAAATGAGGCAACCAGGTTTGGTTATTTCAACTCATACACTCTGAAAAAAAAATCTGTGAACCATAATATTGGTACTTTAATACGGTGTAAAATTGCAGCATCCTTAATAAAGTAGAATTGAGTTATGTTTTCAAGTTGAACCGTAGTAACGTGTAATCAAATTTAATCAGTTACTATATTATGGTTATTCACAGTGAATAATATTTTAGCTCACCTTGCTCCAAAATTACGATCAATACATACTTTTACAAAAGACAAAAAAAAAAAGAAAATCAACAGAAATGTGATTTAGTGCAAACTTATCTAAACAGTTTTTTTTTTTAAATTTTTTGTTTGCAAAATTAAAGTAATTTATCAACCTGTTGAGTTCACATTTAAAAATTTTTTCTTTTCTGGGACAAATTAAAACTTGTGAAGAAAAGAAACCTAAATCATTTTATAACTTTTATATCTCTCTTAAAATCCTTATTTACTGACGCAGAAAGGCTTTTAAAACGTAGTACCTCATGAATTTAAGAATTTGAAATTATTTATGATGAAAGTAAAACATGAAGTATTTTCTAAAGTGAGGTCCATATTTCGTTTATACAGGAATTTCGTCTATTATTTTAAGAAAGAATAACCATCAGCCTTCCTTCCCTTTTCAACAGTTTTTAGTCACGCAGTCTGTTAAATACATCTTTCCACGGAAAAAAGCAATCAACTGTCACGTAAAATATAATCCACTGTATCTCGGAAACCTCTCTTTTGAAAGCGGAAGAGACAGTTTCTGCTCCTTTTTTATTCCCAAACTTTTCATATTTTTAGAAAAGAATAAATAAACAACCAACTTAAAAAAAAGAAAAAAAAAAGAGTATTTTATAACTGGACCACATTCTCACGCAGAGAGCTTCTTTCTTTTTCAAGTAACCATGGCAACGTTCGCTTTATCCGTATCGAAACCATTTCAATAACGACAGTATCTTCGAAAATATGAAAGTAAGAATTTATAACGTGGATTAGAGTGGAAGTCGAAATCCACCCTCCCATCAAAAAACGCATCAATATGTAGCTTCCTTCAGAATTTGATGGGTTTTCGAATCGAACGAATTCCTTTCCCACAATACCAAACACCCCCTCTCGGTCGCATAATCTGTACATAAGCATTTATGACTACCATCAAAAAGTACTACTGCATTATCGCTATATACGGGATATATTTGGTTTGGTCAAAATAAGCTCAGGTGTTTGACTATTTGAACTGTTATTTAGCTTGTTTAAAATAGCAATAATTTATAACAATTTTGAAGCAACGCTTATAAATTTGAGTTTAAAACATAATTTAAAAAACTGTAATGAACAATTAGGGAAGCACAATGTGATGAAGAATTTTTAAATTTACAGAAATAAGAACCGTTAACTGGTGTGCCAGTATAAAACCGTTTTTTTCTACAGAAAAAAGTATTTTATTTAAACACAGAGAGCAGAGCTGAGAGAGGCAGAGCATTTAAGGGCAGAGTCAAAAACTTTCATCGGACGAAAGCTACATCATACTAAATATTTTTTTAATAACGACGATAAACGTCGCTAAGTATTAGCAAGCAATAAAAATAAAATCTAACTATAGAAAAATGAACATAAAAATAAAAACTGTAATCTTCGATTATTTTGAGCCCTTCTCCCTGTATTAAATCTAAGAATACTTGTAATAAATCTTTAATTACAAATGAAAACAAAATCGCATGCAGAAATCAGTCAACAAATGCAAGATCTAGTTCATAGATACTTATATATTTAAGAAATAGCCCCTAATGTGAGAACCCTAAATTATCAAATTGTTTTTGGACAGAACCCCGACTTTATAACTGAAGTTTATAAAAACAATTGTGAACGTATTATTCCATAAATGACTGCTTTATTTTGAAAATATTTATTGAGAAGAATGAAATTTTTTTCATCATTTTATCATTAATAATCTTAAATTGTGTTTTAAATCTGGCAGTTGAATTCCCAATCCTGAAGCTGAATTCATGAATTTGCTTATGGTGTATAAACATAATCTTAAAAGAATGAAATACACCGAATTATGATTTTGTTAAAATGGAAACTAAGAACTGCTATAAACGTTGGAAATTTTTCAATTTAAAATCGCTTCGATATTTGTTATCTAGTTATTTTATTTTGGTTTGAAAAACAAAACGGGAAGTACTAATGCAATTTTTTATTAACGCATGTCTTTTTTATAGTTTATTCAATACAATACCATTTGAAAAATTATACATATATTTTTTATCCAAAATAATGTCCTATTTATTTTTTATTGGCAATATCATAAAGGCAACCTAAATATGAAATAAATAATGGATTATTGATTAGATCAAATTTGAATTACCGAATTTCATAAATTTTAAAAAAAGGCCTAACTTTCAGAGCCTGTGTACCTCTTCCACAGAACCCTAGGGTTCCGAAGAACATCATTGGGGAATCACTAGACTAAAGAATGAAATTACCGGTATAGAAAATACCTTCTTATTAGCAGTTAAACTGTATAATAAAACTATATTTGTACTAGATTCGAATAATAAATTCATTTTGTTTTTTATCTCTGTTGCTTTCAATAAGGAGTTAAAACACAAAAAATATTGTAAAAAAACAAATAATATAAGTTAAACAATATACGTTTTTATGTTTTAAAGAAGTATTGGAAATAATTAACAAATTAGAGGCATGTTAGAAAGATTGTCTGGCAAAGATTTGTTTTGAGCAATTTATTATTTTTAAAAAGCATATTTTGTTCACTTAATTAAAACGAAAACACCATATTCCGCCTTTCTTGGCTCTTGTCAGATGAGTTTAAACGCAGCGAATAATTTATCTTAATAAACCGCTACCATCTTTGCTAATAAATAACAGAAGAGAGCTAACTGTATTCATGACTGGGCATAATTTTCCAACCCTTTCAACAATGGATGAGGTAAAAATATCCTGTTTCTAGAAAACTTACTCAATTTTCTTTTCATTATCATTCGTTGGAACCAGATATAGGTGGTACTGCAATACCGGCATCATTTGCGAAGTGATGTATCGTGTTTCTAAGTCATTTTCTAGGAGGAGAATTTCATTGCTGACATTGGTTACTTCTTTTTTGGAAAAGGAGATTTCATAACTAATGGTGATATGTGAATAATTTATACGGCGTTATATGCAAAATAACTATTCATTTAAATTACTCGTAACTATTCATGAAGCATAATTCCGTTTTCTCACGAACTAGTGTTTTGTAGAATAGTAAAATATGATGAAATATTTTTTTACAGAGCGTAAATCATTCTATAAATTTATTCTTACTGTAACATATTAGCATATTTCGTTTACTTACGTATTCTTTCTATTTTAAAGAAAATCTTACTAAATTAGTAGGACGATCTTTTAATGATTTATTTCATTAAGTTTCACATCCGCTCTTTTCAGGATACTAAGTTATTAATACATTTTTATAACAGGGATACACAGTTTATTTTTAAAATGGAGGCTATGGTGTAAAATTGAATGTACATAATAGATTTCAGCATTTTAAGAACTTAACTTTTAGTAATTAAACAATATAACAATATAACAATAATACAATATAACAATGATTTAAATTAATAATATTTCCACAAACCGTACGGAATTGACAAAATAAACCGGTTTAGGGAAATACTAAACCAACAATGCACTCATTCGTAATTTTTTGATTTGTGCATATTGGAAATATAGTCTTAAATTTTTAAATTATGAAAACAAAAACTAATTTAAATGAATAAAAAAAAACTTGGGGTACTTTTAATAATTCGCGAGTCAAACTGAATTAATTATTCGATCAAATCAATTTTCAACTTTGAAACAATATATATTAAAAACATTGGATCAAAATATTACCAAATTTTATAAAGTGGGTGGTTTTGAACAACGAATTTAATTGTCTTTGAATGAATTGCACGAATAATTTAAAATAATTAAATTAAGAAAACTGTTGTGAATCAATAGATTTAAATATTTTTTTAAGTCAGATAAAACAATAGATAATAATATAAGTCAGATAGTTTCTAATATTTCATTTAAGTATTCTCTAATAAATTAATAGTTTCAAATATTTCATTTAAATGAGGTAATTCAAATCAATAAAGTTTAATATTTCATTTAAATGAGCATGTCTGATTCTACGGATATTATTAATTCATTTCAGCGGGTTGCTCTGAATAAACAATTTAGACTTAATAATTCCAGTAAAAATATTGTAGCACAATCAAATTAATAGATTTTAAATTCTACAATTCTATATAAACATTTTTAAAAAATATCAAGTGCTCCTTAAATGTTTAAAAAGCTAAAAATATTCCAAACTTTAGCTTTAACTTTTTAGGAGTAAATTTCCATTTAAATATATTAAAAAACATATATTTAAAAAAATGTTATCACAAATAATAATAATTTAATAATAAAATAATAAAATATTGATGTTAATTGTGTTGTTGAGGTAATATTTTTAAAACAAAGGTTAGAAAGAGTGATTTTTAAAAATAATAATTTTTAAAGGATAGCGCTTCAAAGTTTGGGCTCCTTAACGTTAATTTTACTTTTTGCTTATTTCGCTGTATCTCGACAAAATTTTTAGCAAATTGAAACCATTTTACCCACGATTATAAAATTCATTTATTAAAAGATAATTTTATGCAAAATTGACTTTTAGTAAATATTTATGATTTTACTTATTAATAGTCGGGAAAAATTTGGCATGCAAGGTATAAAATTTCTTCATCCTTTTCAAGAATATATGGTAAAACACTAAATTTGAGCTAATTCGGTTGACTAGTTCCTGAGAAACTCAACCGATTTTGCTCAAATTTTGTATTTTGCCATAGAACATTATATCATTTGAAATTGTATACATTACTATTGTATACCACACAAATAAAAAATTTTTTTTGACCATTATTAAATAAAATAATTAAAAAAAAATTTAGATAGTTATTTTTTGCTTGGAATTATCTTTGGATAAACGAATTTTATAGTTGTGTGCAAAACTTTTTCAATTCGTTAAAAAAAGTTCTCGAGATATGGCGAAATACTCAAAAAGCAAAATTAATGTTTAGGTGTCATTGGAGCCGCTGTCTTGATCCAGCTATTTGGACCATATTCGCCAGATTGTAGCTACCCTCCTATAATTAAGAAGTTAGAGATCCGAATTAGTCGTAAAAAAGGTATGTTTATTCAGAGAAAGTACGTTTTTGTATCTGACTTCACAATTTAAAATATCGCCTGCTATTATTAATTAGCATATTTGAGGTCATTCCCTCGAGCCATCACGATTGAGTCCTAAAACGTGAAAATCATTAGATCAAAATTATTCAGGGTGGTCCGTTTATTTATTTATTTATTTTTTTGCCCAGTGTACGTTAAAACTAAAAGAAATCTAGGAATCTTCCTAACCCAATCATTAGTTCTATCACAAAAATTAAAAAGACAAAAGGGCTGAAAATAGAATGCTTTATTTGTTCAAGTTCAAATTGATTATCGATTTTATGTCACATGAATACAAAATGCTATTAATCAGTATAATTAATACACTATCAATAACTAGAGTATCGATAGTTTTATGCCTTAAGATAAAACATACCATGAATTCTATAAATTGATTGCTGAAATATTTTGAAAGTTTTCCAATAAATTCTTTTGTAATATTTAAAACGGTGGTTAAAATAACAGAAATATTTCCTGGTGCGCTTCCAAATATATTCTCCATGATTTAATCTTCTTTTAGAAATCTTTCTGTAAGCTTAGTCTTGCATACTCGAGAACCAATAATCTATTCTGTATCGAAAAGGAAAAATAAATAAATAAATGTTTTGTCATTTTCCCTTTGCGAATGAGAACGTATACATCTCCTATAAAATAGACGATGGAAAAAAAATCACATATTGTTTCATTTTAGTTCTTTTCGTTTATTTCTTTCAAAGTTGTTTGAATTTTACAAACGGAACTTTATTCTTTGAAAAACATTGCTCAATCTATTGTTAAATCGAGATTGCAGACGATATAAAAGATAGCAAAAAAATAGTTTTTTGTTCCAAGCGTAATTTATGTATATCTGGCATGTTTAAAAAGCGCAAAAAAACTAATGGAATTATATGAAAAAGGAAGTTCACAATACGTTGTAAATAATGAGGTATAAAGGTTTTCTATTTTGAACTCAAATTTCGTTAAGGATTTGAAAGTACATTTTAGAAGAACAAATTTGTTTTGTTACGTACTGTGAACTCAAGAGAAATAAATTTTCTAAAAGAAGTAAACTAAAGAAAAATAACTAATATTTTAGAACAAGAAATTGGGAAGCTGAAAAAGAAAGGAAATGATATAACATAAGAGTATCCATATGAAAAATGTTAAAGATATTTTTTATAATAAGCAACAGGGAATAGAATTTTCTTAGATTTTGTGTAGAGAAAAGTGCTTTGTTTTATTCTATCAATATTTACTGTATTTAGAAGCAAATATTTTCTTACGTACCGAATGAAACTAGTTTCTTTGAAAAAGTTGACATTTTTTGAGAGTTACGTAAATTCATAATTAAAAGCAAAAATGATTTAAAGATGGAAAGTTTGTTCTTTTTAAATTACAGAAGTAAAATTAGTTTACGATTTACATTACATTAAATTAACAGTAAGGGTTTCAAACGTTAGTTGCATTTTTGGAAAACAAATTATGTTTGTTATGTACTATGCACTCAAGTAAAATAAATCTTTTGCAGAAAACAAACTAAAGAAGAAAACTTTTCTTTCGAAACAAGAATTTAGAAAACTAAAAAAAAAGAAATGATATATGAGTATGCGTGTGAAAACTGTTAAAAATATTATTAGGAAAAAGAATTCTATAAAATTGTGTGTCTCAAAAAGTGTTTTGTTTTATTTTATCAATATTTATTGTACTTAACAAACGTTTTTCTATATGCATAATAAAATACATAAATTCGTAATGAAAATCCAAACTGTTTTAAAGTCGAAAATATATATTTTTTCCTTAAACTACAGAAAAATAGTTTCAGTTTTATATTACATTAAATTGACTCCAAACTTTTAGATTCTCTCCTGATCAAACTATTGGAGCTATATTTTCAGATTATGGTTAACCCCCATATTTTGAGAGATCTTGGGTAAAATATGCTCATTTACAGAGAGTATGATTATGAGAGTGTCTTATTTCGTATCTATTGCATTCTGAGAAAAGTTTTATGATAAAAATTACTCGCACCTAAAGTGCCGGTACTTTTTATCGTAATTTGATGCAGAATTTTATGCAGTGAACACAAAACAATTAAATATGAAATTAGTATCTTTTTAGTTATTCTTTAAAAAGTTTAAAACAACTTATAAGTAAAACATCTACCATCAATATAAACTACATAGTTTGTAAGTTATTATTGGAAACTATTTGATTCTTACATAACATATCCTTAAATTTCGAATTATTATTTATTTTAGCAGTTCTTTGTAATTTTGTACAAATAAATTGTAATTTTATTTGTTTTGCTTTTGGGTATTTATTCTTTAAGCTTTCAAACAACGTTTTCTCAATTTCTCTACAATTAAAGTATAAATTAAGGACTTTAGAACTAATTATATAAAACTCATGGATGTGAATTAAACATGTAATTAAACGTCATATTTTCAACTTTTTTCAGGCTTATGAAACTTTAAAGTACCATGTATTTAACATCTATGTCATTCTTGTATTACCTATATAACATGCAACTCATTATAAAAAAACTTCACTGTTAGAAATTTCTCCGAAAAATGGTTAAATAACAATGTATTTATTATTTTACCATATTCAAACAAAACCGTCAATATTCATTGTCAATTACCATATTCAAACAAAACAGTCAATATTCATTGTCAATTACCATATTCAAACAAAACAGTCCTAATTATAAGGCACTTTGCAGCTGGGTACAAATTATATACAAGGAGATAAATGTCGTGACCGACAAAACGGGAGTTCGAGACGTTGCGTTAACACCACATACTTCTTTTATTTATTTCAACCCATAAAGAGTTTCCTCTGTCCTGCATTCACCAATTTGTGACCCTGGACTATAAGAATATTTTATTTTTATGCATGCACAGATACCAGTATCAAAAGACTGCAGAACACAAAACATCTAGTAATCCCCGTTTCTTATGATAGGTGAAACAACCAGATAAATTAATTACATTTACCACCAGCTAAACTAATTTGATATAACACAACTCAACCATAACTTAAATCCAATTCCTTTTGCTTAGCAAAAAGTCTAGAATCAATGTCCAGGTAATTGTTTCATGGTTTTGAAACCATACTAATTGTAAATGGTTTAAAACCGTATATAGTTTTGTATTCATTGTCTTTTAACCATGCTAGTTGTAAGCGGTTTCAAAATCTTAAAGAGGAAAAATGTTCCTAACGGTTAAATTCACGATTAATTGGATGGGCAGACTGTTACAGGTTATATTATCGCAATTTTAGAATGAAAATTATTAAAGTCTGAGAGATTTCTAGTTATTGCTAGATATAATTAAATGTCAAATTAATAACTTCTGCTCACTTATTTTTCCAATTTTTAAGCAACATATTTCTAAAACCTCTACTATTAAAATATAATCTAAAACTCATTATAAACTGACAGATTCCTATCACAGACATTATTAAACATCAAATTATAATCTTTCGATAGCTTACTTTTTAAATTCTTAATCAACATATTCCTAAAGATAATCTAATTAAATAGAATCTAGAACTTATCTAACAATTAAGATAATCTATAAGGCTGGCAGACTCAAACTACGTATAATTAAATACCAAACCATTAGCGTTTATGCAGTAATTCTTCAAATTCTAATTTCCTATAACTTCAAACTATATTAACTTCAATTTTTAAAACAACCTCTACCATTAACGTACAATATCACGCAGTGCAGCTAGGGCACAGTATTATATGCTTTTGTACAGATACTCTTCTTTGGCAATATGCCATGAATGTTTCCGCAGGATAATCAATTTGAAAGTGTTATATTTCTACTCTTTCTACTCTTACTGGTTTGATTTCGGATGACAAAATTTTTATTTTTTAATGTACCTTGATACTTATCTAGAAATAGAAAAACTATTTTTAGATAAATTTTATAGCACATGTACTAGTTACTTCTATCCGAATAGTTTTTCCAAGAAAAAATTGCGTCAGAAAAAAAATGTCTTTATTTTATTTTGTGCTACGTAAAATAGTTTTGTTTTTGAAGAATAGTTTTATTTAAAATTGTCAAGATATATGTTTTAAAAGATTTAAAAACCAAATAGTAACGGTATTTGAAAAATGCTAATCAGACATTTCCATCCGAGAAGTTTATCGAAGAAAAACTAATCAATTTACTTCTAGTTATTATATTTTATATAATTTTAATCCTATAATGGTAAATATTTTAGTAAGCAAATTTTTTGCAATAATTCTTCTTTCTTTATATTTAGGTTGACTTTAATTTTATATATTACGATCTTTTGTAAATATTAATTTATTTGACAGATTAAGTTAAATTATATTTCATGAGTTAAAACTTTAAGACAGTGTTTATTTAATTCTTAATTTTGATCTAAGATCTTATTAACAAATTAAAATAAGTACATTTCTATGTATTGCAAGAAATATATATATTTTTAGGCTTAAACTGATTTATATTTTTTGTATTAAAATCTTTTGACGATATTTATTTATGTTTAGATTTCGAAAAAAGGGTTTCCCTTTCTTTAAAGTTTTTTTTTAATTCTTATTATTTCCTATGAGCTGCACAATCAGTCTTCCCGTTGAGCAGACGTAGTGCGTTCTCCAGAAGTGGTATCCACTCTTTCAGGACCACCACAATGGGTGAGATACCATTGGCCATGCTAATTTGGACGTCTAGTTTCTGCGACACTAGATGGCAGCACCGAGACTCTATTTGGATGCTAAAGTGCACTAGGAATTTAATTTTGCCGGAAATGCCAAGAGCCAATAAGCCACTCCAGGGATCTTTTACATGCCGCATAATCATACGACATGGCCTCTAAGGATTTTCTGCATTTTTTTTTTTTTTTTTAAAAGTACTTTTGAATATATTCAAGTTAATTTGTTTATGTTAAATTTTATGAAGCACAGTACATCATAGAGCATTGAAAACAGTCTATATAATTTCATTTTTATTATATATAAGTTAATTAATACATTTCACAACTAATAAATGACTAAATAATAAATTTTATTAATCATTTCGTAATTCAGTTCTATGCTTTGACAAACCTTTTGGAGAAATATTATATATCAATAATCTTTGTTATTACCAATTTTTATAATTTCATAATTCTGAAATAAACTGTATGCATAATTCCAAGCGGAACTGCTTTAAAAATTCTAAAATAATCTTTCTTTTTAAATTCTAAAATAAACGTATGTATTATTCTAAAATAAACCGCAAGTGTAATTCTAAAATAAACTGTTTTTATAATTCTAGAAAAAGTTGTAAAAGACATAATGAATTTGTAATGTACTAATATCTACAGCCTGTCAAACACGAGATGAGCTCTAAGCCAATGACTTTTAGTAAGGTAGGGCTCATTTGTAACTGACAGAGGGGTAGGGTAGGGCTCATTTGTACTTCATTGTCATGAATCCAACAAAGGAGTTGAATTTACCACATACATGTAATTTTCTTGTGATTCTGACAAGTCCTGTAAATAAACAATATTAAATAAATTGCAATTTTAAAAGGTCCAGAACAAAGTTTTGAAGCGTTTTAAAGAAAAAAAAAAACAAATAAAATTGTATGTTTTCCTTACTGTAAGTATCATGCAAAAAGTACACAAAATACCTATTTTATATAATTTTATAAGACAATTCTTAACTCTTTAATTTTCTTCTGCATTCTTTTAAATAATTCTTGATTAAAACTACTTCAAGATAAAAGTAACAGATGTTGAAAAAGTAAAAGGCCCCTACTGGACTAAAGGCACCAAACAACTTATGATTAGGATAAAAAAATTACACTTTTTTTAAATAGGAATCTTTCTTCTTTTATATAACTGAAATTAATATTCTTTAGAATTAAAACTTCTAGATTGAAAAAATAGAAATTGAATAGAATAGAATCATATATTAAATTGAATAGAAATATATATATTTAAATTAAATTTCATTATTGTTAAAAAATTCTAAAATCAAAATTTCATATTATTTTTTTAAAATCATTACTAAGTATAAAAAAAAACTCACACTTTCTGAAAATTTAATTAAAAAGTATATAGATTCAAAATCTTATAAAAACTTTCTTCAACAGAACGGTGGAAAAACATAACGTAAAGATGATAAGAAGAAAAGAAATTAGCATAACTTAAAGTAATTATAGAGAATCAAAAAAATTCTAAATTCAGAAAATGCTGTTACTAAATCTCTATATATTTTTAATCTTAAATATTTTTGTCTATTTTGAATGAAAATTATCACATTTTAGTACATTTTAAGAATTGTTGAAAATTCTGAATTTAAAGTTTAATCAAATTAATAATTTTTATATTATTATTATTATTTATTAATAAGAAAATAATGATTTGTAATATGATTAAAAAAATTATTTAGATAACTAATAATTTTATTTTAATATAAATAATAGATTTATATTTTTCATATGTCATTTTAAATATTCTCTTTCATTACAAACTCGACAAATCAGTTTGCATCAGCGTAATTGAAATTATAAATGACTCGAATATCATGCATTATTTATGAAATTATAATTACGTTTAAAATTGAGATAAAATGCCTTACTTCCGGAAATATACGACTCTTAACGTCAATTTAATTTAATTAGAGTTAAGAAAACTAATTTAAAAAATTTTGGAAGAATACTTGCACTTTTTCTATTTTTTTCTAATTATTTATTTACAAAATTACATACAAAATTAATTAACTCGTAAACAAAATATTTTTTTGATAATCAAGGCATTGTATTCAATAAATATAATGTAATTGGATGTGTTCATTTTTACAAAATGAGCAAATTAAATTACATGGTTAGATAAATATAGAAATGAATAAATGTATTCCTGACAAATATAAATTCTTTAAAAATAAATATGAGGCAATTGTAATATCTATAGTTTCAATATAATTATTTTTATATTTCATCATCTACTAGTTTGCGATATTAATTAATAAAGTGCCAAAAAATAATTATTTTTTTTTTACCTCATAATGAATCAGCCACTAAGCAATTTTAGTTCTTAGAATATAAGAGATATTTTAACCGTGATAAATATCTATATGAGGGGAATTGAAAATGGAGAGAAATTTATTTATGTCGTAATAATTTTTTTTTCGTTCAAAAAAAATGTGACAATCTCTCCATATAATACTTTAAAAATGGAAAATATGAGAAAATATCGTTAAAAATAACATACATAAGTTAAAGTTTTGAAAAGTTCTGCTTCTTATAGTTTAGAAAATTTATTACAAATTTTTAAAGAAATCTATCGAAAAATCTATTGACAATTTAAAATATAAATGAAGAAGAAATTATTGTTTAATAAACATCTTTAACATTACCCAAAATATATCTCAATGTAATATGTTAAATATGGAATCTTGAAAAATGGCGAAGTGGCATTTGGAAATATAATATTATAAATAGGACTACTTAAAATTTATAAGATATACCTAATATATATTTTTGACACTATTAATTTAATATAATTAAATTGTTTATTAATTTAATGTTAATCAGGCACTAATCATAAATATTTTTCTGCAGAAATATTTTCATTGTAACTTGCTATAAAATGTCAGAAATAAAACAAGAATTATTAGAATTTTTTTTATGTATCAACTTTTCAACAATAGAGTACAGATAAATTTTACGGTACAGATTTTTTATACAGATAAACAAGTTTCTAAAAAAAACATAGGAACTGAGAAAATTTTCTAGTTAAATCAGACTAAATTTTTATATATAGGTTCTTTTCTACACTAGAAATTTTTTTATACAATCGAACACGTTTATAACGAAAACGTAGTAACCGAGAAAATTCATTCGTTAAATCAGGCTTTATTTTAAGCATTTACTTTATTATTCTAGAAATTTCTTTATACAATTGAACACGCTTTCAACGAGAATGTAGAAACCGAGGTAATTTCTTCTATAATCGAGGTAATTCGTAAAGATAGAGATGGCTAAAATAACAAAAAAAATAAATTATTACAAAAATAACTAGGAAATATTGCAAACCATATTAGTTCTGTTCTTTTAATTTCCATGGAATTGCGTGTGTTTTAGGCAACTGTTAGAGGCACAATGTGATTAACACAAAATGTACTTGGTTCAAAAAAGTTAGATAAATCACATCAAACTCCACATTTTCGGCTCTGGATAGTATTGATGAAACTATTTCTTCCCCATCTATAACTAGTTCTGCGATTTACAAACAGTAGCTCAGATTCATCAAAGTGCACTGATAAAATTTTGATTCTAAAATTGCAGTAAAATAACCGATAGCAGTCTGTCCATCCAATTTACTATAAGGTTTACATTAAAAAACATTATTTTTTTACCTTTATGCTCTTGAAACCGCTTGCGACTAGTTTCGTTAGAAAACAATGAATTTAAAACTAAACGGCTTTTTAACCATTTACCATTAGCATGGTTTTAGAACCGCAAAAAAAATGAATTTAACTTGATATTGCAGCTGAGTCTTTTTAGGTGATGGATATTGGAGTTTGGTTTGGGATAAGTTATGTTTAATCAAATGAACTGTGGAATGTGGCTCAATTAAATTATCTGGTTGTTACACTAATCATTCAAAATGTGGAAAACAAGACTTTTTTGTGTTAATCAGCTTTGTGGTGCTGCAATCTCCAAGAACCCTCACAGGTTCACAGCGAAAAGTTGCGGGAAGGCTTTACTTTTAATTATTATAAATTTTGAATAAATTTAATAACAATGTTTTAGACTATCAGTAAACTGAAAGAAAAACACTTAAAAATTATTATTTTTCGCAATTAAAGAAAATTTTTTGAAATATTTCCGAATATATATATATATATATATATATATATATATATATATATATATATATATATATATATATATATATATATATATATATATATATATGTAATACAAAAAGTATAATACTTTTGTATTAATAAAAGAATTAAATCTCTTTCGTTTTAATAAAATGTCTTTGTTAAAGAATAAGCGTAGAGAGATTCTATTTTGGGAAGTCAAGGCTAATAACATACGACTGAGTTATTTTTAGAATCTCTCCCCCTTTCACTTCCATATAAGGAAGCATGAAATGATTTTCCTTAATGCGTAAGGATACAAGTATGCCAACGATTGTGCCTGTTTACTCAAATCTGTGTTAGTATAAAAGCGAGAGCAATGCTTTTCGCATGGCTTTTTCATCATGTTGTGATCCTGGTAATTTGTCCAGAATTGTCCAAAGTCTTGTCCACCCTCTCCCTTGTGGAGAGCGGATGTGGACTGTTATTATAAGACGCCAGGATGTTACTTGCTAAGGAAACCATTGTTATCTTTTTTCCGGCTGACTACAACGTTGATAAAACCTCATCCCGGGGGACGAAGGACGAAAGAAAGAAGTGCCTAGTCCGCGGTGAAAAACAAATGAAGGAAGGTCTGTTTTACCACTCCATCTTTAACTACACCTCATCGCTGTGAGAATGCTGACGTTGGCTCGAGCTCGTCACACGCCTCTCTGAAACCCATAGTGTTGATCGAGATGACCCTACAGTGTCCAATCTGGAAATGACCGATGACCCTACAATTCCGTAGTGCTCAAATTGTGAAAACAAAAGTGAATGTACGCGTTAAAACAAAAAAAGGATAATATTTTTTGTTTCTCTTAAACATAAAAAGTCATGAAGGTCAAAGGACACTGTGTGGAAAATGGAAAGAAAGTACTGTAGATATATTTTTTTTTTTATCCTCTTATGTTTCTTTCTCACTAGCATGATTGAATAGTTTATCGATATCGGAGATGAGAAGTGTTTTAAAATTTTCATTATGAATAACTGAGTATATTTTATTATGAATAGTTAGATTGCATTTCTTGTATTTATATTGCTTTTCTTTAAAATGATGATATAATAGTGTATTTTTATGCATTTAAAATGTTTTTGAGGGAAATAAATGTGTTTCAAACGTCAATTAAATTTGTGACGGCAAACAAATTTCTAAATTTTTCAGCTTTTCAAACAAAAAACAAAACTAAAAGAAATTTGTAATGCTTTTTCTTTTTTGGACTTGGTCAAAACTAAATATTCCTATTAAAAATGTGAAAAATTAAATGTTACCCAAACAAAAGGACATTTCACACTTAACAAAATTTGTGAGTTTCCCCTTATTACGATAGGCGAAATTGTTAACTCAGCTAAGTTTTTTATACTTGATACTGAGTTACTGTATGCTTTAGTAGGGTTGCAAACTTGCAAAGATTTTCGTTTGTTTTTCGATTGTGTCGGGCCAGTTGTTACTCAAGTTGGTAAGAGACTGATCATCTCTGCTAAATCTAACAATGACAACTTATCCTTGCACATTAGACAACAGAATTCTCATAATGTTAAGGTCAAAAATTGTGAAAAAAAATGAAAGTTTAAGATGTTTCAATAAAAGTAAACATTTTGAAAAATGGAAGTTTAAGATGTTTCAATAAAAGTAAACATTTTGAAAAAAAAAAATAGAAGTTTAAGATGTTTCAACAAAAGTAAACATTTTGAAAAAAGTTTAAGATGTTTCAGTAAAAGTAAACATTTTGAAAAAAAAAAAAATGTGAGGGGTAACAAAAATAAAAAGAACAGGAAAATAGGAAAAAGAAAGAATGACCAAGAAGTTAATAACAAAAAGTACAGGAAAAAGAAAGAAAGGCCAAACATTTCAAATGATTCGAAGTTAGAACTAGGTAATGGGTGCATACATTATCAGGTTAACATCGACGAAAAAATAGGAAATAGAAAGAAAAATTTAAGTAAACAAACTTTTGAAATAGTTCATGTATCAAATGTTAGGAAATATCACAACCCACAAATGTTGAAATTAAATCATGAATAGTGAAATTGAATTCTTTTCCATAAAAAGTTTGTATATTTCTGTGTGAAAAAAATAATTTTTTTGAAAATTTTAGTAGATTAGTTATAAAAATATGTTTCATTTTTCTTTCTGTTTAATTGCCTAAACAGATAAATTGTATTATCATGTTTTTAGTGTTATTATTGTATATAGTTGTTTTCTTTACAGATAATTGAAAAAATGTTATTTGTAGTAGTGAAAAGGAACAGTCGTACCAACATAAATTTTTAAAGTTCAGAGAATTCTAAATTTTATTATGATTTCTTTTTGGCTTGCCAAAAATCTTTTTTGGGGGGGATGTAATACAAAAAGTATAATACTTTTGTATTAATAAAAGAATTAAATCTCTTTCGTTTTAATAAAATGTCTTTGTTAAAGAATAAGCGTAGAGAGATTCTATTTTGGGAAGTCAAGGCTAATAACATACGACTGAGTTATTTTTAGAATCTCTCCCCCTTTCACTTCCATATAAGGAAGCATGAAATGATTTTCCTTAATGCGTAAGGATACAAGTATGCCAACGATTGTGCCTGTTTACTCAAATCTGTGTTAGTATAAAAGCGAGAGCAATGCTTTTCGCATGGCTTTTTCCATCATGTTGTGATCCTAATAAGTTGTTCCGGAATTGTCCGAAGTCTTGTCCACCCTCTCCCTTGTGGAGAGCGGATGTGGACTGTTATCGATACCAGCCTACTACCATTAATAAAGATGTTTTGGAGTGTATCATGGCTACGACTGCATTATTTAAGCTATCTAAATAACAAATAAAAGGTATTACAACCTCTGTTATTACATATATATATATATATATATATATATATATATATATATATATATATATATATATATATATATATATATATTCGGAGATTGCTTTTTTATATAATATATGGCAAAAAAAGTTAGTAGAGTCAGATCAGTGATGTTTTATTTATGCTAGTGGGAGAAAACGGAAACATAATTTAAACTGTAACCGAAACCCAAGACATTTATATCGATATGCTACTTTAAATCAACACCTTACCTTATGAAAAATACATATTTCTTCTTTAGAAACGACAGAATTTATTTTTACCTTATGAAATCATGAAAAAAGCGAAATCTGATTTCATATATTACGACTTTACTTTACTATATAAATATATTTTGCCAGAATTTCTATTTCTAGGAATGATGTTTTCATACATGATATATAATCTTTAAGTCCGTCAAATAAATAGTTCAGGTTTTAAACATAATCTAAACATTTTTACATAAATTCAAGGTGTTTCTCAAAAAAATAAGTAAAACTTTTTGAATTTTTCAAGAAGCAGTGAAACAAATATTTGTATGTACATTTTTTTATTTTATACATAATTTGGCAAATCGTAGTACTTAATGTTTAGAAACATATGACACTCATTTAATGTTGTTAGGGTCTGTAGAAACATGTATTAAAATCATACGTTATATAAAATTTGTAAATTTCTGAAAAGTTAAGCTTTTTTTAACAAAAAATAATAAAATTTAATTTTATTTCCCATTACAACATTAATATTTTAAAACCTTGTTACGAAATTATATTTCAACATAGTTACATTTTAAAACAATGTGCATTTGCTTTTATTAAACAGTATGATGTGAAACAATGAACAAATATTGAAATTTAGTATTGTTATAATTAAATATATTGTACAATTATTCAAATTTAAATATTGTTACAATTTAACATTGTACAAATAAATCTTAATGTTACAATATAAAGCATTTGCAAACATTTAAATTTAAGAATGGTTAAAATTAAGACATTATATAAACATTCAAATTCAAACACTGTCTAATAGTTTAAATTTAAACAATGTACAAATGATAACAATTATATATTGTGACAATTTAAAATATTGCACAAATGTTAAAATTTAAACATTGTAACAATTTAACAATTCGCGTCCCAGTCTAAAATTTAAAGAATGTACAAACGTTAAAATTTAAACATTGGAATAATTTAAATATTTGTACGAGCATAAATTTTAAAGAATGTACAAATGTTACAATTAAAACAGTGCTCAAATATAAAACGCTATAAGAATTTTTTTTTTTTTTATACACACAATACATTAAAAGTTCTGTATTTTTTTAAACAGAACGAATAAAAATAAAATGATTTATATTTTACTCAATGCAAAAGCAAGATTTATCGTTTAAAAAGAATTAACTTTTTAAACTACAAGTAAAATCGTATGCTTGCAAATCCCCTTACAGAACTTTTCCATTACATTTATGAACGTTGAAGCACGCAACTGAATAAGTTCCATCACTGTTGCGTGTCATGAAACATAATTACTACTCATGCGTAATAGTATATACAGCTGACGACAAAAAACTTATCGAGGACAAGAAATCTGCATATTGAATTTTTTTTATGAGCTTGACAAAAAAAAAAGGAAAAACATTTAGAATGAAGGGAATTTAACGCTGCTTCTATACAAGATCAATATCACCCATTTTATTACAGTGTTTCTTTTTGGTCAACAACACGTGACATGTCGATAATCACGCTTGGTTGGTAGAGCATGGTTAAAGTGCAAAGATATTCTATTTCCAAAACTGAGCTCAGTGTATAGGATATTTTAAGGATTTCGTGAGAGCAGATTTTTAAAGTTATACGTAAAATCATATGTTATATGTTTCAGATCAAATGATTATTATGTTTAATTGCAAGTTACGTTTATTGTTAATTTTATCAGGTAATTTAATTGTTAATTTTACTATATCACCGTCGTTTATCCGTCAGCCCAATTTTGAGTTTATGACTATTTGGAGAAATTAGCCTTCGCGGGAACTTTTTGATGGAAGCAATCCGCATTTGCGGTACATGGAGAGGGAAACCACGAAAAACTCCCACGGCTTGCCTGACAGCAATGGGACTCTAACCCATGATCCATCTACCACTGAGGATATTTTTATGTTATCACTGTGGTCGTTGCAAGTCAGGTGCGGAATTCATATCGACCAGTCATAGCTGGGATTTGAAACCGGGTCATCTCATTGGGAGTCAAGTGCTTTATTCCCTGATCCACTACAGCTCCTTGTGACAAATAAAGTGACATTGGGACACTCACGTTTCTTTTGGAGTTAGTTCTTTGCTGGCGGCGCTTAGCATGAAGAGCCTGCTATTTTGCTTCACGCACTCTCAGGTATAAAACTCTCATTTTTGACGATTCAGCAATGTTTGAGATGTATTTCGCTAATTTTGAGATTAATCATTTCGTCACGAAGTCATTGATTTATGACGAAATGCAAACTCTCAAATGCATGACGAAAACTAATCAACTTGAAACCTCATCTTAGTGCGTTGTGGGAGATTGTTAATTTGAATGAAGACTAAACATTGAAAAATAAAATAACAAAGCAAGCGGATGGGCAAGAAACCGGCTAGTATGTTGGCCAAGAAGTTGGCCCCGTGACAAGAAGATCTCGGGTTCGAATTCCACTTTGGGCATGGGTGTAATTTATCTCTTTGTTCTAAATGTCCTTACTGTGTTGATTGGGATACGTTGATCAAACTTTATGGTAATCACAACTAACTAATTATTAGAAAAGTTAGATGCATTCGGTGCGAGAAAGTTTTTTCCTTCTTGATTTTTTTTGTAGAAATTATGATGACGAAATATTTCCTTAATTTTGACGAAATTCGTTTCCTCAAAGATGTGACGATAGTTATTTTGTAACTTCTTCACAAAATTTTTTATCGGAGCATATAACAAGAAACGGTTTCGTCAAAAACAAAGAAAGTTTCGCGATATTCATTTTTTCAGTGTGTGTTGTACCAACCGTAAGCAAAAGATTCGAATAATAGCTGAAACAAAGATAAAGTTCAAGAAATTTTTGTCTGCCTCTGAAACTATATTATGTTTCGGAAATAATTTACAAGTGTTAATCTACAAAAGTTGTCATTTGCGTATGATGCCTGTAATGAGCTTTGTCGAATGCCATCATAAGTACATTATTTACAGTGTTACTATTAATATGTTAGGTTAACGTTCATATTTCCAGTATAATTAGCGTATTTTATTTATAATTAAAATTTTTTACATAATTACTTTATTGCATGATAACCAAGAATATTTTACTTACATTATTTGCTTTATGACAATTTTCGTTATAGGTTGATCAATAACGAAGGCAGTAATCAAAACGGAGAAGGGAAAATGGTGTGATAAATGTTTGGATTGGCAACGTAATATCAGTAAAAAATAAAAAAAAGTCCCCCCCCCTACAAAAAAAAGTTTTAATTAAAGAAAAAAGTAAGACTTAAGTCTAAGTCTATGAAGGAACACTAAGATCTAATAATTTACTATGTAATTGTTTAGTATTTTAACAACATGTACACTGTAAAAACTTTCGTTTAAATTACGGTTTAAAGTACCGATATTTTGGGTGCATCATCCGTAAAATGCATTTTAATGTTAAATCCATTTTTACCGTAAAATACTAAACCGTAATTTTTTTGCAATAATATTTATTTAATTACAGTGTTTTTAGCGACTTTAAGGCAATTATCACGGTAAAAATTATAGCAAATCAAATTTTTAGTTCCGTTACATGTTTTGGTAAAAATGGATTTCACAGTAAAAAGTACTTGCACTCTGAGTGCTGTTACTTTATAATGTAAATTTTTTTTCGATCCGGAATTTTTCACAATGTACCTCAGACAGACGCTTGTACCAGTTACAGTTAAGGTTAAAGAAGGAAAATATATTGGACATAGCGAAACCATTTATTTTCAACTTGTAAAAGAGAAATTAAACAAAAATAGATCCCATTTCCAAAAGATATTTTTAATAATTTGTTTTATGATTTTGAATTTTAAATAAAAATAATAGTAGTATATTAATAATAATACTAGAATGAATAGTAATAATAACATAAATAATAATAGAATTAATAGTAATAATAGCATAAATAATAATAGTATTAATCCTATTTATCACAAAAATAATGAGAAGTGTGCTAGAAGAAAATTTTCTCAAATTACATCAGCTGTAACGATGATAGAAGTTTTTTTTAATATAGAGTTTTTCCTATTGAAAATATTTGCCGAATAGGATTTTGTGAATAAACGTCAGTTTTTTAAATTAAAGTAGCATCTGAGTAAAATCAAGGCATTTCATAAGATTTTGTATTAAATGCCTTGAAAATTTCATTTTACTACATTTCATACAATCAAAAAGATAAGATAAAGATAATCAAAAAGATATAAAATTTGATCATACCATTTTAAAATGAATGATTTTTGAAATAATAGCTAGAAATCAGTTTTCATACCTCTCTTAATTTAGTTAGACTAAGCAATATTAAAATAAATATCGCAACCTGTTTTGAAGAATATTCTATTTCTAAAATTAAAAATACTATTGTTTTCAAGTATAATTTCGAATTAAAAACTAAAAAATACACAAGTTACAAATTTGTTTTATGTCTTTATTATAATCTTAACAAAGCATTATCATTATTAGTATTAAATTATTATTAAGCTGTTGTACTCTAAGGGGAACAAATTCTTTTGCCGCAAAGAATAAAATAGCATCATTTTTCAAAAGAAGAATGTAATATTTATCCAAATAGCATCTGAGACTGAGAAGAAAAAAAAAATTGCTTTTCTCTTAAGACATTTGTAAAGAAAATAAACTCAATAGAACACATTAGCATAAAAAGTTTGAATTTACGATTTGTGTTAGTAAGAAAAATCTTTTGATAATATATCAACTATCGAGGTAAATTAAATTGAAGTAAAAAAAAAAAAAAAAAAAAAACATTTAGAAGTTAGGATACAATACAATGAAAAAAAATGACTTAATAATTAATTTTTCCTCTATTCTTTATGAATAAATAAAAAAATGAAAACATTTAAAAATGTTACTTTAGTTTTGAGTTAAATACAAAAAAAAAAAACAAACATTAAATTCAGAGAAGCGTTTTGTAAAATCTTAAAAAAAGAAAAAAATAGTAGACTTTTTCAATACATTTATTTTATTCTTTGACGCTGTTAGCCTTCTTTTCATATGATAAAAGTTTGAACATTTATTTTATCCCTCGAAAAAAATATTAGATTTTTCAATACATTTATTTTACTATTTGAAGCTGTTTTTTTTTCATTTCATCAAAAGTTTAAACATTTATTTTATTCCTCGATGCCCGTCTCAAAAAACTATCCGTCGATGCAAAAAACTGTCCAACCACCGTAATTTGACAGCAGCTGTATTGAAAATTATATTCAGGCTGATTAACTATAATTCAGGAACTGGCCCCAAAACATTTTCATTGAAAACTAGGCTTTCCAGCCTCACAAAACCGGCGCACGTGCTATCATCTCTACTTTTATGCTAATTATAAATGTCGAATAAATAAAAGCATTTTTATTACACTTCTTATTAATGTAATAGTACTTAAATTTTACACCGAGCTCACAAACTTTAATTTGCGTATTTGAATTGAGTTATATGTACAATGTTAAACGCTCTAATGTCACTGGTATGGGGTTCTATCCTCGGATCGGGCAAGGTTGACTCAGCCTTGCATCTTTTCAGTGGGTCAATAAAATGAGTAAAAAGTCCAAGAATCCTTGGGCATTAGACAGTGGTGGTTCAGCGTTAGGTTGACCACCCAATTGAAACATCTGCTTGCACCCTAGAGTATTAGGTCAATAAAGCTGGAGTATGGATAATATTCCTCGGCCTTAAATCGGGGGTCAAGCATGGAATTCCGTAGTAAAATAAAAATATTTGTTACTCAGAACATTAAAAGAAAAATCAGTAAAAAATTAAGTAAAAATTCGGAAAAATTCTAAATTCTTTTTGTAAAGAATATATATATATATAATAACGGAGCAAAACCCTGTTATTTCTGTGGGAATAATAGTCAAAATTACATGAAATATGAGTCCAGATTCTGCATAGCTGTATATTAATTAAAAGATGGTGAAGCAACAGTTTCCTCCCCTCTCCGACTGGAGGGGGAGAGACACTTTTCTCGTCAGATCTGACGGAGTTTAGCTAGCGCAAGTAAAACACAAAAAGCCACGCAAAAACCGTCGGTCCTGCGTTTTATCTGATACTTAAAAGTATAAAAAGACCAGTCATATTGCATTCCTTGTATTCCTACGCCTCATCGCATTTAATTTAATACTCATAGAAAATCGTTTAATATTTCCTTATATGGAAGTGAAAGATCTTAAAATAACTCCTCTTTTGAAACATAAATCTAATTATAATTCATTGGCTTGTTTACAGCCTTGAAGTCCCAAAATAGAATATCTGTACTTTAATTTTTAACTAAGACATTTTATGAAAATGAATAAGTTTCAATGCTTTTTGGGACTTCAAGGCTGTAAACAAGGCAATGAATTATAATTAGATTTATGTTTCAAAAGAGGAGTTATTTTAAGATCTTTCACTTCCGTATAAGGAAATATTAAACGATTTTCTATGAGTATTAAATTATTTGCGATGAGGAGTAGGAATACAAGGAATGCAATATGACTGGCCTTTTTACACTTTTAAGTATCATATAAAACGCAGGACCGATGGTTTTTGCGTGGCTTTTTGTGTTTTACTTGTGCTAGCTAAACTCCGTCAGATCTGACGAGAAAAATGTCTCTCCCCCTCCAGTCGGAGAGGGGAGGAAACTGTTGCTTCACCATCTTTTAATTAATATACAGCTATGCAGAATCTGGACTCATATTTCATGTAATTTTGACTATTATTCCCACAGAAATAACAGGGTTTTGCTCTGTTATTATATATATATATATCCCTTATTATGTGTTTAATATATCTACAACGTAACTGTAAAACTAATCTCATTATATTATTAAGTAAACAACGGTTATAGACTTAGGTATAGTATTAAAGTCGGAGCATTCGTTAAAGGCCTTATTTTTATATTTTCTTTATTTCTTTTAACTATATATTGTCATTTAATATTTGTTTTACAATGTTAAAGTTTGTTCTTTTCAGGAAAAAAGTTGATTATTTTGATTTGAAAATAAAATCTCAAGAAATTTTTTAAAAAAAACTGCTAGTTCAGAATGTCATATACGACGGGGTTTTACTTCTTCAAATTCTGCATTATTAATAAAAGCCCATTTGTTTTTCTCCCACTGGGAGGATGGCTTTAATTTTTAAAAATATTTTTTAAAAAGTTATCTTTTAAAAGATTTATCTAACAACCAAATTAATCAGCAAGATAGATGGAATAGAAGTTTGAAATATTCATGTGAATTACTACTTAAAAATTAGCGACGCTCAAAATATAAGGTCCCATAAAAAGAGGAATAATTTGTATTTAAAGAAATATACGATTAATAAAACTTCTTTCAAGCAACATAAAATGGGCCATGCATGGCCAGTTTTGTTAGACCATCAGATATAGATTAGCACCCTCAAATGTCATTTATTAATATGCTTTTTTTAATCTTCTTAAACTTTAGTACACTGAGCAAAAAGTATGGTCATTACTAGTAGAATATCGTAATATTTGCCGTGTTCCTGGCTCTATGGAAAAACAAGAATGCCAGAAAGCACAGTAACTGTAACCGAAGCGCTTTGGTAATGATTTTGGTAAAATGAACAATGAAATATTACTTTAAAATATGCGATAAAATTTGGTAATTCTGGTAAAACGTAAGAATTTTTTCATGATACCTTAAAACATGGCATAAGAACCATTTTTTCGGCTAAATTTATTTTTCAGTTTTTATTTTTTACTAAATGTGTCATAAAAAGGACTATAATTTTGAATCTCAGAATTTCTGGTTAACGGTTACCATATGAACAGAAATATTATAAGGGTATCGAATAAGAATAAAATAAATGGTTTAAATTTAATAAATGTGGTTTAAATACAGAATAATGTTTGTTTTTTTTTAACAAGATATGGCATTACCATTAATAAGGGCTATAATTTTGAAACCCAGAATTTCTGGTTAACGGTTACCATATGAACGGAAATATTATAAGGTTATCGAATAAGAATAAAATAAATAGTTTAAATTTAATAAATGTGGTTTAAATACAGAATAATGTTTTTTACTAATATTAGAAAAATGTTTTTTTTCCCAATGAGATATGGCATTACCATTAGTAAGGACTATAATTTTGAAACCCAGAATTTCGGGTAAACGGCTACCATATGAACGAAAATTTCTTTTATCGAGTAGCATCTGTAACAAAAAATAACATAATACAACGACATGTATAAGCTTGAAATTAACTAATATATTTGTCAATTTATTTTTAAGATATGTATCCGTCTCAGAAAATTCTTAGTATCAAATTTGAATTCATTAAAAGTGTATTCATATTTTTAGAAACAAAAATCTGTGTAACGCTATAATTTCTGATCATACCTCCAGCATAGAATTTCATAATATTGTAATAAGATAATCAATAAAACTATTACCTAATAAATACGTATAACTCAGAATATAAAACCATGTGTCTTTCACTTTTTACCACAAAATGTCATCTTACACATAGTCTCCCTTATACAGCATAAAATGATGAATGACTGTGATTCAATGAGTATGATGCTACCTATAAATACGTTCAGTGATTTTGGGCGGGTTGCATATGGTACAGAAATGATAATTTTAAAAAAGCATATGGCACAAAATACAGGATTATATGCTTTTAACCCTCAATTAGGGAAATTAATTTGAATGTATAAAAAGTGTAAAATGATCTGTAAATATGCACACGCTAAAAAAAAAAAACTTTTATGAATGCATATGGCACAGAATATAAGATTAAATGTCTTCAATTTTTAAATGGGAACGTAAACCCGAAATGAATATGAATTATTTAATATGCAGTCTGCTCTACAGCATAACTTGTCCAATCACTATTACGAGGGTTGCTATTTATATTTCTGGCCTTGGCAACAGTAAGTGTTGCTAGGCGACCGCAGACGATTTTAATCGAAAGTTTGATATTTTTAAACATAAATTCAGCAGACGATTTACCATTATAGCTTCATTTGTGTTAAAAAGTTCTTCTCTTTCAAAAAATGGAATTGAATCGTGAACATTTTCGCGCCATTATTTTTCATAACTTTCGACGTGGATTGTCAAGACAAGAGTGCTTCGATGAACTTAATTCTTTATTCAGCGATAAAGCGCCATCCTACAGCACTGTAAAAAATTGGTATAACGAATTTAATTGTGGTCGATGTTCGATCCAGGACGAATCCCGTGCAGGTCGTCCAAAATTCGTTGTTGTGCCAGAAAAGATCGATGCTGTGCGTGAACTGATAAAGCAAGATCGTCATGTGACATACCGTGAGATAGAGGCGTCTTTGGACATTAGTATGACCAGCATCAATAAAATATTGCATGAACATTTGAGCGTAAAAAAAATTTGTTCCGCATAATCTGACAAACGCTCAAAAAAAGGCTCGTGTCGATTGGTGCAAGAAAATACTGGAAAAATAGGTTCAAGGTACATCAAAGGCTGTGTATAACATCTACACAGGTGACGAATCATGGATTTATGCATATGAGCCGGAAACAAAACAGCAATCAACTGTATGGGTTCGAGGAAGAAGCACATCGAAACAAATGATTGCCTGTTTCTTCGGCATTAACGGTCATGTGGCAACAGTGGCGTCAGAGAACGCAGGACGGTCAATTCTGAATGGTACACGACCATTTGTTTGCCAGAAGTCATCGGAGAAATTCGAAAAAAGCAGAAGAACAGGCGAATCATTCTTCATCATGACAAGCGAGCTCTCACACATCGACTCAAACAAAGGCATTTCTGACGGAGCGAAAGATCGAACTGATGGGTCATCCGCCGTACAGCCCTGATTTGGTACCCAATGACTTCTTCTTATTCCCACACATCAAAAATAAATTACGTGGACAACGATTTTCGACCCCCGAAGAAGCGGTTGATGCATTAAAAAGGCATGTTTTGGAGTTACCTCAATCGGACTGGAAAAAGTGCTTTGAAAATTGGTTCAAACGCATGCAAAAGTGTATTGATCATCATGGAGAATATTTTGAAAAACAATAAAACCAATTTCGATCCTACATATTTGTTTTTTCATTATTAGGCCAGAAATATAAATAGCAACCCTCGTACCCTGGTAGAATTTTCATTCGAAAATTATTGTAAAATAATCTGCAGCAATATGTTCATCTAATTGACAGTAAAGTTTGCGGTAAAGAACATTTTTACCTTTACGATTTTGAAACCGTTTTCAACGTGTATGGTTGAAAAATCACGAGTACAAAACTATACGGATTTTTAATCTTTTACAACTAGCATGGTTTCAAAACCGCAAAAAATAAATTTAACTGGACAATGGAGGTAGGCTCTTAGTTAGGAGATGAGCATTGAGGTTAGGTTGTGATTGAGGTATGTTTCATCATATGAGCCATGGAATGTGCTTTGATTAGTTTATCTGGTGGCTTCACTTATCGTAAGAGATGAGAAATACTAAACATTTTTATGGTACGCATTTTTATGATATATTTCGATTATATGGATTCACGATTAAGCTCTGGCCTAAATTTTCCATTTTTTATACTCTAACGTTTCTATATTCGATGCATTGTTTTATAAAGGACGAAATTTAATTCAATTACTTTATAAAATAACATATAATTTTTAATATAATTCATAGAAAAATGTTCTAAGAATTAGCAAAAATTCAATAAATTTATATCAAGAAGAACTGAAAATGAACTTAAATGAGTAATTTTCTGCATTTAAGATATTTAGGTATTGTACTTCACTCGGAATATGATGTAGCATGTAAAAACGAGCTGTTTAAATTTATTATAATAGACTTGTGGCTATTAACGTCAGATTTTGTCTTTTAACTACTATTATTTTAACTATTTTGTTGCAGTTGAAAAATACGATCAGACTCTTTAGTTATCTCGCATTGGAAATTAAATTTGTTCAGTCATTCTTCAGATCAAAATAACACCAGTACAGAAAAGAATAAACATGACGTCACAGAAGGAGATCGAAAGCTTCAACAATAAATCAAAAGAAATGAAACTTTGACCTAAATTGGAAAACGATAGAAGGTACATTATTCAAGAAAAGAAACAAAAGGAATTTAAAAATATAACTTTATATCTATCTACCAATAAATATTTCAAGTAGTCTTTGAATATAGGTTTATCTGTTTTAAATACAAGTATGGCAAAATTAAAATAAAATACTAGAAAATATATTGTTTTAATATTTTAACATTTTAATACTAACATGTACTTATTTTGACATTACTGCTTTTGCATATTTCATAATAATTATTTTGCACTGCAAAAAGTTTTAGATTTCCGGACAAAAGTACCGGTACTCAGGGTGCTGATTCATTTTACGAATATCGAATCTGTTATACCTTAATTATTACAGTAATAATTATGGTATAATCACAGAATTAATCACTGAATTTAATATTATTTTAATAATTAAGGTATAGTATTTTACGGTAAAAATGGGTTGTACGGTAAAATTGATTTTACGGATGATGCACCTAAAATGCCAGAATTTTATTTCGTAATTTAACAGTGCTTCTAAGCATATAAAAATCATTACGAATTAGTGAATTTTTTTTTTTTTTGCGAGGTGAATGTTTATTATGGTACTTTGCATTTAAGAGATTTAAATTATAAGAAATACGGTTCATAATTGTTCGCAGTACGTGTTTGTTTGACAATGTTATTTGACATTTGTTTGACATCATGGGTTAGATCCCCTTGCCGTAAGGCTAACCGTGTTAGGTTTTACTCTCGATGTAACACAAATGCGGGTTAGTCCATTAAAAAGACCTTTACGAAGGTAAATTTCTTCCAATACTTGATCCAGGAGTTTCTTTGCTTTCTGGGTTGGGCTTAAAATTACAAGGCAACGGAGCTGAACCTCAGTAGTTTAAAACCCAAAGATTTAGGTCGGCTTTTCAACGACGGTTATAAAATAAAAAATAAAATTATTTAACAATATAGTGATAAATATTTCTTTCTTTTTTTATTTTTATAATGGTTTTGGCTTAGGTCTGAGCAATTATAGACCAGCTTCTCATAAAATAGTAAAACATAACTCTTGGCACCACTGGAAAAGAACTTTCGCCAAAAGCGTAAAACTTGGCAGGTGTGCGAAACCACAATAAATGTCAAGCCATTCATACAGAATCTAAACAAGCCAAAGCAAAAATGCATAGTATGAGCATTGCATCAATCATTTATTAACCTGCGTCATTCTTACTTTATAAAACAGATTAAAGAATATTCTTTTCAATTTCTTTCTTTTTCTTAACTTTTAGAAAAGACCAATCATGCATTGCGGTGATTGATAACGAGGTAAAGGATTATTCTTCAAAGAATAAAGGAATTTCTTTGGGGAGCATGGTGGATATTAATTAAGGAAGAATTATTTGACGTTAGTGGAATTTGTACGAGAATAAAGGAATCTATTATATTAAATTATACAATGACAACGTATTAGTAGGGAGTGAAAGTTTTTGTTCTGAGGATTATTTTTCATGAAAAGAATTAAGGAAGCTTTTTTTTTAGGTATAAAATAATAGAAGTCGCATATTGAGACAGGTATTGAATATTTAAAGTAGATTGTTAAGGAGAATAATTCTACCTTTATTTTAGAATCATCCTGTTAATATTGATTATTCAATGGCTTTTATTCATTGAATTATTAAAGAACATTTTAATAAAAAATGCGTCGTAAGTATGTGAAATTAATGATTTAGAGAAGAATAGCATGTGATGCAACAAATTATGTAAAACAAATTATTTTATTATAATATTTACTGGGATCAAAAACTATTAATCATTAATATCATTTTTAAGTCTCTTGAAACAATTAGTTTTACAAGTTTCAAGATTTTTTTTACAATTGAATCAGGCTTAGATGGAAATTTTTTTTAAAGGAGCATTAAAGGAGAGATATTAAAATATTGCTCATATTTATATTTATAATGTGCTTACACGAATATCTATCTAATCTCTCTCTCTCTCTCTCTCTATATATATATATATATATATATATATATATATATACAGTATATATATATATATATATATATATATATATATATATATATATATATATATATATATATATATATATATATATATATATATATATATATATATATATATATATATATATATATAACTTGCATACTCTCTTCAAATAAATCATACTGTTCAACATTACGCCAAATAAGGTGTCTATATGAATTTCTCTGCATTTTCCGTTTCTCTTTCACTTCTAGTTTCAGTGCCTTCTTCGCTTGAATTGCTGGAATAAACTTTACCGTTTCGCTTTACTCTCATTTAGTACGCGCCAAATCATGATACAAAATCTATAATAGTAGCTGTTTTGAAGTCCACTTTCAAGCCAATCAGGAATAATTCTGGTTTTTTCATCCCATACATATTTTCTTTAGGCCCTGCACAAGGCACGTTCTTCACTTAATGGTATTAAATTTTTTTTTCGAAATGACCGTGAAGAAAAGTCAGATTTCTTTACTTTTCAAAATAAATAAACAAATAAAAATAAATAAACAAATAAAAATAAATAAACAAATAAAAATAAATAAACAAATAAAAATAAATAAAATAATAATAATTAAATAAAAATTAATTAATAAATAAAAATTAATTAATAAATAAATAAAAATTAATTAATAAATAAATAAAAATAAATAAGAAAACTGATGGTCAAACCTTAAGCGACCCGTTAACACGACAGCGCAAACCAACAAAAAGTAAAAAAGTGAAAAGAAGAAACAAAACAGAACAAAAAGACGAGTTGCCCTAGAGCCAACAGATGAGAATTCTCATTTGCAGTCAGAAATTTGCTGTTAGTTCTGTTTTTATTGGGAATGGATGGAGTTTGATTCTGGTTTTAATGTGTTATTTAAAGGTTTGAAAGTTTTTGAATGATCAAATTAATTCAACCAAATAACAATAAAAAATGATGATAAGTAAGGTATCACGATATAATACGAAAAATTATAATAAAATGACATTAATAACAAGAAAACTAATAATGATTAAAAATAATGATGTGTAACTTATCGCGATACAACTCAACCAATAAAAAAATAAATATAGAAAAAAAAAAAAAAAACAATTACGTATGAATGTTAATACAAGTTTGAATATTTTATTCTCTTTTTCTGCGTTACAATTCAGTTATGTATCAGCTAATATTAGTAACTCTGAGTACGATTAAAAGCACCTCCAGCTATGCATCAAAGTAAATAGCCTCAAGTTATAGAAGAAAAAAAATACTATCAAACAAGCAATTTAGAAAACAGAACACAACTTTAATTCCAATTTTATAACTACAAGGCACGTTCTTCACTTAACGGTATTTATTTTTTTTCCGAAATGCATTGTAAAGAAAAGTACTGACTCTAAAAAAAAAGGAAAACTGGTCACACCTTTGGCGATCCGTTAATGCGACACCACAAACCAACGGTAAGTAGAGAGGTAAAAAATGAACAAAAAAAGAATAAAAAAAGACGAGTTGCCCTTGAGCGAACTGATGCGAAATCTCATTTGCAGTCAGAGAGGCGCTGTTCTACAGATCGATTAGAACTCAGGCAATAGTAGATGGAGTTGAAGGACAAACTTTTACCCCTACGGTACGGCTAGGGGTCGAGAGTTGTTTGAGAGTTTTCGGAAAACTCTCTCTGTCATAGGATTTGATGGGATTGTTGTTGGCTCTTTTAAGTGGAGAAGGATTCCAAACGATATGGTTTTGGGTTCGACCATGCGTACGAGACATTATGAGTTTGTTCTAACTTCGAGAGATATTTAGAGAAATTCATTTGATAGGCAGTCCTGGTTGGGATCAGGGAGACGGAAAATTGAAAGGAACTGCGAAGTTCCGAATAAAGTTATGAAGTTTTAAGAACAATAGGTTACTAATTATTTTAATGTTAAAAATAACTTTTATTAGGTTTATATTGCTTGTTATATTACAAGGAAATTAGGTTATTTTAGATTTGGGAAATCTTCGTTGGGATCAGGGAGATGGATTTTATTATTTTACAAGAAGTTTCGAATCAGAAACTGCGAAGTTTCGAATAAAGTTACGAAGTTTTAAGAACAATAGGTTACTAATTATTTTAATGTTAAAAATAACTTTTATTAGGTTTATATTGCTTGTTATATTATAAAGGAAATTAGGTTATTTTAGATTTGGGAAATCTTCGTTGGGATCAGGGAGATTGAATTTGTTATTTTACAAGAAGTTTCGAATCAGAAACTGCGAAGTTTCGAATAAAGTTACGAAGTTTTAAGAATAATAAGTTACTAATTGTAAATATAATGCTAAAAATAACTTTTATTAGGTTTTATATTGCTTATTATATTACAAGGAAATTAGGTTATTTTAGATTTGGGAAATCTTGATTAGGATCAGGGAGACGGAATTTATTATTTTACAAGAATTTTCGAATCAGAAACTGCGAAATTTCGAATAAAGTTACGAAATTTTAAGAATAATAGTATACTAATTGTAAATATAATGTTAAAAATAACTTTCATTAAGTTTTATATTGCTTATTATATTACAAGGAAATTAGGTTATTTTAGATGTGGGAAATCTTGGTTGGAATCAGGGAGACGGGATTTACTATTTTACAAGAAGTTTCGAATAAAGTTACGAAGCTTTAAGAATAATAGGTTACTAATTGTAAATATAATGTTGAGAATAACTTTTATTAGGTTTTGCATTGCTTATTATATTACAAGGATATTAGGTTATTGTAGATTGGGAAATCTTGATTGGGATCAGGGAGACGGACAAATGAAAGAAACTGCGAAGTTCAGAATTTAGTAATGAAGTTTTAAGGATACCAAAATATTGTTTTTTTGTTATGTGATAATGTTAAGAGTGACTTTTATAAGGTTTCTCATTACACATTAGGTTGCATAAATATTTGGTTATTATTAATTGAGATATCTTGGTTTGGATCATGGAGACAGAAAATTGAACGGAGCTATGAAGTTTTGAATTAAGTTACGAAGTTTAAATGATACCAGGTTATTGTTTGTAAGTATATGATAATATTAATCATAGCTTTGATAAGATTTTATATTACTTCTTGGGTTACAAGGATAATAAGCAATTTTTTGTTATGGATATCTCAGGAAGAGAGACAGAAAATTGAAAGCAACTGCGAAGTTTCGAGTAAAGTAATGGCAGTTTTAAGGATACTAGGTAATTATGTTAACTAGGTTATATTTGTGTTTAGCTTGACTTTTATCAGGGTTTAAATTTATTATCAGGTTATAATTTGTAAAGGTAAAGGGGTTTAGTATTGATTTATGTAAAGATTTTACTTTACATGGTCGCCAGATTAGTGGATATCGATATATTTTAAGGATAACAAAACATTATTTGTTAGTGCCATAAGATAGGCGTGAATTTTCACTAATCAGATTAGAAGTTTTTAAGAATATCGGGTTATTATCGGGTTAGTGATGTGACTAGTTTTAGCGTGTTTTTAAATTACCTATCTGGTAAAAAGGTTAGCAGGATTTTTTAAGGGAATCAATTTATTATTTTCAATAGACATTAGCTTAGTGAGACTTATATAAAGTTTTTATTACTTTTTCAGGTTATAAGATATGTTATCAGAGAAGTTTAAGGATATTAGGAAATTTTCTGCTTAAGTTACGACAAGGCTTGTCTCGACGTTCATTTGGTTTTACATAAACTGTTACGGTATAAAAATATGTGGATCTTTTAAGGGTACCAAGTTATTATTTTTTAACTCTGAGATTAGGTTTTTGAGATTGACTTTCATTAAATTTTATGTTACTTATTTGCTTAACAATAAAAAGCCGTGGGGTAAGAACAGTTTATGTTTAAAAAAGCTGATTCCGAGAAAAAAAGAAGATTTTGGAAGACAGAAAGGACAAGTTTTTACACATAACGGTCTATCTTCACTGTGTAATAACTCTCGGGGAGAACCGATTTTCACTTTATTGGTTTATTGGAATTTAGTAAGTAACCCTCAAAATGCAACCGTTGAATGCCAAAATGACGGCAAACCAAGGACATGGACCGTTCTACCCCCCCCCCTAATCTTCAATTTTCTTAATGGTTTGTTAACACGAATAAATATTTCTTTATGCCCCGACAGTAAAAGAACGTTGATATCGACATAAAATAAATTCTGAAAACAAAATTATGTGACATATTATATTTTAAAGAGTAGGACAGGTTTTACAAAATATTTATCTAAGGCTTATGAAGCACAACTTTTTAACTTAGTACAACTATTTTTAAAAAATAATAATAATAATATCCTTAAAAGTTGTTTGTATTCATCGTTTTATTTGAACTTACAATTCCTTCGTTTATAAAATCTCGTGAGTTTACGAACTTTTTTTCTTCCTCTGCATTTTCAGGTATTTATTTGCTGTTTTCTAAAAATCTAATTCACGTAATCTCAAAGGATTTGTTCATGGCATTGCCTCAGAGTAGTACTACAGTTTCTTTCTAAAGTTTAACTTTCAACTTAAAAGAATAAAGTCCTTTTATTTAATGTACTGCTTAAAATATTGGCACTATAGGTTATCTTGAATGTGTTTGTGAAACTAAAGAATAATTTTTAGTTGTGAAGTCAGTTTTCGTAATTTTTTTATTTGCTTACACATTTTAAGACTTAAAGATAGTAGTTAAGGCATATACCAATAATGTTATAATGAACCTTTTTTGATGTACCTTTTCTCAGAAGTTAAACCAGATATTGCTTCAGTTTTTTTCCCCACAGAATATTTACATATACGTGTTTGCACTGGGATAACGTTTAATACATATCTTAAGCAGATTTTTTTAAAAAAAAGTTTAATCATTTTTGAGCAAATATCTTTCATAACTCAAAACTTATTCCTGTTAAAGCTAAAACATTATCACAGCATACAACTGATATAATCTCAAATATCCCCAAACAATTTCAAAACGATATCATAAGTAGTTTCTTAAAAAAGGTGCATCGAAGTTTTATGATTATTTTAGTCGTTAGGGCATAGATCAATAATGATAAAAAGGTAGATTTTATCATTATTGATCTATGCCCTAACGACTCTCCGTAAGAAAATAACACCTGAAATAAAACAAAATAAATAAATAACACAATGAAAAATAATAAACATTTGTATGGTCAAGTGCATCACGACACATTATTTGGACATTTTAATTAAAAATACATACATGTTTTTATTTTATTACTTTTTTGTCCTTCTATGAGACAATTTAAAAATACCTTTACCTGGATCAGTTAACTTTAACAAAAAGGAATAACTGCAATATTTCGCGTTAAATGAAAATTTTTTTTAAACTTAGAATATTTATTATTTCTTAGTAATATTTTTTTCCAAATAATTATAAAAAATGAAAAAAACTAACTTAAGTGATATAACAGATTACTTTTTTTATCATTCACAGGATATTTTAAGCTTATGCGTTATGTTATTAAAGATACTTTAAGCTTCCATACTTTAAGTCTTTAAATAACTATCATTTTCTTCAAAAAATTCTAGACTTTTTATTATTAGTGGATTATAATCAGTTGCAAAACTTTTTGGTTGTAACCAATAAAAATAAAATAAAATTTTTCCTAAATAATTTTGTTGATTTTGAGAAGAGTTAAATAATATATTTACGTAAACAGTCTGTCACGTGTACATTTAATGTAAAGTGACAAATTAATCTTTACTTTTACTTAAGCCTTTAATTTTTCTCTAAAACGTATTTCCTTTTTTCTTCAATATAGCTTTTATTTTTTACTTTTAACCTTTCTGGTTGACCTTGGTCAACGTGGTCTTTGAACTTCCTGTGGGGAAAGTTTACCCCTCTTTTTTTTCCACGCCTTTCTGTTTTACTTATTTTTTAGGGGGGCTAACTAACCAATCTCTTTCCTTTAATTTTCAAACTCTCCTCCTCTTTAAGTTTAATTGGCTGTAATTTTTCTGGTCCAACACCAAGTTAACGAATTTTAAAGTCCCTTTTTATGATTTTCTCTTTTGTGCTTCCTTCTGGCTTGTTTCTTTTTTTATTTCCGAGATGCGGACTTCGGGTCCGTATCGAGGGATTTCTTTTTACATGTTTTTTTTAACCTTCATTTTTTTATTAAATCCATAACAGTAATTAATTTCTAAAAATTAAAAATCAACATTTAATCCTTTATGTTTCGTTAACATTAAAATCCTCTCGAACTTAATCTTTCTTTCCATTTTTATTTTAAAAGTTAAATATCTCGTTCCTTTAATTTTTACTTTTATGCTTGACGGCAATTCTCTTGTCACCCATTTTTTTTTTAAAAGATATTTCTTGTGCTACAAAAAAAAATGTGTTGAAAGATATACATTGTTTTTGAAATAAATAAAATAAGTAGTGTTACAAAACTAAATGTTTTAAAAAATGTTTTACGAAAATAAATGTTCAGCTGAAGAGAAAGATTTGTGTGTTTTTTTAGTTATACCTTCATAGCCAATAGTTATTACCTGTTTCCTCCTGTATGTGGTGAGTAAATTTTTTAATTATTGTTATGGGCATGCATAAATGTGAATTTGGAAACGTCAGCTTACTGCTTTAACATATATTTATACATATCTGGATATAGCATGTCGTTATTTTAATTATCTTCTAATTTTGATTAATTCTTAGTTTTCACCCTTATTCTAAATTTGGTGATACCAATTTATCCAATTTGTTCAAACCTCACACTTTGTGACCCTTTGGACCTATTGGGATATTGTTATACCACATTAGCATTGTACTACCACTTTCCTTAACGATTACATTCCCGTTAATGTAATACCCTTTTGTAATTTTCGGCCTTAAGTTGTTTTTTATGACATTTCATTCATTTAACTATCTTTTTCATGACTATATCCAAATACAATCTCAAATACAAGTACTATATACAAATGATTTCAATTTCACAATATTAATACATTAAATTACCTCACTTTATTCGCACCAAACATAATCACATATAGTATTAATTAACTCTAACACAGTCTAATTCAATTATTTTTTTTAAAATTACTCTTCTAATTTCTTAAATTCGTTGAAGATTAACTAAGACTGAAATTAGTTTTCGAAAAAAATAGTTGCATTATTACGCCGATTGTCTACTATTGCATCTCTCTCTCTTTTTTTTTTTTTTTTTTTTGTTCGTTTCATATTATGATTTATGAAATCACGATGTAATAGTTTGGCGTATTATTTCAACAATGATTTTAAACCCAAAATTGGATCGGCTGTTCAATGACGGTTATAAAATTATAAAATAATAATCTAAATTTTATCATTTATTTTGAATGAAGAATGAAATTCATATAGCTTTATCAATATTTATCTTAAAATAGTGTTTTATGTCCGACTGTTGAATTCACAGGTCTGGAGCGGCATCTAGTCTAGTTCTTCATTCAATTTAAGTGTGAATGTGGTGAAAGTATGAATGTACGAATATGAATGAGCTGAAATATGATTTCCGTTTAAACATAAATGAAAAAAAATGAAGAAATAAATTAACTTTGAGAATAGTAAGATGTTGTGAAACATTTTATTTCAGTGTTAAATTCGGTTATTTTTATTCAATGCGAAATAAAAAAATGCAATATTTCCTATATACATGTGCTTTTCAATATTCATTCATTACATTGTTATTTGAAAAAAAAACAACATTGTTTTGAATTTTACTTAAAATAATGGAAATATTAAATAAATAGTGGATTACTAATTGGATTTAAATTAAATTTAAGCTTTCAAAATAACAAATGGTTAAAAAAAATAGTCCTCACTCTCGGAGCTTCTGTGACCCTTCCACAAAACCCCCAGGGTACCGCGGAACACTATTTGTGAACCGCTGACAACAAATATTCTGTTAAAACACGCTTAACAGTAAAGCATATCAAATTAATCAAATGAAAGGTACAACTTCTCTATAGTATTAAAAGCAGCAGTAGTGACATATAGCTTCATTACATTAGCGGAAATGTTATTCGCGATGGAAAATCACCAAGGAAATTACTACGACTGTGATTACAATCTATTTCTGGAATTATGGCAACACAATCAAATCTGTGCTTTCATTTCATCGGGGGACCAGATTTCTAATAATCGGCACGTGATTCCCTGATAGTAGTAACAATACATCTGTTCCTCCTTTTGGTGAAAATATATGTAGGATAAAATACTTGTTTCCCAATATAATAATCAAAATAACGTGTGTATAATTATTAAGAGTGATTTTTACAGAAGAAAGCAAAAAATAAATAAATTTCCTTTTATTAATCTCTTGTCGGTGGAATATTTTAGAGAAATAGCGGCAAAAAAATTTTTTTTTTCCTTTAATTTTGCTCGTTATTATCATCAAAATAATAGAAATTGTTTACTATACTTAAAAAAATAATAAATGAACTAAATAACTACTATATTTTCATATAAATAGGGTAGGTTAATGGATTACAGTAATTTTTGCTCAAATTGTATAAAAATAATCCAAATAGTTCCAAAAAAATCCAATAACATAGTTTTCAAGATAAATATAGTTAACTAATACAACACTATATTATTTATTACTAACTGTCATGAATTCCATGTCCTTCAGATTCTTTTGAACAGCAAACATTACAAAAATCTGACAAAATATCGCGAAACTTCCGTACATTCTTTAATACTAGACAACATTCTTAACATTCAAAATTCTTTAATTCATAATCTTTTAATAAAAGTAGAGTAATAAATCCTTTTGAGGATCATACACCCTATCGTATGTATAAAATATTTAACTTTAAATTATAAATAAAATAAAAAGTAACAGAAAGATCTTTAGTTTTTTTTCCATAAAGACATTTATTTATTTGAGTAAAGCTCCTATTACCGGTTTAAAATAATTCTAAAAAGAAATGAAAAATAATAAATGAGTTGTTGTCGTAATACAAAACGTAATCTATAATATATTTTTTTCATTGATAAAAGAATAAAGTGAACTTTTATGCACGGAATGTTTTGTCGAGGCGAACCATATCTGTTTCATTTTCCCACTTTTAAAAGAAAACAGCCATGTGAAAATCTTGAAGGAAAAAAAAATCCTATCCGATTTGACATCAAGGTTTAATGCGTTTGTTTTGGGGAAAAAAATGATTCTTTTTTTCGAAATTTTTCACTGAGTCAAACGTCAAGAAGTGTTCTTGATTACGATACCGTAACTGAATTTAATGGAAACGGATGAATATCATATATCCCTATCGAAAGATGGTTCTTGCCATTTGAGCTGTCAGATCGGGGAATCTGAAATCACTTGAAAGTTCGGGTTTCTGCCACGAGGCTTTGCTGGCATGAGAATCTTGTTTAGATCGGATGCGATTAAAATCATTGAAGCTGAGTTTCGAAACTAAATGACAGCCTCACTATCGTTTCTTTCCGGAACGTTGCACTTTAATTCATTTTAGAACATTTTAACTGCATTTGATTAGTGCTCAATAATATAAATATGGGTATCTAATTATACATTTTATATGATTTTTCGTAACAATTAAGTGTGTTGATTTAAATATATTGTATGCAATCTTCATAATGATTGCATTTTTTTTAAACAGTAGTTAAACTCTTTAACGCTCAGTTTCGAAATTAAAAGACTGTCACTTTATCGTTTAGTTTTGGAATGGTGCACTTTTAACTCATTTTAAATGTATTTGTTTAGTGATCAATAATAAAAGTTTGGGTATCTAATTATATAAATATGGGTATCTAATTATATCTTTAATTCTGTTTTTCGTAACAATTAAGTGTGTTGATTTAAATATATTGTATGCAATCTTCATAATGATTGCATTTTTTTTTAACAGTACGTAGTTAAACTCTTTAACGCTCAGTTTCGAAATTAAAAGACTAACACGTTATCGTTTCGTTTTGGAATGGTGCAGTTTAATTCATTTTAGAACATTTTAATGTATTTGTTTAGTGATCAATAATATAAGTTTGGGTATTTAATTATATAAATATGGGTATCTAATTATATCTTTAATTCTGTTTTTCGTATCAATTTAGTGTGTTGATTGAAACAAAGTACGTGTATTCTTCATACTGATTATATTTTGTCCGGCACAGTTAATCCATTTAACGCTCAGTTTCAAAATTAAGCGGCAGCCACATTATTGTACCGTTTTAAAACTGTGATCTTCATTTTTATTTTTAATTGATTTGCTTAGTGATTGAAATATACATATGTAGATTTAATGACATGTTTTGTATGGTACTTCGTAGCAATGAACTGTCTTAATTGAAATACAATACATTCAATCTTTATATTTATTTTATTTTTTAGGACCAGTTAAAATATTTGACGATCCGTTTCGAAATTAAGAGACTGCTAGATTATTGTATTGTTTAGGAACGTTGCATTTTAATTTATTTGAGAACATTTTTAACTAGTTTGCTTAACGTCACATCTTTTGGTATTTATTAACAATTAAGCGTGTTAAACGAAGTTTTTGTATGCAATCTTTACACTGAATTAATTTTTTAACTACAGTTTAAATATTTGAAGCCCAGTTTCGAAATTAAGAAACAGCCACATTGTCAATTCATTTTGGATCGTTGATTTTTAACTGAATTTAAAAATTTTTAGATTTATTTGTTTATTGATCATTATAAATATGTGTATCTAATCACATTCTTCGTAACAAGTAAGTGTATTGAATTAAATTGATTGTATGCAATCTCTATAATCATCTTATTTTTGTCAGCTCGGTTAAATTCTGTGACACTCAGTTTCGAAATAAAGCGACAGTCAAATGATTATTTCATTTTGGCACTGTGCACTTTAATTTAATTCAATATTTTAATTTAAGTTGGTTATTAAGTGGCTAGATATTGGCATTATCTAGCAAATTTGGTTTACTTCTAAACAGCATCTGAAATAATTTTTGGCCCCTCAGCATTTTAAATTTTCATTTTTTAAGCTTGAAAAATAGGTTTCTAATATCTGAATAATAAATTCCATGCAAAGAGAAAACAAAATATATCATAATAGTTAAAGACGAAAACTAGTAAATTTTCTTTATTTTATATACAGGGGGTGGATAAAATAATGAATACTAATAAATTTTTTCATCTTTCTCAAGAAAAACTAAAATGATCATTTTAGTTACAACTTCAGGCATGTTTAGATCATGCGATTTATCATATAACTATATCATAATATTTAACTTCATAAAATTATTCTCTAAGTATTTTTTGAGTTAGATTAAAAAATGTGTTATTATAGAATTGTTTCCATTATTTTGTACGAACCCTGTACTTTGCAGTACGCGATATTCAAAACAATATTAAAAATTTTTTACATTTTATTTGTGTATATTTAACTGGGAGTAAACGTGAAATGATATTTATTTTAAAATCGTAAAAGCTTTAATCGTAATCTCTAAACCAATAAAGAAACTAATAATGAGCTGCGCATAAATTAAGATATTATTCCGTCGGTATAGGGCAAAATAGGCTAGTTTTACTATTTTGACAGGATTAAACGTGGATAATTCACAAATCTGTATTTAGCATTAGTAATTACTAACTTTAAAAATGAGTGTTACAATATGATAATTTATGCTTCCGTGTGTTATTGTAAGAAAAGTTCTCGTTTTATCACATTGTGTATATTTACGTTATGATGCCAGCAGTGTTGTATAATTTTTGTGGAATTATCGTAAGATTACAAAACATATAATTATCTTATTATTAGCTTTCTTTATTATTTAGTTAGTTAATAATAATATAACCAAGCTTCTTTCAGAACTATTTAGACTAATTTTATATAAATTATTCATTTCATAAATATCTCTTAAAAATATATGAATATCAGGTTGATGTAACTATCCACACTATAGCTATCCTTTGGTAAAATGAAACGCGGCTGGTCAAAAGTGTACTGTATTACCTGGTATAAATGATTATTGACTAATTTTACTTTGTTTAATATTGGAAGATACCCTCCGGTAATTCCTATAAAATTCAAAATGTTGACCGCTCATTTACGCTGCCTGCTTTCTACCTCAAATAAAAGCCCCGTGCCCGTAATTTTAACAAGCTTTAGCAATTACTTGAGTTGTTATTTAATTTATACACCCAACGCCCTTCTTTGACAAAAGATCCAAATATTCGTAATTTTAACGAATTTCAATAAAATTATTTGTGTTTACAGTTAATTTATACGAGAATTATATAAAGACTCCCAACTCAAAATGGGGTATACCTCATTTTGCTTATTGTATCAGGCGAAGGAGCTAAAGATCTCGTGTTCAAATCCAGCAGAAACCAAGGAACATTTCTCTAACACTCCATCTACATGGTGACCACTTCTCACGCAACTCTCTTACTCTTCGAGAGGGGGCAGCACTACACTACTATTCGCTTCGTTCCACGGTTCACTTTGTTTCGACAAACAAATTTCCCGTTCTTTTATAAAATATCGATGTCCGATCTGAAGATAATTTTCACGAATATAATGACAATTTATGGTCTGTGGTCATATACTTTAAGAAAGAAAATTAACGGAAAAATATTTTTTTAATGATCACGATAGTCTTACGGGCATAAATTTAGTTTTGCGGTCAGCGACTGGAATACATTTGTGCTAGTCATTGACCGTAATATCGCTGTGACTTTATTTAGAGGTGACTTGTATCTAGGAGTGACTGAGTTCAGAAAATTTAAATGATAACAATGTAGCACAAATGCTATTTTGAAAATGAATAAAAATTTTTAGCAGCGAAAATGAAACGAAACATACATTAGAACTGTTCAGATCGAAATTATTTAGATTTCCTGAATATATATATATTTTTAAACATCATATGCAATTTAATGTCAGATAAAAGAAAACCGGAATAATAAACACGCGTATATTGTACGTGCAATAAAGTGTACTTTCTTAATCATTAGAAAGGATTGTTGAATGATTTAAAATAAAATTTTCTAAATGCTACAATATTAATATTTTTATAAGCGTTACTTTAAAAAACGTATCTCAGATCTATGAGGTATGATAAAATTATTTATTTCTTTAAATTTGTTTTTTAAAATAAATCCAATGCAAGAATGGATAATAAGAAAACTAAATAATCAATTCATTCAAGAGTGTAGCGCATGATTACTGGAAGAGTGTTAGACAATTATTTTAAATGAGAAATATTGAATGATATAATCTATAAACTAATGAAATACATTAACGGAAAAAGCGAAGAAATAAAATAGAAAAACATCAATGACTTTTATTCAAAAATTTTAAATTACCAAACGTTACTTTCACAAACAACAAGAATAAATATTGAAAACAAGAGCATTAATTTAAATATTTCTTTCTTAGATAATGAAAGATAAGAAATAAAATTGCAAATACGAATAAAAAATTCCCCAATTCATTTTGAAGCTTTTTTAACACTATCAAAAGTAAGAGAAAAATGAAATGTTTATTAAAATTGTATTTCAAAACTAAATCACCCTTGTGCCGAATATTAACAGCATAAAGACATCAAAAATTTAATTTTTGTTTTTCATATCGCAAAATAAACTTCTGAATAGCGTCATTTTCTTTTTAAGTCAGTAAATGAGCAGTAATTTTCTTTTCTCCATTCAAAAAGAATTTATAGTTTTTTTCATTTTCTCTTTGAAGCTGCGTACAGATCTTAAAACACGAACGATGTATTATTTTTGAATACATCGTTTTTTTCATTCTTTGTTTCCTATCTTCAGGAAGATGTTCTCAACAAAGAAATCGAATGTGCATTTGAATAACATCAGAACATTTACTTTCGAATTAAATTTGTTGATGCGCATTCTGGTTTAGAAAGTATATTAGAAATTCAAATATCTCGTTATCTTTACATTGTGTTATCTGCATTTTTTCCCGCGGGTTTTTAGAATGGAATCAAATATGTTGTAGTTTTGATTGTAAATTGAACCAACCGTGTGACTGGAGAAAAAGATTTTGTTAAGCGGAAGTTTTCAACTTTTAGATTTATCATTGAAATGTAAAGGAAAACATTACGAACGAGTAAGTAGAGAGTAAGAATGTTTCGTATTATTTAAGTTAAGACTAACAGAATATTTCTAGAATATGACCTCACGTTGATATAAATAAACGTCACTTTTATGATGATTTAATGAACGTAGTGTCAACCTATATTTAATATTTATGACTTTGGTATTGAATTTAGAATATTTATTTTAAAATTGTAGGCAAAATTTTTCGATTACGTCTTAAAATTTATTCATCTATTCTTTCACCAATTATATTATGTTTAGGCAGAAAATTTTTCACGTTTGCATTTCAGTTTAGTTTTACAGATTCTGTTTTACCTTTGAATAGGAATTTTGAACCCTCATTCATCCCAAGTGAGTTATGCAGTACAACATATAAAGTGTACTAGTTTGGAATTCATCTAGCCTGAATTTCATTTCAGATAGATTTCATTTCCCTACATACAAGGTTTTTCAGAATCACCTCTCCTTAATGTATAGTTTTAGAATCATTATCAAAAATAATGTAAATAGTTGATTTACAAGGGTTTGCATTGAGCGAAGGAAAAAATCGAAATTATCGAAATTAATCGAGTAAAAGGTGGGGTGCACTGTAAAAAAATAAATTCAAATTTATTAGCGGTAAAAGTACCGGCACTCAGCTTGACAGTACTTCTTACCGAAAATTTTACGAAAAAAATCTTACATACCATAATTGTTGCAATAATATTTACTAAAATCATGCAATAAAATAAATACTACTGTAAACATTACGGTATAAAATATTACGGTAAAAGTTGATTTCATGGTTAAATGAATTTTAAGGATGCTGCTCACAGACTGCCAGAACTTTTCAAATAAAATATTGCATTTAAATAAAAGAAAATTTGTTTCAGTATACTATTCTACAAGCAATTTAACTTCTTTAATTAATAATCCTCAGAGAAAAACATCTGGTATATTTACCGTACTGTATGATATAATATTTCTGGTAAAGAAAACATAATTATAGCTAATAAAATCAGAATATACCGTATTTAAGCCATTCATTTGGTAATTTTTCCATTGATATGGTAAACGGTATACCGAAATTCTGATTTTGTAATTACAGTTCTCATTATCAAACATTTAGTAAAAACTATAAAACTGAAAGCAAATTTTACCGAATGAATGATTTTTATGCTAAGCTTTTGGGTATCATGATAAATTTAACAAATTTTACTATATTTTCCAAATTTCATCACACATTATAAACTCATATTTTATTCTTAATTTTATCGAAATAATTATCAAAGTATATGAGTAAAAATTACCGATCTTTTAAGTGTTCTCATAGAGCCAGAAGCGCGGAAAATGTATCATATTCTAGTAATTTTGACCATACTAATTTTCTCAGTTTATTGAATTCATTATAAGATGCACTATCAAGTAGGTAAGGATGAGCTGTGGCAGAATAAGAAACTGAAAAAATTAATTTAGTAATTTACATTTATTCGTATTTTACGTCTTAAAAAATATTAAATAGTTTTTGTAATGTTTAAAGTACTAATAAATGAAATCTATAGCGGGATACGAAACAATATTCAAAAAGAAAATAATTACTGAAAACTGGAAAACCAAAAATTCTCAAAATTGTACGAGTTTTATTAATAAATTTAGTTATGTTCGATAATAAATAAAAATTTTAACTCAATTTTGTTTAGAAATAAGTTTCGTTAAAATCATAATACCGAGGAATGTTTTTGAGCATTGGTTAAAAATTGAATTTTTTTTTGAACGAGAGAATAATTCCTGATAAAATAACCCAAATTTATTTAAGTATTAAAAACAGTCTTCAATTTGTTGTTCATTTAAGTTTTCTTTGAACATTACTTATTTTGACTCTTTAACTTTACTAGTGTTATATTGCAAACAACGCACGGTGTAGTTCATGGTATTTTAATTTTGTATCCTCATTTTTCTGATAAACGCTACGTGTCTTTTTGAGTCAAGTGTTACGCTTTCCCCAAATCCTAACGCTGTTAAGTTTTAAAGCGCATGCGCGAAAAACTTCCTACGAGTCGCAATGTCACTTTGGAGTTGAAATCAAGGTTAGCGTTATGGTTGACATTAGACAAACGCTAGGTAAAAGTTTTATTTCCAATAGAAATTTCTCTAAGGTTAAAACAAATACAAATCCTTAACAGCTAATAGTTGAAACGTGGATTCGCTCGTTATAAACTCGTTCAGAACGTTCTCCACTGAATATGCATAAAGAGCGATTGTTTTACTTCGAAAATTCAGAGAAATATACTTAATGTTTACATGCAGCAGTTTACGAATCTACACTTGCTCCTCTGATTCTTTGAATGCTATAAGTCATCTATATTAAAAAAGAAGTTTTGAGTTATTCGAGTTTGAAGTTTTGCACTGCGATTCTCTACGGGATCATATAAAAACGTTCTTAACTAACTCGCACTTGCATGAAGAGAGAAAGTTCTATTTTCAAACTTCAGGAACCTATTTTTCTGACATCTTACGTTAAATGGTAATGTGGCTGGGTGGCGCTGTTGGTTTGTCGTCGGCCTTCTGAGCCCAAGTCTGCGGGTTCAATCCCCGGCCCAGACACCGGATTTTCGGGACGCCGAAAATCCTCAGCAGCCATGTCGTATGATTATGCGGCATGTAAAAGATCCCTGGAGTGCCTTCTTGGCTCTTGGAATTTCCGGCAAAATTAAATTCCTAGCGCACTTTAGCATCCAAATAGAGTCTCGGTGCTGCCATCTAGTGTGGCAGAAACTAGACGTCCAAATTAACATGGCCATCGGTATCTCACCCATTGTAGTGGTCCTGAAAGAGTGGATACCACTTCTGGAGAACCGCATTAGGTCTGCTCATCGGGAAGACTGATTGTGCAGCTCATTGGAAATATATAAAAAAAAACTTTACAATTTTAATTTTGTTTCTGTGATTTCGTGTCAATCATTTTGCTATGCCATCTAGTTCTTTTAGACAATGTAATATTAAAATACCGTTCCCTTCAAGCTATACCATTTAGTTTGAAGTTCGATTATGAGTATATCGCGTTTGAAGTTCTGCAATGTAATTCTCTATCGAGCCTTAACGTGTTTGACTTATTCACGCATTTGTAAAGATGAAACATTTATTTTGAAAATTCTGGAATGTATTCTTTAGTCACCGTACATTATTTATTAGAATCTGTCCCGTCGTTCGTTAAATGCTATGGCTTCTAATTAGGACATGTAGTTTTGATTAATTCACGTTCAATAATATAAACTGTAATTCTGTGTAGGGGCGTGTAGAAGGTACATGTGTCTCACTCAATGCTTAATAAATTTACTTCAAAAAATCGAGAAAATATTTTTCAGACCAAAAGTTTTTAGATTTTATGTTAAGCTATAGATATTTTTTTTTCTACTAAAATCATCTACTAAATTTAATAATAAAAGATTTATTACCTGATATTAATTTAATACTTTAATTAATTAAATTTTGTTATAATGAATAAATTTTTATTGAATAAAATTTATTTTAAGGAAATTTTAATAATTTAATTTTGTTTAATTAATTATTTTAAATTTTGTTAATAATGAAACGTCCTACATATAATAGAATTTTTCCTGAATAATAATATATTTATAATATAATTATAATATAATTTTAACAATTGTAACAATTATAATAAATAAATAATAAAAAATTTATTACCCTGATATTATATTTGCTTATAATGAAATGTGTCACATATAATAAAAGTTTTTCGGATATTTAACAAAACGCAATTACTAACGTAAATAATTAGTTTTAATTAAAAAAAAAATAGAATTAGACATTATGGATGTCTTAAAGCCACCATTATTTAAGCATAATTTTAGAATTTTATTTTAAAAATACTTTTAAACGTCAAACTTTTATGAAATTTCCCAGGGCTATGGCATATTATGTTTGAAGTCTTTGCCCATAAATTCAGAACGCATTTCTCCCTTGACAGTAATTATTCTTTCCAAGACAGCAGTTTATAAAAAAGCTGAAAAAATAACGAGTTTTTATATGAGGGAAGAAACAAACAAAACACATGATAAGAAGGGAAAAAGAAACTTACGATAATTAGATCTAAAAACATAAAACATCTTCCAAAATGCATTTATGCATTTCACCTTAGGCATTTATGAGAATAAAGAAAATTATCTGTGTATTATCATAACAAGCATTAATTTTATGATAATTAAAGTGCGCCTCTTTTTAATGGAAATTCATTTGGTACTGGCATGCAAAATTTAAATAATTTACAAATACATATATTAATGACATTTAACAAATCCAAGAATTTTCTTTCGGAAGAATTAAATGTTCTAAAGAAGGATTGCTATTGTTGGATAATTTATAATGAATATTTGAATATTTATTTTTGGCAAACGATTTTGACGCCAAATATGGCGATTTTAAAGCTTATAGTTGGCAGTTTTATATCTTCCATACAACGCATGACATTTAGAGTCTTAGAAATATTGTTCCAACACTTTTTTTATTGTTAATTTGCTTTTTTCCTACCACATTTAATTGCTGAACTTCTTTTTTCGAAGCTTCTAATCGAGTATTTCGTATCAGGCTTTCAAGCACCTTTGCACTCCACTGTTGCACTGTAAAATATGGGTACTCTAATATCAGGAAACTTTCTTCAATTTTGACGAAACCGTTTCTGAGTATACGCTCTGAGCAAACATTTCGTCAAAGTGACAATCTCGTGCCTAATGTATCTAATTTTAATAATAACTACTTTAACGTGGGCACAATATAAAGCGCGCAACACAACAAGGACAGAGAGATAAAATACACCTAAGCCCGAAGCGGAATTCTTAAGGCGTCAAATTTACACGCTATTTCTCACTAGTTTTTATTCCAGTTAACACAAATTTTTATTCTAGTTCACATTAGTTTCTTTCATCATTCTAAATAACAATCTCCCACAATGCATTACACTGAGGTTTCGAGTTCAGGAATCATTCTCGTCATATATTTAAGAGTTAGCGTTTCGCCTATCTTTTGTAAATATTAAATCCTGCTACAAACCAATTATAAGGTAGTTCATGATGAATCATCTTTTATCCATACTTATTGCAAACGTTCTGAAAATATTAGGCTAATTAAACAATGAATTTTCCACACTGGGAAAAACAATTGAAGGGCAAACGGATTTTTTTTCAATTAAAAAATAACAAAGCAAATAAAAAACCAACCTGTCCGAAATATTAACATATTTTGCACATGCCACACACTATTACAAACAATAGCACTTATGCCAATAGTGTACGTGTTCTCCAGTATTTTTCAATTGTACAATTAAAATTCAGTAGTGCAAGGCACAGGTCTAAATGTTCAGCAATCATATGAAGACCGGAGTCACAAAGAGAACAGTCAGGTGAATCGATACGAAAGAGGTGAAACCTTAGGCAGTAATGTCCAGTTAAAAGCCTAGAACCAGTCACAGTAGGGGCAATAGGAACAGAAGTTTCAGCGCTGTAGCAGATTTAGCATTACCCAGGGCGCACCACGTGGAGGCCAAAATATCATCTGTTGTATGAAGAATATATGAAGAAACTTATCTAGCACAGCATATTGACTGACATCCTGTAACTCAGAGAAAAACATGTCTAATCTGGTTTATGATCACCCCTAACAGTTACACAACTTCCGCATCGGTGTTTCATACTGTTTATCAGGGTCTGTATCACTCCTTGTGGCCCTCGCAACCAAGCCTACAGCAAGACACTCTAGAGTTCATGAGTTGAGTGTCGTTGTTGTGGACCTATACCTTTTGGCTAAAGGTCTGAAATAACAGTCTTGAGCTGGCTTTGCCTTTTTTCCGCCTTCACCAGGTTGACGGACCATCGTTCTTATTTCTGTGAACAGTTTATGTGTAGTAAACACCACATTTCTCGAAACCCAGAGGTTTCTACAACAGGTAGGGTGTTATTGGTTTGCCTTCGAGTCTCCCAACTATTCGCCATATTTTTGCATCATCTAGACAAGGACAAGTGGTTATAATAACGGTAGGTAAACTAAGAAATTAAAAAAAATAAGGATTGGGCTAAGCTACGATGATTCAAAACATTCTTACGCTTTAAGCTATGGTTAATTGTTTAGATACCTTCACAGAAACGCGATTACAGCGTAACTGTCTTACGACGTCACAGACCACTAAGTGACATTGGTGTCCACGAAGAGCTTAGCTATCATCTGGTACCTTATTTGCAGATATACGTTGTTTATTTTGTTCTTTTTTTAAAGAAAAAAACGTTTCTTCCTTTCATTGTTTTCTTCAGTGCAATTTGCTTAAAGCATGAAAGATGAATACAATATGTCTAGAAATTATCAGACAGATTAGGAAGTGCTGGAGAATTTTGCAATTTGCTTGTTTTGCTAGCGCATTACGATCTGACATCGGCTGTTAGCAAAAATCACGATTTTTCAATTATATATAAATGTTATTGGCAAATCAAAGTGAACTAAAGACAAAAGTATGTATGTCGTTATTACGAAGCAAAGAACAGAATAAAAAAGAAGTGAAAAAACAAGCAAAGTTACAAAGAGAACTTATTTTAATCGAAATAAAACAACTTTTTCCATTAACACTCGGAAAGAAGGCGATAAAAGGATTACCGCCTAAAGTTAACTGATGTCATTAGCCAATAATTTACGGATCTACTCAGAGTCAGCTTATTCGACATGTTACTTTTATATTTATTTCTATCTTAGCTTTTCGAATTTAGAGCTATATGCGGATAGTGTGTGTGTGTGTGTGTGTGTGTGGCTCTATTTATTTTTAAATTAAATAAAAGGACAGAGAAAAACAAAACTGTACGATGGAAAGATTAGCAAACTTTTCCCCCACAAAAGCAATATAAATGTCTTTTATTGGGAGACAGGGTGAGATACATAAAGAGATTTAGTGTTTTTATTTAATTCTTTTTTGTTTCATTCAACAAAAGATGAGAAAATTGCTGTAAATGCACATTATTTTATATTTTTGTAATAGTTGAGACTTTTCTTTAAAGTATACTGTAAAAACTGTTTTATAAAATCTCTACGAATTTGATTTTGAACAATCTCAAAAATTGTTTGAAATAACACTTTATTTTCAAGTTAACATCAAATCGAGCTTTCATATATATTATTTAGGGAGTGTATGAAAGCTTGAAATACAGAAAATGCAAAAATTTTATACGAAAGTCACTCGCCTTTGCACCATACGTTAAATAGTTTTGCTTCCGAAAACTCCAATGTCAGCACGCTTTGAATTCGTCTGTTTCATATCGATAACGTTTGCGGCTATCTACAATGTTGTTTTTCATCAGCAGAAACTGAAGTTCGCTCTTATAAATGTGCATGAATGCTTTTAGTTGTACAATAAGGATATTTAAATTTTAATTTTCAAGATATTGTAAACTGTATCAAATAATTTTATAATGTAGATTTTCTATCCGCTCCTGCTCTGTTTAGTTCGAATTCGACGAAATATTCTCTATGCTAAGCGCATGTTTAATTTACAAACTAATTTTATTTTAAAATCAGTGTATGTATGCTGCTTAAACTACTGATTCCTGCTATATATTGTCTCTTAAAAATACTTAACTGATTTGTATGTGTATCATATCTAACAAATTAAAATCTTAAAAATAATTAAAAATAAAATGTAAATTGTAATTGTGTGTCCACAGAACAGTACTTCATCAGGGGACACACTGTCTGCAAACACACAGGAGCCTTTCTGTTGTTAGTGGCTGAAGCCAAAACTAACAGTGCCCCGAGGCCCCTAATGATAAAACAAGCAAAATTAAGAATAAAATTAATTACCAAATTAAAAATCACATTGCAAGAGAATCACATTTTACAGAAATAAAAATACATAACAATGAAACGCCGTAGCATCCTATAAATAATCAATGTAATAGTAAACAGTTACAGTTATTAAAATGAAAATCCCTAAATATTCCACATCAGAATCCAAAGAAAAAAGTGCTGACACCTAGATGTAAATAAACACACTAAATAGCAATATCATTCAAGTGCTGCCGTCTATAAAAAACCCTTCAAAAATTTGAAAAAGAAATCCAAATTGTTCACCGCCTAGGCCTGCTTAGGCGGGCTTCAATATCGGCCAATCAATAACATTTGCTTAGAATATCTTGAATCAGAACATTAAAATTATTGAAATTGAAAGGAAATTTATTTTTCTCCAAACTTTTTTTCAGATCCTCAATAGCTGTTAAAAAATCTGAACGGTTGTTGCAAATGAATTTAAATCTTAAAATTTGACCAAAAACAATATTTTTGAAAATTTTATAATAAAGGTTGGAATAAAAATGAGTAAGGCTAATAACATTAAAATTAAAATCTTTCCTTTTATCATAAACCCCTATGAAAATATTATTATTAGAAATTCTTAAATCTAGATCCAAAAAATAAGCATGAGAGTCATGTGAGTTGGTTTTTATTAAATTCAATTCATCAGGATAAATGTTATTAATCAAATTAAAATCACAACAATCAAAAATGATTAAATCATCAATAAACCTAAAACCCTTCAAAGAATTATTCTGTAAAAATCTATGTTCATAAAAATGAAGAAAAATATTGGCAAATGCACTTGAATAACTATTACCCATAGCAATACCCTTAACTTGTCTATAAAAACTTATACCATTAAAAAGATAATTTTCAAAAATGTTGACATTGCATAAATTAATCCAATCATCCTTGTTAATACCCTCATTAATCAAATAATTATCAAAAATTTCAAGACAAATGTTTTTTAAATTATTGTGTGGAATACTAGTAAAAAGATTTTCGAAATCACAGGTAAGAATATTACTAACATAATTGTTATTTAAATAATTAATAACTTCTTGGTTGTTTTTAATAATAAAATGTCTATCCCTAGAAATGATTTTGTTTAAAATAATGTTTAAATATTTAAAAAAAACGTTTACCAAAAACAGAATTATAACATCCTGTGCAACATGTAACAAATCTAAATTTAACAGGTGTTTTATGAAATTTAATGGTCGGGAATAGATATGGAAATTTTAAACTATTTGGTTTTAACCCAATTTTTTTATAAAAAGCCAAAATTCTATTGTCAATTTCTTTCTTAGGGTAGTTAATCCTAATGAAAGTATCATTGTTATCATATTCAATACCAATTAATTGTTTAAAAAACTTTTTGCAAATAAAGCCAAAATTATTTGAAGCTTTATCAACCACACATATAATAAAGTTCCTTCTCAAAACCTCAATAGATTTAACAATATTAGAGTTTAAATAGAAACCCTTGTAATTTGTGTTATTTTTCAAAAAATTCAATTTAAAAAAATACAAAACTTTAAACTTCCATTCAAAAAATCCTTCAATGGGCCAATTATATTTTCTAGAACACTTGGCAATAAAGGCGTCTAAATCATTACAACATTTTTTTTAAATTGAATTTTTTGAAAAATAACACAAATTACAAGGGTTTCTATTTAAACTCTAATATTGTTAAATCTATTGAGGTTTTGAGAAGGAACTTTATTATATGTGTGGTTGATAAAGCTTCAAATAATTTTGGCTTTATTTGCAAAAAGTTTTTTAAACAATTAATTGGTATTGAATATGATAACAATGATACTTTCATTAGGATTAACTACCCTAAGAAAGAAATTGACAATAGAATTTTGGCTTTTTATAAAAAAATTGGGTTAAAACCAAATAGTTTAAAATTTCCATATCTATTCCCGACCATTAAATTTCATAAAACACCTGTTAAATTTAGATTTGTTACATGTTGCACAGGATGTTATAATTCTGTTTTTGGTAAACGTTTTTTTAAATATTTAAACATTATTTTAAACAAAATCATTTCTAGGGATAGACATTTTATTATTAAAAACAACCAAGAAGTTATTAATTATTTAAATAACAATTATGTTAGTAATATTCTTACCTGTGATTTCGAAAATCTTTTTACTAGTATTCCACACAATAATTTAAAAAACATTTGTCTTGAAATTTTTGATAATTATTTGATTAATGAGGGTATTAACAAGGATGATTGGATTAATTTATGCAATGTCAACATTTTTGAAAATTATCTTTTTAATGGTATAAGTTTTTATAGACAAGTTAAGGGTATTGCTATGGGTAATAGTTATTCAAGTGCATTTGCCAATATTTTTCTTCATTTTTATGAACATAGATTTTTACAGAATAATTCTTTGAAGGGTTTTAGGTTTATTGATGATTTAATCATTTTTGATTGTTGTGATTTTAATTTGATTAATAACATTTATCCTGATGAATTGAATTTAATAAAAACCAACTCACATGACTCTCATGCTTATTTTTTGGATCTAGATTTAAGAATTTCTAATAATAATATTTTCATAGGGGTTTATGATAAAAGGAAAGATTTTAATTTTAATGTTATTAGCCTTACTCATTTTTATTCCAACCTTTATTATAAAATTTTCAAAAATATTGTTTTTGGTCAAATTTTAAGATTTAAATTCATTTGCAACAACCGTTCAGATTTTTTAACAGCTATTGAGGATCTGAAAAAAAGTTTGGAGAAAAATAAATTTCCTTTCAATTTCAATAATTTTAATGTTCTGATTCAAGATATTCTAAGCAAATGTTATTGATTGGCCGATATTGAAGCCCGCCTAAGCAGGCCTAGGCGGTGAACAATTTGGATTTCTTTTTCAAATTTTTGAAGGGTTTTTTATAGACGGCAGCACTTGAATGATATTGCTATTTAGTGTGTTTATTTACATCTAGGTGTCAGCACTTTTTTCTTTGGATTCTGATGTGGAATATTTAGGGATTTTCATTTTAATAACTGTAACTGTTTACTATTACATTGATTATTTATAGGATGCTACGGCGTTTCATTGTTATGTATTTTTATTTCTGTAAAATGTGATTCTCTTGCAATGTGATTTTTAATTTGGTAATTAATTTTATTCTTAATTTTGCTTGTTTTATCATTAGGGGCCTCGGGGCACTGTTAGTTTTGGCTTCAGCCACTAACAACAGAAAGGCTCCTGTGTGTTTGCAGACAGTGTGTCCCCTGATGAAGTACTGTTCTGTGGACACACAATTACAATTTACATTTTATTTTTAATTATTTTTAAGATTTTAATATGTTATTTTATATTGGTTTAAAATACAAATTTGGTTTTTAGCTGCATTGTGCGCTGTACCAGTTTGAATTGGATTAATAATTGTTTTAGTTTTTTCATACCTTTAGTATTATAACTTTGTTTTTGGATTGTATTTATCATATCTAACAGTAATCCTAAATTTTAGTGTTACTAAATAACAAACATGTTGATTGGTGCGGAATACTTTACATTAAGTAGTGTGAAAGAACATTCTAGGTGTTTCACAGAGCCAGAAACTATCCTTGGGTTTTGGTGTAAGAGAACAGCTCTTTGTTGTTAAGTAGACTGTAAATTTCAGTGTACAGCGTCTGTATAAATTTGGTATAGAAAAGTATGATTTTGGTAATATAAACTAAAAATATTTTGTGTGCATGTAGTCCAATTTTTTATTTACTTTATAACTGTTATATTTTTTTTTTCCGTTTGTTTACGGACAACTTTTGCACGTTAACTAGAGTTCTGAATTTCAAAAATGCATTTAGTTTAGCTCAACACCAAAACTGGTGGTAACTATGTACCAAAAATAGTTTACAGTGTAATTGCCCCAACATTTTGGTGTTCAGGTACGCGAAAAGCTTTTAGATTGTAATTCATAACTTTTATGATTATATAAACCTAAACTATGTAAAATAACATTTTAAAAAGGAGATGCAAATCTTTTACCAAATGGGTAGAATAATGCAGAAAATTTATTTAAGCAATCTTAGAACTAACTGTTAAGGTCTTATTGTAACATATTATTTGTTGACGTATCACATAAAATAACACTTTTTCAAAGATAATATATGTTATTTTTTTAAAACTAAAGTGGATTTGTAACAGCTATTAATAACTAAGATTTCTTGTTGTTGTTCATGAGCTATATCCATCGAACTGGAGTTAATCTGAACTTATCTTTAGTGTGATAAGTCTTGCTAATTCTGAAATTCACCCAAAATGAAGAAATATAAATAAAAGTTCTCCAGAAGATGTTAAATCGAGACTTTACGACATCTAAATCTGAACAGAGTAATCTTATAGTAATCTTTAACGTATCATAAACAAAAGTACTCGCAAAATAGTCTTTTTTCAATTAAAAAAAATTACTCTGTTAACACGAAACAATGTTTAAGAGAAATTTGAATGAAATAAGATGTATGTAAATTTGTGAAGATGAAAATATTGGATTTGTGTGCTAATTACAAAAACAATCTTTGCTTAGTTTTTAAGAAATAATCACAAGGTAAATTTTTTTTTACAAATTGACGAGGTTAAAAGCCATGTGAGAATATTAAAATATTGGACTTTCAGGATCTAATTACAATACAAAGGAAGATTAATTAAAAGAAGAATACAAGTAAAAATGATTGATCTATAATTATGATAACATACTTCGCAAAAGGTAGCAAAGTCAACCACAAAACAGTTTTTTGTAATATTGAATTGATAACATACAAAAGGTTTCAACAGAAAGAAAATAAATGCAGTGTTGTTATTCGATTCTAAAACAAGTTTGAGAGACCAGAGGATAGAGAAGAATATTAAAATATTAGACTAGTATGATCCATTTACAACAGGAAGAAAGAATAACAGAAAGAAAGCGAGAATTGTAAAATAAAGCCCAAGGCTCTCCAATTATGATAACACGTTCAGAAATGATAAACAAAAGTAACTACAAAACAGTTCATCTTCGGTTCCCTTTGCGAATTGATAACACGCAATAAATTTCAAGAGAATGATAGTAAAAGCACTGTTGTTATTCAATTTCAAAACAAGTTTGAGGGACCAAAAGAAAGTGTATTAGTAAAAATGTATAATAGAACGAAGGTATAATAGAAAAATGTATAATAGAACGAAAATATAGTAGAGAGAAAGAGAGAATAATAAAGTGAAACCGGAAGATTTCCAATTATGGTAGCTCATTTCACAAATGATAAGCAAAAGTAACAACAAAACAGTTTATCTTCAGTTCCATTTCGAATGGATAACACGTAATAAATTTCAACAGATTGATAGTAAATGGTATTCAAAACTTGTTAGAGAGACTAAAAGATGCCTGTGAATATTAAAGTATCAGATTTTCATAATCCAATTACGTAAGAAAGTGTAATAGTTAGAAAGTATAACAGAAAGAAAGAGAGAATAAAAGAAAACCTAAGGATTTCCAATTATGATAGCTCATTTCACAAGTGATAAGCAAAAGTAACTACAAAACGGTTTTTCTACTGTTCCTTCGTGAATTGATAACACACAATAAATTTCAACAGAATGAAAGTAAATGCAGTGTTGTTATCTGATTCAATTGCTTTAGATTCCCCGAAGTGTTTCGATATCATAAGGGATGGGTCAAGCTTTCTATTGATGATGTTCACGTCATCAGTCAAGCGATTTTGCAAAAGGATCCACACCAAAGGATTGGTTATGCCATTAATCATAAGAATAAATCGTCTGGAGACTTCAGCTACAAATAATGTCACAGTCTTTTCCGGGAAGAATGCCATAATTTAGAATTCTCTCTGTCAGAATATTTGACAGTGTTGTTAGTTAAAATAAATGAATTATAAAAGCTCTTGATATTTCACGGAAGTTTGTGCGCACTCCATTTCAAAATGAATTTTACAATTTCAGGATTTAGGAAGGTAATTCAGTGTGTGTGCATTTCATGCACCATTGTTGTTTTCATTTATTAAAAAATACTTTTTAATTCTCAGTTGAAGCTTTTGTACATTTACTTTCGTGCTGAGTTAAGCAATATTGGGAGGTAATTGAATGAATGTAAACGTTTCACGCGTCACTGTTGTTTTCATTTATTAAAAAATACTTTTTAATTCTCAGTTGAAGCTTTTGCACATTTACTTTCATGCTGAGTTAAGCAATATTGGGAGGTAATTGAATGAATGTAGACATTTCACGCGTCCTTGTTGTTTTCATTTATTAAAAAATACTTTTTAATTCTCAGTTGAAGCTTTTGCACATTTCCTTTCACGCTGAGTTAAGCAATATTGGGAGGTAATTGAATGAATGTTAACATTTCACGCGTCACTGTTGTTTTCATTTATTAAAAAATACTTTTTAATTCTCAGTTGAAGCTTTTGCATATTTCCTTTCATGCTGAGTTAAGCAATATTGGGAGGTAATTGAATGAATGTAAACATTTCACGCATCATTGTTGTTTTCATTTATCAAAAGTGGCGTTTGATCCTCAGGTGTATTTTCAAAGGTTTTAAAGATAATACAAAATTCAAATGAAAAAAAAAAAGAAATACATAAACAAAGTAATTGTATTTAGATACAATTATTTTAATATTTATACCTTTTCAAAAATATTTCATAGTTTCAATTTTATTGTAGTTATTATAAATTATAAATTTAGTAATGTGTGTTACTATATGAATTCGCTTACTTATTTAAATTTTTTTATCTTTTAGTTTTGTAGCACAAGTGAGGAAATGAAAATTAAGAATTTTCATTATTGTGTAACTATCCAAACAACTTGAAGAGACAAGAAACTAAAAGGTCTATTTACTATTTTCATGAAAGGGTTTATCGATTTCAATTTATTATTTAAGTCTTTAGATTCGAAATACATGTAAGAGAATAAAATTATAGATTTTACCCTGATAAGTACGTATACAGACAGTTTGAAAAAAAAACAAAATTTTGAACGCCCTATTCATTATTTACATGAAATCATTTATCGATTTTGATTTGAATTTATAGTCTTCAGTTTTTTATTTTATATCCGTCGTTGAACAGTCGACCCAATTTTGTGTTTACGACTACTAATGTTCAACTCCGTAGCCTTGTAATTTTGAACCAATTCAGAAGCAAAGGGAACTCTTCAATCTGTACCCCCGGAGGTATGACTTGTTATGTGCCCTACCAACCAGGCTATCCCGACCTATAGTTTTTAGTTTCATTAACACAGGTAAAAGAATAAAAATAAAGATTTCTTTCTTATTCAGTATACCAACAATGACATAACAAAAATTTAAACTCACGCCCCCATTCAATATTTACATAAAACCATTAATTGAATTAAATTAATTTTTTTATTCAGTTTCTTTTTGTGAGAGAATGAAAATAATGATATGTATACCGACAGTTTGAAAACACGATAAACTAAACAAAATATTTAATCTGTACACACAATTATTTAGCAATTTCAGTTTTCTTCTTAAGTCTTAAGTTTTGTGACACACGGGAAAAGTTAAAACACAAGAATTTGCAGCATAAGGTATGTTTACTAACAATTTGAAAAAAAAAAAACAACAACAAAGGAAATGGCTCCTTCAGTATTTAAAAACTTTTTCATGTTCACTACGTTTGACAAATTCGATATTCATTTAACTAAGAAGTCCATAATTGACTTGGATATAAATTATTCAAGACTACAAGAACTGTAATTGTATGCTGCAAGTTTCCTTTCACGAGTCCACAAACGACAAAAATTGGGTCACTCTTTAGAAACAAGTTAAAAACTCTTTTTGAAACTAAAAACAGTCTTAAGTAAGACAATGAACTAGTTTTTCTTAATGATATTTAATGGAGATACAAAATCATTAAATACCATTAAGAAAAATCGGTGTAATGTCAGTGCAAATTCCCCAAATGTTCTCGATTGTTGCGAGAAGGCTATTTATTTCTCTCACTTTCTTAAATTCCAATTTGTACCAACATATGAAGATGTAGCTTTAACACTTAACTTGCTTTATGTAATTTGATATTTTCTAGAACAGAGAATCATAAGTAGGTATACTTTCATTCTTAAGTGGGTGGTTGGCGCATGTTTTCCAATCGTTTTTCAAGTGAATATTACTATAGCTGATTTAAAACTGAAGAAAAGCAAACTAGCTCGGCGGGATAGGTTGCTTGAATTTTATCAGCATTTGAAATGAATCAGTCGTCAAAGATAAAAAGAAAAGTGCCAAATTTAAATTCAATTTTATAAAATTTGAACCACGATACGATCCCAGACGTCGAACATTATGAAAAGTTTTTTTTTTAAAAAAAAAAGCGCAAAGCGAGATAAAAAGCTTTTGCAAACTTATATATACATATTTCATTTATTTTCATTCAGTTTAGTTCATTTTAGGGTACACTTGTTGCTAAAGGTTTAGTGTAGAAACTTACAAGTTCAACAGGTACTTTGGTACTCGAACCTAGTAGGGCGTTGATTCCACTACAGAAATTTCGGTACTTGAACCACTATGTTGATTACTCCTCACCAGTATGGAATTCGCAAAATTATCTTTGTACTCCTAAAAATGATCTTCAAAATAAAATAAGTAATCACAATAGAAATGAATTCGTACATTCCTTAAATTATTATTAGTTAAATTTATATACTAGTTAAATTCCATTTATGGTCGACATCTTAAATTCGTGCATTAAATACCATATATGGTCTCAAAGACTAAAAACTACCATTAAAGATTAGAAATTTCTTTAAAGTTTGTTAATGAATGTGCTCTTTTTCTTTAAAAAAATATAATGTACTTATCTATTACGATCTAGTATTACATAGACATTCAATTAGTAGCGTATGTATATAGGTGTTTGAGGTCATTAGTGATCAAAAGAAGGTTCCAATGAAGGAATATTCTCTTTCAGTTAACTACAGAAATGAATCATAAGAATTTAAGCTTAGAGATCAGAGAGGTGATCACCAGCTTTAACTTACATTAGACTTAATTTTCTATCATTTGCAGTCATGAACCGTTCCTATTCATAGTAAAATGTTTGAGTTGAAGAAAATTTTAACGATGTTGATTTTATAGTAAGATAAAAAAAATGATCTTTAGCACAGTCTATGAAAATGGTCTCTCAAACGAACTACAAATTATTACTTGAATATATAAATTGATCAATGTAAATAAACAGAATTATTCAAATAACTTTTAAAATTAAAAATTTTCTACTTTTAGTGCTTCAACATGTACTTGTTAAATATAGATCATAGTACAGATAGATACATTTTAAATATAGATATTTCCTTATCATTTCAGATTAAAAAATATGTTTAAAACAAATTTTGATTCTGGTGGTATTGTTTTCAAAATTACGTGCCTGGGTTAATTTAAAGTAAATAGTATAATAAATCTACACGACAAAAATAAGAAAATTCCGAGAAAAAATAAAATAGAAGCAAAACCCTAAGTAATTTTTAAGAAAGTCAAGTCGGAAAAATCTTTAGTAAATTCTAAGAAAAATTAAAATAAGAACAAAATATTAAGTAAATTCTAAGAACAAATGAAATAAGATCAAAATATTAAGTAAATTCCAAGAAAGTATAGTCTAATAAAGCCTCAGTAAATTCTAAGAACCAATAAAGTTAGAACAAAATATTAAGCAAATTCTAAGAAAGTCTAGTCTAAACTGAAAAAGGCTTAACAAATTCTACGAACCAATAAAATTAAAACAAAATATTAAGCAAATTCTAAGAAAGTCTAGTCTAAAAAAACCTTATGTTTATCCTAAGAAAAAATTAACCAAAATTTTAACAAAATGGAAATTTTAGGAGATATTTATTTCGTTTCCATCTGGAGACCAGTGGAATTTGTGCTTGTGGCGATGCTGATGAAGATGCTGAACATATTCTTCTTCATTGCAATCTGTATGCGAGTGCCCGAATGAAATTAAAGACTGATTTGAGGCGTCTTTCTATTTGTTGGCCTCCTGTCTTATCAGAACTGGTCAAAAGTATTGAAAGTCTTGCTGCCTTGCGGAATTTTGTTTTTAAGTTAAACTTGTAAATTTTTCTTCTTTTGTTTTCTACTTACAACTGTAAGCCTCATGTTATACTTTGTGGTGCATGAGGAGTTTTAAGTCGTTTAATAAAATTAAAATTAAATCCTAAGGAAGAAAAAAAAAAAATATTAAGTAAATTCTAAGAAAATTTAGTCTAAAAACGCTTTAGTAAATTCAAAGAAAAAATGAAACAGCAACAAATAAAAAAGAACATTTACTTTTTAAAAAAAAATGTTGACACAGAATTGGTATTGAAAAAAATCCAAGAATAATCTACAGATTTAGATAAAAGGGAAATGAGTCGCTGAGCTACTGAGACTCGACAATATATATATATATATATATATATATACACACACCATGTATTATATAAGTATATATTTATGTAAAGTTCAATTTTTTTTCCAGCTCTGCAATTCGAGACATTCTTTCAACGAAAGCCTACTTTGTTTTTCCAAAAAAATTTTTATTTCACACCTACGCTCGTAACTGTCTTTTAAAAGACGAGTTAATGACCCAAACGAACACAGTGGAAGCTAATCTATCCTTCTCATAACTTCTTGGATAAAGCAGGAGACATTCAAGTGTCGTCTGTAATGAACGCCTATTGTGTCTACTTTAGGCTTTATTTCCTTTCACAGAATAAAATAATAAAAAAGAAGCATTAATTTCTCTACTTTTTCCGGAAAACGGAGACATTAACCGGCCCAAATGATCGTTCTCAACCCTTTTTTTCCAGGACCCCAGCTGTTTCTTTATCGCTTCTTTTCCTAATTCATTCTAACGTCGTAGCTTCATTTTTTTTTCATCTAGGACATCCCTCCAGGGAGCAAATGGTATACTTCTAATGGATGGTACACGAGGATTGGCTAATGAGCTATAGCTAAAGTTACCTTTTTATTCCTATATAAGGTCGCTATACCTCTCTTAGTTCGATAGAACATTCCTTATTTCTCGTTGGCAAGACACGCGGATATTGAGATAGGTAGACTTAGATTGGGTGTTTTGGAAAGGAACATAAAGATCAATTTTAGCAAATCAACTTTCACTTCATAAACTTATCTAACTTTTCTGTCATGTATTTGATGAAGGAGATGTATTTGCTTTTTATAACGTTTCAAGAGGATAATTTTAATAGTATTTAAAAGACGTTGGATTTTTAACAACACTAAAATACTGTATGAATATGAACTGTTTTTTAATGAATCTTACGGAATAAAACAATAATTTTATAACGAAAGAAAATAAATATTAGGTTTTAGAAAAGTTTTAACGTTTAAACGAAGGAACATTGAAAACATTTTAAAAGTTTTGATATACGTTTTAGTATTATTCATAGTTTCTTATCTTAAAACTTCTAGAAAATTTCATATGCTCAATATAAAAAGATATTTAGTTGAAGAAAATGTAAAGTTGATCAGCATTAGTTTTTTTTTAATAACGTTTATAAAAGGATACTTTTTTTTATAGTATTTGAAGGACGTTAGATTTTTAACAACAATGAAATACTACATGAATATAAACTATTTTTAAATTTATCTTAAGGGATAAGATAATAATTTAAAAACGGAATACAATAAATTTTAGATTGTCAGAAACGTAATGCTAGCGTTCAAAACGTCTTTAAAGTTTAAATGTACATTTTAGAATCATTTTTAGTTTCGTCTGTAATAACGTCTAGAAAAGCAGACACGTATCTTACATATAAAATGATATTTGGTTGAAGAAGAATACAAAGTTGAGCAACATGAGTTTTTAATGGAGTTTAAAGAGGATAACTTTTATAGCAGTTACAGGATTTTGGATTTTTAATAACAATTAAATACTATATCTTGAAATGAACTGTTTTTAAATTAATCTTACGGGATAAGAGAATTTAATAATGGAATAAATAAGCTTTAAAAAAGCAACGATAACGTTTAAAACCTTTTTAAAATTTGGATATATAGTTTAGAAAATGGTTTTAGTTTCTTCTATTACAACATCTGAAAAAGAACATGCGTATGTCCAATATTAAAGAATATTTGGTTGAAGAAAAATGTAAAGCAGCATTAGTTTATTATAACGTTTCAAGAATAATTTTTATAGTATTTAAATAACGCTTGATTTTTAACAACAGTAACTTACTATAAATATGATTTTAGAAATAAATCTTATGGGATAAGGCAATAATTTAATATCGGAATAAAATAAATTTTAAGTTTTTGAAGCTGATCGTTAACGTTTAAAACTTCTTTAAAGTTTAAATGTAAATTTCAGAATTATTTTTAGTTATTTCGATAAAAATTTCTGGAAAAAAAAACATGTGTATGTCCAATATTAGAGGGTATTTATTTCAATTATGAAAAATGATAATTTGACCTACATTAGTTTATTATAGCGTTTCAAGATGACAATTTTTATAGTAGTTGTAGGACGTTGAAGTTTGAACAACAGTAAATTCTTATATGAATTTTACGGAGTATGACAAGAATTTAACAACGGAATAAAATAAATGTTAGGTTTTAGAAAAGTTTTGTTAACATTTAAGACGTTTTTAAAGCTTGGATATACATTAGTTCATAATTTCTTCTAGTTTCTTCCGTTGAATTGTTCTTAATTTCTTCTAGTTTCTTCTGTTGAATTGTTCTTAAAATTGTTCTTAATTTCTTCTAGTTTCTTCCGTTGAATAGTTCTTAGAATTGTTCTTAATTTCTTCCAGTTTCTTCTGTTGAATTGTTCTTAATTTCTTCTAGTTTCTTCTGTTGAATAGTTCTTAATTTCTTCTGTGATTGTTCTTCTGTAACAACTTCCGGAAAAACACATGTGTATGTTTAATAAAGGATATTTTTTGAAGGGAAAATGTAAAGTTCAGTTGAATTAGTTCTTTTTTATTAATTTTCAAGAACATAATTTTTATAGTATTTAAATGACGTTAACTTATTAGAAAGAATAAAGAAAGACTTATTAAAAAGAGTATAAGAAAAATAATAATAAATAAATAAAAAGAAGTTACGAAGAATAAAAATAGTTGAGTGATGTTAGTTTAAGACAAAAAACGAAATTTAAGTCACAAACATATTCATTTTATGTTGTTAGATAATTACACCAGTTAAGATGCTGGTATAAGGTATTGAACTGGACAATGTACCTTGCTTTGATCCAGTTAAAAATATTCAGCAGAAAATTTCATGTCATTTCGAACAGTGTTTTCATCAGATTTTCTGAAGATTTTTTTCTGTAGATAATATGAATGTAACTTGTTCCAAATACCTTAAGATTTCCACCCGAAATTATAAAGAAATTTTTGCATCATATATCTTCAGATTTTCTGCAAAAAATGCAAAAATAACATTGCTCTAAACACTCTGTAAATTTTGTTTTGCAGGAAAAAATTGCAGAAAATCAGACAAAATATATGATCTACTCCCAGACTTTTTTTCCATTTTTAAAATGCAAAAAAAAAAAAAATAGTAGGGATTAATATAAAATTTTATTTCAAACCGAAACATTTATAATTTATAATAAAATTTTAAGAAAAGCTATATAATTTTAAGGTATCTACCACAATAAATAACTAAAATCTTCTAATAATGCTTATTGTTAAAACATTTATGGTACAATTTAACATCAAAACAAGTTAAATTTTTTATTTTAATAAATTTTATTTGTGATTTCTACGTCGGTTTTTGAAATGAAGACTTTAGATTTCTGTGTATTCATTATGGGTTTCACATTTAACATCATTATATAAAATATTTTCATAAAATATTTATTACTAAAAATTTATTTTTACATCATTTTGTTAAAACAAATGAATAAAAACAGTCTCCTATTCATTATAATTAGCAATGAAAAAACGTAACGTAAATATTTTTAATCAAATGGCTAGTTTTCGAAAGATGTATTTTCTTTTGTGTAAACATTTGCCAAAAATGAAATCAAAGTAAAATAAATAAATTTTTTTAATTAGTTTTGGGTTTAGATTGAGAATCTGAATCATCTTTTCAAAGTCTGAAACACATGAAAAAAAAATCGATTATAACGAAATTGGAATGGATACCCTTCCCTGCATAGTACACCATCAGTGAGGTCCGAAATTGCAACGTTCTCAATTAGTTTATGAAATCCAAAATCAATGAACTCGACGTCGGCGACTCATTTGGGTTTATTTTTAGCTCGATAAAATCAATTCGCTTCTTTTTTCGACCAATTTGGAAGAAAGCAGAAGGTGCTGTTACTCTATATTCTATCGTTTAAAAAAATGAGATTTTGTTCGAATTCTTTTCTCTTTTTTAACTTAAAAATGCATCAGGATATAAGAATTGCAAATTAATGATTGTAATATAAATTATAATTCTTTTACAATGACAAAATGTAAATTTTTACATAAAATTAGTGTAAAAGTTTATTATTTGGAAGTTATTTGGAAGATAGATAGAATTTCGAAGATAGCAATGGGTGCTGTTACGCACTATTCTATGGTGTAAAAAATACTTTTTACCCTACTTTTTTTACTTTAAAAATCATCAGAAAATTATATCCTAAATAATAGCACCATAAATAATAATAATTTCACAATAAAAAAATAATTGTAAATTCTACGTAAATTATTTAGAAAATTTACTATTTTTTGGTACGCATTTAAACTTCACATGAAATTAAGTAAAAATTTAGTATTTGACAAATTTGGAAGAAAGCAGTGGGGGATGTTGCTCACTAGTCTATGGCAGTGTTTCCCAAAGGGGTACACGTTCTTAAGCGAAATAATTTATGCGAAAATTTCAAAATATTTTATTTAAAAACAAAGCTAGCAATGAAAATTTACGATTACGTATTTTTCTATTGGCTACTTTTTTCAGAGTTAACAGGTTATAATTAGAGATATCAACAGCCAGTTGTGATGTTAAACCTTTGAGCAATTTTTTTTATTATAAAAAATACATTCATTTTTTTTATTACTGGTACACAGCGTTACGAAAATTTAGAAAGGGTGCACAAAAGTCATAAGTTTTGGAAACACTGGTCTATGGTGTAAAGATATTCTTTTTACCTTATTTTTTCTGTTACTTTAAAAATCATCGGAAAATAAGAGTTCCTAAATAATAGCACCCTAAATAATAATAATAATTTCACAATAAAAAAAAAGTATATTTTACTCAAAATATTGTACAAATATACAATTTAGGGTGTGCATTTAAACTTTACATGGTATTAGGCAAAAAATTTACAATTTGACTAATTAAGAAGAAAGCAAATGGTGCTGTTACTCTATTACTCTATTCTATAACATTCTTTTTCTTTAAAATTTTTAAGAAAATAAGAGTTTTAAAATAAAAATAGAACCATAAATAATAATAAAAATAATTTTACAATAAAGAAGTGTAAATTTTGCATAAAACTATTGTTAAAATTTAGTATTTTAGGATAAGTATATTAACTTTGCAAGAAATTAGGGAAAAAATCGGGTAAAATTGGGAGGAATAAAATCTTATTCCATATTCTACCATTCAAAAAAATGAGATATTTTGTACCTTCCTTCTATTTTTTACTTAAAAATTCTACAGAAAATTCGAAAAATAATAATATGAATTTCCAAATATAATAATAAGAATAAAAGTAATAATAAAAATACTTTTACAATAAAAATTTAAATTTTACGTATTTACTATTAAATTTTATATATCTACTAATTAATTTTACATATTTACTATTACATTTACTTTTTTAAAATTAAAGTAATTGAATTAAAAAACCATGTTTGTGATAATCTTTTAATTTGATTTGAATTATGATTTATTTTTAAGTAATGATAGTTTGTTTAAATACAAATGCAATCATATTAAGAAAAGAAGATTGCAAAAAAGCATATTTTGAAAAGTTTGATAGCATATGCTTGGAAAAATCAGTTTAAAGCCAGTGTAAGTTTTATATTGCCGTGCCTTCTTTTAGAATGTTATGTTGTACCCTGTCGTGTAAATTCACTGGGACTAAAATACTTACATTTTTTTACAGGTGTAAGTAAATAAGAAAGAAGAAAATAACTGCGAGTTAATATATTGAAAATTGATTTAAAATTCCATTATGATTATTCTTTTCATACTTCAAATCCAACTATTTTAGAAAATAACATGTTCCTTAAATTTAAAATTGTAAAAAAAAAAAAAAACTTCCTTTTAACTACTGTACATTTATTAACAAAAAATTATTTTTGATATTTTTTTGAAAATAAAGAAAATTAATAATAAAAACGTTAATAAATTAATGTTTTTTGCTCCATTGCATACAGGGCTTATCGTCTTACAATTTACTTATTTTGTTGGTTGGGAAATATTGAAAAAAAATGTATTTAAATTTTTAAGAAAGGATATTTAATCGTATTAACTTTATACATTATTTTGACTATTATATGTATCAAGTAAATAATAAATATATTTAATTAAATTAAATATTTATGGAATTTTTTTAACTTAAGTACTTAGGTCTTTGTTTTCTGTAAGTTTTTTCTTCTTATTTTTACATTATATTAATTTATTATATCTATTGAAAAAAATTGCTTCAGGAAATCTTTATTTATCAAACCAACAAAATGTTCTTCGGGAAAATTTTTTTTCCTTATTTAAATAAATTTTTTTCTTTTTTGATTTTCAATTAATTTTAACTCAAGATTTTTTATAACTTTTTTATGATCTCTAAAGCCTTACAAATATTTTTTAATGCACAAAACCGACAATATGTTTATCATCAGTATAATAACATTGTTAATAGTGTTTTGAAAAATATGCTTCTGCAAATAGATTTAATTCAAAAAGAGGGATACAATTTTTTTTTAAAAATATTTTATAAAAGTGTAATTTTAATAAGTATTTCCTTAAAGTGTTTAGTGGCAAACTTTTCTTTTCTTTAGAAAACCTTATGAATTATAACAATTTTAAAAAATTGGAAAACACTACTTACAAGGCCATTTATAAGCAAAAAATACGGGGTGAGAAATTAATTAAGTTTTGAAGTTGTGTGTATTTATTTAAATCAAACATTTGAAAATGTAAACAAGTGTTATACGAAAGTTATTATTTTTCTAACTATTTACGCAAGATATTTTTGTTTCGCTCTAAACTGTACGAAATATAGGCTACTACTTTGGACGAAAGTGGTTTTATATAACTGTCGTTGAACCGTCGACCCAATTTTGGGTTTACGATCACTAATGTTCAACTATGTAGCCTTGTAAATTTGAACCCGATCCAGAAGACAAGGGGACTCCTGGATCAAGTATTGGGTAAAATTTGCCTTCGTTTAGGATTTTTTGATGGAACTTACCCGCATTTGCGTTACATGGAGAGGAAGACCTCGGGAACAGTCCAAATTTAGCCTGACGGTTAGGGGACTCTAACCCATGATCCGTCTACCACTGGATATTTTACGTCAGCACTATGGTTGGTGCGAGCTGGGAGTGGAATTCGACCAGGGATTCGTACCCGGCTCTCCATATCGGAAGGCGAACGCTCAATCCGCTGAGCCATCACGACTATCACGAAAGTTGTGTTGTGAAACGTCATACATAACTCTTTTATCAAATATTCTTTTACCCTACTTTATGTAAAGTAGCCCTCCTCCATTTTTGTTATTCAATAACATTAAAATTTATAATCACAGTAAAATTATATGCACATTAGTGTCAGAAGAGTTACTTTTGCACTACAATATAAAGTAAGCGCCATTCATTTAGAATGCACATATTTACTAATTCTTAAAATAAATCAAACATCCAAATCAAACATCCAAAAACACCGGGAGAATCTTTGCACGAATTTGATTTAGACTTAACAGAACAGAAACGGATAGAAATACTTTATAAAATCAGTTCTCAGTGATTTTATCTCAGTGATTTAAAAATTAAAATGTAATTATTCTTATTACACAACTAGAAGTATACATACATATTTAACACCGAATTTTTACTTCCGTTTATGAATATCATCGTCGAAAATGGCAACCAACTCTAGACAGCTCATTCCAGATTGTAATTAAACTATTCGTGATATTCAACTTGGCGTTGCTTAAGATTTAAAGCGGAAGTGAAAAAATTTTTCGGAAGTGATAATAATTATCATATGGAGTAAAAGCGTGAAAGGTTGGTGTAAGGTTTTTCAATTTCAGGCTTTTATATTTAAACTACACTGTTTAAATCGTTAATGAACACTCGATTTGGTTGTTAACCCAGAATAAAGTGCTCCTTCACTCAATTTTTTGGTTTGTTCACCATTATATGCAGAGAGATGTTACGCCACAGATTTTACAGTGTAGATACCTGTAAACCAAATTTGTTATACTTTCAGTTTTTTTAATTTCCAATGCAGCAGGCGATACAGACATTATCCTAACGCCGTACAGAGATCAAAAAGAAAAATACAAATACAGAAAAGAGATGAAATATACAAAATATAAAAACAAAACATCAAACACAAAAATTAAATCAAGAACTTAAATTGAACAAAAGGTCTCTGATGGCCTCCCAGTATCGGGAGTAGATGCAGTTCTTTGTGAGAACTGAACAGTTGAGGAGATGTTCAGCATTCATCGTCGCACCACTGTGGCAGAGGGGGCTGGCGGGATTATCCACTGCTTTAAGACGGAAAAAATGAGCGTATAAGCAATCGTGCTTGGTAGCAGTTACACTTTAAGTTAAACTGAAGAATATAATATTTGTACAATAACGGTTAAAAATTTACGAATTTATAGGTGGGTACTTTATTTTTGTGGCACTTGAGCTGCTTAATGGGCTATTGGTGACGGTCTGGGATACATTCCTGAGGATGATCCGAAGACATGCCATTGAAATTTTGATTCTCTGCAGAGGGGATGACAATTATGTAACTTATGTAATTTTTATTATCTAATATCAAATTATGTTACTTTTTATTTGTAGTTCAAATTTCGTTTGTGTGCTCAAATTCGTTCGTTGAATTCGCTTTTTATAGAAGCTCTAGTTTTTCATTTACATATCTCTCACTCTTATTGCGAATAATTTAAACTTATTAAAATGAACTACATATTGTAATTAATCACTCATTATTACTAATTGTTATTAGCTTATTTTTAATTTTTAATTAAGTTTTTAAAAATGCTAATAATATTTAAATGTTTAGATCCAAAAAAATTCAAAATCAGAAAAAAAAAATTTCTTTCAAATGTTGACATTTTTTTAAATATTGCTACTTTTTTTATTTTTAAAAAATGATTCAATTTTGAAATGTGTTGATTTCATTATTATACGATTTTAAAAACCCTTTTTAGATAATTCAAATAATTATGAATTAGTTCATTATTCAAATTATCACTCTTCGTATCAAATCATCAGTTACCATTAGTAAATTCAAATAAGTTTTAATCATCAGCTAAAATGTTTCATATCTGGAACATTTTAGCTACTAGAGTACATATCCTACTACCCTAAATAACCTACTATATAGTCCATACGCTTCTAGAAAAATAATGTTATTTCGGAAATTGAGTTTAAATTGATGGAGCGTATGCATTATGATAATTGGAAAAGGTAAAAGGCAATTTTATTTGAAACTGTTCTAAACTGTTTACAATTCAAAGTAAATGAAAGCCATTTTCTCCATGAAATATTCACGACTGGAGTTGGAAGGATATACTTCAGAAACAGTTTAATCCTCTTACGATCTGTACGTTTGCGTTGATCTACTACCTTCTATTTAGTAGATGATGGTACACTGTCATTTAAACTTGCACTCAAATTAGGGTTTACTGTTGAATTCAGCGTCAATAAAACTCAACTTAGATCACTAAGAAAAATAGTATGATCAAAAATACCAGAATATGAAATTACCAGAATGAATATGAATACCAGAATTTTTACCAAAGCACTCTGAATATTGAATTTTGGTTAAAATAATCATAAAATATAGTGTTGTAAAAGGAGGTAATTTAGTAATTTTATCATGACTCCTTCGAGCATGTCATGAAAAACATCTATTCGGTGAAATTTAAATTACTGTTTTGTATTGTTTATTATAATTTTGAAAACCAGAACTTTCAGGCAAAAGTTTACTATATGAATTGATAAATTACTAAATGGATTGTTTATGAATACCATATATTTTGATTTTCATTACCAAAATTATTGTTGGTTTTGGCAGAAATTTTTCGTTAATATACAGTAAGGTAATTGTACCCGAATTTGTTGCTCTGTATTTGAACCTGGGATGGCAAGTTTCTGCCGCGGTTAGAAAAATCACTGAAAGGACTATTTTGTGGGATTCTTGCTGCAAGAAGTTTTCATTGACATTTACGTATAGGCCCCTGCTTCGGGTAGATTTTTTTTATATAATTTTGTTTAAATCTGTTAAATATAATAGATCATTTTGAATTAAAATATCCTGTGTTTTTTCTGAAACATAATGTAGTTCTACGAACAATATTACTGTGACAGTCAATCTTTTTTCAAAAAAGAAAAAAAAAAAAAAAAAAAAGAGATCGCATGATCCCTTACAAAAATAAGGTGTTTTCGGTTGAGGTTGTTTTCAGGCTGGCAGACGTAAAAACACACCTAAGGTAGAAAAGAGGTTATGTTTTGCACCAAAAATACCCTCATTAATAAACCTCAATACCAACCTCTTTTACACCTCACAAAATCAACCTCATATATAACTCAGAATTTGTTTAAATTGAGATCGAGTGAAATTATTCAAGCCTCAAATATAATTGTTTGCTTGAAGTGTAGAACAAATAACCAGTACATCTCTAAAACAACCCTACGCTGATTGCTCTAAAGTAGATTTCCATCAACCTCAAAAAAAACCTCAAGTGTAAATAAAACAGCCTCAGTTACCCTGATTATACACCTTTGGAGGTGAATTTTTAAGATTGTTTTTCAAATCAACTTTAAATAAACTCAAATCAAACTTGACTCCTCAAAAGAATCTCAAATAATCCTCAAAAATACCTTACATTTTTGTAAGGGATACCACTAAAGTCGAACCGCAACTGAGACAGCTTAAGGTTACAAAATATAATAGTGTTATAAGTTTTAAGTGCTATTTGAATTAGTTATGCCCGAACTCTTATGATAATTGTTCATTTAAAACAGTATATATAACCATCATTACTTCCTTTGATTTCACCAAAGAAGTGAAGATTAAATTGAAATATATATGGTAAATAGAGTAGGGTCACGACTTAGAATATTTTCTAAAATAAAAAAAAATTTCATCGAGTTGTAAAGTATTTTAACTAGATGGTTTAGGCATGTATTGTATACGTCCCTTCGTCTTCACAACGCCAAAAAACTTAGTTTTCGAACTTCAAAACTTTGTTTTAATAATGGGATGAACGACTATATGTTATAATGATGCTTTTAAGTGACAACTAACAATTGTGATTTGTCGTCATATAATAATTGACTGTCAATAATTTAATTCCATATTTTGCTGTCTAAAAGTAAAAACTATCTCTTCTACAGATTATCTAGCTGTGTTGATTAAATAGGGTTACGAGCTAAAATGACAACAAATATTTTCATGATCTAAAATTACCTTAGTTATCTCCAAAATATTTAGATATTCTACACATTATACCTACGAGGTACTCTTTTAAGTGAAGAAAAGAAATATCTGCTGAAACAACAGCAATGCTTCTGTAAGTTTAAATTAACATAATGGTAAATTATTTCATTTATCATCACAAAAAATCAATTTAAATAAATGAGTCATCAGTTACTTTAAAAAATGTTATACAAAGGTCCAAACGCTTTAAATTATTATAACCATTGCGGAAACAAAGATAATATCATTTATATATTTTTCGGTACAAAAAGAGTAAAATTAATGTGTTCAATAAATTAGTTCATGGAATGAGAGAAACAAGCTTTTACGAACTTTAACGACTTGGACCTTTAATGCACATATTACCTGAGGAAATTTCGGAAAATTCTACATTCTGCATATTAACGGTTCACTAAAACAAATCTGCAGATTTGCCAGGTAATGTGAATTTGAGATTTAACGATAACATATATATTAAGAAATGGCTACAAATATATTAACAAATGGCTACCGATATCTTTAATGCTCTGTAAAAAGAAAGTGAATCAAAATTTAGTAAAAATGGGTTAAAATGGCTCTGAAACGAATTATAGTCGAATTTTAATTTTAGTGTTACGAAAATTTTAAATTTTAGTGCAAAATGCATCTGGAGGCAGTTATGTATGAGAAAGATAGTTATTGGCTGCCAGCAGGGATTTAAATCAAAGCCCTTCGTATTCGTAGAGGATGCTCTAACTACCATAGTTCCCAGTCTAGGGAGAGTTAGAAAGCTTTATATAGTGGCAGCCGCAATAACACATCACGGCATACATTCCATTCGCTTAAAAGTTTTTAAGGTATAGCAAACTAAGAAAAACGCGAAATTAAAATTGATTTGGTGGAAGTATGACTACTACTTCCAGACTAAACTATATATTTTTAAATCCTTTGTACCATTGTAATTAGTAATTAGTCTGTCATTATGTAGCAATGCGGCGGCTCCTATATGAAGCTTCCTAACTCTCTCGGAACTGGAGTATACAACTATGGTGGTTCTGCTATCACCCTGGTAGTCCTCGGTTCGAATCCTGCTTGCAGCCAAGGAATGTTCCTGTTTCACATTTAGCCCTCTCCAAGCATTATGCACAAAAATGAATATATTCTACTTTAATTTGGAAAGCATGGGGTTTTCAAATTCGACTATCATTTGTTTCAGAGTTATTTTGGTACATTTTTGCTGTCTTTTAGGAAGACCTTTTTTATAGTGTTGAAATAAAAAAAAAATGTTTTTTTCGCAAATTCCGGAGAAAATTGATAGTATATTATCTATATTATATGGAGAAAATTTTTCCAAAGCAATTAATAATGTAAAATAAATTTCTTTGGTCAATATTTATGTTTTTCTCTAATTACAAGAAGTAGCATACATTTAAAAAACGAAAAAAAAAAAAAATTTTTTCTTTATCAGAAACTTAGTTTGCGAAAACAAAATCGATTGACCTTAATTGCCTGAAATGATTACTATTGGTCTTCAATTATTTCTGAAAAAAACTTGTTTAATGAAATTACAATATGAAATGTTAAATTGGAATTTGCTGTTTCAAAAGTGTTTAAATAGTTATTTTTATCTTTATAATACTTCGATTTGTTATTATTTTTTTAATTATTCTTTAATGTTACCCAATCAACTTACATGTTTTTGAAAGGCCAGTGCTCTTTTTTATTAGGTATGTTTGCATTGTTTGATAAAAAAAATATTCAAGTATATTAAATATATTTTTGAGAATGCATGAAGTACACTATTATTTTTTTTTTTTTGGAAAACAAAATCAGTGAACAAATTACTTCTAAAAAAGCAATTTGGAGGAAAATCTCAGTAAAATTTGAAAGCCTAAAAGGAAAATGATCCAAAATCAAACTATGGCAAAAACGAAAATATTTTCATTTAATTAAACCAACGCTAAGAAAATAGCCTCAGTCTTTTCCTAGAAGTTATTAAAAAAACAGCACTTTAAAATAATCGTATTTACTTCATACTTGTAAAAAAACTTTATTCGAATATTGATTCTGTTTTCCATTGTGAATATCTACTAAAGCAATTGATGAAATACTTACTTTCATGAAAAATTGAGGAAAAAACGACACTTAAGTAAAACGCCTGCAATCTAAAGAAGTATTTCAAACATAAAATAGTGATTTTCAACGCCTTTTCACTTGAAAAGAGAAAATACATTTCCCTTCAACTTTGAAGCATTTGTAGTGAATAAGGTTGGTGAAGAGGGATTTTTGCTGGCGGGCTCAAGTGCTATCAAAGCTTTTGTATGTTGCCACCAAGGAATGCAAAACATTAGCACTTGAGAATGAATTCTGAAAGTCTGGATTTGCAGAAATGTCTCGCTTTTATTCTATGGAGTTTCACATTTCTTTCCTGGAGATTTTTAGTCAAATAAATTTAAAGGACAGAACATTTTACGAACAAAAGTAATATTTATTTATTTTTTGTCTTAAAATGTAGGAATACCTTGCACCATTTTTGAAGACAAGAAATAATACCGCAACCTGACACTTTTTCAATGTTTCAAATAAAGACAAACCTTGATTTGATTGAAATGGTCTCCAAGAGTGAGAAAACTATTGAAGTCTTGCTTTGGAAACAATCCGAAGTAAAAAACCAGAGCATTATTGGCTGCACGTGTTTACTAACGCATCATATTTCAATGCGTCTTTGTCTGCAGGTACGAGAGTTTCTGAGAGTCCATTCTGTTTGTTAACCTCTAATAGACTTAACCAAAATGCATTTGATGGAAAATTAAATGTATTTAGAACAGAACTGGAACGACTAGAGTGTGATGCAATTAAGAGATAGTCTCTCTAAAAATCTTTACAACAACTGAATTTCACCAGTGTCGAGAGTCTGTGCGAAGTCTATTGTAGAAAAATAAGACAATGAAATCACGATGGATCTCTAGACCACAACTATGGTGCATATGCCTCTATGGAAATGGATAGGCAGATTTTATTGCGGCAGATTTTTTAATTTTATCATTTTACCTTAGATCATGGCATCTAAAGCAATTCATTTGGTTAAATTTACTTTTCAGTTTTGTATTCCTAGTAAATGTCTGGTAATAAAAAGAATAATTTTGAAAAATAGAATTCCCGTTACCATGAAACCGAAAAGTTGCCATATGAATGGTTTGAATACCGTACATTTTAGATTTATTAACCAGAATTTTTTTTATTTCCAGAAATATCTTTACCATACAGTACAGTAATTTTACCAGCCCTTTTTTTATGTAAGTCATATAAACAGTGATGCGTTATTGCATTGTTGTTTGCATTGGGGTATTTAAACTTATGAAGGGCAACTTTTTTCTACTCAATACCACACTCTCAGAAATAAAACTCTCACTTTTGACGATTCAGCAATCCTTGACCAGTATTTCGTTAATATCGAGAATCATATCGTCACGAAATCACTTGATTTGTGACTAAACGTGAACTCTCAAATATATCGCGAAAATGTTTCCTCAATTTAAAACTTCTTTGTAGTGCATTGTGGGAGATTGTTAACTTGAATGACAAAACTAGAATAAAGACTAGACAACTGTAAATAAACTGACAAATTACGCTGACCGGTTTTCATGGGGGTCAAGAAATTGGACTTCTGCCAGGAAGATCCGGAGTTCGAATCCCTCTTCGGGCATGGCTGTAATTTATCTATCTGGGCTTGTCGTGTCATGCCGTCTGTATGGTGCCCACGTTAAAGTAATTATTAAAAAAGTTAGAAACTACAATTTTTTTTTCGAAAAAAAAAATAGAATTGTTAATACCTTACATTTGAGGAAAATAACTTCGATTAATATTTGAAATGATTAATTTGTCATGAAATAAGAGATCATCAGGGGGAAGTGTTAATAATATTTCTCTATATTAATAATAATTTCTAAAACTCAATAGATGGCGCTCTGCGCAGTAATGTAAAATCATTAATTGCAATCAGTTTCCTCCATGCCACTGTACCATTACCATCATCCTTGTTTGTTATTAAATATATATTATGTTAAAATGCGTTTGTTATGATTGAAACCCTGATATAGAGAGCATATAATCATATTTAAAAAGAATAACAAATTATTTCTTTAATTTTGACGAAATTCGTTTCTTCGAAGACGTTGTTTCATCACTTTGACTTCCTGGGATATGCTCGGAGCATATCCGAGGACGTAGTTTCGTCAAAAACGAAAAAAAGTTTAACGATTATCGAATATCTATTTTTTACAGTGCAAAAACATTACAGGAACACATCGTAACATCTCTGCTGGACATGATAGGTGCAAACTATTGAACGAATGAAGAGTACTGGTTTATGATTTTTATGGATATGGGGTGACCAAAATATCACACAAATATTATTTGTGAAGTGTGCATCAGAATTCAAAATTTTACCTTCGAAACCGAACCAATTGATAAGGGAACTCCTGTAACAAGTATTAGAAGAAAATTTCCTATTTAATATTGATATTATATTTTTGGTATTTCATTTACAAAATAAAAACTGCACTCGGCAGTACAAAAAAGTTGAAAGAATGATTAGATATGGGAAAGATTGTTCGAGCTTATAAATGCTTCTAAAATTTACATTTAATTAATGAATTGCTGAGTACTTTTAAATATATTTATCACATGCATACAAATAAAAATAAAAATTATCCTATTTAGAAAAAAAAATTGCAACTCATAATTTAAATTTATAAGACATTTTCTAGAAACTCATATAAAAATGGAATGATTAATGTTCCTCTGAATTTGTAGTTTTCAAACTTATATGGATAACAAATTGCCTAAATCATTCTTGAAAAATAGATGAGAAATTCTCGATTAAACTTCTCAGTATTTTTATAACAAAACTCCATCTAGAAATTTTTCCGTCAGAATTTGTTTATTTTTATGATACCTATCACAACCATAATAAAGAGAGAAATTTCTAAGTCTCGAATGAATATTTGCTGTTCTGAGAAAGTAAGGCTGAGTTAATTCAGAACTTTTACTGTTTTTCTTTTAAAAAAAAAGTTTTAAAAAAAGGGCCGCTGAAAAGACGAAATAGACGAATCTTTTTATCTTTCCAGAAGATTCTATTTGTTTAGTTGTTTGTTTTTCCTAAGATCTCTCCTCGCGGTTGGATGACCTTTATTTTTATTATATTTGAGCTGAGTTTAGTTGTATTTTCTTTTCATCTTAGACACAGCATTCCAAAGTGGGAAACTGTCAGTTGGAATAAATGAAGAATGCTGAAATTTCTTTTCATCTCCTTCTTCATTTCACCTACAAAACTGTTGATTATCAAATTTAAATGAAAATAATTCCCCTGTTCTTGTTTGCCTAATTTCAACAAGTAATATGTTCGAGATCAAAAGCTGCAATAATGTTTTTAATGTCATTAATTATTTTTTAAACTTTTGAATTATTTTACAGAGAACAGAATTTATCAAAGTCCCAATTAACAGTATTAGGTAAGTGAACACGTTATGATGTCGTTGATCCCCATATTTAGTGTTGGGGTAAGTATCATCATTGAATTTTGGCCGTTACCTATACTTTTTAATTTGGATGTAATATAATGATAATTGTTTCAAATAAATGAATAAAATTGTTTACGTAAAAATTTGATTTATTAAGTAAATATTAGTATATTAAAAATGGCCATATTTAAAAAAAAAATAATAGAGAAAAGAAATCCCTTAAAAGGATCAAGATAATATTCTCCACATCGGAATAACATTCTCCACATAGGAATAACATTCTCCACATGGGAATAACATTCTCCACATCGGAATAACATTTTCCACATCGGAATAACATTATCCACATGGGAATAACATTCTCCACATCGGAATAACATTTTCATCATCGGAATAACATTCTCCACATGGAAATACTATTCAACGGTTGAGACAGGGAGGCCCGAAAGGGCACCCCCAATCGTTACAAATTTGAAAGTGAAAGTGAATGAATTTGTTGCCAACGGACAACAGGAGCATGGAGAAGAGATCCAAGGATGGCGAATCATCGAAATATAACCTAGCCGAAATGAAGCCAACCCCCCAAAATCAATATTAGGTTTGAAAATACTTTGGCGAGCGCAAATCGCCAACAAGACTGTGAGAATTATTATAACCATGTAAATGAAACATATTTGTGGTAAGAAATTAATAATAAAGAGTTATAAATAGATTTTTGTTTTCGATTAGGAGTGACAGTGAATTAATGACTCTGCATTAGTATTGCCATAAAAAGTTAATTTTAAATATAATAAAAGTTAAATTTCTTCTTTATGGTTTTGAAACCTTGAAAGTTGTAAATAGATAAAAAAAAAACGTACAGTTTTGTTTATATGGTTTTTTTATTCATACTAGTTGGTTTAATTATACTAAATCAAGTTTTCACTACTAAAAAAGTTTTTTTAATCATACTAAACGGTTTCAAAGCAAAGGTAAAAAATGTTATTTACCTTTAACTAAAGGGCGAATTGCTGCCGATAATTTTGCCATAATTTTAGAATGCAAATTCCAACAGTGTATTGATTCCTGTATATGGATTTTACAGATCTTAAACACAGTGTTCAAAATGTTATTAGGTATTTTTATTATTCATGATTAAAATAAATCATATTGATATACAAAGATTTTAACCTAAAAATAGGATAACAGAAATATGATTAAAAATGCTTCATTAGATTACATTTTAAATGATTATGATTAAAAATATGATTTAAATTTTCGAATTAACAGTAAATTTATTTTGCTGCTGGGTTTTAAAAATTGGATTGTAAAACTATTAGCCACGCATGCAATCAATTTCTCGTTCAATCTTTTTTCCACTGATCTATATTTTCTGACATTTTAAGAACATTTTATTCATATCCAGATGTTATAGGCGCATAAAGCAAAGTTATGTTACTTTATGTTAGCATATTATTTTGAAAATTACCCTCGTTATTTTGAACTATAGCCATATAATTTTTTCCGATTTTCTAAACTACTACAAATTATTTCAACTGAAAAGGAAACATGCCAAGACATTTACCAAACGCAAGGTATTCTTTGAGTAAAACATGAAAAACAACACTTTTTTTCTTTTATATTACTTTTTTATACGACGTCCGGACCCATACATTTGCAGGGTATACTTTATCTCTGAGTTTATAGTCCGTGCTCCACCTGTAGCCATCATTTCCTTCGGGTACTGGTCATTAAGGCGTGACCAGATTGCCGGACCAACTGACCGTTTTCGGTAGAGCAATAAAACGAAACAACTTGTACGTGACAGCAAAATAAAGACAATAGTTTATGTTAGTTTTACATGTAATCATGCATTATTCCAACTCAATGATATCATTTTACTAAAAATAAATATTTTGTATTCAACACGTTAATAGTTGCTGAGTCTATAATTTTTATTTTTAAGTTTTTTTTTTCTTCTCTAGTGAAAATTTTAAAGATTGTTTTAATAGGATATTATATATTTTTTCCATCTTCTTTTTTTATTGTGATCTTTACTACATACACTGGTGTAAGGAATTAAGGGAATTTGCAGATTTGGTTGATTATCTCTAGAACTACTGGACCGATTTTAATGAAACTTGATATGTGCATGCATTGATATAATACAAAATAAATAACTATTTAACAATTGTTATACACACTCATGATAGTGCGTAACACTCGTTGGAGTCAGAAGGTATGAAATTGCCACAGGACAATTCCGGCCAAAGAAATGATAAACTGCCGTATTTCAAGTGTGAAATCACGCTGCAAGGCCTGTATATATGTAAGAGTGGAACATGCAGACATATTAAAAATTTTTTTTGCTTATTCTCTAGCCGCTGTTTCATGCCCTCCGTAATTCATAAAATTTATTTCTGATTAGAGCTTAATCTTAATTTTCAAATATTTAACCATTTTTATATTACACCTTTGACAATTATTGTATGTAAACATTTTATTTATTTTGTTAGCTTATTTATAAAATTATTTTTCTATATCAAAGCAATCAAGAGAAAGAAATCACAAACTTGGATAGTAAAAGTGATTTATTATTGCACTGTTCTAACTCCTTTTCATAAGTTTTAGAAATTTAAAGTGGTGTAACGACCATTATGGAACATATAAAGAAGATTTTCTAAAAACTTCAAAACAACGTAGAAACCATTTAACTTTAAAATAGAAATATAGATGCGTTCGGAATTTTAAAAAGAATATTGCAAACATAAATACGACTAAAATTCCAAAGTTAAAAAAAATTTTAGTGAATATATTTATTAAGAAGAGAATTTAATTCAATATAAATTAGTGGGGATTACAATTTTTAACTATCATCAGTGTTTTAATACATTTGAGACTATCACTAAACATTGTTTTTTAAGGAAGCAAATCCTAATGAATCTTCTGAGTTATCAGTTCTCGAAAAGTTAGAGCGATATCTAAAAAAATAAATTTCTACTAGTAATAATAAAAATTAATAACCCAAATTATAATTTTATAGGACCCGAAAAAAAAGTATACTCTGTAAACAATTGCTGTAAATTCAACAGAAAAATATAATTTTCACAAAAAAAAAAAAAAAAAAAAAACCGTTTAAAGATAAATTCAGATTCTTTTCTCTTCTTAACCGTTATGAGCGAAATGTGAAAAAAAAAACTCATTTTTTTACGGACTTTCTTTGTATTATTTACGGTTTAAAGCTGCTTTGTTAACAAAACTGTTTTTCGCTGTTTTTCACCCTAATCATGAATGGATTATAACCACCAGTTCAAATTCTAGTATTTTCTTACCGCACGATATCTTTACCTTTTTTAAAACCATTTTAGGATTATTTTCTGTAACTGCTCTTACTTCTTAGGAACTATTTAATGGTTTTGAACACTTTATAGATAAAACTCCGAATTTTATTTGTGGTCAAAATAATATTCTACCAGATAATTACTTTTCTTTAGTTATAATGTTTTGGTAAGTTTCCAAACAATTTTATAAGGATGGGATATTTTAGTTTTAAATGTTTTTACACTTAAGCATGCTTTCAATAAGATTTTTAAGACAAATATAGTTTAAGTCTTTTCTCTATCATGGAAACTAGAGTTTCGGTAGTAAATGAGACAGGGCACTCGCCTCAAAATGAGATGACCCAGGTTCGAATTCAAGCGAGCCGTGTTATGGTCTTGCGAAATCTGACTGCATCGACAACAATGCCACGACAAGTTATTTTATGGTTTTCGTCTTAAAATAACGAAATTTTTTTGTTAAGAAAACTGTACTTATCTGATTAAAATACAGTTGGCTGTTTTTAAATAACAATATTTTCCCCGTTAATTAAACGGTTTCCTACCGTTATGCATCCGCTGACAATTTTTTCAGTAAATATAACACATTTTTAAAACAGTGTAGAAAAGTTTATTATCCCATAAGAAGATATTTAAGGACTGATGGACGACATTATTTTTAAGAAAAAAATAGAATTTTGTCAGTGCATGTCTGCAAGACAAAAATTCGTCGTTCTATAGCTAATCAACTACAGAAGGAAGAAAATCAGGCAGATGTTAACAGCAGTAAATAATTGTCGTATTTGGTGAATAACGGTGCAAATATTTGCAAACGGATGTGTGTTAATTGGCAAACACAATTGGTTTTTATGCACTCATCTTTATTTATAAAAAGCAAATTATTTAAAAACGTTCCAAATGACTCTTGTGTTTTTCCTGATGACCTTTTTAAACCTAAACTGTTAATATTGAAAGTATAATTATTTTTTTTAAGTCTATGTGAGCTTTGTCAATCGACGTTTTAAGCAAAAATCTCTCTTGTTCATTTTAAAAAACTTAACAAAGTAACCGTTAGTCTCACTACCGATGAAACCGCAATAAATAATTTTAAGGATTATTGATTATCGAGGAAAATGGAGAAGCTAAACTGGTCGCAAACAGATTCACATGTTTTATTCATAGCCTAACTGGGTGAAAACTATTGAAAAACTAAAAGAATTCATTCTTTTAAACTCTACCTAATTTTCCATCCAAAAAATAAGCTTTCCAATAAGTCAATAGTATTTCTTTGGTGTTGCGCATGTAGATTTTCCAATATATACAGCAAGCTGAATGCATTTTACATCTTTCGAAGGCTTACGACAGGTTCGGAAGTAATTGTCTTCGTTAACTTTGTGAAGTTTTGTATGATTTAAAAATGCTTATAATCCAATTATAGCATACAAAACCGTTAAAAAATGTTTAAATATTGTTTTTATGCAGAGTATTTATATAATGTAGAATTGTAATTTTTGCGTTATGATGAATTACAAAATGATTCATAACTATAACTTAAATGGAAAGAATTCTTCAATCCAGCTAATTTTTTTATACTTGAATTTTCTGGTAGTTAAATAATATATATAAAATATTTTTTTAAATTTCGTATCGATTGTGGACGCATAATTTAAAAAAAGTAGCAAATCTTATTGGGCCAGGCTCAAAAATTTCGCGAAATGCGCAAAATAAGACAGTTTACAAAAATTGCATTTAAGATATCAATTAAAAAATTTATTCCAAACGTTTTATCGTTGCTGTTTTAGATCAAATAATAAATTACTATGATCAAAATACTTGTAAAATGTATAATTATGCAGAAACTATTGATTCTATTTCTGAGAAGGAAAGATTTTTTATTCGAATTTTATAATTTTATCTTTAGAATGTCTTTTTAAACACATAGATTAAGTTTTGCGATTACGGAAAACTAAATCATAGTAACATTTTATAACTAATAGTACTTTTCTTATGCAAAATAAATTAAAATTGACGACGCATCCGAGTTTTTAAAAAAAGTTGTAGTTTTAACTATTCTACAATAACTATTACTTTGAAACATAGAGAATAAATTTTATAAATAACTTCATAACCTAAAAAAAAACTGTTGGTAAAATTCTGTCCGAATGGCGAGTAAAACTTTGGTTTTTAGTATTTAAATAAAATGATTAATCATCAAAAGGTTATTCTCAATTAAAATGTGTTTTGAAAAGTCGTTTCTTTACTACATTTGAAAATGACACCTATTAAAATATATAAAAAAATCCCTGAGATTTGAGAACTTGAATTACCTATTTCATTTTTAGTTATCTACAAGGCAATTTGTTTTCTTTTCGATGTTCAATGTTAAGGAAATGAGATGATTAATTAGTCATCTGCGAAATTCTTAATGAAACAAAACTAGGCTTGAACTAAAGAGTATGGTTGAAAATCTTGTATAGTGTAAAAATTTGCCGCCACTGTTGTACTTGGGTTAAAATATGTTCCATAAATATTTAGTTTATTTACTTTCAAAATAGTAAAACTTTCTAACTCTTGTTGAATTGTGGCATAACGGTTAAGTAATCAACCTTTTAACTGGGGCTCAAATCCCAGCTCAGACATTTGATTTAATGCTCTAGATTTCTATCCTAAAGTGTTTAATAACTATTTAGCATATTTCATTCAATATATGAATTATTATTATTTATTTCAAATATTTTGTTTTTCAAAATTTATATTTTTAAAAAACAATAGATGGTATGTTTTTATTTTTACTACCATTCTGTAAAAATTTATTTTAGGTAAATAAACAGTTTTCTTTTTATTCCTTCTTTCTATATTTTAGCAGGTATAATAAAATAATAATATCTATAATTTTGCAAATAATAATAAAATCTATTTTTCATAATTAAATTTTGTAAAAAAAGAAATGTAATAAAAAAAATCTGTTCAATAAAAGAATTTAATTTACATTTTTCAAATAATCCATATATTTTAATTAAAAAATAAAAAAAAAATAAACATCATATATTGTTTTTGTTTTTTTAAAAAAAATACATTTTGGGAAAAAAATATTTAATTTATAAAAGAATAACTTATACATTGCATAAGCCATGCTAATAAACTTGCTAACTAACTTAACTAAACTTTTTAGAACAGAAATCTAGGGCTTCATAATATGTCTCTGTTGGGATATGAACCGTCGATCTCTCATTTTAAAGGAAGATAGCATATCCGTTGTGCCGAAAGGAGCTTGAAAGTTTAACTTTTTTTAAAAGTAAATGAACTTGTACTTTATTAGGGTATATTTTAATCAAGAGGCTGCAGTTGCAGCAAATATTAACCCACTAATCACTGAAATCTAAACTTAGTTTCGTTTCAATACAGATTTTACAGATGGTCATTTACCTTTTAAGTACTCAATTCTGTTTTGTTTAAGAAATGAAACCATTAATCATTTGAGTTAAGAATGGATTTTATATTCTGGTAAGGGATTTTATATTCTGGTATGTATATTTTAATCAAGAGGCTGCAGTTGCAGCAAATATTAACCCACTAATCACTGAAATCTAAACTTAGTTTCGTTTCAATACAGATTTTACAGATGGCCATTTACCTTTTAAGTACTCAATACTGTTTTTTTTAAGAAATGGAACCATTAATCATTTGAGTTAAGAATGGATTTTATATTCTGGTAAGGGTGCCATTTATTTTTTTGTATGTTTTATTTATTCATTCATCTTTATTTGAGTCATTTTTCGCAATTAAAATGTGCTTTAGAAAGGCGTTTCTTTTCTACATTTGAAAATTACAACTATATAAATGTTTACAAAAATTCACTTAGATTTGAGAACTTTTTCATTTCTCGTTAACTACAAGGAAATTTGTTTCTCTCCGACATTATAAATATCCTTAAAATGGTTTCAAGAAATTTAAAAAAAAATGGTTTTTAAATTATTTATTTTTATATTAGTTTCAAAATTCTTCTTTATTTGTTCTTTTACTAATGTTAATGTTTGCAACATTTGTTGATTAACTTAACATTCCAATGCAGTACGACGATAAATACCCGTTAACAGAATCCAAATACAACTGATACTTCGAGAGGTTGAAATTCAATATTTATAGGGCATGAAGTTTTTAAATATTTACCATCCCGACATCAACAAAACAATAGTATTTATTCGAAAGCTATTTAGAAATATTTATTCAATGCTTGTTATAAAACATAACAATTCGATAAAGTTAGCAACCAAAACAAAATTAATTGGCACCATTTAAAAACGATTTGTGATTTTGGTATATAGAAAAATAAACACTAAAAATCGTTTAGTTTTTATGACAGTTTATGCATAGTTTAAAAAACACATAGTTTAAAGTGCGTATTTTTTTAAACAATGCGATGATAAAAATATTATATTAAATGCAGTAAACTAATTTATGCGAATCGTTAAAATTCTTAAAAAAACAAATTACGCGACGATGAATTTTTGAATTTTTTATGAATAGATAGTAAAATAAATGAAGAATAACAATTTTCGTAATAAAAAAAAATAATTTTACAAATTTGACTCGGAGAATGGTTTTTCGTATTGTTCTATAATTAAGAAATTAAATTAAAGCGTAACTTAATTATTACAATTTGTAAAAAATATTATGGTAATTCATTAATGCTAATTACAAATAAAAAAATTTTTTTACGAAATATGACTTTGAGCTAAAAAAATATAATTTTTTTTATAATTTTCAACCACATTTATCCTTTATTTTTTAGATTATTTTTAAAATTTTAATCCAATTAAGAATATTAGAAGGAAATTAGTTTTTTAATTAAGAATGCAAATAAGCCTAATTAAAAAATGTAATTAAAAATTGTAATAGTAAGTATTTCTAGATATACTTGGGTATTTATTTTGTTAATTTAATAACTTAATCTTCATTTAAAAATTTGCATATTTAAAAACATAGGTTAGTTTTCTAATACAGAATGTTGTAATTATATAAACAATCTCCTAAGAGGTAATTATTTTTTATCAATTCTATCTTTTTGCAAGAAAATATAATTTCAGAACATTGCTAATAATTATATAAGGAGTATAGTGATGACATGTTTTATCAATGATTTTATTATGTTTTATCAATTGATTTATCACTAATTAACAATTTACATCAGCAAAACACAATGTAAAATATCTGTAATACAAAAGGGTTGAAACTATTAAGATTTCTTTTAAAAAAAAATTACATTTATTTGTCTATTTTTTAATTATATTTTTTAAAACACTTTTAAACATTTCTTAAACATATTCGTTCAACTATCTTATTTTGTATCGTTTATTTTGCTTTGTAGTATAGTTTAATATGATTAATATGAATAATATACTTACAATTAAAAAAAGAAAGAATTTTATGAAAACTGCAGTACTATACAGTATAATAATATTTTGAATTAGCAAGATAAAAAAAGTTCTATAGAAGTGAAAAGCAGAAAAAAAACTATTTTAATTTAACATTAGCTAAACAACATCATAATTTGTTTGGGTGCAGGGTACGCAATATGAAGTTGAAATGTGTTTCATTAAAACATAAAGTCAAACTGTAAAATAGAACTTTTCTCTATACTAGTGAAAAAAATCTGTTATGTGTCATAAAACAAAATTTTGAGCAGTAGCGAACAGGAGGGCTACGCCGGCAACTGTACTTTTTTAAGATTTGTGTCTTCGCTTTTAACAACGACTAATGCTAACTTAATTGCATAAAAATTCAAAATTTAAAAATAACCCACATAAAGTGTAAATCGTATATTAAATGAAATATTTTATAAATAAAATTTAAGTATCATATCAAATCACGAGCTGTTAGAAAAACTCATTAAATATATTAATGAGTTTTTGATCAAGTATATTTAAATTATAATATGACTTTTCTCCATTTTCTCTAGCTTACCTTCTTGATTGAAACATGGTCATTTTCTCTATTTTGTTTTTCTCAAAAAAAAAATAAAATACTATACTGTTTTGGAAAAAGGTTAATAAATTGTAGGATTTAACAATATGTTATTGAAATACCCTTATTCATTAATTCTTAAGCTTTAAGGCTTAAAACTAGTTCCTAAGAGATATTTTAAACTTTGGAAATATTTAAGTATCTGGATAACATAGAAATATTTTATATGTTTAAAATGTTATTTGATTTGACGAAGATACAAAAATATATTTATTTTGATTTTAGTAAAATAAAGTTTTTATATTTGCAAACAATTCACTTCTTCTAAAGAAGTATTACAATTTAGAAAAAAGAATTTTCATTATGACTTTTTTCATGCCAATACATAACAACATATTTTTTATTTATTATTAATCTGTAAGGGTGTGTCACAAGTATGGAATAAAAATGAATTATGCACTAATTAAATTAGCTAAATTTCATAAAAGATTTAGCGCGCGAAAATGCGTTAAGAGATGTTTTGTTAAATTAACAAATTCTGTTAATTAATTTCAGTTAATTTCTGTTAATTTTAGCAAAATATCTCTTAACTCAGTGCGATAAGAGTAAGTACTATTTCTATTTTGCTGACGCTGATTTGAAAACTCTTATATTATATTATATTATATTATATTATATTATATTATATTATATTATATTATATTATATTATATTATATTATATTATATTATATTATATTATATTATATTATATTATATTATATTATATTATATTATATTATATTATATTATTTAATTTATAATTTTATTTCCAGTTTTAAAATATTTCTAAAAAAATCTATTAAAGATAACTACAGGAATTTTGGCTTACACTTTATTATAGTTTAAATATATTAAATTTTCAAAACATTTTTAGACTTATTTTATAATTTTTAAAAGGAAAACAATAAATAAAAAGCATGATCTACAGTCTTAGAATTTTTTTTTACAATTTATTTAAAGTTAAAATTATTAAATTGTTAAGTATCTGGATAGAAATGCCGAAAATAAGATAAATTATCGAAATTTTATACAAAATGAATATAAAAAAAATATTCAATCATAATGTTTTCAATTTTATCAAAGATAAGAAATTTAAAGATTTTATAGTTTATAAAGAAAATGAGTTATTGACATTTTTTTATTCACTTTGCATGGCATAACAGTATTAAATGTTGAAAGAAAAGCAATGACTTTTTTTTAGACATTTTAGAAAATGTGTTCCATACTTCAACTAAGATTGAATAATTTAAAAATATAAATCAATATTAATTCAGTCTTAAATGGGAAGAAACAGCAATTTCTGAAATATTTAATATGATTGGGTTAAAATTTGTGACTATTTACAATTTAATAATGAAATTTGTCATGAAATGTACAACAAATATTTCAGAATATTGCTAGTTAGCCGCTAACTTAATATTTTTTTGCAATTAATTTTGAAATAAAATTAATTTGTTGGTATGAAATCAAAGAAGAAACACCGATTCCGCCATCTGTGAATGTCCTATCTGTAGAATTTTACTTTAAAAGCATTTTGTTAAAATAAATCCTATTCAACTTCTGTAATTAAAAATACTCTCATTTACACTGACTATAATTTTATTGACTTAGTTTCTTTTACTATGGATTATTATTATTTTTTTTAAAATTAAAAACCGGGTATTACACAGTTTTTTTACGTTCTTAACAGCCAGTTTAATTTTTTTCATTAACTGTTCTAAAAGTTAATAAAACTTAAACGTGTGTTAATGACTTCGGAAGTTATTTTAACGAGCATGTATCAGAAGAGCTTGGTTTTTTGATTGAGTCATGTGCACTGTATATATGAGATCCCTAAGTTTTGGAATCACCTGAAAGTTTAGAGTTGATATGCATTTTTAGTAGTTTCTGAAATTGTTGACAAAATGTTTACTTGGATCGGGATAACGACGGTCAAAAAGTTTTTTCAGTTGAGGTAAAGAAATAGAAAAAAAATCATTTTTAGATTGATATTAAAGAGTAATTTTATCATCGTAATGGTGTGAAAAAATTAAAAGGATATTTTTAATAGAATATAGGAAAATTCACTTTGAAAATTTACTGTTATAATATTTTTTTCCACCATTCTTAACAAAGATATATGTTAAATTTCTAAAAATTATTTGTAATGCAGTGATTGTTTTTAAAATTCCTTTTCAGAAACTTGTACTAGATCTTTTGCCTGCCCAGGATGCGGAAAAGTTTACATAAGGTGAATCACAGAAAGTTTTATTGAAAAGAGATCATTTAATCAAAGAGATCATTGATTATTTTTTAAAGGTAAGTATGAAAAATTCGATTTCATGTAGTTAAAATTTCCAGAAGTTCCTAAAATATAGAAATCTAAATTTGAATATGTTCAATTACCTACACTGAGAAAAAATTATTGTCAAAATTTTTAAAATTTGGTACATTTTACAGCATTTCTAACTCTATGGGATTATAAAAAAGTTCGGTAATTTTTACCGAGGCATTTTGGTAAAATTAACAATGAAATAAAATTATTTTATCGTAATAGCTTAGGACATGGTATAAAACTTAAAATCGATAATTGTTTTTTTCAGTTTTGTATTTTTTATTAAATGAGTGTTAATAAGAACTATTAGTTACGAAACCAGAATTAACGGTTAACCGTAACAATATGAACGGAAGAAGTACCGATTGAATTGTTTAAGTACCGTTTTTTGTTAGTTTTTTTATGGGTTTATTTACGAAAAATGTCATTACCACACAATAAGGTAATTTTACCAGAAATTTTTTTCTTTCTCCGCGTAGGCGTCATATTTCATTTCTTGAGTTTCGCACGAATAACTTATGAATAAACTTTTATTATTAAACCGTCAACTTTCTTTTTTAAAAACTTGTGAGTTTCATTTAAGAAAAAAAGCATTTATTTGTTTATTCTAAAACTCTGTACAAATAATGTAAATAATATAAAAGTGTATGGAAAAATTGAGTTTTTATTTATTTTCAGTTAATTCACTAAAAATGCTGAACACCTTTACTTTCCCATTCTTATATTTTTATCAAAAAATAACTTTTAAGTTCATCACTACACATCTAACACATATCAGTATATAACAGACATAACACTTTGTTTTATTTATTATGTAACCTCGTTTTGAACTCTGAAAATTAATTCAATTATCGAGAAATATGTTTCACTAAAACGTTGCCTCTTATAACGAATTTCAAACTTATCGTCGCAAACAAAAATGTGCAGTTTCCAAATTATATCACAAATCATTTTGGAATCTACAAATGAAGCAAGCTAATTTTTGTCGTAAAGTTAGTTCTTATTTGCATAATGAGTTTATTACAAAATTTTAAATTTATTTAGAAATTACTTTTAAAGTATTCTAAGCATTGTTTAAATCGATTAAGTGACAGTTATTTCGTGATTTCAAATATATAAATCAAGGTTTTCTTGTTGATATATATATTTTTTTAATTTTAAAATATTTAAACATAAAATTTACTTTTAATGTTTGAGATAATTTAATAATATTTTAAATCGAATCACATTTTTTTACACGTTTTCTCATTAGAAGAAAATTCGTATTTCGTTATGTAGAAAATGTAAGATTTTTACATTGTTGTTACATTATTATATTCAGTGTAAAATCATACAAAATTTTAGAAAAACACTTTTTAAATTATTTTAAAAATACCTTGCTTAAATCAGCCTGTCTTCCTAGAGCTTCATAAACAGTATCTGAACAAGAAACTTGCAGAGCAGCAGTTACAATTAAGCTCAAGACGAAACATAAACGCACAAATTCCATGATTAATGTGTGCGCGAAGTTAGAAAGTTTAAACCGAAACTCTCCGTTTAACCATGTAGGTAAAACTTTTTACTCCAAAAACTTTCTTCACTTAAAAAACTTTCACAACATTTTTAAGAAATATCCCGTGAAAAGTTTCCACAACTAGAAAAAACAACTTTAATCCAGTGATACTCCTTTACTCTTTAAAGAAAACTAGTAGATTGCTTTCCTTCTTTTCTTTAAGTATTGCAGTAAAGTCTCCGAACAGGTAAAGAAATAACCTTAAAAGGATTTGGATCTGGCGGAACACTATTCTTCGCACGACTCCTAGCTCGGCGAGTGGTTCTTCTGTATTGGGAATTCCTATACCCCTCCAGGGTTGCCATTAAATGTGTATTTGGCGATTTCCCGCCAACAAAGAGAGGATTTTCTCATTTGTTTACACCTACTTTAGAAAGATAGTGATCGTCGCAGAAGAAAAGTAAAGCAATTTCTCAAATATTGCCAAGGGATTCTTTTTCATTCTTCATAATAATTACTTCAAACATAATGAAATATTTCTTCCGTGGCTCTGAAAATAAGTAAACAAAATACAAAAATAAGCTTTTCTTCCGCAATAATTAATTTATAACTCAACTGATAAATGGAGAGTTTGACACTAAATGAGTAAAGGTGAAGATGTGTTCTTTCATTTCGTTTTCTTCATGAAATAAAATATTTACGGCTGGGAGACAAGGAAGCAGATTTTTTTTCTAGCATTCCTTTTATCGGTATGGAAATAAATTGTCGGTAATAGTATAATACATCTTTGTTACGAAAGAATTTTGTCGCCAACAAGTTAAGATGACATCTCCTAAAAACTAGCGTAACAGCTAGGGAAAAATAAATGGTTTTTGATGAATATTTGAATGTACTCAATAAACTAAAATTTCTGGTATGGATAGTATTTTTAGAACACTTCACTCTCCTTACTAGAATTTCAATTAAAATATATGGTAAATACAAAATGTATTAAATTACTAAATATGAACTAAAATGCTCTAAATTAGAGCATGGGTAGTATTTTACAAAAAACTGCATAATTAAAATACTCTCTATACCAGAATTTCAATTAATATATATAGTAAATACTAAATGTACTAATATTACTAAATATGAGCAAATATTTTCCGACATTCTCGTATGGATAGTATTTTTAAAACACTATCAATAAATTGCTAATTAAAATTGATTAGCATAGATAATACTGTTTTTTAGATATTAAATATAAACATTCAATTATTTATACAATTATATATATATATATATATATATATATATATATATATATATATATATATATATATATATATATATATATATATATATATATGTATGTATGTATTTAATACAAAAATTATAAATACTTTTGTATTAATAAAAGAATGAAATCTCTTTCGATTTCATAAAATGTATTTGTTAAAAAAGAAGCGTAGAGCAATTTTATTTAGGGAATTCAAGGCTGAAAACACCTTTGAAATATAATTATATATATATTTCAAAGGAAGAGTTATTTTTAGAATATTTCCCTTTTTCACTTCCATATTAGGAAGCACTAAATGCTTTTCGGTGACGCGTAAGGTTACACGACTGTGCCTGTTTACTCAAATCTGTGTTTGTATAAATCGTAGGAACACCAGCGTGTCCTTTTCATCATGTTTATATCCTGATAAGCTGCTCCAGAATTGTCAGAAGTTTTGTCCATCCCCTCCCTCGTGGAGTGCGGATGTGAACTATGTAACCACCAGCCTACCTTTAAATAAACCTCTTGAGAACGTATGACGGCTTACGACTGCATTTTTCAAGCTAAATACAACTCTGATAACGGGAATTTTAGACATGTTACTACATGTATATATATATATATATATATATTAAAATTCGTATATTAAAAATAATGCTCATGTAATACTTTTCTTAAGGCTTTATATATCTCTAAACAGCTATGTCTCAGCGTTCTCAGCTGCATATTTAACTAGAATTAAGTTAACAGATAATTGAAAACAATTTTATTTTATTTAGTTGTGAAAAAAATTATGCTATAGCACAGTATATCTAAACCACTTTTGAATAAAGATCAAATAATTTTTATTCAAAATGGCGCAGTATTTTTTTCCACTCCGTCGCCACAATTATTATATCAAATTTTATCTGTTGAGTTGACAAAAATGTGTCTTGTGGCTTGCTGGGTGGCCTTTTTTTGATATGGTATCCATTTTTGAATATTTTATTATATTTGTTCTGTTCTAAGAAACCAAAATATTCTAAGAATGTTTCATTCACTTTTTTTTCTGTTACTGGCATAATTGTTTTAAATTTATTGTTTTAATGTTAATTTGATTTTTTATGATAAGATCATAATAAACTTTTCAGTTTTTTCATAAACATTTCTTGCTTTACTCTCTTCTAGAATTTCTTTTCTACTACTCTTTCACTCTGTTACCATTATAATGGTAAATTTATTTATTGACTTTTACTTATTGACTTTTGGTGTACGTATTAAGTTTATTAAAAGAAATGTAGGTAGGAATCAATATTTATATGATTAAAATTTTGTAATTTGCAATGAAAAATTTAAAATTTAACCTCCCTTCTGTCTTCTTTTTTTTAAACGCTGTTACTAACATTATACTGCTTTAATTACTAAGCTTTATTTTTCTATCTAATTTAACAAAAAACAATTTATTTATTTACTAAGTACATTTTACTCAAGTATAAGTTGCATACTGTTTAAAAGAACTTATTATTTTATTAAAACACATTTGAACATCGACAACGGAGGAGAACTTAATATAAGTTAAGATTTTATTTATTTATTTAATTATTTTTTTTTATTTTATGTTCCAAATCAAAATTTGTACCACTGTTTCAATTTTATGGGCAAGAAATTATCAAACGACTGCTGATATTTCTATAGGTAATATTTCTTGAAGAAACATTTTTCAAATACAAAAAAAAAATTGAAAATGACCCACATATTGAATTATTACCACTTATAGAATTTAGTAGTATTACGTTTTACTACTATTATATCAATTTCTTATTCATACAGTTTAATTTAGTAATTGATGAGGATTGTACAATACTGTATCGAATATTTTTAATTGTATCTTGATGATAATTGTCTTACGATATTAAACTTATTTATGAAATATATCAAAGAAATATTCTTTAGACATTTTAGATATGCTGCGTATGTATTTATTGATAGTGGCGTTTAATATATTTATTGATAGTGATGATTGAATTTCTGTAAACTTTTCCTTGATTAATTAATAATTTCGTACTGTTTTTTAGATATTAAATATAAACATTAAGATAAATATAATAGGATGATAACCAGTTACTATATATAAGAAGAATGAATATCAGTATTTAAATGAAAAAAAACAAAACATAAATGAATTAAATATCTATCATTTATTAAGAACTAGAATGGTTAAAACTCAATATTTACTTGATATTGCATAGCGTTTCACTGACCGCTGTAATAATACTAAGATAGTTTCTTGCTATTTAAATTTTTATGTGAATTGGCATTTAAATACATCTGCCATACAAAACATCATTTTAAACTAACTTCTTTGATTCTATTTCTAGGATACTAAGATTTCAATTAATCCACTTCAAGTTCCGAGATATCATGATGATTGGGTAAAGACCCGTAATGGCCTAAGTCCCCCAGACTACAGCAGGTCACATTTCTTAGATCATATTTAAACTAACGATGATGCAATACGAAATTGAAAATGAAACTTTAATAGTACTTTGAAAAATAAAACGTAAGTATTATGAGAAGCAAATTATGTATTTATGATATAATTTTTTTTTTAAAATTTTTTGTTCATTTATAATGCTGAAAACATGCTATGTATTTAAGCTATTTTCAAAGTATTTTCTAAAAGAAAAAGAAATCATCCATCAAATTCACGTTAAAAAAATTTAAGCATATAATTTATTTTAGAAATAAAACAAGTAAAGAGTTTTAATTCCTGCAACTACTTTAAATAAGCTTTTTACACCCATTTTAACAAATTAGAAACAATAAGTTTTTTAATACTTAAAAAAACAAGTTAAAAAAACGAGTTCTTCACTTTTTGAGGAAGTATCTAAGTTAATTTTCAGAATTTTTATATTTGAAAGATTTTTTTTAAATAGTATTATAAAGTAACCAAAGCTTTAAAAATTACAGCAGTCTTAATATAGTTTTATAATAATTTAACTGTTACAAAAATTCTTCTCGACAAAATATAGTAAGTGACATTTTCAAATTCAATTAAAGTAAATTTAATTATAGAATAATAAGCGTAAAAACGTATATATATAAAAAAAAGAAATTTAGAGGTAAATTATTATTATTATAAAATTCTGGAAAACACATTTTCGGAACTAGATTGGTACAATGTTACTCATGAATATTAAATGTGCTGTGAATTTAATAGAAATGCTGGCATTAATTCCCGAATTGCGAAATTGTCTAACATAATCTGAGATTAATTTGCATTGTCATGAATTATGTAAACGGCATGATAAACGAAGTTAATTTGTAGAACTTATCGCGAAATATTTTATCGGATACTACAAATGTTTCTGGGTTTATTTTCTTCTTGTGTTTCATTATTAGATTTGTTCTCAAAAATTCTTTATTAGAACGAAGGTTATATTAAAGGAATCATTTGCGAAAGTTAAAGGGTATCAAATATGTTTGAATATTAATTAAAAACACATTTATCGATATAAATTTTGTGCACAGTATAATAACTCTGTTAAAAATTTTTCGAGAAATATGGTTCAGTAGCATTTTTCATAATTGTTATTTTACCATATTTAATTGAAACAGTCAAATAATCATAAAAATATGATATTCAAACTGTTAACTGGGAAAAAAATTGTTGATTGACTGTTATCACCTAATGTGGTTAAACAACCAGAATTTTATCCGCACCAACTAGGAACCCTTATGAAGCCCCTTAATCCCTTGCTGTTATGTACATACTATGAGCAGGGAGGGTGTATCTGTCAATATAATCTCTGGATGAAAGGGAGTTCGAATCCCAGCACTGACACAATAATCTATCTTCCCTTCTTTCAACACATAAAGAGTTTCCTGTGCCTTAATATCCACAGTTGGTGACCCTGGACCATTAGAAATCACAAATAGATGTTAGCACTATAGAAATGCTTTTCACAAAATTTGTAGTATTTTCCATTTCTCGTGTTACATGGCCCTACCAGATAAACGAATTAAACTACATTCTATGTTTTTTTTTTTTTTTTTTTTTTTTTTTTGTCACACTACACAACCACAGACTAATCTCAATGTTTATTACTCATCGAAAAGCCTTATATAACATAACTCCGATGATCATCTAAATTTCATTTTTACGGTCTAGAAACAATATTTGTTATAAATGGTTAAAAACAGTAGATTTTTGCGTTCTCGAATTTTTAATCAAAGCAGTTGTAAGTTATTTTAAAACCGTGAAATTAAAAAATGCTCTTAATCGTAAACTTGACGGTTAATTGGATGAACAGACTCCTACCGGTTATTCTACCGTAATCTTAGAATGAAAATTTCATTGTACTTATTTTGTTAGCAAAACTCTTCTGGGAGGTATTTTGAAGTAATGATGTTTAAATTTTGTTTTGTCGAGTTTTTTTAATATTCATCTGACTAAATATATTATTCTAAAATGTTGTGAGTTAACGATGTTTTTTTATTATACAGATGTGAACTTATTTTTTTTTCAATTGACTTAAAAAAAAAGTTAAAGCTCCTTTTTGCATTTTTTATTGCCTTTAAAATTTTATATATCATGATCTAGTAAAGGAAATCCGTTTCCTGCATTAATTTATCTAAATTAATTATCATTTCGCATCAGTAGAAAGTAATATTACACATAAATAAGCAATATTGCACATAAGTGAAAGCAATTTTGCTCATTAAAATAACACGGATATTAGTAAGGATAATTTGTAAGTAATAACTAAATTGATTCAATACAATGAACTTCTTTTTATATAACATGAGTTGCTTTTCTTATGCCATTTTATATTATGTGATCCATTTTTTATATAATGTTATATCATTATACTGCTTCATGTAACATTTTCTCACAATCATATATAAAGCAAATCTTCACTTTAAATCTTATGATTTTCTTCTAATCTTACACTTTAAAATTAATTTATTATTGGGACCATATTTTTTCAAATCAGGCTACAACACATATTTCGATTAGTCAAAAAAGGTATGTTTAATTACACGAAGTAATTTTTTATATCTCATATTGTAATTTAACAAATAATTAGTACTAATTAAATAGCAAATTTAAGGTGCAGCATTTTGGACCATTAAGTATAAAACTTAAGGAGTAAAACTCTGAAAGTTAGTTCTGAAGTTCTATTATTAAATAAAATAATAAAAAATAATAAATATTACATAATTTTTTTTGCATGGAATTTTACTTTGGATTAACGAATTTTATAATTGTGTGCAAAAATTTTTTCAGTTCGATTGAAAAGTTCTCGAAATTAAGCGAAATCCGAAAAATTACACTCCATTGTATCCCTAATTTAGTTAAATTTATTTTTTTCTTCACTTCAATTTAATTTGCATTGATACTTCATATAATACCAAACCTTTTATCTTACTAACAATAATTGTAAATCAAAGCAAGTATTTTATTCCACTGCATCCTATTGAGTTTATTTTCTTTATAAATATTTTAAAAGAACGTTTTTTTAGTCTCAGATTCCCTTTGTAAAAATATTACCTTTTTGTTTTGAAAAAGGATGTTTTTTTATTCATTGTGAAAAAAGAATTTTTTTACCCTTAGAACATCTAAATAATAACAATAATACAGAACATCTAAATAATAACAAAGTGAATGTTGATACAAAAAATATTTTTTTAGGATAATAGCAAAAACATACTATAAATTCGTAACTAATGTATTTTATATCTCGATTATACTCGAAACAGATTTGCAAGTATTTTTAATTTTATAAAACGAAACTTTTTAAAAAGCATATTTTAAAATGTATCTTAATACCGTTGTATATTGTGCAGTTTAAAAAATAAAGGGGTTATGATTAAGGATTTCTAGATATTATTTGTTCAATGATTCATTTATAAAATCATCATGAAAGATCAAAATCATTCAAAAGTAAAAAAAATTCTCTAAATATGCAAGTTTTAAGAGTATGAAAATAATAAGAGCAAATAACGAAAAATCAATAAAAGATATATATAATAATAATAAATTATAAAAAAAGTGAGAAAACTTTATATATCATAAAATCATCGACTATCTATGGCTTAATGATATCTTGTATTTTTTGACTAACATCATTGCATTAGCTTGGTGTCTTTTAAGAATGTTTCAATATTACCAAAGTAAAGAATATTGATACACACATTTGTATTAATTATTCTTTATTTAGTGATGTTCATCAATTATCTGATAGTACTAAGAGGATATTATGTAGATTGGAAAACACATGATTTACGGTCAAAAACAATTCTGGTAACATTACCGTATTCTAGGGTACTAATATTACTGGTACAAAAAACCTTCATACTCGTTAATAAAACCGAAATATAAGGTAATTAAACCATTCATTTGGTAATTTTTCCGTTCATATGGTTACGGTTTACAAGACATATTTTTTTAAAAAATAATTATAGTTCTTATTACCACACATTTGATAAAAAATACAAAGCTGAAAAGAAACGAATATACGGATTTTATGCAATGAACTAAATTATCGTGATAAAATTACTAAATTTGATCACATTATTAGAAAACCATATTTTTTTTATTGTTAATTTTTTCAAAATCGTTACCAAAGTAATCGTTATCATATGGTAAAAATTACCGGGGGTTTTGGTTTTCCATGGAGCCAGCAAAACTATAAATTTTACCATATTCTTGAAGTTTTGACCATACTTTTTTCTCAGTGTGCCATTCAGCTGCAAAATACTTTTTTTTTATTATTTGGATTTTGTTTGTTTATAAATTGGTTTTTGCTTGTTTTTTCTTTATAAATATTTGATTTTAATCCTTTTAATTATTTTTTCTTTTTTTTTAATACTGTTATTAAATGTTTCTAAATTTTAAGGTTTACACCTTGTTAAATTTTCAGTTTTTATCATTACGCAAATTCTATGCAGTGAAATCTTCGTGGTACTTTTATCTGTGTCCAAACGTATAAAAAGGAAATAACATGAGGACAAAAGAGAAGTTAAGCAATTTGATATTGTAACAGTTGTCACAAATGAAACGTAGTTTTGAAGAGATGCTTTTATTGTACAGAAGGGGAAATAACAAACCACTGAGAATCGTTTCCTGCCAACGATGGATACAATGTGAACAAAGTTACAAATCCGCTTCGCTTTTATTGTTGTTTCAGAGGGAAGGCAGAAAAAAATTTCCCCAGTAAATAAACGGATATATCTTTTTTGTTTTCACTTTTTAAGATGATTGTGTGTTTATAAAATAATATTTATTGATGTTTATTTATTGATAGATAAAATATTTCAAGCATTAAGACTGTAATTTTGTTCAATAATATATTAATAATTAGATTTTAACTTTGAAAATTCGCTCGCAATATTATCATTTAAAGAACGTTATTTTTACTAAAAATGAATCGTTCCTATTCTAAATAATTAGACTTGATAATACAACTAGGGGACCTTTAAAACTCAATGAACTATTAATGCGTTTTAAAAGTATTACTAGATTAAGGTATCAAAAATATAGATATGAACATCAAAAAATACAGATATAAACATCTAAATAAATTGATATGAACATAAAAAACATCAAAATATTTTGATATAAACATAAAAATACATTTATACAAACATCAAAAATATAAATATAAAAGTCAAAAGTCACTATAAAACATAAACATTAAAATTATATTCATTTATTGCTAGTTAAAATCAATTCCAATTTAACGTTTCTTAGCAGAATGGACGTAACAAATAACTCTGAAATTTTCCATGGATAGACATGTTTCTTTAACTTTTATGTTGATTGAGTCCTTACGAAACACCATTTATTGATGTTTTTTTATTGGGAAAATAGATATTGTAACTTTCAAGAATTTAATTCCTTTTAATTTTGGGATATGATATTGTGATATGATTTTGAAAAACCTTTCATTAATAATACTATTTAAGGAACGCTGTTTTTATTAAAAAATAATCTTTTCCAATCTGAACAATTAGACGTGTTAATACAACAGAGAGACTAATAAAAAATATTTCGTAACACTTATCATAAATATTATTCATAAAAATATACATTTTTTAAAAAAATAGCGTGAGATTTTATTTTTAAAATTTATATTACATAAAATAAAGGAACATTTTCAAATTATCACTAATGGATCTAAACATCAACAATATACTTCTGGTGTTTAGATCTTATTTTTAGTTAAAGTCTATTCTAATTTTTCCGTTTCTTAGCAAAACGGACGTAGAAATTCCACTGAATTATCCCATAAACAGCTTAAATGTAATGATTGTATTTAAATAATTGGAATTTAAATAAATAGACTTCTTAAAAAACATTTGAACTTTTCAAAGAAAACATTTCTTAATGGTTATTGTAAACGTTTCAAACCAAAACTGGCATCATAATAAATTTGAGAGTAGAAATGATGAATAAAGGGAGAAAGAAATTTATTTAAAATTGTTCTTATACTGAATTTTTAACATAATTTTCAAAGTTTCAAGAAATAATTTTTAAAGTCGGAGAAGAATAAAACATTTCGATTTCAAATTTGAATAAGATAGATTACGTAGAAATTTATATAGATTATAACGATAATATAAAAATTTTAGTAATATGTAAAATTGAATTTGAATTATGCGATGTACTTCTAAATTCTGCTGTAACTTTCATGGATTGAAAGTGAAATGTTGTGTTTATAGAAGTATTTAATATTTTGGTAAATACAATAATTACCACACACAAATAAATAATACATATTCTTTATTTTTTAATTTCATAACTAGTATATTTTTTCCTCTTTAATGTAACAGAACACTTCAAAATATATTATTCAAAATCACCATTAAAAGCACAGTTATCTTTTTATTTAAAGCAAATAGTAAAACTGTATAAAAAAAATAATTTGTGAAGACCTGATATCAAAGTCTCAGTCGTATTCGGTACATTATTTAATTTTCTTTTTAATCAAAATAATAAATGCTTATTAATACATTAAATAAGCTTAAGCTTTTTAAGTAATCATTAAGCTTATTATACATTAAAAAAGATTACTCTTTTTAAAGAAGCATTAAACTTATTATGCATTTCAAACGCAAAAAGATAGCTTGAAATTTTTTAAATATGTATATTTTAATTTAAAATTTATATCAAGTATAAAAAAGTTATTCAGGATAAAGTTTAATCGAACAAAAATGTTAGTAAAAATGTAGCGATAAAAAAATAGATTTTATAAGAACATATTTTATTACTTTTAGTTGAAGTTGTAGTAGTAATGATATACTATAGATATAATGCAGATATAATATAGATAATATAATTTAAATATAAATTTAATATAGTTATAATTAATTAAGAAAACTAAATTGTTCCATATTATCGTAAGTGAATTAAATTGTTGTTTAAAGCAATCAAAATATTGATAAAAACTTCTATAATTTTATCAATCTGTTATCTATAGTCCGTTTACCGTAAGTATACGGTTTACTTTCTGGAAATTTACTTTTACACGATTAAGTAATCGAGATGAAGAACTTTCAGTGTTGCGAAGCTTTTTTTTCCTCCTACCATCTCTCCCGATTGAATTATATAGATTGTAACCCACCACCCCAATTTTAAGAGCCAAAACTGTAAAATCGGTCGAAACAGGGTTATTTTTATAAAGAGAAATTAAGTTTTTGTGTCTGATTTCATAATTTAAATCTTTTTTTTTTTTAATTTCCTGTGAGTTGCACAATCAGTCTTCCCGATGAGCAGACTTAGTGCGTTCTCCAGAAGTGGTATCCACTCTTTCAGGACCACCACAATGGGTGAGATACCGTTGGCCATGTTAATTTGGACGTCTAGTTTCTGCCACACTAGATGGCAGCACCGAGACTCTATTTGGATGCTAAAGTACACTAGGAATTTGATTTTGCCGGAAATGCCAAGAGCCAATAAGACACTCCAGGGATCTTTTACATGCCGCATAATCATACGACTCAGGATTTTTTGCATTCCGAAAATCCGGTGTCTGGGCCGGGGATTGAAACCCGCAGACTTGGGCTCAGAAGGCCGACGACAAACCAACTGCGCCACCCAGCCACTCGTAACTTAAATCTTTATGCACAGATTTTAGCTAGAAAATATAAGGTTGGTCTCTCATTTAATTTAGAATGATACTCTGTACGTGAAAATCTGATCATTTGATCATGAGTAATTTTGGATGTTTGCTTTTATTGCTCTGCACAGAAAAAAATAAAGATATTGAAAGTTACTGTATGAGGATTAGAAACAAGCATTTCTTAGCAATTTTTATAATATAGAAGTAATGTTTACGAAGTAGTCAAAATTCAAATACATAAATGGAAGTCTTCTTTTTACTTCTGTAAACTGAACCGTCGAAAATGTTTTGAAGTAAGAAATTTCGAATTTCTTTCAATTGTCTCTAAACAATCTATTACAGTTTGAAAAATGTAAGAACTACAAACAATGCATATTAAAAATGAATAGCCTAAATATGAACATGGGAATTGCAACTATGCCATTTCAAACAACGGCATTTCAATTTTTAAACAATTTTTTCCACATTTTTAAAAGATAAAAGAGGTTGGAATTCTTTGAATAAACATTTATTTTAATTAGTGTAACAATTAATTAAACTCTTGCTTAATTTAACCAATAAAATATAGTTAATGTATTGCTCTTTTTATTAAAAAAAACCAAATTTGTTCCATCTTTAATAGGATGGGATTGGTTTCCTCAGATTATTGCAGCTAATTGAGATAAAAAAAAACTACGCGTCTGTTTTGTAAAAATGTATATGCCGGAATCTTAACTTTTTTTCGTTTTTTCGGGTAAAAAGCAGCTAAAAGAGCGATCAGAAGAAAGGAGTTAATTTCTTTAACGATAATTCCAGTCGAGGGGACAGTGGGGGAAGTTAATGAGTCAGATGAAGTTTGAGTCTGGGGAAATGTGGTTTAGCCTCTTTTTTTAGTTTCATTACTTTGGTTTTTTATATTAAAAGAAAATAACTTGCATGACAAAATTGACAAAGAGAGAAAAAAAAACCCTGAAAAAAATGAGAATTGCGAAAATATATTGCTCATCGAAGCACGAAGATATTTCTTGTAAACTCCTTCTATTTTTTATTTACTTTTTCAAAAAAAAAAATATCTATATTGATTTTTCGAGTAGAAAAATAAAGTATTGCAGTAAAGATATAACTCTATTATGTCATTTCTCTAGTATATGCTAAAATTATGCCAAAAGCTACTATAATTAGCTTCTTGGGAATTAGGAACTAATAAATAATTGTTAGTTTATATCATATTTCTCATTTGATTACAACTTTGTTCCTGTTCTAATCATAAATTAGCTGATTTTTGATTTAACTAGAATAATTTTGCATTAAAATTACAATTTCAAAAAGAAGTTTTAATTTGAAATAAAAAAAATCATATGTATTCAATATTGCTTGTTATTAACAACTAATAGTAGATCAAAAATTCTTTTTAAGCACTATTAGCTAATTTTCGTTTTCATTATTTATTATTTTGATTGCAAAGGTAATTTTTTATTAAACTTCCAGGGACAAAATCCAAATTTTTAATGTTTCAATTTGAAAATTATAATAACAAATAAATCCAAACAAAATTAAAAAAAAAAAAAATATTAGTTCAATGTTATTGCATCACATGAATGTCCAAACAGATAACGCTGTAAACTATTCAATACTTTGTGACGTAATTAAGATAAACACATAAATGCTCAATACCATCATTAGATCATGGTTTAAAAAAGTTCTACATTTACCAACAAGTTCAACATTAGTTTGGTGAACACCTGTAAAATTTTTTAATCATATTTTTTTATAAAAAGGTTAAAAATGTTTTAAAATATTTAGATATTAAGCATTGACTAATGCTTAAATTTTAATATTCCTTGCACTATTATGACAATTTATGCATCAAATTTCATATTATCTAAGTAAAAAAATGCTTAAACTATTAATTAGGAAACGCAGTAAAATGTTAAAGAAAAAATGATGAAAGTATAAGCATAATTTTAAAATTCATATGAAGAATAGATTGAATTTAGTTCTATCTCACGTTTAAATTAAAATAAATAGATAAGATGTTCACCATTTAGTAGAAATATAACGGTATTATTTATGTAAAATAAATTCTCAAGATTTTCAAAAATTTAATATTCCCGACTACTTTTAACTCATTTTTAAGTTTTTTTTAATAAAAACAATTTAAAATACTTAGAGTTTAAAATATCTTTGCTTCGTATTTAACTAATTTTATTTCTGATTTTTATCCTTGTTTTAATAAATTGATTGTTGTCTTGATAAAAATAAATGCAATAACTCATTTTTTTTTTTTACACGTTTGCTGAAAGTTTGAAGTGATAAAGTGTGTCAAGCTTTTGTTATGCGAAAACAATTTGAAACAATTAAAAGAAAATCTGGGTGCATGAATGATCCAAATGATATTTTAATGAGTTTGAGCAAATTATATTTGAAATTTTTAAATTGACAATAGCGAATGAAGACTTTGTCTTGATTCAATTTGTTTGTTCGAAAGCTTGCAACTGGTGAAATCCATAAGTCATTCAATCTTTTTCTTCGAGTTTCAATTTGCAGCCACAAATAGGCTTCCAGAAGTTAAGCGTTCATTGTTTTTTTACAAAATGACTTTAAACTATTCTCCAACTTCAAAACAACTTAGAGTCTTGGATTCTTTATTTGCTGTTATCTTCAAAATAAAAAAGCTTAGAAATTTAAATGAATGTTTAATAAATAAAATTACACTAAAAAAGAAATTTCACAGAAAAAACATGAGCTTTTTTCCACATTAACCACTCAACTATCCTGTTGGCTTAACTATTCTATTTGAACTATTCTGTTTTTCATTCACTGTAAAAAAAATTGAATCAAATTACAGTAAAAAGTATCAACACTCAGGGTGCCGATAGTTTTTACCACGAAATTTATTTATACAGGAACATGTTACGGAACTGAAAATTTTATTTAGCGTAATTTTTACAATATTCATTACCATAAAACCACTGAATCACTGTATATAGATGAATATCACTGTATAAAATTACACAATAACATTTTATGGCCAATGTACCCAAAGTGCCGGTACTTTATATCGTAATTTGATCCGGAATTTTTAACAGTGTTTAAATGAAAATTCACTAGATCATAATTTTGTTCGACTGAAAAAAAAACATCAATTAATATCAATGAAAACTAAACATTCGTTTTGAAAATAATTTAAATGAGAATTTACTAGAGCATAATTTTGTTCCACTGAAAAAACGCCATTTAATATCAATGAAAACTAAACGTTCGTTTTCAAAATAATTTAAATGATAATTCACTATTAAGGAATTTCCTTTCTCGGATATTTTGGATCATTATACAAAATAATAATCTACAAAATTTTTCATTAGACACTGGATATTTTAAACTATGATCAAAATCAAGATACGTTATAACTTGTTGATTTAATTTTTTGCATATTTAGCCGTATCTTGAGAAATATTTAATCGAACTAAAAATTTTTAGCACACAATTATAAGATTCGTTTATCTAAAGAAAATTTCAAAAAAATAAATTTTGGCAATTATTTATTATTTTTTATTATTTTATTTAATAATAGTTGAAAAACTTTTGAATTGTAAGGTATACCTTTTTTTACATCATAGATGAACTTAATTTGAATAGTTTTTAATTTATGTTTACTTTAATAAATTTGCATTTAAAAGCCTATAATAGCAAAGGCTAAGAGGATATTTTTTTCTTGAAAATAAAACTAATAGTAAAACAAGTGAAAATCTTAGGAAAGAATTTGTTTTAATGTAGAAATAAGATTATTAATGTTTCATCTTATTGAATTGTATAGATGAATGTAATTTGCAAATAACTCCAAGAAATTTTTTATTTAATTATTTATGAATACTATAATATGATTTTACGAACGATTTATATTTAAGTTGTTTTCATCTTTTGAATCCTCATCCATCTCATATTCAAAATATAATTTATTTTAGTGAAATTTTATTTGCTTAAGTGAGCTGATTTAGATTAAATTAAATTATTTATACTATTTTAACTGAAGCAATTTAAATAAAATCACTAAAACTGATTGAAATTAATTCATATTTAAGTTTATTACATTACATTTATAACATTAAATTGAATTGAAATTATAATTGTATCTATCAAAATATTGCATTAATTTCGTATTTAAAACAAATCATTTATATTCAATTTGAAACTATAAACTACTGCAAAATGCAGTTTTTAAATGTGTAAAATATTAAAATATCATAGCATTTAATTTTATTTATTAAATAATAGTAAACTAGAATAATTTTCTAATTTCAATGCAGATGTATGGATTTCAAATTGATGTTTAAATTAAATTACATAATTAGAGGTTTATTTTTGCATTAAATAATGCATATTATTTATCAATTCATAATTTATTCAATTGACCTATTTTTAAGAGAATAAAATTTTTATGATTATTTCAAATCGCAATCAAGAAATGAACTATATCCATTCATTTTCATTTCAAATCATAAATATATCAATGCTGATTCATATCTGAACCATGGTTTGGATCTCTGATTCCACACCTACTGAGCTATCATGCATCTTTGCATAGTACTCTTAAGCATGATTTTAAGATGAACTTTCTTTGATGAAATGTCTCCGTATGACTTAAGCCTACATTGTGAAAAATTCCTGCTCTTTTTGCAGACTTTCTCTTTATATTTGACGGTTAAAAGCTCTTTTGTTGGCGAAAGAGTTTTTTAATGTTTTTCATCCTAATCAAAAACGTATTAGAACATTAAGTTTAAAATCTAGTCTTTGCCATGCAGCTTTGTTAACCGTATTATAGCTTTGCCTTTTCTCAAATGATTTTACGATATTTTTTATAGTTTAGTAATAACTTATAACCTTTAATAACAACAACAACTATAACCTCTTATTTTCAGCAACAACTTCATGGTTTTGAACATCGTATAAATAAATTAAATAAAATTCTTATTCGATTTCTTTGTCATATTGAGACTCTTACTGATTATTATATTTCTTTAGATATATAATTTCTTGGAGAGTTAAGTTGGCAGACAATTTTATACGGGAGGACCACTACAGTTTCAATCATTTTTACACTTAAATATAATTTGAATAAGTAAGAGTTTTAAGATAAAAACTGTTTCAGATATTTCTTCATACTGAGACACTAGGTATAATTCAGTTTTATTATTTTATTATTATCACAAGGAAAATTTAGTTCAGTTTTTTTTCTGAAATTCTGAACTTTCATTTAAATCAAAGTTATCCTCAAAGAACTTTAAACCGTATCATATAGTACTTCATAATTCATTGTTTATCTTTAAACTCAATAATCACAACATAATAAGAACACTCGCCTCCCAATTAGGTAAACTAAGTTTGAATCCCACACTATAAGAATGGATATTCGATTATCACGAAACTTTCTTCGTTTTTAAAGAAACCGTTTCCTGGATCCGAGCAAATATTTTGCGACAAAATAACTATCGTCACTTCTTCAAAAAAAAAAAAAAAAAAAAAAAAAAAAAAAAAAAAAAAACGAATTTTTTCATAATTAAATAAATATTTCATTGATCTATTTTTTTTTTCAAAAAAGGACCTTATAGTGCCTAATGTATCGACCTTTTATTATAATCACTTTAACGTGGGCACCTTATAGAGAAGACGACACAACACGGACAGATAGATAAATTACACCCAAGCCTGAATTGAGATTCGAACTTCAAATCTTTTTGGTACAATGTCAACTTCTTGAACACTATACAAACCAGTCAGCATAATTCGTCAGTTTATGCTAGTCTAGTTTTTATTTTAGTTTTGTCATTCTGTTTGACAATCTCCCACAATGCACTTCGAAGAAGTTTTGAATTGCGAAAACATTTTCGTCATACATTTGAAAGTTCGCGTTTCGTCGCGAATCACGTCATTTCGTGGCAAGATGATTTACGAAATACTGAACTGGTTAACGAAATACCCAAGGATTGTTGAATCGTCAAAAGGGAGAGTTTTATTTCTGGGAGTGCAATGTCGACTGTATGTTAGATGCTGCTCTCTGCTTGGAATGATGACATCGTTATTTTATAGAATTGTTTGCTAAAATAGTACTTTTTTTCTTAAAAGAAAGACGCCTGTGTATAAATAACGGTATTTTCTTGTAAAACAAACGGTTTTTATTCTGGCACATCAGCTGACAGCTTTTATCCCATACATTTAACGTATTTTTTTAAGGTTTAGATCGGAGTTAATAGTTGCTTAACTGTGATTATTCATATTCAATTTACTGATTCAAATTAGCGTAAAATTGTAAAGCAAATTAAGATTGGAATTAATGTTTCACTTAGTAAGCAAAGAAATCATGCCCAGTATTCAACATAATAAATTCATATTTGATTGAAGAAATCATGTGATTTAAACAATTAAAGATGAAATAAAAATAGTAAATTGTTTCGTGTCCGTTTTTACATCGCATTTACAACAGAACAATGATAAAACATTATTCATTAGCATAAAAAATACTTAACTAAAAAAAAATTCTTCATTCATATATAAAAAAAAATTTACTAAACATTATTTTATAATATACTTAATTATGCAGAATAATAAAGTAATTTCATTGAAGGTTTCCTGTGTCTGTAATAATTTGTCAGTTTAAACAAACACGTAGAACTTATTTTTTAGAACTTATTAGAACTTATTTATAGAACTTATTTACAAACATTTAAATTTTATTTAAATTTTTAAAATATTTTATACATTAAGAATAAATAAAAATTTACATTTCAAATACTTTTCATTTCCCTTAATATAATTAAAAATAATTAAAATTTCTGCATCTAACTGTTTTAATTGATAATTTTTATATGCTTGATTTTTCTTATTGATTATATACTTTTATTTACCTTTCTGAGCATTTTAATAAGTTTTGTAAATATCTTATTCATTGGTTATTTTTGCTTTACTCATTTTAAATTAATTTATTCCTCTTTATTATAGCTAAATCAATTTATACTCTTTCAATTCTGCACGCACATTCCGCATAAAGTTTACAACAAAAAATAACTTAATTCTTATTTAAATTCCTTTTTTTTGGGTTCATACTTACTTAATTTCATTTACAAATATTTGTTTATTTTGCATTATTAATAAAAGAAATGTAAGATAGTTTGAAACAACTGTTATCCTTGAGTTAATACTTTTTTATAGTATAAGTAACTGATAGAATTAGTTTAAAGATTCATACCATAAAAACATATTTTTTGCAATTAACATATTGTTGATTTAATTAATATTTATCTTATATTTGGGATTAAATGTATAAATGTCTTTTATTGTACTTGAAAATTTCATCTAACCATATCAGGTTTCATCTAATGAAAATAAAAAAAAATTATCTTTGTGTAGCTTGGTGAATATTTTATTTCAGTATTCTTTAAGATCTGTAATAAATTGAATTAGCAAAAATAAATTAATTATTCTCTAGGCTAAAACAAAAGTATTTATGGTAGAAAAAATGATTGAATTGGTTTATTTTTCATCACACTATTCATGTAATTAAAATACCTTCATAATTGTAATAGACATAGATATGAAAGGATTCCACTTTAATTAATATATTTTTTCAATTAAATTAATAAACATTAATAAAAAAAATATATTTACTTTCAAATTGTTATTTTTATATAAATTTTCACATCGAAAATTTGTTCCATGTCATGTTTTATCCTTGCAAAATATAAAATTTCGCAATTATTGTTTATGCGCTTTTTAAAATTATTTTTAAACTGCTATATTGAGTTCAACAAAAACATTTATTATTTACATAGCGTTTTAGATTTTTAGCTTCTTAGACTTAGGAACTTAGATTTTTCATAATATGAACTAAAAACTAAACTTATATAATTTTTATTCCATAATTCATGCAGTGGAATTACATTTGTAGCTGCAGCAGTACCTAAATTTAAAAATGTTATTAGCAAATTGTAATTTTAATATAAATCTGCGCATTGTATTTCTGTTCTATATCGTGCTTTTTCCCTGTAAAATATAAAGTCCTATAATAAAATTTTTGTACAATTCTTTGTCTTTATTTCTTCTTCCTTTTAAGAATTAGAGTGAATTTAATTCAAAGATGAGTAATAAATTGGCAGTATAAATGTGTATAATTAAATTTTAATTTTCATCACAATTAATTTAATCAAACTTAAAGAACAAAAAGTTTTGTATCTGGGCTTTGCAGGCAATATTTCTTAAAATCAAAATTTAACCATTACGATTTAATCAAAATTAATCAAAATTAATTAATCAAAATTAATTAATCAAAATTAACCATTTACGATTATAAAGATCAGTTTTTCGTATTGCATTAGTTTCAACACTTAAAATAAAACTAATTTCTTACAAAATTATATTTTGAATTTCTTGTTCAAATCCACTCTTCTTACCTAATAAATCCATTTATTCCTATTATATGTATTGGGAGATTTAACTCTCAAAGATAATATTATTATTAATATTATTATTTTCATTATTAATAATAATAATATTAAATCATAATTAAATTAATATTAATTTTAAAAATAATAATTAATTATTAAAATATATTTATTATTCACTTTATATCTCTACAAAGCAATGTAAGAGTAAAATATGAAAGAAACTTAGTACATTTTTCAAAATGAATTAAAGACTATTGATAACTGATTAATTGCATTGTCGTTTGTAGACGTTAGTAAATATAAACTTTGAGTCAAAAAGCTAGTCCATTATCTAAATATGAAATATATATGACATTTAGTATAATTTATAGTCTTAAATAATTTAGTAAACTATACATTACATTGGGTTAAGTGTATTCTGTAAAGAAGTACCGTTATTCTCTTAAATTGTTTTTTCTTAAGATCTGAGCATTTTTGAGTAGATTTAATTCGATGGCTTAATTTCAAAAGCATTTTTACAATTAATTTATTAAATAATTGTTTCGGCTATAAATGGTTTTAAAATATAAATATTAAAATATAGATCTTATAATATGTTTAAACTACATTCAAATAATAATAATAAGGTAATAAAAATAATTAATTTTACTTATTTATACTAGTAGTAATTAATTTAATTTAAATAATTTTAAAGAAAAAACGTTAATATTTTAAAGAAAAGTTAATATTTTAACGATATAAGAAAATAGTTGATATTTTTAATTAATGAATTAAACGTAATTTAATTCATTGTTGCCTCATGAATAGTTATTAGTTTTTTAAAAATTTATAATTCGCTTTATCCCTAGACAAAATTACCTAAGAAATAAAATAAATGTTGTAAAATAAAATTTTTTAAAAATAGTTGATAACTAATTAATTTTTTAGTAATTTGTAAGCACTGCTAAATATTAAAACATTAAATCAGAAAGTTTAAAATACATTTAATATTTGGAAGATTCTAAAATAATTTTGTTAACGGTACATTACATACATTGAATATATTACATGCATTCGTTAATATAAATAATATACGCAAATAATATACGCTAAAAAAGTTACGTAATTTTCGGGAATAATTTTTACTCAAGATATTTAACGTTATTATGAAAAATATAAAGTATACATTTATACATATTTTCACAAATATTTTTTTTTAATAATCAAACCTTTAAATAATTACAATCTTTTTAAAACTAAGATCTTAAAATATGTTTAATTTTATTGAATATTACTTTTTTTAGCAACATTAATTATGAAAATTTGACGACTGAATTGCTATTTATTTATAAAAGCACACATGATAAATGACTAAAATTCTATTAGTAATGTAAGGATTCAATAGATGGCATTACTGGAACATTTAAATTTGAAGAGTAACTTAATAAATCATGATTCCAATATGTTTGAACTATGAAGCCAACATTTTTAATGGTATTACTATTAAGATCAATAAATTATTTAGGCAAATGATTGAAATATTTGAATATTGAGCATTTCAATTAAAAATTTATGGATACAGCTATTTATTAAAAAATTAACTAAGATGAAATTATTAAAAAGTTAGGTTTATTGCATTACTTTTAAGTAAGACTTATAAATATTTATCACAAAAAATTATTTATTTTAATTATTTATTTTAATAACTAAAGTAATTTATAATGCTAATAATTAATATTTTAATTATTAAAAAGTTATAATTTAATTTAGTAAATAAACAATTTAAAATTAATAATTTAATAATTAATAAATAATAATTTGATAATTAATAGTTATTAATTTAATGATTAATAATTTAATAATTAATAATTAGTAATTTAATGATTAATAATTAGTATTTTAATAATTAATAATTATAAAAATATTGCCATAATTATTTAATTTTCGTCAGAACTGTACTAATTATAACAATTTTAATTAAAATTTCGAAGTTGAGAGTTCTTGAAGGTGGAATTAATTGCCTCTAGTAATTAACTTTAATTATTGGAAACAAAAAATATGCATTTTTCTAGTTTTTGACAGACCCAAATAATTGTTTTTATTGCATAAATATTTTAATACATGCATTTGGGAAAAAACAAATGGTTTTGTTTATTGTCTCTTAAGTTTATATATATTTTTTTAGCATTCCGTTTTTTTACCTGTAAAGTTTATTTTCCTAAGTAAGTAATTGTTAATTTTCAATGTTGATAATATAAAATGAGAATTGCGTTTAGACAAATACTAATCATAACAACAACTAACCAAAATTATCGAATAACACAAAATTCTAACTATATTTATTTGTTTTAATATTTTCTTTTCAATTTCCACATGAACTCTAAACATATAAATTAAGGAGGACATATTATTCGGGTAAGTATTAAAATATTTGATTAAAATTATTACTCATATGTTATTTAACTATTTTAATCATAGCAATTAGAATAAAATAATCATGCAGGGTTAATGTCATTAATATGAAATTTTCTTTAAAGTCCTCTTAAATAAAATAAGCTAAAAAATAAATTCCAAAAATCACCCTGGGAACAAATTTTTAAAAAAAAAATTTCTGCTGCATGAGATTTTTTAACGAATATTATATATTTTCACGCTGTTGATTTCAAATTTGCAATCGAATATTCTCCTTAAGCTACAGTTCCTTTAAATAGAAAATGTAGTCAATTTCTTGTTTAAAAACTTTATATATAACAGGGGATAGCGTAAATGTTGCGACAAATTTCTAGAGTAGTACTTAGAGTTATCATAAAGACCACATCACCTTGCCCGGAAGTTCTGCCATACCCCGCTAGGGGCGCTTCCTTATTACGAACTTCTTCTTTGTGTTTTTTTGAACAGGTCAAAATAGGGAAGCCCCTCTAAAAGCGTTCAATAACATGTGATTCCAATGCAATTTTTATCCTGATGACGAGTCCTAACTCATATAGAAGTTTGTCGCAACATTCTCACAACCCAATAATATACATAACGTTTCATTTTGACAAAAAAAAAAAAAAAAAAAAAAAAAAAAGACTGAAAAAGCCTTTTTTTTTCTATAGCTTTATGGGCAAAACTAATTTCGGGTGTAAAATCCGCACATCCGAATTAGGCAAGAATTGTTTCCAATTTTCATTCGTAATAATTTAATATTTAAGAAGAAAACAAATGCACTATCGAATTGTTTCAAATCACAAGTGATGAAGGCGTGAAAAAAGCACCTAAACTAGTTTGAATGTCTGTTTCTTACGATAGTTTTTTCTCTGGAAGTCAAAAATGTTTAACTTATCTTCTTTTTTATTAGTGATCCATTAGACATCATTCGTTTTGTTCATTCATTGGTTAAATAAATATTTGCGAGTTGTTCGATATAATTAGTTTCAAAGATTCTACACATATGCATTAAGGGCAGTCATTACGAAACACCCTATTCAAGTTAAATCAATTCCTTAACAATATTTCCTTTTTAAAAGCAATTTTCATTGAAATTCTTGAAAATAGAAATTTAACAGCTAAAATGTTAGAAACAAGCAAACGGAAAAAAAAAACAGCGCTATAAACTGAATTTAAAATAGTAGCATGGTTTTAATATCTGTTTAAAAAACATAAGCTATGTTTAGAGATTTTATAAATCATCTGAAATATTCTTATCATTTTACAAGTCCAAAAGAGAAAAAAAAGATAAGAAAAAAAAACGTTTGGTATTGTAAGGAGGGGAAATGGTATAGTTTAGATAATATGAATATTTTTTATCTTTAGAGAAAGTTCAGCATTTTCACTACTATCATTCACTAAGTTTTGTTTGTATAACTTTCTTTAGCTTCCTAGAATGTCATTTAAATGCGAAAGTAGACAACATACTACCTTATTTAGAATTTTTGAAGCAAGGAAACATCACCATATATCTTTCTTGACTTTTCTCCGACTGCAGAGAAGAATAAATAATGCGAGTAAGAAGTCATAAATTTATTTTCATAGAATATTTTGCTTATACCAAAAAAGGATTATTTAGCTAACTAAATGGTAGATAATAATATAAAAAATTAACGATTGATTATATGTTGTATATAAAAGACATTTTATAAATTATTTTAAAATTAAGAGATAAGAAAATTAAGAATTTTAAAAGATAATTAAGTTCTTATTATTAAACTTTATCATTTCTTCAATGAAAATATAATCGTTGAAAAAAGTCTTTGAAAACTATTGCATGGTACATATTTAAAATGAAAATGCAATTAGAAAAGGAATAGTAATTAAAACTATATGAATAATTATATTAATAATCAAATATTTTAAATCATAATTATGATAAAATGATAATGAACCCTACTTCAAAATTTTTACAATAAAAATATTCTATTTTATAAAAAAAAAGTCTAGTTAGTTTAATGTCTAAAAGCGTTCACATAAAAAACTCTTTAAGAGTCTTTTTAATTTAATGTCATAATTGCAATTCTAGCAATTATACTTTATTTTAACTTTTCACGTTTCGTAAAAAATTTGATTTATGTTTTCATAAATTAAAAAAAAAAAATGTGGATAAAGAGAACCAAATTACTGACATTTTGAATAGGAAAATAGCTTAAAAAATTGGTTCGACTTACTTGACTAAATTCGCTTGACACTCGAAAATCCTGAGGCCACGAGAAAGGCATACCGCCGGAGCATTCCTGGACCTGGCACTACCAATGGTAATTTATGACTACTAATATTCAACTCCGCGGCCTCTTAATTTTAAATCCAAACCAGAAGACAAGGGAACTTCTGCATCACATAGTGGGAGAAATTTGCCTTCGCGGAGTTTCTTTTTTAAAGGAAGTAACAAACATTTGCATTACTTCCTTTAGAAATATATACAACGAAATATATACAACGTTTATATACAGCGAAAATTTTCAGCGGTTAGTTTGACAACAAGGGTAATCTAACCCATGATCTATATACTACTGAGAATATTTTACTGTGGTCATCACTGTGGTTGGTCTGAGCTCCTGCTGAGAACATTTTACTGTGATCATCACCGTGGTTGGTGCGAGTCGAGTACAGGATTCATATCGATCAGCCATCACTGGGATTCGAGCATAGGTCCCATTATTGGGAGGTCAGTGCTCCATTCCCTGAGCCACAGCAGGTCTTAACAAAACAATTATTTTTTCTAGCCCTCCTTGAGCAGCTGATACAATAAAATAAAAAATAAAAAATAACGAAACTTTATATTCCTTCAAATCGATACAATTTAAACCTTTTGAACGTGTAAAGTATGCATACAAAATGTTCCGTTTTATCAAAGATAAATTTGGGGATCTTACAATATATATATATATATATATATATATATATATATATATATATATATATATATATATATATATATATATATATATATATATATATATATATATATATATATATATATATATATATATATATATATATATATATATATATATATATATATATATATATATATATATATAAGAATTTCAAAATATTTAATAGCTTAATATTTAATAGCCACATTCTTTGTTTTTTTTGCATTCGCAAGAATTAAAGATTAGTTCAAAGAAATTCCTTATGTCGTTTAAATTCTTTATTTGGATGCTAAACACGAGAAAAGAAACATTTTATTTAGCAAACTGATGTTTATAGTTAAAAATGCATGTCTAATTAGACAGAAAAAGGAAACTTTTAATTTGATTAACTATTGCTTAAAAAAGCTTTTATGTTAAGATTTATAAAGATAAAGAATTTATAAAGAATTTCCAAATTCTTTGATCATTTATTTAACCATTTCAAGAGTTATAAAAAGTTATACGTCAAATAAATGTTTAATTTTTGAACTGAAACATTCCTTAAGTTTGTATTTTTATGTAATTGTACTATTTCGCATTTTCATTAGAACAAGTTAAATAATTCTACATAATTATTACATAATATTTTTTTTAATTTATCAATTGATATTAAAAAAAATTCCTAACTTATTCATAATTTATTTAGAACTACGCTTTTTAAGCCTTAATAAGTTCTGCATAATAGATAAATAAGACGTAAATGCGCAATACGGCGTAGACTGTAAAGATTGTAACTTGATCGTAAACCTCACTTGCGTCAGTATTGACTCTGAAAATGAATCCAAGATAAGCATAATGTAATAAGAATAATTATACAATAAAATTAAATCTAATATCTGGCATTACCCACAAAATTTAAGGATCATAACCTATTTCTTTGATTAAAAGACTTGCAAAAATAATTGTTCTCATATTCATTGCACCTTAAAATAGTCGTCGAAAACATAATTCATATTATTCTATTAGGGTGGACTGAAAAAAACCGAAGTTCTTATTTTCAAAATGCTATAGTGCTACGCCTTATGTTAAAAGTAGAAAATTAAAATAAAAACAATTTTTAAAAGATTCTAAAAAAATTTTAAAATCGGCAAATATCTTCCGGTCGCATTATAAAAAAAAAATCGATTTTTTTTCTTCATTTTTTAATGTCGTTAAAATTTTACAATCCACCTTTTGTAGTTTCTTTTGTTTATCTAATGGCTTAAAAAGTGACATAAAATAAAATATCATTATTATCTCAATGCATATCAGTCGTGTAATGTGTTTAAAAGAATGACAAATAGTCGAATTTTCCAAAGTTTCTTGCTTCATATTATCGTGGCTTATTAGTTCCCGCATAATGGATAAAAGAAAAGAATAATTGGACAGGAATTTGAATGTACCTTTGACTAACAGAATTTTATAGTTCGGCGCAATGTTTTTCCGATTTATTGCAAAGTTTCTCGTGTTATAGCAAAATATGCATTCCTTTAAGCCATTAAAATCAACACTTTGAAATAATCAGGACTGAAGGTACACTTTTACTTTGTTTCAAAATATTCAAAAACAAAGTAAACGTGTTCAAAAAGCAAAATATTCAAATAAAACATATTCAAAACAAATATAAAAAAATTCTTTATAACTTTCAAAATATCAAGAACTACTTGGTAAATCACTGTTCATTGCTTAACTAATATGAATCTTAAGTCTATGAACTTTATTATAAAGAAGCACTGGTGTTGCAACAATACAATATTAGCATGCAATCAATTAAGGTGTGTCAGTTAAGCCTAGTGCAAACACATAATTTTGGTCAAAATTTTCGGAATTGATATTATTATGAATTTAGAATTTCTGTACTCTTAGCGTTCTAAAAATACTTTACTTATGTTTGAACTTCATTTCTTTAAAAAAGTTATATCAGTTTTTGTGGAAGGTGGTAACACTGGATAGACTAGTAATTTCAAGACTTTAAATGCGTTTATCTCAAAATCAAATTTTTTTTCACATTTTACACCATTTTAAAAACGGCATTTCATGTTGTTTCTAGAACAATTGTCTACAATTTTTCATGAGTGTTTATGATTATAGTACACACGTTCTACAGACTAAGAGAAAAAAGTAGAATTTCATCTATTATACCCGTTTTTTCTCAAATTCAAATGCGGAAACTTTTGATTTTTTTTTAACTACATTGATCCCTAACTCACTACTATATGCACTTGCTTTCAAGATAATAGTTGATAATCTTCTAAATAAAATTCCCAAATAACTTTTGTTTTAGGTGATAGAATTTTTTAAATTTTTTTTTACCGTCTTTAATGTATCTGCAAAAAACACATTAATTTTACCTAAAAATGGTCATTGATAAAAATATTAATAATAATAAATGGTTTTGCTAGTTTAATAAGTTTTTACACATAATAAAACAAAAAAAAAAGTTATTTTTTATTGATATTTAAAAAAAAGTTGTCGAAACCTTTATAAATATAATGTAACGGAAAGGATGATAACCTTTATAACTGTTTACAACTTTGGCCAGATTTCTCATACTAATTTCTTACAAATAGCGAAAACATTTTAACCCATTACCTCGAGACCTATTTTTATTTAAATTATAGCATGATACTATTCGTAATGCTGTTTCGAATGCTAAATACTAGCTAAATACCACTTGCTAAATACTAGCAGGCATGCTTGGTGAAACTGAGCGAATGTAAGGCAGAGGGAGTGTTTCTTGTTTTTCAGTGGCACCATCTATGGCAAAGAATATGACTTCAGCCACACGCACGTTATAGCCCGTTTATAGGACGAATCTATTGATACTTCCATTTATTCATCCACGAATCGTAATTTTAACTTGTACCTGAAACCATTTACAACACAGAGAGTATCCGGCCGGTGGGACTCGAACTTACGACTTTTTCAACATGGGCACAACGCCCTAGTAACCAGGCTATCCCAGCCAACTATTCACAATTTAATCATTATACTTAAAGTCCGATCAGTGGTGGGATTAGGGGATAAAGCGTCCGCCATCCAATGAGGTTTGAATTTCAGCAATGGCTGGTCAATGCGAATTCCGCACCTGGATCGAACGTGCTGACGTAAAATATCCACAGTGGTAGACGGTTCATGGGTTAGAGTCCCCTTGCTGTCAGCCTAACCCTGAGAGATTTCCGTGGTTTTCAACTCCATGCAGCGGAAATGCGGGATAGCACGAAGGCAAATTTCTCCCAATAATTGAACCGGGAGTTTTCTTGTCTTCTAGATAGAGCTCAAAATTAAAAAGCTACGGAGTAGAGCATTAGTAGTCGTAAACTTAAAAATTGGTTCCGCTGTTCAACGACGATTATAAATATAAATATACTTAAAGCCATGCTGGCTTTGTCTTACTCTATTGGAGCCCGGAGTACCACAGTACACACGCAGCTTTATCATAAATCCAGATACTAAAATATATTTTTTATTAGGGAATTACGTTTCAAAAAGATACTTATAAATTATCTTCGAACTCTGAGAAGAAAACAAGATATAAAATTTCTTTCAAAACTAAAACAATTAAACTCTGAAACATTTCAAGTAAACAAACAACGAAGTTATATAAAAGTAATATAAGAAGAAATCTATACTTAAACAGGAAAGTTTTGTTTACCCCAAAAAAGTTAGCAAGATAATTAGAAAGAAAAAAAAACATTGCTCAATCTACCTCGTCTAATTCTTCCTTTTTTCTTTCTTTTTTTTTTTTTTTTTTTTGAACTCTTAGAGGAATTAGAATTACATTGGAAATTTTATAGAGCTAAGGCATATCTGTTACAAAATAATTCATATTATAAATTTTTCTCTTTATATTGAAAGTTTAAAAAGAAACTTTAATAAAAATCAAAACGCAGTTTATAAAATATTGTGAAATTGGTTCTGTCTTTCAGTTTATATTTTTTTGAAGAACCTAAAATCTCTCTTTGTGTATAAGACAAGATAAATTTTATAGTCTTAACATATGATGCTTAGACACTTAACTTACTTTGTTAGTGTTAACTTTTATTACAATTTAATTTTAATTGTTTCAAAATAAAATTATTTCTTTTGTTTTATTTTTATCTATGCACGTTTTAAAGGTATTCTTTAAACTTACTTTAAAACACTGCCTTTTAACTAAAACACTGCATTTTAACTAAATTTGAAAATTTTTATTTAAAAAATTGAATAAAAGTTTTTGCGCACAAATATCAGAACCCACTAAAGCTATATATATGCGTTATTAAAATTTGGCAAAAAAATTTGGCTTTTATAAAACAGTTAGCAATAAATAATGTCTCTATAATAAATGCAGTGAGTTTTATGTTTGGTCTTTGAAATAAGTAAGCTACCAAACAATTTCTGAATAAAAGTAAAACGATTAAAATGGAAAATTTTGCAATGAAACTAATGATTTCTAACAAAACCTTTTTAAAGTCTTAGTATTTGAATAAATTATGTGAATAATTTAGTTATAAATTCTTAAAAAAATATGTCAAAAATATACTCATGGAAATTGTTATCATTCTCCTAATTTAAAAAACGGGTCTTTAATTTCATTTTAGGTTTAATTGTGTTTATTGCGGTCCAATTGCGCTCATTTATTACCCTCCACATTTAATAGCAATTTGCACTGTAAAAACTTTGGTGTATTGTTGCGCCTCTTTTTGGCATTCAGGCTAACTAATTTCTTTCTAACTCCATGTAGTTGAAATTTTGATTAACTATTCAACTGTTTTAGTTTTATTTATTAATTTTTTGTTTGTTTCTTTAGTTGCTGACAACGCATATTTTTTTCTGCATTAGAATCAATTTATGGCTTCATGGAAAATTTTCATTGAAAAAAAGCACATTTTTTGTTAATTTAATTGTTAATTGTTTAAATTTTTAAGATTATGGTTTGAACGCGATCGATAAACTTCAATTAGATATATTATCATGGAATCATGGGTTAGAGTCCCCTTGCCGTAGGGCTAACTGTAGGAGGTCTCCATGGTATTTCTCTCCATACAACTTAAATTCGGGTTAGTTCCTTTAAAAAAGTATTCCACGAAGGCAAGCTTTCCTCGATGCTTGATCAAAGAGTGTTCCTTTGTCTTCTAGATTGGGTTCAAAATTACAAAACTACTGAGTTGAACATTATTAGTCGTAAAATTGGCGGTTCAAGGGCGGTTATAATATTACATAATAATAAAACATTTTAATAAAATACTATCATTTTAATGATTTTATTGGAGCAATTTCTTTAAATTATCTAAGAAGTATAATTAGTGGTATTTTCAATATTATTAGTAGAAATTCGTAACATCCTTAGCTGTAAAAATGTTTAATAAATATTGTAAGGGGTTATTGACAGTTAGGGAATAATAAGAAATTAATGTAGGCCCAAGAACTAAAGAATATAATCAAACAAAGATGACTACAGAATTTCGACTGTTGTTTTAAAAACATATAAGATGTCTCATAAGGGTGGATCGACAGGAGAAAAGGGCTATAATAGCACTTAAGAGTGCTGTAAATGATGAAGAAGAAGAATCAGTTTTTGAATTTTTTTTTTTAAACATCATTTTGTTAAAAAAAAAAATTATTATTCATTTTAAAAATTTATACGTGCTCCGAAAACTACATGTAGTTTATAAAAATCAAACCAGAATCAAATTTAGATTATTTATTTTTAAACTTATGAGTACTGGAAGTTGTGGATAATTTAAAATATTAGTTATAAACATTATATTGTGTACGCGATAATTTTCTTTTAAACCTTTTGTATTTGTAAAACAGTGAGAAAAATATTTACAATAAATAAATAAAAAATTATTAAATTTCAAAATCTATTAAAAATCCTTTTTTAAGGGCTCTATTCTGTTGTCCCCTCTTAATATTGACATTTTGCCTCATTTTTAAAGCTAGCTAAAGATAAGCTAAATATGATCTAACATATATGAATAACTGTAAGAAAGCTCACAGGAAATATTAAAATAGCATGTTATTCGTTAAAAATCCTTATTTGGTTAGACGATAGAACAATCAAAAAACAGCCTGAAAACACTCCAAAATTTCTAATAATGTACAATAATTCTACGTTTAGAACATTTAATTTTAATTAAAATCCCATAGCTTGAGGGGCTACTTGCTAATCATACGTTATTTTTAAATAATATTAATGACATGTCATTGGATTCTTAAAAATTGCTGCCATCATTTTTGATTATAAAATATTTTAAAAATAAAAACATTTCCCTAACCTTTACTCGATTTTAAATCCAAACACTCCAATTAATTTTTTTTATCAAAATACCAATAAATATATTACTTTTCTGTATTTTATTTAAGAAAAAATAAAATGTTTCCTATTAAAAGAAACGATAAAAACATTTGCAGTGCAATTACTAGCTAGGAAGAAAGAGGGCATAAATGAAGCGTTTTAGAAATAGAAGTGAATAATGACTTGGAAATAACTAGAAGCGGTTTTAGATTATAAAAAATTCCTAGTTGTAATCCGTAATTTTCTTTTAATACCGCTAAATGAGGTCGGTCTTTAAACAGCAAATCCCTCCACAATTTTTACCATATTTACTTTCTCCCTTGTCTAATTATAGGAACTGAAGTGAAGAGATAAAAATCGGCTTGCGATAAGTAATTGAGCTAAGCCAATCTACTGCAGGGGAAGACACTATGTGCTTGCACAAATTGCCTATTAACTTCTAATTAGCCGAGGGAGGGTTTTACTGAAACATTTATAATTGGGTGCATTATTTTCGATGTTTGCAAAGAAATAAAATAATTGAAAATCAAACATACGTAAAAAAAAAAACTTATTTTTTTGGAAATATAGTAGGGGAATTTTTATTATTATTTTTTTGCAAATATTGGTAGTTTTAATTGAGGCAAGGGAACAGACTATTGTTTTTCTGAATAAAAATGGTTTCTTTATTTTTATTCTGAGAAGTTCCGCTAATTGAAAAAAAAAATTAGACCAAAACGTCTATAGATATTGATTTTTTAAAAATAAATTCTATTTTTTTAAAAGTAGTTACCACACATTCGAAATTGTCGAACATGATCTAATATATATTATCTCACTTTAATGTCAAAAGAAATTTAAAAGCATTTTTAACTATCCAAAAACAAAACATTGCTTTCATAAATATCTTTCAGATTAAAAAAAAGTAATAAAATTAAATAAAAATATAATAAAACATAATAAACAATTTGCAAGCTTTGGAAAATTTAACAGTAGTTTATAAGTGAAAGATAATCTAAAAACATATATAAAATAAAAAATAATCATAACATATATAAAATAATATGTACAAAATGCCTAAAACAGAATTGCAAGAAGAATCTTAACTCCAAATCACCCTTTCATAAGCAATTTAAAAGGAAATATATGAGCTCTAAAGCTTCATCATACGTTAAAGGTTTTCACTTCGAAAACTCTTATATTGGCGCGGTTTGATTTTGCTTGAAATTGCTTCGATATATTAGTGAATTGGCGATTGTTTGCAAGTGTCTTCAATGCCTATAGAAACTGAAGTTCGGGGTAAAAAATATGTATATATATTTTCAATTTTGTAAAAGATATTTGCATTTTAATTATCTATTCTCTCCCAACTGTTGACTAATATTGGTTACGTTTGCACGGTTTGTTTAGGTTTCTCAAATAATCCGTAATTTAAAATTGCGCATAATATTTTGTGTTAAATTTTAAATTTAATCTTACAAATTATAAAACTGTAAATGAAGATACTGTTCATCAGTAAAAATCATTCAAAAAGCAAACGATTTTTAATCAAACGAGGATCACAGCTGTCACCATTTTTTAATCGCCGCAATATTTTTTTTAAAAATAGCGTCTCAAATTCAGACAGTACATTCTTTGATGATATCATTCAAAATTAGACCTATAGTCATCCGTAAAATCTATGTCACCATGCATTTAAAATACATTTATTTGTGTCGAATCCGTCCAAAAAGATTGCCTTTGTTTTATAAAAGCTTTGCTCTGCTTTAATTAAATGTTATTCGTTTACTGATAATTTTTCATAATGTTTAGTTACTTAGTTGTTTTTTTTATTTGGTGAGAAAGGGCGAACAACTAGACACCCTATGCCCTATCTTTAAAAATGGTAGCTCATTCCAACATTGTTCGTTTGAATACTTAAACGAAGAACTCATATGATAATTGTAGCAACGTCAATAAAAGTTGAGTATTCCAAAAAAGTGATCACTTTTGTGGAATGTTGTATTTAAACATGATGAAGCGTTGATCTTTTTATAGTTTGGTTAATAGACATCTAACACATGCACAATACATAACACATTTCTTTCGATATGTGTTATGTATTTCAAGTCTATGATTTTAAGAAGTTTTGAACTTTCGCAGTAGTTATTTCAAAAGCAAAATGGAAGATGTGAGTATACTTATTTTGTTTTTTAGTATATAAGCTCTTACATTAGATAATGAATTAGTATTTGCGATTTAAGGTTAATTCGAATAAGTTAGTGTCTTAATGATTAAAGAAAATTGATATATCTTGACTTTTTTGAAATCTGTTTAATTTCTTTTTTCAAAGGTTCTTACATTTTCAAACACTTTTCGAGTGTTTATTTTCGATTGCTAAGTCAATGTTTTTCATTTTGATCACATATTTTTAGTTTTCTTTTGATTTTTGCACCCTAATCAACCTGTCCTGTTTTTCATGGTTTTTATTTCCTAATTTAGTTTGATTAATTTTAGTAAGCAATTAATATTTCTGATAATTTTTTAATATTTTCTTTTTTTCACTAAATACATAAGCTTTTGCACAGTTAAGCAATTAAAATATTGAAAGTTTCATTTTAATTCAAAATCTTGATTTCTTAGTAGCAAATGTGTATTGTATCCTTCAAAAATTTAAAATTCTTACTATACACAATTATAAGGATAATACTATTATTTATATAATATTAATATTTTTTTAATGTTATTATAAATAAATAAATTTTTAGCATTACTGATTTTTCAAAATGAACTATGCTTATAAGTATGAGTCATTGAAATCTATACCTTATTGATATAACCCTTTCTGTCCTTGCAAATACAAATAATTGTTTAAAATGTGAATCTTATTAAAATCAATTTTTTTGAAAGTAAAATATGGTAGAATTTCATAAATACTAATTTCTTGTTTAAATGTAATAGTATTTCTGTTTGTTTAAATGTTTGTGTTTAAATGTAATATGTTTCTAATTTTTATTCTAAATCGTAATGTTTATTGATTTTCTAGATGTTTTATTCGATGATTAGTTAAATAAAGTTTTAAAAAATTGAAAGGGCAAAAAAATTTAAATCTATTTTAATGCATGAAAATCGTGATTGAGCGTTCGTTATTTATATCGAAACATGAGGTCCTGAATGAATTTTTAAAAATGCATTTACAATTATAGAGTATTAACTTTAAATAAAACTTGTAAGTTTTAAATTTAAATGATAAAGCAAAGTTTTTTCAACAATTTGGTAGCTTTGTAGTATTTAGCTTGCGATTTACTAATATTAAAATTTTATATTTAATAATTAAATTGCATCAGTTTATTTTAATAAGAACAAATTTGATGAAAACATAATTGCTATTTATAATTTTAAAAAAGCAGTCGAAAAAATCAGCAAAATAATAATTTTCAAAATAAATTTTTTTTTATAATTATCCAGTAAGTATAATTGAGAAGTAAATTTATATATTTGTGCATTTTTAGCTTCCTCCAGTTCTTCAAGTTTTTTTTTTCCGTTTTTTTTCCATTTTCTTCCAAGATCCTTGGAAAAATAGGTATCATCCGGACAAAACGCCAACCCTGATAATAACAGAAAACAACTCACCAACTAAAACTTATAAGTTAGTAAGAATGAACTGTAGAAAATAAGTTTTTTTTTTTTTTGATAAAGTATTTTAATATTTCAAAGCTAGATATTTTTGTTAAGTTTGAAAAAAAATCAATACATTAAAGAACTTTTCCACGATATTATTTAGGCATTTTATTTTTTATAAAAATTTGTATGAATACGTCAACTAAATCAAGGTAGAAATTGAATCATTTGTGGATAGCTGAATATTCGGTAATCGATCAAAGTACTGTCCTCCAAATCACAACGTTACCAGATTGCAACAAAAACTCGACAATCACGGAGACCCTGAAGTCACGTGTGGCTTCTGCGATGGCGATGTGTGAGTCGAAAAAGGTTATTATGTCCGCCTTTGGAGACGTCAGATTTTGACGTCCCAAAGACGTCAACATGAGAAAACAATCACCTATGAATTCATCCCAATGATGTCACTTTGTGACGAAGATGTGACGTATTCGTGTCTCAACAGGGTCACAGTACGTTTCAATCGAGTCACCGTGTGACTAAGCTGAAACGTGAATATGTCACACGGTGAAGTCACTGCGTCAGATATATGTCGACATATAACTGTCTCATTTTTGTTTTATATTCACGTCAAAGCATGACGTCCCAAAAACGGATATTAGCCTTCAAAAATCCACGCATCGACGTCTAAGTGGTCTCATGTTACTTCACACATGAGGGTCCATGATTGTCGCATTTTGCTTCTAATCTGGATATTTTATATTTTATTTAATAACCGTCGTTGAACAGCCGACCCAATTTCACTGGTTTACGACTACTAATGTTCAACTCCGTAGCCTTGTAATTTTGAACCAATCCAGAAGACAAGGAAACTCCTGGATCAGTACCCCCAGAGGTATTGATTTGTTATAGGAACATGGAGTTGAGACTCGACAGATTTAACGTGCATCAGTCACCATTTACAAAGTCTTCGGACGGCGAGGATCGAACCCACGACCTCTTGGACATGGGCCCAGCGCCCTACCGACCAGGTTATCCCGGCCCCCCTAATCTGGATATTTTATCTTATTTTATAACCGTCGTTGAACAACCGACCCAATTTCATGGGTTTACGACTACTAATGTTCAACTCCGTAGCCTTGTAATTTTGAACCAATCCAGAAGACAAGGAAACTCCTGGATCAGTACCCCCAGAGGTATTGATTTGTTAAGGGAACATGGAGGACTTTGAGACTCGACAGATTTAACGTGCATCAGTCACCATTTACTACACGGGGAGACTTCGGCCGGCGAGGATCGAACCCACGACCTCTTGGATATGGGCCCAGCGCCCTACCGACCAGGCTATCGAGGCCTTATGTGCTATCTGGGAAGGAGTCTATAAACTTTGAACCGCTCTCCAGATAAAACTATTGGGACCATATTTTCCAGATTGTGGCTACCGCCTTTATTTTGGAGGTCAGTAATCCAAATCTGTACTAAAAAAGGTATGTTTATCCAGAGAAAGTATTATTTTTTTGTGCCCGTTTTGTGGGATCACACCCTTGACCTTGGGGTCACTCCCCAGAATGTAAAGATCTGTTAATGAGATCAAAAGTTATTCAAGGTGGATAAATTTTTTTGCGCTGCACATAAGATCTCGCATTTGACAAAATCTTTTAGAACTTTTAATAATGCCCTGTAAAATAATCTGGTAAAAAATGTGCTCTTGTTCTTAATTCAAATTAAGGTCATTAAGTCTTAATTTAATGTTATGCTCTAATATTTCTTGACTAAACAAACCGTATATTTGAGGTCCTTCATTTTCGAAACATTCAGTAGTTGCTATTTTTCTTATTTTTATTAAGTCGTTACATTATTTCCTTATTATTTTTCAACTTCCGTATCCTATTTATAATTATATCACAAAGATTTCCAAAGAAAAATAAAATGCTAGCTTTACGGCTTACTTCATAAAATATCTCTTTTTATAAATGACGAAATGTATAGTAAACCGTTAAAAAACGTATTGTTATGCATAATTTATTTTAACTAATTCATTGTCTGCCTTAATAAACTTAAATAAATTTTTAAAAAGAATTTATTGTATATTTAATTTTAAGGGGGTTAAGGGGGTATAATAAAATAAGCTTGTTAAAATTGTAAAGCTTACTTTTAGTTTAAAAATTCCAAAAGAGCTTCGGAATTCCCAAGACTTAAAAAAAACTTCTAGCTAATTAATAAAAGTAAATCTAACCAACTTGAAGTTGTCTTAAAAATTTCTTTAAGAACATTTTCGGTGTTTTTGTTTCAGCGAGCATAAAAACTGGAATTCCAGAAAAATAGCCTTCTAGAGTTTGAACTCCTAATTTCTATTCAAGGGAAATTCTTTCGAATCCTTTTAAGAATTCTCTGTCACGAAATTCTGTTAAAATCCCTCTTTTTTTAAGAAACTATTTCTTGTTCCTTTAAGGAATCTTTGTTTTCTTTGCGGGTATGTTTGAGGTAGCATAGTCTTTTATTTTTACTTCTGCGCATTTTTGATTAGGTAAATTTAGCTTTTACCTTGGTGTGCAATCTGTGATATATGTTTGATTTTTCAATAAATTTTCTTTGGAATTTACTTGGGATTAATTTATTTTCTTTTAGTTTCATTCCGAAAATTTAAAATCGGGAACTCATTATGTTAAGTTTCTTTGTCTAAATTCTAAACTTATTAAAAGAAAACTTTCAGAGTTCAATTTGTATACTTATAAATTTATATATTGTTTTAAAATAATAGTGCTCAACAAAATTAAAAATTATATGAAATAAAAAATGTATTCATAGCAAAAGCCAAAAAATATATGAAAATATATAATACTTTTGTGCGTTTTTGATTAGGGATATTTAACCTTTATCTTGGTGTGCAATCTTTGTTATATGCTTGATTTGTCAGTAAATTTCCTCGAACTTACAAAATAAATGAGTAAAATTAGTAAAGGTATATTTTATTTTCGTTACAATATTGTAAAAAAAATGATTTTTCTTTAATAAAATTTTTAAAAATTGGCTTCCGCCGTGATTCGAACCACGTACCCTCGAGATTGTAGCTTGTTGCTCCATCCCTATTTACGCTACCGGTTCACCTGGGTGTCAGACTTATGAAAAGCTTTTTAAGTAATTTCTGCTGTTTGTCGAGGGAAGCATATTATTAACTAAATATTTTAAAGAAAAATAGTTTTAGAATCATTTCCTTTAGAATCATTTCCTTACAATAATTTCCTTTCAATCTTGCATCGTTTAAAAACAACTATGGTTTACCCTATTAGAAAGGTATCGTCATTCTACCAAAAACTCTGTAAGACAATTCGGTGCATATTTGTCACTATTTTCTGCTTTGAGATAAACTAAACAAATGAAGTAAAACACTGTAGTTATTTTGAAAAAAATTATATAACATTGACAAAATGATAATTGTTTGAAATAACTAATGCAAATATATTACTAAAACAGTGATTGTTTTGTTTGAGTGTTTTGAACAAAATATTTTTTTAATGAAGCCATTAAATTGATTCCAAATCACATGGATATATGTGCAAGCAGTGAAGAAACAATCAAAATATAAATAAATTAATTAATTAAACTATAACAGTTTAAATATAAATTTTAAAAAAATGACTTATTTCACTGAAAAAATCTTTAGTTTATAGAAAGATCAAAAATGGTGAAACCACTACACACCAAACTTTTTACTGTGAGGTAGCAGTTTCAAATTTCACCGTGACCCTGGATGTTTTTGTGAGGCTTTTTCTGTGTTTGCATTTTTATTAGACTTACAAAATACTCCAGTTAAAATGTACATATAAAGAACTCTACAGTGGGTGTACACTTTCTGTTATTTATTCTACACTGCAAGTCCCGCAGAAAACTGATCGTTTAGACACGGTTCCCAGCAGATCACCGACGCGTCGGTGATCACTTGGATCAGTCTGCGTAGGGACCGATGGTGTGCGGTATTGGTTCTCTTTAAACTTTTCTGCCGTAAAGTGCTCAACTTCACGTGCAGCTCGTCGCGCTACCGAAGCGGGGGTGCCATCCCCTCTGCAGAGGATCAAAATTATGATGGCCTGTCTTCGGATCATAATCAGGGATGTTTCCCAGATCGTCACTAATAGCCAATTGCGCAGCTCTAGTGCAACGTAAATGAACTACAACAATCTACACTGCAAAAAAAAAAATTTCGCGTGTCTGAAAACCAAAAACTGTGGCGACAACTTGTGTTCTACTACACCATAACTTAAGGATAGTTTTTGGTGCCTCTAAGCGCGTAGAATTTTTTTTACACTACTCGAAGTAAAGCAGACTCCACCAACCACCATGTTTGACATATAACTATATAACTATTTATAACACTAAAATTTATAATTACAGTAAGATTTTTTTACACATAAGAATCAATAAAGTGTTTTTTACTAGACAATAATAAAGAATCATTAAGCTTGGTTGCATACATACACGAATTCCTGAAATAAAATATATTGTTAAATCAAACATACGCATAAGAGTGAAAATATTAACAAAAACTTGAACTAAGCCTAACAGAGCAGGAACGGGTAAAAAGTGTTATTATAAAACTACTTATTACAGTTTGCAGATATTTGAAATTTAAAATTCAATCATCCTTACTACGCAACAAAAAATATACATACATATTTTTAACGGCTATATTTAGTTTCTGCAGATTAAAAGCAATACTGATGACCGCTACAAACTCTCGCCAACTTGTTATTGATTATACAGACGAACTCAAAAGGCGCCAACATTGGAGTTTTCGGAAACGAAAATATTTATCGTACGGTGTAAAGACGAGTAAACTTGGTATAAACCATTTACATTTTTGATGTTATAAGCTTTCATACAAACTTTAAATAGTATATGGCAGCTCTATTTAGTGTTAATCTGCAAAAAAAGTGTTCCTTCACGCAATGTTTAGACTTGTTCATCATCAAATTCTGAAAGACATTATTCTTCTGTTGTTACGGTATACTGATGATGCACCCTTATGATACCTAAACGCGTATAGGTTTTATTAAATATTTTACAGTTCACGATGTTTAAACGTTGTTTTCAACAAACTTTAAATTCAACTTTTTTAGTTAATGGCCTAAGTAACCATGCCATAAGTACCAGTAAGTTGCCATAAGTAACCAATTTCTCCTTTTTATTTCTACTTCTTGCACATCTGGAATTCTTTCCATATTCCTCTAAAACATATTTATTACCTTCCCTTCAACGTGTGATTATTTTTTAAATCTTATCATAACTCAACTATTGATAAAATTACTACTTTTTTGGTTGATTTTTTAACATGATTTTATTGACAAGTCGGGTTCATTTTATGACCCCATGAAAAGGTCCGATTTCTAATAAACTAGACACATGTTCACCCCTTATTTGATAGCAACTGAGTTTTTTATCCTTATCTGCCTTTTAAGAATAATTTACAGGAATTTTCTTCCCATCAGTACATTTTTTATTAGTGACTGGGGTTATAGAATTATCCCACACGTCTTTCTGCTTGTACTACAAATCATTTTACTTCTCGAGACTGACAAGTTCAATACGATTTTTTTCGTTCACAAATAAAGTGATTTCTACTAGTTTACAATGTTGACAAATTTGGATCTCAATAAGTGCAAGAACTGTTTTTCTATCAACCAAAAATCCCCTAACTTTCCATAATTACCGACGACGTCACCTATTGTTGTATGCAAATTAAACAATTTGCTTTGTCATTTATTCAAACATGTCGTTAATCTGCGTTATAATCATGAACAATAATTTCAAATATTGAACAGGTTTTTTTCCTGAACTCTCCAAAATAGAAATTAAAAGCTTCCTCAAAAAGAAGTTTTGCTCGAGAAATCGCGAACTACTGAAAAAGAGAACTAATTATGCCCAATACTTTTTTCAAAGAAACCTATAGTTTCCATGTACAATGGGCAGTAATGTCTGCATTAAAACAATAATATCGAATATAATATAATAATTTATTTGCTAATTATCTGAGAAGCAAATTTAATCATGTGATATAAAATTTTCTCTTAAAATGAATGACGAAAAGCTTCAAATAGTAACGCAATAAATATTCAACGTCTAAGACTCAAAAATGTTATATTTCCTATAAAAATTATAATGTTTTATAGCAGCGTATTAGAGAATTTAATTTACAGCCATTCCATGACGAGCGTTTTAACGTTCGTTAAGGAGGCGTGCGTCTTCCCGGGTAAATTTTTCTTCAGCACCTCCATGTTTACATTCTCTCATCCTGTGTTTCGACTTTCAGGAATATTCATCATTATACGATAGAATGAATTTTTATTAATATGAATTCTGAATTTTTATTTAAGAATACAAGAGAAGAAAATATTTTGGATGCATTTTTACAAGTAATTACCTATTTTGGATGTGGAAATTTCAAGTCTAAAATTAGTTTAATTAGGAAAACTACAGATTCTTTTTTAAAATGGCAGTTTTATTTTTATTTTTGTATGAATCTAAAAATTTATGAAGAATGTACAATATACATATACATTTGTCTACTGCCTTAAAAATAACATTTAAAAGGGAAAACATAAGTCATTAACGTATCGCATCATAACTTGAAATGCTTAATCGCCTTTCACCTACCATGCCTTACGTATCAGAGAAGTGCTAAAACTTAATATTCACTCAAAAGAATTTAAAAAAATTCCTGGTTGAGTCTAAAATTGTAGCTTGCTGGGAGAAACTGATTGCGGATTTGAAATTATCGATGCAAAACTATCATGCAAGAGAAAAAAAAATATTATCAATGTTTTGTGCTTCATTTAAGTTGCCTAGCTCTATTTTTGCTAAGCATTTAAATTCTTAATAGTATATAATGAACAGATAATTGAAAGAAATATTACGCTTTAAAATATATTAATTACTGTTTCATGTAATCTCAAATTATACAATGCAAAAGAAATCACTATAACTAGTAGTAATACTTGAAATCTTTCGTAAATACATGCATAATATCAGAAAACTACGAATTTAGTACCTGGTAGAAAATACTATGTATTTTCTGCAATATTTCTGAAATATAATCTTGTTAAATTTTTTTGTTATTTGCTAGTAAAAATTTTCTGTGATGCTTCAGTTTTTCGGGAATTAATTATATCGGAAGTCGTTATGGAGAAATCTTCAGAGGAAGGCATTGGCCCACATTGGGCTGTCTGGCCAACTATGATAATGATGATGATGAATTAAGTGGTCATTCAGCGACTTTTCATACCTATTTTATTTAGAACTAAAAAGCTCTTTAATAATTTCGCGTGAACATTTTTTTATCCAAATTTTTAAAAATAATTTTTTAAAGTTAAAGTTATAGTTCATATAAATTATATTAATTCCCAAATATAGAATGATTAGTTAATTTGAAATATCGTTTTTTCTTTAACTTAAATAACGGTATAATTAATTCAAGGTATAATGATATTCACATATACTACACACACATTTAGAGGAACAAATTCGTAGGTTGAATGTAATTTAAATCAAAACAAAACTTAAAAATTTTTTACACTCTTTTTAGTATTTTTTTTATCATCTATATAAGTATATTTATTTTTCTGATTTACAATAATATGTGTTTGATAAGCTAGAATCAATTTATAAAAAGAGCAACAAAAAGTTAAAATTTAGAAAATTTTTGAGTAAAAATCATGAGAATAATGTTTGACGAGATAAAAAATATGATAAAAGAGAAAACATTTTACATAAAAGTCAGGAGAAAAAAATATAACATGTAGCATTTTAATTTAATTAAAAAATTTTATTCCAAGAGTCTGATTTCAGCCAATTTTTTAAATTCAAAACAGGTTGATATGAATGAATATTTAATTAAAATTTTATTTGTACAAATTATTTTAATCAATTCAAATTGTTAAAAAAAAAAACTTTTTTATTTGGTATTTCAACGAGAAACAAATCCATGGTACTTAGACTTATTTTGAAGTCAAACTTATTTATTTCATTATTATATATTTCTCCCAATTATATTCATTGATTCTAATATTTTTTTCATGGAACTAACTTTTATGCGAAGTATTTTAAGAATCATATAAAAGAATATTTTAAAAAAATAGATTTTCTAAACAGTTTAAAATTTCACAAAAATTGAAAAAAAAAAACAAAATTGTGCAACGAGATTAAGAAACCATAAAATTTGCTTTATTTTAAAGCATCTTTATTTTAAGAAGAAAAAAAACTAAAATTATTGGAAACGAACTTTTGGCAATTGTCAAAATATTATGTTTGGTGATTTTTGAAGTTACTTTTTTTCTCCAAAAATTAATAGAAATTTTTATTCAAACTGAGAAAATAAATTGGATAGACGATTAATAGAAATATTTTTTATAATCAATAATATGAAAGAAATTTAATTTAAAAACGAAATTAATTTTTCTCGAAGCGTTTTGTTTTAATTAGCAAAACAAATAAAATTATGATTAAATTCTCTTAAACAATAATTTAAAATTACTCTCTTATTTAATATTCTCTGATTATATTATTAATATTCTCTGATTTAAAAAAAAACTATATTTACTTTTATATCACCGAAGATTTTAAATTTAAATCTTCAATGTTATTTAATTTAAAGAAAACAAAGAAATTCTTAATTTCTTCAAAGCAATTTGGAAAAAAAAAAGATACATTTAAGAGTTTTTTTCTTCATCCTCCAAGAAAAGTTGAAATTCTTTAAAAAATCGTCTTGCACGGTTTGAGCTTCTATTTCGTATTCAGAAAGAATTCTTTCTCAGTGTTTTAAGATATTCGTATCACGGAACTCAAAATGTTTTCCCTCTTTTTGATGGAATAATTTCTAGTTCCATCAAACAATCCCGCTTTAGGTGTTCGAACATACCTTTTTCTTTTCGTTTTCCTATTTGTGTATATTTGTTTTAAAATCCTATTGTTTTTATAAGTATTGCTGACGATATTTGTTTAGTTTTTTTTCTTGAAATCTATAAATAACAATTTCCCTATTTGTTAAAATTTATTTTATTTAGTCATCTGAAACAAAAATAAATACAGAAAATAACATAGGATTTATATCCATTGAAAGAAGTTAATTGAAATATTTTTCTACGAATGGATATAATTTATTATTGAATATAAATCATTCATAGATATAATCCATCCATCGATATAATCCTTCCAGGTATATAAGTCATTCATGGATATAATCCATTCATTGATATAATCCATCCATGGATATAATTCTTTCATGGATATATTTCATCCATATGGATATAATCCATCCTTGAATAGATTCAGTTCTTAAAAATTAATCATCCAGAGATATAATCCATCCTTGAATAGATTCAGTTCTCAAAAATTAATCATCCAGGGATATAATCCATCCTTGAATAGATTCAGTTCTTAAAAATTAATCATCCAGGGATATAATCCATTCATAAATATATTCCATCATTGAAAATTAATCATCCAATGATATAATCTTTCCCTGGATATGTTCCTTACTTGAAAATTAATCATCCATGGATATAATCCAATTATGGCTATAATATCTTCATAGATATAATTCACCATGGATATAATCCATGGATATAATGATGGAATATATTTATGGATGGATTATATCCAGGGATATAATCCATTCATAAATATATTCCATCATTGAAAATTAATCATCCAATGATATAATCTTTCCCTGGATATGTTCCTTACTTGAAAATTAATCATCCATGATATAATCCATTTATGGCTATAATATCCTCATGGATATAATTCACCATGGATATAATCCATGGATATAATGATGGAATATATTTATGGATGGATTATATCCAGGGATATAATCCATTCATAAATATATTCCATCATTGAAAATTAATCATCCAATGATATAATCTTTCCCTGGATATGTTCCTTACTTGAAAATTAATCATCCATGGATATAATCCAATTATGGCTATAATATATTCATGGATATAATTCACCATGAATATAATCCATTCATGGAAATAATTCATTTAAGTACGGAATCTGAAATGTTTCCATCCATGGTTGGAGCTCACAGTAAACGAGCTAAGTAACGAGTAAAGGAACTCGGGTGGGAGAATATTTAGATGCTGATAAAATTCTACAAATCAAGGAAGTTTAAATTGTTGTTTTGCTATTACTTAAGACGTGTTGGCTGTTAGAACTTTAGAGTTAGCATAGATTACAATATCAGTATCAAGCATTGGACTAGCATCAAGCATTGCTCAAGCATGCTATACATTTTTTACAACTACTTTTAGTAGGTAACAGAAGGAAATATCTACTTCTAATTTAAACAAGAGAGTACTAACACTCTCTTAGTCTCAATTTCAAAGTTTTCAGGTATTATTGCGATAAAATATCTCCAAGAGCCATCTTTAAATAGAAATTTTATGATAAATTTTTAAATTTTTTATATGTCTGATTATGTTTGCCTATGTATAATGATATTAGTGTTACAAATTATTGTGAGTGCTTTGGAAATAATAATGCGAAAATGAAGTTACAAATAAAGTACGCAACGCTGTTTTTATACATTAAAAATAGCACAAAAACGCTTTCAGTAACCATATCATTAATAAGGAGAAATAATGTTAATTCATGTGGGAACAGTTTGGAATATGTTTTTGAATTTATGACGACAAAGAAAAAGAAAATATAACGACGTAGAGGAAGGTTTATTGAGTATTCTTTCTTGCATTATGCAAATGGGATAATTGTGCTGCATTATGCAAATCTTGCATTATGCAAATGGGATAATCTTGCATTATGCAAATGGGATAATCTTTCAAGTAAAATATTCTCCAAATATAATCTTTTACACAGAAGTAAGCAGACTACGAAGAAGAAACAATGTATGTAGTGAAATATACCGTTCTGAATTATTTCGATGTTTTGCTTGATTTTTTAAGATATTTTTTTAGATAAAACAGAATTGTAAAGATTGAGATTATTGGACAAGTTTCTAAATTAAAATTTATTGAAATAGTGATTTATACGAAGTATTTTATTTTTCCACACACACACTACTACACAATTATGGTAAAAATTAGTTTTTAAAACATTTGTATTTTTCTACATTTTTATCAAATTTTTACATTTGTATTAAACATATGTATGCATATACACTATTAGAATTTTTTCGGAAAAAATGATTAAATAACAATTTATTAAATTGGTTATTTTACCATATTTATTCAAAACAGTCAAACAACCATAAATAAAATGGTGATCAAACTGTTAAGTTTGAGAAAAACTGTTTATTGTTAAAACTGTTGCTTTCACCGAATACGGTTAAACAACCAGAATTTCATCGCACCAACTAAAACCACCTAATGAAGCTACTTAGTTCTTTTCAACTGCATACATATCATAGCCGAGCGGGCTTATCTGTCAATCTCATGACCAGCAGAACTGAAGCTCGAGTCCTAGTGTTGACACCACAATAATTCCTCCATTCTCTTTAACACATAAAGAATTTCCAGTGTCCGGCACTCTCCAATGCCCATTACCTTACGAAAAGTAGAGCTGCTGTATCTAGCTAACTAATTATGTTTTTTGACATTTTTGAAAAATGCTAGTTGTAAATGATTAAGAAATCGTATAGTTTTGTATTCATGGTATTATAGCCATACTTTTTGTAAATGGTTTCAAAACCATAAAGAAAAAAATTTCTTTACCGTAAATTTTACGGTTAATCGGATGGACAGACAGCTGCCAAATATTTTACCATAATTTTAGAATGAAAATTTTAACAGTGTATAATAAAATGGGTTTCTGAATTACGCTGACATATACAAAATTTAAGAGGAATTTTATGCAACTATTATAAACTTTCTGACTTCTGAGAAAATTCAATAAGTTAATAAGAAATATTTTCTGAATGTTTTGTAATATATTAAATACAAAAGAAGTTTGCACACGAAAAAATTGGATCAAATTATAGAATAAAATATTGGCACTTAGGGTGCATCATCGTAAAATTTATTTTCCGTAAGACCCATTTTTACTGTAAAATATTATAATGTAATTTTCATACTATCATTTATATTTAATGAATGTAGGATCTTGAAGTATGATCCTGGATTTTTTTACAGTATATACCACTATAAGTAAGGAGCCGTTCCGGGAACATGCTTCAACCACAATTGTGGTTCTAAAAATTCTTTTGAGTGGTATTTAAATCGTTGAAATGCTATAATTTAAAGTAAAAATACATTAAAAAGATGGTTTATACTTTAAATCTACCCTTCAATTTTATTAGATTACAAGTTATTCAGAGTAAATATAATTTCGACTAGTCTTTATGAAAGTATTTAAATTGCAAAATAAAATGTGACTTATTAAAGTAATATTAATAGTTAATTAATGAGTAAACTGTTCAGTTTAGCATTAGTGTTCATTTTGCTAACTTTCAATCTATTAAAAGCGACAGTAAGCCAATTTACACTTTTTATTTATAAAATTCTAAAAACTCTAATAGCGAAAAAGGTAATTTTTTTTCTCAAAACATTTACTATTTTAATCATAATTCATAGCATAACAATTCAGGGTAGGCACAGACTTTTTATGTGAGAAAAATACTATTATACTTATTTTTAACAAATAATTTTTAAAACAAAAATATTTCCAATATTATACAAGAGGTGAATTTAAATGTTAAAGAAGCAAAATTAACTACTACTCTTAGAGGAGTCTTAATAGTCCAAATCTTTTATCATGCTGAATTTGCTTATAATGTCGAATTTAAACATTAATGCATGAAATAAATTGTAATGGAATTAAACAATCCTGTAAAAAATAATAATAAGAATATATTTTCTAAAAAAAGCCTTTAAAATTTCTGAATGCTCTTTCCACTTATATTTAAGACAATATTAATAAGGCTCTACATTATTTGTTAAAAATTTTATTATGTGCTGTCCGTAATTTGTGATAATCTTATACGGTTCAAATTTGGGGCATTCTAAGTCGCTGAGTTAAATCATAAAATGGTTCAAATTTGTTGTAGTTTTAGTATGGTATTTAAACTTTGCTGAATCGTAAAATGGATAAAATTCGGAACAACCTTAATATGAACCATATTATTTTACTTGAACTGTATGACACGATTCTGCAGTTTAAGTGCATAAAAAACATGGTTAAATGTCACACCTTTTAAAGTTACAGTGAATTTATACTGCATTATGGTTCTAAGCGCAAATATTATTACCAACTTTGAACTAATATTCCGAGAATTAATTTATATTTACAGGATGCTTAAATATTATTGAAGGAACTTTTTAATAGTTACAGCATATACAAATAGACAATTTCTTCAATGCAGCTGTTACTGAAAAAGCTCGAAGTCTGGTATGTTCTGTGTTTTACCCGTAAAGTCTAGAATTTAACAAAATGGCTTGTAACTCCTAAGTTTCACCTCAATGGCTTAGTAAAAATGTACGAAACAAAATCATATGAAAGCATACTTCGGACTTTTACTAAGCCACTTTGGTAAAAGTTCGATTTTGCCAAAGTGGTGGTAAAACCTATGATTCACCGGAATTCGGATTTTTATGAACCTACATATCTATTGAAAGTAATAAATCATTTTTTGAGAAACGTTTTTACTGTTTTTATACATTAAACTATATAATCAAATATAAATACGATGTTTTCAGAAAGATATACTGAAACAATATATACCAGATAATGATTTATTTAAACTAATGAATAGATCAAAGATTTATTAGCAAAATTTATTATAAAACACGAAATAGAAATATATTTCCGAAAGTTTTATTTCGACTGAATATAAAACAATATATATGCAACGAATTACACACAGTCAACGAAGTTCATAAAAGTTTCGCTAAAATTTATGATTTCCCGCACTTATATAGCATTTTTACTGAATAGCATAAAAAGTATCCGAATTCTCTGAAAGATAAATATCTTCCTGCAATTCAGCCGATTGGTTAGAAAAGCCTCAAAGATGAACGCAAGGTTTGCTGGAATAAACCATAAAGACTTGTGTATCCAATCAAGCAAGATAAATTCTTTGGAACATAATAATCCGAAAACCTGTATTCCTTTTCCCGCTAAAATTGAGCTGCTTTTAGTACAAGAATGGAGGACATGAAAGTGAATGAAAGAAAAGGAACCATGTTTCTCGTGCCGGAAATATGATTCTAGAAAGTAAGGATTAGGTTCTAGGATGGAAAGGCATTGATCCATATCATTTGCTGGCCACTGAATTCAGAACTTGGGTGCGTTTAAGACAACATATGCGTTTCGAGGGAATCTGTGTTCGTTTGTATTAATAAAAGGCAAAATAAATTAAATAAAAAATTTTTTATGAAAGTTTTGATTTTAAAAGAACATTTATTGTATTTTTGTAAGAATTGAAAATGTATAACAACAGTGAAAACATTTCTTAAAAATATGATTTAATACATTTAATAGATATGTTGCTATAAATTCCGAATTATTGTGAATCATAAGTTTTAGTTCCATGTTGGCTAAATAGAGCTTTTACCTTAGTGGCTTGGTTAAAGTCCAAATTGTTGGACAAAAAATTTTTGAAACAAATGAAATAAATTTTTTACACAGATATAAAATTATTACTAATGAAGTGCGTCTTTCATTTTAGCTACGCTCATCTCTGAAACTAAACTTTTTTATTCTTTTTAGGTTTGCTTAAAAACATGATTTTATTTCTTATTAACAATTTTTTTTTAGTTTCATGTCTGCAAAATTGTATGCGTCGCAAAATAATTGAAATTTCAATCAGTGATACGACAGTGATTAAGTTTACTTACAGTATTTAAAAAAAACAACTTGTATTGTTTTTAAATATAACGCCCCAAATGAAATTTGTGCTCTCTAGCGAGATGGAAAGAGATCAAGTTACTGATTCATGGTAAAGTCTATTCAGTGATAAAATGGCTACATAAATTCCCATTTTAGCATTCAAAAAATGATTGTTTAAGATTCTTAAAACTAGGTTTAAACTAAAAGAGTAGAGTCATTAGAAATGTGAGAAAAATTGAAATTATGTAAATATTTCCAGAATACTTCACGTGATTCTAAATTTTGTAAGGCTCTTTTTTAATATAATAACTAATACCTTGAATTAAATTTGTAAGAAATATATTTTGCAATTTTGTTCCGTATTTTTAAGCAGAGTAAAATTATAAAAAAAAGTTAATATATTTAAAAAAAAAAATTCTTTTAAAATGGATTAAAAAGTAAAATTTGGTGAGTAATAACTGTTGACTTTTTCAGCAATTATTAAGAAAATAACTGCTTAATCCGATACTGAATTGATGAAATTACTGAGATTTTTTTTACATATTTTTATATCTAAACTAATAATTTTAATAGTTTATATCTCAGCAACTTAAAAACTAGATAAAACTGTTAATGCAAATCATTTACTTCTAAAATATTTAACAGTAAAAAAAAATATAAAATTTGAATTGTAAAAAGTTAAACTTTTAACAAGATAAGATAAAATTTAACTATTTTATTCAGAAAATATTACTTAATGACAAATTCTATTTGAACATCCGATAAATAATTTTATTTAAAATTACAATGTTGTACCAGAAAATAATCAAGAACTGATTTGGATTTGCATTTCATAAGGGAAAAAAAACTTAAGAACTCGCAAAACATGATAAAATTTAAACTTTGTCAGTCGAATTTTTAGTTTGAATGTATGTGTAATAGTTACAACGTAGTGATCAAGAACTTATTTAGAGCCCTTCACAAAGAGAAAAAATCTGAAGCAACTAGTAAAACATGGTAAACGTCAAACAGTTTTAGTTTTAATGCATGTTACAACACAATGATTAAGGACTCAGATTTGCACCTCGTAAATAACGAAAAAAAAATTTAAAAACTTGGAAAACATGTTAAACTATACAGTAAGTCCTTTAGTTTAAATGTATGTGCATTTGTTATAACTCAATGATAAAGAATTGATTTCGGTTTGAACCTCTCAAATGAAAAAGAAACTTGAAAACTAGTAAAAATAGTACATTTCCTATTTTTTTTAAGTTGGAATTTTAGTTTGAATGTGTGTGTAATTGTTTCGATGTAATGATGAAGGATTCAAATTTGCATCTCGCAAAGAAAAAGTAATTCTCCAAAACTTGTAAAACACGAAAATTATCAAACTTGTTTAGTTTAAATTTGAGTTTGAATGTATGTGCAATTGTTACAACGTATTCATCAGGAATTTATTCATATTTACATTTCGAAGGAAAAAACAATTTCTCGAAACTTTTTCATATTTTTCTAGGAGAATCTATAACACTTAAAAATTTAAGATTGCGGAGATTTAAAGAACATGTGAAAGACAATAATATAGTATAAACATATTAATATAAGGTAATTAGGAATTGTTATGAAGTTATTTCATACAGACTTACATACATTTAAACTCTGACTTAACATGAAAAAATATGTTAAACATCAGAGTAATAAACAATCTTCCATCGCCCTAAATAGTTTAGTTCTACTCACAGGTTTAATATTCCTTCTTTTTAAATCATTCAACAAACTTGTTCAGACACTGATCTTGAATTTTGGGAATCATTTCATACATTGAATAATTCTAATAATTTAGTTTATGAAATTTATAAATTTTCATTCTTTTCGTATATTTGCACACCTCTCAGTCTACCAAAAGTTTATTTTCTTTTTCTTTTGACTATCTTTCTGTAAATATGCTCTCAATCCCTTACTGGTAAAACCACTTTGGTTCTTGTTGCAACATCTATGTGTTTTCCAATACTCAACCGGTGTTTCAACACTTTGGAAGATTTTTGTTTCTGGAACTGAAATTGTCGTATGACTGCTTTTTTGGAGCTCTATTTGTTGATCATGTTGCTCAGCAAAGACTTTATAGCTAAATGTTTACCCTATTTATTTAAAAGATTTGAACTATGTGGTAGGAAAAATTAGTGATATTTCTAAGTGATAGAAAAAATAAATAACTCAATCGCTGTTGATGGTAGGCTGGTCATGGGCTGGTACAAATTCGTCATGTCGAGGAATCTCGTCAATTCATCAATTATGAATATCAGCAACGAAAATTGTAAAATAATCAAGTATTTTCGCATTAAAGCAGAAACACGTGCTATCTTTAAAGAATATAATCACACAATAATTATTTATTTTGCACAACACAGTGTGTGTGTGTAACTGACATGCGGATTGATGTTGGTCAAAAATACTTCCCTGAAACGAGTTTTTTTCAAAGCTAGATTCGGGGAGTCAATTATTTTGTGAGAAGTGTTTGGCAATGGTTGAATATGAAATTGTAACCCATTGCCTCAAATTTATTAATAAGATAGTTTGGCTATCACCAATAAGAATAGAAAACAAATAGTGAAAGTAGTGTAATAATTTGTTTTTTTATAAAAATTTTGCTTTGAGAAGAGAATTTAAAATAGTTGCAAAGTGGAGATGTTTAGAAAATGGAAATGTTATTAAAACCTTTGAAATCTTAATTACTAACAGTAAATTTTTGTGTATAAACCACAACCGTGGTGGCACAGGGGATAGAGTTTTCGTCTTCCAATGAGGTGAACCGGGTTTCTAGTCCCAGCAACACCTGGTCGATACCAATTCCGCACCCGGCTCCTCAGTGGTAGACGGTTAGAGTACTCTTCATCTCACGCTAACTGTGTGAGGTTTTAGTGGTTTTCCTCTCCATGTAATGCAAATGCGGGTTAGTTGCTTCAAGAAGTCCTCCACGGCAGCAAATTTCTCTCAATACTTGAGCCAGAAGATCCCATGTCTTCTGTATGGGTTAAAAATTTTAGAATACGGAATTATTAGTCGCAAACCCAAAATTGATTAGGCTATTCAACGACGGTTATAGAGTAAAATAAAGTAAATTGTACCCTTTATATTTCCAACAATAAATGCATATTGATTTAAATTCTAGTTGGGGAGACTTAAGATGTCTTAAAATGATAATTGAATGTCATCGAGGTGTTGAATCTCATGTGTTGTCCAAACAAATAATTAGAAATAATAGACTTTTCAACGGGATTTTTATAAAAAATTTAAACGTACAAAAAGTAACAATTTGGGATGAAAATTAAATATCACTCAAGATCATTCATGTTCCGCCAGCCTGTTTGTTGGAGTTAAGGTATAAAACTAGTTTCGATAGTTTTTCTTTAAAAAATTTTAATGTAAAATTTAAAGAAAAATATATTTTATATGTTTTATTATGTGTAAAAACTGATAAAACTAACAAAAAATATTATTATTTTTTCTTTATTTAATAGCTATTTTTCGTTATAAATAAGCCTTTTTTTTGCATCTACTCTAAACAGTGTAAAAACGTTCTGTCCCATAAAACAATAAAAATCCTTTGAGGATCTAATTTAGATAGCTATCAACTATGCTTTGAACTAGTATCTTAAAAGCAAGTACATATACTACTGAGTTAGGAATCAATACATTTAAGAAAGCAAATTTTTAAAAATTTCCGCGCATGTCTTTGCAAGAAAGAAAAAAAACATATATGAAAAATTTTCGACAATATTTTTAAAAACAATAAGAGTAATCGTGTTTAAGGTGGTGTAAAATGTGAAAAAAAAACTAATTTTGAAATAAACGTATTTAAAGACTTAAAATCACTTGTCTATCCACTATTATCATCTTGCACAAAAACTGATATGACTTTGTATATAATTAGAGCATAATCAAAAGTAAATTATTTTTAAAAAGCTAACAGTACAGTAACTCTAAATTTTTAATAACCGAAATTTCAAAACGGTTGCCCATATTTCTTGCTCTAGTCTGAAAAAAATAATTTTCTAAGGCTTTACCTTTCACATACTCAAGAAAACCTAGAAGTAATAAGGTCAAATCAAGAATAATCTAGTAATTAACTTTTCAAATTATACAAATTAATGGTTTGTTTTTAATAATAATTTGAAAGCATTTTTTAGCTTTTAAAAATACATTGAAAGAAAACTGCTGAATCATATTATCGTAAAAGCGTTTAAAACCTATTAAAAAACTGTTAAAAAAAAGCAACATTTTGCAAATTATGGCCCATTAAAATCTTTCACGAATGCTCAAGAATTTTTCGCTGTTACAGTAATGTAATCATTAACACCTTGCTTACAGCAAACGAGGCGCACCGCTTAAAATCGCTCATTTCATAAAATTGTAAAAAAAAAAGTAAAGTGGGAAAAAATCCGCTTTAAAGATTTATTTCTGTTAATTAAATTATTCCGATCAGATATTGCCGAAACCAGTATTAAAATAAAAAAAGTGCTAATTAACTTTTTTTATACATGAGTTGAAAAACACTTAAAATGCAAATATTCAACTTTTTTAAATAAAGAGGGAGTGGGTAAAGCAAAATACGAGCTGTGGTGATAATTAATTTTTGAAGAAGATTTTTATATTACGTATTTTTCACAGAGAAGATTTTATTTCACTTTAAATAAAATATATATATATATATATATATTAGGTAATATTAAAACTGTAGGAAACTAAAAATTAAATACATGTAAAATCTTTTTTTTAAAAAATGTTTTTTAATAAATCTTATACATCTGCATTACGTAGAAGAGATTGAGGTAAGATGAGGTAGAGGGATGAGAATCGAACGAATAAGTTCAGTTGTCTAGTGGACAAACTCAGAATTGCACTTTGCAAGTCAAGTCAAGAAGAAGGACCTACCACATTGGTGTGTTGTTGATGAAATAAAATTTATTGGTCATTACAGTTTTAAAAATTATTTTTATTACATGTTTACTAAAGATTCATATCCTAACAAATAATACGAATTTATTCCAATAGAAGCACTGTTCTGTTTTATTTCGATAACATGTGCTCTTGGGGTCAAGCCGAGTACTTCCAGATCTTGCCCTCCAACTTTGATGTGTGCCTATGCTGTGCTCAGGAAAGCTGTAGTGCAGTAGAGGAAGAAGATAATCATATGTAAAGCTAAACAAATGTTTTATGGGTCCCGGGACAAACATTATTGCGGGCCTCCCTAAAACCACAAAAACCTTATTTGTCCCCAGCAGTCCAGGGCCTCGGAACAATTATCACCTCCCCCCTTTGAGTCTTGAATGCATTTAAACAAACAACTCCAAAAAATCCTATAACACAAACATAAATGCCTGCTACCTTTTCATTGAGAATCAAATCTTTCTTAATTTCTTAAAGTATTAACGTATTTATCATGTGTTTACTTTTTCTAGTAAAAAATCATTTCTAAAAAATAGTGCCTACGACGTTTTGGGAATAATGTATTTTATTTTAATATTATTTTATAGCCGTCGTTGAATAGTCAACCCAATTTTGGGTTTACGACAACTAATGTTCAGCTCCATAGCCTTGTCATTTTGAACCCAATCTAGAATCCAATGGAACTCCTGAAGCAACTATTGAGCGAAATTTGCCTTTGTGGAGGAATTTTTGATGGAACTAACCCGCATTTGCGTTACATTTAGAGGAAAATCTTTAAAACTGCACATGGTTAGAATAACGGCAGGGGAACGTTAACCCATAATCCGTGAACCACTGAGAATATTTTGCATCAGCATTGTGGTCGGTGAGATCTGAGTGCGGAATTCATATCAATCAGCTATTGCTGGGATTCGAAACCGGTTCACCTGAACGCTCTATCCCCTGAGCCACCACAACTCAAGAATAATATATTGTACGCATCTAAAATATTGGATATCTTGATTAAATCTGGCAGTTTCGAGGTCGAACAGGTTTGCTTTAACAGGACTTCGATTCTTCGCTATCCGGTTTTATCCCACTTTCCTCCATGTCAAGCAGGACATATATAGGCAGGCTATATAGTATTAAGGTTGTAAAAGCCTAGAAATACTGAATAATGAAGAAAATAATTTTTACAATTAAATCATTAAAAAAATAATGTATACTTGGTGAGTGGAGATTAGCACTCTTAAACTTGCCTTTATGTTCTTATATTCTCGGTATATCAGATATTGACAAGCGAAACTCTGATTATTCGACAATTTTCCCGTGAAATAGTGTATTCGGTCAACTACAGCTACTGATCATATAATATTTAAATTGATCTTGAATTTCGTAGTAACTTCATGAGGTACTGTCCAATCCAAAATTCTGATCATGCAAGAGACCGCCCTTGTGAATTCTTCCTGATGCGAGGTTTCAAGTTTTAGCTTTGAATTGTGTAATTTTAAATGTGCAATAATTAATTAAACACAATACTATCTTATAATGATCAGTCAAGTTTAAGCTGATAATTAAATTCAAAGAAAACCAATAATTTTTACCCTAGCATGAATGGCTGCAGTAGAATAGAAAAGAAAAATAATAGTAGAATACAATTTCTTGATTTATAATTTTAAAATTTTAAGCCTTTAGTAGTAATCATAATAACTCGAGGTTTTCAACCTAAATAAGCTAAATAGTAAGTGCAAACAATTATAAGTTATGAAAAAATATACAAAATCATTTTTTTCTCCAAAAACAAGCTTTTTTTAACGAATGCAGATTTTCAACCCTAAAATAAAGGGATAAAACTGGCTATCTCATAAATTTAGTGTTATCTCTTTAGTTTGAATTTCTTTGAGTTTGATTCCATATCCTTCCATACTTCCCCATATCTTGGGAAATTTTTAAAAGAATAATATGAACATAACTTTCCCTGCGGTGACTAGCAAGTTTCTCTGCACTACTTCAGTATATATATATATATATATATATATATATATATATATATATATATATATATATATATATATATATATATATATATATATGTGTGTGTGTGTGTGTGTTTCATTATTTAATTAAAATTGGTGTGAAATATTTTGAGTTTAAAGGTATAACACAATTTTTTGTAATAATTTATTTAAGGTATTTGAAAAATTTTAGCCCTTTCTTTCTCGCTGTCTTTAAAATGACGGGATGAGGTTTTGCTCTCTATCTTTCGTGTTCGTGATATTTCCAGGCTTAAGTCTTAAAAAGTAACGCGCTACAAAATTTAAAACAATTTATTTCTTGTGCCTAGAAAAATGCATATTTATCTTTTAATACAACAAGTAGTAGTATCAAATAATTTGTTATGCGTTTGGAGATAGTTAGTTTAAGTTAAACTAGATGTAAACACTCATTAAATATGCAAGAGAAAAATTAAGCCAAAAATTGAAAATGAGTCCATCTATTGTATACAGTGTGTCCCAAAACGACCGCATAAACTCTGCACAGCTAGATTCCTCGTTGGGACTACATAAAAACTGCCCAAAGAAGAATTTCTGTACGATCCATAGTTTACGAGAAAAATACGAAAAAAAAGTATGACAACACTGCCAGTGCAAGAGAAAACACTTTATTGGACATATCAACAGTAGTATACTATGCACAATTTAAAGCAGAATATGCGGAGCGAACGTTTTAAACATTATCGTCTTGAAAGATATGCAAATACTGTTGTTGATATGTCCAATAAAGTGTTTTTTTCCCTCACTGGCAGTGACGTCATACTTTGTTTCTCCTATTTTTCTTGTAAACTATGGATCGTACAGAAATGCTTCTTTGGGCTGTTTTTATGTACTCTCAACGAGGAATGTAGCTGTGCAGAGTTTATGCTCTCGTTTTGCGACACCCTGTATATTGTTTTGCATAATTTTCATGATAATGTCTAAACTTTCCACAGTATTTTTGAGGACTGAGAATTAAAAATAAAAAAACACCAACTATTTTATTGTTGTAATCTAGCATTTTGACATTTTAAGTAATGTTGTAAAAACGAGATTAACTTTTTATAGTTAATGTTTCCAAAATGAATTTAGATCATTGCTTCCACAATAGAATATATGCATACATATTTCTGTATGAAGCATTATTTGAAGTAATTATAAAATTGTGAGCAACATTTTTCGACTTTGCTTAAATAGTTCTATAAAAAGTTGAATTTAATTCTTTGATTAAAATTAATTCTTTCTGCAAAAGAAAAAAAAATGGACTCAATCACTATTAGTTTACTAGACAAAATCCACAGTTTGCGAAATTAACTCACACAGAATATTAAATGAAGCGGTTACATTTAATATTCCGAATGGTAGTTAATTTATGGTGCCGTACAGGTATTTATAGTTAATATTATAGGACATATCCTATAATATTATATATTATAGAACTAATGCATAACATTATTTTATACGGAATCAAACATTCGATCACCGTCCTCTGAAAACTTTCGAAAACATATTTATAAGTAGTAGTATTAAAAATATTTAAGTATGGTTTGTTTGAATTTAAGTATTAAAGTTTAAAATATGAAGTTAATAATTTGAATTTAGAGCAATGAAAATAGTAAACATTTAAACCTATAGAGCCGTAAAAGAAACAATAACTGAAAATAGAATATGAATCATAATTAACCAAGCTGATTGAACTAGAATCCACACGTGGTGGTTAAACCTAAATTATTATTATTTAGTGGTAGTACAAAGCAAATATTTCTCTGGAAATAAAATAAATAAATTTAAATGATATTAAATTAGGCTGAAATAAAAAAAAACAAAACATAATCCCAAGAAAACGACAAAAAAAGAAAACTTACAGGATTTTATTCCAAAAAGACATCAAAGGCACTTTAAACTGAAAATAAAAAAAAGACAAATAGAATGCTGATTTATTTCTGACATGGTAAACTGCCTTGCAGATAACTCAACAACCAAGATGTAGAAGGAATCAACAATATTTTAATAGCAGGCGTTTTTCCATCGCCATTCCAAAAAAAAAGCTTACAGGTAGAATTCACGGCTGGTCGAAGCCACCGCTCTTCCCCCGATTAGAACAACATCTGTCGTCGAGCCGCGATGGCTCAGGGGATAGAGCGTTCGCTTTCCAATGAGGCGAACCGGGTTCGAATCACAGTCGATACGAATTCCGCATCCGGCTTGCACTGACCACAGTGCTGACGTGAAATATCCTCAGTGGTAGACGGATCATGGGTTAGAGTCCCCTTGCCGTCAGGCTAACCATGGGAGGTTCTCGTGGTCTTCCTCTCCATGTAACGCAAATGCGGGTTAGCTCCATCAAAAAGTCCTCCACGAAGGCAAAATTTCTCCCGATACTCGATCCAGGAGTTCCCTTGTCTTCTCGATTGGATTCAAAATTACAAGGCTACGGAGTTGAACATTAGTAGCCGTAAACCCATTAAGTTGGGTCGGCTGTTCAACGACGGTTATAAAATAAAAACATCTGTCGTCTCAAATTACTTTTTTTGACGCTTCATACTCGTTGCCATAAAACTTAACTGATAAACACTTCCTTCCCTAAATCTGAAGATAGAGGTCTCTGTCATCTCGAGCTGGAATTCTGCTCTCTCCTCTTGCTTAGAATTCTGAACCAGGTCTTTGAAATCTGAAGCACTCACTTTCAAAAATGAATCAAATTTATTTGTGGTTAGCATAGAGTGTAAAAGTGTTCAAGTATATCAGTTCTGTAAAATTCGTGTCACAAATTGTAAAATTGAGTGTTGAAAATTGAAACGAGAACCTCCCATGTAATCAGTGTTACAATGTAACAAGTAGCTTCTCATATTTTGAGTATTTCGTAAAAAAAATCCTCTTGCAACAACAGCGTACTGCAGTCTGAGTGCAAAATGAATAGATGCTTGTGCAAATAGCCTAGTTGGAATGATGAAACATGTATCAGAAAATATTGTTTCATAGTTTTAGTAGTCCGAAGCGCCATCTTTTGACGTAGCTTAAAACAAAGTTAAAAATTCTGTAAATTAACACTGGTTTCTTAAAGCAGACTGCAGAAACCATAAATTCTCAATCCATTTTTTTATTTAATTTTTCAAAACATTGATCATTTTGGGAAGCCCTACATATGTAGTGTTTGAAGAGAAATGTCTTCGAATGCAGTTTTATTCAAGGCTTAGAAAAACTATTAGCTGGTAGAAATATAGCATAAATTCTTGACTCCTGCGTCTAGAAGTATTTTGCGGAATAATATATTATTTTAAGGACTAGAAACTTAGAAAAGATTTTGGGACAAAAAAAAGAGACAGTGTTCGAAGAAGAAATTTTGAAGATCAAATTAAGTGGATGTTTGGAACTGTCTCAATATCCTCGGGGTTAGAAAGACGATGTTGGGAATAAAGATGAAGAAAACAGAGCGCTGTGGGACGTTTAACCTTAAAATTTCTTGAAGGAACTTAATTTAGTGAGCTTATTTTTATTTTAAATCAGAATTTATCTTGTTCTCCTCTGAAAACGTCAGGTCAGGATTTTTTCTTCGGAAAGTTATACTCCAATCTTCAAAATGCTAAACTGCTTATGTTCCAAAAACTAAAATAAATAATTAAATATTAAAAAGGTGTAAAAATTATTAAATTATTATGACATTAATATATGCAGTGCAGAAAATAGATTATTTTCAAATTTATACATTTTAGGTAGTATACATTTACATTTAGGTTTAACATTTTAGGTTAAGTAGTATTTAAATATTATTAGGTTTTTTCCGTTCTTTTTTTATAAAAGTGAAGGATGTTTGTCTAATAAGGAACAAATATATTTATTGGATTATAAATTTTTCCTTCTGGTCCAGTACCTATAGTTATCTTTCTGAAAGAAGAATGCTTTCATGATCGTAAGCTTTTGTTATTTGCTGGCAAAACACTGATCTAAGTGATTTTTTATTTCCATATTTAAGTAAAGGCTTTGCCATCTAAAAAAATTGTACAAATCGGAATATTGTAAAAAAACCCATTTCTTGTTCCCCAGTATTTATTTATAACTGTCATTGAACACCCGACTCAATTTAGGGTTAACAAACACTAATGTTCAACTCCGTAGCCTTGTTAATTTTTAACCCAATCCGGAAATCCTGGGTCAAGTATTTGGAAAAATTTGCTTTCGTGTAGGATTCATTTGATGGATTAAAGATTTTCGTTAAACGGAGAGAAAAATCACGAAAACCTCGCATGGTTAGCCTGACAGAAAGAGGACTGACCAGTCTACCACTAAGAATATTTTACGTCAGCACTGTCTTTGGTGCAAGCTGTGTGTGGAATTCGTATCGATTGCTGGTATTTGAGCCCAGTTCACCTTATTAAGAGGCGAAAGCTCTGTCACCTGAGCCACCACAGCTCTCTCGTCCCCAGTGACGATGCGCTTCAAAAATTGATCATTTTCTTGACGTTTGAGAATTTAAAGACAGACGTCAACGCAACTGCACACATTCTTTTCCGCGTTAGAACAGAGCCTTCCAGAGCGTGGTGCATCTTCCTCATCAAAATTTCTGGATTGAAATTTTGCCAACCAGTTTTCACACTAGCGTACTCTTAATATATTTTCTCTATTCCTATTGAAATTTTTTTCCTGACTTGAGCAGCTTTCTCACCTTTTCTATAGTAAAAAAGTAAAATATGCAGCCTTTCCATAATTAAAAGTACACCAACAAAAAACCACTAAATAGAATCAATGCAACTTTTTCACAATCAAGTCTTGCTATACCGGCTGTCAAAATATACAATGATCAAGCATCTAGCGATGAAAAAATGTAACTAAATCCTCCGATAAGAAATAAAGAAATTACTTTCAGCACAACCCAATATTAAAGTCTCCAAACCAAACATTCAGAATCCTAGTCAAAATGTAAAAAAAAAAAAAAAAAACAGAAAATTTTACTATAGTTAAGAAAGTTGGATGTACAAAATATCAAATGATGTTTCTACATCAAACTTACAATCAGAAGTAAAAATTTCACATATATTTTTTTATAAATATTGATAAAATGATAGATACAAATTGGTACTACAAGGCATTTAAGCCATAGATAAGTAGTTACTAATTACTTGCTTTAACAAATATATTCATTAATATTAATTTTCATGTGTGGGCAAAACATTGGAATCACCCTAAAACTTTTCTGATTGTTGTTTCGGTTGAAATTGTCTATTGCGAGATAAAATAGAACAACATGAAAAAAAAAACTTTCATAAAATATTTAAAAAAAAAGGAACCAAATTAAAACTTTCAAACCTGTGAAATACGTATTGCTTGCTGAATTCTTTAATTTTTGTAAGCAAAGCGGCAAACTCATTTGTGAACAAGATTGTACACTATATCTACATTTAAAGGTAGACCAAAATTCAATCACTCATCATTCGCCTTGTAGCAAGTAAATAATAATAATAATAGTAAAAAATTTTTTTGAAAATAATAATAGTAAAATAGTTAAATTAATTTAAACACCGGCCACCTTTTCCAATTTTATTTCGAAAATTGTTAAATGATAAAATTACATCCATGCAGAAAGATCCTCTGAAAAATAGAATTTTCATTAAAATATATATATATATATATATATATATATATATATATATATATATATATATATATATATATATATATATATATTATATATATTGAATGATTGATTGAATTTGAATGATTTTGAATGCTTTATAATTAATTTTTAATTTTGATTTTTTATAATTAATTTTGAATATTGATTTTTTAATAATGAGATTTTGAAACACTGATTAATTTTTAAACTTTCATTATCGATGCATTTCTCACATAAAAGAAAAACTTTATTATTTTCGTTTTGTAATGATGTTAAATTTTATTTTATAATACCTATTAAATTAAAAATTTAAATCACTCCAGCGAAATGTGCTAGCAATAATAATTTTGGTGTACCTCAGTGACTGTGTGGACAGTATAATTTATTTTTAATGTTAAGAATTAGAAAAAGGAATCTAAATGAGAATTTTCGATGAAAAATAAATAAACTTTCTACTTTTTCGCATTAAAATATGTAATTATTCCATCGTAAGAAGGTAGAAAATTCATTTTAACAAATCGTCTCGTATTATGATCTGGTTTTTAATCTTTTTCTTACTATAGATATACTATCTGTGGTTATTATTTAGAACTACAACATCTTATTAAAATTACAACATTCTAATGGGAACATTGAAAATTAAAACTGTTGCCATGCATACAACTACATGTGACTCTTTTAAAGTAAATATTTTCCTTATTTAATTTCATTTCTGCACTTCTCATGACTGCAAACCACCACATTTGGTAGTTTTAGTACATTTTACGCTGTGAAAATGTGGTGGCAAACCACATAAAAATATCTTCTCTTATAATCATGACATTAGACTTTATTATAGAATTTAATCCTTTTAAATACAAACCATTCTACTTTTGACCAATTCTAAAGGCATCAAATTCAATTTAGTTTTTATTTTAACCGAGTTACATTATTCTTAACCTAGTTATTTTATCCTCAACCAAGCTTTAGGTGCAGTGTAGCCAGCACATCCCTCATGCGCCAAAAATATGCATCATTCACTCACTTTAAGCAGATAATAATACTAAAATTGGTTATTGAAAGTAAAGATTTGCTTATTTCATGCCATTTCTGGTAGCATTTTCTATTCATCTTCAAATTTTTTAAACCTTATAGTATCTGAATGGTAATACAAAATGCAATGTAGAGATAAACTCTTAATACGCATACATATTTTTGTACAATTTTAGTACAATTTCATCAATTACTAAATCTGAAACTAATTTTAGAATGTAAATATTTTCATATGCCGTCTAACTTCACGTCAGATTTTCTATGCATTTTTATTTATTTATTTTATTTTTTCATTGTTTTAGCCAATTAATATTTTTTATTACTTTTAATTTATAACCAAAAAGATTTTATACGTTGGAGTCTTCTATCTTAGCTAACCCTAACATATTTAAGCTGAAAGAACATTTTTAAAAAGTAAATAACTCCCAGTTCTATAATATACGAAACTCTGAAGAAAAAGGGCAACAATAACTTAAATAGGCTCTCTTCTCTGGTAAAAAAAGCAATCTTATTTATCCTACAATATCAACACTATAGAAATCCAAAGGGAAATAGGAATACAAAGGTGGGCACACACATTTAGAGTGGTTTGGTCTATTTCGAGGTTCTCTAAAATCCCCAGATTTCCCTTTATGTTCTTACGCTATCTCCTTTGCTCGGGCAATTCTCTTCTTTGGAGAGAAAAATGCCCCAGTTGCCCACTCCTACACCCTTTTGGAAATTGAATTTCTGGAGTGAAAAAAAGAAAAATAGACATTTGTTTCAAGGCATTGATATAAATAGAATTCGAAAGCTGCATAAGGAAAAAAATATAAATAAATATGTTGGAAATCAGTTTAAATTCTTTTCTTTTAAAAATGTTATTCGTATTACTTCGTTCGGATCTGGGTTATCAAAACTTGATTTTTATGTGATCAAACATGTTATTTCCGACAACTGTAACCCTCTGGTAATGATTTTGATAAAAGTTAACAGTAAAAATAATGTTTTATAGTAAGATAAAATTTGAAAAAAGTCGTAAAATTTGCTAATTTTATCATGTTTACTTAGAGCATGCCATAAAAATCTCTTATTCGGTTAAATTTACTTTTCAGTTTTTTTTAAATGTTTAACTAAAAGTAATACTTTACGTTACTATGTATTGCTGTACAATAAAAACTATCATTTTGAAAAAATGAATTTTCGGAAAAACTATTACCATATTAACTGAAAACTATACTGTTTATATACTATATTTGGATTTTTTATAACCAAAATTACGCTGTTTTTTTTTTAAAATCAAAAATGTCATTACCATACAGAACTGCAATTTTATTAGAATTTTTTCTTCGTGTGATATAATACCTTCAATCAGCTTCTATTATAAAGAAATGATAGCAATAAAATCACTTGGAAAAGAAAAAAAATGCTATTTTTACAGTATTACAACTAGTTAATCCGACTAATTAACATAACACATTAAGTCTCTATGGTACAATGATTAACGCACAGTGGGTCCTATCACCGGCGCTACTAACTACCAGGATAACTACCAGAAATAACTACCAGGCTGTAATTTGCCTAACAAGAGCCAAATGTCTCAAAGCAGTTTAAAGATCCTTGCTCTTGAGATCACACATACCATCAACCCTCAGCCTGAATGTTTATATTGACACCGATGACTCTTTGACTTAACTCTCACATTTCAAAATAATACTAAAGCGTTATTTGAGATGACAAAAGACTGGATTTTAAGAACAGCCTAATGGTTGAAACATATTTTAAAATAATACTAAAGTGCGATTTCTCATAGCATAAGAGTGAGTCTTATAAAATAGACTAAAGATTGAAAACATATTTCAATATAATATCAAATCCTCTTTTGATATGACAGAAGAGTGAGGTTTTTAAGAACAGTCTAATGATTAAAACATATTTTAAAATAATATTGAAGTGTTGTTTCATACAGCAGAGGAGTGGGTCTTCAAAAAACTTCCTGAAGAGTGAAATATACTTCAAAATTAATAATAAAGCGTTATTTCATATTTCAGAAGATTTAAAATATCCGAATTAAAGAGTAGCTAAATATTTAAGAACAGCCTTAAGATTAAAACCAATTCTAAAATAATATTTAAACTATGTATAATCACAACAGAGATCTCAAACTTCCCTGCAGCATTGTTCCTCGCAGAATTCTCTGTCAATATTGAAGATTTTCTAGAATGGAAACAAAACGTAGGATTTCGAGAGTGTTTGTTGAATTCAGAAAAGCAGCTGGTATCTATAGATATTTTTCCGGTGCGAAAGTTCAAAGCGTTATTTTGTGTTTCCACAAAGAAGATTATAATGTGTATAGAATATTTTGCATATAAAATGGTTTTCAATACAATAGAGTATCTATACTATGTGGCAAGGAGATTAAGGTTTTTGTGGGAATAACATGTTATTTTCTTAGAACTCAGGAAAACAAGCAATATCTTTTATAAACATTTAGTTATCCTTGTTAAAGTTATTATAATAAGTTAAACTAATTTAGTTATTTTGAAGTTTTCATTAAGTTGATAGTTTTTGATTTATCCAATAAATATCATTTATGTATTAAATAGTTATTATTATAAATCATTAATAAAAAGATATGATTTTTCGCACATTGTGCTTCTTACGATATAGGGATTTATTCCAGAGAATTGAACAAATATATTTTTTAAAAAAATTATGCTTTATATTTTAGAAATATTATAAGATGCATTCTGGCCATTAAGATAACAAAATCATAAAGTAAAAAGCTACTCTCTTAAAGGAGTGTAAAGATGCATTATTTTAACATGAAGGTTTTCGAAAAGTAATTTAACGGTTGGATCAAGGGGGGAAAATTCCCAGATCTAATGCCAAGAATTCAAAATAAAAAGTAATTGAATTGATCCCAACAGACAGTTAAGAGCATGAGAAAAGATCAATAGTTGACGATTTATCGAGAGGTAAAATAACCAAAAACAAAGCCAACTCTGCGAAATTAATATTAAAGTTGAAATAATTTGACGATAGCTTAATTGCCAAAAAAACCTTGAGAATTAATATAATCTTGTAACTGAAACCTTTTCGTGGTAAGAGAAACAAAGTAACTTAAGGAATAAAGAGTTATAAATAGATTTTGATGTTCAATTTAGTCGTGACAAAGAATTAACAAGTTTTACACTTGTATTGAATTAAAAAGTTAGCCGTTACATTGATTGTTAAGAAGATAATACAATTTTCATTTTTGCGTTTCATAAAATGTAATAAAAATTAGTAATTGGTATAATTCAATTAAAATTCTGTTAAGAATGATTAAAAGAATTAAATTTAAGAAATTAAAAAAATTATATGTAATATAATTACACATACACTGCATCACATAGAGGTTGGATAATTAATGTTTTAATAAGTATGATAGAATATTTAAAATTTAAATTTTACCGAAAATAAGAGCAAATTATTTTTTACAATTGAGTTTCTTTTCTAACAAATGCTGCAATAATTTGAACGAAACATCTTTTTTTGAAAACCATCACATAGTTTTTTTTATTGGTAGATTTTAATTAATAGTAATTTACTATTTGTATGTCAATAAAAAAGATTTCATTTGAAGAAACTATAATGTACAGTTTGAAAAATAAGGTTTGTTAAGATAACCGAAAATGAAATGCAACCAACTTTTTTCTGAAGACGCCCCACTCACTTGGCTTATAACTTTTCGATAAGTGTATAGGAATTTATTTGATTTGAAACAGAGGAAGGAACTTATATGACCGTTAAGTTTCTTCTGAGAGGTTTGAAAGGTAAACAATTTTATTTTTTTTAAACTGATTTAACCTCATGTGATTTAACCAATGATTATTTATAGTACCTAAAAATAACTATAAATAATAATTTTCCTGATATTTTATTTTATTATTTATTTATTTTTTCTCAAATCAGCTCAGAAAAGATTTTATATCTATTGATGACGTATTTTCTCCTATACAATATTTTAGAAGGAGGAGGGCTATTGATATTATTGAATGCGTTTTTGGTAACTTCAGTAGATAATAGCTTTGTTTCAACGCGTGGGTAAAATAGTCTTTTGTGTTAAAATATTTTTATTATATATGGGTTTTTATTACAGTTCAAAGTGTAAGGTTTCAAAAAAGTGTACAAAAAAGGTAATTCTATCGGGCATATGTTATATATATATATATATAAGTTTAAAATGAAGATAAAACAAAGGTAAATTACAGACAAATGAAAAAAAAAGGGGGGGGGAAATAATAATAAAGACAAACAACTGGGGAAAGAAAAAGAATTAATCTAAAAAAAAAAAAGGATAAAGTTTTTTTAAAAAAACCGGAAAATAAAAGATATAATCTTTTCATCAGCCCACACGATTATATCCGAAAAAGAGTGCTTTCTAATATTGTAACAATATAGCCAAAGCAAAATATATCAATACAATAGTGTGAGGAGCACTCAAAAAATTTTTTTACAAAAATTACGACAAAAAAAAATTAAACACAATAAGTAAAAATAACACGTAAAAGCAGAAAATAAAATATAAAGGAAGAGCAGAATAAAACAAAATCTATAAAGCGAGCAGTGAAATTTAATGAACTTACATGAACGGGAAATTTTTCAAGAATGATTTAAAATGTTTACGTAACAAGATTGCCAGATTGCAAAATATGAAAACTATGAAAACAAGAGCACAAATTGAGTGTAACTAGAGGAGTTTAAAGTGCGTTCTTGCTGCATTACTGAAGTCCGTTTGATTTGTTAGCTACAAGGATGGGTCAGAAAACGGATGTGCGCGAGGTAATATTATACTGGATAATTTAAAGAAGTTGACTATAAATAATTTTAGAAAATAAATATTTATTTAAGAAAAAAATATAAAATAGAAAAGAGAAAGAAACATGAATTGCCAGTTTTGCACATACTTTTAGCCACGGATTTGCCCGAAATGGATTTGCACATGGAAAAATTACATAAATTGACAAAGAAATCTTTTTAGTAAATAATTTTAGCCACGGATTTGCCCGAAATGGATTTGCACTTGGAAAAATTATATACATTAATAAAGAAATTTTTTAGTAAATAATTTTAGCCACGGATTTGCCCAAAATGGATTTGCACATGGAAAAATATTATAAATTAACAAAGGAATTTTTTAGAAAATAATTTTGACCAAGGATTTGCCCGAAATATATATATATATATATATATATATATATATATATATATATATATATATATATATATATATATATATATATATTTAAAAGTCGTACAGCGCGTAATGGAGCATTGCAATCAGTTTTTTTTTTTATCTCTCGACAGTAAAGAAAACAATTTTAATATTTCCATTGCCTACTAGGCTGAAATGTCCCGAAATCATGATTATGGTGGTTTATGTGATTTAATGGTTATCGTAGAGATTTTTAATTATTAATAAATTTGTTTGCTTGGAATATTTTTTACGATCAACTCTCTATGCCCTAAAATAAAAGAACCTTTGCTTAAGCGACAGCTAAACGGAGATAACAATTTAAACTACAATAATTAAAGTGCGAGAATTAGAGGAGAGGTTAAAGAATTAGAATACTTCTATACAGTTGTGCTACGTTTTCGGTTGGTTTTATTAAAGTTTCGATGTTATACGAGATAATTTTGGAAGGTCACTAGTCTAGGAGACTAAGTATAAATGTCTAAAACAAATTTAACTTATTCTTTTATATTCTCTTGGTCATGCTTATTTTTTATTAAAAAAAAGTTTACCTCAATCGATGTGCGTAAGAAAATAGGTGTTTTTAGCATTATTTTTAAGTGCCACATTGAAACAGCATTCACTTGCTGATAATAAGCTATACTTTTATGTTACCTATTTGTTAATAATAAGTATAAATTAATTAATATTAGTATTTATAAGTAAACTTTTCATACTTATTCGCAAGTCTTTATTTCATGAATAATACCGTATTCTTTTAATTTATGCTAAAAATAAATGTTTTTATGTACAAGGGGTGATAAAACATTGGAAACACTTCCATTCTAATACCTCATTTTGATTTTTCTAACGAAATATTAAAATAATCGTTTTACTACTGCCTACTTGTTTAGATCATGCGGTTTCTCATACATTTTAATGAAGTTTAAAACGTTTAAAGGTTTGAGGGACCGACAATAAATTACAAACGGAAAATTATGTTTTTGAACACCCTAAGCCAAAATATGCAGCAATAGATTTGTAACTACTGACAATCATTTAGATTATTATATGGAAAAATTGCACAAAATTTCGTAACACTAGTTCAAATATTTATGGAGACATGGGCATTTTTATAAAATACTAATTTTTTGTCTTACATTTTTTTTGCTATAAATTTAATAACATTCAATAAAATTAAAACAACTTTTCAGAGCAATTTAAATTTAGTTATAAATATTTTGCTTTAAAATTTAAAAAAATATTAATATTAAATATATGTAATATATATGTATATATATATATATATATATATATATTATATATATAATATATATATATATATATATATATATATATATATATATATATATATATATATATATATATATATATATATATATATATATATATATATGTAATATAATACATATGTCATTAATGTAGCTCTTTTGTACTGCTCATGCGTGACAAAAAAGTGTCCCCCTCACGATAAAAAAAAAACCGATTAGAATATCTTAAAAATTTAAAAAGTTTCAAGCAATTTTCAAAGCAGTTTTTGTACAATTTAAAGGAAAGCTTAAAATAATAACTTGATTTCTACAAATATTATTGATCATGAGATAAAATTTAATAACAAATGATAATACTTTACAATAAACATTCATGCACCAAAATGTGATTTAATAAAGATAGAAAACAGGTGAAAGAAAAAATATTTTATGAGGGGATAATCCCCAACAATGCCGTTTTTGTCCTTTTTTAATAAATCTTGTTGAACAGTACAAAATAAATGTGTGGAAAACCCCAGATCAATTTGAGCTTTGTTTTAGAAAGTACGAAAAACTACTTAGGAAATTGTTTGACATTTTAACATTTTTAAAATATTCAAGTCGGATCTTTTTCATTAGTTGCCAAATATGATTTTCAACAAAATAAAGATAAATATTTTTAATTTTTTTCCACGCATGTGCAATATGAAAGAACTAGTTTAATTACTCTTGTCTTGAGCAGTTTTAAAAGAATTTGTTCAAATTTTAAAGCAAGAATTTTGCAATTACTTTTAAATTTACTCCAAAACTTTTGATTAATTTCATTGAATAATTTTTAAGTCTTAGTAGAAAGAGACTAAGACAAAAATAGGTTTTTTAGAAAAATGTCCATAAATAATTAAATTAGGTTTACGAAAGTTTATCCAATTGTTGCACATAATAATTAAAATAAATGTGACAAAGTAACAAATTTATTGCTACTTTTTTTTGTTCTAGGGTGATCAAAAACACTTTTTTCCGTGTGTAATTTATTGTCGATCCTTCAAACCTTTAAAAATTTTAAAACTTTATTGATATGTATGCGAAATCGCAGAACCTAAATATTTCTAGATTTATAAAATAATTCTCTATTTTTATTTATTTTTTTTTTATTTATTTTTTTTTTTGTGAAAAATCAAAAATTGTGTTTGTAAAGGAGTGTTTCCATTATTTTGGCTAAATCTTTTAAATTAATATTAACTATGTAATTTTTTCGTTAGATATATAACATTCATACGCTATCAATAATATACAACTGATAAAGATGTTAGGTACATGTATTAGTTTGACTCGGGTGTAATAAATGAAAATTAATATTCTACTTTCTCACACTTAATCAAAGCGTAATAACTTATTTAATTAATATTTACTTCTGGTTGCGTAAAAACATTTCAAGAATTCTATTCTTGTACTCTGAAGCTGTTTCGAAGAGCAGCTTATTTCTACACACTTTTCCATGATTTCAAAATTGGAATAAAATTACATCGTGGCTTGCATCAAAGAGTCCTTTGAGAACTTTTCATTAAATTAAATTATGATTTGCAAGGTAGAGAGTTAAGATGGGAGATGCATACAAAATTTTAATTGCCAGTCTGCAAATGTTCTCAGGGATCCAGAGAGGAGTGCCTTGTATGCAAATTTCTAAAATTAAGATGCCAACTCCTCGTGATGGTATTTCTCACTTGCAATTTAAATTATTGTGGCTAGAAGGTATATACTGATTAAAATTTTCATCTCAAATTCAGTATGATAATGAGAAATATATATAGAGTTTTGAGAATTATATTATCCAATCATACTATCAACGATATACATAAGGAATTAAAGTGCATATAATATTTTACCATCATATAATACGAAATAATTATAATTTCCAAATATATCAAAATGATTATTCTTACTATATGGTGAATTATATGTAGAAATTATTTATGATTAACACTGTACAATAATGAAAAAATATAATAAAAAGCATTTTTTTATGATTATTGTTAATTGTAATATTTGCATATTATTTTAATATAATATGTTTGTAATATATTACTTTTATATATAGTAAAGGAAATGAAATGATTACTAAACAAATGCTAAAAAGTGACAATGGAACTTCTTTATTAAAAAATAGTTGCTAAAAGAGTTGTTATAGTTATTCTGCTAGAGGATAAGATGATAATCCCCAGTCTTGCAAAAAGATGTATTTTATTGACGGATCCAAAACCTCCCCACACAATGGCACTTCCAGATGACAATAAGGGCAAGGTTTTCATTATTGGCATTGCCATTAGCTCAGGTGATAAAAAAATGACATTTCGTTTATGTGACGATATCTGGCATAGGTGCTCTTCTGGTACCGATGGAAATGACTTGATTTTTTCGATTCAGTCAAACAATCTGGAAAATTTTATCACATCAGAGGTGTGATGGCTTGAAAAGCCTGTATTTGAGCTTGTACCGAATCTTCTTGCAATGGCATGAGTCCATTCCATGATCCCTCATAAAACTCGAGCACACTTGCCAAGGATATGCTGTTTGTCATTAACGATAAGCTAAATATGTTTTAGAAAACTTTGTACCAAGAAATGAACCTCTTTGCTGTGCTTTACTGTGCTTCTCTCTATTCCCAAGTTAAAATTTTTGATGGTCTTCCAATAATGGACAACCATATTGCTGATGGTAACCATCAATAATTTGATCATGAACCATTATATTTTTTGATATTAACCAACATAAGGGACCATCCCCCAAATGTAAGAATTAAGGCTGATTTACAATAGTCCAACATAACTATTCATTCATGTTGAACCAACAGACATTTCAATCATAATTAGCTGTGGTGGTTCAGGGGATAGAGCGTTAGCTTTCCAACGAGATGAACCGGGTTCGAATCCCAGTCGATCCCAGTGCTGACATGAAATATTCTCAGGGTTAGACGGATCATGGGTTAGAGTCCCCTTGCCGTCAGGCTAACCGTAAGAGGTTATAGTGGTCTTCCTCTCCATGTAATGCTAATGCGGGTTAGTTCACTCGAAAAGTCCTCCACGAAGGCTAATTTCTCCCAATGCTTGATCCAGGAGTTCCCTTGTTTTCTGGATTGGGTTCAAAATTACAAGGCAACGGAGTTAAACATTAGTAGTCGTAAACCCAAAAAAATCGGGTCGGCTGTTAAACGACGGTTATATAAAAATTAGCTCAGAGCCGAGGCGGTTCAGGGCATGGATCAATGAGGCGAATCAATGAGGCCTTCCAATGAGGCGAATCAGATTTGAATTCCAGCGATGGCTGGGTACGAATAAAACACGCGGCTCGCACCGGACACAAAGCTGGAGTAAAATATCCTCAGTTGTAGATGGAAAAAAAATGGGTTTAAATTCCCTTGTTGTCAGACTATCCGTGGGAGGCTTTCATAGTTTTCCTCACAATGTAACGCAAATGCAAGTTAGTTCCATTATAAAGTCCTCCAGGAAGGCAAATTCCTCCCAATGCTTGATCTCAGGATTTCCTTTGTTTTCTGGATTGGGTAAAATTAATAGTCGTAAACCCAAAAAATTGGGTCGGCTGCTCAATGATGATTAAAAAAAATGAGCACAAATTACTGATCTAAGTAACATATTGTAACTGAATTGGGAGGAAAATATAAATTATATTTGACAAGAGATTAATATTATTGAATTTAATTACATAGATTAAAAGTTATAAGACAACGACGCATATATTTATTCAAAGTAATTTCTAAACACGAATATTTTTTTCAGTTTCACTCAAACATAAATTTCATAACGAATTTCAACACTTAATAAAACTATTCAGTAACTACTGAACGTAGAAGAAATAAACGTTGAAAAGGAAAAAATACAAGAATTAAAATAAATAATTTAAAATAAATAATTTAAAAAATAAATAATTTAAAAAATAAATTAATTAAAATTAATAAATAAAAAAGACTGACTAAATAAATGTAACTTTGCAGATTATTTATTTTGAAGCAATAAATGAAACTTAAACTTTTGTATTTTGCTTAAAATTCACATCAGTTTCAATCAAATGTAAATTTTATTGCGAATTATGTTACTTAATAAATCTACTCAGTAACCACTGAACATAGCAGAAATGCAAGTTGAAAAATAAAATACATAAATTAAAATAAAAAATTTAATTAAAATAAATAAAATAAAATAAAAAATTAAATTAAAACAAATAAATTAAAATATAAAATTCAATTAAAATAAATAAATTAAAATAAAAAATTAAGTTAAAATAAATAAATTAAAATAAAAAATTAAATTAAAATAAATCAATTAAAATAAAAAATTTAATTAAAATAAATAAATTAAAATAAAAAATTCAATTAAAATAAATAAATTAAAATAAAAAATTCAATTAAAATAAATAAATTAAAATAAAAAATTCAATTAAAATAAATAAATTAAAATAAAAAAATTCAATTAAAATAAATAAATTAAAAAACTGACAAAATAAATGTAATATAGCAGTTATTTATTTTGAAGCAATAAATAAAACTTAAACTTTCGTATTTTGCTTAAAATTCGCATAAGTTTCAATCAAATGTAAATTTCATAACGAATTACGGAACTTAATAAATCTACTCAGTAACCACTGACCGTAGCAAAAATATACGTTGAAAAATAAAATACATAAATAAAAATAAATTAAATTAAATAAATAAATTAAAATAAATAAATAAAAAAAACTAACAAAATAAATGTAACTTTTCAGATTATCTATCTTGAAGCAATAATTAAACTTGAACTTTCGTATTTTGCTTAAAATCTGCATCATTCTAATCAAATATAAATTTCAGAACAAATTACGGCGCTGGATAAAACTATTCAGTAACCACTGAACATAGCAAAAATATACGTTGAAAAATAAAATACATAAATAAAAATAAATAAATTAAATTAAATAAATAAATTAAAATAAATAAATAAAAAAATTGACAAAATAAATGTAATAAGCAATAATTAAACTTAAACTTTCGTATTTTGCTTAAAATCTACATCATTCCAATCAAATATAAATTTCAGAACAAATTACAAATAAAACTATTCAGTAACCACTGAACATAGCAAAAATATACGTTGAAAAAAATACTTAAATTAAAATAAATCAACTAAAATAAATAAATTAAAATGAAATAAAACAAATTATTAAATTACTTAACTTGCATGGCAATCGTGGCGGATATTCTGAGAATTTTCAATTCAGAATAAATGTCTGTAATGAGTTTTCTAAAAACTCAAGAGAATGTACGAGATTGGAAAAGAATTCAATTAACTTCAAATCAGATAGTCTCGGAAAGATACATTTCAAGCCTTATCGAAAATAATTTCGGAAAATCTTTCATTAGATTGGCTGGAATAAATGAATTCTTTTAGATTGTGGATAGAACAATTCAACGATTTAAACCTGAAATAATTTCGTTTTTATACATTGATAGCTACATAATCAATCGAACTTTAATTCAGTTACGATATTTTTTCTCAAAATTAATTCGTTTCCATTTGTATATTTAAATCAAAGATTGAGATGAATTGAAATATTTTCAATGAAAAGAAATAAAGAAGGAATTGTTGTCTAAATTAAATTAAAGAAACCTTGAAGAGAAATTATTTAAATAAATTTTTTTTCAATTTTCAATCACTTAAATATATTCTTCATTCATGAGTAAAAGTTTTTAAATACTATAGGAGTTAATTTTTTTAAATTTAAAACAGGAACTATAAAATAAGTAACTTGTATTAATTTCATAATTTTCTTCTTAGAAAAAAAGTCACGCAAACATTAGTTTTTATTAAAGACGTAACAAAATGTTTGAAATTTATTACTTAATACTAACTGTATTGAAATATTTTATTTCAACTATAATTAACTTGTATTGATTTCAAACTTTTGTCTCTTAGAAAATTAGTAACGCAGATATTAGTTTTAATAGTTAAAGATGTAATAAAGTTTAGAAAAGTAACTATTTAATACTAATTTATTAAAATGTTTTATTCTAAATTATTATAAACACACATTTCAGTTCTTGCTGTTAAAATAGAAAACAAAAAAATAGTGCGTGGAGTCCCTTTACGCGGAAGAAGTGAAACTTCGTAATGTGGAAATGAAAATAGGAAGGGGTAGAAATCGATTTTTAGTAAAATCATATTGTTTCTTTAAGACAAACTTTATTAACATTGCTTACAACCACCTATCTACATAACTATATTTTAAAATGTAGCACAGAATTACATTACAATAATAATAATAATAAAAAAACAATTATGGACTGGAAACTGGATCCTACCACGTAATTTCCCGGCCAATAAAAATTTAGCGTTAAACGTTTAACGCAACCTTGTTGGAAGTCGCATTAGAAGTTTCACTTCAAAAAAACAATTATCTTAGTTTTGAACTCTTGAATTAAAAGCGTAATAATAGCGGTACAGGAAAATAACATTAAATTAGGGATGCAAAAATATTTATAGAGAAACAATACTTTTATGACTTTTATTAATTTTATGCCAGTGAGAACCAAAATAATATGGAAATGAATGAGGGAAAACTGGATCCTACCACGTGATTTTCCGGCCAATAAAAATGTAGCGTTAAACGTTTAACGCAACCTTGCTGGAAGTCGCATTAGAAGTTTCACTTTTATAACTTCTTTACTCCCAATGAAAAAGTAAAAAATTCTTAAAACAAATAGTCGCAGAATAAAGAGGTAATAGATGTTAACGCTCCACAATTTTCACCGCAATAATACACAGAGAAAAAAATCTAGTAAAATTACCGTGTTTCCGTTCATATTTACCAAAAATCATCTGGTTTTTAAAATTATAGTTCTTATTACTACACGCTTTGTATAAATTATGAAATTGAAAAGCAAATATAACCGACTAAATGCTTTTTATGACACGTTATAAGGTATCATGATTTAATTAACAAATTTTATCACACATTAGGCCACATCTAAAGTATATTGTTGATGATTCATTTCTTGAACAAATAAAACTAAAACTGTTTAAAGAACGCGCTTTGAAGATGTCGATGAAATCATCAAAGCAGCGACGCCAGGCACGAAAATCAATCAGTGAGAAGGCTTTTAACTTAACTAAAACTTATTTCTGAAACTTTTAAAACTGAATATATCTGATTTTTATATCTCAGTTTTTTCGAATATTATTAAATGAATATATTTTTCACATATTTTTTGAAGGGGTTAATATCATTCTTTGAAATTAATAGCTGTACCACTTAATTAAAATATTGATAGAAAAAATAACGTCAACAATTATGACAAAAAAAAAAAAATTACGGAAGAAACAAAATGTTTTGGGCAGAGATATATAAAAAGATGCCCTCTTGATTGTTGTTCGGGCAAAAATGTATCGTAAATTTATAAACCACACTGCATTATAGTAAACAGTCCACAAAAATGATTCACCTATTACAGATGTTTTATTTACTTTGTCAATATATTCTATTCTTATGTTCTCAGCGCCATACTAACAACTAATTATCTTACTTTTGTACCCTATATTCTTTTAGTACCCTATATTCTTTTGTACTCTATATTCTTTCATTCATTCTCCTTTACTTAACGTAAATAGTAAATTATACACAAAACAAAATCTTAAAAGAATTTCGTTGAAATTTAATATCCGTAAGATTCGCTAGAGACTTTCAGAGTTACTATTTAAAGCATACGTTTTAATTTTCTCAAGTTACCTTAAGAACCTAACTTTCCATTCAAATTTAAAATGACTGCATGATTATTTCCAAGCGCCAATTATCCTTAAGCAGTTAATCATGTAAATTGCTAACGTACTTCTGAGAAGCTAAGAGTTTATTTTGTCGCAAGAATTATATTCTCATAACCGATAATTTGGAATATTTTTCTCTCAAAGTTTCATTCTTGATTATTCAGCAATTATTTTTGTTTGCTGTTATTATTTCTGCAATAAATTAATTTTATTTCGAATTTCAGACGTTAGTATCTGAAAAAATTAAATTAAGATACATTATTTTATAAAACTGTTTTTGTTTTTAAAAATATGTTTCCTAAAAAAATATTTAAAATATTTTAAAATGCATTTAAAAATCGCTGACATTTTAGAATAGAAATAACTGTATAACTGTCTTTAAAATTGATAAAGTGATAGAATAAGAATTATTAGGATTAAATAAATATGTAGCGCATAAAAATTGGAATACTTTGTTGTAAAATGAATCTATTTCATTTCATTGAGATATTTAGATTAATTACCTACTCTTAATTTATAAGAATAAATAGTTTTATAATTTTCGGAAGATATGATCCATATTATTCAACTCTGATACAACTGTAATAGAAAAAAAGTAAAAAGTAGTCAAAGGAATGGTTTTATTGAAATCAGCATTAAGACATATACTCGTATCATCACATCGTGTAAAAAATAATAATTTTTCATCCACTATATTTCATGCACTACGCATTTAGAATTTATTCAAAACTAAATATTTTATTCGAAGCAGTATCTTTTCGCATGTAGATAGTAAAACACTCAACTATCATGGCAAGAAAATCTTCACGGATACCAGATGTTTTTTGTGGTCTCAAAGCTCTATGGTATTCTAAAAAAATCTCACTTTTGTGGCTGTTGTCAGAAGTGGAAAGTATAGAACAAGGGATTGGAATAAACTACAGAAGAACTCAGTGGAAGTAAGCTCAAGGGGAAAAAAGATTTTGCATGGATTATGGAAAAAATCCCGTTCGGATTTTGTCTTTCACGCTTATCCTAACGCATTTGCGGATTCAGCCCGGAGAAGAGTTGATACCGTTTCGTTCGGAATTAATCCAATTTGGTCAGTCATAAAACAAGTAATGTAAGGCTCTTTTTTTTCCACAAATAGAGGAAAAAGTCTAAACGCTTTTTCTATGGCAAAAAGTTTATATATTTTTTTAATTTATCAAATAGTGCTTCTTTAATCGTGCAATGCATATTTTAAATTAACAAAAACATGTTTTTTTTTCTTCCTTTTTTTGATAAATGGAAGTAAATTGGTTAAATTTGCGGGAAAAAAACTAAAAGAACACCATGACTATTTTGCTGCTTCTTTTTCAAAATATTCTTTATATTTGCAAATCGTATTTGCATATAAAAATGCATATTTTCGTCGTGCTTCTCAGTGCTTACTTCAGTACAATAAATAGCTTAAAACCAACGTTTAACATAAAGTGCAGAAATAATATTTTTCTGGTCATGTTTTTTTGGCTTAGCTTTTAGTCTATTTACGAACTTAAAACTAGCAATTAGGCATTATGCATCAATGGCAGGATTGACGTTAACGAAAATTATTTTTTCATGCATGAAAAAAAAATCTTGCTAAATTTCAGTGCTGCATGGTAATTACATTTCTAGTAAAAAATCAAACATAGCGCTGGTTAATAAAGACAAACTATACGGTACTTAAATCATTCATGTGGAAATTTTATCGTTGATATCATTGCTATCAATGAAATCAACATGTACGAAAAGAAAAACTTCAAAACTGTAGGTTAAATGTAGGTTAAATGTTTGTATCGTCATGGATTTTAACTTCAAACTATAACCATGACTGTATGCATCGTTTGTATTATGGTAATCGTTAGTTAGGTATATTAAGTCTTTTCTCTGTAGTCTGACCTAACGGATGTTGACATTTTAGCACGAAGAAATATAATAACTAAATGAACTGCACGAAGAAATATAATAAATATAATAACGAAATGTATATAACTAAAAAATCCTTTTTTTCAGTTTTGAAAGTGTTTACAACGCTTATTGTGTAAAATATTAAGTCAATTTAGTTTTGTGCCACTTAAAATAACAATTACTTGCTTCAAAAATTAGAAATTCTCTAAATTGAAAACTTCCGCATGAGGTACCTATCCTAAAAAATATCAAGAAACTATAGTATAGAATACGTTTTTAGTAATGTTGTCTCAAGTCCTCCATATTTGTTTATTTGGAAGCTTCTAGAGGAAAGTAGAAGAAATTCCTCGTATGGAAAAATTTTCCATTTACTGACGCAAGACTTGGGCCTGTGTATTGCCTTTAATTTTCCGTACGAGCTATAATACTGTGCGAAAAACCTAGGTTATTTTGCATGCCTAAAACTTCAAAACATCGTTGGAGATCCAAAATTTTATGCATTCATAAAAACCTTACATACATATCTATGATTAAAATTTCTGATAATCAAAATAGTTACAGTGTGCTGCAATTTATTATGCAATTAAAAAAGTTGAATTTACAGTTAAGATCCAAGACAAAAATGTAGAGGTCTACTAGATAAATATGAACAATTTTAAGTCATTTTCAATCATTTTAAAAAGTTCACAATTTAATAAAGAAAACGGAATTCTTGTTATTGAATATTCAAACCTAGGTATGATGCAACACAAATTTGAGTTTATACTACTAGCTGCATTGAAGGAACAAATTGGAAATGTCAACTTTCTATTTGCTTTCTATTTGCACACTTTTGAAGATAGAGGATTTTAATATAGGATTAATAAATAACAACACCACGATTTACTAATTAAATCATGATTTACTTTTTTATTATATGTTTTACACTAAAAACATTGTTTTACCTTATAAAACAATCTTTGGCGATTTAACACGATCGACTCCTTGAAACACGCTCTTCATATTGCGGTCACGACCCAAAATTAAAGATCATGGTGTTGAACACTTTTTGCATTTTATGTCAATCAGATGTAAATTTGCATATAAATATTACTTATTTTTAAATTTATATTTTAGTTTCTTCTTAGATAAGTACTGTGAAAGTAATAGATGCGATAATGTTCAACCTTCGTTAATAAGAAATAATAAACAAATCTCTATAAAATTGATGAAAAAGGGTTTATAATCGTATAATTAATAGCATAGAAAACATTTTATAAAGAATTTATAACGCTTCTCTTTAATATAAAATTTAATAAAGTAGAATCTCTTTTGCTTGAACCTAGTTAATTTAAATACCTTTCTTATTCAAAATTGACTCTGCATTTTTTTACTCAGTTTTAATTTTACGGAGTGAGGCAAAAAATCAAAACAAACAATTTTTAAAATAAATTTGAGTGTAATTTGATCATCAAGTCTTTCACTTTTGCTAAAAGGAAGAAGAGGAAGAGAGAAGAGAAAAGGAAGAAAGGGGAAACTTTTGCTATATGTCATCCATGTAAGATAATTATAAAACCGTAGCTTGAATGAAATAGGGAAAAAGTGTTAAACAGCTTACATAATGCAATGAAACCTACTAATCATTCAAAACTAAATATTGTTTGGTAGAAATTATTCCATTAAAAAAATGAAGCTGTTAAGCTGTCAGGAGAATTAATGCACATGAATTTTATAATTTTGGGACAAAAAAAAGACATCTAATAAATGACTATATTAAAATAAAATATTCTACAATATTTCTTAAAAAAACCTTGATTTTCAAAAGATTATATGGATCAAATATATAGTTGAAAATATGTAGATATACTAATTAAATTTTTCGATAATTCTCAGTTGGTTCTTTTCCTATGACATAGTTGATCGAGATGTTTTTTTAAGAAAAAAGCAGCCGAAATGTAATAGTAGTACCACTTGGTACCTATGAAACTACTCTATATTCCCTGTTCCTTTTAAAAATGCATTTTAACACATTATAATGAGAGAAGTTTGTATACAATATATTCAACTAGTATGATTGAAAATCGTAAGCGTAAAAATCACCACAGCCTTCATATTTTCAATGTACATTTCTGCTCACAATATTTTCCAAATGATCCCCTTTCAAAAAAATGTTGCTACAAATATCTAGACAACCCTTATTTTTTTTCCACTTGAAGAATTCAATTTCCATCCAGGATACGAAAAAAAAAATTCATATGTTTCTCTCTGAAACGGAAAGTAAGGCTCAAGTGAGGATATGAAGTTGGGACACAACGGAAAGTCAGATGCTCTTGGAAAATCTAAAAGGAACCCAAGTGATTTTTATATTCCGCGAAAGCTTATCTTGCTTGTGACATCCCCACGTTATTTCATAAAAGAAAAATAATGGCCATGGTTTTGCATTAAAAAATTAAGACGAAAAAAATAAGACCACGAAAATGAATTTTTTTCAAAAATAAATTAAGGTCACGAATAATAATATGTTATATATTTGTCACTATGCTTTTCATTTAAAAACTGAAATATTTAATGTTCTCATTCATAATTTAATATTAAAAAATATTATTTTAATAACTAAAAATTAAACAAGTTTGACAAAAAATAATAGTTTTAACGTATAAAAATTACATAACAGATAATATATTAAATGAACTGGAACAATAAAAAGAAATAATACAAAAAAAACATAATGCTAATTCAGGTAATCTTGCGTTTTCTAATTTTGACCTGAAATCATTTAAGCCAGATTTGAGGCCTAAAGAATTATTTTAAATATACATTTATTCAGTAAATGTTCATAATTTTGTTTATTTGTAAGTTAGAAGTCGTCAATAGCATTAGGAATGAAATTAAATGATTTAGAATGACTCTCACAGGATAATGCTTTTGTGTGTGTTAAGATAGTAATAGACTAACAATATAAACATAAACTAAAATTTTTAAAAATTTTTTTCAAAATGCATAGCCACAAAAAACAGTTTAGAACTATTATTTTTGACTATTTATTTTGACTATACTACTCAATTTCTTATGATCAAATGCAGTTGTAAAAATATTTGAAATTATTTATCAAATATCTTAAATAATAAATAATTAAAACAGCCTTAAAAGCAAAAATCTCTCAAAAAAAAATCTTCATCTTTTAAAATTGTAGAAGGATTTTCAAACAAATAAAAAATGTTTTTTTTTTCTTTATAATTATAAGGATTTATATAATTATGCAATTTGTTAATGTATATATCGATTCATGAAAGGTTTTGAAATTATTCACAGAAAATCAAAATTAATAAATTATTAAAAAAGATTTAAAAACACAAATATCGCATATAAAATTCGAAATGACTATCTGATCAAAACATAAGAAGCTTTTCAATAAATTAAAAAACATATAAGTTTTTTTCCTAATATCTATTGATTTTAATGCACACTGCGAAAAATTCCGGGTCACATTATGGAAAAAGTACCAACACTCGATGCCGATACTTTTTGGAGTAAAATCCATTTTTACTCGAACATTTTACAGAACAAAAAATCCGATATACCTTAATTCTTACAGTAATAATTACCGCAAGATTACTGTATCACTCTGAACAAATAAATAGTATTGTAAAATATACGTATACAGTATTTTGCAGTAAAAATGTCTTTTATGGTAGAAAGTATTTTACGAATGAAACACCCAAAGCACCGGTACTTTATATCGAAAATTGATTAAGACATTTTTACAGTGCAGCAAGGCAATAATATTATGTATAAATGCATCCAAGAAGTATTAGAAATTATTATCTAAGTATTAGAACTAATAAATTTGGAAAAAGTTTTATGGTAATAATAAAAAAAAATCAAAATGATTATCTTTTCAAAACATAATAGGATTTTCAATAAACAGTAAAACGTTTATGGGCATTACTTATTAACATTTATGCAGCAATGCAGTTAGTTTATGGATAAAAGCATTCATAAAAGTATTAAAAATTATTCTCTAAATTCCAAAACTATTAAATTATTGAAAAAGTTTTAAAAACACAAAGGTTATATAAAAAATTCGAAATGATTATATTTTCCAAAATAAAAAGGATTTTAAATGATTTATAAGACGTTTTTATTTTTTTCCGAATACTTATTAACATTTATGCAGTAATTAGTTTTTGCATATTATGCAATTAGTTTATGCATTAATGTAATTATAAAAGTATTAGAAATATTCACTTAATATCGAAACAAATAAATTATTGAAAAAACTTTAAAAACACAAAAATCACACTAAAAAAACTCTAAATGATTATCTTTTCAAAATAAAGAAGAATTTTTAAGTGAGTATCAAAATTTTATGGATTTTTTTTTCTCAATGCTTATTAAACATTTATATAGCTACGTAATTCGATTGTGACTGAATGGATTAAAAAAATCATTAGAAATTATCTACTCTTCATCAAAGCTAATAAATTAGTAAAAAAGGCTTAAAAGTTTTCATTTGAAAAAATTCGATATGCTTATATTTTGAAAACATAAAAGAATTTTAAATAAGTTATGAAACGTTTATATTTCTTTTCGAATACCTATTGACATTTATGCAGAAACTTTGTTAGTTCATGCATAAATGTATTCGTAAGAGTATCAGAAATAGTCACTTAAAGCAAATAAATCATTGAAACAGCTTTAAAAATACTAAAGTCATATAGAAACACAGAATGATTATCTTTTCGAAACAAAGATTGATTTTCAAATAATTATAAAAAATTTTATGTTTTTTTGTCTAATACCTATCACAGATTTATATAACTACGCAACGCGTTTATTTATAAATGGATTCAAAAAAGTATTAGAAATGATTCACTCCATATCAAAACTAAAAAATAAATGAAACAGCTTTAAAAACGCTAAAGTCATATAAAAAGTTTAAAATCACTATCTTTTAAAAGCGTAGAAAGATTTGTAAATAATTATAAAACTTTTATCGTTTTTCGTAATATTTATTAATATTTTAATCGAGATTGCGAAAAACCTTGATTACTTTAATCAAGGTTTGAGAAAACTGAAAGATATCTTTATATTAAATGTTATCATAAATTTTCAAAAAAGAAGAAATTGCGATGAAAGAAATTAAAAAAGTTCCAATGTTTCTTTGCTAAAAAGATATAATCTTGTATACTTCAAACTAAACATGGCGGAAACGTTGAAAAGTCACGTACGTAACACTATTACTTATCATAAGCATTAATTTAAATTTCTTATGAGTGGCCTTGGATTAAGGAAGATTGCAATTTAGGATAATTATAAGAAATTTCTTCTTAAAGAAGATCACCGATTATTTAATGGACCACTGGTTAATTAAGTTCTCAGCACTTGTGTTTTTCTAAGAACTAGAGTTCTTTAAATTAAGTGTTTGTTTTATGTATTATCAGAAAATGATGCTTTTATTCGTGTAAATAAAAATTATGAGAATTTATTTTATTTTTGCTATTTTATAACCATCGTTGATCAGGTGACCCAATTTTAGTTCTACGACAACTAATGTTAAACTCCTTGTAATTTTAAACCCAACCCAGAAGACAAGAAAACTCCTGGATCATGTTTTGGGAGAAATTTGCCCTCGTGGAGGACTTTTTTAATGGAACTAACCCGCATTTGGGTTGCATAGAATGGAAAACCACGGAAAATGTCAACGGTTAACCCGACGGCAAGGGGACTCTAACCCTGATCCGTCTACCGCTGAAGATATTTCACGTCAGCACTGTGGTAGTTGCGAGCTATGTGCGGAATTAGTATCGACCAGCCATCGCTGGGATTCGAACCTGGTTCACCTCTTTGAATGGTGAAATCAATATCCCTGAGCCACTACGGCACCTATATATTATTCCTGTTTCTCCTATTCTTATTTTTTCTACTACTTATTTCTGTTATTGATTAATTTCCAAAAATTCTTATAAGAGAAACGTTCTGTGAAAAACGTTCTGTGTTCATTCCTTAAAAAGGTATCATTTGTTTTAAAAAAAATCCCTAATATTATGAAAGTTTAATCTTAAAAAAATTTAGACAAAAAAAAAATAAATAAAAAAATACGAGATTCTTCTTTAAAAAGTGGAATTTTTTCCGCAATAAATTCTTATCGGATCATTTTAGGAACACAAATAAGATCTTATTTTGTACATAATGCAGTCAGCTTAAATTTTTATAAAAGTCTGTGTTGAATGGACAAATTAAAGAATAAAATTTGTATTTTCTAATCCCACTCGAAAAACATACTTTTTTTAAATGAAGAGAATATTTGTTAACGTATTATAATTACACAGTTATAAATTTCTTGGAAAAATTAGTTATATTACACTTTATTTAATTTTTATTTTTCCATATTCAAGCAAAACAGTCAAAGAACCGTAAATAAGATGGTGGGTAATCAAACTGTTAACTGTAAACTGTATGGTTAATCGGACGTACAGACTGCTGACGATTATTTTACCATAATTTTAGAATGAAAATTCTAGCTGTGTATTCAAAAATGTTTAAAATAAGGAATTACTAATGTTTTTTTTTTTTAATAAAAGACAGGTTTGATGCCATTACTAATATTATAGTAGTTGTTGAAGTATCATCATTGACTTTTGGCAGTTATATATACATCTTAATAATGGATGAATTAAAATGATCATTCTCTCAGAAAAATAAATAAAATCATTTAAGAAAAGTTGATTTTTTAATTATTGAAAATGACTATAATTCAAAAATATAAACATAATAAGGAAAAGAAATCCCTTTACGGGATCAAGATAAAACCTTCTCTTACAGTGGCGTACGCATAATTTTTTCAAGGGGGGTGTTCATAATTTTCTGAAACTACTAAAAGAAATTCAAGTATGTAATAAGCACTATTATTTCCCTAATTTAGACAGCTAGACAATTTTGACTTTTTATTTAGACAACACTCTTTAGTTAAATTTTGATTAGATTTTTTAAGTTTAAGAACATATTTTTTTTATAATAATTATTTTATTTTATTAAAATATTTTATTTTTATTGAAAAGTAAGAATTAATCAAGCCGGAAAAAACTACTCATAATGTGACAGCTACCTAAATAATATCCGTATAAATGTGAATATTCTATAGAACTATTCTATGACCAAAAAATAAGAAAAAATAACTTACCAACAAATAGAGAATTAAACCAGTATACAAACACGCTAAAAATTTATTGATTTATACAGTAATATCCAAACAACGGTTTTTTTTCCGCAAGTTTGTTTGAAATGTCTTCTACAGCTGGGGTAAATTTTCTATGAATGTTTCAGAGCGCCAATCATTTTATTCTATTATTACCCGTTGAATTGCGTAAATAAGTCTTTAAAGAGCGTAAAATCGAAAAGGATCTTTCGTTTGCACTCGTTGAGACAGGTAGAACGACCAATATTTCTAGGAGTCTGAAAATGTTTGGTGTTATATCTTTGTTGCACATTCCAAAAGCATCCGCCGCAGTTTTTGGAACACTACCTCCGTCTTCCCTAATCCTTTTTAGTCTTTTATACCAGAGTTTTAGTTCAAACTTGAGGTTTTCTTTACAGGTATCCAAATCTTGAGCGTAAAATTCCACTAGTGCATCAAAAGCCTTTATGTTTGAAGTTGGCGAATGAAAGGATGGGCAGGAAGAAGGCACTGAAATCCTTTCAAAATATCACGATGCGATACAAGTCTTAAATCTAATTGTGTTATAAAATTTTCTATAAATGGAATAAATACATTAACTCTGAAATATGTTTCGGGTGTCGATGAGGGAAAATTAGCGCGATTTTTCTGTCTTCCCGTTATTCTAGGAATTTGTATGGAAGATCCAATGCTTGTTTGCATAAGAGAAGAAGATCTGAATATTTCAGAGAATATTTCAGTGGCATTTTCACGCATTAATTTTAGTTCTCTCATAACATCTTCTGCAAGACTCACTGCCTCTATCAAATCTATGCTTGTTTTTTGTAGGTATCTACAAAGATGGATTGTTATGGTGAAAACTTTGTAAATGCACAAAAGAGACATTACGAACTGGCAATGGATACTGTGCACAGTAAAGAATTAGCTTGAGTAGCTGATTTCTTATCCTTCCAATCTGATATTTTTTGAAGAATTTCAACAGCGGTTACTGAGTCGTATCTTTCCATCCAACGGGTTGCACATAGCTGTTTAATTTTCTTTCATTTCGAATCCTCATGTCCTCTGAGAGCGAGACCTTGATTTCCACAAAATAGGATGGTTTCAATGAATGGAGTAATGTTTTTTTCTATTTTCTTGTGCTTGAAATGTTGAAATGTGCTAAATCTGTTTTCTTTTTCTTGAGTACAGTATCTCCAATGGTATTGTTACTGATTTCTTCACCAGTCGAAATAGTCACGACGACGGGTTCGGCTATTGAATGGACTTTTTGTTAAGACAAAACAAAACAGATTTAGCGACGAGCTCCGAAAGACAAGCGGCAGAGATAACTCTTAGTCTGACTAACTAACTCCACTATACTCCGTTCCCCCTTTTATATAATTTCTCACCGCATCTCCAAAATTCTCGAATTGTCTCAAAGACGACAGAACGTCTAGAATTCCAGAATCATCGCGTAAAGATCTTGCGAATGCCAGCCAGTCTCGTAAACTATCGCGACTGGCAGGACAGAAAGGAACCAGCGATTGGGGCTCGCCCGTAACAGTATCTCGTGAATTTGGTTTCAAAAGTACAACCCTATTATAGTAAATGTTTTTTCAGTATTTTGAGAAATACCGTGAGAAAAAAAAGTAGGCATAAGGCAAATAAATTATATAGTCTTAAAAAATAATAGCCCGCATAATTTCTACTAAAAATTTTTTTGTTTGACATTTTGTCTGAGCTGAAGGGGTGTTTAAACCCCTAAACCCCTCCCTTGCGAATGCCCCTGTTCTCTTACATTGAGAGTTTAGTTAGCATGAATGTCAGTTGAGATTGATAATCAACGGTTGGGACTGGGAGGTCTGAAAGGGCACCCCCAGTCGCCACAAATTTGAAATTGAAAGTGAATGAATTTTTTCCCAACGGACAACAGAAGCATGGAGAAGAGATCCAAGGTTGGAGAATTATTAAAATATAACAAAGCCAAAATAAAGCCAACACACCGTAATCAACATTAGGTTCATAAATACTTTGGCGATCACAAATCAGAAACAAACTGTGATAATTATTATAACCATTTAACTGAAACATATTTGTGGTAAGAAATTAATAATAAAGAGTTATAAATAGATTTTTGTTTTCGATTAGGCGTGGCAGTGAGTCTACATTTGTATTGAAAAAAAAAAGTTAGCCGTTACATTAATCGATAAGAAAAGAATAAAATATTTTATGTTCGCGTTAAAAAAAAACTAATTGATTTAATTTAAATATAATTTGATTAATAATGATGAGAAAAATAAGTTTAAGTAATTAAAGATATTTAAAAAACAAGGAAATATGTAATCCCAATTGTGGCATCACAACAGGCATAAAGTGTTAAAAATTGAAAACACATTTATAAAAAAAGTAATAACGTTATTTTAGGAAATTCAATTATTCACTGCATGAAAAAGTCTAATTAAAACTACTAAAATGTGATCAAATTCTTCATGTTTCTGGAGTTCTGGAAAAACCAAAAGGCTCTGTAATTTTTACCGAATCACTTTGGTGAAGATTTAGGTAAAATTTATAATAAAATATGAATATGGTTTAATAATGCGTGAAAAAATGTGATAATTTAATCATATTTTTAAGTATGATATTCGGTTAAAATTATTTTTCTGTTTTGTTTATTTTGCTAAGTAAGAGGCAATAAGAAGTATAATTTTGAAAATCAGATATTCCCACAAACGATTAACATATGAGCGGAAAGCTTACCAAATGAATGGTTGAAGGTATTCGGCTACCCAAAAATTGCGATTTTCATCAAAAATTGTCAAATCGCAACTTTTTTTTAAATTATTTTTTAGCTTCAGAAAAATATTGAGATTTTTTTAAATTTTTCATTACTAGAAAGGAAGTTACGGGTGTCTTAGTTGGAGCTGATCTGACAGCTTCAGAAAAATATTGAGATTTTTTTATAATTCTCATTACTAGAAAGGAAGTTACGGGTGTTTTAGTTGGAGCTGATCTGACAGCTTCAGAAAAATATTGAGATTTTTTTATAATTCTCATTACTAGAAAGGAAGTTACGGGTGTTTTAGTTGGAGCTGATCTGACAGCTTCAGAAAAATATTGAGATTTTTTTATAATTCTCATTACTAGAAAGGAAGTTACGGGTGTCTTAGTTGGAGCTGATCTGACAGCTTCAGAAAAACATTGAGATTTTTTTAAATTTCTCATTACTAGAAAGGAAGTTACGGGTGTTTTAGTTGGAGCTGATCTGACAGCTTCAGAAAAATATTGAGATTTTTTTATAATTCTCATTACTAGAAAGGAAGTTACGGGTGTTTTAGTTGGAGCTGATCTGACAGCTTCAGAAAAACATTGAGATTTTTTTAAATTTCTCATTACTAGAAAGGAAGTTACGGGTGTTTTAGTTGGAGCTGATCTGACAGCTTCAGAAAAATATTGAGATTTTTTTAAATTTCTCATTACTAGAATGGAAGTTACGGGTGTTTTAGTTGGAGCTGATCTGACAGCTTTCGTCTGCACGTAGCTTCTTGAAACTAAAAGCATCTCATCTTGCTCTTTTTTAATTTTAAACTATTTACTCAGGGTTTTAGTTCCTGCTCTTAATTAAATTGCTACTGTCAAGCTTGAACTAATATTTCATGAAAGTATCAGGTAACTGAACCTGAAAATGCAGTTGAATGTGTGTTTATTTTACGAGTTTTTGGGATGAAAGACTCGTCAGAAAAAGCGAAAGTTTACTGAAAATCAGTACACTGCTAGTGTTGTTAACAACACTGAAAAAAATGTTTTTAATGATACAGAACTTGATTAATGAACAGTTCACTTGATTTTGAACGCTCTTGAAAACGTAACTATTCATTTTTCTTATGTTCGTGGCCATAGCGGTATTTTGGGCAATGAAAGAGCAGACCAATTGTCTAGGGATGCTACGTGTGGGGAAATATACTTAAGGGTGTTTGTTCCAGCTTCTCACTGGAAGCGCATCGCTAGAGATAAAATCATTGCGGACTGGAATGCTGAATTTCTTGCTTCGCTCTCGGTCGCTTTGGACGAAAAGGTCCTTTCCATCCATTTTTCACCGTTTGCAAAGTAAATTCTTTGCAACTGATTTTAAATTAACCCAAATTTTAACTAACCATGGAAATTTTAAGAGATATTTATTTCGTTTCCATCTGGAGACCAGTGGAATTTGTGCTTGCGGCGTTGCTGATGAAGATGCTGAACATATTCTTCATCATTGCAATCTGTATGCGAGTGCCCGAATGAAATAAAAGACTGATTTGAGGCGTCTTTCTATTTGTTGGCCTCCTGTCTTATCAGAACTGGTCAAAAGTATTGAAAGTCTTGCTGCCTTGCGGAATCTTGTTTTTAATTTAAATTTGTAAATTTTTCTTTTTTTGTTTTCTACATACAACTGTAAGCCTCATGCTATACGTTGTGGTGCATAAGGAGTTTTAAGTCGTTTAATAAAAAATAAAAATAAATAAATAAAAAAATGATGCAGAAAATGTCAGTTTTGTCTAAAATAGGTAAATCAGTAACTGATATTTCATTGAATTATGATGTTGAAACTCTTTCTGGGCACATAATTTTTTTATATTTAATTACTGATGTTGATATTCATGTTAAATTCTTGCCCATCCTGTTTAAAGCAAGGACTATTGTTGATTGAAGATTCCAGATATGGCCTTCAATCAAATTTCTGTCTAAATTGTAGGGACTGTTCTTTGATAAAAAGGATGCACTTATACTTCTAACGTTGACAGTTGAAATACTATCAATCTTCTTCTTGTATTTGGAATGAGAATTGTAGGAAACGGTTTCCCAGCAGTGCATAAACTTTTCAGCACACTTGATATTCCATTCATGTCCAGAACTTTATGTAGGTTGCAAGAGATAAAACTATCACTGGCTGCTTCAATAACAGCTCGTTGTTCAATGTTAAATGCTGCAAAGATACTCTTCTAATAAAAATGAACGCGGTGTAACAATTGATGGTACATGGTAAAACGAGGGTATCTATAACTAAATTGTGTTCTTTCTGTGGAAACGGGAAAAGTTTTGAATGTTGAAGTGCTTAATCAATTCTGTAGCATTTGTAGTAAGCGTACAAAAGAAATTAGTTCATCAAACCACTCTCTTGTTAAACATGTGTGCCAAAACTACAAGGATTCATCTTCAAACATGAAAACTGTTGGTGTTCGACGGATTTTTGAACTCTCGAAATCTACGGAGTTTACGATATACTTCATACTATGGAGATAAAGCCTTTAATAATGTAAAAGATGTCTATGTCCCTGTTAGTGTTTCGAAATTAGAGTACATAGGACATGAACAGAAAAGAGTATTCTCTCGCTTGCAAAAGTTTGAAAAAAACTATGAAATGTTTGCGTGGAAAAAGCAAGTTCACCGAAATATTTATTGATATGTTCTAAACTTATTATGATATTGCTATTCTTAGCAATGTTTGTAATCTGCCTGGAATGTAAGATGCAGTTATTGTAGCATTTAGCCTCTGTTGCTCTACCGATGAAAAGAGTATGCAAGCACAGTGTCCAACTGGAAAATAAGAAATATCAGAAAGCCTTGAATAAAGTAAAAACATGGTACAAAAAGCTTATCCACTACAATATTAAACAAAGTAAGAGCCATTTACTGGGATTTATGTGATCAGAAGCTCTTGCATAAATGTTTGCACTGTGAAACACAAAATGCCAATGCAGGTTCATTCAGAGTTTTTATGAAATATAATTCCGAAAGAAACATTTGTTGAGCTTTTCACACTTAAATTGGGTACCTACATATCTGTAATACAATTTAATGATGGTGCAAAGGGAATTCTGTCTGTAATAGATATTTTAGAAATACCCAAAGGTTTTCACTGTCAAAGGTTTTTCGAAAGTCAATGAAACAAGGTTAATTGATACCAAGATACAATAATTCCTCATTGGAAAAGGCAAGCGGAAAATTTTGAAAGGAATAAAAAAAAAAAGGAAAAACTGTTTTAGCTGAAGAAAATGAGGGCTCAACGTATAAAGATAGGGAAATTTAATCCATTTATTGTGATGTGGCTGAATCACACTTGCGCCGAATCGTTTTTTTTATTTTTACGGGTTTAATTTAGTTTTGTTATATATCGTAAGCAAGTAAAAGTTATTTTAGTTCAGTTATTTTAGTTTTGGTTTTCTTAAATGCAGTGGCATTTCTACCTTTAACTTTATCATAATTTAACTTTCGGATTCTGAAAAGGTTTCATATGTACTTCGTGGTCTCTTTTATAACTGTTGTTACTCAATAAAGATTCTTAATCGCTGCTTATACAGGATCTAATTTATCGTAATCTTAAGTAACTAAAACGTAATATAAACGTATAATAATAATTAAACTTTATTTCGTATTCTTAATATCGTATAACATGTCAACAAACTAATAGAACACAAAAAATCATCTCTCTTCTTGTTGCCAGATCTGCTTATGCTAACTTCAGTAGTAATACAAGTTCCAACAATAAGAACAAACGTAATACCATCTGTATCTCCTTCCAAAGTGATACAGTTATAATCATGACTATTTTTAAATATAATCAGGACTATTTTTAAATATATCCTATTAATCATGACTATTTCAAAATATAATTAACTTATAGATTAATTAAAATTATCGTGCTATTTTACAGCACAACATAAATATAATTTGTTCTGTAAAATTTGTTTTTTAATTATGTATTTTTTTTCTAAATGTGTGCTAATAAAAACCATAGCTTTATAAAAAACCAGAATTTACTTCAAACAGTTACACTTATTAACGAAAATATTACCAAATTAATGGTTTAAATACCGTATATTTTGGTTTTAATACCTGATTTTTTTTAACAGAAATGCCTTTACCATACAGTACGGTAATTTTACCAGATTTTCCCCCCCGTGTTGATATAAAGCATAAAACCATGAACTATGATGAAAAATAGCAACTATTGTTATCAGAGTAAATGAAATATTTATTAAATTTTAGAATGGAAAATAATATAGAATAAAGGAGTATGTGATGAAGGAGTAACAGTCTTATGGGTATATCGTTGCAATCAGAGTATTCCAGTCTAGAATAATTTTATTCTAGCTTTCTAACTACGCATTTTATCTAGTTTTCGCTCTTCTTGTTACAATAGAAACAAATAGTTTATAATCTTTGACATTGCCTCTTTTAATATTTCTGCATCTTGTTTTATTAATTAACAAAAATTTTGGCTAATTCTTTACCTCGATTTGGAGCTAATGCAGCATTTGGATTATTAAATGCAGATGCTTATACGAAATGTAATAGAAGACTATTTAAAAGCCCTGCTTTAAATCCCCCCCCGAACTTGGCTATCTTAAAAGTAAAAAAAAGTAGTGAACATTTGAGAATTGTTTTATTATAAAAGGACATAACTTCCAAGAAAACTCTTTTAAATGTTATAGTTTATTATTTTTTCTGTACTAGTTGGACTAGTTTTAAAGTTTGAGTAATGTAATTGTTATTTTTTAAGAAAATTATTTTTGTCAAAAAACAAAGCTTAGCGTATATATGAACACATATTATGTTTATATTTACATAAACATTTATTATATATATTTATAGAACAAATATTTTTATGTAAGACATTGCTAAATAAGAACTTTCTTTAGTACAAGTCTTACAGCCAATCACTCCAAAGTGATAATATTTTTAGTTTACCAGATCTTTTCTTCTAGAAAAATGATTACTATTCACGTGAATTCTTTATCATATATTCAGCGATAAAGAATTCACTGTATAAAACATCTAGCTTTAATTAGCTTTTTACCTTTTCAAAACGTGTTTGTACTTGAAATACTTCTAGTCACCAGTTTTCAGTTGAATTAATATGAACTGCAGCAAATATAACGGCTTTCTTAATTGATTAATTTAGTGAACATTCGAGTCAAGTTAACTCGTTTATTTTCAGAGCGAGCTTTGGGGGTGGGCGGCTTTGGGAATCGGGGAGTTTTCCATTTCCGCGTGTCAATATTTAACTTTCGAGAACTCGCTGATCAAAGAGCTTATCTAATTTATGGAAATTGACGGTTAAAAATGCTGGAATAATCTAAACAGTAAGTTACGAATAAAGAAAAAAAAACATTCGGGTAGTCTGAAAAGTAAAATCTTACTCATGGTTTTGAAATAAAGATTGAAAAATTGAATTGGAATTCGTTGAACTTTCTGATTTGGACATAGCTCAAATTGCTTATTTAACGCTGTTTTTCGAAGCACTGTCTCCAAGGAAAATAAAAAAAGTCACAATTTAAGTGTCTTACACTAGAAGTAATTCGACGATTTTAAACTGTTCATATAATATTGCCGTGAAGAATTATATGGGCTTTAGAACAGACAAATAATTTAAATATATAAAAAATTATTAAATTTTTTTAAAAAATCGCCAATTTGGCTACATTTGTCAACCTAGATGAAAATTCTTAAAATCTCTACTTTATTCTCAGATTTTTCACATTTTTGTGAGTCCAGATAATGCAGCATTGGAGTAAGTTTTCAAATATTAAAAAATCGGTCCACAAAGGTTTTTCATTTTCACTAAACTGTGGTTTTTATCCATAATGACGTTTTGCTCCATTTTCGAAATAAGCGCAGACAGCGCTGACTTTAGATAGGCTAAACTTGAAATAACAGTCATGAGTAACAGTTGTAAACTCACAGCAGTTATAAAAATAACATATTACTCGCATATCAACATCATTTCATATTACGGCAGAGCCTTCGAAAAACTGGCATAATAAAATAGGCATAGTTTGAAATGTATGTTTTAAAAAAATGAGGATACCTTAAAATACTTATTCAATTGCACAAAAAAGAAAACTCCGTAATAACTTTTTGCCTAATAAATTAGATTTTTACCTGATAGACCTCAATTATAATGTTTTTAGTGAATACGCTTTAAATAAAATCAAATACAAAAAAGTAGTTTCTCATTACAATTATCTGAGAAAAAACATTGCAGGATCTAGTGCATTGCAGCATAATTAAAATTTTTTAAGCGTGAAAAAATAACAAAATTGTTTCTTTTATTTAAAATTAAAGAGGATTTTGGTAAGGTTATAATTTTGCGAAGCACTTTATTTTTATTGATTTTCACTACTATGTTTTACTTTTTATTCTGTTTTCATAACGTAACTTATGCACAAAAAATAATAAATAAATAAATAAAGAAGAAAAAAAAAACAATCATAAAAAGACTGCTTTTATTAACGACTTCAAACATCTGCTTTTAAAGGATACTTACTATGTTTTTTGAGTATTGTGACATTTTTTGAATTTAATAATCAGAAGCAAAAGCAGAGAATAAAGAAGCTCAGAGATTAGAAAAAAAAGTAAAAAAAAGAATAAGTATTAGAGTTTTGATTAAGAGACTGGCAACATCTGGAGAAAGGTCGATAGTCATATTTAATTTTCTTTTTTTTTATCGATGGATAAAAGGTTATTTCCAAGCTGCTATTTGTTATCTTACTTTTTCTCCTTTTATATGAGTGATTTTTAAAAGTTTTATCATTTTGTATTCAGAATTTCACATTTTTATGAGATAGAAATTCAACGCGAATATTTGTTACATAAAACATATATATTCTGAATAAAGTTGGGTACTCAAACAATGATTCAAACTAATATTTTGAATAGTAAATTAAATTAAAAAAGTTTATTTAAACTGTTAAAACGATTTAAAATTAATGATTATTTTATTTGTACAAATCAATTGTCTCCATTAACTTTTTTTAAAAAAAATTTCCATATATTCACAAATCATTTAATTGTAAATAATCTGTGGTTTTGTTTTGGTTAACTTGATTGAATAAGCTCTGATTTTCTATACAGTCAACTCGAATGAATGTATATTTTAAGATTGGAATCATTGTGTAAATTATTTTATTTGGAATTAGTTTATTCAAATTATTTGATTTCAGTACATTGATTTAAATAAGTTTTATTGAAACAGTCTATTTATATAATTTCGTTAATTATCTGAAACTTATCTGAATTACAAACCCTGATGACGGTCAGAGCTCTGTTTAAATATTTAAAAAAATTTTTTAATTCTTATTAGTGAAATCTAAGGCTGGAACTAACTGGAATTTTAAATAAGTTTATTTGAATATCGATTTGAATCACTGATACGAATAACTAAATTAAACTGATTCAGTTAATTTGAATTACTTTAATAAATTATTTTGCCTAATTTGAACAAATAAATTGTAAGCATACGTATCATATGTCACAAAAATGGCCAACAATTTAAGAAATAAAATTTTTAATAAAAATGCACATATGGTTTGCTGTGTTCCATTTAGAATCAGTGATTTATTCTCCTCAAGTTTCATATTTATTAATGAAGATAGTTCTGCAAAGAGATAAAAACCTTGAAACAACGATTCAAGCTGACCGCAATTTGCAACAATATGGCGTAGCTAAATTAACAGACACATTTGCAAATAATTTAGTACGAATTACCCACGATGCAAAAGAAAACGTTTTAAAAAAGTGTCATCTATTGATGAAATTTGAAACTTAATTTTTGAATTCATATTAAAAGTTTCTAAGTAAAACGAAACAAAACGTATACCTCTTTCTCCTCCGATTTAGATTAACTGATTATTTTATATCGTTGACCCTCATTAAGACGCCTAGTATCTCGCAGAAAAAAGAAATTAATTGCCAACACAAACTTTACTGTACATATGAAAATTGAACTGATTCTGAAGATCGAAAAAATATTACGCAGAAAAGATCTAAATAAATGCAATTAAGAGTTATCTTTTGATTACAAAGTTGGACCCATCTTTAATCTGGCATTACTTTACTTATTTTATTATTGGTATTTTAGGACCAATATTACATTTGAAAAACATGAGATTAACTGACTCTTTAAATATAAGCTTGAATTTTTATTATTAATTTTAAAGGGCAATATCATTTCTTCTCCTTTACAATTGTAAATTTATCTTTTTTGTTTAAATTAAGGCGACTGCCTGGGTACGATGAAATTTTTTTTAAAAAAATAAATTTTATTTTTAAACATATGTGTTATTGGTTCAAGTGTGATATAAAATTATGCAAACAAGAAGAAATATTTTTGAATATCACATAGTTTTTAAAATATTTTAAAAATTAAGCCTAAAATGAGCAAAATTTAGGGCTTACGCCAGACACCATACACTTAATTTAAATTAATAAAATACAATTTCTTTTTCTGTACAGATTACTTTGACCCTTATCTGGGTTCTGAACTAAAGGTTTATGAAAATTCAAAAAATTACCCAATTTAAGTGCTAAAATCTAGAAAAACAGTCATTTTTTAGTTTTTTTTAAAACTTTTTTGTGTTTATATGCCTGTAACATGACCAAATATTTAAATTGAAACTTAGTTTTAGTTCAAAACACAGTATATATAGTTTATAACATTGTTACCAAATTTCATAAAAAAACTCCCATTAGTTTACGAGTGTCTGGCGTGAATCAAAATATTGAAAAATACAGTTTTTCAGAAAACGCATTTAAAGATTTATTTTAACAAAAAAAGTTACATAGACTTATTCAACAAGCTTAAATTTAATAATATTTGTAGTTCAACCCTTTATGTAGCTCTTGCCTTTTACAGTTTGCATTTTAATTCATTATCTTTTTTTTCATGACCAATTTTCTATTGAACGACAAACAGTAACTCAAGCTCACGATTTTCTTTTTTTCAAAATGTTAGTTATGTATGCAATAATTCACAGCAAATTACCACCAAACTCCTTTTAAAACAGTTTTAAGTTGTTAGTATTAAATGGCAAACAATACATAAGTCATTTTAGAATGTAGTATAGTTAAATATTTATAATTTTTCATAAAAGAGGCAAAAATGACACGTTAATTTTTGCTATATTTTGTATACACAACTACATGCTTAAAAATATAACCTTCATATTACACACTATTATTATTTTTAACTTTATTTCAAAGTAAAACTGTATTATTTAAAATAAACATTAATAGATATGCCTTTCCTATGAAAACACAAAATTTTACAGTACATACTTTCGTAAAAAGATCTACTATGTTAGCATATTTGTTTACTTTAACTAAACAATGAAATAAAACATAAAATTTTACTTCACATCACAATAGTTAAGTTCATAATAAATAACCATTAATTTTAAGTGTAATTTCATTCAAATTTTATGCAAAACTTTCTAACGCCAATGAGATATGAAAAAAATAATTTATGAAAAAAATAATTTATGAAATTGATAACTACACTTTTACATATAATAAAAGATCAAGTTATATGAAATATATCAGTCTAGAATTGTCCAGCCTCATATGATACACCATCTTTCAGTTCATACTTATTCGATTTTACTTTTTTTGCAGCTCTTCGCTTTTTTCTAGCAATTTTAGTGCTGGATTAAGAAAAGCGTTTTGAATCACTAATTCTTGTTTTATCAAACTCCAAGTACTTAGTAATGGTTTCAGCGTTAACGTTAATGTTTAAGCTGTTAAAAATGGGCAACAAGCCCACAAAACCAGAATTGAACAGTATTACAGCAATATTTGCTCCCAATCGAAGAGTTTGCAATTCGACGAACGTGCTCTTAGGAAGTAAGTTCAATAACACACCATTAAAACTTTCGTTGGCATTTTGCGTCAAACCGTGTAAGCATTTGGAAAGTAATTTTTTTTCACACAGGCTCATGTAAATTGGCTTTATAATGTTTATAATATCATTCGGGAGACCAATAGAAGTTTCAACAAACTTCCCGCGACTGAATTGACACTTTTGGTACTTACACCAGCTGTCTGGCCCTCTTGGGCACTGACCATGCATTGATTGGTTTTTATTTGAGCAGCAGTGATAAAAAGCAGCATAAACAGCAGACATCATTCCCGATAAGTTGCCAACATTACTTCTTATGGAAATCCCATAATAGTTTTGAAGCTTGTCAATAAATTTATCAGTCAATTTGCCTCTGCCACCTAATCCCTTTTTGCTCTTTTTAAAATTACGTAATCTATTTCCAACTCTTTTTTGCACATGGCCAATGCATTCAAATTTTTCTACAGAATCTTGCCCATAAGCGTCTTTCACTTCCGAGAAAGCTTTACAGTCACCATCGCCATAATAATGCACATATTAAAGCTCGCGGTTGGCTACTGACCTTTCAAAGATTCTTTTCGCACCAACGACTTCCATTCTTCCAGATGAGCCAGTGTGATTAACACATACGTGGTTTTCACCCTTCATTGTCTAGCACAAACGACAATATTGGGACATCATTTCTATGTCGATTACCTTACCCGTATCTACTGAGATAACGGAAACACAACCATTGAGAGAAGTGTGGCCGCGACGCTGCTATGTTCCGTCCACAGAAACTCCACATGCATCAGACTTATTTTTATCTTTCACTTCCTTTGAAGCCTCTCTCATATTTTGTTCACTTACACAAAGCACAGCTTGCAACAATTTCTTTTCATTTTCTCTAAATGAACCTTTTGAAATAAAAGGTAAGTTCAAAGTGAAGAAAAGTTTCTTACCAGCAGAATAACCTTTTCCAATCAAACGAAGCCCCATCACAAGAAGTTGATTGAGATTATTTTGCTTTACTGTTTTGGGAGTAGTAGAAAATCCAGTCATGAATCCACAATCACAGGATATCGAAAAGTTTGAACAAATGCCAAACCTTAAATCCTCGGCAAGTTTCAACTTATTATCGAAACAAGCTGGACAACAACATAGAATGGAAATCCCAGTCATTAGCGATGTTATATCAATGATTCTATTTCCTTCTAATTTTTTCGTATCATTTGTAAGTTCCTTTTTTTCCAAATTTAATTTAGAATCACTTGCAGTTTTTATTACTTCACTGCTTGAATCTTGTTGATTCACTGTTTTTGCTTCACTGCTTGAGTTTTTGGTGAATCTATTACCGTGGAAGGATCTTTTCTTAGATCTTTTTTTCGAAGTGCGACCTTTAGCCATTCTTATGACGAAAGCAAAACAATAAAAACAGATAAAGAACAAAAACAAAACAATAAAAAGTACTTAAATAACAACTAAAACTACCGTCAATTTAATATTAAAGCTTTTTTTAATAAGAACGTGGAAAATTTGAACGCTGAATAAATCGTAGTAAACAGAAAATATAAACATCTACATTGATGCCATTCAATTTCATTTCCTTTAAGTAGAACAATTTCACAATTTAAAAAATTTAGAATAACACCCATCTCATGTGCTGTTTAATAAAAGTAGTAGGAAAAATGGGTTTAAAGCTGCTATTCGATCATCAGGGAGCTCGCAGCTGTTTAAAGTTCGGACAGTAAAACAAATTCAATGACCTTGAAATGAACGATTCCATAGCAAGTTGGCTGATTTTATTTATTATAAACATTGTTAACGAGCCACAATAGTTCTAGGTTCGAATCCCAGCGCTGGATGGACGATATGAATTTTTCTCCTGGTCACTGTCATAAAATATTCTCAGTGGTAGACAGATCATGGGTTAGAATCCCCTTGCCATCGGTCTAATCTCGTGGGTTTTTCTTGGCTTTCCTCTCCATGTGGATTAGTTCTATCAAAAAAGTCCTCCACCAATGCTAGTTTGTCTCAATTTTCGGTCCAGAAGTTTCCTTGTCTTTTGGATAGGTTGCAAAATTAAAAGGCTATTGAACTAAACAATCATAGTCGTAAATTCAGAACTGGGTCTGCTGTTCTACGTCAGTAAAATAAATTCTTTTAAGAAGAATTCTTAATCTTTTAACTGTAATAAAATTAGTAACTAAAAATTTTTAAACTCATTTTTTACTTGAATGTACCATTTTGCTTGATAAAGGAAATAGTGAGTAACAAATGCAAACAATTTGATAAAAGCGCAATAAAATTATTCTAAATCTTTATATAGTCCACTTGCTGTAAAATAACCTACTCAATAACAGATTGATTAATTCAGTAAAATTGACATCATTATTAATAATCTTTACTTTAAAAAAACATAATGATTCAAAATTGGAACTTATTTATTACCGGAAAGTATAGTTTTATTAGCTGAATAAAGATATCAGTTCAAAAAGATAATAAAATGCTGTTTTCTCTGTAGTATATAAATATTATCCAGAACACACACACAAAAAAATTATCATTTCAGAAAACTTATCTCACTTCAAAACTGCTTGTGAACTACTTGTAGTTAAAATCGGAGATTTTCTTGACACAAATTAAGTATGGCATACTTTAAAAATACAGCTTTAGGGTAAACAAGAAAATCTTTTTCTTTAGTTCACTCTTTAAACGTCTTTGTTGTTATGTTAATCCGATAATTTGTCCATCCTCTCCAATTAAGTGTCTTCTTTGCTAAAAATCACATCTTTGTTCAAAATTGATGTAGACATTAATCATCTCTGACAGAACTGGCTTAATGAATAAATGGATGAAGTAATAGACCGCTATGAGAAAGTTAAATAATCGTATTTTTTCATCGCCTTTCTTAGAACGAGGTTAATCTCTTTTCTGGAGGATAAACTGTTACTTCTACAAATATCTTCGCATTAAAATATCAATACATTTTTCCAGGGAGGAAAATCAGTAACCAAAAATCAGAAAGTTTTGTGCCTGTGCGATATAATAAAATTTTTGAATGAGGAATGAAATGAATTAAATTGCTAAAGTGGATATAGGGAAAAAATTTGTGCGCTAGGGAAAAATTTGTGCACTAGAGAATGGCACTAGAGAAAAAATTTGTTTTCTGTTGCATGAATTTTTTTTATACGGATTTTGGATATTTTCTCGTCTTTGAATTAAGATCTGTAATCGATTACACTCTCTAAGCTATGGTTTTTTTTCTTTCTAAATGATATTTTAATTTTTTTTATGTCATAATGTACAAATTTAGAAACGCTATATATAAATTATAACAAGGTTAGATAAAATAGTTAAAACAAGGTGAATTGGGGCACATAGTAACGGTTAAAATTTCATTGAAATTCGTGTCTAGAAATGCCGTAATACGCCGCTGGAGACGCTTCCGTATGATGAACTGTTTCTGCCTGTGCTTCTGAACAGGTCTTAATAACTCTTAATCGCGTTTTACGACATTTCCGGGCATGGGTTCCTAATGACGTGCCCTTACTCCTCTTGAAGTTTGTTTATGTAAACTCCTGACATATACACCGAAGAGCCATTACATTATGACCACCCTCCATCTATAACAATGGGCTCGCACAGGTTTTCATGGTTTCTCGCCTAGGAACAATGTTTTCATGGGGCACATTAGGACCCATAATCCTCATAGAACATTCCCTGACGTCTGTAAGCTACTTGAACATAGTTGCAGACCAGGTTCACCCATTCACGGCAGCTGTTTTTCCTGCGGGGGTTGGTGTTTACCAACAGCATAATGCACCATGTCATAAGGGTCGAATCATCATGGATTGGTTCGAGGAACATTCCAGTGACTTTCAAATCATGTCTTGGCCCCCAAATTCACCTGACCTTTATCCAACAGAGCATTTGTGGTCCTACTTGGAAAACCAAGTTTGTGCTGCCACGCTACCCCCTCGCAATGTGAGGGAATTGCAGGACCAGTTGGTGAGCACTTGGTACCAGATACATCAGACTACCTATCAGCACCTTGTGGAATCAATGCCACGGCGGGTGCTAGAAGTTTTGAGGGCTAAAGGTGGTCCTACATGTTATTAGCAGGGTGGTCATAATGTAATGGCTCTTCGGTGTATAACGTTTTTATACATGCACATTATGACAAAAATATACTCTTAAAATAAAGATTTTTTAAAAATGTCATTTTTAAAAAATCTTTAATTTTAGGAGTAAAGCTAATTTCAGATTTAAAATCCTCACACCCGAACTATGCAGGTTAAAGTAATTGTATAATTGCAACTAGATATTTATTCATCGGTGTAATTAATACTAAATAATTCAAGTTGATAGATTTTATTAGCTATTGTTCGAATTGTAAATCCCATTGAGTATATTTAAAGTGTTTCGTAATGTCAGTTCATAACATATATTTTTAAACTCCGTAAAGAACTAAAGATCTGCATATGCACATGGGAGTTGCATTTTATTGCTTAAGCAATTTTATTGCTTTTATTGCAATGAAAACAAAATGCAACCGGAGACTGATAAAAAGCTATTGCCGGAAACGGATGAGCAAAATATAAAAACGGATTGATTGCCAGTTAAAACTTGAAGTAATCGGAAAATAATCTTTTAGCTTCTTCTTCATGACTTCTAATTTTTAAATCTTAATTTGCTCATTAGTGACACAATTAAATGGTGATGATTCGAAAATCAAAATGTGCCTTTAATTTTGATTAGATTTTTTATAGATGATTGTATAGATATTGTATAGGTTTTTTGATCATGATGTTATATATTGACTGCCGCACTTTCAGAAAACTCAGTATAATTTTTTTAAAAATTGTATTTATTTATTTCTTTTGTGGGGAGATTGCTATAAGAGTGCCATATTTCTATTTTGTGCAAAATTATTGTGTTTTAATTTTTATTTTCAATGAATTAATAAATGTTTGAGTTATATCTGTTAGTAAAATAATAATAAAACTTTAGTCTTTTGCTAAGAATCGCCTCACATTAAGGATAATTTAAATTTAATTTCAGCTTTTAAATGAATTTTCAATAATTATCTAAATTAAACATATATTCTTCATATAATCTAAAATATAAATTTCCCGAGATATGAATTTATTGGTGAGTTAACTAACTTAACTCATTAAAAAAACGAAAAAGAAAAGAAAAACTTTTTTTTTAATAACGAGAAGATTGACAGAACACAATGCTCGTTAACTGCACTATAAAAGATTTTAGCGCATCTTAACAATAAAAGAAGTGGCAACTATTTTACGTAATAATTGCTATATTACTGTAATGAAACACTAAGCATTATCCTTTATAATACCCTTTATAATTTTTAACATTGGTCTTAGAATGGCTTATATAAAGCCTACATTGTCCAATATAGAACCTATATTTGCTAAATAATGGATATAAAATATCGGGTGAATCCGACAATTCTATAAAGAACCGATATTGGTTGTAAAGTGACTGTAAAATATCGGGTGAATCGGAGAATTCTATATTGTACCAATATCGGAGAAATAACCTTTGAGCTAAGATTCATGAATATTGGCGCAATGGAAGGCCCAAGTTATTTTTCTACTAAGGTACTTTTAAGGCAAAATAGTTGTCACAATTTCGGTGTTCAATAACACTAAACTTTGTAATGACAATAAGATATGATGCATGTAGGAGTCAGCAAAGCCTTTGTCTCTATACATTTTAAAAGTAAGAACAGTTACTTTAGAAGTCCAATATATTATCCGATTCTATAGGCTCAAAATTTTATAAATGTGAATGTTTTGGATGTGGAGAAGAAGAATATAAAATACTAATACTAAAACTTGCAGTGGCTCAATGAAGTGTTAACAAACTTAAAAACATTTTCTAAAAAGCAGGCAAAATGTTTCGAAAGTAATAGCTCACTGTAATGTGAACAAACTTTGAAGATCTTTTTTAAAAAGTAAGTAAAATGTTTTGAAAGCAATAGATTAACTTTGTATATTAGATTTAGATTCATTTTAAATTTTGTCATGAAAAAAATCGTTTTTCAACACTTATCGCAAAGTATGTTGCTTTCAATATTTTAAGTGTGTTGCTTTCAATATTTTAACTTCTTTCTTCCATACTGCATTGGATCGTCTACTAACCAAGACATTAAGGAGAATTGGGTTCTTAAAAGTGTATTATATGAGATATTTTTTTCAAAGTCATTTTATATTGTTCAAGTGTACTGACATTGTGTCCTCAATGTTTCATTCAAAATATTTTGAGTTCACGTACGATATGCACAAACATTTTTGTATCTATTTTTAGCACTTCAATTTCGATTCCAAGGATCTCTGAATATCTTTTCAAGACCTACTCTAATATTGCGTACTAACTTTTTGGAAATATTTTTGGAATAATTAGTTTTAAATGATAAAACAAAATGATAAATTTCAAATCTAGATTAATTTTTTTGGGAAACTAAAACATAGTTTTATTTATGAGAAACCTAAAATGAGGTTATTTTTGAAAGATATAGGGTGAATTTTTAGTTGTTATAATGCTGGCCATTAAAATTGATGAACCATGAAAGAAAGCAAATAACAGAATGGTTTTTATTGGAGACATATATTTTAGTTGGTAGAGTAAGGGATTAAATTTAAATGAAATTAGGGGTATAGATACCGGAAAATCAGAAAAAAGGTATCCACCCGAAACAAGGATTTAAACATAGATTGTATGGATTTTTAAAGGATATCAGTTAAAGCAGCTTCAAGACTAAGCCATAGTTCCTTAAAGTTTGTAATTGGTTAGAGGTTGTGATTTAGTCGTTCGACATCCATTAAATACACGTTTTTAATTATTCAAAGAGCAGAAGAATGTGCTGGCATGGCATGGTTTGTATTAAGAAAGATCAAAAGATATATGACGCAGCATAAAGACTAGCAAAAGCCATGGTTTTGCCAGCTGTCCTTACTTCTGCAAATGTTGACGAACTTCTTGAGCAGAAACTTCTTTCCCGGCAGTTCCACACTGTTCGTAATGCCATTATACGACCACTTGTGGTCATGCAAATAGAAGTATATGTCTACTTGGACCTTAGCTAAAAGAGGGAGGGCGATAAAATTTAACAAAAAGTGTCGTATAGCCATCTTAAATTCATGGATTCCATAGTGTGTAGATATTTAAGGAATCTCGGTCAACGTGAAAAAGAATAATACAATACGATAAACTGCTACGCTGGCAGGTAATCTTTCATTCATTTATCAATCTTTAATACCGGTAGGTAAAATCTTTCCTTAAAATCAGAAACTTGCTGGTAGTCATTTCATCTTCCATCGCGAAGCATTACAATAACTTTTTAAGCCTATAATAAAGTTTAAATGCAAGTTAACTTAAGAGACACGCATTATATGTGCAGTCATTGTAAGCTGCTCTATATAAATGTGCTAAAAATCTAATCGTTTGCACATCATATCATATTTTATCTGTCATGGTAACTTAACGAGTGTTGTGTGGCATATTTGGGATGCATCAATTTTAATAGCAAGTGGTATGTATATGACTAAAAGTGATTAACTACACATTCTTTGGTTACAATTGAGCAAAAATTGAAAATATTTCTCCTAAAATTTAATATTAAAAATGCATATTACATTAAATCCAGCATATATTACTCTAAATATTATTTAATCGAAACCTCTTTTTTTGTAATTAATTCATAAAACCGCTTTTAAAACTTTCTTTTTTTCAGAAAAAGAACTATAAATGATTTCTTATTAAAATGATTAAATTTTAAAAGAAATACATTACGCAATGCTATTAAAACAAACACCATAAATTTTGATCCTAAATCGTTAAAGCTTGTTTTCACAAATTATTGCTTTTTAAAAAACAAATATGACGGCTAAAAATATGCTCCTTAATGTTTTTATTTTAAGCGCTACATCGCTTAATACTTTCAATTTTAAAGATGAATAATTATATACAATTTATTATTTTATTTAAAGAAGCGAAAATAAATTTAACCCAAAGTGAAAAATGGCAGAATTTAAAACCAAATGACTCCCCTGAGAAAGATGAGACTAAAACATTAGTGCCCTGTTTAACGTTAAGCGCAACGCTGAAAGCAAATTACGTTTTTTTTTTCTTCAAAGGAAAATAGTTTTTGTTGCCATATTTATTTCCCTGACAATTGCCATAGGTATAAAATTTTCATGCGTTATTTACTTTTTAAAACTTAATATGTATCTCAGATAATAATTATTAATTTAAAAACACATATTTATTTATACCGAAAATTTACTTTTTAATTTATTATTAACTTACACCTAAGTATATTTTTTATTTCAAAACAGATTGAAATTATTACATAAAATAAAATTTTTAACCTAAGTTCTTTAATCAGCTTAATTTCTTTAAAATCTACGTTCTATATATAAAATGTCTGTGATCATCTCCTCCCTTACCCTAAACGTTTTAAAGCGTTATAAGCTCCATTTTAAAGCAAACTTTCAGTTACACAAATTACATTTTAATGTTTCGTTTCTTGTTTGCTTTTGAAAGTTTTGACTTAAACAAAAAATAGTATTTCTACATACACTGGGTGTTTCTTTGAGATAGCTTTTAATATAATATTTCAGCATATTTCTAAAAATGAAAGGAAAAAGTATTCAAATTTCGGAACGCAGTTTAGCATTTAACCAAGAAAAAACGAAAAAACTTTTTTTTTAAACTGCCAAAACACTACTAAAGAAGGTAGGGCTGAATGCATCAAAACTTGTTGTTTGATTGCAAGAAATAAAAAGAAGAGTTGAAGGATGATTATTAAAAATACCTCCAAGATGTTTAGGCAATTGAAATGCGTGTTCTGATTATATTTTCACAAAGACAACCACCCTGCAAAGACATACAATTAGAAAAAAACATCTTAAAATTAACATTTTTTAAGTGGTATAATTGTCCTGATTGTTGTGCATTTTATTGAATGCTAGAATTTAGAGGATTAAATAGAATTAATTATTTTTTTTTCTCATTAAAAAGTACTTCTGACTACTTATTAAAGAATTTTTCTATAACATCTGAAATTGTAATTTAACGAAAATGTATTATTTTGTATTTTCCCTTACATGTCAGCAGTGTTGATTCTACGCCTACTGCGTAAATTATGCTCTAAACTGCTTAGGTAAGGACTGTTTAACAATTACATATGAGAGTTTCGGTTAAGATCCAGCCATTACCGTAAATTAAGTTGATTTAACTGTTCCCATTTACTTAAAACCCTTTTAATGGCTGTATTATCCAAACACTTTGAAATGTATGGAAGCTTGTATCCTCCCTAAATGTTGGAAGGTTTCTGACTTAGTAATTAATCCTCGAATTGTCTGTTAACTACTAAACTAGAATATTTTGTTCAAAACTTTGTTGTTAGTTCCTTAATATTATCAAGGCTACTTTACACTTTTTTTCCAAATATGGCTTATTTAAAGGTTTTCTTCTTAATAAAGTTTCAGAGTAGCATTAAAATTAATTTAAGTATGTTATCCAAATATCGCATTGTTCAACTTCTTACTTTATAACAGGAACGTATTGAACTAAGTTTATGTGTTTTGTTCGCTTTTGTAAAAGCGTATCATTGGTACACAAAATAATGTGAAAAGAAAGATCAATGAAAAATGTTCATAGCTAAGTTTTGTGAATATTCAGAGATCTATTGTAAATAATTTTAATTTTATTGTTCTCACCTTATACTTGTGGCGAAATTGGCGACTTATGTTTGGCGCCATTCCTGTTTGCGTGGAACACTGTGGTAACATGAATGGCGGCCAAAACTTTGTAATAAATCCAATATAAGCAAAATTAAGTAACCAAATAAAATGAATTTTGAATCGAAACAAAAATTAATGGAGTAAGCACAGAAAGAAAAGGAGTAAAAAAACTCACTTCTTCATTAAGTTTCAATATCCTCAGATTTAGGTGCACAGAATTCTCTAATAGCAATTAAATTTATGATGAATAGAATCTATGTACCTCCATCGCCACATAAATTCGGCGAAATACGAATCGAAAACGGCGTCTGTGGTGCCAGACTGGCGGGGACATTTTTTTATTGTCCCTTTTTAAGACTACCCACATACCTTCGATCTTATTGACCATAAGCAAAAGTAACCTTACCAGCCGGTATACAACGTAGAACTAACGGACCTCTGAAAATATATGTACTGTTGAACATTTAAAATAAAGCTGAAATCTAAAACCTATCAGAATCGCGATTAGGTTTCAACATCGTCCAGCTTGGCAATCAACCACGATCACAACTTGGCGAGAATCAAGTGGCACCCTCAAATATAGTCTACCCATTTTTTTCATAACAATTCTGACAAAAATGTTTATTGATCATTGATAACATAATAATTATTTAATTTTATATTTTTTTTTATTAGTATTCAGTATGACAAGAAAATTGAATTGCTTATTTAATTTGTCGAATTTCATTTGCATATGTTTTATTATATAATGTGCTTTTTTGTCTGATTGAAACTAAAATATTTTGTCAGTTAACAGTATTGAAGTTAATTGGGCAATTACTTGCAATGGTATTTGCTTTTGAAATATTACTTAGCATCAACTTATTAATATTTAATGTTTTAATTTGTTTGTCATATTTTAAAGATTTTTTTCATCTGGTTTTAATTGTTTTCAGTTTAAAATTTAAATTGGCGAGGTGGAGATGAAGCACCATATAGGGAGCGTCCGGCATCCTATAGGATCAACAATGATTTGAGTTAGGCTCAGCCACGCGTGCTTCGGATACGGAGATTAATCTCCGGCTAATGCCTTATAGTAATGCGTTAAATAATACTGCTTTCTCGCTTTATATAAGTTTGTAATATTGTTTGTATTAAAATTGCTTTATATAACTTTATAATGCTGATAATAAGTACCTCTGTCATTTTACAATCCTATCATATTCTCTCTATTGGTGCAGAAATCCTCCCGCAGATCTCCAGGAAAACGACTTTAAGTTTGTTCGAGAAACGAACGAAAATGTTATTGCATAGCAATTATCGGGGGTTGGCGAGTGGTAGCGAGCATGGGGTGGATCCTTTTAGTGTATATATATATATATATAATTTTTGAAGATCTTTAGTGCTTTTTCAAAAATTACTTTCAGGAAATTTTTGATCATGTCTTACCAAAAAGGGATTTTTATGATAATAATGAAATTAATTAAAAGTCAATTTTTAAAGTTAAGGCTCCTTAAAAAGGACACTTACTGGTCTGGAAATTCCCCCACGTAAAGTGATATCTTAATGGGTTCATCTAAAGATTTTCGTCCAAAAGTCAAATTTTCAATATTTGTTTCATTTGTATTTCTGTAATCTACCATTTGTAAATAACAAAAAAAAAATCTAATTTTTAATCAGATTAGAATTATTTTCTAGATTTTTCAAAAGCCTTCTGTGTCTTATTTTTATATTACCTCCTGCTTCTTTTGGTAGTTTTTCCTCAAAACAGCAACTTTTAACAAGAAACGACACAATTTTATACTTTACCAATATATTCTATTATTATATACTGTAGTATACATTTTCTTATTCATATTTTGTTGTATTATTAAGAGTCAAAACAGAAATTTTAGAGACAAAGGTTTTTAAAAAGTTTTAATTTTTTAAAAAGTTCTTTAAAATTATTTAAATTCTAAAATTTTGCTGATTTTTATAGAAATTTTTTTAGGTTCTAAATGAATATTTATTAAAAAAAATTCCAATCATTTTATTAAGAAAAAATCTCTCCTCAAATTGGTATTGAAAAAATACACTTATTTCCAGAAAAAATTTTTTTATTCAATTTCAGTTTTTTTTTTTTTTTTTTAACATTTTTTCAAAAAGGCAAGTTTTAACATTGATAATAAAAAAGATTCTGCTCTCTTTAAACGATAAATAAAACAAAACATAGTGATAGATAATATAAGTGCTTCCAATTTTTTTAATATAGTTTCGAGTAGTGATAGTTTTTTGATAAATTTGAAAACTTTCTAGATTACAGATTACTTAGTACAGATTAGTTTTTTGTTTTTTTACATTTTTAAATAATCTTTTGAATTGCATTGGTAAAAATCTCATAGAAATCTTTAGAAATTTTTTATAGATTCCTTCTTTATATGTGTGTGATTTATAGTAACTCTAAAATATTAATTTTATTGCTTCTTGTTGTATTTTTACATTTTCTAAAATGATTTTATTTTTTCTTGCATTGCATATTTATTTATAGCATCTTAAACTATATTTTTGTAAGTAAAATAAAAGCATTTTTAAGTACATCACGGTATCACATAAAGCGTTCCTCATTAAAGAGTTTAAAGAAATTCTGTTTTTCTTTTATGCTCCAGACTATATTTTTAAGAAAACAACTACTCTGGGAATAACGTACAAACTGAATTCAGGAAATGATATCAAGTTAAATGACTTTTATAAGATTTACGAAAATTTGACATTACTCGAGAGACAATAAAGTTGGAAAAGATTGAAAGTTCCAATTGTTTTTTTTTGTTAAAGATATTAAGTTAACGAACATAAACTCTTTCAGTCAGTTTATTCCGCGAAACAAATTGTTTGTGTAGTAGGAAAAAATAAACCCAATCAAATTTCCAACCACTTTTCAAGTTATACTTTTTTTAGTTGTATTAGTTTTTTTTGTCAATTTGTTTTTCAAAACACAAAAATTTTTTCAAGTCTCTTGCAAAGAAATTAAAAAAAAAATTATTTTTAAATGCATTAAACAAAACTATTGAGATTAAAAATTTATAATATTATATCTTTATTAATGTTTGCATAATTTTATAGTATTGTAGATTTGGTTTTAAATAGAATTTATGTATATATATTTACAACAGCCAATGACTTTACAATAACGATGGGTCTCAAATGAAAGCAATATTTAATATCGACATACTGTAAAAAATGCCCTCTTTTTCTGACTATATTTGATGGTTTAAAGCTGTTTTGTTAATGGTGTTCTTGGTAAGTAAAATTGCGAATGGCAACAAGATGGACATTCGCAATTTGCCATACTAAATTAGCTTCACAACTTGACTTAGTTTTATGTGATTTTTTCATTTAAATATAATTTTAATACGAATTATTTTTAAGGTGAAAACAGTTTTACTCACAGTTAGACATTGCGGTCGTCTTCCAATGAGGTGACCCAGGTTTGAATTCCAGCGATGACTAGATGATAAAAATTTTAATCCCGTTTCATACCTATCACAGTGAAGAAATAAATTTTATATATCTAGTGCAGTCAAAGATTTAAATCTTAATTTTTAGAGAGAATTTTAAGATTTACTTTGAATTATTTAGAATTTTAAGATTAATTTTGTAACTTCGGCAGAATTCAATGTTTTTAGTATGGTAAAAAAAATCTGAGCACGGATTTACTTTATAACTATTATGGAAAAAACTTGTGCTTGTAATGTGGTTGTTTGGTTGGTTCTCATGCCACTTTCCACACGGGCAAGCCTGCTTGGTGAAACAGAGCCAAATTTAAGGCAAGGTGTGCAATTCTTGTTTTTCAGTGGCGCCATCTATGGCCAAGAATTCGACTTCTTCTTGTAATGTAAAATGTGTCACTGTTGTGATTACGGATTTATTTCGTAAGTTTAACGAAATTAAGTTATTCTTGTATGGTAAAAAAGCGTATAAACTACGGATCTACATCTTATTAAGGTTTTGAACAGCCAATACAACTGTCAATATTTAAAACCCTAAAATTTTACAGATTTATTTTGTGCTTAATAATGAAAGGGGTGAGAACTTTGACTAAATGGTTAATCAGGCTTTTCGGTGAGCAACAAGAAGCCAAGGTCATGAGTATGAGGCAAGTCAAAAGATTCCGTAAACCCGAACAAACATAACAGCTTCACACAAATTCTTGAACCTATATCATTTGATCTAATATCATTAAGACTCCTGTTAAGTATCCTCCTTGTAGTAAAACTTAAAATGTTGCACAACTTGCGGGCCAATCGAACTGCGTGCGATGTTGAATACTTTATGATAGATAAGTTTAACGAGTACCAATATCATTCCTATGACTCCTTTCGTATGCTGAACAAAGTGCCTCCTCCGCTTACTGACCGCTATCAGTGTTGACTAACTTCGGTGATTTACTCAGAACTAAGTTTTACGATCAGTTCATTGTGGGATGAACTGAGTAACAGGACATATGAGTTAAAATAGCTCAGTGGTTAAAGGTACTGAGTTGTCATTCTGAAAGATTATATGTACTTCTTTGAACTATTTTTTAATCCCATAGTGAAATTTTTTCAATAAATTGATATTGTATTATTTATATCTGTAATTATGTATACCAGTATTGAAAAACATTGCAATATTAAACCTAACGGGTAGCAAGAAAGGTAAATTATATATGTATAACAGTATGTTAAAACCAAATATAACTGCATAATATGTATGCCAAATGACGTTATCTTTTTTATAATATTAAAAGATAATAAATAAAGCAGTGGAAAGAATATCTCAACAAAGTAAATATTGCTACTGTTTATTTTACGAACATCGAATAAAAATTGGATCATCATTATGTAAAGTACATGAATAGCAGCGATACTTTCATAAATTTTTTTTGCATTACTTGCTCCAAAATTACACCAAAAAACAAATCTCGTCTATCATTTACGAACCAGAACTGAGGTGGTGAATATTTTAGATGCGAAAGGGAAATACTAGTTTCTTATCCACCACCTACAAATTGCACAAGGCAGAGGCATTAATTTTTCCCTTGCGTGAACAGAATATGCAACCGCATTAAGAGAAAAAAAAACACGCATAATCAGTCATTTTTACGCGTCTTCAGCAAAAATGATCACGGAATATGTTCATTAAGGATTTTGGTTACACTATAATTTAGTGTCGCATATCAAATTGTCCTGCTTCACTTTTAATGGTCCCAAAGTGACGAAATTGAAGTAAAAAATACACAAATAAATAGAAGTTTCAAATAGGTATTATTAAAATGTTAATACGTAGTGTTTAGATCTACAGTCTATCCCGCTATAATGAACCCAGGATAAAATAAACAGTTATAGTGAATGTTTTTAATGGTCCCATTTTAGTTATTATTTTATGTTATATCATACGCTTTGATTGAACAATCAGCAGTTCGTTTATAGTGGACTCGAATTTCCTAAATTAATGTAAATGTCTTTTAATTTTCTGTTTTAAAACATTACTTTTTGAATAAATTTATGCTTATTAGCATATATTTTCCATGTAGAAACAACAGTGTCTAATGTCAAAAAAATTTCGCTCAAATTAAAAAAAAATAAATAAACACTACCTGCATTAGGCCTTGTATCTATTTCATGTTTTAAGGTTTTTGTTTTTCATTTCCCCTCTAAACTTTCAATTTTTCCCAGTATTACAAAAAATGCAATTTTCATAGGTTCTTTTTTTCTAGTTGTAAATTAACAAAAAAAAAAGTGTTTGTTGTCAATTGTAAAAAAAATATCTTTAATGATCCTTTTAATGAAACAATTTTTTTCAAACTAAAAACAGAATAAAAGTTCTTTGAAAAAACTATTGAAAATGCTTTTGCTTCTATTTTTTTTTTTTTTTTACATAATTGTTGTAAGCTAGTATTAAAAATAAAACAATTTTTATTATAATTTTTAATGGGGGTTGCAACATATAAATCATAGTTGGAATAATTTATATATTTATCTTTCCTTGCAACATAGAAAATTTCAAATGAATTTCACACATTTTAATGAAAAGCAATTTTTCTGGCTCAGCATTCAAAAATGGGTCCTGTAATGACCATTCATCCATGGTGCCCGTAATTACCATTCATCCATGGTGCCCGTAATGAATGCTCTTAATATATATTTTTAAAATAACTATAAAAATAAATTTGCAAAAAAAAAATTAACCGCATACACTATGTTCTAGGCAATCATAATTTAAAATTTTCAGGAGATATTTATTATGAATATAGAGAGAAAATAAAAATTGGAAATAAAATCATCTAAATCTACAAAAAATCAAACTAAATTAAAGCTTCAAAATATAGACGTATTTTAGTCTTACTAATCAAAAACTAGTTTTTGATTAGTTTTCTGACATATTTGATATTTTTATTAATTTTTAAAATTTGATTTTTTTTCTTATTTAAAATTTAAATTCTTTCAAATCGATTTCTTGCGAGTTTTTGTAACAAAACATCTATTGAAGCAAAACTTTGAAAGTACTATAAATGTTAGAGAAAAGGCATATGTTATGTCAGTTTTGGATGAACAGTGCACAAAATAAATAACGGTCCAAGTTTAATGACTTTTAACCTAATGATTGGATCTTCGCGTTTTGGGACTCAAACTTAATAGCTCGAAGGGATGACCTCAGATATACTAATTAATAAGAAAGACGATATTTCAAGTTACGAAATCACAACGAAAAATGTATTTGCTCTGATTAAGCGTACCTCTTTTTCAACGGATTTGGATTTATGACCTCCAAAATATAGAGGTATCCGTAATTTGGGAATTATGGTCCTTACAGTTTGGTCAGGAGAGCGATTCAAAACTTGGACCCCTTGATGTTAATTTTACTTTTTTTGTATTTCGCCATATCTTGAGAACTTTTTTAGAGAATTGAAATATTTTTTACACACAGTTATTAAATTGGTTTATCTAAACACAATTCTATACAACAAAAAAAATCTTCCCTGACTCTATACTTTGGGGAGTCAAAACTCTTAACCCGTTGAAAAAAAGTATGTTTATTCAGAGAAAGTACATTTTTGTATCCTATTTTGTAACTTAAAATACGTCTGCACTTATTATTTACTATATAGGAAGTTACCCTTTGGAGCCATTATGATAAAGTCTTAGAATGTGAAGATCCAATCATTAGATCAAAACTTAATCAGGATAATGCGTTTATTATTATTATTTTTTTTTTGACGCACTGTTCATAAATTAATGTTTGACGGTACAACTATACTTCTTATCCTTATCTTGTTAACCTTTATCTTTTAAGCCTTTTCATAATTTTGTGAACCTAATTTCTTTCATCTGTAGTTCTCTCCCCAAAGCAACTAAAAACTTCAGGGACGTTTGAATTCTTATGGATAAATTGTATTTTAAGAAAGCTTTTAACGTATATGCGAGATTGCAAGACAATATGACAATAATAATCATTCATGAAACTATTAAAACAATACAGAAAAAATAGCCGCACGCTCATAATCAAGCTTGACGTTTAACAGAATAAGAATGTATGCAACAGTAGTTAGCGAGTTCGTAAGAAGGTCCATTAGAAAATATTTTAATCTCTTTGTATTTTTAATAAAATATAGACCTCAAGTTTGGTTTCATGCAAGAAAAAGGGAAATTAAAGTGTTCCTTAGTGTTTGTTTCCGTTGTTCAGTTACCCCACTTTCAGGACGCCGTTTTCCCTAGATGGCTATGGGAGATAGAATATATGTCGCAATTGCCGTTTTCAGAGTCAGATAATTGCCGTCTTTAGATTTAAAATCTGGAGTTCTGGCAGGAAAATTCATATTGCGAATATCTCCATTTTCCTTTATGTTGTTGACAAAATGTGGCCGCTTGGTGTTTCTCGTTAAATGAAATCGCACAAATTTGTTCTTAAAATGGAAACATAGTGTTCTAAGATTTTACACTAACTACTGAGTCTCTTCTAAAGATATTGAGAAGAGTATAGACATCCAAAATCTACCTAGATAAATAACTGTCTAGATAAAAAAAAAACCTCAGCTGTTTAAATGGACAATGGCCAATTTGGGACAATGTTGAGAAAGTAAACATCCTTGATTGATATAGCTTATGAGAGCCAGAGATCCTTTAACTGTAACTTTTACGAGTGTGAGTATTTCATTGAAAATAGGTTAAGATTAGACTATATCCACTGCTGATTCATATTTTTAGTAGATTTTGTAACAACGATTTCAATAGCTTTCAATTTCGATTTGTGTTGCTTACGAACATCCTTGTCCATGATAAATGTAATATGTCTATTTTGTTTGTGTTAGGGGAGGCCCGGGCAAAACGGGACACCGCGGGCAAGATGGGCATCGCTTTTTCTTCTCTGCGTATCACGGTAGCAACATCTAAAGTGTGTTTTCGGAAAGAAAATATTGTTGTTCTCAATACGCACAAGGTTTTTCTTCAGTTCACAAGGTGTTACCGAAATGCAAGCATTGTTTTGTTTTTCTTATAACGTGTTAAAATATTTTTCCAGGTTTGTATCTTGTTATTATTTGTTTATTACATTACAATAAACTTTTCAAATTTGTGGCACTGTAGTGTTATGATTGTACAAACATAATGAGAAGTGAATATTAAAAATTATTTGTTTAAACAAATTTGCAGATAATTTTTAAGAAAAATGTACTATCCGGGCAAGATGGGACAGCCAAAGTAGAATAAAAGTGTAAAATAAAAATTAAACTCTCCGGATTTGGCAAAAAGCATAAAAAATTAGGTAATATTAAAATATATATATATAAACTAGCAAATATAACTTAACAAATTATTTAAAAAAATTTATAAAAATAATTTATAATTAATTAATTGACAGACTATATTTTAAATAAATTTTAATTATTAATTTGGCCTGTTTTGGCTGCCTTATAAGCAGTAACTGTGATGTTTATGAACGTCTTTTTGTCGATTATTCTTTTATTCTGACATTAATTTCTGTGATTTATGAAATATAATTATGTGTCCCATCTTGCCTGGGTAGCCGGGCAAGATGGAATAATGTTCTATTTTTGTTTATGTTAAGTTATTATTATTGAACTTTATTATTTATATATTTTCTGTATGAGATATGTAAGAGCAATATTCCCACTATATGTTTACAATATAAAATTGCTCTAGTTTACTATTTTTTAAACCAAATTTCCTTAAGTGGCCCATCTTGCCCTGGCTTCCCCTATATTAGTCTATCTTCAAACCAAAATTTATTTGAATTTTATTATTTTAATTTTAACAGAATTTTTTTAAACTCTGAACGCAAGTGTAATTTACGATTTAAGATCTAGGCTATCTCACACTGAAAAAAGGTTTGGTCACATCTACCAGAATATGATAAAATGTACCGTATTTCTGGCTCAGTTGGAAAAAAATTCTAATTTTCCGAAAATTCGGTAACTTTTACCGAAATGCATTGGTATTGATTTTGGTAAAATAAACTATAAAATATGGTTTATTAGTGTGTGATAAAATTTGATAAATGTGCTAAATTTGGTAATTTTATCATGATATTTTAGATCATAGCGTAAAAACCATTTATTTCGTTAAATTTACTCTTCAATTTTGTAATTTTTTCTAAATGCGGGGTATTAAGAACTATCAGTTTGAAAACTAGAATTTCCCTTTAACCGTTACCATATAAAAGGAAAAATTACTAAATGATTGGTTTAAATACCATTTATTTTTGTTTTATTAACCAAAATTACGAGTTGTTTTTTAACAAGAAATGTCATTACCACGGTAATTATACAAGAATCTTTTTCTTCTTGTCCACATCCTCCATCCATGTTCTTCATGTCCTCATCCATGTTCTTCATGTCCTCATCCATGTTCTTCATGTGCACATCGATGTTCTTCGTGTCCATATCCATGTTTTTCACGTCCACATCTAAAAAATATGCCAATTTATGTGCTAGGTTTACGTGTTTCTTCGTTTAACTTCGCTATAGATAACATATTTCTTTAATATAAATCGTATAGTAGACTTACTGTTTGTCTCTGGCATTGAAGGAAAATATTTAAGTGAGCATAAAAATATTTGTAATAATATATATTTATACGTAAATATTTGTAATGTAAGATATGTAATCAAATAAACATATCTTATAAAGAGCAATGTAACGAAGACGTAAAGTAATAAAGACGTATACAGTAATCGGCTAAAATTTTACATAATAATACCTTAGTGATTTAAATAGTCACTATATAAGCAATAAATCAATTTTCACTTCAGTATCCCATTCCCTTTTGACCTATAGCGTCAAAATCACTGAATCATTTGACATCACTTCTCGTCAATGAATACCACACCATCGTAAATCAAACTGTTCAAAACTTGCAAGATTCAATCTCAATTTTTTTTTCTATTTTATTCCTCACACATTTTCTTGACTTTTAGCGAGTATTCTTTTCCATGGAAGCTGAAGGGTTATTTATCTTTCCGTGTTGTCTGGTTCTACTAACTCAAGGCGATTCCATACATTCCTCAACCTAACGTTGAAGGTATATCATTTGTCAGCGGATCCTCATAAATCTTCGATCCCTTTTCTGAATTTTCGTTTTTTTTTTGTCTGTAAGTGGACACCTTTTATCATATTTTTAGTTTTATGAAGGATCATAAAAGTTTTGATGGGCAAATATCTCACAGTTTTATGATTATTTGAGCTGTTTCAGAAAACTATACTGTTTTAGATGAAATTTATTTTATTATTAAATTATGCTAAAAAATAATGGGTCTTTATTGTATTGATTTAGATTTTTAGCTTCATTAGAAGCATATTTGAGTAAAGAAACGCGTAAATAAAGCAACGAGCCCTAGATTGTAAAAATGTAAAGCAGTTTAAAAAGAAAGTATAGCAAGATCATGCGGGAATAGCGGTTTGTGTTTATAAAAGTTAATTTGGAGAAAAAGGATTTTAGAAAAAAAAAAAAAAAAAAAAAAAAACGTTTTCTCCAGTACGGCTTACCTTTACATTGTAATAACACTGAAGGCAGGGATAGCCTGGTTGATAGGGCACTGGGCCCATGTCCAAGAGGTCGTGGGCTCGATCTCCGAGGGCCGAAGACTCCCCATGTAATACACTACTGTGCAAATTAATTGGGACAAAAAATTTTTTTCCGAAAATTGTTTTTTTCTCGGAGATTTCCAACCCAAACTGGTTTGAACTGCATTTTCTTACAGCACGGGGTTGCTTTTGGCTGGTTTAAACTGGTTTGACAACTTGATCATCTTGTGTCGAAAATTTACTCCTTCGTTCGCGCTTCAGTTGCTGTCAGGAGCGGTCGGTTGTGTGAATTGTTTGTTTCTGACGTGTATTAAAAATATAGATATCAGTCCCAGGAAAAGAATTCGAATTGTTACGCTTAGTCAGCATACATCCATGACTGTAAGGGATATTGCTGCAACAGTTGGAGTTGGAAAATCGAGTGTTTCGAGGATTATTCATATGCAAAAGAATTTGGGTACAGTGTCTCCGAAACGAAAGAGTAAATGTGGACGCAAACGCAAGACGACACCTCGAACAGACCAATTTCTATTACGAAATAGTAAAATGCATCCTCGCAAAACAAGTACAGATCTTCAGAGAGATTTATCAGCTACAGGTGTGAGCATCGATACATCGACAGTCCGACGAAGGCTTAATGAAGCTGGGAGAATTGCAAGAAAACCAATAAAAAAACAGCTATTAACACCTGTAATGAAGAGAAAACGTTTCATTTGGGCCAGGAAATATAAATCCTGGATTGCACAAGACTGGAAAAAAGTTTTATTCAGCCGCTAAACGTATTTTTTGGTGCAAGGGTTTCGACCAAGATTTGTCAGACGGTCTGCTGGAGAACCCACAAGGGAACAACATATTATTCAGACAGTTAAGCACCCCCAAAAGCAAATGTTTTGGGGTTGTTTTACCTCTGGAGGACCTAGCAGCTTAGTACCGATTGAAGGAATGATGAACTCCCAAAAATGCATTCCAATAATAGAAAAAAAAGTTGTGCCTTTGATGCAAACGTTCGCTGGGGGTGTTAGCGTCTTTCAACAAAATCTCGCTCCTTGCCACAATTCTAAGATGACAAAGAAATTTTTTCAAGAACAGAAATTAACGGTTTTGGATTGGCCAGGTAATTCTCATGATCTCAATCCCATCGAAAATTTGTGGAGTATAGTGAAGAGACGTGTGAGTCAAATGGACTGCTCAACCAAGAAATCAATGATTGAGAATGTTATAAAAGTTTGGTTTCACGATGACGAGATCAAAAATTTATGTTCGAATTTAGTAGAATCCATGCCCAACCGAGTACAGGATCTATATCGAGCTAAAGAAGGACATATTTCATATTAGATGGTTATACCATGCATGTAAGTTAAGTTATAGTGATTAAACAACATTTGTGAAAATTTTTGAGCTTGTCCCAATTAATTTGCACAGTGTAAATGGTGATTGATGCACGTTAACTCTGTCGAGTAACAAAGTCCTCCATGTTTCCATAAAAAATCATACCTCTGGCGGTACTGATCCTGGAGTTCCCTTGTCTTCTGGATTGGTTCAAAATTACAATTCTACGGAGTTAAATATTAGTAGTCGTAAACCCAAAATTGAGTCGGCTGTTCAACCAAAGAATATATAATGTGAGAAGAAGTCTAGCTTCTCCGATACGTAGCAAGGGTTCAGCAAGGTCCCTTTGTATAACAAGAAAAGCGCCAAATGTTTTTGAGCCGACACATGCGCACATCTTTCATCCATCATAGCGTCTCTAAACTTGTTTAACAACAAATTTTTTGCCATCTTTAAAGCGACTGTTTAAAGTGACATCTTTAAGTGACCGATATCTATTAAAATTATACATTTATGTTAAAGTAATAAATTATATTTATTTTTTAATGATTTCGTCACAAATAAATATTTTTCTTGTTTAATAAGTAAACCTTTTTCAAAGCCATATAAGTCTGTAAAGAACAAAAGAGAAAGGTGTTTGTTGGGAGTGTAGGGGAATGGGGTTGCTTACGGGGCAGGACGGAGGGACCCTCTGTTAGGAGGCAGGTTGTTTTCCTAGCAATACTTCCACACCTCGATGGAGGTAACCGTTGCCTTCGAAACAGGTTTACATGGGGGCCTATGAGAGCTGATCTTCTTCTCAGTTATATATTCTTTGGTTCAACAAAGGTTATAAAATAAAATTTAATAACTCTGATGCCGCTGTACATGTTTGGGACTTATTAACAGAAATCAAAACAGCATTTTTGAAATTATTCTTTTAAAAAAAAATATTTTTTATTAAGAAATGTCTAATTAGTAACATTACAAAAGTGTTAATTAGCCCCTAATAATAAAAGACCAAAATAATCTTTGTATTTTTTAAGCTTTTTTTAAATAAACAATGGTCATTGTGAATTAATAGTTTTAAGTGCCTTTTGAGAAAGTTTTAGTTTTATTGCAATTTAATACCCCATGAGTATTTTAATTCAAAACTAAAAGCTGCATAAAAAACACTAAAAAGGAATTATTGAATGTCGAGTAAAAAAAAAAACATTACATTTTCCAAAACCTTGCTAGTAAATAACGCCTTTAAAAATAGCTTCTCAAAATTTTTGAAAATTAAAAAACCATGTTGTTTCAATTTTTAGTTTTGTTAGAAGCTAATTTAGTTCGTAAATAATAAAAGATAGCTTTTAATTAAAATTTATTCATCATTTGTATGAATTTAAAATTTATTAATACTATTACAAAGATAAATATTAGATAAATATTTCATAAAAAAAATATTTATCTAATTGGAAAAATTCACACTTTATTGTAAAAACAAAAGCGATTCTTTTCATGTGTGAGAATGAATTCGAATATTTTTAAAATTAATTTTCGAGAAAAAATATTCTTACAACACGAAACGTTGCTATTGCGATTCAGTTTAGATGAATAAAATATCACAAAGGCAATTTTGCACCAAAATTATGCATTGCTTCTGTATTATCTTTCATTTTCTTATTTCCCTGTTCTTATTCCGCAGTAATATATTCCTGGAGTATAAAAGTATTGAATAGCAATGAGTTTTTAATCCTTGATGAAAGAAAACTACCAATTCTTTATTTCGAAGGATTAACTAGAAACGCTTCAAAGAATTTTTGTAACGCTTTCGTACCTATCTATTGTTTATATTACTGATTTGAAACTAATTTTCATTTTTTTCAGGTTTAATATTTTATAAGAGTTTTCTTTTTGTTTTGAGGAAGGTTTTTATTTTCCGAAAAAAAAATACTTATACTGAAAATTTAAAGTGATATACGAATAAGTATAGTATTCCGTGTTGACGAGAACAATGTAAATTTGGTAAGAGAGGTGAATGCTGACAACACCTCAATCTTTACCAGACCCGAAAATAATCACTCGCCACTTGGCGACTCAACTAAAAAAGAGTGACAACTTAAATTAAATTAACAACCGGTCACATTTCCCTTCGTGTTTTATTTTAATCACTTAAAGAAAAAGTACATCTGTCGAAAGTCTCTGAAAAACAGATGTTTCTTTAAAATGTCCAATGTCTTCATTCAAAATTTTGATCATTCAGAATCCGCCAATATTTGTGATGGAAAGATGTATATATTTTTTAGGAGATATTTTTTACAACTAACGTATTTCATAGTTGTAATGTATATTGCCTATCCAAATATTTTTAAATAAGGTTCTCTAAAGTCACAGTGTGTTTATCTACATTTTGTCATATATTTATGTTATTTTTATTGTTAAATAAACTGTTTTTAGCTGTAGGTTATTTTAGGATGATTTTTTTTAAATATAATTTAATCCAAGCAAAATAAAATGGTTTGCAAAAAGTGGCTATCAAATGAAATAGCTCTATAGATAGCGGTTACCGAGTCAATAGGTTTGAGGAAAAAGTGGCTACTACGCCTACTGGTAATTGGCTATTAACAGGAAATTCAAATTTTCAGGTTTAATCTTTACCATTATCGCTATAAAGATTTAAACCAAAATGTGTCCAATAAAGGGCCTTTTGACCCTATCTAATTCCAATCATTATGATTATAAAAACTAATATTCCCATATATTTGTTGGGAATTGCGGAAGCAGAGTCTGGAGTAGGTGAGTTCAGCAAGCTGATTGCTGCCCCCCTACTGTTTTAATATAATCGATTTATATTTGATTAAGTGCAAAACTTTCAAAACACATTTCTTGAATATATTTCTATTTCTACACTGTAACAAAAATATCTGAACACCAAAAATGGTGGTAACTACTTTAAACTAAAGTGGTGCTTCATTAATTGTTTTACTATACCGAAACCGAGTATCGTTCCTGGTATAGTAAAACACCGTGAATGTTCTTATACTCAAATCGGTGTAAAGTAGCCGGCAGCATTTTTAATATTCAGTAACACTAAAATTTATAAATACAGTAAAATATGATATACAAAAGAATCCGCCAAGTTACTTTTACGATTATAATCGAATAAAATAATTTGAGAATATAAAGCAGGAATCATAAATTCAGGATGATTTTATAGAATATTTCTTAGAATTAATTAGTTAATAAAACATACGCACAGCGCAGAGGGAATATTAGAACAGTGAAACCTGTTGGGAGCAACCACTCTCTGTTCCACAGTAATTGGTTATCAATAGATCCAGAAAAGTTGCCAGGTGAAAGCAAAAATATATCACGGTTACAATAAAGTACGTAAAGAAATAACAAATCTAAGTTATATAAAAAACGTAATAGAGATATAATTATATTTCAACAAATTTAATTTACGATACAGCTTTGTATTTAATTAATTTCGCGCTAATTAACATTCTAACTTATGTGGAGAATTTTAGCTCGCCGTTAACACACCATTTTGTTTATAAACGATCAGTTGACGCTGAGATCACAGGCCACGTGTCTAAGTATCAGTGATAGTCTTCTTCTCCAGTTGAAAGTACCTAATTTTCAACAGTAATCATTCACACAATTTTGATAGCTTTTCAACGCCAACTTTGCATAGATTTTACACCAAAGTTTTTATAGTGCATAAGTAATAGCATTTGTTTCTTTGCAACATCGTTTTCCTTATTTGTTTTTCAAATAATGAATTATTTGTTTTTCAAATAATGCAACGGTAAAAGACATATTTATAACTGTATGACTTAATATTTTAAATAAAAAAATACTTTTAAAACGCAATAAATAACTGATCAGAAGTTTAATAATACAACGGTAAAAGTCATATTTATAACTGTATGACTTATTTTTTAAATAAAAAAATACTTTTAAAACGCAATAAATAACTGATCAGAAGTTTTATAAAGCCCCAAGTAAAAATAAAGTCTTAGCTTAAACAATATAATAACATGTACGCTTCTTGAATTAAACTAATGTTGCATGAAAATTGCCTGTTCCTTAAAAATGCTTCTTAGTTTAACATAAAACTTTTAATGGCATTGATGCTATCTGTTTTTATATTTCACTCCAATTCACTTTCCATTTTCTGCTGTTTCCAAAGTGGAAAATAATACAGAAAAATATCACTAGCTCTTTTATGTGAAGCTTATTCTTGTTTACGTTTTATTTTCAAAGGCCAAACTTGATTAGAAAATCAATACTGTATTAAGAAAGCATTACACTATCGCAAAAGAAAAAAATGAATACTCATTTTGTTTGAATGTCTCAATATCATAATATCTTATCCTATAATCCGTGAGTTTTTATTTCTAAATTTACTTCTTGATAATATGGAGCTTTTAAATGTATGTTATTTTTTGTGATATCAGTATATATATATATATATATACATATATATATATATATATATATATATATATATATATATATATATATATATATATAATATATATATATATATTATATATATATATCTATATATATATCTAATGTAATGAGCATTAATTATTAAAGTAATGTGGTGACTGAAAATATATAGATACAAATTTATATATTGCTTCAGAGAATTACATTAAACAAAAGAACTACTTAAATTCTCGTGGCAATACATTGCACCAATTACAAAATACTCAATTTTTATTACATATTACATTGTATTAATTACACAGTACAGTATAATAATACTGAGTGACAGAAGATATTTCAAAATCAATTAATAAAGAACACAACAAATACAACAATTTAGGCAATCTGCTTCTAAACTGAATTTTTTATTTTCGTCAAAATTTAAATTTAGTTACAGAGACCGTCAGCAGATGGCACTTTTAGTTTGAAAACTAAGATGAAATATTTTCTGCTAGTTTTCTGTTAGTTCTATAATAAATTATTTCAACGACTTCTTTTTATTTTATCCTCTAACTGTGTCATATTGTTACTATAAACGGTGGTTATAATTACATATTCCATAGTTTCTCTTTGTTAGTGAAGCCATCTGTTAACTACTTTTTTTTCTAATTTTGACTCCTGGTGTTAATAATTTTTCTGGTTTTCTTAAAAACAACACAGCAAACAATGCATTTCTAAATCCTTCTGTTTAATTTTATTCTTAGTCTTCGGTTATTTTGGTGACATTTGATAATAGACATTATAACAATAAAAGAGAATAGTCATCAAAATATAAAGAAATACCTTAGGTTTTTTTTATTTTTAATTTTCATTGAATACGATCAAAGGATGGCAATATGATTGGCTTCAGGATAAGGGGAAAAGAAAAAATTTCAGTTCGTAAATGGAGTGCCAAGAAAGCATCCGGTTGAGGGAGAAACAAGAAGTAGAGCGGAAATGACAGATTTCAAATCTTACCATGGGGCAGGATTTACTGTAATAACGCAAGAAATAGAGAACGAAATCAGAAGTCATTGGAAAAGGGATGAGGCTTACGAAATTGCTATCGAAATAAATACAGATTGGTTGATTTTTTTTTTTTTTTTTTCGCTTTCCAGAATTGGTTCAGAAAAGCAAAAGCGTAAATTAGGAAATTTGAGAGGAGAAACAATATCAGTTCTGTTAAAAGAGTTTTAAAATAAAATTTAGGAGTAATAAATTTGGAATTGTTTCTGTTCAGCAAATGACAATTGATTTAACGAAAATACAGCTATTATTTTTGAAGAAAAAATAATGCTTATGAACAAGAAATATAAGAACAGACTATTGATTTAGCTGTATAAAAATATAAAAAGTCATTTTAAAGACTTATACCTATTTTTTGAAACATTAAGTTAGATTTCTAGTTGAGTTTGCTCAGAATTCTTGTCATAAATTAAGTCAAATTCACTCAGTAATGCAGGGCGTAATGTTAAGCCGACTTTTAATATTTATAGTTTACTATCCTGACCGAAATAGATTCAGAATCATATACAATGTTATATTTTAATATGAATAGAATAGAATAGAATAGGTATTCTATTCTTTTAAGATATTTTGAATACAGTTTAGTCAGAATTCTGTAGTGATATACTAAAGCAGTTTCATCCAGTTAAACTAAAGCGTAAATACAGTCCTTGGCATACATGTTTAATTTTCAGGGATTAAAAGAATTATATGTGTATACCTTTTTTCGCATTTAAATTGAATATAATAAAATAGAAATTCTTTTTGTGTCTGACCAAAATTTTCTATGTAATCATCTGAAAAAGATAGTAATATAGTAGTTTTACAAAAGTGTACTGAGTTTTCCTTCTTTATCTATATTTTAAATTTTTTGACAAAATTAAATAACTAAATTTATGCATATTAAAGGTTTCAAATTCAATAAATGTTCTTCACAAAAACGTTTATACCAATTGTTCCTAGCATTTCTTTTTTTGACAGAGTTCACACAGACACTGCAATCATTTGACGATACATTTTCGTTCACCTTTCGCCACTAAATTTTGCTCTACTGCACGTTGTTCTTTTCTTTACGCATCCATTTTACATTTCAAATGTGCTCCTCTCGACTGATTACCAACAGCTAAGTACTGACTTCTCTTAATTTAATTTTTACTTCTGCTCTTTGGTACTTGTGAAACTAACACGCGAAACTATTTTTCATTTGCTGAAGGCTTATATATTAAAAGCCACCATTACATTACATCTGTATAAAATTAAGTTAACTACGAAACACCTAGAGTATTTTATTTATCAGGTAAGTAGTTTCCTTTCCCATCTTTAGTCTGCCATTTCGTCCGACACTGTTTATACGAATTTGGAAGATTCAAAATATTTCGAATGTGTATGTAAATGGCAAAAATAGAATTTACATAGGAATTGTTCTACAATGAAAAAATAGTTCAAGTGTTGCAAATAAATTGCAAGTTTGAAAAAAAATTCTTAAGCAAACTAATCAATCCTACACAAAACAGAGTGAGAGTCAGAAGATTGCTTAGCGTGCCTTTGAGATCGTTAATTATGCTTTTACAGAAGAAGGAGGGAGTTTTTTTTTTGGTATAACTGTTTAATCAGAGTTTCAGCAATAGCTTAGCTGTACTGTGTAAATATCATCATTTGTCAATAACAGATCATATTAAACACATTTGTCGTTTAGAATATGCAAGTTTTCATGATTTCCTCTTTTTAAAATTATTGTAAAACTATGTTGAGTTGTTCGGAAAGTTATTTCGTTTTTCTCCCAGCAAAGGGATTAATTGTATTTTTTCCCAGACAACTACACAATTAAACCGCATAATCATTATATATCTTGACAGCTGATACAGCGAATGCTTGCTTGCGAAAAAGCTGGATGCAGTGGTTTCTGCTTGTTTGTGGGGAAAAAATGATTGATTCGACCCAGTAGTTTTTAATTGCTTGTTAAAAACTTCGTATGATTCAATGGAATTATTCGTACTTGCTTGTGAAAAAGTTCGATTCATTCTACGCAGTAGTTTTTAATTGCTTGTTAAAACTTCGTATGATTCAATGGAATCATTCGTACTTGCTTGTGAAAAAGTTCGATTCATTCTACGCAGTAGTTTTTAATTGCTTGTTAAAAACTTCGTATGATTCAATAGAATCATTCGTACTTGCTTGTGAAAAAGTTCGATTCATTTCACGCAGTAGTTTTTAATTGGTGCCTTTTCAAACATGAAAAGTGAAAAGCTGCATTTTTGACATAATTTACTTTTTTAATATCAAAAAAGTAAAAATGCTGTTCAAGTACGAAACAATATTGTGAGGAGTGTATAAAGAAACCATATTGTCTGAAAACCAGAGCCAAAACTCGTTTGCAAAATTTCGATCCGTCAATTTTGATGTTGAACATGTACCATGTTCTGGAAGTCCAATACAAGCTGATGATGGTATAACAAAAGCATTTGTTATTATTAATTAATTGATATTTATCATTAATTAAATGATATTTATTATTAATTATCTGATATTTATTATTAATTAACTATTTAGCATTCATGAGATTGCTGATAGAGAAAATTTATCGTATTCGACCGTTCATAATTACATGAACGGTCTCCTACCTTGACATATGAGTGTTCTTTTCAGAAAGAAATTTGTGATTTTCTCCTCGAACTTCAAGAAAATTATCCATTTTGACGTGCATCATTAGAGAAATAGGTTGCCCACAACACTGAGAGATCATAAAGTAAAACCAATGAGCCGTCTCAAAGCATTTTGAAAGCTTATATTAATCAATAAAGGGATGCTATTCATTTTAAGGAATTTCAAATAAATCTTTCAGTGTTTTTTTAAAGTTTTTAAAGGGCAACACACTGATCATTTCTGTCACCAGTGGAACAAATTGAATAATTCACTTAAACGAAAAAATCCAGAAAAATAGTTTGCGTGCAGGTCGTTGGGCTACTGAAGCGGGGGTGCCAACCCCTCTGCAGAAGATCAAAAATTGTGATGTCATGTCTTTGGATCATCCTCAGGGATGTTTCCCAACAGCCCGTTGTGCATCTTTAGTGTGATGCAAATGAACTACAACAGCAACAAAAACCAAAAAAATAGAAAAGTTGGCATTCCAGCAAGAAATTAGGAGAACCTCATACAAGTTTGGCAACTCGTTGAACCCTTTTACAACTTATATGAGATTTACTGCGATACCCAGCATATTCTCCAGATCTGGAAACTTTCGATTATTATTTGTTCCAGTTTCTACAACACTTTTAGACGGTAAAACCTTTATTTCAAATTAAGAGGTAAAAAGTCACTTGAATCAGATTTTTTGCCAGCAAAGAACAGAAACTTTCTGAGCGCAAAATCGTGCTACTGCCAGAAATATGACAAAATTAATTGGTCTAAAAAAGGGATAATATACAATTCACTAAAATTTATTCCCTATAAGAAAATTGTTCCTTCTTTCTTATAACATGTAATTAATTTCCAAAATTATAACAATTAATTAATTCCGAAGAAGTATTCAGGTCCGGTATCTAATTATTTTTTTACATATTTGTCAATAATATATTAAATTTATTTAAATAGATTTTTTTCTACGATATAAGTTTGAAAGACTGCAGAATTATTTTTTTTTTTCGAAAATCATGACAGGTTTAGGTATTTTAAATTAGAAGATTTAAGTATGCGTATTAGCAATTTAACATTTTTCATCAAGGAGTAAACGCTTGGGAGAAATGACATACATTTTAATAATGGGATTCTGCCTCCCCCTATTTACGTTGATATGTTTTAAATGATGCCATTTAATTAAAAGAGCACAAATCGAGGTATAATGACTTGACATTATTGAAATTACGTGAATCTTTTTTAAATACTCCTGAGTTTCACGATATCTTACGGGGCAATTGAATCCCAAAAACAGAATAAATACGAGGATAATTAGAAGAGATTTTATATTTTTATCTGATATTTCCTAAATAGTCATAGTGATTAAAATCAGGGAAAATATTTGATTAAATTCTTTAAATTAAATATAATATTTCTGAAGTTTCATTTAGTTTATAATGAAGTAGTAATTATGAGTAGTTTTAAAAGGAGTTCGATAATTAATTTATGATAAAAGTGTTTTCTGGGAATGTTGTAAACAAAACGATTGTTCAAATAAAATAATGTTATTTAGTTTTAAAGTTCGATTCAAAAACATTTATTAAAATTGTTTATTTACTCTAAGAAATGAAACTTAACACTTCTGACTATTCAGCAATCCTATATTTTGTTAATTTTAAGAATAATTTCGCCACGAAATCATATGATTTGTAATAAAATATATAACGAAAAATATATGACAAAAATATTTTCTCTACTTAAAATCTCATCGCAGTTCATTATAGGAGATTGACTATATGACGAAACTAGAATGAAGACTAGACGATCGAAAATAAAGTTTAATTCAAAAACGTTTATTAAAATTGTTTATTTTCTCTCTGAAATAAAACTCCACACTTCTGACTATTCAGCAATCCTTGAGCTATATTTTGTTAATTTTAAGAAAAATTTTACCACAAAACCACTTGATATGTGACAAAACGCATACTCTCAAATATATGACGAAAATGTTTCCTCAACTCGAAACCCCATCGTAGTGCGTTGTGGGAGATTAATTAGAATGACGCAGCTAGTTACGAAGTAATTTGTCTGGAATGTATAATGGTCAAGGTATTAGCCTCGCACTAAAAAGATAGCGGTAAAGAATGGGTTGGGATGGAATTTATCTCTATGTTCCATTTGTACTTCTCGTGTTGTTAGGGCGACATAGATACACCTATATGTTATCCGCACTTATTAACTCCGTAGAATTGTAATTTTTAACCAATCCAACAGACAAGGTACTCCAGGATCAGTACCCCCAGAGGTTAAATTTTTAATGGGAACATGGAGGACTTTGTTAATTTGTTACTGGATAGAGTTAACGGGCACAAAACACCATTTACTACACGGGGAGTACTCGGCCGTCGGCGACCGAGCCCACGACCTCTTGGACATGGGCCTAGTGTCCTACCAACCAGGCTATACCGGCCCACGATAAAGTGTTTAATAGATACTTTAGACACTACTAGATGGGATTTTTTTTCGGTAAAAAGTAAGATAACAAATATTTGTTTTAATTTTGACAAATCGCCACTTTGACGAAAAATTCGCTCAAAGCATATACTAGGAAATGGTTTCGTCAGAAAGGAAGAATGTTTCTTGATATTCGAGAATCAATTTCTTACAGTGTATTTATATTTTACAATATCTATATACGCATTTTAAAAGAAATCTTAGAATTATACGCATTCTAAAAGAAATCTGATGACTAATATCCTTAGTTTATTCTGTTTATTCTTTGACATTTTCGTGTGGTATTCACATTGTTCTTGTCATGTTTTCAGAATTGTTTGTCAGAACCCTTAATGTCATTTTAAAAAAATTAAATTATTTAGTAAAGTGAAAATCTTCTGAAAAACTGTGCCGTTTTTAAAGTCTTAGTTATTTTATATCATTTCGCAATTCCAAAATGTATGGTAGTAAAAAAAATCACTCTTTTTTTAATGTTAAAAGTATTCATTTCTCAAATATTTAACTAATTACTTTAAATTATAATTTTATATCTTATAATTTTGGAATAGATTTGATTATAAAATGTTTTTATTTCTTGCTTTGATTCCAAAGGACGTTTTTTAATTTGACAATGACCTTTTAGTTATTAATTCATCTGAAATATTTCTTCTTTTAGAAAAAAGAATCTTGTAAAATTTAAATCTTATGTTATTTGGATGGGTAACTTTAGAAGCTAAAAAGATACCTTTAAGAGAATTATGTTATTTTAATACTTTAGGATGATTTAAAATATTTTGTAGTTTTTTTAATCAACAAATGTTTGAAATGTTTCTCAGTTTCAGGCTTGTTTTTGAGATCTGTGTCTGTTTAAATATTTGGAAAATTTATAATAAATTGCTATTTGAAAAAAGTAAATACTTTTCTTAAGCAATTTCTTATTTCAGAGGCTTGACCTGTTTAAAGGTTTTAAAAATTTGCGTTATTTAATAAAAAAAAGTTTTGTATTTTTAATAATGGCTTAGTTGATTTACTAGTTTGTAGTTGATAGGTTGGGTGTATTATTTTTTAAAAATTATATATAATTATTAAAAAATTATCAAGTGTGTCATTATTTATAAGTAATTATTTTTTCGTTATTTAAAAAATATTTAATCCACTAATTTTTAAAAAAAAATCGGTCAGTTTTTTATGATTTGTTTTTTAACGATTAGAAAAATTTAAAAGGTAACGTTTTATTTATCTTTTTCTTTTCTTTTTTTTTTAAAAATCTCAATCAAGACATTTGAATCAGTTCCAAATTAATTGGATACGTAGATAGCTAAAGGAAAGCTGAACATTCCTTTAAAAAGATTGCTTTGGGTGAATACTTGAAGTTTTCCTCTTTCTCCAAAGATGGCGTTGTTGACGCCATCTTAAACGTCTTGAAAGAAAGAGGGAGGTCAAAGGAGGAAGAACTTAAACATTCCTATCTAGACAAGAAAAGTATTGCTTCCTATATTTTTTACATACGCTGAATCAAATGACAATAAAATCTGCTTTACATTTTAAAGTGTTTAGAATTTGTGTATGATTTAATATGAAGTATATAAAAGAGCAATTTTTGATTTATAACCCCCCTCCATTTATGAGTTTCATATTCCAATCTGGAAAATCATGGTATTCATTCGCTTGCTATTTTTCTGCCGAATCAACTGCCACTAAGTGTCTTCTACCGGACAAAGTCGTCAAGAAAAATAGCGTAAAAGTTAAAGTTCATATGCATAAAAAATACAGTTGTTTTCCCCTATATGAATAAGCACTGAGAAAAAAAAATGGTCACAACTACTAAAATACGATAAATTTTACCGTGTTTCTGACTGAATGGAAACACCAGAAACACAGTAGTTATTTTCCGAAGTGCTTAGATAGTGAGTTTGATAAAACTAACAAGGAAATATGGTTTTATAATGTGCGATAAAATTTAGTAACTTTATCATGATACGTTTAAGCAGGAAAGAAAAACTATTTATGTAATTGGTTAAATTTGCTTTTCAGTATGTGTATTTTTCTATATGTGTGGTATTAAGAACTATAATTTAGAAAAAAAAAGAATTTTTGGTAAACTATTAACATATGAAGGTAAACATTACTAGATGAATGGATAAAATACCGTATAATTTGGTTCCATTACAAGAAATGTGTTGTTTTTTTTACCAGAAATCCTTACCATACAGTATGGTAGTTTTACCACAGGTGTTTGTCTCCGTGAGATATAACTATTTTGACAAGACTTGGTTCCAACGTATTTTCTGCACAAAATTGAATGAGATCGGAACCAAATTGATTGAATGATTAGTTAATAATTTTAAAAGTTTCATGCATAAAAAGTAATATTTTGCTTCTTGAATTCCAATTAACAGACTTGAGACATTATTACTTGCGCATTCTTTAAAACCCTATAAAAATAAAATTAAGTCATAAATAAATAGTTTCAAAGTAGTATAAATATAGTTTCAAAAAAAAATAGTTTCAAAAATAAATAATTTCAAAGTACATAATTAATAAATTTTTTGCTTACAATTAGTTAAATTTTATGCTTAGCATGGTTCAAATCAAATATCAAATATTTTCAAAACAAATTTCTAAGCAACTAATTCTATCGAATTAGTTGCTTATAAATAGTAGCCTTGCTTATAAATAATTCGTTATTAATGAATGAGCTGCACTTTTTCTTAAAAAAAGTTGTTTTAAAATTTGGATTTTTTAATGGCTATTACTTGCAATAGTTCAGACTCCTGTTTACATTCAAAATATAAAGCATTGATTTTTAGATTTATTAAACATAACTTTCTTTCAAAATATTCGGATTTTTGATCCACAAAGTTAGGCGAGGACATATTCTGAAACATATAAACATTTGTTAAAAAGATCGAAGTGATTTACTCCAATTTTTATAAATTAAAATCAATCTTATTTTTTGTTATTATTTGTTGCTTATCCATTATTATTATCTTTTGTCTTATCCAGTAACTTTATGTTATTAGATTTAAAAAAAACTCGTTTTCTGAAAGCCTAGCATGTCACAATTAAATTTAATAATATTCTTTGTAGTACTCATCATGACGCTATTGCTTGCAGACAATAAACGGTAATAAAAATTTACTTCAATCAAACAAACTTCTAGTTTAATGTTTCTAATTCATAACTTAGATATTTTATTCGATTACCGTAGGTTTTTAAGTTATTTAATCATGTAGTCATATAGAAATAAGTATAAAAAGTTTTTCTATAAACAAAATAAACACGTGAATTCAGACCGAGAAAAGCGTATGGTTAACACTACCAGAATATAATAAAATTCACCTTGATTTTTGCTGGATGGGAGCAACCAAAAACTCGGTAATTTTTATTGAAGAATTTTGGTAATGAATTTGGTATAATTAAAAATCAAATATGACTTTAGAATGTGTCGTAAAATTTGGTAAATGTGGTAAAATCTGGTAATTTTATCATGATACCTTTGAACATGCTATAAAACCATTTCTTCGGTTATTTTCATTTTTGTATTATTTACTAAATCCGTGGTAATAAGAACTATAATGTTGGAAACCAGAATTCCCGGTAAACCGTTACCATATTAACCGAAAAACTATCAAATTAATGGTTTAAGTCAGCGTTTCTCAACCTTTCAGTATTCACGACCCAGCTTTCAATCATAAATTTCATCGCCCCCCCCCCCCACTTACAGTAAAATGAATACAAAAATAATGTATATTGAGTATTTTGAATTCTATCCTTAAATTATTTTTTAACTAACTGCCAAAACAAAAGTAAAGTAAAAGCCAGCTGCAATTGAGATTGTAGAAACTATTTTTGGAGTTATGTAATTTTTCAAAACAATTACAGTCCATACCTCATTCAAATGATACTGTTGCTTGTCGAATTGGTGATACAGCTGAAAATGTAGTATCAGCTTTTCTCGATGTTGCGTGACAAAATGTTTTCAATGCAGTTTGATGAAGCAACAGATATTAATAAAGATGCTCATTTAATTGCCTATGTTTGATTTTGTGAATGTCAGTAGTCTGAAAATCAATAGAACTCAAAACAACAGCGCTATAATTATTTGCAATTTTAATGATGTTATGAATGAGGCAAACATAGAATGGTAAAATTGCATCGGAATATGAAACCGATGGTGCTCGTTCAATATCCGGAAGGTTCGAAAGTATACAAGCACTTGTAAAACAAAAATTGCCTCAACGCGTCTGGACACATTGCATGATGCACAGAGAAGCTTTGCCTTCGAAAGAAATGCTTCCTGGTTTAAATATTGTTAATTACGGTTATAACCGTTGCAAATTATATAAAAATGAGAACCCTGAGATCGAGAATCTTTTCCGCACTTATTAATGACATGTGTTCAGTACATTCAGAGTTACTATTTAAGTGCGAGGCAAGATGTTTATCACGTGAGAAATTTTTGCAACGTGTTTAATGAATTAAAAGAAGAAATCGTCATTTTCCTAGAAGAAGATAACAGACCAGAAACCGAAAATTTTCACTATTGTTTATTTGTGATGAAATTTAGCTACTTGGTCGTCATATTCCAGAAATTAAATAACTTGAATTTTCAACTCCAAGGATCAAATACACATATGTTGGATACGAGTGATAAAGTTAATGCTTTTTGTAGAAAATTGGAATTGCGGGGCAGAAATTTAAAGCAAAAAAACTTAACAATGTTTGAAAATGTGGATAATTGTACTAAAACTTATAATGCTGAAGAACATGTAAAAGTTGTTTTTGTAACCATTGAAAATCATTTAGCCATGCTGGCAAATAATTTTAAAAAGTATTTACCTGCTAACGACAAACTGATAGCAAGTTACGAGTGGGTTTGGAATCCATTTCATAAGACTTCCGAAGGACTCTTTATTGATGAGGAAGAAAAATTCATAGACTTCACGACAAGTGGCGAAACCAAAATACTATTTAGTAATAAATAACTATTTGAACTTTGGGCAGGAGGATGATTTTTCTGCACTAAAAACAAGGGCATTTCGCATTCTATTACCATTTTCAACATACTATCTTTGTGAAACTGGATTTCCTGCTGTGGCTTCTTGGAAGACAAAATATAGATCACGGCTAAATATAGAAACAGAACTGAGAGTGGCTATTTCTAATATTAAGCCTCACCTCAAAAAGCTTTGTTCTACTAGACAGGCAAAAGGAAGTCGCTAGAAATTATTATTATTATTATTTTTTAATTTAGTATGTTTTGATTAAATAAGGTGGGTAAGCCAAAGGTGGCCAGTGCTTCTAACGTAGCCCACCCCCAAAGTAAAATTAAAGTCATTTTGAATCATAAGATGTCTCAGCTGCATTATAAATCTTGTATCTGAGGTGCATGAGGTTGAATTGGAAGATATTTCCTTGAATGACCTCCATTTTATGAGGTGATTTAATTTTTTGCAACTATTCTAATTTCCGGGCGAGAAGATATTGTAATTTATGTGGTTAAATTTTTAGAACTTTAAGTTATGATATGTTTTCTGAAAGTTTATTTCTTTTTCTTTAACCACATTACTTTAATTCGAATTAATCTATCAGATTAATAGTTTTTAAGTCGTGCAAATGGTGAGAGAGACCATATGCATGATCCCAGGGTGGCCCGACACCGGTGCCACCTTGGTGACACGTGGGACACCTTCGGAAACAAACGTGTAATCTATGAAAGAGTTAATTATAAATCATTACGTAACATATTATTTCTCAGAAAGGAATGATTGAATTGAATGCCAATTGATTTATTTCATTTTAAGCAAATGTGGAACTTTGGTTAAAATGAAATGTTTGTTTGCATTTTAAAGTATGTTTTGAAATGAATGTTTTGTTTGCATTTTAAAGTTATTTTTCAGGTATTTTTTTTATTTTTGTGGAAGTTATGAGTGTTTTTATGGTCTATTCTGGTATTTTATTGTAGATTTGGGTATTTTAATACTAGTTATGGGTTAGGTTAGTTAACTCTAGTACTGTTATTTAACTCTTACTTGTTAGTTAATCCTTTTAAAAAAATTAACTCAGTAATTCTTGATAAATTCTAATGAGTTAACTCAAAAGAATCGCTAGTGACCTCACACAAGAACTATCAATGTAAATGCGATAAACAAATTATGCACATTATACATTCTAAAAACAAATATCTTTGTTAAAGTCGGGAAAATTGTTCCTACCAGCAAGATACTTAAAGTGCCTTTTTAAAAGACGGTTTGCCAGTCCAAGTGTTTTTTCTAAAGATAATTTGAGTAAGTGAAAAAGTGATTTCAATATATGGCTCACCTTTGGAACCTGAAGAAACCTTAGACGCAGGGGATACATTTTTGAAATTGTACTATAAAATAAATGAAATTTTCTTTTAGAATTAAAAGTATACGTGGAAGTATATTAGAGATAGGTGTAAGATGTTACAGAAATAAATTCATCCACACAGACTTAATCAGAAAATTAGGAAAAAATTTCAAAGCAAAGCCACCTTTGGCTCCCCACCTTAAGTTTTAATTTAATAAGTTGTTTCACTTTAATAAGTTTTTAAATATGTCGAAATGTATTTTGTTTTCTATGTGTATGTGCGCTTTCCTTTTATCCAGTTAATCAATTTTTTAAAATAATATTTTCTCTTGAATATTCTCGCTCCCCCCCTCTAGTGTGATCGCGCCCCCCTAGGGGGGCGCGCCTCACAGGTTGATAATCGCTGGTTTAAGTACCATTTATTTTGGTTTTTATAACCAGATTTTTTTTAACTAGACGTATCATTACCATAGAGTACGGCAAATATACCAGAATTTTTTTCCGTGTACACGTTGATCACTGTGCTTGGCTGTTGTAGAGTATAAAAAAGAATTTTTTTTTAAAAAAAGTGCTATAAATTCCCTTTTTTGATTGCCTGTAAACTAGCATACATTCCTGATGTGATCTTTTAAATGCTTAATTATTTTAAATAAAAAGAATTGCCTAGAGTTGAGTTTTATTATTTTGCAGTGTCCTATTTAAAAAGCTATGAAAAATATTCCATTTTTAAGCATACTTAAATTAATTTAGGGTTTTGAATGATTTTTAAGCTAAAATGGCCCTTGCACCCGTTGTTCAGACTTCAAGACCCGAGCACAAACTATTCAACAAAAGGAACACGCAAACTCTTTCTGCTAATATTATACATCAATATTTTTAATTGTCCATATTATGGTTAATTTATTAATTATATTGTTAACTTATGCTTAATAAACTAGAATGTTTTTATGAACTGTGAAACTTAATTTTTAATATGTTTTTAATTTCATATTTTTAAATGACAAAATTAAGCTTCAGTGAATTAGCTAACTAGTAAGCAAGTTAAAAAAATATTTTTAGTTCAATACCAAAATCATTTCCTAGGATCAGTTGTAACATAATTTTTTAGGCTGAATATATACTTTTTTTAAAGTAAACACTTGATGTCAATTCATCAGCATTGTACTACAGTGCTAAATTTTTAAAACATGTAACTGAAAACGAAAGAGGCCATATTTGCTTGAGGAAATAAAAATTGCAATAAAAAATTTAACCAAAATAAAAAGCCAAAACTGGAAAATCTTTTACTCTCTTTTTGAAGTTATAAAAAACTTCATTTTAAACAAGTTTTCTTCACGTTTACGGACATTTTGATTGCAAAAAAAGAATTGAAACTTTCAAAAATAGCCTTCATATTATATGGTTGAGAAAAAGTTTCCAAAACAAAAAAAAGGGAGGAGCGGGTAAAAACCCATCTATTTCCTTTTGTTCTAAGCACTTCTGAAGAAAATTAAACTCTTGAAAAAGGGTACTTTATGATGATTTTCATTTTATTTCTATTGTTTCAAAAATGTGTGACAAGCTTTTATTAGAAAATGTAAAAATGTCTCTTCAAGTAGAAAAGAGAATTCGTAATTTTGAGATCGATAAAAAAAAGCTTGACTCTGTATTATAAAATTTTGATTGTATGTTAAAAGATGCTTAAGAAATAAATATTAAAGTAAGTATAGCAATAAAGTTTAAAATACATATCATTTGAACTAATGCAGCTATAAACATGGAAAAAAATTAGTGTACCATACATGTTGGATTCGAATTTTCGTAACATTCGTAAAAAAAAGGTAGTAGAAACACTTTATTAAATCACACTAGATTGAAAAACACTACATTAAATCACACTAGGCTGCACAATCGGCTATTGGTGACGATTTGGGGAATTTTCTTGGGGCTGATTCGAAGACATGTCACCACTTTGTTGATCCTCTGTAAGGGAACTTGCTCCCCTTGATTTTATAGCCTAATTACCTGCTCGCGAATTCGATCACTTTACGGTAGAACAGTTTTATGAAGACCACTGTGCATCCTCGGTCCCATTGCAGGCTGATCAATGTAGTCGACCCACCTGCTCATTGCTCACTGCCAGTGATACTTGATTTCAGTGATTCGCTGGAAACAGTGTCATAAGATGTGTCCATTGTGAGGATAGAACGGGAAAAGACTATATAGCTGACACATACTCCTCTCAATCATGGTCAACCACGTAAACTTGTGCTCCAATTTTAATGGCAGCTATAAGAACACCACGAGAGTCTGACCCCGGTCAGTTACCTCGGACAGGACCGGAACTTTCAATCACGACATATTTAACAAGCACTATAAGCATTTTATGTATGCTGGTTGTTTAGTCCACTGCCAGGATCGAACCCATAATCCTCAGCCCTCCACCAGCGTTTTGAGCGAAACTTTAATCGGTGGGGTATCTTAAGCACCCTGGACAGAAGGCAGTTCAAAGTTATTAAAAAAATGAAAGAAAACGGTGCGTTTTAATTTTTGAATCTAATTTTGGGCACACTTAAATCATCTCTGAGTCATACAGTATTTTGCCGCAATATCTCGACTGCCAATTCTTATGAAGTTTATTTTTCATTAACCAAAATTATATTTTACACTTTATAAAAAATGTTGAAATTCTTCTATTTCTACCAAATAATTAGTGTCTTTTTTTTCTTGCTATTCTTATGAATATTTTGTTAGACTCATAGCTCCCACATTCTACAGCACGACCATGAAATAAAGTGGTTTCCGAATATTAGAAAATAAAAATTTTAATGCTTTTTTCAATTGATGAATTTGAAAAACAACTCATGCTTGCATACTACCTTTTCCGTTATAAACTGTTTTCGCGTTACTTCTATAAATTTTAATTTTCCTCAAAATTTAATTTCATCAACATCTTATGCTTCACATGACCTTTCGCGATAAAAAAAAATAACAAGCGTCGAACATGTGAAAAAAAATTTTTTAGACTGATTTTCCTACATTATTATTTCAGAGAGATTGAATTTCATGAAAAGAAGAAAAGGAAGGAAAAAAAGCAATAATTTTCTTCCGTTTTGCAGAATATATCCAATCAAATAAGAATGATGATGTGTTAGGTTAAATAAATTTGTATTTTTCTTGAAAATTTTGAAAAAGAAAAATGATTTTTTTTTTCGTTCGTCTCGAACGAAGCAATTTTATTCGCATTAGTTACGGTTGAAACTATAATGTCATTTTTTTAAATAAAATGAAACGAATCATTCTCTCTGAAATTCATTCGTTCGTTAAGTACGGGAAAAGACTTTCTCTATCAGTAGATAATAATACTTGTTTTTAAACAATTTCTTGAATAAAGAGGAAAATATATGTTGAAAATTGATCTACAAAAATGCATCGTTAGTTTGGTTTTATCTTTTTTTAAATTATTTCGAGTGAAATTAATCAAAACCTATTTTTCTAATTAATTTATGATTATGTTGTAATGTAATACCTTCTAAAATAATTTCTTGGATGAAAAAAATATTTCGTAAAAATAGATCTACAAAAATATGTTGTTAGTGTGATTTTATATATTTACAATTAGTTTGAGTAAAATAATAAAAATATTTTTTTCTAATTAATTTTTGTTTATGTTGCTATGTAATACGTTTTTTAAATAATGCCTTGAATAAAGAAGAAAATAATTGTTAAAAACTGATCGAAACATTATGACGTTAGTATGACTTTATATTTTTTAAATGATATATTTTTCTAATTAATTTATCGTTAATATGATTTTATCAATTTGAAATTATTTCGAGTGAAATTAATTAAAATATATTTTTATAATTAATTTATGTTTATATTGCTATGAAATATTTTTTTTTGTAAAAATTTCTTGAATAAAGTCAAAAAATTTTGTTAAAGATAGACCCACAAAAATATATCTCAACATGATTCTATATTTTTAAAATTATTTCACGCAAAGTAATAAAAATATACATTTCTAATTAATTTTTATTGATGCTGTTATGTAATACTTTTTAAAACAATTTCATGTATAAAGAAAAAAATATTTGTTAAAAATCAATTTAAAATTATGTTGTTAGTATGATTTTATATATTTAAAATTAGTTCGAGAAAAATAATCAAAATATGATTTTCTAATTATTTGTTTTATGTTGCTATGTAATACTTTTTTAAATAATGTCTTGAATAAAGAAGAAAATAATTGTTAAAACCTTATCTACAAAAATATGACGTAGGTATGACTTTATCTTTTTAAAATGAGATCGAAAAAAAATAATCAAAATATATTTTTCTGATTAATTTATGTTCTTAGTAAATTTATGCCCTTGAGTAATACTTTTTTACATAATTTCTAGGTTAAAAAAGAAAATGTTTGTTAAAAATTTATCTGCAAAAATATATCGTTAGTATGATTTGATGTTTTAAATGCATAGCAAGCAAAATTAATTAAAACATGTTTTTCTAATTAAATTGTGTTTTTTTTCTAAATAATTTATGATATCAAAGAAGAATGAAATTCTTTAACGGTGGTTGTTATTGTGTTTTTAAAGTATTTTCAATATCATACATTACTTAATTAATCTAAAAGTCATAAATACCGAAAAATAGTAAAAAATGATATTTTCATTTATAAAAAAACTAATACATGTGAAAAGAAACTTATAAACATTTGGATGTTACAAACATTTGGATGTAAATTTACAAACATTTGGATGTTATAAGATCTGATAAGCTTAGAGAAATATATAGTTCTCAGATCTTATAACATCCAAATGTTTGTTAATTTACATCCAAACAGATCTTATAACATCCAAATGTTTGTAAATTTACATCCAAATGATTGTAACATCCAAATGTTTGTAAATTCCTTTTCATATATATTAGTTTATTTTTATAAATGAAAATATTATTTTTTCACTATTTTTCGGTAGTTATGATTTTTAGATTAATTAAGTAATGTATGATACGGTAAATACTTTTATTGCTGTTTCAGTAAAAAAAAAAACATGATTTCCACGAGGGTAATAAAAACCATGTGTGTATTCTGCTGCCATCTATTACTAAGCCTGAAAACTCGCATAATTCCTATCACGAAACAGTATAAAGGCACAGTTTAACGTAAAAAAATGTCATTTTAAGGAAAGAAAGTATGGTTTATCACTATAATGGCCAAAGTTCAACAATTATTAATAACATTTAAAGAAAAAAAATAATAATTTATCAAACAAAGATGAAACCTTCACGCTTTTCCTGGGATATTTCCTTCATAAAAACTACGTATGCAAAAATCGATCTATATACAGATCCTAATTTGAATTTGATATATAGGAGTCGTTTTGAGGTTGTAACAAAAGAAAACTGTATTCATTTTAAACTATTTTAACTTCAATTTTGTACCGAAAGGAAAAAAGGTGAATTGAGACGTGATATTTATTTTCTGTTCTACTACTTCTGTAAACAAAATTTTTTATGTAAATTAGTAATTTGTAGTTTTCGGCATCCTAGATAGGGAACAACTAATAATAGACTTGAAAATTTTAATTTAACAAATATCAAACGAGAATGTGAATTATTAAAAGCAAAAGTTTTTAGACAATTCCGTTTTTTTTTTTTTTAAGTTTATTAAAAATAATCATTTTAAGATGGGAAAGGATAACAAATTTTTAATACTTCGTTGCCATCCACAAATTTAAGTACTTTCTATAAGTTTGTATTATTATAGCCAAAGCAAAGTGTGTTAATACAATCACTACTTTTAATATTAATAATATTATTACTATTGTATTAATATACGTGTATTTTGCTTTGTCTATATTAATGCAATAATAAACAGTAATTTCAATTTGCAGATATAATCGTGCGAGCTGACAAGATAACATCTTTTTTCTTTTTTGTGGTTTTTTGATTTAATTTTTTTCAATTTTGAAAGATTTTTTATAGAAATATATTTGTTATTTTTGTAATTTTTCTTCTTATTTCTTTTCTTGCTTTTTTTGTATTCGTATATTATTATAATGATTACTTGCAGCTTAGGCACATTTAATAAAACTTATTAATTTTCTTAACTTTCTTTATAAATTTATTTTTCCTTTAATTCTTTTTGGTCTCAATATTGTTACGTGATTTAAATGTTTTATCTTTCTCAAATGTCCTATCATTACAATTAAAGGCATCACCAAACGAGTGTAAAAATAATTATCTTTTTACATAGGCAAATACTTTATAAAGACAGACAAAAAAAAACGCAAAATATTTATTTATTATTAAGTGATAAAATAAGTGATATTAAAAAAAATTAATTTTTTTAAGTGATAAAGTTATCTAATATATCAGGCACTACATATCGGGTCGTTAAACAGTCATTTTGACTTAAGTTAATACATGCTTTTAGTAATGTTTTTTTAATTAAATGCATAATTTGAGCTCGATCCAATCTTTTAGACACATATTTTGCGCTAGGTTCATGCGCGCTTTAAATAATGTACATTTAAATAAATGCGCAATTTGAACTAGATCCATTTTTTTAAATACGTATTTCGAGCTACAGTGAATCCCCGATTTTACATTTTCGGTTGGACTAGCGATAAAAAACGTTCGAAGCGGAATAACGTAAAATCGGAATTAAGAAATATCTATGCATATTCTTAAAATTTGACACCTACCAGTTAAATTAATGGAAAAAATGAGTTATCTTTACTTGCTTTTTGTTTTTAGCTACAATTTCATATACAGCTCGTTCAATACTAAAATTTTTTTGCAAATTTGCTTCTTGATTTACATTTGCAAGTAAAAGTTGTTTTCGAGTTTTTATGCTTTGTATCGCCTGATCAGCTGTTGGCACGTCTTCTGTTATCTCATCTTCATCATCATCTGCACTATCGTCGAAATCGGTCATTAAATCACTTATGGTAGAGATTTCTGAAGTAATGAGATCTGTATCACAGTCGATGTATGCATCATCGACTTCTGGAAGATCCTCAACTTCAGACACGCTACCTTCTTCTTCTTCTAAAACAACAGCGCCCTCCGATATTAAAAATCCTGCTTTAATGAATCTATTGATAATGCACTTTCGGTCGACACTGTCCCAATCTGAAGATATCAAATTAAGAGCCTCAAGAACATTAATTTTTGCCTTAGAAGCATCCTGAAAGTCACCAGAATCAAGAAACATTATAGATTTTCTAGCCAGTTGCTTCCGGTAACTCTCTTTAAATGATCGGATAATTCCTAAATCCAGTGGTTGAAGTTTGCTCGTACAATTAGCTGGGAAAAACTCTATTCGCACGTTTTTCAATTTAAGGTTTAAAGGAGCAGTGCATTGGTCTAGGAATAAAATTATGTTGCGCTTTTGAAAACTCATTTTCTTATCCAGTTTTAGAAGAAAATTTTCAAATAATGCTTGCGTCATCCATGCTTTTTTGTTTGAAGCGTAATCGGTAGGAAAACTCTTGATATTTTTGAAACACCGTGGTTTCTCTGCTCTACCGATCACAAGAGGCATTAACTTTTGGCTTCCATCGGCATTTGAACAAAACAGTCTAGCGCATTTTTGAAAGCTTTCCTCCACGGCAATTTTCACCTTTAATTGTCAATGTCTTGTTTGGCACTAGGTTGAAAAACAATCCCGTCTCGTCGGCATTAAATATGTCACTTGGATTATAGCCCTTTAATAAATTTGTCAGAGTTTCTTCTTTCCACTGTTACACAGTTGTCATATCCACACTATCGGATTCGCTAGAGATAGATTTGAAGCATAAATTGTTCCTTTTTTTTTAATCGATCGATCCAGCCATTTGATGTTCTGAAGTCCTGGAGTTTTAGCCTTTCAGCAATTTCAAGCGCCCTTTCTCTCAGGATGGATCCATTTATAGGAATCTTTGCTGCTCTGGCTTCCTTGAACCAGTTAATTAAAAAAATTTCTAACTCATACGGAGATGTTTTAAGGGTTTTTCTCTTCTTGGCATATTTTCCGAGTCTTTCAGCGCTTAGTAATAACGCTAATAATATTTGAATCTAAAATACTACACAAAAAATGTTTTGCAGCAACATTAGAAAAGTGTAAACGCATTCAGATTTTATGAAAATTGATTGAGGATTAGAAATGCTATGTAATGAATAGCCAAAAACCAGACTAAAATAAGTCAAAATCTTAATTTTTAACTTTTTTTTTCATATCTTTTGAAACGACAAAATAAATTTTGATAATTAAGCCACGGAAATGTTTGACAAATGCAAATTCACATGCACAAGAAGGACCATGTTAAGTGTATATATCTATAAATATAAATTTAAACAATCTAATTATAAAATTATGATTTCATTTAAATCAATTAAGTTTGGTTTTTATTTATGTAATTGATAAATAAAATGGAATACAAATAACACAGATACCAAATAATGTTGGAAATGACGCCAAAAATATTTGAAATCAATCTAATTTGACATTGTTCATTTACTTTGAAATCGGACATTGTAAAATATAATTATACAGTTATGTTACATCTTGACCAATGTACTTGCTTGCTACTATAGATTTAAATACAAACCATTTTAATTTTAGATATATTTGATATTTAAATTATAGTTAACTTTAAACATTAAAACATAATAGTGGTTAGAGTTGTAATAATAGCTACAAATACAAGCTCAAATGACACAAGTTATTAACTAATATAAATAAAAAATTTGATTTATTTTACTCTTTCATTCTATTGACATTTTTCTTAAGATTCCTTGATTTAAAGCACAATTTGTTATATTCATTTTCTATTTGAAGTATTTAATTTATATGATAATTTACTTATCACATAATATCTGAAAATTAAATTAGGAAAAAAAGTTATAAAGTTATCGCCTACAAAAATTAATAAATCTCAAGAGCGAATTATTTATAGAGCGACACAAGTTCATAAAGCATAAATTTTCGAAGGCTTTTCTTATCTCACAATTGGTGTGAACTCAACAAGTTATACTTAATATAATAATTAATATATATACTGAATAAAAACACACAACACAATATTAAAACTTTTAAACATTGAATATGACATAATTTAAACTCTGTCTTCAATAAGATATAAGAATTACACAATTACTAAATTGATATAAACATTACCATAACAGCCTAAAAAATATTAATCTTTTTATAATCAAATGAAATCAATTTTGTCATATTTCAGTAGTTCCTATAACGTGAAGAGACTGAAAAGCACTTTTAGTACACTTGTGTGCAAAATCAAAAATATAGCTTTCAAAAAGTTGATTGATTCGCATAGTTTAAATATGATATCTCCGTTGTTGTGATTTATTTTTATTTTCCACAAACACAACCGTCGCTTGTAGGCCTTAGCTGTGTCAAACATGCACTTTCTAACAGTCAAATTTCAAGTCTCTTCGACGTCACCTAACCGTCTATTTGGAGGTTGTTTGGTCGTGCAGGATCCCTCAGACTTTTCTTTAATGTCTCTTAGAATTATCTTTCTAACTTCACCAAATAAGAGCCAGCAACAATGTTTCGATTTAGAGCTCCTAATATAAACAAAATTTGAATTAACAGAATGTGTAGACTAAAGAACAATTTCAAAAAATCTCATTTTTAACATTGTATGCCTTATCTTTTAATATTATGCTTTATCTGTTTATGCTAAATTTTAGATTAAAATGTTGATTAAGTTAATATTTCAGATTGCAGTGTTAATTCCATTAGACATTTTTGACATTTGTATACTTTTTCCTAACTATTAAATGGACAACAAAAATTATTAAATGAATAAAAATAGTAAAGAATTTTTTAAAGCTTTCAACTTTTTTCACATCATATTAATAAATAAATAGACAATGAAAAATGCTATAAATGTCAGTTAATTAAGGTTATATTAACTAAAAGCTTAATTATGTTAAATTTTTCATATGATTATGATAAATTTTACCATGACACAAATAGGATGCATAGATTTTTCAGCTCATATGACTTGATTAAAATTGGTAAAGCATTATGCTTATTATTTCTTTTTAATAATAATAATATTTATATCAATAGGGTACTACATTTACTCCAATTTTTAATAAACTTTTATGCATTTTAAAAACTCGGAAACTAGCTGTTACAGATGTAAATAACTTAGACAAAGACCCAGAATACCAAAAAAACAGATTTCATATATTCAATTCTTACAAAATTAAAATAAAATATGTATGCATATTAATAAGATTACGAATATTCAGGGAACTGTTCAATCATACATTTTTTTAAAAAAATTCATTGTCTACAGTAACATACGCAACACATACAAAAAGTTAAACTCAATATTTAATCTTATTATTAAGATCTTGAAACATAATACCATAGAAATTTGATACTATTTTAATAAGATTTAATTAAACCTTACATTGCTTCAAAATAAGTATATACAGTTACAGTAAAATATGATCTAAAATTTCAAACAATGCATGATGTTAATTTACAGATCAACCACTGTAATACACATACTGTAAATAAATAAAAGATTAAAATAAATTATTTATAATTAAGAATAAACAATTATCCAAATTATATAGTCTAATTTATACAGTAAAATAATTTTTCAGAGTAACTATTAAGCATGAGAAATACAATTGCAAATACTACTTATTTTTCAACTAGTATACCAATCAATTATAAATATACTCAATATTTCAACTGGCTAATTGAAACTTAGATCAACACGACAATAATAAGAAAAAATGATGGTCCACCAAAATTTTATTATTTTTGTAATTTGAAAGAGATTTCTAATAAAGGGAAGTTAATGTCTAACATAGGTATCATAGGCTCATACGACCCACTTCTTGTTGACAACACAAAAGAATTCACAAACGACCACATCATGAAAGCACATTACCAACCAACTTTTTAGAGTGACTCTATGCAAAAATTTAAGTATGGATGATCTGAAGTAATTTTTGACCATTTTAGTTTCAGTACAAAAATTTTTAAACAGTTCAGCTTATAACTTTGTCAAAAGGTTAACACTTAAATTCATTATCATGCAAAGCATATTAAAGGCTTTAAACAAATAAAATTTGAACGTAAAGCTAAAAGTTGAACTATTCAGTGGCTGAACTCAGAAGTAAAAATATTGAAACATTTAAATTTACATATACTTTTTATATTCATTAAAATCTAAGAAGCATTTAGTTCTATTTTATAATTAATTTGTGACTACAATATGAAAACTTACAAAAAGGTTTCACTAATTCAATTTATTAACAAACTGAATATCTTTATATACACTATCACTTTTATGCACAAAGATAAGAATTCAGGACTGCAAACTACTATGTTTTTTGCAAAAAGTTTTATTGATATAGATAACTAAAACTTTCAGAATTCTGGGAATTTTGCAAACATCTTAAAAACATCACCGCCACTTTCGGGTCGGCCCCCCTCCAGGAGAAATTAAAACAAAAACATTAAAAAACAGGAGCAATTTAAAGAGTATAACTTGTAGCCATCCCAGATAAATCTCTACTAGTCTTTCTTTTTTAAATAATATATGAATTTTGTAAGCTTAAAATCTTGTAGGCATCTTGACAGTTATAGCTGGTGCAATGGATCCTGACACTGAAATATCCCTAAATGTAGATTTATAAAAGATAAAATAACTATCGAATTTTTAAAAAAAATTCTATAATAGTTTGCCTGTTGAATGTGTCAAGAACTAGAAAAACATACCTCTATTGAAATAAAAATGAAATATGCTGTTTTCTAAACCATTTCTGAAAAAAAAAATTGATTTAGAAATTATACAGTTACAAAATATATGTACGCTATTGACTAGGTAGTAATATCAAACTTTTAAGCATCAACTGCTTTGCTTTTAAAATGATATTTTAGTTTTGCTGAAACTTCAGGGTATCAACAGTTAATAAAATATCATTAAAATTAAATGCTTTAAAATTTTTAAAATAAAATTAAACATTAAAAATAACAAGAGAATCTGAGATTAACACTTAATATATAATGCGAAGTTTACAAATATTATATAAAACTAAACAAATAATTAATTTGTTAATAACGGTGATATTAGGGAGAATTTATGTAAAAAACATGTGGACAAAGCGTTTCCATTAAAGTTTCATTAAGAAACCCAGGAAAAAAACATTAAAAATACTTTCTTCTCATGCAATGAAGTCTATATATCGTTACCCTAACCTATGCATACACAAGCAAAGCAGTAATAATTAAGAATGTAATATATGTCTTGATAACTTAAAATATAAATACTACTCATACTCAAGCATACGTTTTAACATTTCTCTAACTAACAAAGATGCAAATAAAAGCAAGAAATAAAGAGAAAAATACACTTACTAAAATATGCCGACATTCTGTCCACGATGCTCGATGCCCGGATGTAAACAAGTGTGATTGGCTGTGAAGTTCAGACAGAGAAACGGAAAGAACTAGAAAAACTGTGCCATAGAGCTCAGGTAGCGTGATATGGATATAACGAACTAATTCATCAATTCGTGGTAGCTTGATATAGAATTTACGAACGACTAAAAGTCGATTCTCGTCTTTTGCGTGGTTCCCATTCGTTTCTAAATTAATCGCTCTTTTTCGCTTTTATAGATTCAATTGAATTGAATTAACTATATAGTTGCTAAACAAATTTATTTATTTCATTCAAAAAAGTTTATTTTGTTTTATGATTTAAATTTATTAATTACAAATTTCTAAAACGGACTGAAATTTATAAATTTATGAAGGAGAGGTTTATATTTGAAGGTAAAAATTTGAGATTTTATATAAATTTTTAATTTATGTAAACATATTTCTCTTGCTACGAAGTTGTTTGAAACCTAAACTAATTAATTTATTTCGCGAATTGATAAATTAGTTTCGGTTGGGAGTAACATTGTTCTAGAATAAATTCAAATATAATAAATAAATAAATAAATAAATAAATAAATAAAAACAATTTATAATAAAATTTAAAGTGATACCATTAAATAATATGTCATCATGACTTTGAATAAAATAAATTTTGTAAATCAAAAAATAAATAAGTAAATAAATAATAAACGTATAAAAACACAATCTATTAGTATTAAATTACTTTTATTAAAAAATTACTTAAATTTAAATGATATTAAGCAGAATTTAAAATAATTAAAATGTGTAAAAATCTTACTCAAAAACTTCCTTTTCTTCAAAATTATAAAATGATTTTAATATTTTAAAATATGTATTTTTTTAATTAATGTACGTAGAAAATGTACGCTATAACCGCCCTTGATATATACATTAAGAATTCTTATACAAATCTAAGAAATTAATTATTTGAAAGAAGTATATAATAAAAAAAAATAATAAATAAATAAAATAAGCAAAGTTTGAAAATGTCAAAACTGTTAGATTTTCAGAACAAGATGTACTTACTAAGAATGAAGCTATATTTTAAAACTAAAACTCCCAGTATGTTTGAAAACTGGTATCAAAATTTCCAGTGCGATTTTATATCTGCTATCAAAATTTCCAGTGCGATTTTATATCTGGTATCAAAATTTCCAGTATGATCCATACAGGTTAAATTTCTGATATAGTGCCATACTGGTTTTACACTTTATAGTATGGGACTATACTGGTTTTAAAATTTCCCGTATGATGTTATACTGGTTTTAAAATTTCCAGTATGGTGCTATACTGGTTTTAAAATTTCCAGTATGGTGCCATACTGGTTTTAAAATTTCCACTATGGTATTCTACCAGGTTTTAAATTTCCAGTATGGTCATACTGGTTCTGGTATCATTTTTAATGGTTTTTGATACTGGTTTTACGATTTTTTTCCAATAGGGGTTTCTCACGTATGCGCGCTTTTCTAACAGTCCAGGCTGGGAATATAGGAAAACAATGATAACTTTTATTCATTTATGCGCTGCTCTGAAAAACCACCTCTCACTTATGCAGGGGGCAAAAATTTTCTCACTTTGAAAAAGAGGGTCTCAAGTTTGTTGCATATATTACTTATCATAAAAATTTTCATCCTTTTGTCATGTTTCTCTTGGAATGCTTTCGTTTTTCTTATCTTTGTGTGGTCAACCCTCATTTTATGGCCTTAGATGACTCCCTACTGCCTACCTCTTTCATCTCTTACCCCTATTGTTCAAATTCCAGGAACACGTTTTGTGATTGAGGTGGGTAAAACTGACAGCCAATAAAAGATGTTAGTGCAAAAATCACGTGACGTCGTCGACTAACTAAAGATAATTCGTCGGTGCTTAGTTAGATGCTTGCTTTTCAGCATGGCGAAGAGAATAAAATTGTCGCTTTCATTTAAAATGGATGCAATAAAAAAATTCGAAGAAAATTTTTTCACCTCGAAAAAAGCTTTGGCGGAGTCTTTCAATGTCCCCGAATCAACGTTAAGAGTGATTTTAAAAAATCGAGAAGCGATTTTAATAGCTAATCGAGAATGTGGTGTGCAATCAAAAAAAAAAGAAAAAAAAAAAAAAAAAAAAAGAAAAAAAAAAAAAAAAGAAACAGGATTCAAGAAGGGAAGTTCGAGGAATTTGAAAAAGTTTTGTTGACATGCTTCAAAGAAGCTCGTGCTTCAAACATTCCCGTCAATGTTGAACTCTTAAGGGAGAAAGCTGTAGAGTTGTCCAAGAGTTTTGATATGCAAAACTTTTCAGCATCCCACGGATGGGTTGAAAAATTTAAAAACAGACATGGTTTAGAAACTCGTGTCCTTTCTGGAGAAAGTGGAAGTTTCAATGAAGAAACTGTTGAACAGTGGAAGGAGCAATTGGCAACTTTAATAAATGGATACGAACTAAAAAACATCCACAATTTTGACGAAACAGGACTTTTTTTTTTAAAAAAAACTCGTGCCTGACAAAACTCCAGGGTGGGAAGAAAAGTAAAGAAAGGTTAACTGTCTTGTTATGTTACAACGTTGATGGCTCAGAAAAATTCACACAGTTAGTCTTTGGAAGATCAAACAAACCACGATGTTTTAAGAATGTGAAAAAGCTCCCATGCGACTATAGTAGCAATAAAACGACGTGGATGACATCGCACATTTTTTTGGATTTCCTAAATTTGACAGAAAAATGGAAAAAGAAAAACGAAAAATTCTTTTATTCATGGATCACTGCCCTGCTCATCCAAAAGACTTACCGAATTTCAACAACACGAAACTTGTTTTCTTTCCTGCAAATTGTACGAGCAAAATCCAACCTTTGGATCTGAGCATCACCCGTTGTGTAAAAGTACACTATAGAAAAACTTTAACTCGTCGTCTTTTGGCTGCCATGGAGACAAAACTTCAGGCAAAAGACGAGCTAAAGCAAATCACTGTCCTTGATGCAATACACATGCTGTGCTCATCATGGAGAAGCATCACAGACAAGTGTATTCAAAACTGCTTTAAAAAAGCGGGATTTCGGCTTCTAGAAGAATCTGAATGTAAAGAGCCGGAGTCAGAAAATGAAAACGACATTAGTGAAGAGGATTGGAATACTGTGTCTGGTGGAATGGGTAATTGTACTTTCAACGAACTCGTTGAAGTAGATAAACATTTAATTACAACTCAATTGCGAGATATTAGAGAAATTGCATCTGAAATAAATGGTGGCGACAAGGATGAAGAGATAGACGAGAATGGTGAAGAAGATACCGCAAAAGTTCCGCCAACTCACACCGCCGCTTTAGAGGCACTAGAAACTCTGCATGATTATTTTCAATTTCATTCTGGAAGTGAAAGAACTTTTTCAAGTCTTGATGGACTTGAAAAGGCTCTTTTTGAGAACTCCCGAAAACAAAAACAAACTTCGATTGTGAATTATTTTGTGAAAAGATCATAATTGGAATAAAAATGCAATTTGGGTATGTAAGCATTTTAATTTTCTTTAACTAATTTATTTATAGTTAAATCTATTGAAATTTGAATCTCATTTTATTTAAATGTTCAGTTAAGTATGCATAGTATTAATTCGATATATAATGTAGTAAAATGTATTAATGTTCTATTTTTAAGCTCTTTATTATGGCTTTTCACTTATGCGCGTGTCTCACTTATACGCGCTTTTCCTGTGGCCCCTCGCTCCCGCGCATAAATGAGAGGTCACATAATTATTCAAAAATTATAAAGTATGTCATTATTTATAAGTAATTATTTTTTCGCTATTTAAAAAATATTTATTCCACTAATTAAAAAAAAAATCAGGCCGTTTTTTATGATTTGTTTTTTAGCGATTAGAAAATTTAATATGAAGTATGTAAAAGAGTAATTTTTGGTTTGTTACCCCCCTTCATTTATGAGTGGGATATTCCTATCTGGATAATCATGATATTTATTTGCTTGCAATTTTTCTGCCGAATCAACTGCCACTGCTAAAAAATTACAAGTGTTTTCCCTTAGATGAATAAGCACAGAGAAAAAAATATGGTGAATAGTACCTAAATACGATAAATTTTACCGTGTTTCTGACTGTGTGGGAACACCAAAAAACATGGATGTTTTTTTCCAAAGTGCTAAGATAGTGAGTTTGATAAAACTAACTAGGAAGTATGGTTTTATAATGTGCGATAAAATTTGGTAACTTTATCATGATACGTTAAAGCAGGAAAGAGAAACTATTTATGTATAATTGGTCAAATTTACTTTACAGTTCTGTGTATTTTACTATATATGTGATAATAAAAACTATAATTTTGAAAAAAAAAAGAATTTTTGGTAAACTTTTACCATATGAAGGTAAGAATTACTAGATGAATGGAAAAAATACCGTATAATTTGGTTACATTACAAGAATTATATTGTTCTTTTTTTATCAGAAGTCCTTACCATACATTATGGTAGTTTTACCACAATTGTTTGTCTCCGTGAGAAATAACTATTTTGACAAGACTTGGTTCCAACGTATTTTCTGCACAAAATTGAATGAGATCGGAACCAAATTGATTGAATGATTAGTTAATAATTTTAAAAGTTTCAAAGTTCAAAAGTTTGCATAAAAAGTAATATTTTGCTGGTAGAATTCCAATTAACAGACTTGAGACATTATTTCTTGTTCATTCTTTAAAACCCTATAAAAATAAAATTAAGTCGTAAATAAATAGTTTCAAAGTACTTAATTTCTTAATTTTTTGCTTGAAATTAGTTAAATTTTATGCTTAACATGGTTCAAGTCAAATATCAAATATTTTCAAAACAAATTTCTAAGCAACTAATTCTGTCGAATTAGTTGCTAATAAATAGTAGTCTTGCTAATAACTAATTCGTTATTAATGAATGAGCTGCACTTTTCCTTAAAAAAAGTTGTTTTAAAATTTGGATTTTTTAATGGCTATTATTTGCAATAGTTCACACTCTTGTTTACATTCAAAATATAAAGAATGGATTTTTGGATTTATTAAACATAACTTTCTTTCAAAATATTCGGATTTTTGATCCACAAAATTAGGCAAGGACATATTTTGAAACATATAAACGTTTGTGAAAAAAAAAGATTGAAGTGATTTATTTCAATTTTTATAAATTAAAATCATTCTTATTTTTTTTTTTTATTTGTTGCTTATCCAGTAGTAATATTATTTGTTTATTACTACCGGCAAAATTAAATTCCTAGTGCACTTTAGCATCCAGAATAGAGTCTCGGTGCTGTCATCTTGTGTAGCAGAAACTAGACGTCCAAATTAACATGGCCAACGGTATCTCACCCATTGTGGTGGTCCTGAAAGAGTGGATACCTCTTCTGGAGAACGCACTAGGTCTGCTCATCGGGAAGACTGATTGTGCAGCTTATTGGAAATAAAAAATATATATATATTATTTGTTGCTTTATCCAGTAACTTTATGTTATTAGATTTTTTAAAAAAAAAACTCGTTTTCTAGAAATTTAGCACGTCACAATTAAATTTAATAATATTTTTTGCAGCACTCAGAATGATGCTATTGCTTGTAGACAATAAACGGTAATCAAAATTTACCTCAATCAAGCAAACTTCTAGTTTAATGTTTCTTATTAATAACTTAAATATTTTATTCGATTACCGTAGGTTTTTAAGTTATTTAATCATGTAGTCATATAGAAATAAGTTAAAAAAGTTTTTCTATAAACAAAATAAACACGTAATTTCAGATAACTTCACACCGAGAAAAGCTTATGTTTAACACTACCAGAATATAATAAAATTCACCTTGATTTTTGCTGGATGGGAGCAACCAAAAACTCGGTGATTTTTATTGAAGAATTTTGGTAATGAATTTGGTATAATTAAAAATCAAATATGACTTTAGAATGTGTCGTGAAATTTGGTAAATGTGGTAAAATCTGGTAATTTTATCATGATACCTTAGAACATGCTATAAAACCATTTCTTCGGTTATTTTCATTTTTGTATTTTTACTAAATCCGTGGTAATAAGAACTATAATGTTGGAAACCAGAGATACCGGTAAACCGTTACCATATTTACGGAAAAACTATCAAATGAAAGGTTTAAGTACCATTTATTTTGGTTTTTATAACCAGATTTTTTTTTAACTAAACGTATCATTACCATAGAGTACGGCAAATATACCAGAATTTTTTCCGTGTACACGTTGATCACTGTGATTGGCTGTTGTTACGTATAAAAAAAAATTTTTTTAAAAAATGTGCAATAAATTCCTTTTTTGATTGCCTGTAAATTAGCATACATTCCTGATGTGATCTTTTAAATGTTTAATTTTAAATAAAAATAATTGCCTAGAGTTGAGTATTATTATTTTGCATTGTTCTATTTAAAAAGCTATGAAAAATATTCCATTAAGCATACTTAAATTAATTGAGACTTTTGAGTGATTTTTAAACTAAAATGGCTCTTGCACCCGTTGTTCAGACTTCAAGACCCGAGCACAAAATGCTGAGCAAAAGGAACACGCAAACTCTTCCTACTTATATTATACAACAATATTTTTAATGGTCCATATTATGTTTAATTTATTAATTATATTGTTAACTTATGCTTAATAAAATAGAATGTTTATATGAACTGTGAAACTTAATTTTTACAATATTTTTAATTTCATAATTTTAACAGTGAAATTAACTAATTAGTAAGCAAGTTAAAAAAATATTTTTAGTTCAATACCAAAATCATTTCCTAGTATCAGTTGTAACATAATTTTTTAGGCTGATTATATACTTTTTTTTAAGTAAGCATTTGATGTCAATTCATCAGCATTGTACTACAGTGCTAAATTTTTAAAACATGTAACTGAAAACGAAAGAGGCCATATTTGCTTGAGGAAATAAAAATTGCAATAAAAAATTCAAACAAAATAAAAAGCCAAAACCTGAAAATCTTTTACTCTCTTTTTGAAGTTATAAAAAACTTCATTTTAAACAAGTTTTCTTCACGTTTACGGACATTCTGATTGCAAAAAAAGAATTGAAACTTTCAAAAATAGCCTTCATATTATACGGTTGAGAAAAAGTTTCCAAAACAAAAAAAAAAGGGAGGAGCGGGTAAAAACCCATTTATTTCCTTTTGTTCTAAGCACTTCTGAAGAAAATTAAACTCTTGAAAAAGGGTACTTTATGATGATTTTCATTTTATTTCTATTGTTTCAAAAATGTGTGACAAGCTCTTATTAGAAAATGTAAAAATGTCTCTTCAAGTAGAAAAGAGAATTCGTAATTTTGTGATCGATAAAAAAAAGCTTGACTCTGTATTATAAAATTTTGATTGTATGTTACAAGATGCTTAAGAAATAAATATTAAAGTAAGTATAGCAATAAAGATTTAAAAACATATCATTTGAACTAATGCAGCTATAAACATGGAAAAAAAATTAGTGTACCATACATGTAGGAAGGATTCGAATTTTCATAACATTCGTAAAAAAAAAGGTAGTAGAAACACTTTATTAAATCACACTAGATTAAAAAACACTACATTAAATCACACTAGGGTCCACAATCGGCTATTGGTGACGATTTATGGAATTTTCTTGGGGCTGATTTGAAGACATGTCACCACTTTATTGATCCTCTGTAAGGAAACTTGCTTCCCTTGATTTTATAGCCTAATTACCTGCTCGGGAATTCGATCACTTTACGGTAGAACAGTTTAATGAAGACCACTGTGCATCCTCGGTCCCTTCGCAGGCTGATCAATGTAGTCGACCCACCTGCTCATTGATCACTGCCAGTGATGCTCGATTTCAGTGCTTCGCTGGAAACCGTGACATTTGATGTGTCCATTGTGAGGATAAAACGGGAAAGGACTATATAGCTGACACATACTCCTCTCAATCATGGTCAGCCACGTAAATTTGTGCTCTAATTTTAATGACAGCGATAAGAACACCACGAGAGTCTGACCCCGGTCAGTTGCCTCGGACAGCTCCTCGGACAGGACCGGAGCTTTCAGTCACGACATATTTACCAAGCGCTATAAGCATTTTATGTATGCTGGTTGTTTAGTCCACTGCCAGGATCGAACCCGTAATCCTCAGCTCTCTACCAGCGTTTTGAGCGAAACTTTAATCGGTGGGGCATCTTAAGCACCCTGGACAGAAGGCAGTTCAAAGTTATTAAAAAAATGAAGAAAAACGGTGCGTTTTAATTTTTGAATCTAATTTTGGGCACACTTAAATCATCTCTGAGTCATACAGTATTTTGTCGCAATATCTCGACTGCCAATTCTTATGAAGTTTATTTTTCATTAACCAAAATTATATTTTACACTTTATAAAAAATGTTGAAATTCTTCTATTTCTACCAAATAATTAGTGTCATTTTTTTTTCTTGCTATTCTTATGAATATTTTGTTAGACTCATAGCTCCCACATTCTACAGCACGACCATGAAATAAAGTGGTTTCCGAATATTAGAAAATAAAAATTTTAATGCTTTTTTCAATTGATGAATTTGAAAAACAACTCATGCTTGCATACTACCTTTTCCGTTATAAACTGTTTTCGCGTTACTTCTATAAATTTTAATTTTCCTCAAAATTTAATTTCATCAACATCTTATGCTCCACATGACCTTTCGCGATAAAAAAAAATAACAAGCGTCGAACATGTGAAAAAAAAATTTTTAGACTGATTTTCCTACATTATTATTTCAGAGAGATTGAATTTCATGAAAAGAAGAAAAGGAAGGAAAAAAAGCAATAATTTTCTTCCGTTTTGCAGAATATATCCAATCAAATAAGAATGATGATGTGTTAGGTTAAATAAATTTGTATTTTTCTTGAAAATTTTGAAAAAGAAAAATGATTTTTTTTTTCGTTCGTCTCGAACGAAGCAATTTTATTCGCATTAGTTACGGTTGAAACTATAATGTCATTTTTTTAAATAAAATGAAACGAATCATTCTCTCTGAAATTCATTCGTTCGTTAAGTACGGGAAAAGACTTTCTCTATCAGTAGATAATAATACTTGTTTTTAAACAATTTCTTGAATAAAGAGGAAAATATATGTTGAAAATTGATCTACAAAAATGCATCGTTAGTTTGGTTTTATCTTTTTTTAAATTATTTCGAGTGAAATTAATCAAAACCTATTTTTCTAATTAATTTATGATTATGTTGTAATGTAATACCTTCTAAAATAATTTCTTGGATAAAAAAAATGTTTCGTAAAAATAGATCTACAAAAATATGTTGTTAGTGTGATTTTATATATTTACAATTAGTCTGAGTAAAATAATAAAAATATTTTTTTCTAATTAATTTTTGTTTATGTTGCTATGTAATACGTTTTTTAAATAATGCCTTGAATAAAGAAGAAAATAATTGTTAAAAACTGATCGAAACATTATGACGTTAGTGTGACTTTATATTTTTTAAATGATATATTTTTCTAATTAATTTATCGTTAATATGATTTTATCTATTTGAAATTATTTTGAGTGAAATTAATTAAAATATATTTTTATAATTAATTTATGTTTATATTGCTATGAAATATTTTTTTTTGTAAAAATTTCTTGAATAAAGTCAAAAAATTTTGTTAAAGATAGACCCACAAAAATATATCTCAACATGATTCTATGTTTTTAAAATTATTTCACGCAAAGTAATAAAAATATACATTTCTAATTAATTTTTATTGATGCTGTTATGTAATACTTTTTAAAACAATTTCATGTATAAAGAAAAAAATATTTGTTAAAAATCAATTTAAAATTATGTTGTTAGTATGATTTTATATATTTAAAATTAGTTCGAGAAAAATAATCAAAATATGATTTTCTAATTATTTGTTTTATGTTGCTATGTAATACTTTTTTAAATAATGTCTTGAATAAAGAAGAAAACAATTGTTAAAACCTTATCTACAAAAATATGACGTAGATATGACTTTATCTTTTTAAAATGAGATCGAAAAAAAATAATCAAAATATATTTTTCTGATTAATTTATGTTCTTAGTAAATTTATGCCCTTGAGTAATACTTTTTTACATAATTTCTAGGTTAAAAAAGAAAATGTTTGTTAAAAATTTATCTACAAAAATATATCGTTAGTATGATTTGATGTTTTAAATGCATAGCAAGCAAAATTAATTAAAACATGTTTTTCTAATTAAATTGTGTTTTTTTCTAAATAATTTATGATATCAAAGAAGAATGAAATTCTTTAACGGTGGTTGTTATTGTGTTTTTTCAATATCATACATTACTTAATTAATCTAAAAATCATAAATATCGAAAAATAGTAAAAAATGATATTTTCATTTATAAAAAAACTAATACATGTGAAAAGAAACTTATAAACATTTGGATGTTACAAACATTTGGATGTTATAAGATCTGATAAGCTTAGGGAAATATATAGTTCCAGATCTTATAACATCCAAATGTTTGTTAATTTACATCCAAACAGATCTTATAACATCCAAATGTTTGTAAATTTACATCCAAATGATTGTAACATCCAAATGTTTGTAAATTCCTTTTCATATATATTAGTTTATTTTTATAAATGAAAATATTATTTTTTCACTATTTTTCGGTAGTTATGATTTTTAGATTAATTAAGTAATGTATGATACGGTAAATACTTTTATTGCTGTTTCAGTAAAAAAAAAACATGATTTCCACGAGGGTAATAAAAACCATGTGTGTATTCTGCTGCCATCTATTACTAAGCCTGAAAACTCGCATAATTCCTATCACGAAACAGTATAAAGGCACAGTTTAACGTAAAAAAATGTCATTTTAAGGAAAGAAAGTATGGTTTATCACTATAATGGCCAAAGTTCAACAATTATTAATAACATTTAAAGAAAAAAAATAATAATTTATCAAACAAAGATGAAACCTTCACGCTTTTCCTGGGATATTTCCTTCATAAAAACTACGTATGCAAAAATCGATCTATATACAGATCCTAATTTGAATTTGATATATAGGAGTCGTTTTGAGGTTGTAACAAAAGAAAACTGTATTCATTTTAAACTATTTTAACTTCAATTTTGTACCGAAAGGAAAAAAGGTGAATTGAGACGTGATATTTATTTTCTGTTCTACTACTTCTGTAAACAAAATTTTTTATGTAAATTAGTAATTTGTAGTTTTCGGCATCCTAGATAGGGAACAACTAATAATAGACTTGAAAATTTTAATTTAACAAATATCAAACGAGAATGTGAATTATTAAAAGCAAAAGTTTTTAGACAATTCCGTTTTTTTTTTTTTTTTAAGTTTATTAAAAATAATCATTTTAAGATGGGAAAGGATAACAAATTTTTAATACTTCGTTGCCATCCACAAATTTAAGTACTTTCTATAAGTTTGTATTATTATAGCCAAAGCAAAGTGTGTTAATACAATCACTACTTTTAATATTAATAATATTATTACTATTGTATTAATATACGTGTATTTTGCTTTGTCTATATTAATGCAATAATAAACAGTAATTTTAATTTGCAGATATAATCGTGCGAGCTGACAAGATAACATCTTTTTTCTTTTTTGTGGTTTTTTGATTTAATTTTTTTCAATTTTGAAAGATTTTTTATAGAAATATATTTGTTATTTTTGTAATTTTTCTTCTTATTTCTTTTCTTGCTTTTTTTGTATTCGTATATTATTATAATGATTACTTGCAGCTTATGCACATTTAATAAAACTTATTAATTTTCTTAACTTTCTTTATAAATTTATTTTTCCTTTGATTCTTTTTGGTCTCAATATTGTTACGTGATTTAAATGTTTCATCTTTCTCAAATGTCCTATCATTACAATTAAAGGCATCACCAAACGAGTGTAAAAATAATTATCTTTTTACATAGGCAAATACTTTATAAAGACAGACAAAAAAAAAACGCAAAATATTTATTTATTATTAAGTGATAAAATAAGTGATATTAAAAAAAATTAATTTTTTTAAGTGATAAAGTTATCTAATATATCAGGCACTACATATCGGGTCGTTAAACAGTCATTTTGACTTAAGTTAATACATGCTTTTAGTAATGTTTTTTTAATTAAATGCATAATTTGAGCTCGATCCAATCTTTTAGACACATATTTTGCGCTAGGTTCATGCGCGCTTTAAGTAATGTACATTTAAATAAATGCGCAATTTGAACTAGATCCATTTTTTTAAATACGTATTTCGAGCTACAGTGAATCCCCGATTTTACATTTTCGGTTGGACTAGCGATAAAAAACGTTCGAAGCGGAATAACGTAAAATCGGAATTAAGAAATATCTATGCATATTCTTAAAATTTGACACCTACCAGTTAAATTAATGGAAAAAATGAGTTATCTTTACTTGCTTTTTGTTTTTAGCTACAATTTCATATACAGCTCGTTCAATACTAAAAAATTTTTGCAAATTTGCTTCTTGATTTACATTTGCAAGTAAAAGTTGTTTTCGAGTTTTTATGCTTTGTATCGCCTGATCAGCTGTTGGCGCGTCTTCTGTTATCTCATCTTCATCATCATCTGCACTATCGTCGAAATCGGTCATTAAATCACTTATGGTAGAGATTTCTGAAGTAATGAGATCTGTATCACAGTCGATGTATGCATCATCGACTTCTGGAAGATCCTCAACTTCAGACACGCTACCTTCTTCTTCTTCTAAAACAACAGCGCCCTCCGATATTAAAAATCCTGCTTTATTGAATCTATTGATAATGCACTTTCGGTCGACACTGTCCCAATCTGAAGATATCAAATTAAGAGCCTCAAGAACATTAATTTTTGCCTTAGAAGCATCCTGAAAGTCACCAGAATCAAGAAACATTATAGATTTTCTAGCCAGTTGCTTCCGGTAACTCTATTTAAATGATCGGATAATTCCTAAATCCAGTGGTTGAAGTTTGCTCGTACAATTAGCTGGGAAAAACTCTATTCGCACGTTTTTCAATTTAAGGTTTAAAGGAGCAATGCATTGGTCTAGGAATAAAATTATGTTGCGCTTTTGAAAACTCATTTTCTTATCCAGTTTTAGAAGAAAATTTTCAAATAATGCTTGCGTCATCCATGCTTTTTTGTTTGAAGCGTAATCGGTAGGAAAACTCTTGATATTTTTGAAACACCGTGGTTTCTCTGCTCTACCGATCACAAGAGGCGTTAACTTTTGGCTTCCATCGGCATTTGAACAAAACAGTTTACCGCATTTTTGAAAGCTTTCCTCCACGGCAATTTTCACCTTTAATTGTCAATGTCTTGTTTGGCACTAGGTTGAAAAACAATCCCGTCTCGTCGGCATTAAATATGTCACTTGGATTATAGCCCTTTAATAAATTTGTCAGAGTTTCTTCTTTCCACTGTTGCACAGTTGTCATATCCACACTATCGGATTCGCTAGAGATAGATTTGAAGCATAAATTGTTCCTTTTTTTTTAATCGATCGATCCAGCCATTTGATGTTCTGAAGCCCTGGAGTTTTAGCCTTTCAGCAATTTCAAGCGCCCTTTCTCTCAGGATGGATCCATTTATAGGAATCTTTGCTGCTCTGGCTTCCTTGAACCAGTTAATTAAAAAAATTTCTAACTCATACGGAGATGTTTTAAGGGTTTTTCTCTTCTTGGCATATTTTCCGAGTCTTTCAGCGCTTAGTTCTACTGAAGCTTTTTGCTATATAATCGTTTGCAAAGTTGAATAAGCAATAGCATGTCATACTTCCCTCACTTGTGGTTTTGGGGTTCCAGTAAATTGCGTCTTCCCCCACCCTTCCGATAGTGACAGAGAGGAAACCCCCCCCCCTATTGACAAATGGACAAAACGGAACAAAAAGAATGCAAGAATTTCTCCACACAGCTGAAAAACAATTTTCTCTTGTTCAAAAAACTAGAAAAAAGTTTGTGTGAGAATTGTAGAATAAAAAAATAATTTTGATCTGTTTGTAGAAAAACGCATCAAGCGGGATTTTCATAAAAGGGGTGACGCAAAATCCGTGATTTTTTAACATTATCGGTATAGGCCATTTTCACGGATCAGCAGAAAATGACGTAAGAAGCGCGATAACGTACGAAACGGACAACGTAAAATCGGGGTTCCACTGTATATCCAAACTAAAAACATCGTCGACAGTTAGTTTTTGAGAAGTACGTGGTAAACAGTGGAACAATAAGAACAGTTGTATTACTGCTTCTGCCGAAAACCCTAAATTTGCCAACCCTAAACCTTAAATTCAGATCAGTGTTTCAGAAATTTATCTGATATTAAATGATTGATTGATGATTTCAATTTTTAATTTTTGTAAGTAAATATAACAAATTACTTCGGCTAAGAGCATTACAACCTATCAAATACCATCGGATAGAGGAAATGACGAAAATTTCGGCAGATGGGCGTGAAGCGCCATTGACCAATTCATAAATACTGTAAGTCATATATTGAGGATCATATAAACACAAAATAATATAATAAGAGAAAAAACATATAAAAATGTATTTAAAAAGAGAACACAAATAGAAAGCACACATATATAAAGAGAAAAAAATCATCACAGCGCTTACATTGGCCTAGTTGTTCATTAAAAAATCATCTTCAAAAATTTGAAAAAAAAAACATTTTTTGTTATCCCATCGTTTTTTAAGAGTTTCTTAAGTTCTTGAGAGATGTCAATAAGTCTGTGAGTAGGAGTTAAAGAAGTGGTGGAAAATGTGTTCTTGTTCTTTATTTTAGTGGTTATCTCGGAGACATTATGAATTACCACAGTCAAATTTTATAATATTATAATAAGTAAAACTTATTTAAAAAAAAAAAAGAAGAAAAAAAAATGTCGTTTCAAATTTTTATTTAAGTGCATATTTTTTTCTGTTGGCTACCAATTGATTTAAAAATAATCGTAATTCATAATTTCAGGACCAATAACAGACTTTCGTTTAGTTTTATTAAAAACGAAAAAATGAATTAACCGAGTTTTCAGTCTTTATGCTTTTGAAAATGGTACATGTTTCATAATTGGAGCTTTAATGTGTAAAGGTTTCTGTGGAAATGTAACAATTACTTTAAATCCAAAATTATCATCTCAGTAAATTTCGTATGTAAAGACATTGCACATACTAGGTCATTTGTACCATGTTATGCTTACCATTGAAATTTTTTTAATTTTGGAATTTTAATTTTTGAACTGTCATTACAAATAAAAAGGATTTCGAGTTAAGTGCGGCTTTGACGACATCTCCAGACTGAAAGTCTGGGGCTGTCTGCTGCTATGGTAACAAGCGAGTGCACATTTCTAATGGGGGTGAAATGGAGGAAAGAAGGAGTCGATGTGTTTACTCACGAGGACCTACGCTAAGATTAAGGCAAAACTATTCACCCCACACCCCTATTCGAAGTGACCTTTCCTCCTTAACCATAGTAACTGCCACGACGCGAGAGGGTGTCTGGAGGAGTTCTCCTGAAAGCCGCTCTATAGTCAAAATTCGCCACTCACACCCATAATTCTAGTGGTACCCAACAGATCGAAAAATTTCCTTTTGTCTTTGTTTGTTCCTGTTTTTGTTTATTTTGTGCTCTATAATTTCTTTTTTTTTCTCACTCTTTTCCCTTTATGCCATTCTATCATTTCTTGTTTTAAAGACTGGGTTTTGCAAGTATGGTTGCTCATGATGCTTTTTTAAATCTAAAATAAATAATTTTTTGGCTTGGTTTCTTTTCTAAATCCTGTCTGGTCGTGTAATTAATGAAAATACAGGTAAGATGGAAAAAAAGTAAATGCCCCTTCTATAATTTCTTGTTTTGCACATTTTATTTTATTTTGTAAGACAGGGTTGTGCATGCATGATTGCTCATGATTGACGTGTAAAATAAATTACTTATTGTTTTTGGCTGTTTTTCTGTATCCCTGTAGTTCATCTGTCCATGTTATTAATTAAAAAAACAGGTCAGACAGAAAAAAAAAACAGGTTCATTCTTTCTATAATGTTTTGTTTTTCTAATTTTATTTTATTTTATTACCATCGTTGAACAGCTGACACAATTTTGAGTTTGCGACTCCCAATGTTCAATTCCGTGGCCAGTGTTCAGCTCCAATGTTCAAATCCGTAGCCTTGTAGTTTAAAACCCAATCAAAATTACAAGGACACTCCTGAATCAAGTATTGAGAGAAGTTTGCCTTTTCGGAGCACTTTTTGATGGAACTAATCCGCATTTGCGTTACATGGAAAACATGAAAACCTCCCGCGGTTAGCCTGGCGGCAAGGAGACTCTAACCCATGATCCGTCTACCACTGAGAATATTTTCTGTCAGCACTGTGGTCCATATGTGTCAGGTGAATTATTGATCTATTGATCTATTCGAAGATATTGATTTATTCCCTGAGCTACCACGTCTCTGTCATACGGATTGGGTTTTGCCAATATGGTTACTCATGATGCTTGTTGAAATTTAAAATAAATAAACTTTTGTTTTGGGTTCTTTTCTATGACCTTTAGTTCATCTGGTAGTAATATTAATAAAAAAGCAGGTCAAAAATTATTCTTGTTACATAAACAAATAAATTTTGAACTAAATGTGAATTGTATTCGATCTCTAAGGGAACACTAAGAAAAGACTTAGGAAAAACTTAGGGGATACTAGAAAGCACTGTATTTTTTCCGTAAAGATTTTAAAATAAGTTTTGTAAAATTATCAATAAAATATATTTTATACCATTTGATAAAATTTGTTATTTTTATCATGGTAGTTAAGAGCACGACATAAAAGCCATTTATTCAGTAAGTGTACTATTCAGCATTGTATTTCTTAATAGATGCATGGTAATAAGAACTTTAATTTTGAAAACCAGACTTTCTGGAGAACATTGTCCACGGAAATATTACCAAACTGAATAATTAGAATACCGTTTATTTTGGTTTTATTAATCAAAAGCATGTTGTTTTTTTTATCAGGAATGTCATTACTATATGACAATGGCAATGTAACCAGATGTAAACAGATGCAATAATGTAACCAGAACTATTTTCTCCACTAATATTTACGAATTATAAGATTTTTTTCTGACAACTTCAATAAAATAATTTCCTGGAAGTTTATTTAAATTCTCTCTTTAAAGCTATGTTTTATAATGGCTTTTAAGAATAGTTATTAACTGGACTTTCTTTTTTTTAAAGGATACTACGCGTATCAGTATGATTGCGATTTCATTTCGAAATGGGGAGCTTCCTTCATCAGGTAGGTTAACTACCGGGTGAAGAACACACGTTTTCGTCCCGAGTTCTTATCTCCAAGTTGGGCCTTAAGAAGTTTAATAATTACTTCTGTGTTTCAATGCTGGTTTTACCAACACCTCCTAAAAAGAGTAGGCCTCCGCACGGGTTACTATAAATATCTTTTAGTAGTCCAAACGTAATGACATATTTCGTATTTTCAACCACTGCGCAGCTTAGTACCCCGAACGTAATGACGTCTTTCTTATTTTTCATCAACTGCGCAGTTAACTTCGTCACATCGGACTACTAAATTGATCCGTGCTGAGGCCTTGCTTCTTCTAGGAGGTGTTGGTTTTACACTCTTTAATTCTACTTCAAAATATTGTCTCAGCATTTTATCATTTATCATTGTCATACCCATTATTCCTTATTTTGTCATTTATCATTGTCATATCCATTATCCCTTATTTTGTCATTTATCACTGTCATATCCATTATCCCTTATTTTGTCATTTATCATTGTCATATCCATTATCCTTTATTTTGTCATTTATCACTATTATATCGTTATATATTTATCCTCGTCGTTGTATTAAAAATTCCTTTGTTTAACTTTCGTTAAATCAGTGATCGCAATAATCAGGTGTAAAAACGAACTGCAGACATAAATCACAATTAAATCTCATCTTGTACTAACTTTTGTGCTTAAGCAATAATCTTTCTTTTAGTTATTTCTTTATTTTTATCAGAAAAATAATTACTTTATCTTATAATCCTTCTACACGAATGAACATGTTTACGATATCCCATCAAAATATTTCAAGTTACGTTAGAGCCGAAAAAACCACTAATAACTGAAACAACAACAATGGAAGCTAAGCAAATCAAATTCCTTCAACTGTACTTTTCTATTTATCCTTTTATGCGCTTTGTTGTCAATTAGTTTCTAAGAAAGTTAATAATACCAGGTTAAGTTCTATTCGGAAAAGAAACTTACTAAAAAGAATTCAACCATGAAAATCAATTAAATAAATGTGTAGCAAGGATACTAAATAAATCACGTGATAAAACTCATGGCGACGACCCGTGGGAGAAAACGAGTTCTTGTAACATGATTTCATGCCCCCTAATCAATAACAAATCCTTTTCGACACAATTGCTAGATACTTCTTATTCTGAATATTTTATTAAGCCTGACATTAATTGTTACTGCAGGAATTGCAGATACGGATTTATTTGAAAGCATTTTTTTCTTTGATTTTGCTTATTTGTATCAAGAAGAAAGAAATGACGAATATTTGGAAAGTGTTTTGTGTTCGTTATTTAATCATAGCAAGAGCCAAAAGCGAATGAAATATACATGGTAATTCGTAATAACCGCTTTCAATATGTATTTTCATTATCGGATTTTCGAAAATGAAATCAAAATGGTGTAGACAATAATGGTCGATAATTATATTTAAGCTACGTTAAAACAAAAATGCTATAAAAATCTAACCAATCGATACTGATAGAAAAAATGCTGAAAATACAAAACTTGCTGAAGAAAGCTAAACGTGAATTAGAAATGTATTCAAGTTTCTTTCGGAAATAAAACTGGATTTTTAGATTTTTTATTTCGTCTTCCTAACTATTGATTCATAAGATTTTGATATCGGTTTTGATTTTCTCAATTAAATACCTATTCACGATCTCAAATGTACACTGTGAAAAAATTTTTTGATAAGAATACGGTGAAAATTATTGACACCCCGAGAGCTGGTATTTTTTACTGTAAATTTTTGTACCGTAATTTTTATAGCGTTATCTATTTAATTATAGTAATTAAATATAGTAAAATTTATTATTATTAATATTAAATTGTAAAAATTACAATAAATCAGATTTTTTAATATTCCGTAAAATTTTATGGTAAAAATGATGCTACTCTGAGTACCGGTACTTTTTTAACATAATTACGTAATTTTAATTGGAATTTTTTATAGTGTATACTTTGCAATCGTCAAAATGATTTTCTTCAGATATAAGCTGTAATTTATGGAAATGAAAAAAAATTACTTTTTGCATATTCGTACACTTATCCGAAACAAATTATGCATATTAGTTGCGTATCCAATTCGAGCCTGTGGCACATGCGGAAATTTAATTAATATGTCACAATAACACTGAGATGGCCATCAAGCCATGAACGGCCAAAGCCCCAAAAAACCAAAATCTTTTTCTTTATTTTTTAAAAAAATTTTCATAGTTTTTTACACTTACCTGCTTGCACATACATACGTTATTTACTTTAGTTTAAATTGATGTAGTACAAGAAATTGTATTTTGATAATCACTTAAGCCCTGCCAAAGCTAAAAGAAAAAAAAGTCTACTTACCAGCCTTGACATATCTATCGAGCACCTTGCTGTCTATGCAGGAGGATTGCTTAAGCCACAGCCAGGATTGAACTCACGACCCCCAGCTTTCCACCGCCGTTGTGACGGCGTCTGAACCGATTGAGCCACTGGATCATTATGAAGTAAGACAACCAAAAAGTGGGAGAGTATAATTTTTATAAAATGTTTGATATTAAATAAAAATAATTTTAAATATGAATGAAATACTTAATCATGCACTTGAATGGATATTTTAAAAAATGATACCCCTGACTGCCCTGAAATCTGTTTTTAATATGTTTAGTCTTTATTAATTAGAAAACTAAAATAAATTATAGTATTAGGCTATAAAATTATGCAAACATTCCTTTTAATGTAAGTTAGCCTAATTAGAATTTTAGCAAATTTCTTCTAAATTTCAATCTTAAACTCTTTGACGCAGATGAGACACCTGCTTTTCTATTTTTTTCTGATGCTCTAATTACAAGCAAAAATATATTTTGGTATTTTTTGATAATAAAAAAAAAAAAAAACAGTCTGATAGTCGTAAAAAAATCTGTTAGATTATCGAAATTATATTTGAACTAAAATATAAAATCCAAATTTTTTTCTCTCATTTATATTAAAAAATTTATCAATAAATAATTTCGTAAATTAAAGAAATTTCAATGATGAATAACTATTTCTCTTTAATCTCTTTAATTTAAAGCAACGACAAATAAGTGCAAAAATTTGAAAAAATATTGTTTGGAATATTTCATCTTAAGGGCAGAAAAAAAATACACCGTTGTTCCACGCCGTATTTCATAACTATAAATTTATTTAAATGCTAAATATAATATTTTTTTACTTATTTGGTCCTAAATTAATGCAAAATAGTAAAGAATGTTTAATAAAGTAACTAATAAGGACTGATAACTAATAATAACTGATAATATAACGAATAATAACTAATACATTTCTTCAGATATAGTTCATTTTCTTCTAAACCTTAATTTTGTTCTAAATGTCAGTATTCAGACACACAACAGAAGTTTAAGATGAAGTTGTAAAATATATATATATATATATATATATATATATATATATATATATATATATATATATATATATATATATTTTACAACTTCATCTTAAACTTCTGTTGTGTGTCTGAATACTGACATTTAGAACAAAATTAAGGTTTAGAAGAAAATGAACTATTTCTGAAGAAATGTAGCCGTTATTATTCGTTATATTATCAGTTTATATACATATATATATATATATATATATATATATATATATATATATATATATATATATATATATATATATATATATATATATATATATATATATATATATATGGGGACGGCATGAGTGGTCGTCTTTGAATTAATGAGACACTGTTCTTTAACAAAAACATATATTGAAGAGAAATTTACATAAAACACGGACGATTAACAAACACATAAATAACACAAAAATTTAAATGAGGAAGAGTTCGTCGTTACGATCTTTCTGTATAATCACTACTCCTCTTTGAAGTCCATATACGTCTTTTTCGGTTAGTTCCAAACCGCGCTCTCTCTTTCTGCAGCAAAAGTGCCCAATGAGCTACACGAGTTGACAAATCCCGTTTTGACATTGTCTTTTCAAAAGCAGCACCGTCAGTAATTATTTTGAATGGAATGCCTAACAGATAGATGCGAAATTTCTTAAGGGCTTCTACGATAGCAAGAACTTCAAGTTCGTAGCTGGAATACTTTTTTTCAGTATCAGTCGTTTTCCTACTCATATAGTAAGTGGGGTGAAAATGTTTTTCATCAGGGGGTTTTTGCATTAAAATGGCAGCATATCCTTCTAAGCTGGCGTCTGTGTGTAATTCAGTTTCGTATTTAGAGTTATATATTGAAAGAACAGGATTTTGGGCTAACAAAGATTTCAATTGATTAAACGCTTTCTTTTCTTCAATGCTAATCTTAAACTTCCGATCTTTTTTTAGCAGGTCACTTAACGGTCTAGCTATTATAGAATAGTTTGGAATGAATTTTCTGAAGTATCCGGTTAATCCCAAAAAACTATGAGTTTTTTTCAAATTTGTTGGCTCTGGAAAGTTAAGAACTGCTTTGGTTTTTAAGGTAGATGGGAATATTTTTCCATCCTCTATCACATGACCTAAAAATTCAATGCGCTTCTTTAAGAAATGGGACTTCTTGAAATTAATATCAAGTCCATATTCACTAGTAGTATTCAAAACCCGATTAAGTCGTTCAATACCTTCTTCAAGGGAAGACAAAATAATTATGTCATCTAAATATGGTAAAACCATACCTTCATTAATCAAAGTTCGGAAAATGGTGTTTATGAATCTTTGAAATACAGCGGGAGAGTTGCATAGTCCAAAGGGAACTTTAAGAAATTGATATTGTCCTTCATGTGTCACAAATGAAGTGTATTTTCTACTATCTTTATTTACATCAACATGTTAGGAATCCGTTCTTAAGATCAATCGTACTGAAAATTTTCGAGCCTTGTAGTCTATCTAAAATATCTTCAATTAATGGGAGGGGAAATTTATCTTTGACAATTACCTTATTTAATTTTCTATAATCTATACAAACACGAGGAGATCCGTCTTTCTTCTTAACTATTACAACGGGACTACAATATTCGGAAGAACTAGGCTCCACTATTCCTTGTTTTGACCATTCAGCGACTTCCGTCTTTCTTCGACAGTCTTTTTTTCTGAAAACGGCAATCTACGTGGCTGATGAAATATAGGCTCCTGATTTTTAACCAAAATGTTCATTTCCACATTAGTTGTCTTAAGTTTATCTGGCGCATAATCTAAAACTAATTGTTGTAACTTATTTTTTAAAACATTAGAAACACAAGGATCTATGTTAATTTCAACCTCATCAGATATAGTAAGATCGATTGGTAAAATAGACAAATAGTTTACTTCATCAAAACACTGAATTTTATTTTTAATTGTGATACCCTTTTCATTGACAATTGTTTCACCCTGCATTAAAACATTAAGGCCTATAATAGCGTCAGAAGGCATCATATCATTTTCTACAACACATATTTCAGCCAAACATTTGAAATCATCAACTTTAATGCTTTCTTTAAAATAACCTAACAGAGTCACTATTGATTTACCAAATTCGTTTAGAGTAAAATTAGATGGAAATAGTTCTTTAGAGTTTAATTTATTAAAAACTGATCTTCTGATTAAAGTGGCTTGACTTCCTGTATGAACCAAAGATTTGACAGTTAAGTTATCAACTATTACCATTTTAAACAACTTTGGCTCTACACTAACATTTAAAGTAGCAACTACCGTTTTTGCATTTGATTTTGGACATTGCGAAGCTTTGTGTCCAAACGCTTCACATTTAAAACACTTTAATCCCTTATCTTTATGTATACAATATTTTGAAATATAATTTCTTGAACCACAATTAAAACACAATTTATTATTAAAAGTTTATCATTATTATTTTCATATTTATTTTTATTCCTATTTGAAACATCTTTTCTTACATTATACCTATCATCATATTTTGCTTTTGTTCTATCATAAGAATTATATTTATTGTCGAAGTCATGTTTTGTTTTAATTTTATCGAAAGCACTTTTACTCTTTGCAGAATCACTTTTTATTATTTCATAAACTTTAAGTTTCTCTTTAAATTCGGACAAATTTTTTCAGCCGTACAAAACAATTTTGTTTTCATGTTTATCGTTAATCCCCTTAATTACATAATGCATAAAAGTAGCATCATCTATTTTTCCGAAATTGCAGATCTCTTTCATCTTTAAATAATATTCTTGAGCCGATTCACAATCCTTCATTCTACGTCTACTCAAAAGATCATGCAAATTAGCAGAATTAATTTCAAAAGAAAATTCGTCAATCAAAGCTTCTTTTAATTTTTGCCATGAATTTATTTCCGGTACAGTTCTGACAAATAAAGAGGCGTTACCACCAAGTGATTTTTTAGCAAAAATAAATTTTTGTGAATCAGACAAATTAAAAAATTTTGAAATATTTTCGAAATACTCGATCCAATGAACAATATTTTCATGCGATTCTGCATTATACTTAGAAATAGTACTTTCGATATCAGAATAATTAATAGCAAAATTTTGAAATTCAAAATTTCTACAGGAATTTTTCTTATCTTTTAAACAAGAATCAATGTTTTTATTTTCATCATTGCACAGCATTGAAAAATCATGTTCCTTCTTTTTATTCAAAGTTTCAGTTTCGCTTTCTTCGTTAAGAATCGTTAAGAATCATTTTTATTTAATGAATTAAAGTCTACGTTCCCCAATTATAGTTGCAGAGATGATATTAAAAAAAGAAATGAAAGTTTCATCACAACGTTATTCTGTTACTTAATTTCACAAGAATAAAATTATTCAGTATCCAATTTTTCACTAATCAATTTTTCACTATAAATTTTTTCACAATTTCATTTCTTCACCATCAATTTGTTCTCTATCAATTTATTCACTATCCCACTTCTGATTTTGTGGGGACGGCATGAGTGGTCGTCTTTGAATTAATGAGACACTGTTCTTTAACAAAAACATATATTGAAGAGAAATTTACATAAAACACGGACGATTAACAAACAACTAAATAACACAAAAATATAAATGAGGAAGAGTTCGTCGTTACGATCTTTCTGTATAATCACAACTCCTCTTTGATGTCCATATGCGTCTTTTTCGGTTAGTTCCAAACCGCTTTCTCTGTGGTCTCAGGGAAATCCCCATTCCTTCCTAGTGGTGCACACAGGGATCAACTTGTAGCTTACATAGTCTGACGGGACTTCTAGCTAAAGGCGACTTCTAGCTGACGGATCTGAGATCAGCTTGCAGTTTACAGCTTTGTGTACAGGAACTGGCACCACACACACACACTCACACGCACACACACACACACATATATATATATGTATATATATATATATATATATATATATATATATATATATATATATATATATATATATATATATATATATATATATATATATATATATATATATATATATATATATATATATTATATATATATATATATATATATATATATAGAGAGAGAGAGAGAGAGAGAGAGAGAGAGAGAGAGAAATAAAAAGGATCATAGTAATTATATAAGTAAAAATTAACTCTAATAAAATTTAACTTAAAATAAACCAAAATATTAACTTAAAATATGAAATAATAAAACGGCATTTAACTCATAACTAATAGTATAACAAAACGTGGAATAGTAAAGCGCTCAACTCACAATAAATTAGCAATAGAATAACACTTCTCATTTCTGCCAATGAAAAGGAACTATTTCAGAGCTCAAAACCAACCAACCGTTTTTTTCTCGGCGACAATAACAAAACGTGGAATAGTAAAGTGCTCAACTCAAAATAAAATAGCAATAGTATAACACTTTTCATTTCTGCCAATAAAAAGGAACTATTTCAGAACTCAAAACCAACCCACCGTTTTTTGCTCGGCGACAATCGCAGATGTGGCACAGCCATATTCGGTTAGAATTCGGTGAGAATCGGAGACAAATGCTATTAAGTTTATGTAATGAGTTCACAATTTCTTAATTATGTGGATAAATACGAGAAAAAGTTTAGAGATTTGTACAAAACGCCTACAATTAAAAACAAAACGCCTATAATTAAAAATGAAAACTGTTGCCAACGCGAGAAAAGAAATATCTTCGGTTTTATTGATACATACGTATTAGCGTTTTATATAATATAGATATATTTTTTAAAATACGTTAAATTTTCGCGTATTTTTGTAAAAGTTTATATCGTAAATTTTGTAGTTCAAAAACAAACACACATTTTGTGGCTTCGTAAACTATGCACAATTTTTTTTTTACTAACGTCAACAAAACATGTTTGAAAAAACAAAGAAAATAATTAAACTAAACAAATAACCAATTTGTGCATCGGATTCAAAACATATTTATCTTTGTTTTGAACTATTTATTTAACACATCAATCATATTTAAACAAATTCCAAATCACCTATTCAAACAAAACAATTTTCTTAGCATATTATATTCATCATCACAAGCGCTAAAGTGTTGCAAGCCAGCTTGCAATATTTAAAGTATTGCTGCCAAGCTCGTTAAACGAGTCTAAACATCCTCCGGTGCGTCGGACATCATTAGCTGGAAATATTTTCAAATTTAGTAGAAAATGTTAATTATTTCTGACAGAAAACAATTGTCTACCTAACAAAGAACATTTGTTGTTAAGACTTTTACTAATGATTGTAAGGCTCTATTCATCCGTTTTCAGCAGAATGCAACTAATTTCTCTCATAGCAGTATTTGTGAAATTTTCACATCAGTAATGACGAAGATTAACTTCTTTCTCATTCAGAATTCTCATTATTCTATCACATTAGTAGATGGATATTTGAATTGTATAAAAATCGTATTTGTTTGTTTACATTCTTGTAGGAATGTTTTTTTATGTGAAATGTATTTGAAGACAAGTATTTTGACAAATAATTAATTTTTTCGTGATATAAAGATCATGATGTGCTAAAAAATCTTTTTATTTTTATTTTTAATTACACTAAAAAGTCATCATATGAAATTGTTGTGATGTATTTTTGCATTACCTCTAGCATTGCGGATTTTAATTGAAATTTAATTTAGCTGAATATAACTTTGATCTTCACTTGTTGAAACTTTTAATGTTTTTTGAGTTTAAATTTTAATATTATTTAATAATCAATAATTGTTTATTTTAATAAATTAAACGAGAAAATAGTAATTAGTAAAACAAACAGGGCGAAATTTCCAAACTAAAAAAAAAAAAATTATAGTCAAAACTACCAAATATGGAAAAATGTACCGTGTTTCAAGGAACATTTACTGTGTATGAAATGTATTCAAGGAACAAAGTAGTCGTTTTGTGCCAAAATCATGGATATTGAAAAAAATAAATAAATAAAAATTCAAATGCATTTGTAGGCATCCTGGAGTAGGATGTAATTGAAAGTATGACTACTATGCAAGGCTATGCAACTTTCCAGATGTCGTGGCATGTGTTGCACAACGCTATTCAACTTCTGTTGGGACAATTTGTCTCATTCCTTTTTTAATGCATGGATAAAAGCACCTTTTTTTATTGCTGGGTATTCTCGACCTCCAAAAATCCTCCACAAAGTATTCTACGCAGTTTCAATGGGATCCAGATCTGGCGAACGTGATGGATATACGAGGCGTTGAATATCCTCATTCTGTACACTCTCCTCGACCGCAACTCTTCGATGACATGTTGCGTTGTCTTCCGTAAAAAAGCAAATTGTTCACTAACAGCACCGCGGGACAAGCGAACATGAGGCAGCGGGTTATTATTAATGTAGGGTTGGCCAGTCATAGTCCCCATTGTGAGCCATAAGATCATTCATGATAAAGTCACCCTACCATGACACTGCCAGTAGAATATCGATTTTTTCCCTTGTATGACTGTTCGACTATACGCAGAGCCAACTCCCGCCAAATCATTTGTCATCGACAATCAGATGAGAGATTGAATCTATTATTTGAGAATATTGCGCAATTCCAGACCTCTTTGCAGGTTTCACAGAATAAGTTGGCGGATGTCTACTCCTCCTGCTTGCAAGCGGAGGTCTGTAGTTTTTTTTTTCTTCAAAAGATTCGCTCACCAGTAGCAGCATGAAACTGATTTTCCTGATTTTCTACCTGACTGGATGTACTGCGCCAGTTCCTTTTTGTCGATATGTACTATGTACTTTTTGCACTATGTACCTGTCTTCTGTAGGCGTCCTACATGGAACACGACCAATGACGTCTGCTAGACATTCCAGTTGTTTGAAATGATTTCGAAAGACGATTTCGAAAGAAAGGGACACTGTGGCTGACGTCGAACTCTTTTCTTCAATCTTGCCAACTTTGCTCCTCGTCAAACTTTGATTTTGAACAACAACGCTCACAACACGCGTCAAACCCTTTATATCTCTCATCAGCGCTGTCACGAAACAAACCATTTCGACAGCTCAAAATTTGTGTGTTCAAAACACGTCTTTCTGTTTCTATCACTTATGCCTTAAATTTATGTTTTCCTACCTTCCATTTTGTGGTTGCTATTATCATCCTGCCCTCAGAAATTATCCAGCGGTGTACCATTCTTTGCTTTTTATGCTGAAATGTCCAAAAATTATACTTACGGTGGAATGTGTGATTTAATGACTGACAGGCAGATTTAAAATTACTACTGGAATACAATACATAGACATTTTTGACAATGACACGGACATTTTTTGAGAATAGTCAAAACTAAAATCAAAGTTCTCTAGGTCGGTTAATTATATACACAGCTCAAAACAATTAAACGATATTGAGGTTGTGGGTAGATCGTACTCCTGAGGAACTGTTTGAATGATTGATACGTTATCGACACGCGTAGTAGGCTATATGAGATTAAAAAAAAGACATTTGTTTGGCAGAAAAAAGGCATTTTAATGAGCATTTGGGTACAAAAGGAAAAAGGAACACAATTTGTACGTATGGTAAAAACAAATAAAAAAAAGGTGTTTTTCTAAAAGAAATCATTTTTAGTAGAGGGTATGGTTTCCCCGGATATCCAGAACGTTGAACACCTTTGATATATCGAGTCAAAGAAGTTATTAATGAGGGGTTGGGGTATTCTGTCGTACTCCATCAAAAATGCTCTTTGCAGTTTTTGGAGAGTTGAGTTTCTGGGGGTGGTAGGCGTCCAGAAATTTGTCTGCCTAGAATGTCTCAACATGCTAGATTGGGTTCATGTCCAGAGAACACGCTGGCCAATCCATTCGTATGATTCCTTCGTCCAAAAGGAAATCATTCACAAAGTTAGCACGATATCGCTTGCAATACTCGTACACTAACATGAAGTCATCTCCAATCGCTGCAGCGTAAGGTACTACAATAGGTCTCAGTATCTCATCCCTGTATCGGCGACCGGTCAGACTTCTATTTCGAATGATCTGGAGATTGGTGCGCCCATCAATGGAAGGGCCATCATAGACCATCACTCCCTCACAGCCAAATTTCGATTTTCGTACACGAAAGCAGGATTGTTTCTAGTGCGACGTTCCCACCAGATGAAAATACGTCTATTATGAGGATGAACAGAAAAACGGGGCTTGTCAGAGAAAAGAATATTGTGCCAGTCATTTCTCCTCCATTTCACATGCTATGTTACCCACTCCTTGCGGGCGCGACGTTGGCAAAGGGTTGGGAAAGTTTAATTGTTGTGCGTATAATTGCATAACAAATTCGAGAGCAAGAGCTCCAAACTTGTATCAAGCATCGAATTGATTGCGTAGCATTTTTTATCATGAACTTTAGATGAAAATATTTTTATATGAATTGTCACATTTTATCAGTGAAAGCATGTATTAAGCTTCTGACTGATTATGTATTAGCGATCTATCTATTTTGATTGATCAACGTATCATATTCATAAAGAAAAATTGAAATATATTTTTTTTTTTTGAAATTTTATCGATGATAACATGTATTATGCATCTGATTAATAATGCATTCGTTTTGATGTGAAATTTATTTAAAAGTAATAATAAAAACTTTTTACGCATTATAAGAATTAGGCAGAAAAGTGACGCAAACAAATTTAAAAAAAATTATTTAAACTATTTCTTTAAAAATTAAGTTAGAATTTATTTTCCCTTTGCTTGCGTGAACATTTCTTTTCAAAACTCTTTTCCCGAACATATCCATGTTTCTGCCGTTTCTTTTTCACTTCAGCGAAGTTGTCGCTTTTCAATCTCTCAAGTTTTGTTTTCATCGCTCTTACTTAGGCAAGCAGAAAACAAGTGAAAACGAAAGATGGCCAACAATTTTTCAAAATATGAGTGAAAAAGAAAGTATGAAACCTGCCCCTTTCTTGTCCTTCGCTCCAGTGATACAGATCGAAGAGTTGGAAACAAAGACAACATAACCATAAAAATGAATAGCGAAAAAGAAGGCGACAGATAAAAAAATACCTCACCAGATGGATAAGTTACGAAAAGAAATTCGAACACTATTTTCTCTGAAAACTTTAGATTTGGGTAGAATTTTTTTAAGATAAGACATATCTGAAACGCTTAGAAAAGAAAACAAAATATCTATTTTTCGCTATGATCAAAATTTTAAGTTATTAGCTGAAGAACTTTCACTTATTTTGTAAACTATTTTAACTTGGAGTTTGACGTGAATTAATTTAGTCTATTCTGATTTATTTTGTAAATGAAAAAAAACAAACAATTATGTGAGAATTGATTTATTTTCAGAATCAAATTTAAAACCCAGAAAGTTGAAATCTAATTCAAATACATATTTTGCATTTATTTAGTTGTAGCCTTTGGAGAACTAAACTGGGGTCAAGTTGACTCAAAACAAACATGCATTTTTGTTTTGAAAATTAAATTAATTTAGACGTGAATTAATTTAGTTTATTCTGGTATATTTTGTAAATGAAAAAAAAAAAACAAATATGTGAGAATTGATTTATTTTCAGAATCAAATTTAAAACCCAGAAAGTTGAAATCTAATTCAAATACGTATTTTGCATTTATTTAGTTGTAGCCTTTGGAGAACTAAACTGGGGTCAAGTTGATTCAAAACAAACATGCATTTTTGTCTTGATAATTAAATTAATTTAGACGGGAATTAATTTAGTCTATTTTGATATATTTTGTAAATGAAAAAAAAATAATTATGTTATAATTGATTTATTTTCAGAATCAAAGTTAAATCCCAGAAAGTTGAAATCTGATTCAAATACATATTTTGCATTTATTTAGTTGTAGCCTTTGGAGAACTAAACTGGTTTCAAGTTGACTCAAAACAAACATGAATTTTTTAACTGAAACATCGATTTCTGTTTCATCTATTTATTATTATTATTAATAATATTTATTGTTTTCAAGGCAGCTCAGGATATATTCTGAAAGCCGAAAAAACAATTGGTGTGTATACGCAGAAGTTGTCGTGCCTGTAAATCTTTTAGTTGGTTGAGGTCCAACAGGTTTGGAAAAAGGAGCTCCAATTCTGGTGGGCATAGTATAAGGTGGGGCACATTTGTTTTTTTTTTTTAAAGTTATTCACTTATTTTAAGTTTAATGTATATAAGTTTATTTATATTTTGTCGTTATGTATTCTTATATGTAAATATATTTTCAAATCTTAAAATAAATCATAAATTTTCAAAAAACAAAAGAGTGTGCCCCTCTTCAAAATACGCTTTATGTCTGGTGCCTTAAACGTCGCCTTGCCGGGATCGCAATTGCGTGTATTTTCTTCTTTGTACTCTTCAAAACCATTAAAAGGGACACAAGGTGCTTGCCCAAGGTTGAATAATGCGTTCTCGAAGTTTGCTGATTTATCTCCTGCCTATGTCTTTCATCTGTAGTTTCTTCCATCGATTTCTAATCAGGTATCCAAATCAGGAAATATATTTCTTAAAACATGAGACTTAATCACTAAAAATTTTTTTTGGTATATTTGGGTCCAATCAAACTTTCAAAAATAGAAGAATTGAAAAACAAATAACTCTACCTTACATGCACAGTTGATATATATATATATATATTAATTTCATTTTATAGCTATCGTTGAACAACCGACCCAATTTTGGGTTTACAATTACTAATGTTCAACTCCATAGCCTTGTAATTTTAAACCCAATATAGAAGACAAGAGAACTCCTACATCGGTGTTGGGAGAATTTTGCCTTTATGGAGGAGTTTTTGATGGAATTAACCCGTTTTTGCGTTACGTGGTGATGAAAACCTTACACCGTTGGCCTGACGGTATCGGGACTCTAACCCATAGTTCTTCTACCACTGAAGATATTTACGTCAGCATTGTGGTCGGTGCAATCCGGATGTGGAATTCGTATCTACCAGCCATCGCCGGGATTTGAACCCGGTTCACCTCCTTGGAAAGCGATCACTTCATCCCCTGAGCCACCACGGATCATGCACAGTTGATTGAAACAGCAGATCAGAAATATTAAAAATATAATAAAAATATTAAAAATATAATAAAAATATTAAAAATATAATAAAAATATTAAAAATATAATAAAAATATTAAAAATATAATAAAATTATAAAAATAAAAATATAATAAAAATACCATGAGAATCATAGCTTCTTAGTAATGGTCAAAATGACCGGTAGCCGTAGTTTTAGGTATACGCATCAATAATGCAAAAAGTATTTGCTCGAAATCTACAAAATTCTATTTACGGTTTTTCAAGATTTTTGAATGGGTCAAAAAACAGCAAATATTTAAATAAATAAATAAAATGGTGACGTTCAGTTAAATTTAATTTTCGGTCAAAATACCCCGTTACTTATTGATAGCGATGAATTAAAGTTCTTCAAAATAAATATTTGTTTCTAAATATATTCCCATTACCTAATTTTGAAGAGTTTTGAATTAATTCTGATTTTTCTGTCCACTGAGATATTTTATTAATATATTTATGATTTTAATGCATTCTTTCAAGACTTTATAACAAAAGCAAACAGTACCTGAGCTTTTCTATAGGAAAGTGATCTAGGCTCTAGCATGATAAAAGCATTTCAGAAGCTTTCTAAACTGATAGCTAATTGGCATTAAAAGCATTAAAGAGTCGTAGGAAATTTTATCACTCGCCGCAAATTGCTTTTTAATTAACTAGCAAACTTCAATATATATGCAAATTAATGCTATCACTTTAGATTATTTTATGGTCTCTGGATTATCTTTCAATGATATGACAGTAAAAATACTTAAATAAACTTTAGACTTTAAAAAATTCTATTATGTTTTTTTTATTATTTAATAAGAAACTTTATTTGCTTATCACAATAATTTATAACTATTTTTTATATTTGGAACTCAGAAAAAATCAGTAAGTAGTGTTAGACAAATAATTGCTAACAAAAAAAATCAGGGATAAAGATTTATATATTATAATAAACGTAATTAGATGAAGTATAATATAAATAAACACTTGATTAAAAACGTACTTACAGCTTTGATTCATTTATAACAAACTGGGAAATATTAATTAGGAAAGTGCAAAAACAGCGAATCAGAAATTGAAATATCACATTTTAGCAGTTAACAATTATTAAAAAAAAAAAGAAAATTTATTTAGCAAAATGTATTATAAATATATATGGCTGCCTAAAATTCTGCTTAGATAAATTAGATAAAATTAGCTTGAAGACATTCAAATTTCATTTACGTAATATAAATGGTCAAACTATTCTAATAAAATAAGTTTCATTGGAGTTAAAGAAAAAAAAAATGTTTCATAAATACTTAAAGTGCTTTGATTTTTGATTTTTGATTTTTTTTTCACCCCGAAAAAAAGTATTTAATATCTGCTACATCTATGCAGCATGTTAAAAAATAATTAGAATACTTATAACTTCAAAAATTTTTCAAAAGTTCTGCAATTTTTTTTTACAGATTATGCATTTATTGCATTATCATATTTTGCGGATATAGTGTTTGTAATAGCATTTCCAAATAATGCCATAAGTTAACAAACGTTTTATAATTGTGCGCCTTTAGCTTTTTAATCACTTTTGACAATATCCAAAGTGCTGATTTGGAATGTGTTTACGGTTTCAGTCTGTCTGCTCTATTTCAAAATTTAATTTGAAAGTTCTATGTTCTTGCAAACAAATGTTTTGTTTGTTGCCTGGTATATTGGTTTGTTGCCAATGAATGTTGTCAATGAATTGACTTATGTTCAAATCCTACTGATGACTAGTCATTTCGAATTCTACTCCTAGACTTTCAGTGATAGACGGTATGTGGTTTATAATCGCTTTTTCGTCAAACTAACTGTTTGAAGTTTTCCTGTCCAAATAACGCAAATGTGTGTTTGTTCATTTAAAAAGTCCTTCCCAAAAGATACTTGGTCCATATGCTTAATCCAAGAGTTCTGTTGACTTCTGAGTTGAGTTCAAAACTACAAGGCTTTCAAACTGAATTTAGATAAACAAAAATTCAAAAATTAATTCAACGGTGTAGTATTAGTTATTTACACCGTAGATCATGAAATAAAATTTATTTTGGAATAAAGGAGAAAAAGTCCATCTACCGATAATATGACCCGATTCATATCATGGTGACAGCTGATCGATTTATGTCCTGCTCTCAGTCAGAATATCCGTAGTTTTTCCACTCCAAACAGTGTAAATGCGGGTTAGTGCAACTCAAAAAGTATTCTCCACGAAGAGGAATTTGTTCGATTTTTTTATGTTTAATACTTATGCTTTTCTGTCTTTTAGTTTGGGTATTAAATTACATGACTAATAAGTTAAAGATTGAAATTGAGTACAATTCGCTCATCCTATGCTTCACACCTGCTATAAAACACTTTGAAATGCTGATTTTAAATGAAAAATTATTTTTAAGCATATTTTACCTTTAAAATTTTCACCTTACTCAAACGAACCAAAGTAAATTTAACTACGGTGAAAACCCAAAGGAAGTCTGCTTGAAGCAAATTGTTCGCATAATCAAATCAATTTCAGACAAAAATCAAAATCATTCAAAACTTTCAGTTTAAGAAAGAACATTTTTCCCTTTAAGATGCATTGAAATAATACAATCGAATTTAAAAAGTTTGATAATAAAAAATTATGTCTGAATTTCTTTTTAAATCTTTACAACATACTAGACATTCTTGAAAAAAAATTTACCTTTTTCTTTAATCATTTTTCATAATTCGTTAAAAAAGCATTCTTAGAAGCACTTTAAAACTTAAGAAAAGTAATTAAACTTTCATTCTATTTTGTAAGAAAGAGCAAAATTTCCCTCTTTAAAATCTTCACCTTGCTGAAACAAACCAAAGAGAGGATTTAAAACATAATTAATGACTAAGTTACAGCTGCCAGGAGCATTCGTGCATACCGCAACACCTTGATGTTGATATATTACCTGACAGAATTCTTCTTTTGTTATCCAACCACAAAAGAATTCCAGAAACTTCAGGAGGTTTCAGGAAACGCAGAATTAAAGGGAGTTTTAACACCCATTTTTAAACGCTTCATTACGCTAAATATTATAACAGCTCAATTTTCTTGCCCTGTTGACCTTAAATTGATGATTCATGAATGAACAATGGATTTTCTACTTGGAGCACTTTTGTTCACAGCAGTTGATGATTTAAACTTCCTTGCTTTCTTTAGAATAGGTTTCAACATTATAATTGATCAGGAAAGACTAAAAGATAAGAATATGCTGAATGTTATATAGTTTTTTTTCCATTCTGTTAGGCATAAACTGATGATTTTTGCCATATCTCATGATCTAACCTTGAAATGTTTTTGTTTTTTTTTAATTTTCAGTCCAGTTTATTTTGTATATTGTTCCAACAACAAATCATAAAAGTATATATTTAATCCTGCTAGACGATTCCGAGATTAGCAACAACAACAACATATATTTAATGCTAAGAAAAATAATGCAATATATATATATATATATATATATTATATATATAGTAATGAACCACATTCCGAAATCCTGCACAAAACAATATAATAAATGAAGAAAAAATAATTTCATCTGTTAAATTTAGTATTATATTTAATACTTCCCTGTGGCTTTACATTAGAAGATTAAGCCAAACATGTTTAAGCAGTTTATCTCACCAAAATAAAGACTAATAGTCTTTTCAAAATCCTTTGGCATGATACTCTTGATCGAGGGTTGCAATTCAAAATTTACCACACTCAACAGATTTTAATTGACTCTTATCCTTTTAGAGAGACCGTAAAAACTTATTTCTACAGTATCTATATTGAAGATTCCCAGTATTGGGTCAAATTGATAGCTTTTAAATGTATTAGCATAATACATTTTTTTAAAAAAAAGTTTTAATAAAAACTGCACCAATTGCCATAATATCAGTACTGCATTTAACTAATATTATTAAACGTCATTTGGCGTCAATAATAATAGATTGATGTTTTAAATTTCTCCTCAACGGGTTAATGTCATTTCTCAATTAATTTTGATTTACAATTATTTGAACTTATAGATTATTTTATATTTTAGTTAGTACTTATTACCAAATTTAATTAATCATTATTGGCATCAGTAATAATATGGCATTTTTTTCGCGTTTTTCCTAAATGATTTAGTACGATTTTATTTATTAGTTTTACTTTACAGTATCCAGCATATGTTTTTATTTTACTTAGTGTTTATTGCAAAATTTTATTAAGCATCATCAATATCTAATATATAAATTAGACGAAACGATCAACAATTTTTAGTTTTTTCAGGATGGTGCATTCATATAGAAATTAGGAAAAATGAAAATAAACAATGTATCTAAAAGAAATAATGAAATTTCGAAACTCTTTAACGTATCAATTATTTAGGACTAGAACATACGTTCCGAATTAATTTTCTTTCAAGGTGCAAAACATATTTGATTTTAAGTGTAGAGTTTTAGTAATCTTAGACATAACACAAACATACTCATTTACGAGGAATATTTTAATTCTAAAAATATATGTGTCATATCTGTAGATCAAATTCATTGATTAAATCGATTCGCCGATCCAGTTGCAATTGGATGTTTTAAAAACTTTATATATATTTCTTTTTAATTTTACTCAAAAAGAAATGATTTAGATGCCAATTGTAATTGCTAACTTCACTTGATCAAATTATATTGTCGAGCAGTCAAAGTCTCAGTAGCTCAGTGGTAGAATTCGCTTTTATAAAGCAGGCGAAGCTCCTAGGTTCGATACGGGAAGCGGACACTAATTCCCAATTTTTCTTATTTAATTCTATGAACATTACAGAAGCTTCTGGTACATTCAGTTTACATCATTTCCTCTTTAGTTGTTCCAAGGAAGTTTCTAGAACATTCTATGCTAGTACATAAGCAATCCCTTCATTGTAAACAGGCAGTTCTTGGTGCAGACTGGTTCCCGTCGTTTGTACTTTCTTCACGTTAATAAATTCCTTATCAAAACCTCATCTTGTCATCTGCATTTAAACACTTTAACGTGACAATATTATTTTCTCATTATAATAAATCAAAATTAGAATTGACTCCGACTAATGTAGTAAAGCTGCATAAATCATTCAATTTAATCCTGAATAATTAATTATGTGCAAAAATGTTTCAATTTAATCCTGAATAATTAATTAGGTGAAAACTTCTTTCAATTTGCTTAAAAAATTCTCGAGATATGGTGAAATACGTACAAAGTACAATTGGCATTAAGGGCTACCACTTTCCTGACCAAACTATTGGAACCATATCTCTCAGATTGAGGCTTCCCCCTATATATTGGGGATCAAAAACCCAAATTCGACTGAAAAAAATTATGTTTATTCAGAGAAAGGTACGTTTTTGTGTCTAATTTCGTAACTTAAAATATCGTCTGCACTAATAAGCTTATTTGAGGTAACCCCTTCGAATCATTAAGATTGAGTCCTAGAACGTAAAGATCAGATCATTAGATCATAAGTTATCTTGAAGGTTAGCTTTTTACTTTGCAGACTTTATACACATAATATATACTTCAAAAAAAAGTTAATTCAACAACGAATTGATATTAAAGAACATTTAGAAAGAATATTTAAGGGTTTTACATAAAATACTAAATATTAAATATATACTACATACTTTCAGATATGTGCACAGAATTTTTAAAAAACCGTAATTTTAATATCTGTAATCCATCACAAAATAAATTAAATGTGTAATAAGTGGCAATAAAAAAATTTATTTTATATTTCCAAGAATATAAATGAAGAAAAAATTATTAAAAGTCCCGTTTTCAATAAACTAGATGTTTTTAAGAATATTTTTTGCATTTACTTCATAGTTAGAAATTATGGATTTTGTCAAACCAAATTTTAACGCAACCATAGAAAGATAAGAAGTAAAACCATATTATCTTACTATTTAATATTAATTACTGAATGTTGTTATTCATTATAAACGAAAATGAGGTTCAACATGACATTAAGATGGTCGAAAATTTGTACCGTATTAGGGTTAAATTTTATCCATTTTGTTCAATGCTGAGTCATTTTTCTAATAGAGTATATAACCATTCATATCTCGAAATGAAACTGAAGAAATATTCCATAAAAAATAAGAATATATTTTATAAAAGGGGTCTCTTATTTCTTTGAAAAGTATATTTTTGAATATGCATTTTCTTATAAATGGTAGTATCTCATTACTCCTTTTGCTATATTTTCGTTATAAAAAAGCTTTTTACGGACACATTTGCTTGTTTTGGGTTTTGAATACTGAGAAAGTGAATAAAAATATAGTTTGAAGTATTTTTTAACGGAAAAATAATTTAATTTATTTTATAAAAACTTTACTAACATTTTTACTGACATTACGAACTATATTGTATTAAAGGGGAAGTTTTTAAAATCTTTTCTGTCTCATATTGATCTAAACTGAACTTTGTGCGTGTGAAATAGACTTATGTTTAATCAATTAGTTTATATATTATTGATATTTCTCAGTTTTAATAGAACAACGATATAAATTAACAATTTGAACTCTTTGTATCCTATTTTTATAAATATGCGGATGGATTTTCAATATTTTTTTTTTAAATTTGTAATCTTATTATATACTTAATATATATATTAAAAATGTCTTTGTATGCTTTAACTAATCCGAGTACATAACACGCTTGGAATTCATAAGAAACACTGGGAACATTTACCAAATAAATATGAAACATCTTATATACATTGTAGAGACGGAGAATCTGGTATGTTTGGAGTTTGGTATAGTTATATTAACCAATTGAAGATCGTGAAGATAATTAATAAAACTTTTATTTGGCAGTATTTGTAGAGCTCAAGATAAAAAATAATATTTTTATTCATAGGACTTTAAGTTGTATAAACTTTGCATAAAAAATATTAATAAGGACAAGCCATGGAATACAAATCCCCCATGAACAGCCTATTCAAAAGTCAATTTAAAAAGTAATTGAATTGTTTTCAACAGATCTTTAGAATTATGAGAAGAGATCCATGGTTGGTGATTTAACGAAAAAAGATTTTATGTTAGCATTGAATAAATATTAACTAATTGATTTAATTTAAATATAATTTGATTAAGAATGATTAAAAAATATAAGTTTAAGACATTTTAAAGGCTAGGAAATATGCAATGCCAATTGTGGCATCGCATGCATTTTACAATCATCCTAGACATTTTATAAATACCTCAACTCAAAACATTTAATAAAGTAATATCTCGATATAAAAAGATATTGCATTTTTGCTCTTCAAAGTAAAAATTCTAAAATATTGTATCTTATAGTAAGCAAGTCTAGAAAATTATTGTTTGAAGTATTTCGCATCAGTGAAAATAATTTAGCGTATTTAATGAAAAATTATTTTCCTGCGACATTACGAACTTAATTATATTAAAAACTAAGTTTTTAAAATTTCTTTTAGTTTCGAATGATTTTAACTAAACTGCAGAGTAAAAAATTTGACGGTCAGATTATAGTAAAAAGTACCGGAACTTAGGGTGCCAGTTTTTTTTTTCCATAAAAAACATTATTATTATAAAATTTTACGGAACAAAAACCTGATATACCGTAACATTTACAGTAACATTTATTGTAAAATTACTGAATTATTGTAATCAAATAAATATTAATACGAAAATAACGGCATAAAATTGTACCGCTACTTTGCTACTTTGTGCAGCTACTTTGGGAAAATTCGAATTTGGCACTTTTCAAGTTCTGCTATTCAGTATTATGTTTTTTTCACGTTAAAAATGTGTGGAATTTGAAGATAGAAGTCTCCTCTATTACTACAAACATTTTTTCGAATTTTAAAACAATCACAGAGTGTGGTTTGTTTATCCAATGTCAACAACTTTCCGAGAACGTCGGATGTCGAAAAGTGTGCGTGGAATCTTTAGCTGTGAAGTGCAACGACGTTGACAAAACAATTGTCGTAAGTGCAAATTTTTTAATTTATATATTAAAAGACAACTATATCATGTTAGCGTTACGAAAATTTCAAAATTAATAGCAAATAAATGGAAAATGAAAAAAAAAATGCACTCTGCGGCTTCTTTGTGCAAAGTTTCATTCGTTCTTTTTTCGACAGAAAAATGGTCAGACCTTATAAAAAAAATACCTGGAACGAGAAACTACCGTGATTACACTTTAGAAAAGCTACAATAATGTTTGCAAGCAGTTGCTGGTGGTATGTTGATTGCAGAAGCTTCTCGGAAGTACAAAATCCACAGAAATACTATCTCTAATAAAATTCACAAGAAACACGTGAAACGTCCGGTAAACTATTATTTTTCTTCTACAAAGATTTTTCTAATGAATTAATCAAACGATTTAACGCATAAAAATGTACTTTATAGGACATCAGGTGATTTTGACAGAAACTGAAGAGCAAGTTCTGTCTAAGTATTGTGCACTTCTGCCCGAATGGGGTGTACATTTGCAACCCCCACTTGGGGGCTACTTTGTCCAAAGTATGTTTTGACTTATTATTTGTAAATATTACATACAAATAATGCCAATATTGATTAAATTCATTCGTCTGAGTCCAGTTATGAATATAATATCGATAAATTTTACTAAAGTTTGAATTAGCATAATTTTTTTACATGTCAAATTTCAAAAACTGCGAAATCCTGCACAAAAAAGCTCCACATGACGGTACTGCAAAATTGATTAAAGATCCCGGTGATTTTTACGTTAATTGATCCAGAATTTTTTACAGTATACATAATTGTGAAATGAATAGTAGTCAATCATTTAATCCAAATCTCACTACTATTTCTTGGTATTGAATAAATGACGATATGATATATCAAATTTAACTATTTATAACCTATTTTCATATTTTGGGTAGTTTTTTAATAAATGTTTAAAACAGATAGGTTTATTATATTTTTATAAAAACCAACTTTAAAAACGCTTTTATATATTTTCAACTATTCTGGACAGAAAACGCTCTTGGAATTCAAAGAAAACTTGGAAACATTCTCCAAACAAATATGAAACATCTTATATGCATTTTACAATCATCAAAGACATTTTACAAATACTCAAACTCAAAATATGGGATATGAAAGGATATTGCAATCTTGCTCTTCAAAATACAGACTCTAAAATAGGGTTTCTTATTTCTTTGAAAAGTACATCCTTGAATATGCATTTCCTCATAAATTGTAGTAGCTTTTCATTCCCTTTGAATTGTATATTTTTTTTCTCTTCTGAAACGCTTTTTACGGACACATTTTTTTGTAATTCTGAATGATAAGCATGTCTTGAAAAAAAAAAGTTTGAAGTACCTTCCCACACTAAAAATAATTTATCTTCTTTGAAAAAAATTAAGGTTTTTTTAATGATATTACAACATTTACTGCACTTAAGAAGTAAACTTTTTAAAACGAGTAAGGGAAAATTGAAATAAATGCAACCGTAGAGTTGTGAAATGTTAAAATATTTCCAGTATTTTATTTTTTAATTCTTCAATAGTACAATTATAGAAAAATATTGATTGAAAATGATTTTTTACTGATTTTTTAAAATTTTTTTTACAGATCTTCTTTTGAGCAAGATGAAGAATCGGGGCTTCTCCTTTCGGCGATAATTTTCGGTGTGCTTCGCCCCTTTTTTGATCATTGTGATATTATACAGGATGATTCTAAAAAGATGTGCAAAATTTTAGGAAGTGTTAGTACACACCCAAGCAAAAAATTTTTATCATAGAATGCATTGTCGAAAACAAAACGCAAAACCGCTAGAGGGCGTCAAAGTTTATGTTCTTATATGAGGCAAAAACACGCAAAGAGCGATGAAGTTAAGTGATAAAAGCAAAAGCAAAGCCGGCAGCGGCTATGCACTCAGTACAACGGCGAAGAAAAGACAGGCGAACATTCTGAAACGCACCAGGCATATTACGAACTCTCCCTGTAGCGGCCGAAAGCTTGGCGGCAAGTTCTTATGCAGATTCAGTGGGAGTCTCATACATATGAGCCTTCAGCTGTCCCCACAAAGGAAATCGAGACATGAAAGATCTGGCGAGCACGGTAGCCAAGCTATAGGATCACCTCGCCCAATCCATTGGTTTGGAAAGGTTACGTCCAGATAGTTTCGCACTTCTCGTACGTAATGAGCTGTTGCTGCGTTCTGCTGGAGCTAAATGCATCGTTTGCATCAAACAACTTTCCAAATGCGCCAGCACCTTTGCGTTTTGTTTTCGACCGTGCATTCTTTGATAAAAGTTGTTTGCTTGGGTGTGTACTATAACTTCCTAAAATTTTGCCCATATTTTTAGAATCATCCTGTATGCTGTTCTGGTTTTCAAGAACGTCGCCTTCGGGAAACCACAACTTTTCTTTACCGTTACGTGGTTGGTTCTTGGTTAATTTTTATGCATATACATTTTTTTATTATTATTTTCATATCTTTAAATATAAGAAGGTCTCCAATTGTAAACTATTACCTTTATTTTAACATCGTATAGAGCAATTTAGAAAAAAATTTGATAAATGCAGTTATTTTGAAATTCTAAATTATATTTTGAACGTCATTGGAGCATTTAAAGGGTGAGCTAAGAGTTTTATAGCATAATTTACTACACCCTTATGCTATTTTTTAATTATCACATTTTTTAAAATCTAATACAAACGGATAAGAATACTTTTACTGACTAATTTATATGTGTGATTTCACAATACAAATTATTGTCCCAATATCTTAATATATGCTTATTTCAACTGGAATTTAAATATTTCATTAACTTTTCTGTACATTATCATTATTCGACTGTTATAGGAAATTGGAAATTTAATAAAAAACAACCTACTTATACTTTTGTTTAACAATGATCAATTAAATGAACTGATCTTTAATAAACACTCTCTTTAAAAATGCTTTAATCATCCACTGTAATTTTAATTCCGATAACAAGGGATTAACGGCGCTGTTTTATTATGTGGGAAGAGGAGTTATAGATATTCATGTCAACTTTCATCTATGAAAAGGTAGACTCATACTCATTCATATGTGGTGGTTATCTTAGCATCAGCCCCGCTAGGGGCTCTAACCAATTCATCTGAGTGGGATGAAAAGGTGAAGTCGAGCTAACATGTCTTATATACTAGTGAATTGTAATTTTGTAGTGGTAGCTACGATACAGTACTCTCCCACCAGAATTATATCAGTGATGGAATTCGATGCATGGATAACACTAGTTGCTGTATTTGTGACAGATCGGGAGAGCTGGATTAAGGTTTCCGGGTTTTGAACATTAGTCATGAGAGCTGTATTAAGATTATGGTATGGTCGTAGTCGCTCCTGTGTTGCCTTTAGCAGTCGAGTGTATGCAGGCCGACGTTGTGTTTTTAATCGAGACTGAGTAGCAACAGCGCGAGGAGGTGGATAATGTCGCTGTCACAAGTAGCAAGTCAACTGCTCAATGCAATCCATCCATCGAAATAGGTGTTACTGTCAAGGTAGGCGTATTCATATCACGTCCGAAGGTCACCAATGTGGGGAAATTAGATACCTTCATCTATTAAAAGGTACCCCACTATAGAGTCTAGATAACATGTCTTATATACTAGTGAATTGTAATTGTAATTTCATAGTGGTAGAAACGCTACAATTATATTCTGTTAAATTACTAATTAGTAAAGCTATTATTCTGGTAATTTTCAATCAGAAAATTATAATATTCAAAAGATTTTCGATTAAATGAATTATATTAAGTAACACATCTTCAAAATTGTTCAACACTTTACCTAAATATTTATCTATTTTTCTTAACATATAACACAATAGAACAATTTTGATTCCTTATAGCTGAACGTGTATTTAAAAACATATTCTGAGAATTCATAGTAAAACATTTACCTGCTAAAATTATTTTAGAATCAAATATCCGAGCGTTTACTTAAAATAATACGGAGCTCTATTCTCTGTTCGCTATCGCTTATCAAGCCCCGGAATTGCAGTTTCTTTCAGATCATTTTGCTATCTGCGCTCGTTTCGTTCACTTTTTACCCCCTCCATCTTGTTAAATGGCAGAGTTTTTATAATTTAATTCTTTTTTTTTTTCTAATTTAATATTTTTAATACCTTTATTAGTTATATTAGATGCTAGATTCCAAATTCCATCAAAAAATATATAAATTGAAATATTTTGTTGAAATAAATTCAAGGACATATTTCTTAAAATTACTTCTCAATTTTTATAATTAGATTTACAATATCTCCGTTCCTATCTTGTATATTATTGCCAGCAACAATCGACTCAAAATTTCTACGATTACTCTTTCTTTTACCTTGAAAAATGCGAAATCCTTCAATATAAAATATTATTAAATCATAATGGAGAATGATTCTAAATTTAATCAAAACAAAATGCCTTCATAATTTTTTGCTGATCGTAACTTGACAAAAAAATTAAAAAAAAAAAAAAAATTTCAAACTTTGACATTAACAACTCAAAAGCTCTAGAAAGCTGTAACTGTTTAGTGAAAAACAGAGAGATTCTCAAGTAATGGTTTAATTGTAATTTAACGGCATTGCCGTAAATGTGGCCGAGGGATCAGGGTGGCTGACTTCGAAGCTAAAGGTTACAGATTTGAAACCCGCTCAAGGTATGGATATTTCTCACTGTTGTGTGAAGTGTAAATGTGGCCTTTCCTATGAATGAATATATGTGGCAGTGTGGCGTGGGTTCTATGTTCACCTCCGTGAGTTAGGTTCACAGGTACCCCTCGTATAACATAAAGAGCAGAATTTCCGACATTTTCCAAGGCGAAGAACGAGGTGTTCAGTCCTTGCCGTTAAAAAACAATAACCACATTAAGAAAATATAATAGAACAATTATTTAAAAGATACAATATGAGATTAAGCACATGGTTAATAATTTTCATACATAAAAAATTCTGTGAGCACATAAGTTGAATAGTTACCTAAGGACCAAATCTGACCGCATGCAGGAACTAATTATTCTTTAAAAATTTATGGAATATTAATTAAATGTAAGTTGTTGTTCTTTTGTTGTTGTTGATTTTGTATGATAGCAATGAAACCTCACTCTCTATATTTTTATTATTTAGTAGAATTATTTATCAGCACTGTGAAAAACATAAGGTCTAAGTTACCAGAATATGGTAAAATGTACCGTGTTTCTGTCACTATGGGAACACTAAAATTCTTGGTAAATTTTACAGAAATGCTATGGTAATGAGTTTGTTAAAATTATCAGTTAAATAACGTTTTATAATATGTGTTAAAATTTGGTAGTTTCGTCATGTTATCTTGGAGCATGGAATAAAAACCATTTATTCGGTTAAATTTACTTTTCATTTTTATATTTTTTACCAAATATGGGGTAATTAGAACTATAATTTTGAAAACCTGAATTTTCGAAAAAACTTTAACCTATATTCGGAAAAAGTACCAAATGAATGATTAAAATATTGTATATTTGGTTAAATTGACCAGAACTACGATTTTTTTTTCCACCAGAAGTGTCATTACCATACAAGAGAGTAATTTTAGCATATTTTTTTGCATGCAGCTACTAAGTTTTCTTATATAAGTTTACATTGAAAACTTTTGGGATATCTTTTAAAAATTTAAATTTAAATAAGAAAAAAAAATCTAACGAAAAATTTAAATTAAAATGGTGGGTCTCACAAAAGTTTTACTTAAGGAGCGGTATTTCTTTATCGACTTATTTTTATTAACATAAATCTAAAATCGATCTCCACCGCCGCAAACTATTTTAAAGCGATTTTCAAGCTTACCGCTCATCAAACTTAACCACAAGCTGTCATCTCAGGGGAAGGGATGCTAATAAGAAAATCGATATAGGGAGGATAAAAATTTAATCTCTCTAAAGCCGAATAATTTCCCAAGTTTATCGCATCCCTTTTCTGGAGGTGTTGATTTATCGGAAGTTTTCGACTCGAGAGGCTTTTGTGTGCTGTCTTTTCATTAATCATCTTATAACGTCACTCACTTATCCCCATTTTTTATGTTGATTAATTGCTCCATTCTAATTTACTAAGAAGGAAAATTGGGATTGCAAAAAGTGGATAGGAAAGAGTGGATTAAAATATTGTAAATGGGGAAAAGAAATAAGAACGGGAAGTTAGAACCAAATAAAATACACTAGAACTGAGGTAATGCATTCCTATTTTTGAGATAGCGACGATTTTTAATCTATTTTTATGAATATAATCTGAAAAATCAGAGTTTTTATGGTGATAGTAGTTTATAGAATTTAATTTAATATAATGTAACAAAGAGGATTAATGACGTTTAATTAATTTTAATTTGCACTATACCCGCAGATCAAAGAACTCTTTTACGCTTATTTATGAACTATCTGTTTAACGGAGTTTTTCGATACTCTGTCGCCAAGGAAAATAAAAAATCCATAGCGTTAGTGCCTTACATTTGATGCAATGTGATGATTTTGAACTATATATTCAATCTTTCCATGTAGGATTATTTGAGCTTTACTACAGACAAATTACTAAAATGTTTTAAAAGTTATGAACTTTTTTTTAAAAAAAATCGATTATTTGGCGATATTTTTCCTTCTAAATAAAAATTATAATAACTGCTTCATTCGCAGCTTTTGCAAACTTTTATATGTCAAAGTAATGTTGCATAGGAGTAAGTTTTTAAATATTAAAAAATTCGACCACAAGCGCTTTTTATTTTCACATAACTGTGGCTTTTCTCTCGGTTATGATGTATACCAAACTGCAAGGAACAAGTGATTTCATTAGAAGGACCTAGCTGGTGCTATAAAATTTTTGTTGCTTAACCATATTAGGTAAAGGCAGTTGATAAATAGTTTTACTGACTTAAAATTTTGAATGCCATCTCGTTTATGGTTAATTGATTGTTTTATTTGAATATGGTAAAAGAGCATTTAAATAAATTGTTATTTGAAAATTTTTTCCAGTACAGTTAATCTACGAAATCAGATAATTCTCTTGACTTTAACCGCTAATGTAATGATGTTGAATGCTGGTTTACCCTTTGTTTTTGACAAATTCATTACGCAAATAAGTTAATACGTTCGCTGCCACCGACACGCTAGCGCGTCAGAGCGGGCTCTCCTGGTATGCGACGACGCGCTAGAGCGTCGATCGACTATGATAAGTTATATGCTCTGTGTTTAATGTGGCTTTGGAAGTTGAACGGAAAGATTGTTTCGGCACGTTAGTGAAGCATTATTTTTTTATTTTATGTGGTTGGTTTTCAAAATTTTGGTTTAAATTTTTTTATGTGCTTATTGTGCTTATGTGTTATATTGTGCTTATTATTTATAAATATTTTCAGTATTGTTTCATAAATGGTACTATATATACTTGAATGGTATTCCGTTTTATTCCTTTTACGCTGCTATTTTATGCAACATGCTAGTAATTTCTGAGAATATTGATCCGACGTGCTGGAGCGTCAGTGGCACTCACGAAGACAGGTTGAGCCTGTGTGCCACCGACGCTCCAGAGCGTCGGAAAAAAAACGCTCTCTAAACAGGAAAATAATATGTTTTTTCGTTTTTCTGGTTTTCCTATAAAATATATGGAACATTTAAATCATGAAAACCCTGCTTTGTAGTCCGGCTTCTGAGGATGGAAATATCATTTTTAGTGGCAGCGAATGTGTTCATTTTAATTTAAGAGTAAAAAGAGATAATTATTTTTTTTTTTGTTGCGACGACAGTGATTTTGATAAAGTGCTTCGCCTTGTTCGCAAAATCATTATTTCTTTATCTCTAGCTAAAAACATTTTTTAAGCCTCATTTTGCAAGATATTGTTTAGCCGGTCTAAAGTATCGTAATTAAAGTTTTATTTTGACTCTGTCAATATAATGAGCATGTTTAATAACTACAAATATGACACAAATATAATTTGGAATCCAAAAAAAAAAAATTATAATAAAATAAAAGCATTTGAATTAAAATGCAGTCAAATCTCGATGTTAGGAATTCAGAGCAAAGCTCTAAAAGGCTTCATGGTTTTGAAAATGCAAAGTATCAAAAATCGTATATTCATTGAAATTCAATTAATATTCATTGAAACTGCGTTGAAGTTTACTTTAAGCCATGTCCATATCTTCTGTTTATTTGATTTAAAATTTGTCGTAATTATTATTTTTTTTTTGTTATTTTCTTCTTCAATTTTTATTCTTTTTTGCCTTTTTCTTTTTCCTATATTACTCTTTTTTGCCAATTCCCTACGTTGTTATATTATTCTTTTTTACCTTGCCATTTCCCTCTTCTTATCTCCCAATGATACAGTGTCTTTTTATATTTGAGATCCCTCCAAATCACATCCTGCAATATGGTTGTCATAAAACTCTATCTCTTCTTAACTTATTAAGTTTTTCCACTTTTATCGGCGGATATTTTTTCTAAGCATAGGTGATATGTCCAATTCTTCAAAATGTGCCCTAAGCAACATTTTTTCAAAAAAAATGGAAATATGGTAATATTTTTTTTTAGTTTTAAAAACAGTTTATAAAATTATTTATCTTCTTTAAATTCTTCAGAGATCAAGAAAAATGAAATTCAATCAAAATTACTTCGATAATTAGCATAACAAATGCGAAGGGAATTCAAATTTTTGTCCTGATAATGAAAAATGTGTGTTATCGAAACATAAGAAAGCATCTGTTTTTAAAATCTAATTGAATAGAAAATTTTATTCCTTGATTTTTTTTAATCCTTACAAACTTCACCCTAAAAATGTTATTTTTAAAATGACTTTTTTTTATTCAAAAGAATTACATTTTAATAACTTTTAGCAAGATAGATTTAAAAAAAAAATTACTCTGAAACTTCTTTCATTTAATAATAAGATTTTTTTATTTATTTTTTTTGCGCTATTCTTGTTATTCTGAATTTTTTAGATTCATTTTCCCCTCCAAAAAAGAACTTTTTAAATCTTATTAATGAAAAAACAAGTAATCAAACCAACGTATATGACTTTGCGACCGCTTTTTAAATGACTTTTCTTAAACTCATTTGTTGACCTTTTTTAGTTCGTAAATGTGCCTCGTAATTATGCTATGCAGTTTTTTTCCCCTCGCAATGTACAGAGAAAGTGCTTAGAAAAAAGTCGCGCCGCAAATTTTCCTTACTGCTGTAATTAATGAAATTTCTTTAGCATTTAAAGTTAATTTTCTTAGTCATATTGCTCTTTTATATTTAGAAAATCTCTTTAGACAGATTTTTTTCTTCATAATTGAGTGAATTCAAATCTTGTATAGGCAATTTAAATAACGTTTAATTAGAATATAAAATAAATATGTTGTTGAAATAACATAATTTTAATCTTGTAGTAAACATTAATTTTGTTTCTGAAACGTTTGAAATGCAATGCACCTAATTTAAATTTATATTGAGAAGCTAAAGAAGAATTAATTTTGTCTGTTTTATTTTAGGTATTTATTAGTGATATCTTATTTAATGCTCTGATGGTTGTAAAATTGCTACAAGAAGAATAATTGCAAATTATGGAATGGTATTTATTAAAAATACGCATTATAGTGGTTTTTATACATATTTAAAACTAATTCGGGTTCGAATCCCAGCATGGCTGGTCCATACGCATTCCGCATCCGGATGCACCGACCACATTGGTTATGTAACATATCCTCAGTGGTAGACGGATCATGGGTTATAGCAACGCCTCCCATAACTGAAAGCCTCCACACGGTTTTTTATAGGTAGACCACTGTGAAGGATATCCAGTTTCCGAACGATTCACTTAATACAAAATCTAGTTAAAATAAGAAAGTGGTAGCAAATATATGACTAAAAATTTTTTTTATTTATGAATATTATTGGTTTGCCTTATTCACTTGTCAACCACTACAGATTCAATTCTCAAATATATATGATAAATTTCTCTCAATTACTTTTATAAAAGGTTTTGGGTTCATGCGCACAACTGGTTCACTTTTTAAATAGTCTGCGTGGACTACTTGTAAAAGACCGTGTGGAGGCTTTTTGATGTAGGAGGTGATGGTTATAGTCCCCTTGCCCCTCAAGCAACTGCGATCCGGTCAACAGGTCAAACACTAAGTTTTAAATTTTTCAAAAGACTCGATTGCGTTCCGACCAACAGGGCAAACTCTATGTTTTCATTTTTAAAATACTTTTTTTTTCAAAATTTCACCTTTAAGATTTTGATTTTGCATTTCTCATGTCATAACATCAATGTTTACTTAACTAATTTTTCACTATTTTCAAAATTCACGACTACAGAAGTTACTCATCGCAATTCTTTATTGTCACCATCTCCCCTCTTCTGGAATGTTTTTGTCATTTATCAAAATTTTATTGCTGCATTTATTTTCGTATGTAAATTTTTATATTCCTAATACATTATTATCTTGATTCACTGTATACTTAAATTGCTCATTTGTAATATTTTTGTCAAACTGTCACTTTTAAGATATTTCGCATTTCTCCTGTAATGACTACAATGTTTTTAAAACTCATCTTTCACTATTTTCAAAATTCATGACCATAAGTTACTTTTTGCAATTCTTTTGTCACCATCTTAACTCTTCTGGAATGTTTAAGTTATCTCTTAAAATTTTATTGTTGCATTTACTTATGTCTGTAAAATTGCTTACCTATGTATTATGTGAGCTAGACCGGTGGCCAGACGTGTACTATACGGTTAAGGGTTTTTCAAACCTAGGAACGTGTCCACGTCTGGAAGAAAAGAAAAAAAATCCCCTTGCCGTCAGGCTAGTCGTGGGAGGTTTTCCTTTCCATATAAAGAAAATGCGAGTTAGTTCCATCAAAAAGTCCTCCACGAAGGCAAATTTCAATTAATACTTGATACAGGAGTTCTCTTGTCTTCTGGTTTGGGTTCAAAATTACAAGGCTGCAGAATTGATCATTAGTGGTCGCAAAACCAAAAATTGGGTTGGCTGTTCAACGACAGTTATAAAATAAAATAAAAATAAAAACATAGAAAGGAGCATAGAACGTAAGAAATCAGTACCAAAATGTTTCACCTTTGGAGGAAATAACATCCGTATATGCACCTGGATAAGTAGTCAAACAGAGTTGGAATAGCATTTTTGGGAACCACGGTCAGCTTTCGGGGACCTCAGCTTTAAAACTTTGCCACAGTTCATTTAAATAGTAATTATTGGCATGTCAGTCACTTGGCAACAGTTAACTAATGGACAGTTAGATATAATGCATCATTATAAAGTGATATGTTACTTGCTAAGTTTTGCATAAAAATGTATTCCAGTTGGTTCAAAAGCAAGCTACTGAAATTTAAAAAAAAAAAATTATTTTTATTTTATTTTATAACCGTCGTTGAACAGCCGACCCATTTTCATGGGTTTACGACTACTAATGTTCAACTCCGTAGCCTTGTAATTTTGAACCAATCCAGAAGACAAGGAAACTCCTGGATCAGTACCCCCAGAGGTATTGATTTGTTATGGGAGCATGGAGGACTTTGAGACTCGACAGATTTAACGTGCATCTGTCACCATTTACTACACGGGGAGTCTTCGGTCAGCGAGGATCGAACCCACGACCTCTTGGATGTGGGCCCAGCACCCTACCGACCAGGCTATCCCGGCCTTTAAAAAAAAAAAAAAAAAAAAAAAAAAAAAAAAAAAAAAAATGAAGAATTTATTCTTTCAAAAGTATTAAAGAAAGTTTTAAAAAAATCCGTGTAAATAGGCACAAGAGAAAAGAAACAACAGCATGGCCAAAACTTCGCCTACTACATATTATCAGTAAAATTTTATAAAAATGGTGCGTTGATAGTTAATTATTTTTCATAATCATTAATTTATTGTTGTTCAGTTTTGATTATATTTGCTTGTAAAATAGTTCTATGTGCATAAATTTAGATTTTAGAATGAAAAGAATGGAATAATCGGGATTAATAGAATGTTGAAAGGAAAAGAGGAATGGGTAATTTTCTGTGATGTGCGCTCTCTTTTACATTTCAGTTCGATGAATAGAACAGAATATATCATACCTTCATTTGTAGGTTTGACATATTCAAATATATCCTCCTGAAAATAAACAAAGAAAACTATTAAGTATATATATATATATATATTAAAAATAAAGACATTTAAATTTATTCAAATTACTAATAAAAACGATAACAATTTATAATTTTAAATTCCTATATAACCTTGAAAATATGTATCTTTAAATTCATCGAAAAAGAATCTGCCTAGAAATTTATAATAAAAATAATAGTAAATGATGCTATGAAAGAACAGTTTTATTGAAGAATGTTTTTCAGCTTCATTTTATTTGGAAATCTTAGTACTGAAAAGATTTTGTGAAAAGAATAAAAAACTTACTTTTTGAAAAAGAGTTTCACAAGAAAATATTTCAGAGCAGTAGGACATTTTGAAGCTATTTTTAGAATACTCTATTTCTAAAAAAATTATTATATTCAATATTTTATAAAAAAAAAATTCATTTGCTATCTTTCATTTCATTTGAAAAAGTGAAGAATTCAATATGTTTCTTTTGGTTTATAAATTTAAAAATTATATTTAAGTAAGAAACTTAAATTTTCCTAAACCAAACTACAAAATTCCTTGGAAGAAAATAAAAACTAATCGTGGTACTTTAATGAACATCAACAATAGTAAACTAAAAATCTCTAAATATCTCCTGTTAAACATGGTGAAACTTTTCTGACTAATTTAAAAGTTAAATTTTAAAATATCAAGGGCACAATTTGCTATATTTTTTTCTTAAAAAATTCTCCTCGCAGAACCCATGTTCCGCCAACCACCGAGGATATTTAACTTCAGCACTTTGGTTGGTGCGAGCCAGTTGCGTAATTCTTATCGACCAGCCATCGCTAGGATTTGAACCCTGTTCACCTCAATGAAAGGCGAACACTCCATCTCCTGAGTCAATACTAGGACTGAAGTTAAAACTACTATAATATTTGAAAATGTACCACATTTCTGGCTCTATAGGAACACCTAAAAGGTCAGTATATTTTACTCAAACGTCTTGATAATGATTTTGCTAAAATTAATTACGCAATATAGCTTTAATCTGATTTAAAATTTGGTAAATAACGTGATAAATGTTAGCAATTTTATCATGATACCTTAAAGAAAGTAATTTATTCACTTAAATTTGCTTTTCAGTTCGGTATTTTTTACTCAATGTGAGATAATAACAGCTGCAATTTTGAGTACTTGAATTTCCGGTAAACTGTTATCATGAACAGCAAATGATTGTTTTGAATTCCATATATTTTGGTTTTAGTACTCAGGATAATTAGTTTTATTATTATTTAGTAATTAGTAATTTTAAGTAGTAGTAGTAGTTTAGTAAGTAGTAGGAAGATTTAGTAACTAGGAAATTTTACCGATTTTTTTTTCTTCCGTCTAGAAAATTTAGAATAAGAAGATACTTAAAAATGTACAGAGCACACCACGGAATAAAATATTTTAAAAAAATCTAAATTTTTGAATCGAGAAATATTAACAGTTTAACTTAAAGTGAAAAATAATGTCATGCGGGTCACTCTGTACACTTCAATGCAAGCACAAATTTCAGTTATTAAAAAAGTAAAAAAACTCTCGCAACAGCCCGTTGTGGTCCAGGGAAACAAGGAGGATAAGGTTTCCCAACTAGTAACCAATGGCATGAATATAGCGAAGTGGTCAGCACTGAGCACAGGCTGACTTTACCTCCCAGAAAAACTAGTACCTATCGATCAGAAGCGGACAGGGTTTCAAGTCCTCACTGGGGATCGAACTCCAGCTCTTCTAAATGGCAGCCCAGTATTTTACGCACTGAGCCATCACGTTTCATTTTAATGTAATAAGACATTTAAGAATGAGACATTTTTATTTGTGAAATTAAAGCGAGTTTTTTTCTTATGAAATATCTATTTGTTCAAAAGTTATTTCAATTTTCAAATAATTGTTTCGTGAATCTTTCATTACTTTTTTTCTATAATAAGGATTAATTATCCATTGTCTTTCGAGATCTTATTTTATAAGCTTGTGCTTCAGCTCATGTCGAAGAAAAGAAAAAAAAGAAGAAAGAGTGAGAGAGAGAAACAAATATCATCTTAACAATTATATGTACTTTTTTAAAAGAAAAAAAACGTTAAAAACTTAATTCAAGATTGATAAAAAACGTTTTCTGTTTTGGCTGTTATAATGATATCTCGTTAGCGATTAAAATTATTTCTCATTAGTCTCTTCTAACTACAGCACACAATCTCTATTCCTAAGTTCAATTTTTTTTTCAAGTACATTTGACTAATTTTTGAATCCAGGATTATCATTTTTGTTCTGATTGAAACATATTAATGCAATGTTCTTACATAAAATAATAATAATATCATATTCATTTACAATATGTGCTTCATTTTTGTAGAAAATATCGACTTCTAAGAAAAAGAAAACAGTAAGGAGCAATCACGGGGGGTTGGTGAGCAGAACGAGAAGGGAACGATGCCCCATTGTCTATGCAAAAAACGATAAAAAGGAAAATTTGCTGCGTTCTGCTAAGGAAACCATTTCTTAAGTCTACTTAGTTTCATTATTTTTTACCAAAAACGTCAAAAGATGACGCTGATAACTGATAAAAACTACAAATCAACGTTTTCAAAATAACTTTTTTTCAACAACAACGTGGTGCAGATTGGAAGGGGGAAAAAAGCAGAAACTTGTAAAACTATTCAATGCACCAGGTAATTATTTTCACCAATTTCCAAAACTAGTTACTATCATTCAATGTATCAGACAATGTTCTCAAAATAACTTGTAACAGTTATTTTCTGCAGAATGTCAGACCACTCTACCTGAAATATTTATTTTAGCATTACAATGCATTAAGTTTTTTATTGCGAATTTCGTTTATTTTGATTAATTGATAACTAGTGTCTGTCAGTTAGTAGCACCATCTTCTGGTAAACTTGACGAGAAGTTGCTTCGTTTCTTTAAGAAGAAATAGGTAATCATGTATCTTTATTTTCTACAAGTTCCAAATAGGCTTTTAAAAACTCTAATTATTTTTGGTATTTTTGTTAAAATTCCTAATACTGCTTTTTTTAAATTTTTTATTTATTTCTTATGGCGCATTAAAAGACAATTAAACATCAAAGAGACAACAATAAATCTGTAAATAAGAGAGAGCAATCCAGTAGCGTTCCTAGATAGATTTCTGAGGGAGAACAGGGCACCTAGACCGGTGAGACAAGTCCATCACATCGTGGAGGTCACACAATGTACAAAAGAGATCATGAACCACTTTGATGCGACATAGATGTTATTTCAGGCAATCGTGGCCAGTTATCAGACGATACATGGTGACAAATTTCATCCTAGGCCACTGAGGGACATTAATTACTAATACAGTTATTTGCATTTTCATTGAATCTTAGTTTTAACAATATTCCTAATATTGTTAAAACTAAGATTCATTGAAAATGCAAATAACTGTTTTAAAATTTAAAATATGTAATTTTAGTTAAATCAGTCTGGTTACTAAATCTCCATACCATCTTCATAGACAGCAAAGTAATTAGTATAAATGATCTATTGCAACTAATGTTTTCCAGCATTTAATTCACACGACTTTACATTTTTAAAGACACAAAAAACTATTAAGGCAAACACAAGCTGATGTCAACAATTTGTGTCATTTATTCGTACATAGAATTTGATTTGCGGAAGAAAAAAAAAACACTAAATTGAGTTTTATAATTGAAAATTTAAGCCGATTTTAACAAAACCATAGTTGACACTGACATCATTCTAAGTGACCATTTTGGGCCGGGATAACCTGGTTGGTAGGGCATTGGGACCATGTCCAAGAGTTCGTAGGTTCGAACCCAGGTCGGCGAAGACTCCTCGTGTAGTAAATAGTGACTAATGCACGTTAAATCTGTCGAGTCGCTAAGTCTTCCATGTTCCTATAACAAATAAATACCTCTGGGGGTACTGATCCAGGAGTTTCCTTGTCTTCTGAATTGGTTCGAAATTACAAGGCTACGGAGCTGAACATTAGTAGTCGTAAATATAAAATTTGGGTCGGCTGTTCAACGACGGATATATGATAAAATAAAAAGTGACCATCTTAGTTGTAACAAGTGATAACGACTAGATAAGGCAAATATATGGTTTTCTTATTTAAAAAGTTACGTCTGAATTTGTTCTTTGAGTTATCGAGAAACCGAAACCGGAAAAAAAAAATTTATAATCAAAAAGAATTAGTTCCTTGGCACTAGTGTTCTCCCACATAACTTTATTAACGATTAAACAAATGATTTTTTTATTATTTTTTTTTAGCAAAATATGACTTTAAAATCATTATTTGAAAAAGATTTGCGTTTATTTATAAACCTGTTGTAAATGATTTACGAACATGGTTTGATAACAATTTTTATTAAAACCTCTATTCAAACATAATGTTATTTAATAGACAGCATTTAAAACGAACTAGCTTTTCTGAATATATTTCTTGGAATTCATTTGTCTTGTTTGCAGTTTTAACTCTCTATTGGTTATAATGATTTTGAAGTATTTTGTTAATTTTACCAAATTATACCTTGGGCTGTAGTTTTAGTTGTTTTTTTAATCAATCAGCCATTTTATTGTTCTGCCCGTTTCAGTGTTTAAACTATTTCGTTCCCTTGTCTTAGTCTGTTTTTTTTCTCTCATAGACTTGTTTTTCCCCCTCTACAAACTTGATTTTTTTTTGGGGGGGGGGATTGTGCAGTTACAATTGTTTTCTTCAGGGTTTATGATTATATAAAAGCCTTTTAAATTCATCAACATCACGTTTAAAGTTAAATAAAGTACTTTCGTTTTACTTATGAGTGCACATAAGTCTTCTATGTGAAATTTTTCAATCATCAATTCAGATAGTTTAATTATTCAGAAAAATTTTATACATTTACACACATCCATTTAATACACATCAAGCAAATTTACAACATTTTTGATTACATTTCTTTCACAGTTAACGAGATTAAGAAACATCGAACAATACAATATAATGTTGCTACAGTCACATTTATAATTGATCCCATCGACATTAGTTTTAAACTCAGTTACGAAAAGTTACGCTTTTTCCTAACATTCTTAATGAAAACGACATTCTGACCGTTGCCAGCAGTTCTGACACAAATTTCTACTTAGTGGAACAAACAAAACGAAGTCGATTCAATCGATGTGACACCGGATTTTGGAAGTAATGCAATTGTTCAAGTAGTTCCTGGCTTTGGGGCATTATCTCGACCGACAAATCTCAGCTCAGTGTTTTGAAGGACTGAGTAAAAGAATTTTCTCTTAAGTAAACAAAACATTGTGGGCATAACTTTGTTATTATAAGGGTTGTTTGAAAGTAACGTTGTAAGAGGAAAATGTCTCTTTTTGCTTCGCTGTTTGCTTACATTGATTGGTATTTAGATTTTGAGGAATATAAAATTTTAGCTAAACAAATGTTACAAGACACAGATATTTTTTTAGTTTAAAAAGTGCTTTTTACATTCGAGAAGACAAGTTTTATTGCTTAAACTGTTTACTTACATCGGTTGGTATTTAGATTTTGAGGAATATAAAAGTCTATCTAAACAAATGCTACAAGACACAAATATATTTTGGATTCAGACAGCGCTTTTTACATTCGAGAAAACAAGTCTTATTGCTTAAACTGTTTACTTACATCGGCTGGTATTTAGATTTTGAGGAATATAAAAGTCTAGCTAAACAAATGCTACAAGACACAAATATTTTTTGGATTCAGACAGCGATTTTTACATTCGAGAAAACAAGTTTTATTGCTTAAACTGTTTACTTACATCGGTTGGTATTTAGATTTTGAGGAATATAAAAGTCTAGCTAAACAAATGCTACAAGACACAAATATATTTTGGATTCAGACAGCGCTTTTTACATTCGAGAAAACAAGTCTTATTGCTTAAACTGTTTACTTACATCGGCTGGTATTTAGATTTTGAGGAATATAAAAGTCTAGCTAAACAAATGCTACAAGACACAAATATTTTTTGGATTCAGACAGCGATTTTTACATTCGAGAAAACAAGTTTTATTGCTTAAACTGTTTGCTTACATCGGTTGGTATTTATATTTTGAGGAATATAAAAGTCTAGCTAAACAAATGCTACAAGACACAAATATTTTTTGGATTCAGACAGCGATTTTTACATTCGAGAAAACAAGTTTTATTGCTTAAACTGTTTACTTACATCGGTTGGTATTTAGATTTTGAGGAATATAAAAGTCTAGCTAAACAAATGCTACAAGACACAAATATATTTTGGATTCAGACAGCGCTTTTTACATTCGAGAAAACAAGTCTTATTGCTTAAACTGTTTACTTACATCGGCTGGTATTTAGATTTTGAGGAATATAAAAGTCTAGCTAAACAAATGCTACAAGACACAAATATTTTTTGGATTCAGACAGCGATTTTTACATTCGAGAAAACAAGTTTTATTGCTTAAACTGTTTACTTACATCGGTAGGTATTTAGATTTTGAGGAATATAAAAGTCTAGCTAAACAAATGCTACAAGACACAAATATTTTTTGGATTCAGACAGCGATTTTTACATTCGAGAAAACAAGTCTTATTGCTTAAACTGTTTACTTACATCGGCTGGTATTTAGATTTTGAGGAATATAAAAGTCTAGCTAAACAAATGCTACAAGACACAGATATTTTTTGGATTCAGACAGCGATTTTTACATTCGAGAAAACAAGTTTTATTGCTTAAACTGTTTACTTACATCGGTTGGTATTTAGATTTTGAGGAATATAAAAGTCTAGCTAAACAAATGCTACAAGACACAAATATTTTTTGGATTCAGACAGCGATTTTTACATTCGAGAAAACAAGTTTTATTGCTTAAACTGTTTACTTACATCGGTAGGTATTTAGATTTTGAGGAATATAAAAGTCTAGCTAAACAAATGCTACAAGACACAAATATATTTTGGATTCAGACAGCGCTTTTTACATTCGAGAAAACAAGTCTTATTGCTTAAACTGTTTACTTACATCGGCTGGTATTTAGATTTTGAGGAATATAAAAGTCTAGCTAAACAAATGCTACAAGACACAAATATTTTTTGGATTCAGACAGCGATTTTTACATTCGAGAAAACAAGTTTTATTGCTTAAACTGTTTACTTACATCGGTTGGTATTTAGATTTTGAGGAATATAAAAGTCTAGCTAAACAAATGCTACAAGACACAAATATATTTTGGATTCAGACAGCGCTTTTTACATTCGAGAAAACAAGTCTTATTGCTTAAACTGTTTACTTACATCGGCTGGTATTTAGATTTTGAGGAATATAAAAGTCTAGCTAAACAAATGCTACAAGACACAAATATTTTTTGGATTCAGACAGCGATTTTTACATTCGAGAAAACAAGTTTTATTGCTTAAACTGTTTACTTACATCGGTTGGTATTTATATTTTGAGGAATATAAAAGTCTAGCTAAACAAATGCTACAAGACACAAATATTTTTTGGATTCAGACAGCGATTTTTACATTCGAGAAAACAAGTTTTATTGCTTAAACTGTTTACTTACATCGGTTGGTATTTAGATTTTGAGGAATATAAAAGTCTAGCTAAACAAATGCTACAAGACACAAATATATTTTGGATTCAGACAGCGCTTTTTACATTCGAGAAAACAAGTCTTATTGCTTAAACTGTTTACTTACATCGGCTGGTATTTAGATTTTGAGGAATATAAAAGTCTAGCTAAACAAATGCTACAAGACACAAATATTTTTTGGATTCAGACAGCGATTTTTACATTCGAGAAAACAAGTTTTATTGCTTAAACTGTTTACTTACATCGGTAGGTATTTAGATTTTGAGGAATATAAAAGTCTAGCTAAACAAATGCTACAAGACACAAATATTTTTTGGATTCAGACAGCGATTTTTACATTCGAGAAAACAAGTTTTATTGCTTAAACTGTTTACTTACATCGGTTGGTATTTAGATTTTGAGGAATATAAAAGTCTAGCTAAACAAATGCTACAAGACACAAATATTTTTTGGATTCAGACAGCGATTTTTACATTCGAGAAAACAAGTTTTATTGCTTAAACTGTTAACTTACATCGGTTGGTATTTAGATTTTGAGGAATATAAAAGTCTAGCTAAACAAATGCTACAAGACACAAATATTTTTTGGATTCAGACAGCGATTTTTACATTCGAGAAAACAAGTTTTATTGCTTAAGCTGTTTACTTACATCGGTTGGTATTTAGAATTTGAGGAATATAAAAGTCTAGCTAAACAAATGCTAGAAGACACAAATATTTTTTGGATTCAGACAGCGCTTTTTACATTCGAGAAAACAAGTTTTATTGCTTAAACTGTTTACTTACATCGGTTGGTATTTAGATTTTGAGGAATATAAAAGTCTAGCTAAACAAATGCTACAAGACACAAATATTTTTTTAATTCAGACAGCGCTTTTTACATTCGAGAAAACAAGTTTTATTGCTTAAACTGTTAACTTACATCGGTTGGTATTTAGATTTTGAGGAATATAAAAGTATAGCTAAACAAACGCTACAAGACACAAAAAACTTTTTGAGTTCAGACAGCGCTTTTTACATTCGAGAAAACAAGTTTTATTGCTTAAGTTGTTTTTTTATATTGATTTTCATTTAAATTTGAGAAATATAACAGTCTATCTAAACAAATTTCACAAGACCAAATAATTTTTTGAGTTCAGACATTGGAAAAACCGAGCTTTAATGCTTTGGTCACGATATGTTGATACACTGCATTGGTCTAAATTAGTAGAATGGACTGATATCAGTAGAATGGACTGATCTATACGGGGAAATGGAACACTGATATCAGTAGAATGGACTGATCTGTACGGGGAAATGGAACATTGATATCAGTAGAAAGGACTGATCTGTACGGGGAAATGGAACATTGATATCAGTCAAATGTACATTATTGGATATCATACCAGAACAGATGTATCACAAGTTAGCAGGATACTGACTCCAGTATAATACCTAAACCAGTGATTCTCAACCACTGTGCCGCGGCACTTTTGTGTGCCCCCAAATATTAGAAATGATACAATAAAAATTATAATGCTTTTTTTATTATGTGTAAAGTTTAAATTAAGGAAAAGTGTATTTATGTATATAATATTATATATACATATATATACTTTTTATAATTATTCCACGCTTTAACTGTGTGAACATCTTTGTCGGCGATTGTCTTGTCACTGACAATCTTAAAATAACATGGAAGTGTTTAAATTGTCTTTGACACACAATTTTAAAAAATGTTGAAATAAGTAGGAAATTTAATGACTATTAAAATTATTAATCACAAAGGAAAGCAAGTTAAATATTAACTTTCAAACGGAAATAAAAGCTAATCATTAAAGTAAGCTATGCAATCAATAAACAAATTAACAAAGGATAAAAAAAAATTAACAATGGATAACTAACAAAAAAATAAGCTAACAATTAATAATTAGCAAAAAAACTAGTTAACAATAAATCACAAAAAAATAACAGTTAATGCAAAAAAAGTAACAGTCAATAACTGTTATAGAAAACAAACTAACAATTAATAACTAGCAAAAATAACTGTTACTAACTAATAAAAAATTAGTCGAAAGAAATAATTAATCCCTTAATAAACGTGCTTTTGTAGTACATATTATTTTATTTCGCATTCAACATTATTATCACAAACTATTTAACACAGTGTATTATAGGTAAGTAAACAACTTTTAAACTAATTTTTTTCATTGTGTGCCTTTAAATTTCAAAATCGTTGAAAGTGTGCCGCAACAAAAAAAAAAAGGTTGAGAATCACTGACCTAAACTGTTGTCTCATTAGCTGGTATTACACTAGAGTCAGTATACCTACTTGTACTAGTATACCGCACCCAGTGTTGATACAGGAACGTTAGTGAGCAGCTCTGATTGGGAAAATAAAACATTGATACAATTGAGTAAACAAGTAAAGTCACCCGGTTTATACAGAGATATTAAATACTGACATCAATTCACACTTTATCAAATGCTATAGAGTTGGCATTAGGGTTATAAAAACAAATAACCTGCTTTTTTCCTTTATAATTAATTAATTTTTTTAAACTATAAATTAAAATATTATTAGAAATAACTGTCAATAATATTTGAATCTACAATACACAAAAAATGATTTGCAGCAACATTATAAAAGTGCAAATGAATTCTTCAGATTTTATGAAAATTGAATGGGAATTAGAAATATTATTTTATAGATAACCAAAACCCTGACTAAAATAAACAAGTCAAATCTTAATTTCTAATTATTTTTTTTTCATATCTTTTGAAACGACATAATAAATTTCGTTAAATAAGCTCAAGAAAGGTTTGGTAAATGCAAATTCGCATGCAAACTACGGAGACAATGTGAAGTGCATATATATATATAAATTTAAACAATCTTATAAAATTATGATTTGAATAAATTAAATTTGGTTTCTATTTAAATAATTGATAAGATAAAATGGAATTCAAATTCCACTTATACAAATTTTTGATATGCCTCCAAAAATAATGTTTGAAATCATTTATATTTGACACTGTCAATTTACTTTGGAATCGGATTTAGTAAAATATTAAGGTTTTACTCCTTATAGTGCTAAAGGAAAACAATAGTTAGTTATTTCAAAAAATAAATTATGAAAATATAATTAAACAGTTATATTAGATCGTGGCCAATGTACCTTCTTGCTACTATTAATTTAAATATAAGCCATTTTAATTTTAGATATGTTTGGCCTTTAAATTAGAGTTAACTTTAATTATTAAAACATAATAGTGGGTTGAGTAGTAATAATAGTTGCAAATAAAAGCTCAAATAACTCTAGTTATTAACTCGTATATACAAAAGTTTTGAATTATTCCACTCTGTCATTCTATTTACTTTTTTCTTACGATTCTATTACTTAAAATGCTCCATTTGTTATACTCACGTTTTCTATATCACATAATATCTGAAAAATAAATCAGAAAAAAAAGTTATCGCCTTTAAAAATAAAATCTTTACAGCGAATTTTTTATATAGCGACACAAGTTCGTAAAGCATAAAATAGGCCTAAATCTTCAAAGTTTTTTTCTCACAATTGGTGTGAACTTAAAGAGATAATCAATATATATACCAAATAAAAACACACAACAACAAAATATTAAAACCTTTAAACATTGGATATGACATAATTTAAATTTTGTCTTAGATAGAAGAATTACAATTACTAAATTTATATAATAAATACCATGGTAGCATAAAAAATGTTTATCTATTTATAATCAAATTAAATCAATTTTTTCATATTTTAGTAGTTCCTATAACGTGAAATACCCGAAAAGCACTTTTAGTATACTTGTGTGTAAATTCAAACATACATGTTTCCAATGGTTGATAGATTCATATAGTTTAAATATTATCGTCCTTGATTTGACTTTGATTAAAATAAATTTTGAAAATTAAAAAATAAATAAGTAAATAAATAATAAGCTAATAAAAACAAGTTTTATTATTAAATTACTTTTATTATAAAATTACTTTCATTTAAATTACTTTAAACAGATTTTAAAAAACTTTACTCAACACTTACAAATTTTACTCAAAAACTTTCTTTCTTCTAAAATTATAAAATGATTTTAATAATTTCAAATATGTATTTTTTTTCATGAATGCACATAGAAAGTGTTCTTTTTCACTGCCCTTAATATATACGTTAAGAATCCTTATAAAAATCTAAGAAATTAGAATATAATCAAGAAAAAAAAAAGAGTAAAATATATAAAATAATGAAGAATTATTAACAAAGTAAGCTAATTTAAAAAGGTCAAAACCTGTTAGATTTCCGGAAAAATATGCATTGTAAGCACATGTATGTAAAATAATTCCATAGGCACCTATTGATGTATTAATGAAAATAGGTATTGACTAATTAAATACCTATCAATCAATATTTATTGCTAAGTTTTGCTGGTATCAATAAAAATTTGATGATATCAGTTCATATATTGATACAAGTAGAATACCTAACTGATCAACATCCATTGATACAAGCACCTTACTGATGTCAGTAGACATCAGTTGAAGTGTGAAATACAGACAAGTATGTACCAATAGAGTACCTACTGATCATTATTTATTGATACCAATACACTGCTGATATCAGTTGAAATATCAATAGAAACTAGTTCAGACCAATATAATTCTATTGATCAATATCTATTGATACCAGTGCACTACTGATATCAGTTGAAATGTCAATAGGAGCAAGTACAGACCTACAGTACAGACAGTAGAATACCCTATTGTTTAACATCTATTGATACCAATACACTACTGATATCAGTTGACATCAGTTGAAATGTCAATAAAAACAAGTACAGAACAATAGAATTCGATTGATATCAATAAATGTTTTTATTGATTTCTGTTGATCATTTTTTTTAGGGACTGATTACTTACAATAATTGGTTCCTAAATTATGAGGAATATACGAGTCTAACGAAACTAATGTTACAAGATCAAATAATTATTTTAATTCTGATATAGTTTTTAAAATTAAAGAAAACAGGCATTAATGTTTTAGCTGTTTTTTTTTTTTTTTTTTATACATTGATTAGTATTCTGAAGAATTATAAAAATCTATCATTATCAAACAAATCAATTCTCAAAATGTTACAAGATATAATAAATATTTGAATACAGATTTAAATTATTACATTGAAAAAAAATTTTTTTAAAGCTTCAGCTGATTAGTGGTTTCTGTTATTTTTTAAGTATTTAAAAATTTGCCTGGAACATAATGGGTGCTGTATTTAAATGAATTAAAAAAATTTTTTCAAGCTTTGAAGCGCATTTACTGTAATTCGACAGACAATTCAAAGTGGTTAAAAAGGCATCAAGAAAATTAAAAATAACCATAGATCACGGGGTTGCAAATTACGTTGAGAAGGTAAAAATCGAGAAAAATCCATACGACGTCACGCTAGAAAAGAACCAAAGGACACTACGAATTTATAAACTACAAAAAAAAAATTGATTAACTATGACAAGAGTTATACACATTGGTGCCTCTTAGCATCATTTTTCCGTCTACAACGACGTAGAAATGATCCAACTGATGCCTGCCGAAGAAACTGCTATATGCGCTATGTAATCCTCCGGTGTGTCCGCACCTCTTCTTTCCTCTTTTCTGGATTCAGACCTTTAACAAAAGCTTTTGGATGCTCTTTCGCAAAGGAAAATAAAAAACGGCACAGCTTTACAATTGAAGCAAAGCTATAATTTTAAACTATATATAATATCTTACTGTAAAGAATAAGATTTCATCTTCTTTGTGACTTGATTTGGTTATCGATTGATTGCTTTAACACCATGTTTAAACCAAAATGTAGAAAATGAAAATAAGGATAATTAAAAAATAATTAAAAAATTACTCATAAATCAATATTTTTCCTTTTTTTATAATAATTTTTTTCTTTTGTTTAAAAAAAACAACAACGTTTAATTAAAAAGGTAAAGTGTTCAAGTAAGTAGCCTCTGCACTGTTCAGAAAAAAAAAACGAGATTAGTTTAAATGTAAAGCATAAAAAATTATAATAATTTTGTTACTTTGCAGATGTACCTCAGTCTATTTGGGAAAATTTATGAGATATTATTTATTTTTAATTAAAAAACGTCATCAACAGTATTAATGTTATTAATTTAGTAAAATAAAAAAAATATATATAAATAAATAAAAATTATAAATACTGCATCGAAAATTTATAGAATTTAAAAAAAAAAATCAGATCTTTGATATAAAATAGTTTGTAAATATATATTGCTAAATTCGTACCAACTTCGTCATTTTCAAAAGAATCTATAACGTCGCCTGTCAATCAAAGTTTAAAATAAACCTATAGTGTCACAAGTAACAAAATGAAATTTTTTTCACCCGAAAGCTGAAATTGATTTCTTTCAAATCGCATATTGCAAATTCAGACTATGCCATGATGAAATTTAAAAAAAGATACGCAGTAACAGTAGTTCGATGCTTGCGATAGAGTTTTTTTATATTTAAAGTAGGGTTTTTCTTCCGGGCTGCGACAACTAATTTACCATATCAAAAATATTTTATTCAATCTGTCTATATGAAATCATGCTACATTGCTTTGCTCTAACTGAGCTATTCATACGAACCTTTATTTTGCATAAAATTATTTTACCTTGAAGATATATTTTAAAAGTTCAATTTTAGCTAAGAACTCTTAAATAGAAACAAGGGTCTTTTATGCTAGCCTAGATTCAAACATCTTAACGGTTGTATTTTAATTTTCATTCGGTTGGAGTTGGAAGGTTGATTAATTAGTACTTTTATAAAGTCAGTGGAAATATTAGCATGCCAAGATCGTTTCTTAAAAATTGAATAAAGGCATAACAGCTCAAAAAATCTCAATACAAAAATATACAATTTTTTAACCTTGACTATAAATCTTGTTTTTGCTTTTTTTATTATAGGTTATTTCAGAATGAAAAAAGGCAACACAACAAACAAATGTCAAATCTAGCATTTTGTTTGTGTTGGAAACTTAATAATCAGGACAACATTAACATTTAAAGTGCTAAAGAAAGTATATAGAAACCTGAATAAATAAACCTTGTTTCAGTGATGGTCATAAAATCTGAAAAGATAACTTTATACAAAAAGTAATTTTTTATAATTATTTATTGCTTTTTTTTTTTTAATTTACCAAAGATCCAAAAATTTTGTGTTGTAAGGTATACAGATTTTTTCATCAATTTAATCTATGGAATTTCAAATGATATGACCTAATATTATAAGATGGTTATATATAAAAAAAAAACTGAAATTAACAGATTGTGCCTACTCCCTTATTTTGTGGGTTGAAAAGACTGATTGGATGACAAAATGTATATTTAATTAGAGAACGTTTTTATGTCTGAATCCATGTTCTAGCATATTGTTTCCACTAATAAATAAGCATATTTCAGATTAGGCTTTGGCACCATTTTGTCAAAGTCTTGGTAAATAAAAATCCGATAATTAGATCTGAAGTTATTTAAGGTGCCTTATTTTTTTATTTTCCCACTATAAAATACAATAAATAATAAAACGAAACATTTTATCGTCTACTATAATGTAGGTGGCCGAGTGGCTAGCGTACCTGACTGCGGAGCCACTGGTTATGGGTTCGAATCCTGCTCAGGCCATGGATGTTTCTTTCTCTCTCTTTGTGTTCTATGTCCTTTCTCCTTTGTGTGTGATTGTGTGAATGTGACCCGCCATATAAACAGATTTGTGGCAGTGGGACGTGGGCGACGCTGCTCCACCGCCGTGACTTCGCCACAGGTACCCACTGGGTAACGAAAAGAGAGTTAGCAGTTCTGGCATTTTCTGTGGCCAATGGGTCTTCGTCCCAAGTGCCCGCCATTAAAAAACATAAAAAATAATGTATTTGTTGAGTATTAAACTATGTATTAAAACTTTTGTATTAAAATTTTATATTTAACTATGATGAAATTTCTCGTAGTTTTCAAATATATATATATTTTTATTGTATCTTTGAAAAATAAAACTATAGGAGCTGGGCTAAAAAAAATATAAAAACCAAGACAAAGGGCTATAATAAAATAATCCTGAAGTAATATGTAACTATAAGTGTGCCCAGGCACCTAGCATTTTTAATTTCTTATACTATAAAATTATAGATTTAATTTTTTTTATTAGATCTTTCATAATTTCTAACAAAAATTTTTTTATTTGTTTGTTTACTTCTCTATTAATAAGATTATGAATAATATCAATGAAAAAATTTTTATAGTAGAGGAAAATTTCATATCAGAGTTTTAAAAAAATGGCTTAAAGGTAATGTCTGCTGCGAGTATAGTTATTTAGTCGTTCTTGAATAGTTATATTTTTACAAATCATGGAGACGAATCGTTTATAAATCTAAGCAATTTCAAAAATATAAATTTTAAATTAGAAATTTTAAAAGAACACTTAACTCAAAATACTATTTTAATAATGAGAGCAACGTTAGAAAAAAATCATTATTGTAGTAAGATAAGAATTGGCAAAATTAATTTTTGTCAGATATGTATGAATCACAATATAATTTTATCCAATATGATGTGTATTAACAATTTTAAGAATAATAAAATATTAATGTCTGCATATTTTAATCTTTTAATTGTGCAGCTGTTATTGTATAAATCGCCGCTAAAAATCGCTTATTAGAAAAGTGGAATTAAACCTCAAAACTTGTTTGATTGCTAAAATGAAAAAAAAAAAAAATAATAATAATTGATTTTTATCAGATTCTTCAAATTAAGTCTCATCTGGCAATCAAATTGGTTTTTATTTTATTTTTTTTCATTTCACCTTTCTCACTAGTGATTAAAGAGATTTCAACAATATTTTTAATAATTCATAACTTAAATATTAATTTAGGTTGCAATGTGTAAAAACTTTTGATTACATTTTTAAAGAGAGTTCTAAAAATGTATATCTCCCTTTTTTTAGTACTTTCATGTGAAAATATTTTTATCTTCTCTGCTTTAATTTTGAGAGTTATTTGTCGTTCGAAAATAGACTACACTAGTTTTCACAATAAATCTTATTGCCTCTTAAAATATTTTGTCCATAGTAAGGTAAGATTTAACCGACCTATTTCAATTCTGTTAGTAAGATCAGTATTTTAAGGCTTAAATAGTTTATTTAATACATTATTAATATTTTAAGATCTGTTCCTGATATTTTGATATTGTTTTTAGAAGTAGCAAACGTACAAAGCAAAACAAAAAAATTTAATTGACTAATAAAATTTCATATACGCTTTTTATTACTTAAAACCTTTTATTTTATGGACATTCATAAGCGAAACAATTGTCCTTAACAGGTTGAAAAAATTTTGCATTGATTTGTTTTTGTTAAAGTAAGTTTATATTTAATATTAATTAATTTTTTAATTATATACATTTGAAATTTTAATTTTTTTCCTTTCAGTAGTAATTCAGTGTTTAAGCAAATTATGTGACTAAGCTGTAAATATATTTTTTAAATCGTGAGGAAAAGTAATTTTGTACATTGCGCAAAAATGGCGTATTGACCCAGCCCATAACGAACTTTTTTCGTGATCATTGTTGTTAAAGACGCGTTAAAGTGAGTTATTATTATGCATTCCTTTTATAATTACGGTGGGTAATTCTGCTCACGTTAGTGATAAATTAATATTTCGTGCTTGTTGTAATTTGTAAGAGTAGAACAAAATATATGTTTTAATTTAGAAAGAGTTCATTACAATAGCTTAGAAATGTGATTTACCTGTAAAAATATTTGTTTTATTGAATCAGAGATTTGGAAGAAAAAAAAACTATAATTGCTGCCCCCCCCAACCTTATTGATCCAATTTCGAGATTTTTATTCTGGTAAGATGTGTGGACATATTGAGTAGATTTGCAAGATGCTTGTATTTAATGATAAGACGTGTGTACTCATTGATCAGATGGACAAGATACGCTTCGCATACCTATACTGACAAAACATATTTACTCATTAACAAGCTGTATCTGCTTATTGCAAACCTGACAAGATGCGAGTTCCTTATTACAAGACATATTAACTCATTGACGAGATGCGAATTGATAGGTCTGATAATATGAATATCTTTTAACAATGACACATGCACACTTGTAGACCAGTCTGAAAAGATAGCAGTAGGGGAGAGTGGGGTCAATTGTAACAGGGTACGATTGTAACAGAGCAAAAATTTCGAGTGTCTGGTTTTAGATTTGGTTCCTAGGTGGCGCACGAGGTGTATTTAATAAATCTACATGTACACCCCTGCTGGCAACCATTTTTATGTACTTTTGAAAGAGTTACATCACAAAAGATATTTTCATTTTACGTAAGTACTTTTTTTGGTATTAGAATATTATATTGTAACAAAGTAATTTTGTTTAAACAAATAAAAATTATTTACCGAATATGTAAGCGGACACCTTAATTAACATTTCAAAAAAAAAAAAGATTAGTTTTGTTAATTAACTAGCATTGTTTTTAACAAATGAAGCTGAAATGGCGTCTTGGGGACGATTGTAACAATAAATAAGGGGACGAATGTAACAGCTGAAAATAAATAATCTTATGTTTACAAACCATTACTTAACTCTTTAAGAACCACCAATAGTTTCCTATATCATTTATATTATGTTGCATGTGCATTATTTCATTTGTCACCAGGGGTGAAAGCGAGACGGAAAATAGGAAAGGCTGGTAGTGAAACTTTTTCAGTTATAGTTAGTTTTGGGGAGGAGTTTACTTATTATTTTTTTTAAATTATTCAGCAATATCTACTTTATCTTCGAAAAGAAGCAATTTTATATATATGCTAAAATTTTAAAAGAAATCTTGGTAGTTACAGATATTTCATTTTTTTCATAAAAAATGCTGGAATGAAATGTCTTGCTTACCAGGTTTTTCTCTTTTCCGTCTCGCTATATAAGGGCTTTCACCCATGTTTGTCACCTTTCACAGCATAAATTAAAATTTTTAACCCCTTAAAATAAAAGTTTAACCCTTTAGGTCTCTGCTCATTATTATTTTTACTCCTAAAATATCACTACTATTTTGATCAATAAAAAAATATATCACAACTATGATAATATGTATAATTAACTATGTTTTAGCTGAATTTATGAACTGTTACAATTGACCCCGTAAGTGGGGACAATTGTAACAAGTGCACGACTGTCAAAAATTGTTAATAACTAATATAATAACATTTAAAATAAGGTATTTATTTTTTTTTCTAGTAGAGGATAGTCTACTTTACTCGTCTGTCAATTAATACTAATAATATATTGGATTTTTTGTTAGTTAAAAATAGTTAGGTAAAAAATGTTACAATTGACCCCACTCTCCCCTACTCATTGACATTAGAGGCAAGTTACATATATTCACTCGGGAGACATGCGTACCTATTGACAAGTTGAGAAAACACACGTGTCAAATTATAAAATATGTGAATTTATCAACCACTCTGACAAGATATTTAAGCTGTGGACTTATTGGCAATTGTGACAAAATGTGCGAACACAATTAAGCTAGTTTTTCGAAGGCACCGTCGTCACATGAAGTTATACTTTCTTGCAAATAATATGCTGTTTCCGTTACTGCTGAGCGCTTGTAGCAGTTACTATCATGACTGTTAGGTCAAGTATAGCCTCTCCAAAGCCAGCGCTGTCTATGCTTATTGTGAAAATGACGCAAAACATCAATATAGAGAAAAGCAATAGTTTAGAAGAAAAAATAGCGTTTGAGATCTAATATTTAAATATTTAAAAACTGAAACCAATATTGCATCATCTATGCCGATAAAAATTTGTAAAAAAATGAGACTAAGGCAGAGGTTTGTAATTTTCATCCAGGTGGTAAAAATGTCGCCAAATTTTCAATTTAATAATAATTTTTAAAATTTTTAAATTATTTGTATGCTCTAAAGCCCAAATAATTATTGACACTAAGATGATATACGTAGTTTAATACCATTGTTTTGCTTCAAAGGTGGCTTACTTAAATTCTGGCTTTCCTATTTTCGTTGGTGACAGTGCTTTGAAAAATTATGTTAAAAGACTGATATGATTACGTGTGCCCAATAATAAGGCATGCGAACTCATTGACAAGTCTTATAAGATACGCGGACTCATTGACAAGACTGAAAAGATTCAGGAAACACGACACAAGATACAGGAACAAGATACACGATACAGGAAAATTGACCATATATGTATATCATTTGTGATAAACCAACTTATTATTAGATAACTGTGGAAAAGAAATTTTTCTCTATATTATACTATAAACATGTCTACATTATTACCTAGCATTCTTTTTATATTTGCCTATGTTATAAACTTTAATTGTTAAACGCTCTGCGTTCAACAATTTAGCTATTCTTTATTTTAAAGACAAAGGGTATTGGTTGTAGGGTATAAAAATGAACCTGAAAACTATACATTATTTTTTAAGAATTATAAATGCTCAAAACTGTACAAGTGTAAAGAGTTAATTTTGGAGCTGGTAAGCATGACAATGTTATTCACACTTTACGTTAACAATATTTTAAAAATTATTATTATTAATACATTAAACATCAAATATCAAATTAAATATCAAATATGCAATATTATCGATAACGACAATTTGAATTATAGCCAAAGTTAAAGATAGAATTCGCTAATTGCGCGAGGATTATATCGACCATTATTGGATTCAGAGATTTTCGAGAGAAATGCTAATTTTTAGTTGCATAAGAAAATTTTTTACTAATGTAAAAAAATTTGTGAGTTTATAAATTAAAAAAAAAATAATAATAACACATACAAGGAAACCTGACTAGTTGGCCCCCTTTTTAAAGTTGACCACTTAAAAGTTAACCACTTGTAGGCTGACCCCTTGTTGTAAGTTAACTACCATTATGAATGTACAAATAAAAGGAAAAAAAGCCTTTAACCTGCTTACCTGTTTATCTTTTAAATTTATCACTGGAATAATTCGCATATATCTAAGGGTGTTATTGAATGCAATTCTGAGCACATCATAAGTTAACCATAGGTTTGTAAATATAACTGAAACTTTAAAATGAATGTAATACGAAGTCTACATACAGCTTAAATAAACTCGTTAAAGTATTGACAGAAAATTATTGAAAGCTTTTGTAACACTTATACAGGTTTGTAAGTATAACTAAAATTTTAAAATGAATATAATACGAAGTCGACATACAACTTAAATAGTATAAACTCGTTAAAGTATTGACAGAAAATTATTGAAAGCTTTTGTAACACTTATATAGGTTTGTAAATCTAACTAAAATTTTAAAATGAATGTAACACGAAGTCTACATACAACTTAAATAGTATAAGCTCGTTAAAGTATTGACGGAAAATTATTGAAAGCTTTTGTAACACTTATATAGGTTTGTAAACATAACTAAAACTTTAAAATAAATGTAATGCAAAGTCTACATACAACTTAAATAGTTTTAGCCCCTTGAACTATTGACAGATTTATTGAAATCTTTTGTAACATTTAGGTTGTTGTTGTTGCTTATCCCTTTCTGGCCTGACGAAGTCAGACCAGAGCTATGAACCCGTTGACCTGAAGAAAATCAAAGACCAAAAGAGGAGTAGAGTAAATGTCTTCCCAGAGAAGACCAAGACAGTTCAGTATGTGATCGGCGGAAGCCTGGTGTAGATGGCATTTATGGCAAATGGGATGGATTTTAGTTCCTTCGGAAAATAGAAAACCTTTAAGATGGCCGGTAGATAGGCGGGAGATGGTGGTGCAGATTCTCCTTTCAAAGGGAAGAGTCAAAGAAGCTCCAGGCTTATTTTCCTTGTACCAATGGTCGGTGGGGGTAATCAGCCAGTCTCTGAGAAGCTGGGATTTCTAAACATTTATGTAGGTTTGTAAATGTAACTAAAAATTTAAAATTAATGTAATACAAATTCTACAAGCAGCTTAAATATTATAAATCCCTTGAACTATTGACAGAAAATTATTGAAAGCTTTTGTAACACTTATATTGGTTTGTAACAAATAACTAAAACTTTAAAATTAATGTAATACAAAATCTTCTAGATCGGAATACTTTACAGTATATTAGTGTTTTAAAAAACTGTTTCTATGTCATAAATTTGGAAAGACCGCTGTTCCTGGTAAATATTACAGATGTTCAACTTAACGCTGCATTCTATTTTGCTGCGCAAAACTAAAAAACTCAGAATCGGGAAATTCCTAAGAGAAGTAGAAAAGTGTGCGATAAAATAAAAAAAATTAACATTTGTTAAACTTGCTGAAAAAATTTACTTACGGGCCACTCTACAGTAAGCTGGAATGCAACTACAGAATTCGAATTGGCATATTAAAAGGGCTTCATTTGCTTTAAAATAAGCAAATAGTTTGTTTTTTTTTGAAAAAAATTCCGATATGTTAAAAAATTACTGACCCTTTAAGGTGACAAGGGACTTTCAAGGAAGCAAAAATTTGTCAAAAAATCGAATTTTTACTTTTTATATTTTTGAAATTTAGGTCTTTAACTGAACATTTGAAAAAAAAACTGGATTTAGAGAAAAAAACTGGATTTAGAGAAAAATTGACGAAGTTATGGCCATTTCAATTTTGACCACGCCCCATTGTTTACATTTTCTTGTTTGCAGGTAACTGTTAAAATTAGTTTCGTTTTTCACTGATTCTTTCTCATTCAGTTTGATTTTAGTTATATTTTAAATTTTCAAAATATTTTAAGTACTTTAATTTAATTTCTGAATTTGTTGGCAACATAGTTCTTAACTGTGACTGTATCAATCATTTATTGATTGTTTGTTTACCAATCATTTTAGTGAGCGTTTGTTCTTTTGAGATAATTTTTTTGATTAATTTTTGTTTGTTATTAGTTTTGTTTTCGTTATATTTTTGTTTTGTTTCTATTATATATTTCTTTTGCTTTTGTTAATTATCAGTTTTGTTTCTAATTTTGTTTTATTTGTTATTTCTGAAACATGAATAATACCAGTTCTCGCTGGCATAAGTTAAAAGGAAGACCAACAAAACGAAAGAGGGCACTTTTAGAAAATTTCAAAAAAGGTATATCTAAGAAGGAAAAAACAACTACCATTTCAGATGAAGTGAATAGTGAAAACTTGGATAAAAAAATATGTAACTATAACATTGTTGATATTTCCTCTTTGGGAAAACTTTTTGAAAATGTGCCTTGCACTGAGTGCAAACAGCATTGTTTGGTTTTATATTGCATTTTGCTTTGTTGATCAAAATCTATAAGACTTCGTATCCTAAAGTTACGAAAAATACGAAGTTGTATAGAAAGAAATATGAGGAGTACGACTGAATAAAAAAAAAAGATTGCAGATTCGACAATTAGTTCTAAAATTATTAAATGTTAAACATTTAGCAGGGGGGAAAAACAAGTGGGCTGATCAATAGTAAGCTAAGTTGAATTTTGACATGCTAATCAGGACCATTTTGTATTTTAATTTTAGTTATTCTTATCAAAATTCCTACGTGTTCGATAAGTTATAACAAATTTAATTGATTTTTAGTAATTTCCTTCAGTTTTTTAGCTTTAAATATTGACTATTTATCCATTGTTGCAGAAATGTATCCATTGTTGTAGACATTGTCCCTTACGATATTTTTATCAATTTATTTTATATGCCATCATTCAATCTTCATTTGGGAAACAAAATTATTTGACAATGAAAAAGCAAAAATGTCTATGCACTTCATTTGGGGCATAAAAATGTTTTTACTAATGAAAAAAACAATCTAAATTAGTAAATATTGCGGCAGATTGTAAAATATCAATGTTATCAGAAAATATATCGTGATATTTAAATTTCAGTTACACTCACTAGCAGTTTATTCTTTTATTTAAATTTCCCTAATATTTGAAGGGCTCACTTTAAGGCAACAATATTGAAAATGCTTCTTTCTCCTCTCCCATTAAATAGTTTCAAAGTAAAAAGGTGATATGAATAATTATTTTGCTAACTATTTCCTAATTTTCATAGCCAAGATATTCTTGGCGTCAAGAGATATTCATTCTTTACCTGCTACCTCCAACAGTAAATCAAAGTCTTTTTAACTCTTTTTGGTTCCTATTAGGCACAGAAAAGGTAAGATATGCAAATGAATCTTACTTTATATGCAACGCACTGACCTTATGCTGTGATTGGACGCCAGGGGATAAAAAGAGCATAGATTTTCTTCTTTAAGTGAAGTATCTTTGACAGCCTTAATTCAGTATTCTCTCCCGAGACAAGCTAGAAGCTTTTAAAAGCAAATTGTTTTCCAGCCTTAGTTTTCAACTTCTTTTTTCCTCAGACATTTATATTAGGTAACTGTTAAAGATCTACACGTTTTTCTTTTCTAAAATATTTTCTACAATGTAACATGTTTTGTTTTTTAACATAAAACTTAGGACTTAGAAAAACTATAAGAAATAGATAGCTAATAATGAAATAAAGTTTTAAAAAAAATAAAAATAATTATATATTATAAAGTTTTAATAAGTCCATGCATTGTGAAAAAATTTCGGGTTGAATCATTGTACAAAGTACCGGCATTTTGGGTGGATCATTCGTAAAACTCATTTTACCGTAAAATCTATTTTTATTGTAAAATCTATTTTTACCGTAAATTTAATTTTTACCGTAAGATACCATTCCGAACTTTTAACAGTAATATTTTTTTAATTAAACTGATTCTATGATTTCATGGTAACTATTGCAATAAAATGACGGACTATTAGATTTTTGTAAAACTAAATTTTACGGTAAAAAATGCTGGCACTCTGAATGCCAGTTTTTTAACGGTAGTTTTATCCGGAATTTTTTTACATTGTGGGAAGTAAACTTTCCATCGTCTTATTTAATTTATAAATGTTTACGGCAAACTATTTTTTCTCTTTGATTTGTGTGACAGGCTGCTGATGACTTCTGAAAATTTAAAAATAAATAAATAATTAGAAATAAATAAATAGAATGGAATAAGATACCAATGAGCTTTACTTCTATAAATGTAGGTAACAGTAAAAGTTCGCGTGGGTCAAGAAAAGAGACCAATATTGGGGAGCTACTTTCTTTTGTGCATAATGAGTTTATTCATTTGATCGTTTCTCACTGAGTTTATTTTTAGTTATATTTTGTTAGAGTTAATTAATATTATATGTGGTTGTTTGGTGCGAATAAAGTGTGGTAATTTAATGTATTAATAATGCTAAATTGAAATCATTTGTATATAGTACTTGTATTTGAGATTGTATTTGGATATAGTCATGATAAAGATAGTTAAATGAATGAAATGTCATAAAAAACAACTTAAGGCCGAAAAATATAAAAGGGTATTACATTAACGGGAATGTAATCGTTAAGGAAAGTGGTAGTACACTGCTAATGTGGTATAACAATAACCCAATAGGTCCAAAGGGTCACAAAGTGTGAGGTTTGAACAAATTGGATAAATTGGTATCACCAAATTTAGAATAAGGGTGAAAACTAAGAATTAATCAAAATTAGAAGATAATTAAAATAATGACATGCTATATCCAGATATGTATAAATATATGTTAAAGCAGTAAGCTGACGTTTCCAAATTCACATTTATGCATGCCCATAACAATAATTAAAAAATTTACTCACCACATACAGGAGGAAACAGGTAATAACTATTGGCTATGAAGGTATTACTAACAAAACACACAAATCTTTCTCTTCAGCTGAACATTTATTTTCGTAAAACATTTTTTAAAACATTTAGTTTTGTAACACTACTTATTTTATTTATTTAAAAAACAATGTATATCTTTCAACACATTTTTTTTTGTAGCACAAGAAATATCTTTTAAAAAAGAAATGGGTGACAAGAGAATTTACGTCAAGCAAAAGTAAAAATTAAAGGAACGAGATATTTAACTTTTAAAATAAAAATGGAAAGAAAGATTAAGTTCGAGAGGATTTTAATGTTAACGAAACATAAAGGATTAAATGTTGATTTCTAAATTTTAGAAATTAATTACTGTTATGGATTTAATAAAAAATGAAGGTTAAAAAAAAACATGTAAAAAGGAATCCCTCGATACGGACCCGAAGTCCGCATCTCGGAAAAAGGAACTAGCCAGAAGGAAGCACAAAAGAGAAAATCATAAAAAAATGATTTTAAAAATTTGTTAACTTGGTGTTGGACCAGAAAAATTACAGCCAATTAAACTTAAAGAGGAGGAGAGTTTGAAAATTAAAGGAAAGAGATTGGTTCGTTAGCCCCCCTAAAAAATAAGTAAAACAGAAAGGCGTGGAAAAAAAAAGAGGAGTAAACTTTCCCCACAGGAAGTTCAAAGACCACGTTGACCAAGGTCAACCAGAAAGGTTAAAAGTAAAAATAAAAGCTATATTGAAGAAAAAAGGAAATAAGTTTTAGAGAAAAATTAAAGGCTAAGTAAAAGTAAAGATTAATTTGTCACTTTACATTAAATGTACATGTGACAATACCCGGACAGACCGGAAATTTTTATAAAATTTTCGTCATCGCGAGAAAATTTTATTTCAAATAAAAGTGAAGTAAAAATCAAAATATAAGAATTTTCCTCAAAAGTGAAAATGTTTCGAAAAGTTTGAAGAAAAAAAATTTCTTGAAGTACAAGTAACCAAAAAAATTGAAATAAACTTAAAATAAAATTCAAAACTTAGCATTAAAAAAAGAAAAAAGATAAAAATTGGAAAAAGTGTCACCCATTTCTGTACACAGCTCTGAATTGCAGATAAGAATTGTTACAGGCGATCAAGATTCGCAAATTACATCTTCCCCATACTGGAAAGAAAAAAACACAAAAACAGCAGTGACAGTTCGTATAAACACAAAAAAACACAATTTAAAGCAACACTAATAACAAAAGATAATATGGTGAGCAAATATTGTTAAGGGCAACAAATTGGAAACATTAGTAAAAGTTTAAAGAAATTGTAATATATGAATCTCATCTCAAACATATTGTGACGCCACTAAAGCGAGGGGGAAAAAAACGAATGAGGCCAAATAAAATAAAAAAATATGCAAATACAATTACTAAAAATTGTCAATTAAAATGACATAAAAGAAATAATGAAATTAAACTGGAATCAAAAGTAAAATTCGATTGCATTTAGCCATAAATAAATATTTTGTCAATTAGTAATGTCAACATAATTATGAAATTTTGATTGGAAATGTCGCAAAGAACGCACTATGTTTGAGATGATACTATATTAAATTCATTGACCATTAAATATGTTAACCAAAAAATACGTTAAACAGAATTATGTTAACCATACACTCTAAAAAAATGAATTAGACATTGTGATAAAAGGATTGGAGAAATTTTTTTTTTATTAATTAGCAATATAACTTTCAAATTGCTGACACAAAACTAAGAGCTTAAAATAATTTAAAAATTATTCTGATATTCATGAATGGTTTCACAAATGATGTATAAAACCCATTGAACATAATAAATACACTTGAACATAATAAATACACTTCTATTCTTAATTACTGATGGTCGCAATTAGTTAAATTGCAAGTTAGAATTACAAGTATTGTAGATTAAAAAACTCAAATGAGTATTTAAGCAAACATTGTATGTTGCTTAGCAACGGGAAATAAAATAATTATAAAATGTTCCCTCAAATCAATGATGTGATAATAGGTTAATGTGTGATATCTATTTTTCAAAAGCTAAATTGTTCCACAAAAGAAGATAAGAGATCTCCCTTTTTGAGAAAGTGGGGTGAAAATTATCTTGTCACTGTCTTTTTTTTTATTTTATTGAAGGCAACAAGCAGGGTTCAGATGGTCACTGGTTGCAGGTGGCCTCACAGAAGCACAATATTATCTGGTCATTTGATCCTTTCCTCCACAGGACTCTCCCTCATTTCTGGACATTGTGGGGAAGGGTTTCCCTTCTGCACCTGTTTTCCCCAATTAACGAAACTGGATGAAGAAACTGGAAACCAGGGATTTTGCAACATCCTGTCCTGGAAGAGGCAATAAAATTGCCCATGCATACAAGAGTAGGTGGTGGGATTTCAACTGGCCACCCCCTGTAGCGCTTATCACCTTCATATCTTGACCTTATCATCAAGTTTCAAGACACAAGAGACAGTGTCCTTGAAGACTCATCCTAGAGTCCAAAAAGGCAAGTCCAACGTGGGGGTTCAAAAGTTCTTTATGGGGGGGATTATTCTTTTTGAAATCCTCAGAACATGTAATGATGAGGGTTAACAAGATAAAGCATTTCTTTGCAGCATTTATCATCCAAGTATTTTCATAAAAAGTTGAGCAGAATTAATTTGTTTTAAAATTCATTACGAAATTGTCCATATTCACACAAATATGCTTAATAAGAAAAACATTTTTATCATGATCTGGAATTGTGATAAAATGAGAAATCTTGACAATTACAAAATAGTTATCCATATCGAGATATTTAAAGAAATATCTATCTAGTAAATATAGTACTGATATTCAATGAACATAATCGAGAAATATACCAATGATAAGATTTGCTTAAATCAACTGTATATACATTAATAAAATTAATGCAATTTATGTTAAATCAATGGATTATTGAGTATCAAACCAATGAAGAAAATTATAAAACGTCTAGTCTTTAACTTCAATACAACATAAGATTAAAAAATAAGAAATTGATTTGAAAGTATATTAAAAATTATCTATAAAGACAGAGTGTATGATTAAATACATTCACTATGATTCATAGTAAACTCATTTACCAAGATTCTGCAAAAAGTATGATAAACACAGTTAAAAAAAAATGATTGGTAGTGATATTAATTTATTAAAAATTGAAATTATTATTATTATTTCAAATATATTTGATGATGCATTATTAGATTTAGTATACACCATTTATATATTAATTGAGTAGGAAAATGCATAAAAAGAATCTTGTATAATTATATTTTAATAGTTTAACATGTGACCTTTTGTATTATTTATTCGTTTATAAAATTAGTGATTAATTAATTACAGCACTCTTAATTATGAAAGACATGATAATAATTACGTACTATTATAACAACACAATTTTGAAGAATTTGATTGTAACAAATAAAATTGTTTTAGGAAAGAAAATATTCAATAATTCATATAACTCCTTTTCTTTTCCTTTCTTTTTTTTTTAAAAAGAAAACAAACCACTTATCTAATGAAAGAATGTTCTCAAACAAAGCAAAAAAATTTTTTACCTCAAAAGATACTTAATTATTATTAATATTAAATTAACAATGAATGTAAATTATAAAAGTCATGTACATTAGTAAGTATAATATATATATTTTCAAATTATTCAACCAGGATTCAACAGGTTAGGTAAATGATTTTTGCCATAGAGTATCAAAACAATTCAATTATTTAATAATTCACCTGAATCATTTTTTATTTTATTTTTATATCATCTGGTTCTTTGACCAGGAAATCATAATTTATCATCTGGCTTCTTTGACCAGGAATAACCTTCTGATTCATTTTTGATCAGGAAAATAAAAATAATTAACTTCTGGTTCTATTTTGACCAGGGAAAAATCAAAAAAAAATTCTGGCTTAAGTTTACCAGCAAAAAATAAGAGGAAAATTCCCGAATATAAACTAATTAACAGTGGACCAGGGTTTGAACCTGGGCTTTTGCAGTGACGCACTGTACTACTTTTATACTATCTTATTAACCAAATTAAACATCGGGAAGAACCTCTTAAAAAATCATTCCCGAAAAATCGTTGAGCTCAAGTATTACCCAGAGCAAATCAGGACATATTTTATCCCAATTAGATTAATAAAGTAATCCCAAATAAAATTTTGTGGCATCTGTATTACCAGACGCAATTCAGGACATTAGTTTTATCCCAAATAATTTGAAAATTTATCCCGAACAACATGATGCGCTCAAGTATTACCTCAAGCAAATTCAGGACCTACACTATCCCAAATATTACTTTTTTTTTTTTTTTGTTTTTTTTTGTTTGTAATAATTCAAATAAAACATTAAATTATCAGACACTCAATAATGAAAATCGTAACCCAATTAATCAAATCTTTAAAAACATTCACTGGCAAATCTTTAAAAACATTCACTCGCAAAATTGAGAACATTAAATAATAAAAATTGGAAAGAAGAAAACATTTTTTTTTTTTTTTTTTTTTTGTAAAAAAAAAAAAGCTAAAAAATTGACCAAAAGAAATCTAATTCAACCAAAATAACAGTCAGGAAAATTTTTTTTTTAATTCATAAAACACATAAGGTCACGTATAAATACAGTAATGGTATAGTATTTATTTATTTATTAATTATTTCTTTATATATATATATTTATAAAACAAATTAACGTTCAGATAGGAAAACAATTAAAATACTGTGAGAAAACTTCGAATTGTTTTTAAAAAAAGAAATCCAAATGATGGATAAAGAAGCAATTTTGAAAAACTTACTGAAGACGTCTCTTCAGTTTTGTATGGCCAGCATACAACAAATCTTATAAAAATTGGGACTTAGTCCATCTAAAGAAACTTTGATTAATTTAATTCAAAGATACATTTTTTAAATGTAGAATAATGGAACAAAACACATAACTTATTAGAATGTGTAAAAAAATTATAACCAAAGCACCTCTTTTAAAAGGATTAGCAATATTAATAAATATACATTATAGTTGATAGTTACTAATTTTTTTTAAACTACCTTTTTTTTTTTTTTAGGTTAAACATGAATACAAAATAAATCCTTTTTGTTATTATATTAACCTTATTTAAACAGTTAGGTACACAGATATAATTCAATAAAGAGTTTGAAATTATATTAAGATATTCTTATAAATATATATATATCAATTTTATCACTACCAAATAATATATAAAAACAAATAGAGAAAAATTCAAATTAGAACAAGTATTGTTCATTAATAAATTTAATTAGTTACATCATTTTTAAAAAATAACCTCACGACACAACGGCACCATTTGTTAGAGTTAATTAATATTATATGTGGTTGTTTGGTGCGAATAAAGTGTGGTAATTTAATGTATTAATAATGCTAAATTGAAATCATTTGTATATAGTACTTGTATTTGAGATTGTATTTGGATATAGTCATGATAAAGATAGTTAAATGAATGAAATGTCATAAAAAACAACTTAAGGCCGAAAAACATAAAAGGGTATTACATTAACGGGAATGTAATCGTTAAGGAAAGTGGTAGTACACTGCTAATGTGGTATAACAATAACCCAATAGGTCCAAAGGGTCACAAAGTGTGAGGTTTGAACAAATTGGATAAATTGGTATCACCAAATTTAGAATAAGGGTGAAAACTAAGAATTAATCAAAATTAGAAGATAATTAAAATAATGACATGCTATATCCAGATATGTATAAATATATGTTAAAGCAGTAAGCTGACGTTTCCAAATTCACATTTATGCATGCCCATAACAATAATTAAAAAATTTACTCACCACATACAGGAGGAAACAGGTAATAACTATTGGCTATGAAGGTATTACTAACAAAACACACAAATCTTTCTCTTCAGCTGAACATTTATTTTCGTAAAACATTTTTTAAAACATTTAGTTTTGTAACACTACTTATTTTATTTATTTAAAAAACAATGTATATCTTTCAACACATTTTTTTTTGTAGCACAAGAAATATCTTTTAAAAAAGAAATGGGTGACAAGAGAATTTACGTCAAGCAAAAGTAAAAATTAAAGGAACGAGATATTTAACTTTTAAAATAAAAATGGAAAGAAAGATTAAGTTCGAGAGGATTTTAATGTTAACGAAACATAAAGGATTAAATGTTGATTTCTAAATTTTAGAAATTAATTACTGTTATGGATTTAATAAAAAATGAAGGTTAAAAAAAAACATGTAAAAAGGAATCCCTCGATACGGACCCGAAGTCCGCATCTCGGAAAAAGGAACTAGCCAGAAGGAAGCACAAAAGAGAAAATCATAAAAAAATGATTTTAAAAATTTGTTAACTTGGTGTTGGACCAGAAAAATTACAGCCAATTAAACTTAAAGAGGAGGAGAGTTTGAAAATTAAAGGAAAGAGATTGGTTCGTTAGCCCCCCTAAAAAATAAGTAAAACAGAAAGGCGTGGAAAAAAAAAGAGGAGTAAACTTTCCCCACAGGAAGTTCAAAGACCACGTTGACCAAGGTCAACCAGAAAGGTTAAAAGTAAAAATAAAAGCTATATTGAAGAAAAAAGGAAATAAGTTTTAGAGAAAAATTAAAGGCTAAGTAAAAGTAAAGATTAATTTGTCACTTTACATTAAATGTACATGTGACAAGTTATAAACTCAGAGTTCATAAATTCGGTTATATATTAGCACATATTATCAAGTTTGTAATCAATTTTTGACTGTAGTTTAAAGTTTGAAAATCGCACTCACTTTCCCCCAAAAATGGTCACAAAAATCAAATTAATTTCATTTAATTAGCTAAAGGAATTTCTCTTTATAAAACAACCTTATTCCCAAAAGTATTTTGACATAGTATTACTAGAGAAAAGTAGTCCTATGAAAGATTAATATGTTTATTAAATTTTCATAATATTTTTCAGAAAAATACTTCTTCAGTTATTGAAACTTAATTTTACTCTACTGTCTAAAAAATTTAAATAGGGCATATCTTTCAAGGATGACGTCCAGGTGGTTTAAAGTAGTTTTTTTTATATAGAAGTAGGGTATTTTAGTATTCATACATTTCTATTTCAGGAGAAAAAGTTTTGTCAAGCATTTATACATCTCTTCAAGCCACCTATTGAGTGCCCGATCTAGTTGTACCTACTTCTGTCGGATGTTTTCAGTTAGAAAATTATTCTACCAGGTGCTCTTTAAATTCAGAGTAACACACGCATGGTTTACTTAGCGGAACGAACTATGTTAACCAATACAGTATCAGAGAATATACATAGGGAAAGAAGGATAGCTTCGATAGACATAAAGTAAACCGGCCCCCCAAGGTTTGGTGCTGTCTCGGGGTTTAAAGGAAAAGTATCTAACGTTTTTCTTTTTATATATTGTTGCTGGTTTCTGTTCTTCATTTTTGCTTTATTTATAAACAGTACTATTAATTAAAAAGTTCTTTTGAGAATACATTTATATCAGTCATGTTGATGAAATCCGCTAGCACTTTTTAAGACTTAAAAATGTATAAAATAGTGGATGACGAGAGACAGTGTATGTAACCATGCATGCAGAGTTGTCTAATAGCCGGCTCACAGGTGACTTGCCTCCTAACTGTCACTTTGCTTCTAATGCGCATGCACTAGAGGCCGGGATAGTCTGGTTGGTAGGAGACTGGGCCCATGTCCACGAGGTCGTGGGATTGATCCCTGTCGATCGAAGACACCCCCTGTAGTAAATGGTGACTGATGCATGTTAAATGAGTCGAGTCACAAAGTACTCCATGTTCCCATAACAAATCATACCTCTGGGGGTACTGATCCAGGAGTTGTCTTGTGTTCTGGATTGGTTCAAAACTACAAGACTACGGAGTTAAGCATTAGTAGTCGTAAACCCTATATTGCAGCTGTTCAACGAAGGTTATAAAATTTAAAAAAAAATAATAAAATTACGCGCATAGGCTGTATCTTAGTGCAAATGTATTAGATAATGGTCTGCTATATCTGATTACTTTGACTTGCCCTGTAAGTTGTTTTTCTGGTATAGCATACCATACCGAACAGTTTCTTGCGTTTCTTGACTTCTTTCTACGTTATTTGACAGTGAGATATTTATAACCGTCGTTGAACAGCCGACCCAACTTAATGGGTTTACGGCTACTAATGTTCAACTCCGTAGCCTTGTAATTTTGAACCCAATCCAGAAGACAAGGGAACTCCTGGATCGAGTATTGGGGGAAATTTGCCTTCGTGGAGGACTTTTTGATGGAGCTAACCCGCATTTGCGTTACATGGAGAGGAAGACCACGAGAACCTCCCACGGTTAGCCTGACGGCAAGGGGACTCTAACCCATGATCAGTCTACCACTGAGGATATTTCACGTCAGCACTGTGGTCAGTGCAAGCCGGATGCGGAATTCGTATCGACTGGGATTCGAACCCGGTTCGCCTCATTGGAAGGCGAACGCTCTATCCCCTGAGCCATCGCGGCTCAGTGAAAAGTTATATCAATTCACCTGAAAGATATATTCTTCCGACAGCATAGCATCTGACGTTTCTGTTAACATCAGTATCATACGCCAGATGATAGTTTTGGGCATGCTTAATATTGCAAGTGCTTTTATTCAAAAAGAACAGTCCTTGTTTAATTTGTTTTTTGTTTTCCTCCTTTTATACATTAACCAATTTGTATGCTATTTTATATCTGGCTTTAAATCTATTTACTTTACTTTAGAAGTGCTTGTCCGACGGTAAATCGAGCCTTTGCTCGCCTAAAAGAGGATGTTTTATGAACTGAGATCTTAAAATACAAAAAAAATTTTAAAAAAATAGAGCCATAATAGAGCCAAAAGTAAAAAGTAGAGCCATAATCAAATTTCTTTTGTGTTATCTTATGAAGTATTTTTTATAATTATATAGAACTTTAAGATTTTATTATTTTGCAAAATGTAATTTTGAAATATTTTTAAAGAATTAAATACACCACCACTCTTTTTGAGCCCACTCAAATTGGAAGAAATATAAATTTAGTGTCAATATTTATAACCACAATATTTATTAGGCGATTGGGTATCTGCTTTAATGATATTAGTCAAAAAAATTATAAATTACAAGTGAAAAAAATATCTTTATTGATAATTGAAAGCAATAATTTGTGTCACATTTTTCAAGAGCTTTGAAGTTTAAACAGGGCTTCTATAAATGGTGGGTTCCGTAAACGGAACGCTTTTGAAAGCTGCTCAGATTAAATAACTTGAAAGTAAAGTAGAAATGAAATGCATTAACCTTTGGATGATTATCTAGTAAAAAAATTCCAAATTCTAGGTTCCGATTATACTGTAGGAAATTCCAGATCCAATTACATTTTAAAGTACTGGCATTAAGAGTGCTGTTACGTTTTACCGTGAAATCCATTTTTACAGAAATATGTTACGAAACAAAAAAAAATTATATACCTTAATTTTTACAATAATAATTATTGTAAAATCACTGAATAAGTGTTTTTAAATATTTCAATTTAAGTATTTTAATTAAATAAATATTTATAATTTAGCCTAATTAAATATTACTGTAAAAATCGCGAAATATCCTGTGGTAAAAAAGGATTTTACGGAGATGCAACCAAAGTATTAGTTTTGGGATAGTTGAATAGTTTATTTTCGCTTTAATTTACGATTCTTCCGGTATTTTGTATTCTGATGTAAAATAATAATTATCTAACTGGTCTTGTAACTTAGTTAACGAAAGCTTATAGCTGCGCTCATCTCAACCCTTCTCTAGAAGCTTCGTGGTGTTTTTCTAGAAGTCAGAATTTATTAATAACATTGGACACAGTAGTACACTTGTTACAAGGCGTGTAAGGACATTAATGAGGAAACCAGGTATTTTTTTCCCCATTAGGTGAAAAACTAATGTGATGCTCAAATCACCAATACCGTTTTCGGATAATTTCTGAAGTGAATTCTATCAAACCATGGCCAGAAGCCTATTAAAGTAGCTGTAATGCCACCTTTAAAGCTATTTTCCCTATTTTTTAGGATTCCTTTTGAATGCATTACACATTAAGCCTTAAAATGCTTCATAGAATGCTTAATTTAATGCTTTAAATGCTTAATAGAATGCTTTAAATAATAGAATGATAGTAAATCTTCTACGTTGCTGTCGAAATGATTCTACATTGTTGTAGAAAAGTTTATTCATTAAACGTATACATTATCTATTTTATAACCATATGAAAACAAATTCAATCGAAATTCTTATAGCTTTATTAAAACAATAAGAAATTAAATCATACTGATTAAAAATAAAGTTTCTAAGGATATTTTAAAATAACTAAGATCTTAAATAAAATATAATTAAGAAAAAAAAAAATAAAAATAAATTAAATGAATTCTTAAACTTATTTGAATTTTAATATTTACATGTTTACATGCATTCCATTAAATATAAAGTAGAAATACCGATTTAAAATTTAGAATATTACTCCCTTATGATAATCTGTAAAGACATTTAAATTTCTTAAAATCATTTCGAATGTATTATATATTGCATTGTACAATAAATTAATCAAATTATAAATATAATTTGACCAAAATAACAGAATTGAAATAATGAACTTCAGCAAAACAAAATCCGTATTCGACTTTAGTAGTATACAATTTATTATTCAACATATAACTTGTTTTTCATTAAAAATTTTAAGTTGAAAAATGGTTAACACTAAAAAAAATTTCCGTTTAAAAGGGGAAGAGAAGTCATTGTAATAAATACCTTCTTTTTGCTTAAAAGATTTTTAAACAAATCGCTAAAGCCTAAGGGTATTAAGAAAAATCGATTGATAAAAGCATTTTTTATCAATAAAAAATTTCACTAAAAACATCAAAAATGCAAAACAAATTAATAAACAATAATTAAAATATATTTTTAAATGCTTTTTAAGAATTTAGAAAAAAACCGTTTGTGCCTATTTTTGAAGAAGCCCTTATGTTAAAAAACCATTTTGTTATATTGTAATTTTAAATATTTAAGTCTTAACTACTTAACTATTCAAGTATTAACCATTTAAATAATAAGGTTTAACTATTAACTTAATTATTTAAGAAAACATTTGTAATCTACAAATTTTTAGTTGCGGTTAGGATTCTTATATAAAGATTCCAATACCTATGAAAACAGTATTCATTTTACAATTTTATAGTTGAGAAGTTAAATTATTCCCATAATGCTTCAAAGATAAAAAACAGAGAATAAAAGATTAACATATTTAGGAATGTCGACTAATAGGGCCTTTGACAGTCGAGAAGAATCATCAATTAATTATACCTCCATCTCCCCTTTAATACAATATTCAAAGATCATCGCTCCGTGAAATTAAATTTCTTGGAACTCTTTAATTTTGGGACATGTTTGTAAGATTATGATTATCCTTGGAACCTAAACTTCTTTGATATTTTCCTTTAATTCTAAAGTCAAGTATAATTTATCAGACGATTTCCTTAAGACAGTGTTAAAAGATTCGCAAAACAGGAGCTATAACTTTTAATTAAGCCTAAACTTAGAAGTTTTCGATTAAATCCATTAAATGGAAATTTAGTAGAATTCTGAACATGACCTATGCTGAAGTTGAATATTTAGATAATTTCAGTCTAATTAGTCACAAAAATCTTTTTGTTTCGAAATAATGAAGGGAATTTCTCATTCTAGCTATTATCTTAATTAAAATCGAACTTCAACTTTTATGAATATTCTTCCATGGGTGTAAGTATGTCATAAAGCATTCTCTGCTTAATAGTTCATTAGTTAAACTAGTCTCATAATCATAAATCACTATTATAAATCAATATTATAAGCGTAAATCATAGTTCCATACCATAACTCAATATCATAAGTGTAAATTATAATTCTATATCATAAAACATAATCATGAATCACAATCAATAATATGATTCATAATCATAAATCATAATCATAAATCATAATCATAAATCATAATCATAAATCATAATCATAAATCATAATCATAAATCATAATCATAAATCATAATCATAAATCATAATCATAAATCATAATCATAAATCATCATCATAAATCATCATCATAAATCATCATCATAAATCATCATCATAAATCATAAATCATAAATCATAAATCATAATCATAATCATAAATCATAATCATAAATCATAATCATAAATCATAATCATAAATCATAATCATAAATCATAATCATAAATCATAATCATAAATCATAATCATAAATCATAATCATAAATCATAATCATAAATCATAATCATAAATCATAATCATAAATCATAATCATAAATCATAATCATAAATCATAATCATAAATCATAAATCATAAATCATAATCATAAATCATAATCATAAATCATAATCATAAATCATAATCATAAATCATAATCATAAATCATAATCATAAATCACACAAGCCTGCGAAGGTGAAGTTTTTGAAAAATACAAGAGAAGTTACTGTTGATTTATATGTTATTTGATCCGCGGATAACGAAAACGACCTTCATTTTCCCCAATCACATGAGGATTTTTTGTAAAATCGGTATTAAAGTTTTTACTAAACTCCTATTCTCTCAAACAATTATGTATGTACTATCTGGTAAATGTCGTCTTCATTCACTTTGATCTATGTAAAATTTACTCTAGTGAAAGTAAATTGATTTTTTAGTGATCGGCTAATTTTTTATTGGTTAAAATGAATAAAAAATACTGTTGCCAGATCGCACAAGTCACGTCTGGTCGAGAGAAAAACAATTAGTTTCATGTGTTTAAATTTTTTACACCAGTTTCTAGAAGAAAATCGCCAACGTACCATTTTGATTAATTTTTTAAGATATTTTACGTAATATTGACGATTGACCAACAATAGCAAATATTGTGTAGGTGTACAGGAAAGTTTGAAACAAAAAACAAAACAAACAAAAGAAAAAAGTTTATATTTAAGTACATACTCGTTTTCCTCTGAAACTTATTTTTGATGATCTCCTTTTATGCTTAATCTTAATCCTAATACCTTTTAATCTCAGGTATATCTCGAGCTATCAACCAACAATAGTCGGCAAGCATGTTCTTGTCCCATCTTAAATGATATTTACGCTACATATCTCTGATAACTTGATGGAATCCTTCCCCTTGTTCTTCGCTGACTGCTCCTACATTTTCGGGGTAAAAGTCCACATGAGAGTGAAGAAAATGCATTTTAACACTCATGGAGCAAACCAAAGTTTTAAATTTGTCCAGCATTTCCATGACAATTTCTTTATAATCAGGATTCTTGAAGTTACCCAGAAATTTACTGACGCCATCTTTGAAAGCAACCCAAGCTTCTTTTTCCGCGTTTCTGTCATGTTAGATTCAAAATCTTTCATGAGTTTGTGGATATCTGGACCAACAAAGATTCCCCTTTCAACTTGGCGTGAGATTAACCTGGAAACTTTTTGCACAGGTATTTGAAACAATCGCTATCTTTTGGAATAGCCTTGACAAACTGCTTCATTACACCTAATTTTATGTGTACCGGAGGTAAGAGAACTTTTTTGGATCAACTAAGCTGTTTTGAATACCGTTCTTGGTGCCTGGGTCAAGATTTTGTCTTTTCGGCCATTCTTTTTTAACCCAATGTTGTGTCTTGTAACGGCTGTCTCACTCACAAATAAATCATGGGAACTTTGTAAATCCACCTTGTTGACCAAGAAGCACGGAGATAACTTTCAAATCACCGCAAAATGGTTTAACTGTGGTCGATATATCTTATTTTGCCCAGGACGAGAGCCAGGTTTTTATAGCAATTTTTTAAATATACCGAGTGTCCAACTGGTACAGATACATACTGGCTCAAATGATGAAGAAGGGCAGCTTTGAGGCTTCTTTTGGAGGAACTTATAAACAGTCTTCACACATCTTATCGTAGATAACATTAAATGTGCTAATCAATCAAGGAGCGTCAGAACAATAGACCAAGTTCTCCTCTTCATCAAAGTACTTAATAAATTCCTTTTCTCAATTCCTGTACCCATAAAAAGATGTTCCTTTGGCCAATAAGAGCCTAACATCTTAGCTGTTTCTTTCGAAAGGCCCAGATCTCTAGTCAGATCATTTAGTACAGCCTGAGAGTAGGGCTGAGGCGAACCGACTACAGATGGCTTAGATTCGATATCGGAGTCTTGAACTTTTGGATGTTTCGAGTTTGAAGACTCTGAAGAGATGACTGACACTTTAGTTGGAGGCAAAGACACAGACACATCAGAACCATGAGAAACGGGGCGTATGGCCGATAGAATGTTATCAGGATAAGATATTAGTCTCTGATTTTTCGGTTATACCCAAGAACATGGCAGGAACAAAAATAACAATCATCAAAGTGGTTTTGGGGTTCCCTCCACGTCATAGGAATTCCAAATCGTAAAGCATTCTTATTTCCTTGGTACTATAAGCGTAGATCATTGAGACACTGCACACAAACTTAATGAGGAGTCAATGATATGTCCTGGTATCCGAGTGTCATACCAAAATATGCAAGAAAAAGTTGTCTTACATAGCTTGTAATGTTCCTCATGCGATTTTTAACAACACTATATTCACCGCATTTGTGACAAAAGTCATCTCGGAAATTTTCACAATGTCTCGAACTCGAACTCCTTATTACACTCGTTAGTGTTCCTGAGAGGTCAGCGTACCTAGATAAGAATTCTCGCGAAGCTATTGGTAGAGAGAGATTGTGATAGAGAGAGGGACGGTGATCGAAAGATGTCATAGAGGGGTATTTTTGTAGATCTAACCAAAGTCGAATGCTGATCAGGCAAGAAATTCAAAAACGAAATTTTTTTTATGGAAAATATTCATAAAAAGTCCAGTAAAATTGAATTTTTCAAGAAAACGTGACGTGATAGAAATTTTTCATTATTGTTTTTCATTTCAGCACCAAAAAATACATTAAGTTCAGTTATCAGATCCCTTGTATTTTTTTCATCGCAGGCCTGTGTCATTAATCATCATAATCATAAATCATCATAATCAAAAATCATAATAATAAAAAATCATCATAATCGAAAATCTTCATAATCATGAATCATCATAATAAAAAATTATCATAATCATAAATCATAATTCTAAATTTAAAAAAATCTCAATTTGTAAAGATAGAAGCAGAGAATAAGAGGTTTAAAAATACTAGTTAGGATGAAAACCCGTATCTGGCAAATTTGTATCTAACTCAGAAAAATTTAATTGCTATTTTTTTTACAGATTGGCTATTGCCGAATACAATTTAAAAAATTTAAAAACTGAACACTGAAATTACATATCACATATAGTTGTTATGTCTAAAGATATTCCTACAGTTTTAGACATAAAAAAATAATAAGTTACATAATAGGAAGCACATTAAATTATACAAAATAAAATGAAGACATCATACTGCAGATAATGAAATCAATAAATTCTGAATCATTATTAGCTGTATTAAACTTTTAGAATTTTTTTTTTTTTAATTTTCTTTTATATGCTAATGACAATGTTAAAAAATTTGTCTTTGCATTTTAAGCACGTTTAATTTAGAGAAATAGGAAATATAAGAAAAACTACATATTAAGTATTGTATACAATGACAAGTGCTCTCTCTGTAAGCAAGGTCAAATAACTTAGTTTGATGGATGCAAAACTATTGGAAGAAGAAACAGTGCAAGGATTCATTTTCTTAACTTTCTTAAATCAAATAAAAATAATTATTATAAATGAAGTATCAAATAAACATTCATTCATTGCTAAAGTTTCTAAGTGTGCAGAGTTCCTTGTTTGTTATGTAACAGTATTTCATACATATTGTATGTATAAATTATATAGGACGTTGATCTTGACAAAATCATTAATGATATGAACAAAAATGACTTGGTCAATCCTGCGTGTGGTTTGACGAAACTAAATTAATAAAAAAATTATAGTTAGAAAATACAGCAGGAAACACTGGTGTCTTTTTCTGCGTTAAAGCTATAGTCTTTAAATCTCGGCTCACTTCTTACTTGCTTTAAAAGTAATTTGCTGTTATTTAGATCAAAGAGAAACAGTTCATCATAGAAATTTCTTTAATTTTCAAAATGTATTGCTAACCTGTGGCTAACCTAAGAACGCCGAAAGGCGATCACAGGGTAGCCATTCGCAAAATGGCTGTTGTCTATTTTTTACCCTCTTTATTTGTGATATTCACCTGAATTTGTATTGAAAACGATCAAGTTTGAACAGTAGGTTAAAACTTCTGATTTTTAATTAAAACAATAAAAACAAAAATACCGTTGAAATGATGAAACTCTCTTATATTCAGTACTCAAGAAGAATTTATTTGTATTCTCTGTTCCCATATCTCAAAAATAAACTCATCAACTTAATGCATAAGAAAATTAAAAGTGAAAAAAAGAATTCTAAAAAATCATCAAACACCAGTGGTCGCCATAGCAACGCATGCAATGATGACGCATGCGCACTGCTTACTATAACTCCTGAACATAGTTGAAAAGTGTGATGACGTCAAAATAAGATGTGTAGGAAATCAAACCCAAACTCCTATTTTGGCAATAAAATCAATGAATGGTTTTTTTTACGTTACACAATTCAAGAAATTAAAGAATTTGTTGAATCTTCAAAAAATTAAAAAAAAAAAAACAATTTTACTTCAAGTTTCAGCATTGTATACAATGCCGGATTTTTAACTTTGCTGGTAGAACTTATAAAAAAAATATCCCTTCGTCCCAAATTAATTGCTACATTTAGGTCAAAGATTTTGTCGCAAATTTTGTTTCTATATTTCAAGTAGGTGGAGTCAGAAACAAATTTCTATTTGGTTTTGGATGTAGATGGACACCATTAAGTTATACTTCGCGATTTATTAGCTAGAAGATATTTTTAAGCGATTACTGGTGGCAGAATTCTTACAAAAAGGAGCGTCGTTTGAAACCATGCGAACCTTGAAATTTTAAATCTAATTTAGTACTGATTTAAGAAGGGATTGTTCGGCAAGTAAATGTTGCTGATCAATAGCATAGAACCCTGTAATTTCTGAAAATTTTTAAAAATCATTAAATAATCAGTACAAAATTTTTTAAGCGTAGCAACCAACTTGGGACAGATGTATAAAAAAAAATTTTCATGATTCCTTTTTTTTTTTTTTGTAAGATAAAATCTTTTATGAAATCTGCTATTTTAAATTAAAATCTTTGTCATTTAATTAATAAGAAAAACTTTATACTGTCTCATAAATAACTGATTCTGTAAGTATCTAGAAAAAAATAATTTTTCTCATGTTATAAGACCGTTATACTTTAGAACTTTCTAACGCTTAGTTTCCATTATTTTTTTTTCCAACATTTCTTTACAAAATCCCCGTTTGTACTCAGATAAAAAAGATTTACGTTCTTGTGTTTTGCACAAACAGTAAGGAAATTCTGAACAAGGTAAAAAAGACCGGCACATATAGATAAGCGTTTTCTTCTTTCGTGGGTTCTTTGAAAATCAATCGTTTTATCAAACAACTGCTTCGCAGAAAATTCTTTATGTAGGCAGACAACCATTTCAAATTCACATAGAACCGTCGAACCCCATAAAAGTTCAATTTTTGTGCCACTAAAAGAACACGGGGAATGTTATTTTCCTTCAATTTCGTTGATTTTTGTAAATCGACAGTTTTTTTTATTTATAAAAAAGTTTTCCTGGTAAATTTCATTACTAATATGTTGACAATTTGCACGTATACACGAATCAATTAGCCTAAAATTGCATATTTTATAACCGTCGTTGAACAGCCGACCCAATTTTGGGTTTAAGATTAGAAATGTTCAGCTTTGTAACCTTGTAATTTTGAACCCTATCCAGAAGACAAGGGAACTCATGGATCAATTATTGGACAAAATTTTGCCTTCGTGGAGGACTTTGTGATGGAACTAACCGACATTTGCGTTACTTGGTGAGAAAAATCACGAAAATTCCCCATGTTTAGCCAGATGGTAACTGGACCCATGATCCGTCGACCACTGAGGATATTTTACGTCAGCTCTGTGGTCGATGAGTGACGACCAGCCATCGCCGGTATTCGAACCCGTTTCACCTCATTGGAAAGCGGGCACTCTATCCCCTGAGCCAAAACATCTTTAAATTAGCAAATTTTTATGGTCAATGCTGAAATGGCTTGAATTAAAGTTTTAGAACTGACGACAGAGCTGACTTGAAATATCCTCAGTGGTAGACGGATCATAGGTTAAAGTCTCATTGCCGTCAGGCTAACCGTAGGAGGTTCTCGTGGTCTTCCTCTCCATGTAACGCAAATGCTGGTTAGCCCTATCAAAAAATCCTCCACGAAGGCAATATTCTCCCAATACTCGATCCAGGAGTTCCCTTGTCTTCTGGATTGAGTTCAAAATTAAAGGCTACGGAGTTGAACAATAGCAGTCGTAAACCCATTAAATTGGGTAGGCTGTTCAACGACGGTGATAATTGGAACTCGTGTGAGCCGTGGTGAATTAGGGGATAGAGCGCTCCCAATGACATGAACCGGGTTTGAATCCCAGCGATGGCTATTCGATTTGAATTCCGCACCTGGCTCGCACTGACCATACTGGTTTAGTAAAATATCCTTAGTGGATGACGAATCATGAGTTAGTGTCCCCTTACCGTGAGGCTAACCTTGATAGGTTTTCGTGGTTTTCATCTCCGTGTAACGCAATTGCGGCTTAGTTCCATCAAAAAGTTCTGCATGAAAGCAAATTTCTTCCAATTTTTGATTCAGGAGTTCCCTTGTCTTCTGGATATGGTTCAAAATTACAAGGTTGTGGAGTTGAACATTAGTAGTCGTAAAACCCAAACAATTGGAGTCTTCTGGTTATAAAATAAAATTAACGACGATTATAAAATAATATTAAAAATTGGAACCCGTACTCTAAGTAGACTAAAGTTGATTTGTAATCAGCCTATAACTGCCAAGTTAATTAGCGTATACAGGAGACTTTTTTCAATTGGCCTAACTGGGGTATGATTCATAAATGGTCGGAAATTTTTATATCGTTAACGATAAGAATTATGAATCATTCCCGCAGCAAAGTATTAAATTATTTATTCATGATTAAATTATTATTTATTAATTATTATTTATTAATTAATTTTCAAGAGGCTAATAATTTAGTTTTATACAACAAATAAGCATATTAACAAAAACAGAACGTATCTTAAAAATCTTTTTTAACTAAAATATTTACAATATTTCCTAAAGAGCTAATTAATATCTTTTATTATATATAATATTATTGATGCTGTATATGTAACACACGTTTTCATATTCTTAATCTGAAAATAGTGATGTACACTTATTCTTTCAAATTTCGGGGTTTACTTTTCAATTTAATCTATTAGAATCTGATGATTTCGATCACCTTTTACAGTGTCACTGTTCGGTAGCATTTTTTGTTATAATTAAACAGCAAATTGTAGGGCGATTAAACGAAAAGTGGTCCTGCGTGACTAAATATTCAAAATTATCGTAAAAACAAAAATGACAGAATTTTGCAATCTAGAATATGTACATTTTTTAATAGTTAAGATGCTTTTTTGAATTATAAAAAAATATTTATTTAAATTCTAACAAAAGGTGGAACACTCTGAATTTTAACAGGAGTTCTCTACTTTGTTATGTTATATTCTAATGGAGTTCTTAAAATATTAAAGAGTAATAAAATAGTTGTAAGTAATATATATAACTATTTTATACTTTTATCATTCCTTTATATACTTTTTTAATAAAGAAAGTTAGACTTAAACTTTCAAAACAGATTGATAATGATGTAAAAGGTTCACCACTAAGTATTTCAGAGGAACTTAATTATTAATAAATGAATTTTCTTCAGAAGTGAGATTGTTTATACTATGCTTGTATTGAAACAAGAGTTGGTTGTCTGGTTTATTAAGGAAAAAAACTGCCAATAAAACGAAAGAACTATCTAATAATCTTTCTAAGAGAAGCTTATACTGCTTTTTCGTCAGTTGCATCCTGAATAGCATCCTGAATATTGCTTAATTTTCCAAATTTTGTGCTTTATGACCAAAAAATGTATTATTACTGTACCACTTAGAATGAATGCAAATATCATGAAATTTTTATTCTTTTACTGGAAGGCTAAAATCAAGTTTATGAAAATACATGGTGATGGTAAAAGTATTTATGTAAATAAAGTGAAAGAAATTTGGATTATAATTGTTGGAAGGGTGCTTGTGATACTTACAAAAATTGCTCATTGTTTGCTATAGGTTTCTAACCATCGTTTATTGCAGTTTTGTAACGATGAGAAAAAGATGACAATTGCTCATAATTAAAAAAATATATTATGGCAAATGTGCAAGAAGAATGTTTTAAAAATTACTCTTGAAAATTTGACTAACTTTCAATAATACGTAAGAATTAAAAGAATCTTAGGTGATACTTTCCAAAAGAACATATCTAGCACTAAAATCAGGGTAGTTCAAGTTGACTTTGCAATGGCATATTCTTTTGAATATCAAAAGTAATTTCAATTAGCATTATGCTAGATAGCCTCTGTTAACAGCAGCTTTTTCCTTAGACGATACTTGGTTTTCATTTACAATATTCTCCGATACAAAAGACAAAGGTAAAACAATGTCTGCACTTTTATTTTAAGACTGTTTCAAAATGGTTCTACTTAAGAAGATGAACTAACATAAATCTTCTATAGTGATAATCCAAGTTAAGAATTTAAGAATTTGTCAATCAAAATATAAAAAAGAAATTCATTTGGAAATATGAATATCACGTGGCAGAAGTACATTGCATGGAATAGGTGTGTAGTACAAAATCTTTAGAGCGAAGCAAAAGGCAAAATCAATTTAACAATAGTGTTGTTGTACAAAAAAAGTTAATTTGTTATACAGTGTTGTTTCCAAAGCTAACCAATCAACTCATGCCAAATACAACAGTATTACATATTATTCAAAATGAAATAAAGATTTTAATTGAAAAGATCAATCCATTTCAACAGTAATACAAAGCATAAAATCTATGCACAAGTATATCTAGATACTTGAATAACATGCGTAAGATGCACAGATTGTGGCACACGAATAGTCAGTTTCTGTCCCCTCCTGATACATTGTAATCATTAGAGCTCCTATAACTGAAATTAAAAGAAGGTGTACTTTATTTTGGGCACATTATTGGCGCAAATGCACATGATTGTAAACTTGAAATACAATATATGCAGAAAATTATTGGAAAAGATGCATAACTTAGGTTTCCTGATAGAATATTTTGAGGAAATAGATGTGCAAACAAGTTGCTATGTTTTACTCTCTGAACCAGAATAAAGAAGGGGTACAACTTTCTTTCTAAACCATTAACTATTTCATTTGTTAAACGAAATTCTTTTCCTTCTGTTAATTTAAAATAAATAAATGTTTTAGTCATAATTTACGACTTTTCAGTTGAAATATTCATAGAGGGTAACACACATAACGCACCAATTTCACCAAATAAAAAAGTTTTTACCGTTGGAAAAAAATTAAAAAATCATTAAACACAGCTTTTATATCGCATCTCTCTATAAAAAAGATATTTTAATTTTACACGTTTATACTTCACAGAATTAAATGAATATATTCAAAATTTCAAATATCTAGCATTATAAAGAGAAATATCTAGCATTTAGCATCCAAATAGAGTCTCGGTGCTGCCATCTAGTGTGGCAGAAACTAGACGCCCAAATTAACATAGCCAACGGTATCTCACCCATTGTGGTGGTCCTGAAAGAGTAGATACCACTTCTGGAGAACGCACTAGGTCTGCTCATAGGGAAGACTGATTGTGCAGCTCATAGGAAATAATGAAAAAAAGCATTATAAAGGGTAACACGCGTAACAAAATTTCAGATTTTTTTTATCCACATCCAATTAATTAGCACTTATTATCTTCTATTCGCAGACTTAAAACACATGTAGAATTAACAACAAATTAAGAAAAACATAAAAAAATTTCTAACAAGTATATTCTAATGAGTGTTAAAGTTGAAATATGTCATGTAAAAGTAACACACGTATAAAAAGAATCACCCTGTGATCCCTAAAGTGTTTACCTTTAAATTAAGTGTTAAAAATTACCAAATTTTTTCATATTTTATTAAGCCATATTTTATGGTTAATTTTTAAAAAAATCATTACCCTAGTACTTCGGGTCATAGTATTTGGTTTTTCCATGGAACTAGAAACACGGTAAATTTTACCATATTCTGGTAGTTTTATCACACTTTTTTCTCAGTGTATAAATGCCAAAAATCAAAATGTTTTTTAATTTTTGTAAATGCAAGTGTATTACTAAAAATCCCAAACTAAGCATTGCAGAGATCTGCGATATTTAACGCATTTTTCCAATTTTTAAAAATTTTAAAAAGCGCTATATGTGACACCTTGAATATATATTTTTTTAAAAATAAAACTGTTTTTTTTTTAAATAAATCTAGATAACTTATTTTAATAAGACGATAAATATAAATTAAGAGGAATTTAATAAGTGAAAATATACATATTTATTCAAACATTAAAACACCTTTCGATCCGTATTTTCTTCATGCCTTTTTATTTTAGAAATAATTTACATTAGATAAGTGTATGAATATCAATTATCGTAAACTTCCTTTCCAGTAATTGACATCATCCCCGGCTATTCATTTAATTGCTGTCATTACAATAAAGTATTAAATCTTTTTATTACATGACTTTAAATTGTTTTAGTTGAATAGAGCTAAAATGTTCTCTTAATTTGACAACTTTTATTAAAGCTAATTGAGATTG